>JAUALY010000007.1:22286438-24686438 GCA_030819805.1 Penstemon newberryi var. newberryi
TTCATTGCGTTAAATATTATCTCCTTAACGGTCTAAAATAATTTTATCTTAAAATTAGGGCAGTTAAGTGGAGTTGATTTTAATTGGAATTTAGTTCGAACCCAACCCAATCTATTAGATGTTGCTCTAAAACAAAATAAAAAAATTTATTGATATTTTATCCGATTAGTGATTTGAATGAATCTTATCTGATTAACAAGATTTTATAATTCAAAATACGTGGAGAGAATGTAACCGGTTGAATTTGTTAAATTTTCAAATCGGAATCAATAAAAATTGTATATATACTTAACATTTTACTTCTAAAAGTAATATTAATAATATTTTATCATAAATTAAAAAGACATGAATTAATATTTCATTCACAAGTACATTTCATTTAACAATATAAGTTCTTTGTGATGCATTAGTAATAATAAGCAACATTTTTTTTCAAGGAGATATGTTAAATCATTTGGATCAAGTGGTTAAATGTGTTGAGAGTTGATATTTTATTTATGGAGAATGTTAGATTACATGAGCTGAGTTGAATGACAATATTATGTTAATAATATTTTAAGACAAAAATATTGGTGGAAGATTTGAGACTCGATCAAATTCGGACAAGATCAGATGACCTCGAAAAAACTACATACGATATTTCAAAATTTTGATTTGAATCCAGTTCAATATAAACGGATCTGAATTTAAATCAAGTCTGAATAGATTTGAGTCCGACCCATCAATCTTACAAAAAAAGAATTACGTTATCTTTGTTTACTAAAAAATTACAAGGGTCCAAGGTGATCCTAATTCATGGCATCCAGCCCGGAGGAGTTCATTTTAAAGCCCCAGCGCAGCAAACTATTCTCATGAAGTTCGGCCCACATCATCTTATTCAACAAGGGCCCAAGTTGATCTCAAACACAATCGGAAAAATGAAAAATAGAAAATATTTTTTGCTCACAGGACCAAGACTCAAGAGTCTTAAATCTTAATTCTCGGTTTGAATATTACTGATGCGAATTTTTCTTCTGGTTTGTTATTATTGTTGATATTTTTTTAATTTAATTGTAATTTATATATAATGAATGATATTGATGTAATGATGTAATTATAACTTTATTGAAAAAAAATCAAAAGTAAAAACATCCAAACATATTAAACAAATAAATTTTTTCCCCGGCTAATGGGTTGGATAATTTTTGTGAAAAGAAATCAAATTTACGGACTTGACTCTATTAAAAATTTCATATTCAAAATATGGTAATTCTAATCTCAATTTTATGTATAATTTTTTTCCATCTAAATGTTCACGTTATATATATTAGTAATACACATGGTAGGTCCATATCTGATTTGTCTAGTGAAAGGAATAGCCTCGCAATATGGCGAACCTATGTTTGAATTCTCACTGAGAATTTATTTTACATAATGTGTTCGACGCACCTCAAAAGATATTAACTTAAGTCAAATACCTGAATAATCTTGGAATATCAAGATAAGAATAAAAATACACATGATAATTTCATGCATATTTCATAGACAAAAGAATGTTTTATATTTTCCCAAAATAATAATTCATAAGTTAAGTTATACTGTGCATTATAAATATAAATTAAACTACTTACATCATATTATAAGTCGTTCGTCATATTGATACATCTAGAGTCAAGACGCAAGAGAGAGTAGTCTTGATTCTTGAAATTGGTTCACATTTTGTTAGAGTATCCATATGTAAAATTTGATATTACTAGCAATTTACCTCCTAGTAATATTTAAAATAGACATAATATCTCTTTGTAAAATAAATTAGGTAAAAGTTTTTCCTAAATTATTAAATAAGAGGTTCATTGTTTTTATTAAGTCTTTCAAAATTCAAACGCTTGATTTGTTTTTGCATTATTACTACAATACTCCAATATAATATCAAATAACTACACACTCATTTTTCCACTCATTGTTCAGTAGATACATCTTATGAGGGTAAATTATAAAAAAGAGTGAATAGCATTTTTGGTCCTCTTATGGGTCAAATTTTGCATTTTCGTCCCTCTTAAATTTTTTGTAGCAGATTGGTCCCTCTTATCAATGCAGTGTATCACATTCGTCCCTCTTAAATTTTTTGTAGCAAATTCGTCCCTCTTATCAATGTAGTGTAACACATTAGTCCCTCTTAAATACAAAATACATCAACTTTCGTCCACTTTAGAATATATTTTGAATTTAAGTGATGTATTTTGTATTTAAGAGGGACTAATGTGTTACACTACATTGATAAGAGGGACGAATTTGCTACAAAAAATTTAAGAGGGATGAATGTGTTATAAGAGGGACGAATGTGATACACTACATTGATAAGAGGGACCAATCTGCTACAAAAAAATTAAGAGGGACGAAAGTGCAAAAGTTAATCCATAAGGAGGACCAAAAACGCCATTTACTCTTATAAAAAACCGTAATATGCAACAATATTGGCATAGTAAATATAATTACACTTCATATACTGCATACAACTAGTATAACTAATAAATACTCAGAAAATATATAGCAAGTCCCTCTATAATATTGATATATCCCATTCCCCCGGAATTTGGCGCCACCAAAATCTCATCGTCACCTCCAAAATCAAATCTATTCTATTCCCTGTATTTTTGCAAAGTAAGAAAAAAAATCCAAATAATGGATTCTGATCCAACTCAGTTACCCAACATTATGTGTCAAGAAGACGAGTCCAATAACAATGAACAAGATGGAATCTTTGAATCTGATTCCGAATATGTTGAAATGTTAATCAAGAGAGAGACCAATTCTCAATCAAATAGGAACGACAATGTTTTAAAGAATGAAGGAAGCTGGTTGAAAAGAGCACGTGTAGATGTAATTAAATGGATTCTTGATGTAAGTTCCATTTTTTTTATATATATTATGCATTTTTTTTTCTTAATTATTGGAATTGTTGAAGTGATTGTGGGGGTGTTTACAGACAAGGGCTCATTTCCGTACAGCCTATCTTTCCCTGATTTATTTTGATAGATTCTTTTCAAAAAAGCCTATTAATGTAAGTATGTCTTGGATTCTTGGTTCCCTTTTGTAATGAAGTATTTAATTGGATTTAATTTTGTGCTTATTGTGATGTTTATAGGATGGAGAGTTATGGGTTGTTCAAATAATATCAGTTGCTTGTTTATCTTTAGCTACAAAAATGGAGGAATTTCAAGTTCCGAAATTATCTGAATATCGTGTAAATGGAAGCAAATTTAAAGGGTATTTGATACAGAGAACAGAATTTTTGGTACTTAAAACTTTGCAATGGAAATTGAGTTGTGTCACTACTTTTGATTTCCTCAATTATTTCACCAACAAATTTTGTGGAAAAGTTCTGAATAAAGAACTGGTAAATAGAGCCAATGAATTACTCTTTGCACTAATGGAGGGTAATTTAATTTTTTAAAGAATGTTGTTAATTTCTTGATTACACATTTACGCTATGTTTGGTTCTTGGATTACACTGAGTAAAATGATAAAGGAAAATGGAGCTAATTGTTCTTTCGGTTTGATTAACATTTTAGTCACTAAAAATCAAGAACCAAACTTAGCTTTAAGAAACTTGTGTTTTTTCAATCACTAGATCATTTATTTGATGCAGAGTTTAATGTAGTGGAACAATGGCCATCTTTTATTCCAGCAGCAGCAGTGTTAGCAGCTTACGATTGTCAATTAACGAAGAAACTATTAGAGATTAAGATAAATGCAATTCCATTATGGGGTGCCCTTGAAAAAGTAAGTTCCTTTGTGTTATATTGTTAGATGGTGATTAACTAAGTGATCATTTGGAATAAATTTAGCAAATTAATTTGTATTTATTTCGTTCTTCCAGGAACGTACTTCGATCTGTTATAGTCTAATGCAATATATTGGGAAGAGGAAATCCAAATCCAAGACTCCTAAATCTGTCATTTCCCCATCGAGCTCCACTGATGTTCTTGAAGATTCAACAATCAGGTCTAGAGTTTGTACTAAACGAAGACTAACCTATAATGATGATCACGATGAACATAACCCTCGTCCAAAAACTCCAAAATCATAATAAGTGTGAGAAGGATTTACTTTGAAGATGATTTTGGTTTTTCTTGAAGTGGGATTTTTTTTTAAACTTTGAGATGAGATTGGATTGTATGATCAAATGAAATTCAAAATACCAATTCATGGTATCATTTGGAGATTGATTGGAGCTCCAAGGAAATAGTGGAAAAGCCATTTTCATAAATAGAAAAGTACACTTTAAAGCTTACTAGTGAGTAGTGATGAGTAAAAAGCCTGTGGAATGCTCAATTTTAGCAGTGTTTGGTTTGATAAATAGCCTATTGTTTCTCACCTTTTTTTAAATTGATGTTTTAAGTCATAAGTTCTTTTTTTTTTTTTTTTGTTTTGTTTTGTTTTGCTTTGATATGATGTATTTCCAGCCCTACATTTTGATGGAGGGTCTTGAGATGCTTTCTATGTAACAAAAGGCTAATAAGCAATTGATGGGGAATGAGGAATGAGAAATTTGTTTTAGTTTGATGTGATATATATCAGTCCTTATTGCAATTGGGCCATTCTAAAAGCAGTGTGAGTTGAATGATATTGCCTTGTTTGAGCTTTTACTGTTAATATGTGCTGTGTTTGGGGTTATTATGTCCCATATATTAATTTTGGGGATTGAATATACAAGGAACGTCGTCTCAGGATTTACTGTTCGATTGAAGTGTGTGTTAAATCAAGGGGAGTTTAAATGTCTTTTCTCTAATAGCTTAAGCTCTTAGATGAGTTGGATACATAATATTTCCATATGATAACCAGAAAGTCAAACGCAAGAAGATGTTATGTTTTCGAATCTCTCCACTATCAATTTCTAAATTTCACGTGTTGGAACTGAATAAAATGTATACCGTCTACACACCACATTCAATATTTATGGGTTAGTAAAGTACATCACAAATTACCATGGATTACTGAATGTATCTCATGAACTGAAAGCTTCATCTCTGATAAATTCTTTTTTTTTTTTTTGTCCAAGTTTTGTTTTTTTGATGATGTGAAGTATTGAAAGTTTATCTATGGTAAAATTGCTCTTTTAGTCTTGCAGGATTGAACTCATTACACCATTGGTCCAGCGAATGACACCTTTCGTCCAATTATTTTAAAAAAATGCACTTTCCGATGTGTAGTTTACAAAATTATACTTTTAATCTCAGTTTAATTAGCAATTTTAATTAGTACTAAAAGATTGTGAGCTCAGCTCAGTTTGTAGAGGATGTCTCAGCTATTGACATCAAACAATAGAGTACTAGATGCTGTGGAACTGACTTCCATATGCAATTTCACTATTTCAGATAAGAAAAACATAAATTTTCAACAACATTTCATGACAGAACAGCAATGGAAGTAAAAAGGGCAAAATTGCATTTTAGTAGAACATGATTGGGCTCTCGTCACTTTCGATCCCAGACTTTAAAAAATTATACTTTTGGTCTTAATTTTCTAAATATTTTGTACTTTTGGTTCAAAGTCTGTTTTGAAAACAAAACTGCAAAACTGTGACAAGCTTACGGGATCAAAAGTGCTAAAATGTGATATGAGACCAAACTCAAAATATTTTAAAGAATTAGGATTAAAGTGCAATTTTGTAAACTACGGGACTAAAAGCACAAAATACTTTAAGAAATTAAGACTAAACCAGCAATTTTGCCGGTGTAAAGTTAATCTTACATCTACATACAGAAGCATCTTCAACATATTTAAGGGTATACAAAAGATGAAATCTCATAAACTGTATGGGACATTCTTACTTAGACCTGGTCTAGGAGATTTTCCTAGATTTTGTGGTTGAAAACATACCACATCATCATTGTGAGAGCACCACATCATCACAATTAATGATGTGGTATATTTTCAACCACATGGTCTAGGAAATATCTCCTAGACCAGGTCTAAATAAGAATTTTCCAAACCGGACATGTAATAAATTTGAATTCTTTCTCCTAGAACTTGTCACAAATCTACAACTGGACATAATTTTCATTTATTCTGTAAATAATTTCATAAATACTGTAGTACCATCAGTATGATTAAATTTGGTGAAATTAGAGTTTTGTTAGACATAAAAATATTTAAAACCCGATCAAATTCGAGCTGATGAACCCAAAAAACTACATATAAGACGGAATTTAAATCCGACCAGCCTTAAGTCTTTAGTAAACCGATCTGAATTTTTGCCCAGTCCGATTCGGACTCGTTGACTACCCTAAATAAAAGTTATGCTCTTTTCCGGTTTAATTTAGTTTCTGATCTTAATTAATGACATCCAGCCTATGAAGCCCAGAGCTGTAACTATTATCATGAAACTCGGCCCACGGCATCTTATTCAACCAAGGGCCCAAGGTTATCCCAAAAGGCCAAAGCAGTTGCAATTTGAAGAGAGAAAATAAAATAGAAAATCAAGCCCTTGTATTTTATTTTATATTTTTTGAGAGAAAAAAAAATAATTTTGGTAAAATAGGAATTGTCAAATTTATATAGTTATAAAATTTAACTATCAATTTTAATCTTAAAATGACTTTTTAATAATCCCGGACTGAAATTGTCAAAGTCAATTTCATTATATTACTTAATTTGTCAACACGAATTTTAAGAGAACTTTTTTAATGATGAGCCTTAATTACATAATTCAATATTTCCTAAATTGTGGGATAAATATTAACCTACATTTTTGTAATATTCGAATAGCAATATGTATACCTCCTTGTACGTGGACAATTAGTTAAAACACTTCTCTCATATGCTAAAAAAAAAAATTATCGCTTAACCTTTTAAACACTTATTTTTTGTGTTAAAACAAATATATATATTATTAAACAAAAATAAAGAAAAAGAAGTTATCAAACTACACACCCACCTTCTATTTCAAAAGAGGGCAATTTGCATATAGTTTTTGATAAAAAATAAATTGTCCACTAAACATATCTTAAAGAGATAAATTACTAAAAAAAATATGAAATATAATTGAAGTCAAAAGTATTTTATTCGACATAAAAGGTTTGGATTGTATATTTACGTTTGTGAGTAACATCTGCTTGCTAAAGAAGTATATAGCTAGTATTTCGTAAGAGGATAATCTATATATTTTTTTAATAGTACTATTCTATGAAAATACATTGCTAAAACCCAAATAATATGCAACATATTTTATATATATATATACAATTATAATATGCAACAGTTGTGGCATAGTAGTAAATGTCGCATATAATTACACTTCATATACTCGTCTCCACGTATATACATACACAAATGGAAAAATAATTACTCCAGAATATCTATTAAGTTCTATAGTAAAAAAAAAAATACTCTATAAAATTAAATTATTGATATATCCCATTTTCGGAACTTAGCGCCACCAAAATCTCATCTGTCACCTTCAAAATCAAATCCACTCTGTTCCCTATATTCCTGCAAAAAGAAAGAAAATAAATCCAAATAATGGATTCTGAAACTCAGTCACCCAACCTTATGTGTAAAGAAGACGAGTCCAATGACAATGAAAAAAATGAAAACTTTAAATTTTGTTTTATTTCTGAACCCGATTCCGAATATGTTGAAATGTTAATCCAAAAGGAAACCAATTCTCCATCAAATGAGAACGACTCTGTTTTCAAGAATGACGGAAGCTGGTTGAAAAGGACACGTTTGGATGTAATTAAATGGATTCTTGATGTAAGTTCAAGTTTTAAAATTTAATTTCTTTTTTGTGAATTCTGAATTTAATTTTGGATTATTGGAGTCGCGCGTTGAAGTGTTTCTGGGCGTGTTTGTAGACAAGGGCTCATTTTGGATTTCATTTCCGTACTGCCTATCTTTCCCTGATTTATTTTGATAGATACTTTTCAAGAAAGCCTATTAATGTAAGTATGTTTTAAATTCTTGGTTCGATTTAAAGAAGATTCCTGTTAATTAATTTTATTAATTCTGTTTTTGTTAATTGTGATGTTGGTAGGATGGAGAGTTATGGCTTGTTCAAATAATATCAGTTGCTTGTTTATCTTTAGCTACAAAAATGGAGGAATTTCACGTTCCGAAATTATCTGAATATCGTGTAAATGGATGCGAGTTTGAAGGGTATTTGGTCCAGAGAACAGAATTGTTGGTACTTAAAACTTTGGAATGGAAAATGAGATGGATCACTCCTTCTGATTTCCTCAATTATTTCACAAACAAATTTTGCGGTGAAGTTAGGCATAAAGAAGTTGTATATAGAGCCAATGTATTGATCTTTGCACTAATGGAAGGTAATTTAGATTCTTAATTGGATATACATTTGTGCTATGTTTGGTTCTTGAATTATAGTGAGTAAAATGGTAAAGGAAAATGGAGCTAATTGTTCTATCGTTTTATTAACGTTTTACTCACTAAAACTCAAGAATCAAACTTAGCTTTCATAAACTTGAATTTTTTTAATCACTAGATCATTTTATTTCATGCAGAGTTCAATGTAGTGGATCAATGGCCATCGTTTATTTCAGCAGCAGCAGTGTTAGCAGCTTACAATAGTCAGTTAACGAAGAAACTATTGGGGATTAAGATAAATGCAATTTCATCATGGGGTGTCCTTGAAAAAGTGAGTTCCTTTGCTTTTTATTGTTAGATAAATGGTGGTTAACTAAGTCATATGAAATGAATTTGGCAATTAATTTTGATTTATTCATTCTTACAGGAGCATACTTCTATTTGTTATAGTCTATTTCGGTCGATTGTGAAGAGGAAATCCAAATTCAAGACTCCAAAATATGTCATTTCCAGTTCATAAATTGAAAAGTATACTTTGAAGCTTACTAGTGAGAATAGTGATGAGTAAAGAGTCAAATAAATGTCCATTTTTAGTTTTATGAATATACTAGTGCTTTTCACTTTTTTGAATTTGATATTTAAGTCATCAGTTCTTTCATGTTTTTGCTTTGACTTGATGTATTTCCAACCCTACATTTTGATGGAAGGTCTTGAGATGCTTTCCATGTAACTCAAAAGGCTATAAAGCAATGGATGGGGAATGAGGAAATGAGAAATTTGTTTTTGTTTGATGTGATATATTTCTATCCTTGTTGCAATTGGGCCATTGTAAAAGCAATGTGAGTTGAATGATACTGTCTTGATTGAGTTTCTACTGTTAATATGTGCTGTGTTTGTGAATTGTGGTCATTATTTACCTATAATCATTTTGGAGATTGAATATACAAGAAAATGTCCGCCTCAGGATTTACTGCTCGATTGAAGTGTGTGTTAAATCAAGGGGAGTTTAAATGAGTTTTATCATGTTAGATAAGTTCGAGATTTAATATTTCAACATGGTATCAGAGAGTCAAACACAAGAAGAGGTCTTTTGTTCAAATATCTCTAACATCCATTACCCATTTCTAAATTTCATGAGTTAAAAAAGTGTAATATGTATGTCGCCTACCCACATGAGAGGTTGGGCACTCAATATTTATAATTAACAAAGTGCATCATCTCTGATTAAGTTTTGCTTGTTTGGTAGTGTAAAGTATTGAAAGCCTATTCTATTTTAGTCTTTTGCAGGACTGACTGAACCCATAACACCTTTGGTCCATTATTTAAGAAATTGCAGTTTGGGTCTAACTATTTCAAAAAAATTGCAGTTGTCATTACAAAATTTGATATTTGATATTGAATTTGCACTTTTAGTTAGTACTAAAAGATAGAAGCTCAGTTGAGAAGACAAAAATGTCTCAGTTTGCGGAGGATTTCTTGCATTCAGGAGAATTGGATAAAAGTGCAATTTTATAATGTACGAGACCAAGAGCGCAAAATATTTTAAGAAATTGGGACCGAAAGTTTAATTTTGTAACAAACAGAACAGAACAGAACCAAAAGTAATGAGAATCGAGTCCGAACTAAAATACAATTTTTCCGAGCAAATTTGACTTGTGAATTTCTCAATTTGCATGCCCATCCAAGAAGCATCTTCAACATAATTTAATTTATGCTCAAAGTAGTTTCATAAATAATGTAGTACATTGATTCAGTATAATGAATTAACTAACTTTACAAAAGAATTCCTACACTTTTAGCAGCTAATCAGTAACTAAAAACTAGTTTTCAATAGGAAAATCCTTCTTCAATGTTACAGCAATTGGCATGCTAAAAAATCCAAAAAGGATACTAACTACCCATTGAAAAAATGTGAGAGGAATTGTGTTTGCAAATGTCCCAAGATACTCAATAATTATGAACTGAAAGAATACTGTTGCACCAATAACAGTAACAAAGACATAGTTGTCCAATATCCCTTCTAACACATCTAATTTCTCCATTTCTCTGGAGTTCACCTCATTGAAGAGCTGCAAAAAAAAAAAAAAAAAAAAACCAGATCGAAGAATTCAAAAAGATGTACTACCATGAGAAACCAAGAAACTGATTAATTGAGAAAAGGGAAAGTCGCAGTTTTAGTCCTATAGCGTTGGACCCTCAGCAATTTTGGTTTCAAATTTTTTAAATGTTTTGCAGTCTGGTCCACCATCTCCGTTTCATCTTATTTGGGACCAAAAATATAAAACTGGACAATTGTATGGAAACAAAGGTAGTATTTGTAAAATTAACCAAAAGTGCAATTTCGCAAAGTGTGGAATTAAAAATGCAAATTTTTTTAGAAAATTGAGACCAGGGGTGAGATGTGAATGTGCAATTTTGTAAAGTATGGTATTGAAAGTACAAAACATTTTAGAAAACAGAGACCAAAAAAGCAAAACATTTAGATAATTGGGACCGAAGATGCAATTACAGGACCAAAAGTGCATAACATTTTAGAATCTTGGAACCAAAAATGCAAAAAGTATTTTAGAGAATTAAGACCAAATGTGCAATATGATGTAGCACAGGACCAAAAGTGTTGAAGGTCCAATGCTGTAAGATCTAAAAATACAATTTCATTTAACGAAAACTACCTGGCAGAAGACAAATGTGTTGAATATAATCGTGTTCAGGACCAAATCCGAGTCGGGATATCCACGAAGTCTAAAAAACGTCTTCCCATATCTCTGAAGAAACCAAATCACAAGAAACTGATACAAAGATTGTCCTAAAATGTTCCTCCACATGACAGCACTAATGAAGTTTCCCTTCCTTCCTACGGGTGCCCGTTTCATTAGTTCTTCGTTAGGCGGCTCTGTTGCTAGTGCAAGTGCACCAAGTGTGTCCATAATCATATTCACCCACAGAAGTTGAACAGCAGTAAGTGGAGCACTTCCTGAAAGATATATACAACATTTGTTCGATAAACTAGTATGTAATAATCTTACGTAGTAATTTGAAATATATGGGCTTCGTTACCAGTTAGACAAGCTGAAGAGAAGTTTACAATTAGTGCAACAACGTTAACAGTTAGTTGGAACTGAACGAATTTTTGGATGTTTACGTAGACTGAACGACCCCATCTGGCTACGGTCACGATTGTGGAGAAATTATCATCTAAGATTATGACATCTGCACTCTCTTTGGCCACCTGAATTCCGACAAAAAATTGTTAAGTATCATCTCATACATACTTGTGCAAATATGGGTCATCCGGACTACCACCCAATTTGATCTAAATAACATCATTATTTTTGTTTTCAATTTTATGTAGATCGTAAAAGATATTCCAAAAAGAATAACATATGCTTAAAGTGAATACTTATATATATGTGAATTATGATGCATGCATTTCTTAGCATCTAATTTAACAATATACATTGCTTTAACAAACTAAATACTAAAACGGTAGCTGACTGACCTGGTCCAACCCTGAACCGACCCATTTCTGACCTAAGCCGTTTTGACACGCTCAGACCCGACCTATAACAACCATCTGCGACTCTTATACATAAATAATTATTTCCGTAATCAAACTATAGTGTTCACCTCAGTTCCAGCAATGCCCATTGCAAGTCCAATATCAGCTTCATGAAGTGCAGGAGCATCATTAGTTCCATCACCAGTTACAGCCACAACTTCATTAAACGTCGTTCTCAAATGCTTCACCAACGTATGCTTGTCCAACGGTGATGAACGAGCCATCACCTAAAAAAATGGCAAAACATATAAAAAAATCAAATTCAAAACTTACACTTTTTTTTTGGGTTTCCCAAGGGTATTCAAATCTTAGAATATAACAATTACCTGTATTTTCGGAATCAATTCAAGCAATTCTTCTAAACTCTTCTCTCTAAAAACAGGACCTTCTATAGCTATACCATCATCAGTAAGTATCCCACATTCTCTAGCAATAGCTTTTGCAGTATTTATATTATCTCCGGTAACCATTCTTACGGTCACACCAGCCGAACGACAAAGTGCAACCGACTCCTTAACTCCAGGCCTAACCGGATCTTTAATACCCACGATTCCTATACAAGTATAACCCGAACCCGGAATATCATCTTTAGCAGAGAATCCACTTTCAAGATCCATATACCCTAAACATAGTGTCCTAAGAGCCTCACTAGCAAATTTATCTATAGTTGAATTCAAATGACTTATAGAGGCCTCATCTAAAGGAACTACTTCACCATTTGAATCGATAACTTTGTCACACGCAGCCAAAACTATCTCCGAAGCACCTTTCGTGTGTGCTCGTAAACCTCCTTCCGGAAGCTCCAATACGACGCCCATTCGCTTCTTTGTCGAGTTAAATGGCTCGAGTTTTAGTAATTTTGAAGCTTGTCTTTCGGCTTGAAAATCTCCCCCAAGAGATAGACCGAACTCTAGTATAGCCGCTTCGGTGGGCGTTCCTAGAATCTCGCGCTTCCCATTTTCGTTAACCACGACTTCTCCACCTGTATTGTTGAAAATCGATTGGAGAAGAGTTTTAACGACGGATTGTGGGAGTTCCGAGGATAGAGAAGAAGCGTTGCTTAATTCGTTCACTTCTTGAACTTTCATACATATGCAAGATTTCACTACGGTCATGTGGTTTGTCGTTAAAGTTCCCGTTTTGTCACTACATATAGTCGTGGCCGACCCCATGGTCTCACAAGCGGCTAAATGACGCACGAGTGCTTTATCATTCATCATTTTTTTCATAGCAAAGGCGAGACTTAAAGTCACAGCTAAAGGGAGTCCTTCAGGAACGGCGACAACAACAATGGTGACGGCAATGGCGAAATATTCTAATAACTCCAAAGCATCGTCTCCATACCACCGGAAAATTGTCCCGCCATGCCATTTCCGACTAACCATTTTTTGAACTAAAACGGCAAAAGTCACCACGGCGAAAAAAAGTCCGATTTTTCCGATAATTGTAGCAACCCCGTTTAACTTAACTTGCAACGGTGTTTCATCGTCCCCTCCTTCGCTAAGTGTAGCCATTAATTTTCCCCATTGAGTTCTCATCCCGACAGTCGCAACTAGCATTTTACACGAGCCATCTTGGACTTTAGTTCCGGAAAGCAAAAACGGGTTTTCGGAATTAACCACAACCGGCTCACTTTCTCCGGTCAAACTCGATTCATCGATCAAAACGGAAAAACCCGAAAGAAAAAGCCCATCCGCGGGAACTTGATCTCCAATCGAAAGATGAACTATATCACCAGGCAACAATTCATAAATAGACATCTTTTGCCTATAACCATTTCTAGTAACTTGAATCGAAATCTTCTTCTTTTCTTTGTCCAAATCTTTGAATTGTAAAGATTGACGGTAATCACTTATGGCCGTGACAAAAACGACTAGCAAAATGCTAGCTACGATTCCTAAGCCATCGTGTGCGCCTTTAGGCCATCCTTCGGTCGCTATGCCTACAATTAACGAGACAAATGCACATACACCGAGGATCATTAGAGTCATATCTTGAAGAGCTTCGTAAACGAACACCCAAAAGCTTTTAAGTTCACTTTCTTCGAATTTATTTATCCCATATAGCTCTTGTCTACGGTTGAGAGCTTCGGGATTAGTAGTAGATAGACCGGTGGATTCATTTGTGGCTAGCTTTTGTATAATTCCCGATACCCCTCCGTGGAATTTAAGCTTTTTTACCTCATGGCCTTCGACTATAGATCCTAATTCATCGGCACATATTTGAAAACCGGCGTCTTGAACTTCTTTTGGTACGGTGTAATCGCTTGGCTGCACACCTACAAAATTAATTACTAGGAGTTATTTTAAGGTTCTTGAAGAACATAAATGAACCTCATATATATGTAAAGTGGATTTACAATAAACATTACCTTGTATGAACTGAAATGCGGCTTTGGAGACAAGGACTGCGATTCTCAGTTTCTCCTGATATTACACAAGACAAAATAGAATAATCCATATATATATATATATATAGTTTTGGAATTTGTTCTTGTAAAGACAATACACATTATAAAAACTAAAATTCCAATTGTCTAAATAATCAATTAAAGATCATCAAGAGGAACCTGATTGGTTTTGCGCATGGCAGCAGCTTCGTAGCGCTTTGATAAATTTGCAGTGAATCGGAACCGCCGCTTCGGATTCTTGACAACCCCACAAAGATCCCTCCATCTCTGCAATGCCTCTGTTGTTGAATGCTTCGCTTGTACTTCCCAATTATCACTCAATAAATTCTCCATTTGAATTGCCCCTTTCCTTTTTTCAAACTTCTTACATAAATAAAGGGGACAGAAATTAATGATTCATTTGCATCCTTAATAAACAGTGAAAATGAGCAGCTCAAGAAGAAGTTTTTTAGTCTCAAAAAATAAAATTACCCTACAAAAGAGAGTGAGTGATGAGACAGACAGAACAACCCAAAAAAGGGGTAAGTGAGGAGCAAGAGCAACGAAAAATTCGTCAAGTTAAACGATGATCCGAAAACATGAAGAAGAAAATTGTAACGGATCAACCGTCTTTGACTCTGTTCTCTTTTCTTTATTTCCATTTTTTTTGGGAGGTTTGAACGACTAGTACGGGGTCAAAGCTGCTTTATGTCTTAAATACAAGCAAAACACTGATAATTAAAAAAAATACAAGCAATATATACAATTTTATTTTTTGATATTTCAATTAGATAAATATTAGTTTTTTGAGATATTACTTTTAAATCTTTCAGAAACATTAGATGAAATTTTAAATTAATGGAACATATCGTAGTTTAATATAGTCCATGTTTAGTCTCGAATAAATTTAAAAACAGATCCATTTTCGTGTTTATGGTGGAAACATGCGAAAATTTTGATTCATATATACCAAATAAAATCATTTGATGATTTTTAATGTTCTATAAACAAGCAGTAGTAGTGTATAGATATCGAATTACCCGAAATTAATTCATGTTCGGTTCGATTGAAAAGTGTTCAAGTTTAATTTGTTTTAAAATATGGATGAAATAATATCAAGTTTGATAAATAAAAAATTAATTAAATTAGTGTGTGTTATAAAACTTAGGAGAAAAAGGGATGAACAAAGTAATATGTAAAGGGAGATATAAGATTATGTAGTTGTTCTTGTTCTTATTCTTACAAAATGATGAATGAACTCACCTATTTATAGGAGTTCAAGATTACACATGTTATACAAAGAAGAGTGATGGGTGGCTTCATACATGTCTTACAAAGGAAAGTGATGGGTGGCTTCTCATGCATGGTGATACATGGCTATACTTAGAAGCATCCATTTGTTCTTGCCTTGCCACACTTATTCTTGTTTTGACACATATTTGTGTTATGTGTTAATTCCTTATGCAACCAAGTGCAAGAGTATTGTCTTGACATCACACAACTTGTAAATTGCAATGGCATCCATAACTTAAGTTAAATTTCATAATACTCCCCCTTGGATGCCCATTGCTTCTGGAGTATGCCTCGTTAAAACCTTGTCAAGAAAAACCCATTGGGACAAAAACTTGGACGAAGGAAAAAGAGTACATATCCATATGGGGCTTATAAGCGTGTAACACTGCCTCGTTAAAACCTTGCCAAGAAAAACCCATTGGGACAAAAACTTGGACGAAGGAAAAAGAGTACAGTGTAAGTGTCGTTAATTACACGCTCCCCCTGATGCTGACATAAGATCCACAAGTCGCCGCATTCCAATGTTGTAAACCATCTTTCTGAATGATGTAGTTGGCAATGCTTTAGTGAATAAATCAGCAAAGTTGTTACATGACTGAATCTGAAGAACGTCTATATCACCCTTTTTCTGAAGTTCATGGGTAAAGAAAAACTTTGGTGATATGTGCTTCGTTCTGTCTCCTTTGATATATCCATTTCTTATTTGAGCAATACATGCGGCATTGTCTTCATATAATGATGTTGGTATATTCTTTGTTGAAGACAACCCACAAGATTCTTGAATATATTGAACCATTGATCTCAGCCATAAACATTCTCGACTTGCTTCATGCAATGCCAAAATTTCAGCATGATTGGAAGAAGTGGCTGCTAGAGATTGTTTAACAGATCGCCATGATATTGCTGCGCCACCACAAGTAAATACATATCCACTTTGTGATCTACCTTTGTGTGGATCAGAAAGATAACCGGCATCTGCATAACCCACTACATGTGGGTCGGAATCTCTAGAGTAAAATAAACCCAAATCAATCGTTCCACGAAGATAACGCAAAATATGTTTAACTCCATTCCAGTGTCTTCGTGTTGGTGCAGAGCTATATCTTGCCAGCAAATTAACTGAGAAAGCGATATCTGGCCTTGTACAATTTGCAAGATACATCAAGGCTCCAATTGCACTTAGATAAGGTACTTCAGGACCAAGCAATTCTTCATTTTCTTCCCAAGGACGGAAAGGATCTTTCTTTATATCCAAAGATCGGACAACCATGGGACTGCTCAATGGATGAGATTTGTCCATATAAAATCTCTTCATAATCTTTTCTGTATATGCCGATTGATGAATAAATATTCCAGTTGATAAATGTTCGATCTGCAGGCCGAGACAAAACTTTGTTTTCCCGAGATTTTTCATCTCAAATTCTTTCATCAAATAGTTTGCGGTCTTTGTGAGCTCTTCAGGAGTCCCCACAAGATTTAAGTCGTCCACGTATACCGCAACAATGGAAAATCCATTCTCAAATCTTTTAATGAAAACACATGGACAAATTGGATTATTAACAAATCCTTCCTTTACGAGATAATCACTGAGCCGATTATACCACATCCGGCCAGACTGTTTTAATCCGTACAAGGATCGTTGCAATTTAATTGAATACAGTCCATGAGACCTTTGATTATGAGATCCTTCAGGGATTTTGAATCCTTCAGGGATTTTCATATATATATCACTATCAAGTGATCCATATAAATATGCGGTAACCACATCCATGAGACGCATGTCCAGTCCTTCAGAGACTGCAAAGCTAATCAAATACCGCAATGTGATTACATCAATCACAGGGGAATATGTTTCATCATAATCAATTCCAGGTCTTTGTGAGAATCCTTGTGCAACAAGTCGTGCCTTGTATCTCACAATCTAATTTTTCTCATTCCGTTTTCGTACAAATACCCATTTGTACCCGACCGGTTGCACGTTTTCGGGCGTGCGAACTATCGGTCCAAAAACTTTGCGATTTTCTAGCGAGTTCAGCTCAGCTTGAATTGCATCTTTCCATTTTGGCCAATCATTTCTATGTCGACATTCATCAACCGATATCGGTTCGGGATCTTCGGGATCCTTATTTATAATATCTAGTGCGACCCCATATGCAAAGACATTGTCTACAATTACTTTCTTTCTATCCCAGTTTTCTCGGGTATTTAAATAATTCAAAGAGATCTCTTCAAATATCGCCTCTTCAGGAGCATTAGTTTCATTTGCCTCTTCCGGGGCATTTCTTAATTCAGACTGATCAGTTAATTTTTCTATAGCGCTTTGTGTTGAAACAGTTTCCTCTCCAGGAGGAATACATACTTCTGGTATCTTTTTCCTTCGGGGATTCTTGTCTTTTGCACCAACCGGGCGTCCACGTTTCATTCGTGGTTTTTCAAATTGTCCTGCAGGGATATGTCCTTCAGGGACGTCAATCCGTGCTGGTGCATTAACAGCCGGTATATAAGATTTTGTTATTTTCTTTGTATCAACAAATACATCCGGCAATTGATTTGCAACATTTTGTAAATGTATAATCTTTCTTACTTCTTGCTCACAAGTATTTGTACGTGGGTCATAATGAGACAAAGATGGCACATTCCATTCTATTTCACGCCGTTCTTCAGGAACTGGCTTCTTATCTCCCCCTAACGGCGGGAAAACTGTCTCATTAAAAATACTATCAGCATATCTTGCTTTAAACATATCACCCGTCAGGGGCTCAAGATATCTGATAATAGACGGGGAATCAAAACCAATGTAGATCCCAAGTCGTCTCTGTGGACCCATTTTTGTTCGTTGTGGCGGTGATATTGGAACATATACCGCACATCCGAAAATTCTCAAATGAGAAATATCAGGCTGCTGGCCTGTCACAAGCTGCAATGGCGAATACGCCTCGAATGAACTTGGTCTAATCCGGACCAGTGAAGCAGCATGTAATATTGCATGTCCCCAAACAGAGGTGGGTAAATTTGACCTCAAAAGTAAAGGTCTAGCAATTAATTGCAACCTCTTTATAAATGACTCAGCCAGGCCATTTTGGGTATGAACATGTGCAACAGAATGTTCAACATTAATTCCAATTGACATGCAATAATCATCAAATGCCTGAGATGTAAACTCACCGGCATTATCAAGACGGATTGTCTTTATCGGATAATCAGGAAATTGTGCCCTCAATTTTATAATTTGAGCAAGAAGCTTGGCAAAAGCCATTGTACGCGTTGATAGTAGACATACATGAGACCATCTTGAAGATGCGTCTATTAGGACCATAAAATAACGAAAAGGTCCGCAAGGTGGATCTACAGGCCCACATATATCTCCATGAATTCGTTGTAAAAACATTGGGGATTCAACACCAATCTTCATAGGAGACGGTCTGATGATTAATTTCCCCTGTGAGCATGCCACACACACATTTTCTTGCGGCAAAAGAATCTTCTGGTTCTTTAAAGGATGCCCGCTTGAATTCTTTATTATTCGACGCATCATAATTGCTCCCGGGTGGCCAAGTCGGTCATGCCAAAGCGAGAAAAGTTTTGAATCATTGAACTTCTGGTTCAATACAGCATTTGATTCAAAAACTCTTATGGTCGCATAATATAAACCCGATGAGAAAACTGGGAGTTTTTCATTTACATGCTTCTGGCATGAAACATGCTTCTGGCATGAAATCATGGATGTGATACAAAGATATTCCATATTCCCCTCATTCATGGTCTCAATATGAAATCCATTCAAACGTATATCTTTGAAACTTAACAAGTTTCTTTTGGATTTCGGAGAGTACAACGCCTCTTTTACCAAAATATTTGTACCCCCGGGCAATATTATATTTGCTCTTCCGGAGCCTTCAATTAATTTTGTAGTACCACAAATTGTACTTACATTAGCCTTTGCTAATTTCAATTTTGAGAAATATTTGTCATCTCGAAGAATCGTGTGTGTGGTTCCACTGTCAACCAAACAAATATCTCCATTGTTCACGCTCACATCAACGTTATTTTTCATTTTTTCTATAACATAAAGATAATGAGATATAAGTTAGAAAACATGTCTTTTATACATAGGTCAAAATTTGTATATATTTAGATATATATATACACATAATAAAAAAAACATTAAGATACATAATACAAAATGACAAGTTCATTTTCTATTGCCATCAAGTAATTCATCGTCATGAGCACTGCTGGGCTCAATGAGAAAATCGGCAACATCCAAATGAGTGGTTTCAACTGTATTGATAAAATTAGCTTCTTTTTCTTTTTCTTTTATAGAAGCTTGATAAAGATCAACAAGATGTTTTGGTGTACGACAGGTACGAGACCAATGTCCTTTAACTCCACACATATAGCAAGTATCATTTTTGTACCTTTTAGTACCCTTCCCTTTTTCATATTTAACACCACTATTGTTTCCCTTTGAGTGGTACGGTGCAGTCCTTTTATTAGGACCACCTCGGTTCCTTCCAGAGCCACCACTATAACCACGGCCGCGTCCACGACCACGACCACGACCACAATAGTTTCCATAATTACTTGCATTCACTTCTGGGAATGAAGCATTTGCATTTACTTCTGGAAATGCTTGGGAACCGGTGGGGTGGGAGTTGTGATTTTTCATCAACAATTCATTATTTTGTTCAGCCACAAGAAGGCATGAAATTAATTGAGAGTATTTCTTAAAATTCCTCTCACGATATTGCTGCTGCAGGAGCATATTAGAGGCATGAAAAGTAGTATATGTTTTCTCTAACATATCTTCATCAGTGATATTATCTCCGCACAATCTCAATTGAGATACAATTTTGAACATTGCGGAGTTATACTCATTCACTGTTTTAAAATCTTGCAGCCTCAGGTGCATCCACTCATATCGAGCTTTTGGGAGTATCACACTCTTTTGGTGATCATATCTTTCCTCCAAGCTCTCCCATAGGGCAGCGGGATCTTTCATCCCAAGATATTCAGATTTAAGCCCTTCATGGATGTGATGGCGAATGAAAATCATAGCCTTTGCCTTTTCTTGTTCGGTTGCCTCATTTCCTTTTTTGATAGCATTTCCGAGGTTCATTGCACTCAAATGAATGCCAACATCAAGAACCCATGTCAAATAATTCTTTCCGGAAATGTCAAGGGCAGCGAACTCGAGCTTGGTAATATTTGCCATTTTTCTATGGCGTAAATATAGTAGGCTCAAGCCGAAAATATACTCAAAACTTCGGGTTTGAGTTTTTCGCCTAGACTTTCTTTCAAGTCTTAAAATTTTCGAAGCTTTCTTTCAAGCTTAAACTTTAAAGCTTTATTTCAAGCTCAAAACTTATTAGGCTTTCTTTCAAGCCGAAAACAATTTGTTCATATTCGAATTTCAAGTTATTTATACTACGTATAATAAAGTATGCATATTACTTGTTTGTCGATTTTAATCCTTTCGGATAGAGGCAATTGCTACTTTCCTCAACCCCTTTTTTTTTTTTTTTTCGTCAACTTCTGATGGATGCCGTGTCACCTACAGATGTTGTAAGGAAGATCCGAACGGTCAAAGTGAAGAACCTGGTGTGAGGAACCTTCGGTTAAAATTTGAGGATGATCCAACGGTGGAAATGGTCGGAATGAGTGAAAAACAGAAGCTGTTTTGTGCAAATCCGAAAATCTGCCTTTCAAAGTGTTTGCCTCATTTATTTCTTGTTTGTGTGATATATTTCAGTGGTCAAGCTAAACTTCGGGAAATCGAGTTATGGAGCAAATTCGTGCTGATAACGTGTTATAAAACTTAGGAGAAAAAGGGATGAACAAAGTAATATGTAAAGGGAGATATAAGATTATGTAGTTGTTCTTGTTCTTATTCTTACAAAATGATGAATGAACTCACCTATTTATAGGAGTTCAAGATTACACATGTTATACAAAGAAGAGTGATGGGTGGCTTCATACATGTCTTACAAAGGAAAGTGATGGGTGGCTTCTCATGCATGGTGATACATGGCTATACTTAGAAGCATCCATTTGTTCTTGCCTTGCCACACTTATTCTTGTTTTGACACATATTTGTGTTATGTGTTAATTCCTTATGCAACCAAGTGCAAGAGTATTGTCTTGACATCACACAACTTGTAAATTGCAATGGCATCCATAACTTAAGTTAAATTTCATAATAGTGTGTTTTTTTATTCTCTCTCAAGTCATTTATATCACTACTTATAATACATTATTATTAATTTAGTTTACTTAATTAAGAAGAACATAGAGGGAGTAGTTGAATGCAATAAAATTAGATATTTTAAATGACTTGAAGTTTTTGATGATTTAGATATAGGGTTAAACTATTTGGCTCATTAATTAGGACTGGTCCATTTATATAGCCTTTCATTTTATTATTTTAGGTATTTTATGCTATTTTAACAATTATTTCAGTGGATGTAACAAAAATTTGTGTAATTTTCTTTTAAAAAAAAGCTTAATAACAAATGGTATCATGAGAGTTGCTGAATCTTCATGAAAGGATAGAATTTCATGTAACGTCAAGGAATGTATAACTAGTTATTCTTAATATTCATACAATATATAATATGTTATGTTATAATATGCTCTATATACAAAGAAATATATATATATATATATATATATATATATATATATATATATATATATATATATATATATATAATGCATTTGATACATATATAAATAGTTATTCGCTTATTAATTACACCTTGTCCTTGTGTTAGTTTCATTTGTCAAAAACAAATATATATTTATCAATTAGAACTACAATACAATATATAATCCTAAATTTATGAACATATAGATAGAAAGACTATATCCATGACACAATTAGATTTTAAAATTTTGGATTAGTTTTAGGTAACTTTTTCTAATTATTATTGGCTTCTTGCCATTGTGTTGTGGGAAAAGCTCATTGATCAATGATTTTTTTAAATTAGTACTTTAAGTATATGTGCTAAATGCACATGTGATTAGTTCTATTAACATTTTGAGCTGCTAACAGAAAGTACAGAAACTTTTTGCTAAAATAATTAATCCTCTCTTAATATAAGAAAGAGGAATAATAATTAAATAATTTAATGTGAATATAAAATTTAAATAATCAAATTTGAAATCATTGAAACTACTCCCAAAAATATAAGTGAAATCTTAGCTCGACTGGGGAACACATTACAGTGCAATTTACTAATAAAGTTTCAGTTACATACATGTTGCAATGTACCCATTTTTCAACTTTTAGGGTGAAAGTTCAAAATATGATAATATGGGGGTGCATATTGCAATTTTTCTCCGTGTTCGCTTAAAAAATTTCTCCAATTTTACTCCATCCTCTCAACATTTCCATTTCATTTTTCACATTGAGCTCTGAAATTCAGAAAAATCACAAACAAAAATGAGCAAGGGACCAGGACTCTTCTCAGATGTTGGCAAGAAAGCCAGAGGTTAATTTTCTGTCCAGCATTAATTTTTTCATGTTCTTCGTTTTGTTAGATATACGAGTTTATTTTATTTTTATTTACAGATCTGTTGACCAAAGATTACCTCTCTGATCACAAGTTATCTGTCTCTACCTACAGTGAATCTGGAGTGGTACGTTTTTTTCTTCTTAATTTTTACTTTTTATTTGTCAGATATTTTTTTTTTTATCTATGTTAGTCTTCAGGATGTCTCACGATTCTTTCTTTCGTGATTATGCATGACTTAGGGCAACTTATATTTGAAAATGTAATAGTAATTTCAATAAGAATAAAGTACTGATATAGTGAAAAAAATTGGAATTAGCAGATTGCTGCAATTGGAAAGAGGGAAGAGATAGGATTATTAAAGTGCTAAATGTGTAGTTTAACTATGTTCAACTGCATTTTGAATTAGGATTTGAGAAAGCTGTTGGTAAAGAAGCTAGTGTTCTGTTGGCTTGTTATTATTTTTGATTCTCCGAGTGATTAATTTGTTCTCATTTTGTTGATTTCTGAATAACCTCAAGAAACTTAATGAGGTGTCCTTTTTTCCATCTGATTTGTAGCTCATTTATTGTTATTATTTGAATAAGCTGAAGCTGTTATCAGTTATCTTTGTTTGTCTTGTTAGTCCCTTTTGGGGTGAATAATGTGACAAATTTTGAAGATGGCGTGAACAACGGTGAATGGTATTTAGTGTTTATATATTCTGCATTTAATTATTTCACACTGTATCTTTATATCACTGCAATAAAGAAGGAGGTGACATGTTTATGGATTCCAAGTTTATATAGACTAGGGCTAGAGGTAGAGACGGTAACGAATGTTTATTGGCACTTGGCGTAATTTTAGAATCTCAGGGATTTAAATTTATGATCATTTTGTTTTTTCGTAAAATAAAAATCTGGTTTACTATAATAAATTGCATGCATATCATCGTTCATCTATCTATACAACTAGCACAAAGGAGAAATGCAGAGAAGAGGTTTAACTAATCAATGTTTTCATTAAGAAACCTTTTCTACCTTTTATCGCTTTCATTTCCTATTTTGCTTTACTGTGTTCCTTGTTTTGCATTATAAGGAGTATCCATGAAAGTTGTATAGCAGCAATAGAGGTGAACATGTGCTGCCAAGATGGCATTAGTGTACATGTCAATGATTTAGTAAAATTTGAATCTTCAGTCAGTCGTGAGGTTTTCATTATTAATGTACGAGTTACTCTGGTTTGTGTGTAGAAAAGATTCTTATTTTGTTACTATCAGATATATGAGTTATCTTATAGTTTTGAAGGATTGTGTTTAACAAAGTTGAAAATTCTGTCTGTCATTGAGATTGACAGAAAATCTATAACGTGAAGATTGGCAACATTACTTTACTATTAAGTTTAAGAATATTTTAGTAATTTTTGCATGATATACAAACATGAAAATTCATCTATGTGCATTTTAAGAATTTCATACTATTAACCCTGCTAGGCAACATATTTCGTGCCAATTTTACTCTCATCTCCTGTGGTAATCCACATGAATTTGTGTAGCATTAGATTTTCTCTACCATGACCATGTTTGTGATTCTTTTGAATGGATTACCTTCTTAACCATGCGAAGTCAAATGCTAAGACAAGTATATACGTAAACAATACTTTTGATCAACCCTGAAATGCTATTCGGATACATAATTTCAGATTTATCTTCTCCTAGCATACCTTTTATCATTTTACTTTTTTTTCTCAATTTAGACCTTGACAACATCCACGGTGAAAAAAGGAGGATACTCATCCGGCGATGTGGCAGCTCAGTACATATATAAGAATACTACAGCTGATGTAAAAGTTGATACCGAATCAAATGTAAAATGCTCAAACTTTTATCATGTTAATATATTCTCATTTCATTGTGACTTCGCTGACCCCTTTTTTTGCCTGGCAGATCTCAGCAACTCTAGCTTTAGCTAACATTGTCCCCTCATCAAAGACCATTGCGACCCTCAAATTCCCCAATTACGAGTCCGGCAAGGTATGTATCGCCCTTTTCTCTCGACCGTTAAATTGCGATAATCTACTCTCTCTCTCTCTCTCTCTAACTTCTTGTTTTTGTTTATGCAGCTGGAATTTCAATACTTTCACCCTCATGCATCCCTAACTGCGGCTGTTGGTCTGAACCAAAGACCTCCGCTCGATTTTTCTGTCACCCTTGGTACTCCAACCTTTGCTCTCGGTGCAGAGGCAGGCTATGAGACAATTTCTGGTAAATTAACAAAATACACTGCAGGCATCACTGTGACAAAACCCGATTCTTGTGCTTCGGTGATTTTGTAAGTCCTAACAATTACATAACTTGATAGCTGTAAACAAACAATTCATATCTTATTAAAAGAGTGAAGTCTCTTGTTTTTCCTTTTAGGGGTGATAAAGGGGACACAATAAAGGTATCATATATACACTTCATGGATCAGTTAAAGAAGAGTGCTGCTGTTGGAGAGATATCACGAAAATTCTCCTCAAACGAGAACACGTTTACAGTGGGAGGTTCTTATGCTATTGACCCACTGACACTCGTGAAAGTGAAGCTTAATAATCATGGAGCACTGGGGGTCGTTTTGCAGCACGAGCTCATTCGGAAATCACTTGTGACTATGTCCAGTGAATTTGACACCAAGGCATTGGACAAGACGCCTAAATTTGGTGTGTCACTTGCTTTGAAGCCTTGAGAGCACATCTGCTAAGTACATGTTCCAAATTGATATGGTACTTGTGATTTTTGGGTTGCGATGGAAGGCAGCAAAAAATAAGTAGGTATAGGGTTATACTGTTTTCTAATCGGCAGTGGTTATGATTTTCATTGATGCATGGAGATTGGGTACATATCATTCTTTTCATCAACTTCCTCCTTTCTCATTCTTGTGGAGGCTTTCTGACATGACAAGAATTCTTGCGAGTTCTGTTCGAATAATGAACTCTTGTTTCTGAAGCTCCTAATTTACCAGGGTTTTATTTTGAAAAGAGTTTTGTATTGTTTCTTTTTCAATTGGCCATTTTGCAATGTATTCACGAGTAAGTGATCACTTTTTTTAAACCTTAATGTGTTCATTGATAATTGTTTGATGTGCATAGATGTACCTCCCCCTTGCAATTATTTTGTAGAATGCTAGTAGCTAATAACGAATACCAATGCAAAATGTGGAGAGCCAGAATTAAGAATTTATTTGTGTTCCTTTAAACATTTAATAAAACAAAAATAACTTCTAAAATGTTGTTTATTTTTTATGAAAATATAGTGAATAAGCAATTTAATGTTGTTGACATGGAATTTAGTTTGACTAAAAAAACACAAATAACTTAGCAAATGTGCAAATTAAGTAAGTAATTTGATGTTGTTGAGTCTCTTCTAGTTCGAAAGCTAAATTGATAAAATAAAGTGGCCAGTAATGAGAATTCTTAATTTATGAACTCATCAACATAAAAATTCCTCTTAACCAGTAAAGTAACTAGCTAAACTGCCATTAAGCCACAAAAATAACTGTGTAGAGGATAATAATCCACAACATAAGGTCCGACACTTGAGATTGAGGGCAACCATTAACATTGAGGGCAAAACCTTCATAATATAGATACTTGCCTAAACTCAATTTAGCCACAAATTATCACACGACAATTGCTTTAGAATTTGATAACACTAGAAATTAAGAGTAGCTAATTACAAGATGTGAGTAAAGCATTGTTTGACCTAGCCAAGTTTTGACAAAATTCACACAAGAGTTTACAATCATATACTGGTCCTTTTGTTTTATCAACAAATGCTAAGATTCGGGAGAATGATGGCAAATTGCTCAACTTCACACAAAAGAAAAAGCCACTAGAAGCATTTAGTAAATTTGCATTGCATAAGATGATACTCAGAACACTTGTAACCGGAGTCGAAGAATAATTCTCCATTTCTTACAATACCAAAATCTTCATAATAGGCCACAATGGTAAATTTTCAAATTCCATTGGGTGGAAGCAAGAAATAAAAACATGCTATCAGATGACTCAAAGCTAAGTGCAGGATTAGGTTTGCTTGAAATGACAAACTAGAATTAAAACAAGTATTCTAAATTCAGCAGTGATTAGGAATGTAACAATAAAGAGGAAACATAAATCACTAAATAAAAATACTGAAATACCAAACACAAAATATAGATAACTATTAAAATTGCAAAAATCAGAGTAGAACAGAAAACAACATAGTCTATCATTATCCTCTCTCTTAATTAAAAGACCAAAATTATAACAATAATCCAAAATAATATTACCAATAACAAACCGCAATTAATTTTATTAAAATTAATCAACAGTCTGCATGATATCCTCAGCTGTGAACTTAGTACCCTTATCCTTATCAGCAGCGGCACGTCCCTTAGCCTTCCTGTCCAAAAGCGATTTCCTATCCTTATCCAAACGTAGCTTAGTAATCACAACCTTAGAAGGATGAATGCCGACGTTGACCGTAGATCCGTTAACCTTCTCACGGGTGATACGCTCAATGTGGATGACCCACTTCTTCCTGTAAACCTGGACAACTTTACCCTCGCGGCCTTTGTAGGTACCTCGAACAACCTGAACCTCGTCGTCTTTGCGAACGGGCATGGATCGGACATTGTACTTGGTACGGAGGTCGCCGGAGAGGGCTGCGCTCATGAGAACGCGGCGGACGCTCGACGGAGCGGTGAAGTGAGCCTTACGGCTCTTGCGGCGGGAGGAGGAGACCCTGGGGTTGTACTTCATTGTCGCCGGCGGTGATTTGATGGGGGGGGGGGGGTTGTTTGAGATGAAGTGCTGCGGCCGTGGAGAAAGGTAGGAGTTAGGGTTTTAGAATTTTTATAGTGTCTTTTGACGAAGAAATAATAGTGTAGTCTAGGGTTACAGAATATTTGGGCCGGATATAGGGATGAAAAGTATCCATTAGAACTTAATATGGTTAATGGGCCCATGAATAAATTGATCATTTTGGGCTTCGAAGTCCAATTGGTGAAAGTTGGAAACGTTTCATTCCATGTGTTGATTTATTGACTTTTAATTGGGGAAAATTCTTACATAGACCAGGTCTATGAGCTTAGTGGTAGACCTTGTGGTTGTAAATGCACAACATAATACATTTTGATGATGTCATGCTCTCACAATGTATGATGTGGTGCATTTACAACTACAAGGTCCATGAAAAGCTCATAGACCAGGTCTATGCAAGAATTTTCCTTTAATTAGGGCTTTCAAATTGGTCGATCGAAACTGTCCTGATTCAGAATTTGTCCAGATTGCAAACCGATCGCTTTATATCAGATATCAGATCTCAGATCATACTCGCGATCAGTTTCAATCTTGTTTGTGTCTGAAATATCAGAGTCAGATTTTGCTGGCATGCGTTCCCATTTTTAATCCTATACATAAAGTTTTCACTAGTATTCTTTTGTACCAAAAATTTGATAATGTTACATAATAATTCAACTTAGCTTACATGGTCAATTTTTTTCTATATTCACCGAAAATCCAACTTAAATTTCGACAAATCTATCCACTTGTTTAAATGATTTAACTAAACATATTAAAAGAATTCATATATCATAATTACTTCGTGTTGTTGTGTGACCGTATGCATGAAAAGGAGATCAATAATTTATGTCTTGCTAATGTGATGGTAAAATAGTAATGTTCTTATATTAATAAAAACATTATCTGTCTATATATATTCTCATTTGGGGTTTCTAACAAACATGTCGACATATATGTTCTTATTAGTTACTTTCCAAAAACCTGAATATTTTGGAAAAGCAAAAAATAAATTAGTTACGTGTATTTTGGATAACGAAACTTCTTAATTGAATTAGATTTATTGGATCTCTAACTAAATAAAATTTTAATAAATCGAGATGATTCAGTTTGAATAAAAATTCGCACCATTAACAGCCGACGCCCTATTACCAAGTTTGATCTGATTACTGGTCGATTTAAGCACTTGGATAAAACTCTTAATCTGGCTAGAAATAGTTAACTGAAATTGAATCTTCACACTATCCTAGCCTCATAGGTACATATACCGTAGTGTTTGTTAGGGATATTTTAAGCAATAAGTAATTTAGAGAATAGAAAAAACATAATTTTATTGTTTGATTTGGAGTTAATGGTAATTTACTTTCTTGTGATATGAATAATGTACAATTATCCCCTTATGATTTAAAAATGAACAATTTACTCTTTGTAATCTTATAAAATTTTCATACCACCTTACTGACATTTTCAAACTTACAAAAAAAAAAAAAAAAGTTTGACAAAACTCCTCTCTTATATATTATATTTTGCCTCAGTCAACTTATAAATGTTACACTTTACCTTTTGTATAATTATAAAGGTTGCACTTTAGTCCATGTGTTATGATAAATATGGCATGTAAACTCCCCTCACCCCCATGTTATGATAAATGTGGCACTTAATTCCATGTGTTACGATAAATGTGACACTTTTCTATATACCTGATTTTTACTAGAGCTTAGTTTCTAATATGTAGATGATAGGTATTATGAGCTTAATAATCAGGAAATAATATATGATATATATAATTTAGACTATGATACGATTTGGGAATAGTTTTTTTTTTTTTTTTTTTTAATCAATATGATATTTTAATTGAATATGCAATATCCGTTGTGCATTACCTCTCATCGTCATTAACAAGGAAAGAGATGTCACACTCTTATCTGCCAAAAGAAAATAACCGATGGTGTGACTTTTGTTTTGGTAGAATTTATGTGGGAGAAAAACTGATTATAGCATTAACTGATGATGCATCTAATTCATCAAGGGAGGGGGGAAAAAAAAGAAGAAGAAGAAGAATAACCACCTCAAATTCGGGTTTCGCATATTTTTTTTTAAGTACAAATTACATCACATTACAACACAGAACAAATCTATTCAAATACAGCCAAATTATAAAGAAAAGTAACTATCAAATAACTAGTATTAAAACTAGAAAAAAATCCACATTAATGGAATTGAACTCAAGACCTTGTAGTCCCAAGACCTCAGCATTATTGTCTTGCCAATGAAATTCTTATTCGGACTGAGCTTGACTGAATCTAAAGTAACTATATGACAAGTGTAATACACCTGCTTTATGATTGGATACAACTTCTAGGAGAAGTACTCCCTCCATTCCACAATACAGGAAATTTCTTACATAGACCAGGTCTAAGAGCTTAGTGGTAGACCTTGTGATTGTAAATGCACCACATAATACATTTTGATGATGTCATGCTCTCACAATGTATGATGTGGTGCATTTACAATCACAAGGTCTATGAAAAGCTCATAGACCAGGTCTATGCAAGAATTTTTCCACAATACATGTTTTTTTAGAGAGATTTTTTTTTCTTCCACAATACATGTCACTTTAGGAATTCAAGATAAACTTAAATGCTATTTTGACATTTTTACCCTTCTTCATTAAAAAGAGAGAGAAGAAAGATGTATGGGAAAGAAATAGATGGATTATGGGGAGTTACAAAAAAATTAATTGCTTCTTAGGATAATTTTGTTCAACTACACTTTTATTTTACTAAAATATAGGGTATTAATGATTTCCTTAATCCTTGTGAAAAAACCTTAAACGTCATGTAATGTGGAATGGAGGAAGTACAATATACTTGCTTGATAATTAAATTTGTTTGACAAACCCAAGCTTGAACAAGACTTAATAACTACCTTATCAATATGGTCGTGAATTAATTATTTTTACACTGCACATTTAATTCACACATTAATTATACGTTTTACCTTGACAATTTTGTGGTGAATCACGTCTAAACAAGTAAACATACCAAACATTGGACCCTTTTCCCATATTGTTTTCACTTTTCATATTTTCGAATTCAAAATTAACATTTGTAATTTTCGATACAAAAATTTACAAACTCACTTATTATTCAAATAATTAAAAATCTCTCACGATGCCACATGTTCCGAGAACTGCAACCTTTAAACAAAACTAAATTTTCATATTTTAAGATTTACAAGCTACAAAATCTCAATATGTCACAAATTTTCTTCTTTTATTTTAATTCGAATCAATCTTCAATTTGTTAAAATTATAAAAGTTGGAAACTTAATGTCGTTAAGCAAAGTACGTCCAAATTGGGTCCATTATGCCTCTGACCGGTCCTTCAAATGTACATATATCTTGATTTTAGCATTGTTATCTAGTCAGGAACATATTAATTAAGTATGTAGGATGATAAACGAAAACTGGTATACATTCGCAAATGTCTACATAAACTTCAAATTTTAAATTTGAACACGTTATTAAGGGGCCAAAATTGTGATAATTTTCTTGCTCTAGCTTGAGCATTACATATATACAATCTTGTTAAATTTAAGGAATTTTACACGACAAGAATTTAAATACACCCTTAAGGGCTAAGGCTGCGTTTGTTAAGCTACAACAATTTTTGAAAAACTTGTAATTTGTAACATGTTTTGTAGTTTCTTTTCAAAAGAGGCCTCTAAGTATTAATATTGGCCTATTTTGTATTTTATCATTTACAAACATCCTACCATTAAGTCTCCTTTAAATTCTTCATGCAATATGTATGTCGATTAATCACAAGACCATTGTTAAATGACTAAGATGCTTATTAGTTATAAATACCAAAGAGAACAAGAAATGTAACCTAATTGATCTTAGTTACTTTTACAATGGCTACAACTGAAAAGCCGATATTCTACTTTCACCACAGTAAATTGTTAATTAGTTAAAATGATAGCCTTGTTAGGATTATTATTCATTCGTAACAAAAATAATTATTCATCTTTTGAGCACAACGTATTTGCTCCAATGGAGATGACCGGGCTCGAGGCAGAGTTCCGGGTGGGAGGGGAAATGAAGTCCAGTGATCGGGGCTGCGGAGCGGGCTCGTACAAGTCTTGAAGAGACGAAGTGAATTACGATCCATGATTTGCACCACACCTCCTGCCCACGAGAGAAGAGACTTTTTGTAGCAAGATTGTTATACGACTACATTGTCAAATCATATATAAACCTCAAGATTTTTCCTTCCAATTTCAATGTGGGATAAAACCACTTATATTTCTTTTCTTCCATTTCAAATGGTGATCTTTGAAAATCAATTTCTCATTCACCCGAACTCCGATTTGAACATACCATATACCGTTTTAATCTACTAAAGGAGTATAATATAATTCCACAAAGACCCGAATGAATTTTTATACTTATCAAATTTATATTAATTTTTTATTGTAATTAAATAATTTAATTATAATATTGGTGGCTATATATTTATAAAAATATCGAATGAGTTGAAATAATAATTAAACACTTAGACAAACAATTTAATTTCCTTCTTGTTTTTGTGTGTGCCGTTTATTTAATGTTGTAACTCTTGTTTTGAATTAATTTTAATTTTATTATTATCAACTCTCTTTGATTTTAATATTTAAATATTATTACTATAGTTATTATTATTATTAATAATATTCAAAATAAAATTAAAATTATTATTATAATAGTGAGAGTGGGGGAAAAAATGAAATTAAATGAAACTCAGAGCCCTGTCATTGGAGACGACCAGACAGGACTAAGGACAAGTTCAGCCCCAGGCTCCGGAGCACTGGACCTGCCATTGGAGATGGCCTAATTTTTTCAGAGTTGATCATTTATCTTTCTAGCTCAACATATTAAGTCATTTATTTTTTGAGTTAGGTTACTCGATAATTTCGGTCATCTATTTTCAAAGTCAAACAAACTTAATTTAAAGAGAATAAGATAATTTTCGAGTTATCTTTATGCAATTACTATTAATAATGTAATTTTATATGGAAGTCATTAAAAAAATTAAAAAGTAAATAAGATACCTACAAGGGGTGATTAGATGACTAAATCTGACCCTAATGTGTTCATCTCAAAAAATAAAATAAAAAATATAGCATTAGATTTTAATAAATCGAAGCAATGTGTTGTTCAACGATACTTTTTGTCACGACTCAAATATTGGAGCTTAATTTCACTATAGAACAAGTTGTAAAATTGAGTGACCACAACAACTTTAATTGTCATTATACTGTTAAATGAATCCCCACTACGAGAGATTCTCATTTAATATGTCTGACTCGTCTCGAAAGAGATTAAATAAGATGTATGAATATTCTATAAAACAAAGCAAAAAAATTGTCATTAAACTGCGATCGATTTCATTCTAACACAAAAGGCAAATAATTATACTTCAGGTACTGGTAAATTACTGAAAATTTAAAATAAAGGTGATTTTCATCAAATTTTAACTACAAGCAAGCAAGACTCTAGTAAATGGTACCTTTTGAAATTGGTCCTCCGGATGCCTTTTCACTTGAGTGAAAAAAGGTATTCCCCACCCATCTTGTAATTCAATTTTCTGGTAAAATATTTCCCATAAAATATATGAATGAATTCAATTTAAGGCGGGGTGGGCATTAATGATTCTTCACATGACCGCAGTTAATGCACCAACCACAATTAAATAACCTAAAGTTAATTTCTTATACTCCTCCAAAACTCTACAAGGAAAGCAATAGTAACAAATTCAGAATAAAATCTTAAGGCTCTAAGATTTTTACACAAATAAATAACACTACTAATTTCGTAAACAGAGGAAGAAAAATAGGGCAAAATGGATTTAGGATTGAAGCGGTGGAATCAATTGGGGGTTGTGAGCACAATCTATGAAGAAGAAGATGAAGATGGAGATTCATCGTCCACCATTCCCTCGCCGGAATTTACACCGTCGCCGACGCCACAATTTTCCGGTGATGAACAGCGGTAAAAAAATCATATTTGGATTTTTGATCGGAATTCAGTTATTTTTTTACTGACGGCGAGCAATTTGTTTTTGTTTCAATTTTTTTATTTTTTTGGAATTGGTTTAGGTCATTGGTTAAGAATCGTGATCCGGATGTGGTGATACATGTGCAGGATTCATGTTTCCGCCTTCACAAGGTATTTTTTATTCTATTTTGATTTAGTTTTTTCGTTTTCAATTCAATTTTCTACCGGAAAATGTACTCGTTGGGTTATGGGATTATAATTTGGATTTTTTTTATTTAGGATAGTTTCTTACTGAAGTTGTTGAAAAACCTCTATGTTATTATTTCAATTAACGAAGCTTTAAGTAAGATTTATTTTATATATAACATGATTTTTTAGACTTCAATATTATATTTTGTGTGCTTGTATACAAGAGAAGATGTCAACAATCAAACACTCGCTATTGGGTGATTATTTTACAAATTGAATAATACGAGTTTTTCATTAATACTTTTTTGCTATTTTTGTGACAAGGGAACCGAAGAATGCTAATGATATCAATTTGACACCCTTAACTACATTTTATGGCAATATAGCATAAATTCCATTTTCATTTATTTTTAAGATCACATTGAATTTGACGTTTCTATCAATTTGACACCCTTAACTACATTTTATGGCAATATATGCCTTCTTCGAAAACAAGAATGTGCTTTCAACTTTTTTGCTCGTTTGCTAAGAATTTTGAGAACTAACCGTTAACTTTTGAATTCTGAAAAACTATTTATTTATGAAGTGATTGCGTAAAAATAACCTAGAAGTATTCAAACGCCAAATTAGTTCGTGCTGACGGAAGTACTTTTTTATTTATTTAATAGGAGTTAAAAGTTGACACTCGAAATATAAACAAGTAACTTTCAGAAACCAAATATTGAAATTTACTTTCAAAGAATTTGAACAAATAAGCTAATTAAAAGGGAAATAAAATTTAATTTAAAACATATTGATATAATACCAGCAAAAATATTTATATATCGTTTACTTTTTGTTTTTACCATTAGTCATTGTTAGACATACATCAGTTCGTTAGCCTAAATAAATATGTAGAACGAAGGGTGCCTTTCATATTAAATGAAAAAGGTGGGGGTGCATTTACTATACTTGGCTCCTTTTTTCTTTCAGGAAATATTGATAACAAGGAGTGGCTACTTGAAACGTCAGCTAAATGAAATCTCCGAAATAACCCTATCCCCGCCATTAAACATAACGGCTGAAACATTCTCCTTAGTAACGGACTTCTGTTACGGAACTTACGTTCCCATAACGACGTTTAACGTCGCGGCACTTCTAACGGCTGCCGAATTGCTGGAGATGACGGAGGTTAACAGACCGTTAGACGATAACTTGCAGCAGATAACGGAATCCTATTTCTGCCGTGCCGTTGCCGTTAACAAAGATAACGCCTCTATCGTGTTGCAGTCGAGTTTAATGCTGCTGCCGGAGGCCGAGACGACGGCGTCCCTTGTTAGCAGATGCATTCAGGCGTTGAGTTTTATGGGCGAAGCCGACGGTGACGTGAGTTTTCTAGACGGCGTTAAGAGGGTAGACATTTCGGATTTACAATTGATTTTGGAGTCAACGAGTCAACGATTAACCAATTGTCACGACCTTCTTTACAGAATCATTGACCTTTATCTCAAGGTATGGTTCCTTCTTATACTAGTAAAGTATATACATATTATTTAAATAATTACAACCATAAAGTTGGCTTATAATTTTGTAATTTCCTTGTTAAATTAATATTTAATTATTTATCATGACTTGCCATCAAATGTTGCAAACAAAATTATCTTACTTTCATGTGTTATAGAAAAATCTTGATTCGATTTGATCAAGTCACACTTAGTTTATTATCTGCAATACGTTTTGACATTTGACATTTTATCGGATAATACTCTATAAAGCATATACACTTGTTATTTGGTAGGCATACAAGTTAATCAAATATATGGCGTTAGAATTTTCGATTTTTGTTTTTTTAATGGATTTAATACTTTCAATTTAGAATGTGTTAATTGCACTGACCTCCCCTTATTATGAGTTATTTGCACCCACGCCCTGACCTAGTAAATTTGCAAATGTCCAGGAAAATATGCAAATAGTTCAAAATTCAAGAGAGATCAACGCAACTAACCCAATAACGTAATTAAGATTAGTGTCCTTGGACACATGCTAATGATAGGAAAATTCTAACACAATCCAATTAAATGACTAGTGTCTTTGGACAATTTTTGTATTGTAAATAATTTGGGTGCTAGCAAATCAAGTTTAAACTAGAATTATCTGCAAATAATCATATAATTTGAAAATACTAATATTTATGTGAATAAATCTCAAATGTTGCTTCCCTTAAAGCAGGAAAACAGTGGAAAGGTATCCGAAGACCAAAAAACCCGAATGTGCAACTACATAGACTGCAGCATATTATCACCTCGACTCCTAATGCACGCTGTACAGAATCCAAGAATGCCGTTAAGGTTCGTAGTACAAGCCATGTTCATAGAGCAGCTAAACACCCGTCGCTCCATCATCTCTGCCGCAGATCACCACATCCTCCGTAAAGAACAAGCAAATGATCCAATTACCCTAGGTGCAATCCTCCAGCGAGATGCAGCCCTTCGTCAAGTGGCTCAGCTCAAAGCCGTGATGAACACCACACATTCCCACATCGAGACATTAGAGAAAGAGCTGAATGGCATTAGGAAACTCTTGAATAAATCGGAGAATGTTAAGAACAGGATCGATGGGGAGAGGTCTGCAAGTTTTCGATTCAGTTCAGAAACTGAAAAGAAGATTGATAGGGGACAAATTGGTTCGGTTTCTGCGTTGAGTTTGAGAGATGTTAGGAGTACTACTAAAGTTAGGGTAGAAGGGTCTTCTTCGTCAGAAGGATCGTCCGAGGGGAGTTTGGGTGTGGAGAAGAAATTTGGTCGGAGGTTAATTAGTGGTTTAAAGAGTGCTTTTCGTTTTCAAAGTTTGGTTTCGAAGAAGAAGGGTGAGAGTAAAGGGCATCCTAAAGTGGAAAGGAATGGAGAGAAAGTCGAAAAGAGAGATGGGAATGAGGATATTGTTGTAATAAAAAAGGATCAAGCTTTTCACAGGCGTTCTCGATCTCAATCTTAAATGTTAAGGTACCATCTTTCTATTAGTTTGATTCATTTGTTGAGGAGTTGTGATTATACATTGGATGTGCATAATGCCTAGAGTTTGGATGAAGTTGTCTTTTAATTAGTTTAATTACTTGAAATAGGAATATGACAATTGACATGTTTTGAGTACCTGACTGATCATTTCATAGCCTACTATGTAAATGGGATATTGTTAAAATTAGCTTGTGTTGACAGTGAATGAGATAATGACGCAGGATTTGTTTCGGCTTAGAAGAAAAGCTCTTGGGTAATCTCCCATTTCGACTCTTGTTATGGTTTAAGAAAAGAAAAGAAGAACTCTTGGGTACGTAATCTCCTATATGATCTTGTTGAGACGTCTCACATGAATTGGATGTCATGATTAAGTATTTCTTACAAGTTTTTGGACAATCATCACCTCTTGAAATAGTTTTTGAGATGAGTTAAGCCAAGCCATATGGACTTAATCCAATCTATGTGTACCTAATAACTCAGGTCGGGTGCAAATCAGCCTCCGACTCACCTTTAATTGAATGTGTACATGGAACCTCAAAGTCTTAGGACGATGAATTTGGGCAATGTCCCTATTTTTGAAAACCACTTGTTCGTACATCCATCATTTTTGTGCACCTTGGTATTAATGAATCACAACGTAGCGCACTAATAAATAATCTATCAAACTAATTTCAGTAATAATTTGATAGGGTTGATGAGCACAAACTGTTTGCTTCCAGAGCAATTTTAATAACCTTCCAAATGTATGCGGTCATTCTTATAACTCCAATTTTTCTTTGCCAGTTGAGAAGAGATGAATGTTGGTTAACACTTAATAGTACACTGTATACAATATTTCCATTATGCTTGTTTTGTTTATAGTGCATTTTTTCAAGTTTCAATTGCACTGATATTTGATTTTAATACGAGAGAGAGAAATTTGTAGGCTCCACTAGGCAAATTAAAAGAATTCACTTAGGATCCGATCCATTTAAGATTCAATCCACAAAAATTCGATCCGGTTGGTCCATTTGCCACTCCTTCATTAATGCATCTTCTCATTTACTACATATTTTTTGTTTCCCTTAATACTTCCGGTGAAAAAAAAAATTGCAATAACGTATTTAACAATTTAAACTTTCTTGTCAAAGACATCTACATAAATGGTTAAAAAGCTCTATTAACATTATATGTCTTTCACTAAAATAAAAAAAGAACAACATTATATTATATCACTTAAACCACTTTCGGTAACACACTATTGCATGTTTAGTAAGATTTTGAAATTTAAAGCAAAATTCAGAGCATAAACATCCATTCCAAATAAATGCATAAACATGAGGCCATTTCCTTTCTAACATCAGTTTTATTTCTTATTTTGGTAAATTATTATATGAGTAATTAATGGCATGTTTCAGTCTCTTCTCATAGCTTTCTTGTCATCCCCCTAATTAGGTTTGGTAAAAATCTAAAAATAGTAGTATTACAATAAATTTACTAGCATGACTGAAAGAGGCAGTGAACAGTGACAGTTTGACCAAACAATTTAGGGTAGTTTGGCCAAACTTAACCTAAGTTTGGTTCATACGTACGTATTAAAAAAAAGGGAGAATTATTCAAACTAAGAGGTTTAATATAATTACACTGACCATCTTTCATGTTTGAGAAATTATTCAAATTATCCCTAAAGTATTGGATTTATTACAGTTACCCCCTTACGACATTAATTTCATAAAAAAAAAGGTTTGAATTACAGATATCCCCATATATACTATCTAAGTAATCACAAGATTCAATGGTGGCAAACCGGTTTCACTAATTTCTTCACCCATGTTTTCACTGATTTCACTCTTTTTCATCGATTTAATTCGATTTCACCCATTTTTTCAACAATTTTACCCGTTTTTTCCACACAAAAGTTTTTTGATGATCATTGGCATGCACCGTCAGAAATTAACATCTTAAAGGGGTAATTGTAACGAATCTAATACCTCAAGGGCAGTTTGTATAATTTTTCAAACTTTAAGGGTGGTCAATGTAATTACACTAAAACTCGAGGATTGTTTGTGCAATTCTCCCTTTATAAAAAAGTGATCATATGCGTACAATATAGATAATTAAGAGTTATTTAAAAAAGAATCAATTGCGATTAATCATAGCCTTTTAGAGAGTATAAAGAGAGTTACTAATAAAAAAAAAGAATAGGAAATACTTGTCGATTAAATAGTATTGTGTATTATTCTGTAAATAACTTTTTTATAATTTATGAAAGTTGTTCTAGTTCAACTTTATTAGAAAAAATATATATAAATAAGAATTAGAGTTCAATCTTTTTTAAGTTGATTGTAACTTTTGTGTTCGAACTATTTCACATTAAAAATGTTCGGCCCAGTTCAATCTACCAAAACATCAAATTAAATTATGCTAATAAACTAGTCCACTGCACCCATTAATTGATTTACGAGATTACATTATATTTTCATAAGTTTTTTTGTGATTAACACCAAAATGTTTTTGTTGCGTTCTATGTAAGAAAAAAATATGCAATTTGGACGTGTATACTGATTTATCGTAAAATATTTTTTTAACTTTTATCTGACTGAAACATTAAAAAAAAGAAAGTTTTGATGCAAAAACAATTTTTGGCATTTTGCATCTTAAGAATATATATTAAAAATTTTAGCAATTTGTACCCCGGAATTATAATTTATTTGACATTTTGCACCCTAATGTGTATTTTAATGAGAAAATTTAGTTGCAGGAAGGGTAGAATATTTTCGAATTTCTTGGCACTTTGCACCTTAGATAAACAGATTTTGGCACTATGCACCCTAAAAATATAAATTTTTTTACACTTCTCATCCCGACTTAAAGTTTTGGCACATTTTTTATTTTAACCAAATTACTAAGCTATCAGTAATTAGGTAAGAACTCTTTTTTCTTTTTTGTAATTCCTAAATTTGAAATGCTAGTAGATAATAATTATAGATTTGTAGAGTATATATCTCGTGTAGAATTATTTTGGAAACAAAAAATCTTGTATCTATTGTATAATTTGTATGAATAGCACAACTTACGCAAATCAGTGTCTATTTAATAACAATAATTACATATAATTTGCAAAAAAAAATGATTATTTTTGTGATTGAACTCGAAATATTTTTTTCCCCTATGTTTGATTGTTGTGTATGCCCATTTTCTCTCTTCACCGACGACATTCAAGGGCTTTTTTTAAAGGAAAAACTTAGGTGAAAGATGCCAAAACATATATTTTTAAGGTGCAAATTGACAAAAAAAATTAATCGGAGCGGAATGTGTCAAAAAAAAATTATATTTTTAGGGTGCAAAGTGCCTACATTTTATATTTGTAGTGTACAAAGTGCCAAAATATATAGCACATGTTTCTTTGACGTTTGGGAATGTAGTTTGAGAGAGTAGTGGAGATTTGTGAAATAATCTCGATTTGCGTAATGTTGTTTATTTGGATTTTGAAAGAGTGGTTTGAGAAATAAAATAGGTGTAGGTTTTCTTGGAAGAGTTAGGTTGTAAGTGTAAGATGTGTAAGACTTTATGTCAAATCATGTTTGTTATGTGAGATAAATTGTATAAGAGATAGGTTACTTTATGTCAAATCAAAGTAGAATTTGTATAGGTTTTGTTTAGAGATAAGAAAATTGTTGTTTGTTTGGCTTTTGAGAGAGTAATTTGAAAAAATTAATAGATGAAAAATTTATTTCAGAAAGTAGAAAACATGTTTGTTTGGCATTTTTCAAACACGAAAAAAAATTGGGAAACGTCAAACAAACATACCTATATTTTTCAATGTACAAAGTGCCAAAAAATATTCAAAAATAACTATTATACCCTTCCACTAACAAATTTTCTCACTAAAACATGCACTAGGGTTTAAAAGGTCAAATGAATTGTATTATAAGATACGAAGTGCCAAAACCTTCAAATCGATTTGCAAAGTACCAAAATCCTATATTCTTGTGATGCAAAATGCCAAAAACCCATGCAAAAACTATATGTAAATTCAGTATTTTAATTTACAAACAATTGTCCCCACATCCCGGACACGTGGATGCGTGTCATATAATTCAGCATGAGTTAGTACTTGGTAGTGAAGAATTAGGGTACGTTTGTTTCGCTTTCCGAAACACTTTTCTCTACAAAGCTATAATCAAGTTTGTTCTTCTCTGTAATAAACTTATGATAATTTTATTCTTCAAATTCCATCTTAAAAAAATGATATTTTCTAAGTAAATTTATTTTGATTTGATATCTTATATAATAAATTTAAATTTAGTTTGACATGGAATAATATATCATTCTCAGTATTTTTTTTTCCTATAATCTCTAGCAAAAACCTACAACTTTCTAGAAATAAAAATTTAATTCATTTCATCTTTAAAACTTCAAACTAACAACTTTTATTGAATTCACAAAAACTTAAATATCACAATAATCCTCTAACTTTCTGAACTACTGAAAACCGAAACAAACAGGCTTATTCATAAAATTTGATTTATTCTGTTGCTCTATTCAGTATATGAACAAAATGAACCTGGACAGGTCCCAGCAATTCGTGGCATAAAATTTTCTGTTTTATCATTTTGGATTAATTTTCACTAGTATTATTTGAAAATGCTGAAAATTCTGAGTCCAACTCCTATATAAATTGGGTACGGATGGTGGTATCTCTCTCGCGCATCTGGTGGGATTCCAAATCTCTTTCAAATTTGTCTTTTCTTCTATTCTTACGCATTTTCTAGACAGAAAAATATTTGATTTAACGAAAAAGCCATATGCATCTGAGCATCGTCAGAATTGCTGCATTGTCGCAATAGATTGAAGGATTTTCTAATACTTAGTTGCTTATTTTGTTATTTACAATTACAATTTGAGGATTTTGTATAATAATATTAAAATAAACATGACGGCGGTTGGTAATCTGACGTTGAATTTGTATAAATCATCCGAGACATTAACGATTCCTTCCAAGGTAACGGTGTTTCCTCAGAAATTAGGGATTTGCGGTGTTGGGGGGAGATCGAGCTGTTTCGCGCCAATTAAGGCAATGGAAGGTTCCAAAACGACGACGCACGTTAACGGCCAGCCAAAACAAGTTGATAGCAATACCGACGCCGATATTCTCGGTATTGGGTTATTAATTTGCTCTCTTATTCGAGTATTATTGTTTTTGTGCTTCGTTCGTTTAGGTTTTGGGTATTCATTTGGATTTTGTTTGGTTATCTGATGTGTGTGGTTGATGTAGGCAATGGAACGGTCCAGACATCTACTGTTGGAAATTCGTCTAATATTGCGTGGCACAGGTGTTCCGTTGGAAAGAGCGAGAGGCAGGAGTTGCTTAATCAGAAGGGTTGTGTCGTTTGGATAACTGGGCTAAGTGGTTCAGGTTTGTGCCTAATGTTGTTCTGTTTGTATTGTTACAAATCCTATTTGGCTGGGTTAATATTGTGTTAGTCAATAAATTATAAATAGTGCTGAAATTATTAGTAACAATAAGTGTTAGCCACATTTGGAAACTATGCTGTCAAAATATCTTTCTAAGTTTTGGATGATTTATTGATTGTTTCGAGAACTGTAAAAGAATGCTATATATGATTAATCTTGGATATGAAGTTGTCAAGTGTGTTATCTATGATGAGGATTACACTTTCTGATTGTACTCTTAATCGTTGAAGTTAAATCCTGTAAGTGTCTAGGAGTAGTATAGCAATATAGAGTGTTGTTGACTTAGCTGCAAAATGTGAGGTACTGCATTATATATCTTGCAATCTATAAAATCTTCTTGAAATACAAAAGAGGAGAAGAAAGATAAATTGATGACTTAAATTTATAGTGTAAAAATAATGAGATATTGAGATCTAAGCCATTAACTATTTGACTGTGCTCTGAGACAGATATCAGAAAAGGAAAAGCAGAAATTATCTCTTACGAAGCATTGAAAAGTTCTTGATTGAATTTTTTTTGAGTCTTACAATTGCTTACTTTAAGGGGGTATCTTGTTAATCTTTGATTCTTTTTTACTTCAGGAAAGAGCACTTTGGCATGCGCTTTAGGACATGCCTTACATGCTAGAGGAAAGCTCGCCTATATCCTTGATGGGGATAATTGTAGGCATGGTCTGAACAGCGATCTTAGTTTTAAAGCTGAAGATCGAGCAGAAAACATAAGAAGGATTGGTTGGTTTCTTGCCACGATTAAGAACTAATTAATTCTTTTAAGAACCCATTTTACTCTTTCACGATTTAAAAGTATAAATTGAATTGTTCATGTTATGCAGGTGAAGTGGCAAAGCTTTTTTCAGATGCTGGAGTCATTTGCATTGCCAGTTTAATATCACCCTTCAGGAAGGAGAGAGATGCTTGTCGAGCTTTACTGCCTGAAGGAGATTTTATTGAGGTTACTGCTTAAGCCTTTAGTTTGTGGATTAACCTTCACTAGTTTGTGCGTGCAAATAAGTAATTCCTCAAATGGAAAGCTATAATTTGTTGCAAAGTCATCATTGAAATTACTGAAATGTGCAGGTATATATGGATGTGCCTCTACAAGTTTGTGAGTCAAGAGATCCAAAGGGATTATACAAGCTTGCTCGAGCTGGAAAAATTAAAGGTATGTTTTGGATAGCTCATCAGATGATTGTGATTCTATATTTATCACCCCAATCCAGTCTTATCTGCGAACAATAAATATGAAAAAAAAGATATATGCACACGTTGCACAATTATGGTGCTGAAATAATGCCCCTGGGATTGACTGGACACTGGCCCAGTGCCATTTTCAATTGCAACAATCCTTGCTTTTTTCTTTTATTCATTATGTCATGGAGCAGTTGCTACTTGTTACATTGAATAATTTTGGCTATGTTAGGTTAATGGTTAGCATTTATGTTTCCTTGAAGCTTAAACTTTACAGTAAAATACTCGTTATGGAATCTTGTGTGTCTAAAGCATGGATTTATAGTCAAAATAGGCGAGTGCTTTACTTTCTAAATCTTTATGTTTTCCTATGGACTGGCTAAATTAGAATCAGACTTCTTTCACTATTTTTTTTGGTTTCTCAAGCTGACCTTGAGCAAACTAGTCTAATTTAATACTAGAGCACAGTTAACTAGACCTTTTTTCCGGATTTCTCAAAATTATACCACATACTTTGGTCCTTATTTTTTTCCTTCTTTTCATGTGATTTCTATTTCCTCCTAGTATGCCATCAGAAAAGGTTCTGCTGCATTTACCTGCAAATTCTGTTCTGTGACATAGAACAATCCAATTCATATTCAAGGTCCTAAATAACTAAAAATCTGTTCTTTCATTTCTTCGGATGACAAAACTAGCCATTCAATGTCATTCATGTGAAATCCTTCTAAACTCAATAGATGTCAATTTTGGAAAGAAAATTTTGATTTCCTTTGCTTGTGTTTACAGGTTTCACGGGTATTGATGATCCGTATGAGCCGCCATTGAACTCTGAGGTAGGTCTAATAAAATATGTTATATACTCTCTTTTATTAATTCATAAATTACCATGAAATTTTGATACATTTTGGTTTCACAATACTAATCTTGTGATGATGTTACATTTTCCTTCTTCAGATAACATTGCATCAAGGAGAAGGGGTGTGTGATTCTCCAAATACTTTGGCTGAGGTAATTGTATCATACTTAGAAAGAAAGGGTTGTCTGGAGGCATAGTTTGAAAACAATAGCTCATCTCATTGATCATTTATGTTAAATCAGTTGTTCGTTGTTTGGATGGAGCTTTCATTGATTACACAATCAACTATCAATAGATAATTTGGAGCACCATGTAGAGGTGCAATTAGTATAAGTGGTGAAAATAACTATATAGATGATTTCTCAATCTGTGTATTGCTTGTATTAGATCAAAAAATAAAGCTTGAATTGTGAATTTGACGTTTATAATATAGGAGTACAACTAATTGATCAATCTGCAGGTGTTTTTTTTTCCTTGAGCAAAAATAAAGGATGGTGCGTGTAGTCTATTTACCGAGGGCATAATTACTTCACAAATTGATACCATAGTATGTTAACTCGTGTTCTATAAGTATTCTCTTTTATTTAATAGAGTTTTCAGGCTAATGAATGAGATTTTGGTTATCAGAGTTTTCTGGTTGATGAATGAGATTTTGATTATACTGTCTACCTTGAAGCTAGTTATCCAATGTTACTTGATCTATGCTACAAAGGCTGCATTATCTAAGATAGGAAAAAATATTTTTTCTATATGATGAATTACGTGGTGCAACATACCACCATTTTAATTTTGAATTTGAGACTTCTATGTTTATTTTAATGATAATTTGCATATATTAATAATACTGAAATTTCAAAATTTAGATAACTTTAAATATACCTTGTTTAGATCTCAAAAAGCATAAAAAGATATACCTTGATTAAAAAGCTCAGCCCAACAGAGACCTACCCATATCCAACCTATGTCCGGCTAAGGCTCAATCCAGCCCAAGATCATTAATGGTGAGCCTGGGCCTGAGCTCATCTATTTTTTCACTCACGAAAGCGCGGCCTAGATAATTGACCATTTGTTTTTTTTTTTTTTTTTGGTATAGGAAATATATTAACAAAAATCCAATGTCCTTTTTTTTAAATATAAAAGGTGATTATATCTATCTTTTTGTTTGTTTGTAAAAAGAGGCTACATCAATTTAAAATTAGAGCTTTCCTCGAAACGATGATGCCATCATTAATAAACAAATTTATTAATTCACTATCAACGTAAAAATAAAATTGTCAAATTATATATAATATCCAATCAATAAAAGAAAATTATTCAATCTTCTAGTAGAATTCAAACCTAAAATCCATAGTCTTGAATCATCATCTTTGTCATCGGTTAGATCTCCTTGACAAATAGCATGTCTATATATTTTTTCCGAGGATTAATATCACTAAATTAGAAGATATATTTTATTAAAATTAAATTACAAAGTAAATCAATTATCAAATATTAGTATTATAAAAATTCGCATTAGTGAAAATAGAATTCATAATCTAAAGGTTACAAGCCTCAATCCGCATTATTTGTTACAACCGCAACATGGGTGACATAATTCAACAAATTGTTAGGATTTACTTAAAGTTGTTTTGGACACCAATACACAGTGGAGATCAAATATTAAAACTAATTTCTCCTTAAATATAGGAGTTCATCACATCATTCGTGCACAAAATAATTTCTCATAGAGAACACTTCTACTATTGGCAAAAATATAATTTAAGTCCTTCACTTTTGCATAGACGCGAAAAATGGGACACATGTAGTTCCTGCAAGCAATTTAAATCCTTTATATTTTAAGATGTTGCAATTTTAGTCTTCTCACCTACAATTTTAGTCATAATTCATCGGCATTGAAATTAGCATCCTTTAACTGCTAGTTCACGCCACCTTGTCGAATAGCTTAAATTGGAGGAAAAACTAATTAGCATCCTTTAACTGCTACGCAAGCAAATATAATTTGTTTGTTTATGTAGAAATCTTTAGAAACTAATTTTAACTCCGACAAACTAATTAGGACTAAAATTGTGGATAAGAGGACTAAAGTTACAGCAACTTAAAATATAAATGATGTAAATTACTTGCTGGAAGTGCAATTTTTTTATAATCCTCAATTTATTTACTCATGTAGAAATCTTTTTCTTTTTTAAACATAATTTATTTTTCTGTATAAAATAAAAACATAAATTGTGAAATTAAGGCGGTCAATTAACTATTTCCTAAAATAAGCCGATTACTTACCGCGAGTCATAAACGGGTTTCAATTTTGGGTTCGAGTAAATACACCGTCAAGCGTACAAAGAGGTGTCGCCACCGTCTCCAACGTCGCAACTTCAACTTAACCACCGCCGGCTGCCTTTCTGCCTGTAGCTATTCTCAAAATATTCGAAATTGGAACACTACTTCTAAGTTGATATCAATTTCCCCCAAGCCCTAAACCTAAATCAAACTTCGAGCTCACTTGTAGCTGAACTAGACTAGAAAAATGGGAAAGAAGCAGCACAGCAAAGACCGTATGTTCATAACGAAAACGGAGTGGGCCACCGAGTGGGGCGGCGCAAAATCCGAAGAAACCGGCGCCCCCTTCCAACGCCTCCCTTTCTATTGCTGCGTGTAAGTATCTATTTTTTCTGCCTTGATATGATTACATCTATTCTATTCTCGTTAATTGATTATTGATTTTTTTTTTGAATTTCTGATGCAGTCTCACCTTTACGCCCTTCGAAGACCCTGTGTGTACTGCAGATGGCAGTGTGTTTGAAATAATGTAAGTTTCTGTTTCATATTGAGAATTGGTTTTTGTGGATTCTAAAAATTATTGATGTTGATTTTTTTTTTTTAATTTATTTCTGGCGTGGGGATTTAGGAACATAATACCATACATAAAAAAGTATGGGAAGCATCCCGTTACTGGAGCTCCGCTCAAGCAGGAGGAGTTGATTCCACTTAATTTTCACAAGAATGCTGAAGGTAATTAATTTTTCTTTTATGCTTCATATTGGATTTAGCAAATTTGTTCGTATTGGAAGCTTAGATACTGGCATCTGCTCACATAAGCTTAGACTCCTAAAGTTTACAGCTCCTTGTACCATGTGAATAAGGAGAAGTATCAAGCTTGTAATCTGTAGTAGAGAACGCATTTACCGTGTATTCAGATAGAATAATGTCGTTTAGATATTAGAGCTACTGAAGTGAGATGCAATTAAAATAGGGTAATTTGAATTGCTATATTTGTGTTGTGTGCTATTTCCAGGTGAGGGTATTGTTTTTTGACCTATGAGATCATTTGGGTTACTGATGAAACTGGGAAGAATTGAAATCTTAGATAAAACACTATTTTATAGTGTATTTGATAAAAGTTGAATTGAGTTGGTAATCATAACATTCTTCTATCATGTAGAAGCCGGTTCAGAAAATTCTTTGAATCTTGCAGATATATGTTGGGTTTGTAATATAATGATAGCATCATTCCGTGCTTGAGCTTGGTTGCCTATTTCAGTTACAAATGGTAGTTTTCGAGTTGTTTGCGAGTCAGGAACATATAATGAATATAATGCAACATATTTAATACATTCCTGTAAACATTAATCCCCCTTCCCACCCAAAAAAGAATAAGAGATTTTCTTGCTATTTCACTATCACCAAGTAACTATATCTAATAATGCTTTTGTACGTCATATAGAGTAGCTGTATTGGGTGTTACGTGTTTCTTCTTCTAGGGCATGTTTGTAACCCTTATTTTTCATGTGTTTGATTGTGTGTTTGTTGATTTATTTTTTCCTCTGTGATTTTAAGGAAGTCTCAAACAAAATGCGGCTTTGTCTGCAATACTTCTTCAAGAGTATATTTAGTAAAACAAGGGCTTTTCTGAGATTTTTTTTTTAGTGCAAGGACTTCATTGCTGGATCCCCCAATTTGTGAGGAATATTAACTAACCATCACTTTAAATTCTTATATGTTTCAATTTAAAAAACCATTGTGATAAAATGTATAGAAATACAAAAATAAAACTAGGGATGTGTAGTCAATATATTTCCACAACTCATTTTCTCTCAATTTCCTACCAATCTCGGGTGGTGAGTTTTATGCAAATGGTGATCCTATAAGAAAGTCTAGGGAAAGTTGTTATTACTAATTTTCTTGGCATCAAAACTCTCTCAAGCATGATATCCAACTTTGCGCTTTTATCATTTTCTTGGAAGCTTTTGAGACTTAGTATGTCAGACATTCAATTTTGGTATAATTTGTATGAGGCTTTGACCACCATGCCATATGCACATAATGTAATATAGGACATGTGGGTTTCTTTAGCTTTGCCTTTGAAGCAGTCAATTTCATATTTCCCTATACTTATAATGCTACATTTTGTAACTTATGTTGGCCTAATTTTCTTTTTGTAGGAGAGTATCATTGCCCTGTTCTAAACAAGGTCTTTACAGAGTTCACACACATAGTTGCTGTAAAAACTACAGGAAATGTGTTCTGTTACGAGGTACATGCATTTACCTGAAGTAAGTCTGTCATTACCTTTCCCTTTTACTGTTTATATTTCCAGTCATTAGATCTCTGTTTACCTAGGCAATAAAGGAATTAAACCTCAAAACTAAGAACTGGAAAGAGCTTCTGACTGATGAACCATTCACTAGAGCAGACCTTATAACTATTCAGGTTAGTATTTATAATTAGTAATTTTCCTCTTGTTTAATGATTCTATATGTTCAGTAAATTTTTAGAAGCATGACTGAAGTCTCATGATGTGTTTGATCCACTGTAGAATCCTAATGCACTTGATAGTAAGGCTCTCATGGATTTTGATCACGTCAAGAAAAACTTGAAAATTGACGATGAAGGTGAGCAACCATATTTTTTTATTTTACCAGACCTGCTTTTTGTGTATACTTCATAACTTCATAATTTTAAACCATTGTGTTTTATCTGTGGTAGAACTGAAGAAAATGGAATCTGATCCGTCTTATAACATAAATGTTAGTGGGGATATAAAGCAAATGCTTAAGGAACTTGGAACTGAAAAAGGGAAGGAGATTGCACTACACGGTGGTGGTGGAAGCAAAGCAATGAAGGAAAGAGCTGCAGCTCTTGCAACCATTTTATCTGCAAGATCACGTATCAAGGAGGACACTGAATCAAAGGGTGGTGAGAAGCCCAAGGCATACAGTATAGTAGATGCTGCATCTGCTGCAGTTCATGGAAGAAGTGCAGCTGCTGCGAAGTCTGATGCTAGTCATAAAACTGCTGCTCGTATAGCAATGCACATGGCTGGTGAGAGGGCACCAGTAAATGCGAAGCTGGTTAGTTTTTCAATCTTGAAATTCATATTTATATTTCTTTGAACACAAAGGGAAATTTGATGAGCATGGTTTTGCAAGTTTTGATGATTGGCCAGTAAAGATTTAGATTCTCAGTTGTCGTAGAATATTTCCCTAGGCGGAGTGATACTGCATAGATACATTTTCATTCAAACCTTTTTCCACATTCAGATTTTATGCTAACTAATTCTGTAAACATTGTCTGTTGGAGAACAGAACATTTTGCCCGCTTAACTAGTAAGTTGTCTGATTCTCTTTATTTACTGATGAGGTGTCTATTTTATTCTATTCATGTATTAAATGTTTAGAAATCTGAGAACAAGATATAATGTAGAGTGTCCTGATAAGTAATAATAACCGAGTTGAATGCCAGTTTTTACCAATTCTATGTCAAGTTTCACAAGAACTTCTCTGACCTTACCTTAAAGTTGTGAAATGCACTTTTACCTATTATTCACAGTATGAAAAGAAAGATTGTATTAAAAGTTCTGATAAAACAAGCTTCTGTTCGAGTCAAAGTACGGGAAATGAAAGACATCATAGAGTTGTTTAGAATTTCCTTCCATTATTTTAAAAGCGCATCTTTTTTAAGTGGTCAGCAGTGAACCCATAGCATGCTGAACTTTCGCTTTGTCAATATTAGCCACATATATTAGTTAACTGAAACTTGATTGATGTTCTTCAACCAATGTTGTTTGTTATCACCTGAGTATCATCAGCCTTGATTTTTTCACGTTTTTTCCAGTGTTTTAAATTATTTTCGCAATCACTGGATTAAGTTCATCTTGAGAACTTTTAAATGATTTATTTTGCTTTTTGCATATCATGTAGGTTAAAAGTCGTTTCACAACTGGTGCTGCTTCACGGTCTTTCACCTCTACATCTTTTACTCCAGTCACCACAAATGAGTATGAATATGTTAAGGTTGAGAAAAATCCCAAGTCAAAAGGTTATGTTCGGCTGCAAACGACACATGGCGACTTGAACATTGAGTTGCATTGCGATATTACTCCAAGGACATGTGAGAACTTCATCACTCTTTGTGAACGCGGCTATTATAATGGAGTAGCTTTTCACAGAAGTATAAGGTACTTAATACAACTATACGGCTCCAGACTAAATTTGTTAAATCTTCATTTTACTTCATATTACTTTGGCATTGACTACTGTTGCACCTGATGTGTAGAAACTTCATGATTCAAGGTGGTGATCCTACTGGGACTGGGAGAGGAGGTGAATCAATTTGGGGACAGCCCTTCAAAGACGAACTTAACTCCAAGTTAGTTCATTCTGGAAGGGGTGTTGTTAGTATGGCGAACTCTGGTCCTCACTCAAATGGTTCGCAGTTCTTCATCCTATACAAGTCCGCAAATCATTTGAACTTCAAACACACAGTATTTGGGATGGTTGTTGGAGGGCTGACAACCCTTTCAGCAATGGAGAAAGTATCTGTTGACGACGACGACCGACCTTTGGTTTGTGATCTTCTCTGACTTTTATCTGATTCTCATCTTCACCCTCTTATGAACTGCTGTTTTACCTTTTCTTTCTCTTTTATACTATATTTTTGTTGAAGTAGCCGTATGGTCACTCAGTTTGACTTTAAATACTCGAATATGCTTAATAATGCTGCAATACAATCCAACCTTTCCAATTATATCCAGTTCCATTTCTGCTTATGTTCAAGTTACATAGACTTAACTAGTGTTTACGTAGTTGCATCTGGCATGTGCTCTCATGAAAATGTGGTTCCTGCATCTGCCTTACTGAGACTGCGATTAGGATTACAATGGTTATCCATCTGGATATGAAATCTTTGTATTTTGCATTTACTTTTTCTATATGCTAGGTATTAAGTTTTTTCATTTTTCATTTTCTACCTGAACTTTTGCATTTGGTACTCACATTTTATAGTGACCAAATTATTTCCAGGATCCCAACCTGTGTTGGAATTTCAGTTTTTAGCTTTGATTTTTATTTGTGTTTTTGTGTTTCCAGGAAGAGATCAAGATTATTAGCACAGAAGTATATGTCAATCCTTATGCAGAATCTGATGAAGAAGAGGAAGAGAAGACCAATAAAGAGAATGTTGTGGATGAAGAAAATGTTAGTTTTGTTCTCCGTCATGTTGCAGTTATTATGTTTACTGTGATTTTTTCTTCAGTTCAACTACCATTTCTTTCTTCTTCAACATTTTCTTTGTAATACTTTCAGGATAAGGTTGGTTCATGGTATAGCAATCCAGTCACAGGAACGACAGAAACTCCTGCTGTGGGCGGTGGCGTTGGGAAGTACTTGAAAGCAAAGATTGCTCAGTCTGCATCTGTGACCGCTCTTGATAATGACTTGCCTGCTGGTTCTGTAGTAAAGAAACGGAAATTGAGTGCACCAACTGGACAACTTAAGGATTTTTCTGCTTGGTAAGATTTCAAGAATGTTAGAAGTAACTCTTTATTTGTATCATTATTAACTTAGTCAAATTATGCAAGAAAATGAGCCGGCTAGCAAGTGAAATGCAGACAAGGTTAGATAGTGTTGTTGTCATAGGCCTCTTGGGGTTCCTTGTATTTTTTTTTTACTTTGGTGCGATTTTTGTTACAATTTAAGCAAACTATAATCTTAATACCTAAGAGTTTCTTAATCCGTTTGCATCGTTTATCTGAGAATACTAAAAGTGAGGTTCCATTTATTGTAAGCAAGAGGAGTGAGTGACCACATGAAAAGATTGCTAATAATCTCTATTTGGTTTATACAGTATACATGCTGTATATGTAGTGATTGGAAATTATTGCTAGAGTGTTTTTCTTTTATAGTAGCTGGCATATGCAGGCCAAAATATTGGTAGCATTTGATAATGCGACAACTTCGTTTGTGGGTCACAATACTTGAGAATATAGAAAGCGTGTTTAAATTGTCAGTGTAAAAAGGAAAAAGAAGTTGTGCAGGTGAGCTCAGTTTCTGTTTGTGGAGAAACCGTGTAAAAGGAAAAAGAGAAGACAATGGAAATTGATGTTTCCTTTATTATTAGTTTAGTTATTAAATGTAGAAGTGGAGTTGAAGGAAAGTTGGGTACTTCTTTTTGACTAGTTAAGTAGTGGGGTCATCAGTGATGAAACTGGAAAAACTTTTATGGGTCAATATTGTGAATTGTTTGGTTGGAATGATATTCAAGAAAAGGAATGATAAGTGATTTTGGAGCTTAGATATATAATTGATTTGTTTGAAGATTGAGAATGATTTTTATGACAAGTTATGTTTGGACAATATTTATTCTTTAATCTCTGCTACACGCGGGAGATGGGGTACATGTAAAATTAATAATAGTATTAATTAGGTTAATTGAGTATGACTTCTTTAAATACGTTAAAATATAATTTTAAATTTGATAAGAATATTAAATTAAGTTTGAATTGTTTAATTAGAGTCAACTCGTTTCAATATAAATTGAGAGGAAAGTCTCAGCCGGCTTTAGGGTGGTCTTAACCATTATTAATTATCTTATTGAAGGAAAAATCAGTAATAATAAGATCATCTCTAATGGATTGGATATATGTGGGAACTCTGATTTCATAATTTGCATATTTTTTTGCTAGACGGGCATGGACTTTTTTGTCATCTCATTTGATTAAATAAAAAGCATTTGTATACTCGTTGGAATTATTTTATTATTTCCTTTTGGGTGAAAATCATCACATCGAAATATTAATTAAATACAGTGCCCAATAAATGCTTTTAGGTACGAAAAACACATCAAGTGAAATAATATATTGTTGTGATGTTAGACCATATACTACGTTATGAAATACACTCCGTATTAAGTAGAGAAATAGTTTATTTGTTGACTGTGATGTTTAAACTTGGAATTTTTAGTAAAATACAAGAATTATTTGTAGTGTAATCGTCATGCATGTAACAACATTTTAAATTGGACTAATTCTTGGAGGTCAATTACAAAAGTTTTAAGTCATAGTTATATAAATTATTGTACTTTTGTCCCAGTTAGTATTCATACATATAAGCATGCTCTGTATCTACAAATCTGAATTTTTTTTCTTAATTAAGCATAGTAACGACCAGTCTTCACTTTTTCTGTTAGGCAATTAACATCAGAGCATCTTATTTAATTATCAAATTTGCAGGCCTAACGCGTGCATTCACCAATTTTGTAAATACGACTGGCCTTGTTAACGCGTGCATGAGGTCTAGGATCATTCTCCATGTTTGAGAATTACCCTCGAGACTGATTCGTTCAAAATAATTAGTGGAATTGCTGAAAGTGTCAAAATGTTCATTTTTTTTAATTATAAAACTGGTTAGAAATCATAAATTCAGGGTATTTTTGTAATTGTATTAAACCTTAGGGGTGATTTCTGTAATTACACTAAAACACAGTTAAAATAAAATAAAATAAATCGCACTCATTTAGGTATTCAATAAGATAAATAATAATAAATATACCTATTTAAAGTTACATTATTTAAGATAATTAATGTACCTAATTTACAATAACTAAAGTAATAAAATTTATGTCTCTACTTAAATAAATATACGTACTTAAAATTTCAATAATAATATAAACATATTTTTCTACCCTAGCACCAAAGCAAAATCCACCCAACCCTTTTCCTTCCTCTTTGTCTTTTGGGGATAGTTTATGTAATTTTTCAAATATAGATGGCGGTTTGTGTAATTACATTAAATTTTAGTGGTATTTTCTGTAATTTCTTCAAATTATAGAAATAACATGTCATTGGTATTTATGAAATAATATATATATATATATATGACATCAACAAAGTGTCGTCAGAAATTAACGTCGCCGCAAGAGGCAACTGTAATGAATCTAATACTTCATGGGTAGTTTGAGATATTTCTCAAACATAAAACGTGATCAATGTAATTACACTAAATTTGAGGAATGATTTGAGTACTTTTCCCAGTAAATGAAATTTTCAAAAGTTTCATGTGTTTATTTTATCCAAATATTAATAAGAAACGAACTCTAAGATAAATATCATATTCTATAATTAGAAAAAGAAAATATTAAAAGCTTTTGAATTTCATAAGTTTTTAACCTTGATTAAACACCCCTTAACTAGTCTTCATGTCCAATTTAACTAAGATGTGATACATATTAAAAATTGAGATGCAAAACGACATATAGATGACATTCGTATTACATCATCAATAAAATGAAAGTATATATTAAGATTGTTCTTAGGTATCCCATCTAAATGACTAGATTACCCCTACTGGCCGAAACTGAAATGAAGAAGAAATTTGGCTTGGAGCTGGTAATAATGAATTAATTATTCTTGGATTTATATACTTTGTGCACAATTTGTCTCCAATAGAAACTACACTTAAAACATTACCCAATTCTCGAGAAAGACAACAACAGTCCAAACGACGAATTTCTTCCAATGATTGTCGAATTCAGAAATTTCTTAGAGACAAAAATTATTTGCGTCCAAACATTATATTAGTACGTTCATTAAATATAAATGTACAAACAAAGTAAGTTGGACTCGGCTTCAACTTGGAAGAAAGCAAAATAAATAGTATAAGAGTGGGGGAATGGGAACGAAGAATTGGTCAAATTACAAACCATGGGAGTCTTAATTTAATCAAGTAGACAAAATTAGAGCCCGCAATAAACAAGAGATTTTTATTTTGGATTCAAATTTGATAAGATTATGTGAATAAATATATATCATACGTGGTTGACTCATCTATGTATTTTCTTTGTAAGAATTATTTCATGTAATGAAATGTTGAAGTATCAATACTTTTAAGATTTTTTTTTCATAATTTGATGCTCCGGATCATCTATGCAATAATTCTTCCTCTTTTTTTTTTTTTTTTTTTTGAGTGAAATAATTCTTCCTCTTTTAAATATCTTTAAAAAGATTGCTTTGAAAAAAAAGGGGTTTTCCCTTTAGTTTTCCTGTCTTTATGAAGTAGGAAAAGTGTTCTTTTTCCCTGCTTTTCTATCTATGAGCCCACTAATAAAACAACATGTATCAATCAAATAATCCTATCTCTTCCTCCTTAATTTTTTCTTTTCTTTGTAGACTCAAGGTAATGTTTTATTCTTGAATGGTTCAACTTTACTCATAAACCATGATCTATTGTGTACAGAGAAAAAGTGGGAAAAAAGCATGGCCTTGATTTATGAAATGGTCATATATGAATTAAAATAGTATTGTGACAAATACCATTAAAAAAATGATAGAATTAATTAATGTATGGGTTTTCGAAGCTTGGTAATTAAAAAAGGAAAAAGTGGCAATTCTTTTGGCAGATTTTGGAGAGGGAATGGGGGGCAAGAAATGTTAATTAAGTCTGCTGTTTTTGGTGATAATGATGCACGCCGGCAGCTTTTTCCATTGCCACGCCTGCTCCCACTACCCTCACTCATTCCATAAACCTAGCTCTTGCATAACATAATTATTAATTATATACTCCATATGAAAAAAAAAATTATATTTTTAATCTTACAAAATCTAGACCTCAACACTTTTGGTTCAGTACTTTATAAAATTATATTCGGGAGATTTTAATCTAATTTCGGACTAATATGCAAAACTGAGACACTCGTATCGTATGTATGAGACCATAAAGAATGATTATTGGAATAAAAATGTCATTTCATAAATTATAATGAGACAAAATTTTATATTATTTCCAAAAAATAAGGACTCAAGATATAATTTTTAAAGTAAACAAGGAAAATTGTTGAGGGTTGACGTGGAACTAAAACAACAATTTTGTAACATATTTTATGAATATATATATACATACACATCCCTATCACACACTGAGTGGGGGTGAAAAGCTACTCCACTCCACTAGGCCATTTGTTGATGGTGATGTCGACCATATTATCTTTTCTTCCTCACACCTTTATTTAAGTCAATCCGGCTATATATCCCAAGCTCTTTGTTTCATTAAAGACTAAATAAAACTTAAAAGAAAAATAAAACATGCATCCACTCCACCAATGTAATCCCCATAAAAGAAAGCAAAAAAAAATTCTTACTTTCCTTTAGCTTTGGAAATTTTTGAATAAAAACCAAAACCAAGATTTTCTCTAGCCCGGCCTATTTAATTCAATTTCTTTCAAACCAAATCCAAAGTTAATAATTAATATAAAGCTAGCACAAACAACTCCATATACATAACTATCTTTGTGTCCACTCCAACAAAAAAAAGATTGAATTTATTTATTTATTTCATGTGTGGGTCTCTCTCTCTCTCTCTTTGATTAGCTAGATGGATACTTTGTTTAGATTAGTTAGCCTCCAATCCGATCATCAATCTTTCAACTCTAGTACAACTTCAAGCAGCTCAAGATCCTCCAAACAAAACCCTTATCATCAAATTCAAAACGACGTCGAAGAATGCTTCAACTTATTCATGGATGATGATGATCATGACTTCTCTTCTTCTTCAAGGCAATACAACCCTAATTACACACCTACACCCCCCACCACCACCGGAAGCACGACCCCTCCCCATGCCCCCCTCGACGAATTCGCCGGTCTAACCGGCAATTGGGCTACCGAAATTCTTACAGAAACTGCAAAAGCTATAGCTGATAGAAACAGCGCTCGCGTCCAACAACTAATGTGGATGCTAAACGAGATGGGTTCACCCTATGGCGATATTGATCAAAAGCTAGCTTCTTACTTCCTCCAAGCCTTGTTCAGTCGGATGACCGATTCCGGGGAGCGTACTTATCGAACCCTAATCGATGCATCGGAAAAGACTTGTTCTTTCGAATCCACACGAAAAACGGTGTTGAAATTTCAAGAAGTTAGCCCATGGACTATGTTTGGACATGTTGCTTGTAATGGTGCAATCATGGAGGCTTTTGAAGGTGAGAGCAAGCTTCATATAATTGACATTAGCAACACGTATTGCACTCAATGGCCTACTCTATTCGAAGCCATCGCCACACGAGCCGATGAAACGCCGCATCTTAGACTCACCACCGTCATGAGTGGCGGCACCGCGGCGGTGCAAAAGGTGATGAAGGAAATTGGAAGTAGGATGGAAAAGTTTGCGAGGCTCATGGGCGTGCCGTTTAAGTTTAACGTCATACACCATGCAGGTTAGTCCATGAGTTCAAATTTCTATACGTTTTCACTGAAACTACAGAAAAATTATTTTTTTCTTGGTTTGACCAAGGCGATTTACTTAGTACTTTTAATCATTTAATTTATGAAATTGCACTTTTAATTCCAATTCTGTGAAATATTTTTTTCTTTTGTTCCATTTTTTACAAAATTGTGTATTCCATACCAATTTATTGAATTTGTTTTGCACTTTTAGTCCCATGAAGTAGTGTCTATTTGAACTTTTGTCCCATATATATATATATATATATATATATATATATAGGTTTATATCAGTTTGTACTTTTGGACCCAAATCGAATGGGAAGAATACAATGTAACCAAACGTGCAAAATATTTTAAAAAGTGTATTTTGTTAAAGTGTAGGATCAAAGTTATTGAGAATTCAATCAAGTTACCGAGGATTAATTTAATCATGTGATACTGAAAATACAATTTTCTCGTTTTGTTTACTTTAACATGTTTCTTTGATTTACAATTTTTATCAGATATTTTAAAAAAATTGCAAAAAGATTTCGAAAAAAATTCTTATATTCAAATAATTTTAATCCATACAGGTGACTTGTCGGAGTTGAATTTATCCGAATTAGACATCAAAGACGATGAAGCACTTGCTATCAATTGTGTCGGAGCCTTACATTCCGTCACGACTCTAAGTAACCGTAGGGAATATTTATTATCTATTTTCAAAAAAATGAATCCTAGAATTGTTACTATTGTTGAAGAAGAAGCCGATCTCGATGTGGGACATGATGGGTTTGAATTCGTTAGTGGTTTTCAAGAATGTTTAAGATGGTTTAGAGTTTACTTTGAGGCATTAGATGAAAGTTTCCCAAGAACAAATAATGAGCGGTTGATGTTGGAACGGGCAGCCGGGAGGGCGATAATGGACCTCGTGGCGTGCCCGCCCGAAAAGTCGGTCGAGAGGAGGGACACGGCTTTGCGGTGGTCACATCGCCTACAGAGCAGTGGATTCAACCCTTTTTCGTTCAACGAGGAGGTGTGTGACGATGTGAGGGCATTGTTGAGGAGGTATAAGGAGGGATGGTCAATGGCACAATGCTCGGATTCCGCCGGAATATTCCTTTTTTGGAAGGATATGCCGGTGGTGTGGGCTAGTGCATGGAAGCCTTGATGTAGTGTGGCAACGTGTGAGTGTTTTTGTTGGAGGAAAATAGGGAAAAGATTTGAGGTATTATTGGTTTGTTAATTCTTTTTATCCTTTTTTTTTTTCACTTCGATTTCACTTTGGATTGAATAGAATTGAAGATAACTAATTGTCGTTAGTCATGTGGTTATTCCTTTGATTTGTTATCATTTTGCTACTTTACTTCGAAAAATTGACCATGCACTTCAATTTTATTGATGACCATCACTGCATATATAAGTATTTAATATATTCTTAAAATACAATGGTCTAATTTTTATTTTTATTTTTATTTTAATCTAGAGTACGTACAAGAATGTTAGGACAAAAATGTTCAAACCATTTCCATGAAATTGAAGATCATCTTTAATTTGTTGTGTTTTACAATTACATATGTATTTTTATTTAATAGCCACGTACTAACTACAAATGAAGATCGTTGCAGCAGTTAAAATGGACTTACTTAATTTTTAAACTTATATTCGAATCAAATTACTAATTAGAATTTATTTAAAATTTAGTGGTTTGATTTGTAAATTTATTTGAAATTTTGTAAAATGAAAACGCATATTTTGGATATATATGTTCTTTGCTCAGCTTAAAAAGTAAGACAAAAAAGGAAAATATTAATGTATATATATCTTTAATATCTTTGATTTGACAAACTAATAATGTCCTAATTAATTTATTTGATGGAGTTGGTATTGGATTTATTGAGATGATATCAGCTTAGAGGTATTAAGTAAGTCAATTTGTGAAATAAAAAAGGGTCGTTGTCTTATTTGGGACCAGAATCTTAGGACGGCAATGGAATTAGAGGCTGTGTTTGGGTATCAATTAAAAAGGTGTTTAGCCGATAGTGGCATTATGGGCATAGTGGCAAACACACTTTACAGATATGGTCTCTGACCCTTTTCCATGGATATTTATTTTTGGCCTAATAGATTGGTTTGGTGTTCCTTTTTTCTTTCTTTTCTATTGTATATAATAATATTTCAATTATTGTTGCATAAATTAATTATAATAATCCGTCATTTATATACATCATTCAATTAATTGTATACTATTCCTCAATTTAAAATCTATATTGGTTTTATAATTTTTGGCCTAAAAAAAAACTTAAATCTAACACGTTCTTGGTCTAACAATATGAACTATATATCAAAATCGCGTTTCAAAGTTATTTATTGTGTGTTTTTATAGTGTATGGTCTTATGAAGTAATTTTCTGGCCAAATGTGGTTTTTTTTTAACTTTAACTACCGAAACTAATCTTTATATTTCCAGTTTTGTGAAGATAAATTATAAACAAAAGAAGTAAAAAGAATTGTAATAAACATTACCTTTTCCTACTAAAACACATTTGAACCCAAAAAAAAAAAAAACTTTATTATTCAAGTTATATGTGTGTGCACTGTGCAACAACCCATCAACTCAAAACTCATCCAGCCCATAGCTATATTACTTATTACATAGTGCAAGTGACCAAAAATAATATTTTTCACGTTGTTTTTAAAAATTAAATAAATGGCCCACTAAAAAGAAGAATTATTATAGTGGGAACTACTTTTAAAGAGATTTCACATCTTAATCTTTTCATGGGACTTGAGCCCTCCACGTTAATATTTCCACCTTTTTACGTATCTTTTCATTTTTTAAGTCTCAGAAAGATTTTGTACTATGTGAATGTGAGGGAAAAATGAGAATATACTTGAATAGATTTTCGATGTGTTATTAATTTATAAGTTTTCATGTAAATTAAATAACCAATGAGTTCATTTTGGATTATTAGCATCTGAGGAACTCCAGCTGGGTCCAGTTTTGGGCTTATCTTGGGCTTCAATCACAGCGAGTGGTTAAAATGAGGCCCAAATATACGAGGTTTTAAAATGAATTGAAGCACTCCACATGCCTTGTCCAACTATATATTTTTACTTTATTTGTTCATTTGTTTACCAGGGGTTATATTTTAGATTTTTAGGGCCTTGGTCTAATAAACAAATAAAGATATAATCCACATTTCGACCCAAACAACAGATTACTAACATTTTTCTCATGGATACATTATTTTTTATAGTTCAATATTAGTCTTCTTTGGTGCCGTTTGGTAGGGTGTATGGGATTAAAGTGGATTAGATCAGAACCGGATTGAAGGTTATATTAAAAATATGTTTGGTAGATGTGATTGAGTCATATTACGTTAAAAGCAATAAACTATAATATGTTTGGGGGAATTATGAGTTTAAGCATATATTAATATATTTTCACTACTTAATTGAACATATTATGTTAGTTAAGATATATAAATTCATCGAAGCCATTTGTATAATTCGTATAAGAGTAGGAGTTGATTTTTAGTTCGAATGCCTCCATGTTAATTATAAATTGATATAGATTTTAGTTTGTGATTTATTTATGTAGATGTATTTTCATTTTCAGAGATTTAAGAAGAAATTATGATATTTAATGATATGTTAAAATAGGTAATATGTAAATTTGAGGTTATAAGTGACATTTCATCGAATCCATATTCACCCGGATTAACTAATCCACCCATACCTGGGTGGATTATAATCTAGTCTTAATACCGGGTCATAAGGATTTAATCCATTTGACCCGATATTAGAGCAATGCCACCAAACATTATATTATCCCATATTGACACATATAATATGACTTAATACCCCCTATTAGTTCCTACCAAACGGCCCTTAAAGTAGATATCCTTTTGGTTGGATATTTTAATACTAATCAAACAGATTTAATCATATAATGATGTATTAATCATTTCATTTAAAAAAAAAAAAAAAGGTACTATGAGAGAGAGATTTTTTTTTTTCATTATTTTGTATGATTCAGAGAAATTGATTAAAGATGTCCTACCTATTAATGCCTTAATGAGTGGACATTAACGAGACCAATATTTGACCTTTCAAACGATGGTAATAGACTAATAGTATCTAATGTACAAGTATTTCTTAATTAATTATTTTTGTAAATATATTATTAAAAAAAACTAAAATTATTTTGATATAGAGCTAAAAGGCATTTGATTCTAGTCCATGAAACCAAACTCCAACTAGTAAGATGGTGTTTGCAAAAAATTGTGATTATGCTCAAATCCTAGAATCTAAAAAAGAGGGGATAAATACAAAATACTCTCATGTGTTATGCTAAACCTGCAAGAAACTACCATGTGAAATTTTTATTGCGCCAAACTTCCTTGTGTTTTCAAAAACCCTGCAAAAATGCCCAATTTGTAAAATATAGGTCGTTTTGGATCGACATATTTCAAGAATTCATTTTTAAAATACTTCAAGTTGATCCCTACAACTTCACGTGGTATATTTTTAAATTATTTCTTGAAATATGTTGATCCAAAACGACCTATTGTTTACAAATTCAGTGTTTTTTGCAGGATTTTTGAAAAAAAAAAGAAGTTTGGCAATAAAAATTTCACAGGATAGTTTCTTGCATGTTTAGCATAACACAGGGGAGTATCTTACATTTTCCCCAAAAAAAAAGCTAGAAGTTGTAGATGCAAAATATTAGATTTTATGTATCAGTAATATATATAGTACTACTACATATGAATCTGATTTCGTTTTTTCAGTTTTTATTAAAAAGAAAAAGTAAACTTTTTGGTTTATGAGTGTTTGGTCTTTGGTTGATTAGTCTACTTAAAGGAATTCACAAGACCTGCCTAATTTGAATTTATATTTTTGTACTATCAAACAAAAACAAATTTAAGGAAACTTATATATTTTGGTAGATTTTTTTTTTTTTTATAAATATATTTTATGAAAACTACTGCTAGCTAGACAAGTCACGTTTATCCCAGTTCAATGCCGTATTTAAAAAAATGAAACAATTAAATAGTTTATCAGAATAAGAATGTTTAATTACCTCATATATCATTTTTTATACAGTGTTTGATAATCTCAGATTAAATCATCTCCGCACTTAATTTCCCCCTTTTGAGCCATTTAGACAAGAAAATGAGGAACAATAGTGAAATTAATGATTTTAATGATGTCTTTCTTTTCTTTTATTACTACAACAAATGAGATAGTAAAAATATAAATATCATTACCTAATACTTCTATTTGGTGAACTGATAAGCTCATTATAAATTTCATGAAATACCATATGATATGATGAAAGATGGGGAATGCTAGCTAGATACTCCATTGTGTTACATCAAACATGTATGGAATTAAGCAAAAACAATTAACGTCAAAATTTATGTTGATAGGGTGTATATTTTAATAATATCTATATATAGATTATAAATATTTCACGAGTTAATTTCACGTAAATTTCACATAATACACGGAGTGTCTTGCATTTATTTATCTGGGAAATCATATTTCGTTGCTATACATACTACTGTTTTGTGCGTTTTAAGCAACAGAATAAAATGTTTTTTAAAAGAAATTGACGATTGTTAAAGTTCTAACTAGTACAAGTGTGTATTGGATGACACAATTAATTATGTGGTAGTGTCCAAAACAGAGTAAATAGCAAATTAACTACTTGTATTATTCTAAATAAGTAATTTAACTCTTTGTGATAAATAAAAGGGCAAAATACGTCCCTGTGATATTTTAAATAGGCAATTTAACTCCCTGTGATAAGAAAAATGGCAAGATACCTCCCTGTGTTTTTATAAAATAAGCACATTGTCTCCATCTAAATTGCTCATTAATTCATATCACAAAGAGTTAAATTGCTCATTATTTCATTTCATAGGGAGGTAAATTGCATATTTTTATATCACAAGGAGGTAAATTGCTCATTATTTTATTTCACAGGGAGTTAAATTGCCTATTTTCATTTCACAGGGAGATAAATTGCCTATTAGACATATCACAGGGAGTTAACTTGCAAAAAACCCGTCCAAACCAATTTGTCTGCACCCTATCAATATATTTTATCAGAGTCAATAGCATTTTCCATTCCTGCGATATGGGTAATGTTCAATTTATTATTTTGTGCTTTACACTTTATTATCCTTAAATCTTATAAAAGTTTCACATTGCCTTCCTGATAATTTAAAACTTTAAAAAATATAAATCGATAAAACTACCCTCTTATGTACTATACTTTGACACAATAAACTTATAAGTGTAGTCTTTTACCACATGTCTTGTTATAAAATGTAACATATATTATCCCCCTTTGTCATGATAAATCAATGTGGTATTTTATCCCCCTGTGTTATAATAAATGTGGTACTTTACAACGATGTTATGATAAATGTGGCATTTTACCTCTGTTTACTTCAATTTTTTCTAATAATTATGAATTTTGAAGTTTCAGATTCTAAAATTTGTCTTCTTTTAAGTAAATGCCAGCTCAAGTATTTTAAAAAAAATTAACAATAGAAACAAATTTAAACGAAAAACTCTAACCCAAACTAAGTTTGCTCAAATTCATATAATCACAAGACAAATTATTTGCACATGTTGTGAGATTTGTCAATTTTTTAATTCTGTTATCCAATTACATGACAAATACATTATATTTATCATGTAAATATCTCGAATTCGGCCTCGATTCATACATATTTTAAAATAAAAAAATCCTTCGGCCACACATCTATCTTAAAAAAGGACATTAAATTAAATTCAAACACAATTTCACATTTTCAAACTTACAAAACATCAACTTGCCCAATAGATTCTACATAATCATATAAAAAAACTATGACTGTCAATTGAGCCGAGCCTACCTGATTAAATCTGAGTCGAGCCGATTTTGAGCTTTTTTATTTAGCTCGACGAATTCATGAGCGAGTTTGAGCATAATAAAGTTCAACTCGAATAAAGTCCGACTAAAATAAATGTAAAAGGTTGGGCTAATACTTTGTAAGAGAATGAAAATGTTAAAGACAGGAAAATACGTTGTATAAAGATAAAGAAGGATTGGGACAACAATTTAAATGATAGATGGAGCACGAAGAATTCTATTTAAATCATAAGAATAAAAGTAAAGATCAGTGTTTAAGAATAAAAATTATTCATCAAATAATTGTTTTAGTATCAACCGTATTGAAACATCACTCTAAGATCTCAAAGTATACTTGAAGATAACATTTATGAATATAATTAAAAAAAAACTAATGTGCAAAAAGAAAAAACATCAATTGAGTAAAATTTGCTATTGTAAATTAGCTCGAAATAAACTCGAAATCCGAATAAATATATGAGTCGGGCTTGAGCCAATAACCATAAAGCCCAAATGTATTTGACTTTGAACCTACGATCATGAAACCCGGTGATATTCAAGTTTGAGATAATTAAGGATACACTCCCATTGACAGTCCTAATAACATCTTTTCAGCCTAAATTACCTCAATATTTTGCAACGCTCAAAATCATAGGGCCCGTTTGTCTCACATCTCCGAAAAAAATTCGCATTTTTGAAATGCAAGACAAACAAGTGGACTTGTTTCTGAAATTATCTTCCAACTTAGAATATTTCATAACTTGTTTTTACATGTGGGCTTAATTAGGCCCTTTCATGAAAAAAAGAAAAAAAAAACTATTAACTTCCCTTTCTCCTCTCTCTTTAATTATCGCCGAGAACACCATAATCAACAATGACTGCTCTGAGCTAATTTTCAGTGCTACATTAATTATAAAATATTTTATTTATCACATATATTACATATACTTCTGAGCTATTTTTCGATACTACATTAATTATAAAATATTTTATTTGTCACATATATTACATATACTTCCTCTGTCCCATTTTTATTTATCCCTTGATACAATTGACCAGTCAAGTTGACTAAATTTATAAAAATTATAATAAATAATTTCATTAATATATTTCACTAATAAGTTGATAATATCATATGACACTATATATATTAATATTTAAAAGGTTTAATACACTACATATGTGAATAGTTTAACATGATAAGTCGCTTAAAATATTAAAAGTTTGATCGGGTATTGTAGCTAATGGAGTTAAAAAAATGGGACAGAGAGAGTAATATATATACACCAACAACTTTAATCTAACCAACCAATGATATATAACTAACTAATGTGACATAAAGTCTTATGGTGAGTTTGGCCCAGCAGTTGGAGCTCTAAAAATCACTTATAGATCTCTATTGTGATTTTTGAAGTGTTTGACTCCAATTATAAAAATTAGTTCAGCTCAATTGTGATTTTCCTGGTGTTTGGCCCCCAAGATTATAATTACTTTTGGAATCTCCAGAAGCAAAACATTAACTTATTATAGAAGCTACTAAACTGTTACTTTTACAAAAGCTATTATACAAAAGCTATTATTCTATAATAATTTTTTATTATTATCAATTATTACAAAAATCAATTTTAGTAAAATTAATTCTCTTGTAATTGCTATCCGAATAGCTAGGCCAAACTCACCCTTACACTATCTTACACCTAATTAACTAATTTCCTATAACCTAAACCTACCAAAATAATCTACATCTTCATTATTTTTCAAATCACTCTCTCAAAATCCAAACAAACAATATTATACAAATCGAAATTATTTCTCAACCCTCTACCACTTTCCTAAACCACTCTCCCAAAGGCCAAACAAACATGCCCAAAAGTTTTTGGTCTAGTTCTAATATATTCTCATTTCACAAAAAAAAAAAAAAAAATATATATATATATATAGCACTTCAATCCTCTATATTATCATAAATAAACATATTATTTAAATACACAACACTAGAAACAATTCCTTTAAAACTCAGTGGTCACTTATATTTTTCAAAACTTAGCATTGAGAAAACATGTACATTTCATATTTCCCAAAAAAAAAAAATCGTATACTTCTTTTTTTTTCCATCCAAATATACAAAATCGAAACTCTTAAACTAAATAACATAACTAGAAAATTACTATTATTCTAAAAATAGCTCACGTGGACATTTTGATTTTCTGACTAGTCTTGTCATTGAAGTTATTTAATAAGAGGAGTTAAGACTATGTCGGAGTGTTGTACCATACCAAAGGCAGAAGTTGGAGGTGACAGCAATGACGGAAAATTTAAAGGTGTAGGGCCCATTTGTCTTCCCCCACTTTGTAGAATTTGGGCTTTTCAGTATAAGCCCGTTCTGTTGAAGCCTTTTATTTGTGGGCCCAATTTTGTCTTTTCTTCGCGAATGATAGATACTATCCCCCAAAAAAACGACAGGCCCACAAAAATAAATAGTTTATATAGCTTGCCTGTCCTGTTAGGGAGGAACTCCTTTAAATATATATAAACGAATTTTGTAGATGCCATTTCTGAATATTTTGGATAATCAGGAAAGAAAAAACAGAAATTTCAGAAATACGATATATATCCACCTTCAATTACCTTTTTTTTTACTCATTGGTGTTCATGTTTTACATTTGACTTAATCTCATTCGAATAGACCATGGTTCCACGATTCTGATCATTAAAAATATATAAACGAATTTTGTAGATGCCATTTCTGAATATTTTGGATAATCAGGAAAGAAAAAACAGAAATTTCAGAAATACGATATATATCCACCTTCAATTACCTTTTTTTTTTTACTCATTGGTGTTCATGTTTTACATTGGACTTAATCTCATTCGAATAGACCATGGTTCCACGACTCTGATCATTAAAATGTAAATTTAACAACCGATTAAATACCAATCTAGCTACAAATTAATTATAAATATAAAGTAAAGAAAATAAATGGTACAAAATAAACACTTCATCTTTTTAGAAGAATGGGTGTTGTTTTCTGTGGCTTACAGATAGAGTTCAACTTTAAATTAGTGACAGTTCTTCTGAAAAAATTGCATATTTGGTATCATGGGGCACTTTGCAATATTGATATAACTGGATATATAAATGCACATTTAGTATCACAATCTAAATTTTGGTTGTAATTTCCATTCCACCATCAAATCATTGGACAAAAATCGACGGAATTGGCCACTTTCACCACACGTGGCCATTATATCATCTTTTGGAGGAAAATTTAGCACGTGATAAAGTGAGGATAACATTACCACTCTTCCCTCCAAATAACTTGATAACATGATAAAATTTATCTCCAAAAGTGAGTGGAACGTAATTGTTTCCCTACAAAAGACGAGATAACAGGACCAATTCCGTCCATTTTCGTCCAATTATTTGACGGTGGTATGTATGAGCATTGCAACAAATATTTAAATTATTATGATACTAAATGTGCATTTACGTATCCCGTAATACCAATATTGCAAAGTGTCTTATTATATAGTACCAAACACGCAATTTTCCTCAATTCTTTAAATTGAATTGGTCAATTATCTATATAATTACTTTTCAACATTGTAATAGCTAAATCAAGAAATTATTACTCAGCACTGATATTCTTAAATGTAAAAATCAATTTTCGGTTGTGAATAAGCTGTCCAGTATAACTAAATATCAGTACATTGACTATCCAGCTTATTGACGAGCCGACGTTGTAAACTTTAATCTTTTATAGGCTAGTGATATTGCCAGAGCAGAGATTGTTGCTGCCAGAGCATTTTTTTATCATTCTCTAATTTGCCCTTCATAGTCAAAGACTACAATAACTGATTTTCTTGATTCCCACAAAACTCTTTTTTAATTATGACAACTCAAGTTTTTCTCTCATAAACACATTAATTATTTTTTCTTTTTCACATAAAACATTTAAACAAATAAATTAATTAGCTCTAACTATTTCAGTGAAAGAAAAAAAATTGCTCTAACTATTAAGTTATCAAACGCTCCATTAGCGATTGAAATTATCACCAAAATATGAGCATTTCATTTTACTGGTTCTTTGGGTTTACCATTTGAGAAATTTGGACAGTGGATGCCTTACCACTCACAAAATTGATGTCGATAGTTTATTTAAGTAATAATTACTTAGTCCCTGGTATTTTTCCCTTCTTATTACATGGAGTTTGTTACCATTATTGCATAAATAGGTTTTTTATTGTATCCATTCTTAATTCTTTTTTTTTTCTTTCTTTTGATAATTTATTTAAATTATTCGTATAATTTTTCTTGTTTGTTCTCCTGAGCATCCAAAAATTATAACTAATATACGTAATTTAACAAAGAAGATATATAACATATTTTGTATTTATTTTTGTTTTATATATATCTATGTCCTACTATATTCTAAGTTATATATCACTTTAATATTGAAAAATAGGCATAAATTTCATTCTCTTAATATTAAAAGAAAATACGACTTAAAATTCAAGAATTTGAGTACTAGTTGTTCAATACGAAAAAAAAACATTACTTTACATAAAATACATATCTAAGAAAATTGGTAATATAATATTTTTTTCTTGATCCACTCATCCAAGTAAATTTCCAGCCACATGAAGTCGGTTGGGTAGGTCTCAAATTATCTTAATTTATTTTTATTTTGTTGCAAAAATTTAATGACAATGAATGAAAATTGACTTTGATATTATTTTTAAAGTTTGCTTGTTTTACTTGAAATTTTTCAATTTGCACCTGGATCTATACAATCTTTATAAATTTGCATGAGCTCTCATGGTTCAAGTGATTATGTATAAATGTTATTTTCATGAAAATAGCTTCAAATTATTTTTTCGGACAGTAAAGTACTAGATCAATTATGATAAAATTAATCCTATAAGGTTGGCAAAAAAAAAAATCCATGTATAAGGTTCTATGAAAAAGGAAAAGATAATTAATTAATGTGGTTATGAGAGAGAAGATTGAGTTGTCATAATTAAAAGAGGCATGTTGTGGGAATCAAGAAAGTAGATTTTGTAGTCTTTGACTATGAGGGGCAAATTAGAGAATGATAAAAAATTGTTTTGGCAGCAACAATCTCTGCTCTGACAATATCACTAGCCTCTTTTATAAGGGTTAAACATTGGTGGTCAGTGAATTATTTGATAATTATTGGTCAAACTAAATTGTTACACATAAATGCGCTGCAACTTGGGTAAATTATGGTGCCCTCAAAATAATAATACTAAGTCCGAAATTGAATAATAGACGCAATCCATATATAAAAATTATTTTGTGAATAATTTACTTTCCCATAATCATGATATCGCCTAAATTTTGAAGAAAATGTTATGGGCAATCCCTCCCTTTTCATGGGAATTAATTGTCATTGGCAATTCATATGAGAATATTACTTTTTTTATGCAAACAAAATTCTCTTGGGTTTTGTATAAATATTCATTAAGTTAATTCATTTCCCCATTTCAAGATTGTCATACCATATTGTGGATTTTGTATTATTGTTCAGGCCCTTTTAATTTGTCATTTTTTCTTGTTAATGAGACATCAAAATATTAGTTAAGAACATATCAATACATAATTTTTTTTTTGGGGGGAGGGGGGGCAGGGGTGTTTAACGATATTTAGGTCATAGACCTGAAGTGATCATTTTCGAAATGTTCTGGACATATTATATGAAAACCATTTCTAACTAATATTCAAACTTGAATTCGAGAGAATATTTTTTCTGTAGATCAGTTACATATTTATAAGAAAATATAAATATATCTCTTATATAAGTGGCACCATATCAACAATAAATAAAAAGACGACCCGTGGGAGTAACTTTTAACACAACGACAAACACTTGATTCTACAAACTGTCTAATAAATGATGTGTAGGGTAGCTATTTAAAGTTTATGAGGCCGGTGAAAAGGTTCTCGTAAATTTTGCCTTGAATCTTTCTACACATTTCACCTAAACAAGTTCTCTCTTCTTATCAATTCATCAGCCAAAAAAAATTAAAAAAAAAATAAATAATTCCATTCCATCTTTGTCACTGACTTTTCTCCCCCTCCACTCTCCTTATTTACTACTACTCAGTACTCACTCACTCATTCTCTACACTTCACTTCATATTGTTCGATCGTTCTCATTTCTTTTATTACAAAATAAATTTATTAATATACTCAGCACAATATCAAAAACCCATCTTCCTTATATATATATCCAGATCTTCTTGGTTCGTAAATGGGTCGATCTCCATGTTGTGATAAAATTGGATTGAAAAGAGGTCCATGGACGCCTGAAGAAGATCAGAAACTTTTGGCTTATATTGAAGAACATGGCCATGGAAGCTGGCGTGCCTTGCCCTCCAATGCTGGTGAATCTTCTAATTTTTGTTTTTTTAAATTTGATTTGGGTTATGGTTATATATATATATATATATATAAAAGGTTGTTATCTGTGAAAATATAGGGCTCCAGCGATGTGGGAAAAGTTGCAGATTGAGATGGACTAATTATTTGAGACCTGATATTAGAAGAGGCAAATTCAGTTTACAAGAGGAACAAACTATTATTCAGCTTCATGCTCTTTTAGGAAACAGGTAATAATAATATTCTGCAACTTTCTTACTTTTTCAGCATCTTCTTTTTTGCGAGTCAGTGGAATGAATTTAATGTAGTGTGATAAATCAAATTACCAGAATTACAGAAAATACTTCAGAAATTAATTTCCTGATAAATGTTTCTCAGTTGGGATGATCTATATATGCATCCTTTTTTCTTCAATTTCCTTCACCACAACATTCTACTTCAGTAAAAAAAAAAAAAAAAATGTAATTAAATTTGTGTGTCCATGTCAGAGTTTTGCCCAGTATCATTGGATTAAACTTGAAATGTTCAACATGTTTGTTTGATTTATAATTTCTCCAAAATATCCAAATGATTCCCAAGATTTTATACTAATATTTAGCCGACGGGAACATATAAAATTTTAATCTATAATACGAAAATTTACTGTCTCTGTTGCTAGTTAGCCTTTATTTTATCTGCTGAATCTGACCTGCATTTCAAGAACTACTATACCTGCACCCAACATTCTAACCCAAAATTTGGATTTATATCATTTTTTGTATTATTTTCTACTGTAACTTAGAAAAATAGGTCCGCTCTTGTCTTCTTTCAAACTTAAAAACAAACCTTGAATTTCAGCAGTACTATACAAATATTAACACTTGTTTTCACTAATCATCCAAACGGCATCGTTTTTTATGTTATACTTGTCTTCTGCACAGGTGGTCAGCCATAGCCACCCATTTACCCAAAAGAACAGACAACGACATCAAAAACTACTGGAACACTCATCTCAAAAAAAGATTAGCCAAAATGGGTATCGACCCGATAACCCACAAGCCCAAAAACGCGGCCCTTTTATCCAATGACGGCCCATCCAAAAACACAGCTAACTTAAGCCACATGGCCCAATGGGAAAGCGCACGCCTCGAAGCCGAAGCTAGATTAGTCAAACAGTCCAAACTCCGACCCGGCCCAGTTGATCTCGCTTCCAGTTCTAACCCGATCGAGAAGCCCGCAGGCCCGGCCCGATGCCTCGATGTTTTGAATGTCTTCGACGGCGTCGTTTGGGGTAATAATATGATGAGAGGCGGCTACGGCTTGGAATCTCCGACGTCGACAATGAGCTCCTCCGCTGCGATTATGAAGGACGAAGGGGAAGAGGAGTGGAAACAGAGGAATTTCGCGGCGGAGGAATTGAACGAGGCGGTGGCGTGGAGATCGGAATCGGTGGGGTTGGATTCTTCGGAACACGTTCCGTGTGGGAATTTTGTGGAGAAATTTACGGATCTACTGCTGAGTACTACTACTTCTGGGGCGGCGAAGCAATTATCGGAAGACGACAGAGAATCGGATAACAGCGGCGGCGGTGAATTTTTTGAAGATAATAAGAATTATTGGAATAGTATTCTTAATTTGGTGGATTCTTCGCCTTCTGATCATTCGCCTATATTTTGAGTAACTATTGTGGAAAAATGAGTCATTGTCCCATGTCCATGAATATTAATTCAACTGTGTCAATTTCCAAATATAGAGTTGTTTTTCTTTTTAGAATTTTTAAGACTAATTTTCTCATGTAAATTTGTCGATAGCTCCTTTAATTTTAGTTTTAAATGAATATCACTTTTGTTAATTATAAAAAAAAAATATCACTATTTTATTGCTACAAAGAGTGAATAGCATATTACATTTTTGTGCTATTGTTATGTTGTTTTCCTCTTAATTTTTGTATTCTTGTAAAAGGTTAAAATACACATTATGCTATATCACAAGAAAGTAAAATGTCAATTTGCGCATATCACAATTAAGTAAATTGTCTATTTACGTATATCACAGAATCACTGGAGCTATATTTAGTGAATATGTTATATATATAGGGTTAAATTAATCATTTTTCACATGAAATTGAATTTTCAATCGAATTAGAGCATGTGTGTAACACATTCACGATGAAGGAGGTAAATTGCTCATTATTGCATAACAGAGGGAGACAAATTGTCTATTTTCGTAATACAAGGAGTTAAATTATCTATTAAACATATTACTTGAAGTTAACTTGCAAAAAACTCTGTTATGAATTCAAACATTTTTGGTTTGACAGAAATTATAAGTATAATCGCCAAACACTAAACGCATCATTACGTTAATTATAGTATTTATTATATACGTAAATTTATTTGTTATATATTAAAGAACTGAGAAAACAACTAAGGCGATATTTGGTTTTCTAGATAATCAAAGATAATTTATTAATCACAGTTTATTAGATATTTGGTTTTTATAATAACATTTAAGATATGGTCGCGCGGATATCAAAATCAGTATTAAGCTTGATAATTAGTATTTAATTTCATTGGCTTGGACCTTTTGTGATATTTAATCTTGAATCTAATTGTACAATAATTTTATATTTTTAACCTTGTGTGACCAGAAACTAAGAGGCTAAGTGTCACTCCGTACCAAACATGGTTATATAACTTCTTATGTTTTCAATTCAAAATAAAATGCACCCTAACTATGATAATATATATAATTTGTCAATAATTTTATTAGGTACTTAATTAAGGAACCAATTAGTCAAACGTTCACACTTCTAGTGTACTTCTGATGTATTCGAGCTCAAGAGATCTCTATAATAATTCAAATGTAGAGAACATGTTTCACGATATTGGACCCCTAGCTCGAAATAATTAAGTCTCAAATAATAATTTTTTTATTTCTAAACGTCAATTTCATACTATAATATGACAAGCAATTCAGATTTAAAAAAGAAAGCAGTTTTAAAGAACTTGATAGGATCTTCTAATTTTGCCAAAATTTAGACTTTTAAGGGCAAAATGAATTGGTTTGTTGATAGTATTGAATGTGCCTCTCATTTTCATTCATGAATGTGATGTGATTTAATTTGATTATTATAATATATATTTATATCCATTGATTAGCAATAAAATCAATAGGGTCCATGATTATTACTATTAATAACCAATGAAATAATATCAAAATATCCGAACTCTGCTAATAATTTGTTTTGATGTGCATATATCCTACGGCATACAGACGTGTCACTGTTAAGGATTCAAATCAATTTCGGATTTAATGCAAAAAAAATTTCCTAAAAATGTCTTAATCACAACTAAATTAAGTTAAGTTTTAATTAATGGTAGATGTGTTGTACATGTCTGATTTTTCAAAAGCGACATAAGTGATGTAATATTGAACCATCTGTACAAGTTCTAAAATACTAGTACTAGTGTGCACAATACTGGAAAGTTCATTTCAGTATTGAATTGGGATGCCCGGATTTTTTCTTGTGGGTAATGCAAGATTAACCATGGCAGTTGATCGATTAAAATTATGATATTGTTGTATTAATTATTTTTATACTAAAAATCGTATGTGTTAGAAGGTCCAGATGTCGGAATATTAATTGAGGCTCGGGTATTATGTGACGGGGTAAAAAATATGATTCTAAGAATAAAACTACATTAAAGTGATTTAAGTAAACTTTTGACTGACTTAAGCATTAAAGTGATTTTGTTAGAACGCATGAACCTAGTTCACCATTATTTCACAAACTATTCTAATATAAGAGAAAATGTGACCAATTTACTGTGTCATTAATTATTTAACCATATTGAACTTTGTAACCCGGTTCACATCTCATTAAGAGCTAGCTTAAAGTCTTAAACAGTAGAAAAGTTCGTAACCTTCACAATATATTACTATAAAAAAAACTAAACATCTCATTTTTTAATTTTGAAGTTGGAAATTTAATGGCATTTAAGTGTTTAGTCACTGCTTTTAAAAATTTAAACTGTTGATCATTAAATTCTATGAGCGGCTCATAACGTGAAAGTGAAATCCCGGATCCACTGTATATCTATAATAATACTAGGAAATGAAAACGTGTTTCCATTTTCGCCAGAAATATTTCACAATTTTTTCTATAAAATTGAACGTGTTGTTTAAATATGAACCATTAGAATCGTTACATAACTTCGTATATCTAATTGGGAATGAGGACCAAATATAAAAAGGTGGCTATTAATATTACCTGGAAATAAAGATGCGCCCAATGATGTGTCCTATTGGCAAATGTCAATATGGTCCCCCATATTGTCCTCACTCCTAATGACTTTTGTGATGAAGAAGAAGAAGACTTTGAGAGTGCTTTAGTCGGTCTCGATTTCACAAAAATAGTTTGGGTGATTTCGAGGAAACTTTTGAAATCTCATTTGATTAGATTATGAATGTTGGATTTGTAGTTTTAAAAAAGTTGAAATCCCACTTGGATTGGATTTGGATGTTGCGGTATAGGAAAAAAAGTAGATGATAGGTTTCAAATCAATGTCTTTTTTTATAGTTTGGGGAAAAAAATAGGTAATAGGTGTCAAATCAAAATCTTATATGTTTCAAAAGTTTGGTGTTGGTTTCTGAAAAAGTTTGTAATTAGTTTCATTGGTCTGACAAAAACTTATTTGAAAAGGTTTTGGTCAAGTCTCACAAAACTCGCGAGACCGGATCAAAACCCAACCACATAAGCCCTGAAGAATTCCAAAATATAGTATTTTGTATTTATATGATCTTGTACTATATAATTAGTTGAGATTTCAGTTGAATATACCATTCTTTCTTTCTTTATTTGACATAATAATTTAGATAGTAAGATTTGAATAGTAAGGCCATCTCCAGCTGAGTCAGGCAATAGCCTCCTGATGCTTGTCTGCCTGCTTGTCTGTTTGTCTGCCTTGCATAGTCTGTAATCTCCAACCGAACAAATAATTCAAAACATTTAATTCAATTTCAAACTTTTTCCATTCTCACTTAACAATAACAATAACAATAACAATAATAATAACAATAATAATATTATTATTATCGGCAATAATAATAATAATAATAAGTAGTCAATAGACAATTGAAAAAAGATTTAGTCGAACACTTGTGAGCAATACACGGGCCATTTTTGAATTAGGTGTTTCTTTGTAATCGTATTTGTTAAGTTGTTTACTTGATCTTGTAATTGTATTTTTAATTTAAGTTGCAATAATAATAAGTTTTGTTAAGTCATATATATTTATATAACAATAACTATAAACTAAGTCGTAGTTTATCAAAATACACCCAATTTTTTTACAAACTCACATAAATATTTTAATTTATTTAAAAAAAAAGTGACAAATTACATAAAATTGACTATTTTGTAAGAACTTTTACACAAACTTTTAAGGATTTTTACACACACATTTTTATTTTGAAAAAAGTGACCAATTAATTTTTTTATACACACACATATATATATATATAATTAATTAATATTAATATAATTTAATTTTTTTAAACACATTTTAAATTATTTTTTAAAATTAAAAATTAAAAAAATATAAATATAGGGTGGCCGTCAAATGGCGGCCACCCATTGGCCTGGAGCTTGCTTGCCCGGAGGCAGGCAGGCAGGCAACCATTGCCTGCCTGCCTGCCTAGATGCCCCCCGGGTTGCCCTCATGCCCGCTTGCCCTCCAAAAAAATTTCCATCTCCAGCCGACGACCCCCCTCATGCCTGCCTCCCCTTTCGGCTGGAGATGGCCTAATTATGGATCGGATAAAATTTCAACTATTTTGGTCTAATTAATTTGAAGCCCTACTAAGTCACGAGCAATATTATTTGTCATGCATGCATGCATGCATGCATTTGTTGTTTACTACTATTAATCAAATTCAAATCTCCATATTGTTATGATTGTCCATAGAACTAAATACAATTTCCAGTCATGTGATTTACAAATAGCTTGTAGTTGAAAAATGCGATCAAACCTGGTAATTATTTTTTTTTTGTTTTTCAAGAGTTTATTCCCTTTGAGGCGCGTCGGACACATAAAATAGGAATCTTTCACAATTATAGGAATTTGAACTTGAATCCGCTACCATGTAATGACTAGTCATGTCCCCGTTAATTATTTAACAAAAAAAATATACGGCCATGATAAAAAAAAAACAAAAAAAGAGTCAAAATTGAATATAATAAAAAGAAAAAAGAAAAGAGTCGATATAAATTTACCTTCATTTGCATTTAATACATCATTTATGAAGCCAGGCTGTTGGAAAATTGACTAGAGTGAAATATCGACCACATTTTGGCCGTTAATAAAGATATATGTAGGCATTTACTTTGAATAATTGGATCACATGGCTGTCAAGTTTTCTGCAATTTATTAGGGAGGGCACTTTTGCTATTTCCTCACATGGCTATCAATTGAATTCAATAATTATGCATTATTTATTATTATTATTATTTCTTGTCAAATCTATTTATTGAGACACAATTGTTTGCGAGAATTGGAATCTGATATATATATTTTGAGAATCAATATTACGGACCCTAATTAAGGCGTGAACGCACTAAAAAATAGTTAGTAAGAATAATTTAACAATAACCACGTGAACACATAAAAATTACTTAAATTTAACTTTATATAAATAACATGAAGAAGTAGTTTATTTGAAGTTGATAGCATATATAGCCAAATTGTAATATTATTAGACCTACACACCACAAAGTAGTTATAGTCCCCCCACTTACCCTCTCAAAGAGAATCAACATCGTTTTCACATAGAAATCATGTTCTTTTCCGTTGTTTTTGGAACAATCAAGGATAATTCTCTTTAGGAAAAATTCAAGCTAGAACTTAGTTTTTTTATTTTTATTATTATTATTATTAAAGCTTTCATTACACCAAATCAAACGCCGTGGATCCCCCAAACATGAAGAAAAATAAAAGGTATACAACGAAAAGGCAGCCAGTCCAAACTCCCGAGTCCAATCAATAATGTTCTGAGCTGCGAAATTTGTGTCTCTCGTAACAAGACAGAACCTCCATTCAGGCCAAAAAATCAAAAATCTTCTAATAATATCAATCGATCCACGTGGAGCCCAATCCAGCTCTTTTTCTGACGAATTTGGATGTCAAAAACTGCTTGGATGCAATCATTTTCAAAACATGCATCATCAATAATGGAGCAAGACACCTTAATCGACGGGACCTCCGCAACGGCTCAAACATGGCCGTTTTGCGGAAGAAACAAAAACAAATGATGCATTTTAACGGACAACAAATGCAGTAACGGAGAACCTGTCTTTGAATGCGGCATCTGAGTTAAGCATGGCATGCTTAGGATGAAAATCGAGGACCATGGCTAGAGAGTTTTACAAGAACCATCAACTTTCGGGCAACAACATGCTCCTCTAGAAATCGCAAGTCGTTACCACTTGGTCTAATCACTTTGAATTACTATATATATTACCCTATCAGCGGAAATTGGGTCCGGCCGTGGGATACAAATTATTAACAATTTGTTATATGTCCAATACAAAATTTAACACTTTAATCATTCCTCTAATGAGTAAATACACAGACAACTTGTTATATGCCATGATTAATATTATCAACTATACAAATCTCCGAATCGGATCGGAGGAAAAAAGAAGAAGCTATGATTATAGGTCAAACGAAATAATTGTTGCTTAAAATAGAATTATAGGTCAAACTAAATAATTATTGGTGAAACATATCAACTCTAAACCTTACCCAACATAGTGTTGGCTCATGCATTGAATGTTTTAGGGGTCCAATTCGACCTCTCATTGAATGAAGGTTTACTACGGGTTTTTTTTACATTAGCATTCAATCAACACTGCAATTTAATCAATTTTAGACTTGGGAATTCGATTCATGCATGATTAAGTATTCCCTCCACTCCACAACATTTATCGTTTAAGAGTGTTACACGGATATTAAGGATTCAGATAAATAGCATGGATTTTTGGTAAAAAAACAAAAAATATACCTAAAATACCTTTAATTAATATTGCACTGAAATAAATAAGATATAGTTTTTAGATGTAATAAATAAGGGCTAAATAGGAAAATGTGTAATTAATATTACATTATAATCCTAAAGCAATAAATATTTTGGAACAAAAAGTTTTCTCTAAAACAACAGGTATTGTGGAACAGAGAGAGTAAAGATTAGATCATTCCAAGAAATTGTGCTCAAATCAAATTAGGCTTTAAGTAGCATTTAACAAAATTGATAAAATCAAGAGATTAGACATAATATTTAACCAAAACACTATAAGATTAAATTAACATTTGACCTAACCTGAAAACTCAATATATGCCAAAATTAAGAGGACTCGCCACATCATGGGAAAATTATCTTCAATTTATATGTGACCATGTGAGTAGAATGTTAACAAGTAAGTACTATTGTTTATTGTTTGTTTTTATTAAGTGCAGAGTACGACAATATAAATAGAGGGAATTGCATTTTTTATATCAAACTTTTATCTACTTTCGATATTCGTACCAAACCTTCAAAAAACACATATTTAGTATCAAAATTGAAGGATTTTTTTCACATTTGTTTGAGCTTTAATGGCGATTTTTTGTATGCTCAAATTTTTTTACTATAGCATGCTTATGTGCCATATATCATATCTTAAAATTATTGTGGCATGATTCCTTATATATTATGATACATGATTAAATTTTGATTAATATCCCGAAAATTTGTTATTTTTTTGCGGATTATTTATTGTGTTTCATGAACTGAAATTTATACAATTAGAAAACTCTCGTTAAGAGTTTTCCATCCATATAAAGAACATAAAATTTGGGCCCCAAAAATTAACAGAGAAAAAAAAATATGAAAAAGTCCTTCAATTTTGGTATTAAATATGTCTTTTTGAAAGTTTGATACCAAATGTCTAAAGTAGGTCAAAGTTTGGTATTAAATATATAATTCCTTTAATATAAATATGAAATCAAACTCAAGGAGAGATTGTGACGTCGACAAAACTTCAGATGCAATGCTATAATGAAAAAAATGCCTATTGATCTAAACTCTTTTGAGAAGTTTCTATATTTAAATATTGAAACATGTTAAGGAATTCGTGAGTACAATGTACATTATATACTCCATTTGAGAAGGAAAGGGAAAAGAGTAAAATCCTCAATTAATCTCGATCTTTTATATTCAGTATTGGTTGGTGAATTATTATCATTATTTTATTTTAGTTTGATAAATGTATTGGTTGTTGACTTGTTGACAAGAAATTTACGCAGTTTATATATATGAATAAATACTTACACATCTTCATGTAAGATCACCTTCAATAAGTCAAATAAGTTAAATAACTCTCTAACTTGAATGTCATTTACCACCAACACATTTGCGGAGGGATGTTTAAGAGAATTCATTTCCTGACACACATCACAACTTATTTCCTGACAAGCCACAACGTTGATATATCTACTTAAAGTTGTACACAACATTAACTTCTATTCGTACAGAAGTTACATCCATTTCTAAACTAGATTTCAGTTGTACATTAAATTATCACTTGTACCAACAAAATTATTAGTGAACCATCAAGATACCATGGGTATGTTTATTTCACATTTGAAAGAGTAGTTTGTGAGAGTGGTACGAGTTTGTGATATAATATCGATTTGTATAATATTGTTTATTTCAATTTTGGGGGAGTGGTTTGAGAAATAAGATGAATATAGTTTTTTTTTTGGAGTTGTGTAAGAAATATATTATTTCATATCAAATTAGAGTAGACTTTGCGTAGGTTTTTTTTAGATAAAAAAATTTGTTGTTTATTTGACTTTTGAGAGAGTAATTTAAAAAAATTGAAAGAATATAAAATTATTTATAAAATAGAAATGATGTTTATTTCGCTCTTCCCAAACATGACTTGATATCGGAAAAATAATTTGAATGATTCGAGATTTTTTTTTAAAACACCACTTAAGATCATATAATCGAAAGCCTTTCGGGGCCTATTACCTTTTTGGACTAATTTTGGTGCACGGATCATAATTTTAATGGGTCAAGTCCAATTTCCTCAAATCTACAAGAGAAATCCAACTGATCTACCAGAAATCATTTCAATATATCAAGCCCGATCAACATTAGTTGCGCTAAACTTATGTGGATGATGAATAAGTTTTAGACAGTTAAAAGATGAATCAACTGATAAAAATACTCGATTAGAAAATACTCAATTCCATTTATTTTGCTTCTTTGATACGGTCATTTACTCCACCTGATCAAATTTATAAAAATTATAATAAATAATTTAATTAATATATTTCACTAATAAGTTAATAATATCATATGACATTATGTATATTAATATTTAAAATTTTAATACACTACAAATATAAATAATTTAATATAATATTTTACTTAAAAGATTGACCAGATACTATAGTCAAAGGAGCAAAATAAATAAAGAGATTATGATTTAAGCCGTTCCTTCTTTTTAAAATTTATCACATGGATTTTGTTTTAAGCATACTTTCCTTTTACTTGGGTTTTTGAAAATGCATAAATATGTATATACATATACTAGGGTAATGGCTCCGCTCAATGTGCGGAGCTTGTTGCCCAGTTTTTAATTGCAATATTATACTCAGTGTGATTTACATTATAAGTTTTATTTTGAGCAATTGGCTCTGATATGAATTTGGGTTGGGACACATTGGCGGTGAGGAATGCAGATAAAGACCAACCAAGCACAACAGAGAAAAAATTGTCCGACTTTTACACTAAAAACGGCCACTACACACTCAGATGCATTAATCAAGTTTTTTAAAGGAATTAAGTAATTGGGCAGTTTTGGAGAATAGTAATTGAGAAATCAAATATGTGGAACACAACCTCTACACCAAACACAGCGTATAATTTATGAAGGAGGATTGAGGAAAAAACAAAGGAAAAGTTGCTTTAGCAGAATGATTACAATCCTCGTGGGCATGCCTGTGATGGAATTGTTGACCGGTTTTATTTGAGTAGGCAGGAGAAAATAACAACCTTAGAGAGAGGAAGAAGAAGACGGGGTCGATTAACCAGCCAAAATAAACTCTAAAACGGACGGTAATTATGATGGGCCCCCCTGAGATGGACAACAAGAAAAAGTAGCAGCCAAAATTAAAGAGAAAAGAAAATATGTTTACACACAAAACCATTGGGAAATTACTGAAACTATGCCGTTTTAGTATTTCAAGTGATAAAAGAAACTCAAAAATAAAATAAGGAACATTGTTCACAAAAAGATCCGTGCTTATTAGTTCTAATATGTATATAATTAATTAACATCATTAATTTGGAAATCAAATTTTTATTTATCTAAAAAACAGTTTTCTCTTATAATTATGATGATGTGTAGTCCTTCGGTTCCCAAAGAAAAGACAAAAAAGTGTCTTACTATCTAATAATCACAACAAATAAAAAAAATTAGCCTCTCAAGTTTAAATACAAAATCTAGCCAGCCCAATCCAATTTTAACCAATTCAACTTAAGAGAAACCAGCTCTTTTTTCGACCAACCCAAATCCGCCCCAACCATACAGTTTTTTCCCTTTTCTGGCCCTGGAAGAAAGAAACATTTTAATTCCTGGATGAGAAAAACTTGAAATATAAAACGACGTCGTCGTAAACAAGCTTCGTCACATAAGCAAAAAGGATGAATCGAAATATAAAATGTTCGGGCATTACAGGCAGCGAAAATACAATCAGTATAATTCAAGCTGCAAAGCGGATCCCGTGGTCTTAATTTCTGCACATTTAGATTAGGCTTCTGAAAAATTATCAGTTCCTCAGAGCCTCAGTACTGTGCAATTCCTACATAAATTTACGTATACCTAATTTAAACCGACGCATCATTACTATTACTACTAAGAATTGCGAATCTGTGTGTCAGTCTGTGGATGGAAGGAGAGACGAAGGATTGCGAGTTGGATTATTTATAGTAAGGAAACCCTAATTTTTACAACTTCATAGCTGGGCCTGGCCCATTAAATTTAACAATGTATATTACACATTGGGCTGATTGATGAAGTTTAATGATGTGATTTTAAGAGCTAATATTACTTTTTTCCCATGATTGTATGCGAAACTTAAATAGATTACTGTATGTCGTATTGAAATATTATAGCATGATAAAATAATCTCCTTCCCAAATAGGTAATTAAGTACTGTCCATAGACAAACTTAAACCTTTTTTTTTTTTTTTTTTTTTTTTTTTGAGACAATAGCAAAACTTAAATTTGACATTTCACTTTATGTTATTTCCTTTTTGAAAATAAGTGGAAAAACAAAGGAAGGAAGACAATAAAAGAAATCTATCTAGCTGGACCAAAGCAACAATCCTTTTCTAAAAATAAAAATAAAAAAGTCAAAATTAGTCAATTTTCATACCCGATGTATGTTTCTTAGTTTGCATCTAGAAATTGAGGGTACCAGCCCACTAGTGACCATGGTCCCATGGAAGAAATGTCCCTTCGGATTTTCAGGAAACACCTAAATTTGAAAATTTTAAATAGTAAGTTGAATAATGACAAAACACGTAGTAATTAGGTAACATATGAATTCTCATCATTTCACGCCATGTTATATGTCACCCTGGTGTCATTATTGTTAAGCTGTGCATTGAAATTAATAATTTATACCGTGTCTAATTTTGCACCTAATTCTATTATTTCAGTTCTAACAAATACAGTATAAAATTTGTACTCGTGTCTAAGTACTCAATTACAATCATAATTTTATTGTTAAAGAGTTCCCTATTTTTATTGTTTATTAATAATTACAAGTAACTTATCAATTATAGGTTCTGAAACAACTCATTGGGCCATCACCAATGACTAAGGGGAAGGGAAGCTAGCTTCCTCTTTAGATCATGGAGATGGCCATGTTTTTTCACTCAACCTCACACCTTGATGCTGGGACGCGCTTGGCGTCCCAACATCACTTATTATTATTTTTTTTAATTTTTTTTTGTTTTTGTTTGTTAATTGCAAACTGCTTTTTTTTTAAAAAAAAAAAATTCTTTTTGTTTATGTTAATAAGTTAATTTTAGTTTTAAAAATGTAACTTTTATTCAAGAAATTTAACATTAATTGTGTAAAATTTAATAACATTATAAGAAACTTAAATTTAATTAACATCATAAGGGCGTAATCGACGGCATGCTCAAATGATGGCTAATAAAGAAAGGGCAGACGAAAGAGAAATTATGAGAATGGATTGCACGTTTATGACTCCTAATACAAAAGAATATTTGCATGACGTAAGGACTGAAATCCGCGAAAAATGATCTTGGACTCGTTTATTTGGAGGTTCGTCTGGCGGTTCGACAAATTTAGACGGCGGTGGTAGCAACAATACTGGTGGCAACGGTGGAAACGGCGATGACGGGGATGGTGACTTTCCTTTTATGAGTTAATAATTGTTGTAGTATTGTGTACTAAAAAATTAACTTATTATTAATGCCAATGTCAAATTAATTTAGAAGTATTCTAATTTTTTTTGCGTGTTATTATTGCACATTATTATTTTTTTTTATTTTTTTTTAATATTATTATCATTATTAAGTGAGAGTAGGGAATTATTATTATTAAGTGAGAGTGGGGAATGATGAAGATTGAAATTAAATAGAATGGATAGATTGAGTCATTGTTGATGACTATGATGAAAACGAAAGGGGAAGCTAGACTTTGAATCTGAAGGGAAAGTTGGACTGAAGCTGAAAGGAAGCTGGACTTAGGCTGAGGAGTCATTGGAGATGGCCTAATAATTTCACTAAATCACATAACGACCAAGAGTTTTCACAATGTTTCTAACAATACAAAGAAATTGTAAAGAATTTTCTATACCTAGTAATGGTTTGAAAGGTTGAATTGTTGCTCGCCAAATAAATAACAAGAAAAAAAAAATCCACAATCGGACTATACACATGTACAGCCGATTGAAGGCTTTAAGAATAGCACTATTCTAAAAACATTCACACTTGACTCAAAAAAAAAATCACGAATAATTATGGTAGGTTGTTTTACTAGGCGGTGGATACGTCAACATCCTACGATTTAGGGTGATTTATATATATATATATATCCCCACTATATATACGTATTAAGATAAGATTATGAAGATACAATAATACGATTTAGTTGAAGTAGTTAGCACGTTATTACCTAGGTCCGCAGCTTGATTAACATTCCATATTAAATCGTCTTTCAAAGACCCACTGCGGTTGTAAATTATATCAATACGACAAATAATGCAGTACGTGACTGACAAATTACAAAAGGAAAAAAAGCCGTACATTGATAATAATAATAAGTTGGTAAATAAAATGTTTTTTTATGTCGTATACTACAAATAAAAAATTGTTTTTGGGTCGACATATAGAGCATGTTTGTTTGACATTTGGGAAAATAGTTTGAAAGAGTAATAGAGGTTTGTGAAATAATCTCGATTTGCGTAATGTTGTTTGTTTGAGGTTTGAGAGAGTGGTTTGAGAAATAACATAGGTATACTTTTTTTTGGAAGAGTTAGGTTGTAGGTATAAGATGTGTAAGACTTTATGTCAAATCATGTTTGTTATATGAGATAAATTGTGTAAGAAATAAGTTACTTTATGTCAAATCAAAATAGAGTTTGTATAAGTTTTGTTTAGAGATAAAAAAATTTATCTCCAAACAAAACTTATATAAACTCTACTCTGATTTGATATAAAGTAACATATCTCTTACACAATTTATCTCACAGGACAAACATGATTTGACATAAAGTTTTACACGTCTTACACATACAACATAATTCTTCCAAAAAACCTACACCTACTTTATTTTCTCAAACCACTCTCTCAAAACCTAAACAAACAACATTACGCATATCGAGATTATTTCACAAAACATTACTATACTCTCCCAAACTATTTTCCAAAATACCAAACAAACAAACATGTCCATAGATTCTCAACTTGCACAGTTGATTAAACACAAATAGAGGATAAGGCACTCTCCTAGCATATTCTCCCTCTTTTTCGAACACGAGAAACCAAGTGGGCTCAACAAATTCAAACCAGTTCATTATTATGTATTCAACATCTTTTTTCTAGCTGAGTCGACTAACACCACATATACTACTTGTTTCTTAAAGAAATTACATATAGCATAGGTTGCAAGGATATTTCATAATTAAAAGGATGTTGGATCGGATACACCGAAAATTGTATCGGACTATCCAAAATACTTTTTTTATAAGCATCTGCCCAGAGGCAGATCCAGGATTCCAAAGTCGAGGGGGCCGAATTGTATTATAGGTTAAATCTTTTTTCTTATAATGGTTTTTATCCTATTTTATTTACGTAAGTACATAAAAATAAAATAAAATAAGTAATTTTATTTAAATAAAAAATTAATTTGTACACGACATTCTTTCAGATCTTAAAATCATCTATGAAATATCAATATCAAATTTCTCAATAATCATATTTTCAATATAAGTAATCAAACCATTCACAAACTATTGATTGTTTATTTTATTTCTAAGTATATTTTTTAGGAACTTCATTATTTTATACTATTATACTAAATAAATTTAATAAATAACAAATAAACTAAAGTTGATATTATTAATCGTAAGACAAATATCCAATTGAAAATAAATGGATGACGTGTGATTTTTTTCTTTCCATATAAGATTAGATCAAGATTTTTAATCAAGTTTCACGATTATTCTGTTAATGATTTTACTTAGGTCATATTATTGATCAAAGTATTATTAAATTATGTAAATATTAGGCAATGAAGAATACCAATAAAAAACAATTCAATAAATGTTAAAACTGCCTTTTAAAATACAAACAAACTTTAAAAAAATGTGCACACAAGTAAATTAAAGAAAAAGAAAAAATTATTGGGGGGGGCCAGGACACCCCCAATGCTTCAAGTAAATCCGCCCCTGCATCTGCCCATGATACTTAAGGACATGTAATTCTACAAATAATTTCTAAATTATGGTTATTAAAGTAATCTTCACGATTCACTTAAAAATAAAAAATGATTTTCATGAAACACAAAACTTTTCAAGATGTCAAAGTTTTTGCATATATATCGGTTAATACTAGCTTTACTTTAACACTTAATTGAGAGGGAAGAAACATTTTTCATTACAAAATTAAAATAAAATAAAATTGAACTAAGTATATATTTCATAATTTTTAGTATACATTTTTTAAATAATGATTTTTTTAAATATAGACACGTATTTTAGCCGTATCATATTTTATAATTTTTAAAAATTCGTATCGTCGTATTAGTATCGTATCACGTATATGTATCCGTGCAACATAGTCTATAAGTCATGCCATGCTACATCATTTTTTTGATTTTCCTATTATAGCCTTAACATTTAAAAGTTAACTAAATATGTATCTTTTTAACTCTTTCATTTCCTCATTACATTCATTAATCATATTTAGTTTTCATTTTTTCTTTGGATTAACTTCCAAAAGAATCCTTATTTTTTGTGCTTAAAAAAAATTATGCATGCCACGTAAAGTCGTATAATGCTACATCAATTTTTTAATTTTTCTATTTTATCCTTAATATTTAAAGTTATTTAATAATTTACTTAACACTTTTTTTTTATCAATCCCCCAAAAGAAAATTCTTATTGTTTGTGCTTAAAAAAATTATGCACGCGTGCTGAGAATGACTAGTTATAATCTAAGTTGAGTTAAATCCTCTTTTAATTTCACCACAAAACTACTAATACAATTCTTTAAAGGAAGATCTATGGATCGATCTCAAGTATAAAAATTAATCACCACCTGCAATTTTCTCTTTCCAAGCCAAGTTTAAGGTAAACTTTTGGCCTATGTTGTAGAAATTATGATAAATTGAATTCAATTTGGGAAGTCAGAAAATTCTTAAAAATTTGGAGCAAACCAAGCCAAGTTTAAGGTAAACTTTTGGCCTATGTTGTAGAAATTATGATAAATTGAATTCAATTTGGGAAGTCAGAAAATTCTTAAAAATTTGGAGCAAACCAGAAGTTTTGCTATAATCTTTCAATTATCTATATTGGTGCTGATATACTGAATTTATGGGTCTGAAAATAGAGATTGAATGAATAATTATGAGAGTATGAGTCGTTTAAAAGTTGAGATTAAGTGGAAGGTGTAAAAATGGTGGCTAGCTTGTATCTTAATTTTCTAAAGAATCTATAATGAATATTACTTTAATTATGCTTGTTTTGTTTCTAATCCATTTTCTAAAATTTCAACGTCTTCTTGGATTTTTTTACTTTTTTGTTGATAAATTTCTTGGATTTAGATTGATAAAAAAATTGATGAGAAATAAGATGGACAAACAATGGAGCATGGTTAATAATCATTTTACCGAAAATTATTTGTCCAAGTCTGGCTTGGTCAAACTCATCCAACCACCAAGCAAGTATATTGCATTTGCTTTGTGATTGATCACTCTACGGGGAGTTATATTCAATCACAAAGCAAGTGTATTGCACTTGCCTTGTAATTATCTTGGGATCGGCCAAACCCGATGTGGGTATGAAAAGATAAATGAATATTAATGGGCTGGGCTACAGAAAAGATAAATGATGTTTCTTCTTTTGACAAGGATATATTTGTCATAAAAAAATAGTTAGTTTAGAAGCAACATTTTTTGCTATGGCAATATTGATTAACAATTCCAACATTCTGTAATCGAAAAATTAGACATTGCAAAAAGTAGATATTGTATCAAAATATAATATTCCGATTTACAAAAAGGGAAAAAATTAATGAACCAAGTTATACGAGATTACGAGAATGAAATATCGGAAATGAATTTGATCTCTCAATAGTCAATATAAGAAAAGCTTTGGAGGAACTTTCGGTTGACTTAGCTGAAAATTCGGTTTATTTATAGGCAAAAGTTTATTTTATGGGTTTTAATATTCATCTTTTTAAATTCTAGTTTGACTCGACTACTTTACATAAATATATCTAATTACACAAAAGCCTAAATGTATATAGAAATTTAGACACACTCAAATATAGTCAAAGTCTAAATATAATTTATTCCTAAAAAAAATCTAGAAATAGTTTTAAATTTTTAAATCTACAAAAAATCAACTAATCTTTTATTTTTGGATAATTGAAAAATCAACTAGTCTATTGTCCAGAAATACTACTATTTAAAAAAAAATTATTACTGCTATTTCCTTTTTAATAAATAAAATTGCTAAATGTGAGCGAATCTGTTGTGATCATTCGTTAAACGCTATAAAAGAAAAGCCCATCCAGCTGTGCTTGTTCCTTTTTTTCAAGAGAGATATACACGGAAAGGGAGGGCGACCGGGATACGTAGACAGTCATAAATCCAAAATCCATTTCAAACCCTCACCCACAAACCCTAACCAAATGGCCGTATCCAGCTGCGCAAGGGCATTTGCGTCCTTCGAGTGCCGCTCGGAGCCCGATTTCTCTCGACCGGAGATTCCTTCCGCCGGATACAGCCGAAACTCCAAATCGGCGAATCTACGTGGCGGAGCGGCGGCGTTTCGCGGCCTCTCTTCGCCGATTCTGAGATTTCCGCCTAATTTCGTGCGTCAGCTGAGCACCAAAGCTCGAAGAAACTGCAGCAACATAGGTGTAGCTCAGATTGTGGCGGCTGCGTGGTCGAACAACCAAGCCGCCTCGGGTTCTATGCCGGCTGCTAAGGCCGTCGATGCGGCTGCAGTCGCGGCCGTAGCACCGGTAGAGATTGAGACCGGCGTTGATAAGGTCGTCTCTGCGGGTGAGGATGTTGTTTGTGATGGTGAAAATGTACAGGTTGATGATTTGCCTCCTTTCAAATACGCTTCTTTTTTGAATTCCGATGGCAGCGTCGCAATTCATGCTGGTATGTAGTAATTAATCAATTTTGTATGAATTCTGATGTTTAACCTGTATGTTTTATTCTTGTGTTGATCGAAATGTTTCCTTGAGAAGACAACGGGATGCATTTTATTTGTTTGAATTACAATTTTTGAGAGATTGGAGGGTTGTATGAATTTCTGTAATGATTATTATGTAGGTATTACTTCAATGACTAAATTTTAATATGGTAGGTATTTTGATTAATGATCAAATTCTAAAATGATAGGTAGCTCTTTTCCAGGTTTGAAGCTTGGATTAGAAATACTTTAATTTGTATGATGTCATGAATATTTATCCATGTTGCATCTACACCAGCTGGAAAAATTCTTTATAAAAGATCTATCCAACTTTTTACTACCTATTACATCCATGAGCTGCCTGCCAAACAAAAACATTGAATATGGTTTGTTATGTTTTCTTTATGATATGATCGTTTTGTCTTGCTAATTGCTAATTATTGCACACCATTGCTTGGACTATCTGGTATTTACACTTTCCTTGAAATGCTACTCTCTGATATTTCTGGAAATTTTACTGACTTAACCAGGTGAGAGATTGGGTCGTGCTATTGTTACTGATGCGATAACTACACCAGTAGTTAATACATCTGCTTATTTCTTCAAGAAAACATCTGATCTCATTGATTTTAAGGTATGTTCCTTTTGCATGGTAATTTATGTTTTTGGAGGATGGAGCTAATGGCTAGTTATCACATTGTCAGTTAGGGAGTGCATGAAAATTTATGGAGTATAGGCTTATGAATGGCGTACAGTACCTTAACTATTTTTTCTTGCCGCCTCTCGCATAAATAACTCGAATCCATATTGGCAGGCTATATTTGTGTATCTTTTATTAATTTCGGACGAGCTCCATTGAAGTGGACTTTTGTAACATAAAATTTGTTTTAGTCCAATTGATAAAGAAATTTTGAGCTTCTCCACAGTTAAGGGAATGCTCCCAAACAAAGTTTACGTAATGCCATTTTTCTTTTTGACCTAGCCCAAACTCAGATATAACGAATCCTATTTGTACCCTCAATATATAAATGTTACAGCCCTGTTACAGCCCCATGGATATATTTTATGCCACCATATGAAATTAATATTGGGTGTGATAAAATCAGGCTCTCCTTGTTATGTTCACAGGAAAAGAGAAGCACAAGTTTCGAATATGGACGCTATGGGAATTACACTACTGTTGTTGCTGAGGAGAAGATAAGGTCAGTGTGATTTCCCCCCTTCCCACTTTTACTGTTCATATAGCAAGAATGTATGAGTAGATAACAATTGGATACATTCTGTGTTTTGAAAATTGCACCAGTGCTCTGGAAGGGACTGAATCTACAATCTTGATGGCATCTGGAATGTGTGCTAGCACTGTCATGTTGATGGCACTGGTTCCTGCTGGTGGGCACTTGGTGACTACTACTGACTGCTATAGGAAGACTCGGATATTCATTGAGACTATTCTTCCGAAAATGGGGATCACTGTATGGTTTTTCTGACCCAATCTTTTGAGATTCTTTCCTTATTACCATCTTAATGGTTGGGGAAGCAATGGAAAATGTCTCACTCCTTACAAAATGTGTTTAAAATGGCATCTTACTTTTTACACAATTAGAAAATGATGAAAAGGGGTGCAACAAGGATTTATATAGGTACATCTATCCATGAAACAAACATTACATGATTAAGTTGAAATTAAAGGAAAGGGGAATGATAGAAGTAAAACTGGGAAAAGTCTTTTGTTTCAAATTCTTTATTTTAGGCATGTAATGCACTGTCAACATTTTGGTCTAAAGCTAGGATCTTGAGACCTAAATCCTAATGTTCTCTTACCATAATTATAATATGCAGGCCACTGTCATTGATCCTGCAGATATTGGAGGTCTGGAATCTGCATTAGAGAAGAACAAAGTTAGTATTGAGAACACTGTCTTTTTACGTTCTCCTTTGGTAATACTTTACTCTTCTTGTTAGAGTGCTTATTGAAAAATTCAATTGAACTTCTATGAAGGTGGCTCTTTTCTTCACTGAGTCTCCAACCAACCCCTTCTTGAGATGTGTTGACATTGAGCGGGTGTCGAAGCTATGCCACGACAAAGGTGCCTTGGTCTGCATTGATGGGACTTTTGCAACTCCACTCAATCAGAAGGCCATTGCTCTTGGTGCTGATATCGTTGTACACTCTGCAACAAAATTCATTGCTGGCCACAATGATGTATGTTAGCTCTAACACACAAAAACACACACTTATATATAAATATATACGTATGTATAGCGTATGTATTGATTTATTCATTATTTAAACTCTAAATGACATTAATATGTTTATAGTTTCACATTTTAGTACTAAACCAGCGCACTTACCATACAGGTTATTGCAGGATCAATCAGTGGCCCTGATAAGTTGATTTCTGTTGTTCGTAACTTGCATCATATAATTGGTGGTGCTCTTAACCCTGTGAGTTATCCTGATAAAATTCTTGTCTTAGCTTAGTAATGTTGTCCTATTGGATTGATTTGCCAATTAGCTATTTATTGGGCTCTGAAGTACTAAGCATGGTTATTGCATTATTAAGCAATTTTTACAGTTGACAAATTGAGCATCTGACGCAATTAAACATATGGTTAACTTTACCCTCTGTCACCAGAATGCCGCATATCTTATCATCAGAGGCATGAAGACGCTGCATCTTCGTATACAGCAACAAAATTCAACAGCACAGAGGATGGCCGAGATTTTAGAGGCACATCCCAAGGTACTTGGTGGATGAGAAAATTTATGCTCTTAGATGCTTACATAAACTTTTAGCATTGTATATATTTGACCAAAATGCACTGCAGATTACACGTGTCTATTATCCTGGCTTGGCTAGTCACCCAGAACATAACCTTGCTAAAAAGCAAATGACTGGTTTTGGTGGCGTGGTTAGTTTTGAGGTCAGTACTAATCAATCAATCTACATCTAATAATCTTCCGCGTTACGAGCCTGCTTGAAGCAAATTCTCTGAAAATTCTTCATAACTGAATTTGATTAGGTTGATGGGGACCTGCTGACCACTGCAAAATTTGTTGATGCGCTTAAGATACCATACATAGCTCCTTCTTTTGGAGGTTGTGAAAGCATTGTTGATCAACCAGCTATTATGTCTTATTGGTGCGTCTATTACTTTTTGCCATAATTTATTCTATACCTCGCTATTGTTACTATTTTGTAAAGATTGTGATGCTAATACTTGCTACATCCGGGAATATGATTTGAAACAGGGATCTTTCCCAATCAGAAAGGGCAAAGTATGGCATTTTCGACAACTTAGTTCGTTTCAGCTTTGGAGTCGAGGACTTTGAAGACTTGAAGGCTGACGTTCTTCAGGCTCTAGAGACCATATAGGGTGTCTGACTTGCTGTTTGTTTTGTCGCACCTTCCTTTCTGTTAGTCTTTGATTGTTGTCGACCATGAATCTTCACTCTGTGTATTTGACTAAAGGATCATCAATTGAATGATCCATCTCGATGGATGCACCACCACATGTTTAACTTTTTAATGTTTTAATTTCTTGAACATGGATTTAATGACTTTAGACTAGTGGAACTGAGGTGGGTTTTTTTTTCGGGGTGGAGGTAAGTTTGATGTGGAATGCCAGGTTTAAATCATAATTACTGTTCATGAGTTTAAATCATAATTACTGTTCATGAGGGCGAAATTACAGTTCAAGTTGTTGGGAAATTATTTTGCTGTTTATGTATTGCGTTCACGGATAACTTGTGTGAACTCTAACCTATGACTTCAAGGGAACAATGATGAGACTGAAATCATAAGATTTTTCATCAATATCGAATGTCTGGTTTAAATCATAATTATTATTCATTAAGAAAAGTATATATGCCATTAAAATCTTAACGAAATATTCAATCAAAATAGATGACAAAATCATTTTGGAATCTGAGGTATTTGATTCACGTTAAAAGATTTTGTAGGTTACAAAGTCTTGTAATCATATTATTTGTATCAACAAGATTTCTTTGGCTAGAAAAAACAAAACAAGATTTCTTGTATTGTTATATACTTATGCGTCATTTTAGTTTCAACAAGATGTTAGTCCACATAAATTCATTTTATTGTATGAAATTATTTTTCACACAAGTATTTGGTTCACGTAGTACAATCGTAGGTGGACTCAAATTTATGGACTTGGAAACAAGGATGAGATTGAAGTGCATGAAAATTTGGGGTGTATGTGAATGGGTTTTGGCCCGGTCTCGTGGGTTTCATGAGACTAAGCCAAAACCCTTTCAAATGAGTTTTCATTAATTCCATAAAATCATCAAAAACTTATTCAGAAATTCAAACTCAAACTCTTCAAACCTATAAAATATTGATTTGATACATACCACTTACTTTTTCCCCCAAATGTCACTAAAAAAGACATTGATTTGATATCTACCACCTACTTTTTTTCCTAAATATCAACATCCAAACCCAATTCTAATGGGGTTTCAACTCATTCAAACCATAAAATCTCAAAAGTTTTATCGAAACCATCCAAATAGACCCTTGATTCTCAATCGTATAACATTGAACTATGAATCGTTATCACAAATTCACAATTAACAAGAGAAAAAATAAAAACAAAATACCACCATTAAAGATGGTGATTGAATTGAATTCGGTGCTAATAATTTAAAAAAAAATTGAATTTGGTGCAGAGCACATGGGTACAGGAAATGAAACGTACAAAATGGAGTAATAAAATACAAAAAGAGAGGACATAATAAAGAGGGTACAGAGTAGACGTGCATAGCACATTGAAAGTGGCTTCAGGATTAAAATACCGTTTGCAGGATCCATAAATGGCGGGCGGACCTACTTACAGCACAATTTGATTCCATATGAAATATGAATATACCTCCATCTATGCATTGTAAATTGTAGTAATAAGGAAATTTTTTGTCTTGTAAATTGTAGTAATATGGAAAATTCTTGTTCAAACATTGTAATATGGCTAACGATATTGTCAGAGCATGAATTGTTGCTGTCAGAACAATAAATTATAATTTCCTGAATTGCCCTTCTTTATCAAGAACAATAAATCTGATTATATAATCGTCTCCAATGGTAGGGCTCCGGAATTGAATTAATTCTATTTTCTTCTCTTGCCCACTCTCACCTATAATTCTGGTTTTAATTTTGTTTTTAATATTAATAATAATAATAGTAATAATTATTAGTACTTGTAATTAAATTATTAATTATATTAAAATATTAAAATCAAAGAGAGTAAATAATTAAGTAAATTAAAATTAATACATAATACGAAATACAACAAATAAGTAAGGAAATACAAGAAAGGAAATACAACAAACAAGAAAGGAAATACAAGAAATCGGATTAAATAAACGACAAACACACTAAAATATAACATTTTACTGACTAATTCAATTGTTTGTGTAAGTGTTTAATTATTATTTCAACTAATTCGATATTTTTATAAATATATAGCCACCAATATTGTAATTAAATTATGTAATTTTTAATTACAATAAAAAATTACAATAAATTTGATAAGTATAAAAATTCATTCGGATCTTTGCGGAATTATATTCTACTCCGTTAATAGATTAAAACGGTATATGGTAAGTCCAAATCGGAGTTCGGATGAATGATAAATTGATTCTCAAAGATCACCCTTTGAAATGGAAGAAAAAAAATAGAAGTGGTGTTATCTAGGGGTGGGCGTTGGGTTCGGGTAACCCAAACCCGTCCCGTCCCGTTTTTAAAATACCCGAACGGGACGAGTATGGGTTTGGGTACCCGAACTTGAAAACCCGTATTTTTTTACGGAAATACGGGACAGGTTTGGGATTAGCCTCTCCAACCCCGAATACCCGAACCCGCCTATATCTTTTTTATTATTATTATTATATAATTATACACTTTATGTATCAATTAATTAATTAATTAATATCATCTAATAAAAAAAATTACTTTGCCCTAATAAATTTTTTAATTGTACACTAGTTATTAATACTTTTTTCATTAAGTTTGTCTCAGTTCTAAAAACTCACATAGTCTCCACGACTCTACCACTTCTTCTTCTTCTTCTTCTTCTTCTTCTTCCCACCTATGCCACGGCATACAATAATTATTTTTTTGGTTTTTGTTTGCTCTACAAATTAAATTACTACTACTACTAGTCTAATACATACAAAATTTTATACGAAATATTGTAATTTAATGTTGTTAAGTGCGTGAATAATTAATGATTTAAAATAATATGGGACCCGTAATCCCGTCCCGTCACGTCCCGCAATATTTCGGGTACCCGTTTCCGGGTACCCAAATTATTACGGGGCGGGTTTGGGATGAAATGTGTCAATCCCGAAATTTATTACACCCATATCTCTAACCCCAACCCCGCCCCAAACCCGCCCCGTGCCCACCCCTAGTGTTATCCCACATTGGAATTGGAAGGAAAAATCTTGAGGTTTATATATGATTTGACAATATAGTGGTATAACAATCTAGCCACCAAAAATCTCTTCCCTCGTGCGCAGGGGGGGGGGGGGTGCAAATCATGAATCGAAATTCACTTCGTATCTTCAAGACTTGTGCGGGTCCGCAACCTGCGGACACGAATGCAGTCAAATTCTCTAGCTTCCGGACAAACCCAATTTTTGCATATTCAATTAACAATTGGTAGTAATTAAATGCAAAAAAATTATCTCCATATTTTTTTTTTATTATTAAACAATTAATTTAGAATTTATTGAATGAAAAAAAATTATCTTAAATAATTAAATTCTACAAATTAAATTAAATTTAGTTGTTAAATTTAATTTTATTATATATTTATTTAATATAATTAATTTTTCTTATTTAAAAACATTAAAATCATTAAAATAAAAAAAATAAAAGACGGAGCCAATCAGGGGACGCCACTTGGCGTCCCCTGACTTAAAGAGGGGTGCGTGAACTCACGCGCCCCTCTTTCTTCTCCAAGGGCCAGGGCTCCGCGCCCCGGCCCCTTCTCCGTTGGAGATGAATTCTCCCGCCGCCCCCGACCCCGGCCATCTCCATTGGAGATGGCCTTATTGTCAATTTCCGAAAATAGTGCATTGCCATCTATTTAATTCTCTCTCACTTTAATACATACCAATTTCTTTATGTTTTTATCAAGCAAAACTTTAAATCTGATTATAAATTACTATTCTTTTCTAGGTCTTTAAGATTATCTTTATATAAAGAGACGGATTAATTTTTAAATGGGTCTCTCACTCTCTTGTAATTTAGAATTTTTCTTCTTAATATAATAATATCGAAAAAAATTAATTAATTATAATTAGGATGTTCTTCCGAATCCATTCAACATATAAATTAAAATTTTTTTAATCAAAGGTGTTAATTAATAGAAAATATCTGACTTTATGAAAAAGAAATTAATTAATTAATTATTAGAAGAGAAAACAAAAAAACTACAGAGACAAAGTTAATTAATTTCCATGTTTAAAGGTTTTATGAAAAAGAAAAGATAACCTATGTGTAATGTGTTAATGAGAGAGAATATGGAGTTGCCATAATTAAAGAGGAGTATTGGAAATTGAAAAATCAAATTTTATAGTCTTTAAATATGAGGGACAAATTAGAAAATATGAAAAAATTGCGTTGACAGCAATAATTCATGTTCTGACAATATCACTATCTTTGTAATATTGGATTAGGGGTGGACACGGGGCGGGTTTGGGACGGGTTCGGGGCTATAGATATGGGTATAATAAATTCCGGGATTGACACTTTTCATCCCAAACCCGCCCCATAATCATTCGGGTACCCGAAAGCGGGTACCCGAATTATTGCGGGACGGGATTACGGGTCCCATATTATTTTTAAATTATCAATTTTTCATCCACCTAACAAAATTCAATGGACTAATCTAAAAAATTCTCCAATCCATGCATAAAAGTTACCCCCACAGCCTCAAATTTCGTATGTAGAAGTACTTTGTAGAGCATAAAATTAATTTGATATGTAGTAGACTGTGATTTAATTTGTAGAGCAAAAACCAAAAATAATTACCGTATGCCGTGGCCGTAGAAGAAGAAGAGGTAGAGGCATAGCCGTACTAGAGACTAGAGAGAGTAGAGACTATGAGAGATTGAGAGTTGTTAAATTTTTAGGACAGACTTAATATACATTACTAATAACTAATGTAAGATTTAAAAGGAATATTAGGGTAAAGTTAAAAAGTTTTTTTATTAGATAATGTTAATTAAGTAATTAACATTATCTAAGTAAAGTTATAATTATATAATATTAATATTATATAGGCGGGTTCGGGTATTCGGGGTTGGAGAGACCAATCCCAAACCCGTCCCGTATTCCCGTAATAAAATACGGGTATTCAAGTTCGGGTACCCAAACCCAAAAAACACTCGTCCCGTTCGGGTATTTTAAAAACGGGACGGGTTGGGTTTGTGGTACCCGAACCCAATGCCCACCCCTATATTGGATACACACAACTCTATTATAATTATTTATTGGTTAAAATAATACATATGGTCCAATTAATTTGGCATACAACAAATGCTTTTTCATTTTTTCCAGTTATATATTTTGAGATAAGCTTCGTTCCAAACTTTACTACACATCATCTAGTGAAGCTTTTAGTTGCCTTTTAAAATATTTATTAACTCATTTGGTTGAGAATTAAGCTATAACATTATTAGAAGAATATTTGCCTATTTAAGTTTAACGTACATTTGAATTTTTTTCTATCCTTTTTTTATTTTGTATTTTTCAATTGCGCATAAGATTTTTTTATTTTTATTAAATGAACATTAAAGAATCTATGTACAAATCTAATTATTTTTGGATGAGTAACGTGTAAAGTCAAGAGTAAATGACAAAATATGTTAAACTCAAATGATATACATGTATTAAAATTATGATCAAATGCGTAAAAAAAAAAGTGTAATTTCTCCACTATGCATTGACATTTTATTCTATTTAACGGAACTATCATTATAAATAATAAGTTAATTGATTAACATTGCAAAAGAAAAAAATGAATTAATAGCGTGGGGCTACCTTTACCTTGGTTTAACTTTCCTTTATTTTCTCTCATCACAATCCAAACATGATTATATCGAGATTTTATATAATATGATACGAATTATTTAATTTAACAATAGTCAAATTATGCTGATGAATTATTTCAAGGTTATATTCTTGCATTTTTTCTAGATTATTGTTGGATTCTATATTTGCATTTATTCTCCTGTTACTTTGTAATATATAATATAAAGTCAAAAAAAACACCTTTTCATGTTTATCTTAATAAATAAATAAAACTTAGATTCCAAAGTAGATTCTCCTCACCTTCTTTTTCCCTTGGTAAAATTTCCACGTTTTGTTCTATTCGATTTGTTCTCTCAAAATTCGAAAAGACAAACACATTCATATAACTCTTGAAACGATGTAAACAATTTGTTCTGAGATTTAACAATTATGAAATTCGGAAAAGAATTTAGGATACATTTAGAAAAAACCTTACCTGAGTGGAGGGACAAATACTTGTGCTACAAGCTGTTGAAGAAGCTTCTGAAGAATATTCCCGGCCCCGTCGGCGATAATCTACCCCTGGAAGGAGATGCGGGGGTTCCTCCTCCGCCTTTGCCGGAGCTGCACGAATGGTTTGTCGGGATTCTTAATGAGGAACTAGAAAAATTCAACGATTTCTACGTCGATAAGGAGGAAGACTTTATCATCCGTTTACAGGTTTTTTCCCCTTTGAAATTCTCGTTAACTATTCGTAATTTTGTATTTAGGGTTTAAGTGATTCCCTGTTTAAACCTATGTTCTATGTTAGTGGACGTGGCTTTTACTGGAGAGTAAAAATTATCTAATTTATTAGTTGATTAATCAAGGATTTGATTGTTAAATCTGAAAATTGAACTAGTTTGGGGAATTTGTGTTTTTTGGCTAAATTAGGAAACTTGTTCATAGCATAAAAAAACTTATGTGGGAGATTTAATTAACGTATTTGTTTACACTGTTAGGAGAGGCTAAATAGTGATGGTGTTTATTGAAATGGTATGGAAGGATTATGTTGACAGTGTACTAATGAGAAGAAAAGGAATTATAGGACTTAACATATAAATGGACTGAGTCGTCTCTGTGAAGTTGGATGGTTCAAAGAATCACTTAGGTATATTCCAAATTTCATTTGATTTGTTTATTTGTCCTGACTGGAATTTGCTAACTGCATCTGTCTGTATATAGGCTTCTTATCATTATACGGCAGAACCATAAGTATTCTGTGAATAAAACAGCATGTTAATAAACATTGCAAATTTACGTTTTTGTTAGATTGCTGATTTACGCTTCCTAAACTGGTGATGCCAAATGTTCTTTTGAACATGTTCATGACTCGTAAGGCATTCAAGGAACCAAAGTTAGTACACAACCTGAATACATGCGTCTGGCTGGACCTCAGCCTTAAGTGCATTTGATAGTTAATAGTTGCAATCCTTGGTGTTATATCTGTACTTATTTTATTGATCCCTTCTTTTGTTCCTTAAATATTTTCACTTAATAGAGAAACTCTTGGTAGTAGTTTTACTTTCTGGTGACATTTTGAAGGAAATTACATCTTATCTGCATGACACCTCCTTTCCGCCAAGAAAGAATAATTATTGAAGCATTAAGTATAAATAGATTAGTGAAGCCACACAGTTCTAGCTCATGAGTTTCAGCTCAGTGGAATTGACTATTAATTCTCAAACAATATTTTCCTTATTATTGCTGGAGCAAGTCAATCCACTGGTGCATTCTGATGCATCTCCATCCTTCAAATTTAGCTGGCATTCTTTATATTTATTAAGACTCTGCTCATATTGTTTCCTGGCATTATCTTCCTTTTTTTTTTTTTTTTGGTTTAAATAGAAGCTGTAGACCAGGTACATATATTTATATGTTTCATATATTTCTCAATTTTGCGTCATTTATTATAGTTGTTTTAATCATTGTTATCTACTGTTCACTCAGGCACTAAAGGAAAGAATCGAGCGAGTGACGGAGAGGGGAAGCAATGGTGGAGTGTTTACTTCAGAGACTGAATTTAGTGAAGAAATAATGGAGATACGCAAAGACTTTGTTTCTATTCATGGAGAGATGGTTCTTCTGAAAAACTACAGCTCCCTTAACTTTGCAGGTAAAGAAAATGCTTTTTATTTCTTCACTTGTTTCATGCTTCCACAAGGATTTCTTATATATCTTCGTACTTCATGTTCTATTGTTTACTGCTCTGTAATTCTTTATTAGGTCTTATCAAGATTCTGAAGAAATATGATAAAAGAACTGGAGAATTGTTGAGGTTACCTTTTACTCAGATCGCTTTTCAGCAGCCTTTCTTCACAACTGAACCTCTTACAAGATTAGTTCGCGAGTGTGAGGCAAATCTCGAGGTTCTATTTCCTCTAGAAGCAGAGGTTGTTCAATCTACCAATGTTGCTCAGGAGGAGACGGACACAAAACATTTTGACTTGTCGAATGCTGCCATAGAAACAACATTGTTACTTGGGGAAGAAACTATAGATATTTACAGAAGCACCCTTGCTGCAATAACAGCTATACAGGGCTTAAAAAAGGCAAGCTCTACTTACAACCCTTTATCAATGGCATATGTATTTGGAAACCAAGACAATGTAAGTACTGGGGATGTAACATCTGAAAACTCACCTTCTGACTCTTTAGTAAACTTGCACAATGAACAGGATGCAAATGAAGAAACCCATGCCCCTGAATAAACCTTCATATTTTTATTTGTTTGAATTAATTAGTTCTGGAATGTATCCTTTGGATATCTGGCAGCTAGATGATAAAACTCTAGATGCATAGGGTGTGTAATAATCTGCCAATAGAAATTTAACATGTTGGCTTAATTTTACTTTAACATTTTTATTCCATTTTATTCCAACGAATCTACCCTATGCTTTTTTCCACAAGATTTCAGGTTTCTGATTTGGATTTTTATTTTTGTGTGTAGTATAATGTGATATTCGTTCTCTTCATCTTAATGTAACATGTTGACTTAATTTCATTTAACGTTTTTATTGGATTGTATTCAGACGAATATACACTACTCTTTTATTCCAAGATTTGAGGTTTCCGATTTGGATTTTTATGTATAGTATATGTAATATTCTTTCTCTTCTTCTTAATGTTTTCGACTTGTTTACTTGTTAAGATTTCTTGGTATATTGATGTGTGATGTCTTGAGGATCACTAAATTTCTTATGGAATAGTTTCCACAACTGTGCAGTACAGGAGAGATTATAGATAATAGTTGTTTCAAATCTAGAACCATTGATTTGTAAAAATAATAACACTTCCTCTGATTAACAAAGTATGGGTCTGTACAATGTCACTCATATATAAAGGAGTGATTAGCAAATTAACTCTATATGTTATTCTTAATAGGCAATTTATTTCACTGTGATAATAAAAAGGCAAAATAAATCCTTGTGTTTTTGTAAAAGAAACACATTGCCTCTCACTTGATTTTTATATTTTTATAAGGGGGTAAAATGCCCATTCTGCAATATCACAGGGAGGTAAAGTGCTCAATTATACATATCATAGGGAGGTAAATTGCCTATTTACGCATATCATAAGGAGGTAAAGTGAAGTGAATATGTTGTTAAGGTAGGGATACATTGGTCATTTTTCACATAAACATGAAGTCTCAGTCGCATTATAGAGCGTGTGTGCAACACCTCCATGCGTAAGGAGTTGAATTGTCGTTTATTTCATATTACAGGGAGGTAAATTGCCTATTTTCATCACATGGAGTTAAATTGTCCATTAGACATATCACATTGATTTAATTACGAATTTATTATATTTAAATAAAATTTTGTTTAATTTTTTATTATAAAAATTAAATTGTTGATAAGTATGTAAAAATAAATTAAAAATTGAACTTATGGGCAATTATACAATTTTATCAATTTTTCGAAGGTAAATATATAATTATCAATTTTATGATTGATGAGATATTACAATTAGCACCCAAGTTTTATTATTTTTATGATATTATAAACATTACAAATAATTCCTAGGGACAAAGTTAGAACTTTTCAGGAGTAAGAGGTCAATTGTAAGATGGTGACAGACTGTAATTAGGCCCCGCCTCACCTCCCCTCGCCTCCCCTCAGGTATTAGTAATTTACCCAAAACCGAAATAAAGAATGCAAAAGAAACAAAGAATCTCCAATCCTGTATTGTTATATATATTTTCAGGGGAAAAAGAATTGTAATTTGCTGTGTTATGTCACATCTTTTCATCTATCATAGTGAAACGGCAAGGGTACCGTTTTGAACGCTCGGTATTTTCCAACGTTGTTGAAGTGTTCGTTCTCCAACCTGCTCAGGTACAACATATATATATATAGTGGTGTTAACATAAAAGCAATTACATATAACAAATGATATTCTTATTTGTATGATAATGCAGGTGGATCAATAAACCTGAAGAAGTTCCAAATGCCACGTCGAAGAATCTCCAAGCAGGCAACAACAGCAACCGTGGCTTTCTTGTGGAGAAATGGTGCATTGAAATCAAGAACCAGCTGCATCCATACAAGTCTCAAAAGTATGTTTACTACCTGCCATTCAATTAATATATATATTTTTATTGAATTGTAAATTTTATGATTAAAAGATTGCATGTACTTGTCCAAAAAAGCAGCTGTTTTAACACTACTCACTATAGCCACAAAGTACACAGCCTTGTTCGATATCAAAAGCTTATCTCTCAGCCATGGATTTTTGGAGTTCTTTCTTAGAAGACCCCAATCTCTAACAATGTCCCAGTATGTGTTGAAAATTGTTGTAACTCCTGAGGTTGATGCAGCCATGATCTTCCAATACATTCCTCTCCTTTGATCGTAAATTGTCCTCATTGCTAGTGCCACAATAGTTGAGAAGTATTTTAGGCCATTAAACCCTTGGCTTAAATCTTTCTCCTCAAATAACCGGCGAAGACACTGTTTCAGCCAAACGTTAGTTTACCATTGCTAAAGAAGATCGATGTGATTAATTAAACAGAAGATTTGTGTCAATCCAAACAGCGCCTTAACTCACCTGAAGTACGCGCGACCAGAATGGAATGATTGCAACAAGTATATATAAAAGATCGTATACATTACTATTGAGGCACTGATTTGAGTTCCTTGTTTTGAAGTCCCCCAAAGCATAGTAGCAGGCGTAAAATTGCAAACTTCTGAAAGCCTGAACCTGAAATACAAGAAGAACCACTATGATATTTGGACCTTTATATTTCCTTATGATAGTATTTTTAAGGATAAAGACGTACCTGACTCGTTAGCTGATCTGCCAAGAAGAAATCTGAGAGAGTAACCTACAAATGCAGCCAGAATAAGGTAAACGATTATTTTTATATGTATTTCTTTTCTTCTAGAAACTACATACCTTATAAAGAGGAGCACAAAGACAGCGCCATGCACATCGTATGAGAAAGAAGCGACTTGAACGATATATGATGTTGAAAGGACATATCGTTATAGAAAACACAAGCTGCAAATGAATATCTGTGAGTTGAATTTTTTCTATCTATTATTATATTACGTATTATGAGAGGAAAAAAAAGTAAACTTACCATTACTAGGCCTAGAGGGACCAATTCGGTTAGTGTTTGGAAACGTTCTGTTTTGGGATCCATCTCCATGTCCAAGTTAGAGAGTATAGCAGCCAATGCCAATACTGAGAGCCCAGAAGCAACGAGAAGTATTTCTCTGAATCCCAATTCTGTTCCTTGTTTGAATCCAAATATGAAGGGGTAGTTCACTCGGAATCGCCTCCAGTAATACATGTTTGCACCATACATAATCATGTGTAGGATAATGTATAAGAACAAGCTACACAGAGAGATAATGAGATTTATTGGTTGGTTTTTCTAAGTGGTAAAATCACATTTTTCGTCTCATAGGAGTGTATCCTAAAGTGCTCGCACACTTTACAACTTTTGGTTCTATCGCCCCTCTCCATCCAAATTGAGTGCAAAACTGAAACGGTACTATGGGACCAAAAGTGCAAAACTTGAATGGAAAAGGGGGTAATATGACCAAAAGTGCAAAATATTTTGAAAATGGGGACCAAAAATTGCAATTTTGTGGAGCGTGGGACCAAAAGTTCCGAAGATATAGTCCTATAAGACTAAAAATGCAATTTTTACCAGTTTTAAGTGCAGAGTTTTTAACAGCTGAAAGATACCTGTAGAGTGGAAATATATTGTTCATATACAGTTCTCTCCCTTCATGATTTAGTAGATTTCCGGCATGTATAGCGACAACAATAGCGACAACAAGTGCTATTGAGCAACCGGTGAACAAACCTGCAGGTTAACGATATTCATTGAACTATTTATTTCATATCAATTGTTGAAATAAATCAGTGTTGCAGCAAAGAAAGTGATATCTTTTTCTAAAAAAATATGGCTGCTTAGTGCTTACTCATGCACAAACTTACCAAGGAAAAATGTTGTTCTGTGCCTCTCTGTTTTATGATTTGGTTTTAAAGATTTCATCCCTTTTCTGCGATTGCCATTTGCAAAGTGCTTAACGAATGTGGCCTCTAGTCTATATATGAGCCTGTTGACCTAAGAAAAGTCGAAAGAATGAAAAGGTAAAGACAAACTGTGATTGTAATGAAAACATTAGAGAATCAAATTTCCCATGTCTTTTGCAGTACAAACCTCATCAGAGCTGCCAAGATAAGATTTATCGACCATCTCTAAGTAAGATTTTGAAGCATTCCTTGAAGTGATCTGAAAGTAAAGAATTTGTAAATCGATTTGTGGAGAAAAGCCCGTTTCTTGATTGAATTTAGGAGCTACAATACCTTATCATACTTCTTCATTATCTTTGAGAATGCAAGCATATTCAAGAAACTGTCATATATATAATGTTCCTTGTTGTCAGGTTAATTCAATCACAGCAAAATGCATGGATTACAATTGGGAAAAGAGTTGCTTCCTACCTGTAGCTTTTCAGAAGTCGAAGCTGTTGGTAAAACTCGACAAAAGCTTGTGTCAATTTTTCTTCTGCGTTTCTCAGCTCGTCTTTGCTGAATGATAGGTCTGATTTTGAACTCATGATAACATTTCTTAATGTTGAAACTGGTGTATCAGGATCAACGTTGATCTTTACATGATCTAAAACTTCCAATGGAGCAGGCCTAAATCCCTTCATAGGTGCGGAAGTTTCTTCGGTGCTCATCTCAACTTCTTGAATCGAATCCATATGACGTGCCCCTTCATATTCAAAAACCGGAAGAAAAAAAATATGAGGTATCATTCCATTTTATTTTTTACCTTGCTTCCAAAAAAGGGAAAGTTTTATATTTTCCTTACCTTGATTTTTTCCATTTATTGATGCAAAGACAGTTGCAGGAGGTGATGAATATGCAGCATTTATTGCAACCTTAGCTTTTGAAGCTACATTTTCTTCAAAATATTTAGGTTTATCCACTTTGATCCTCAATGCAATAAGTGCATCCATCTGCTTACTCAATTCATCAGCCTCTACTTTCATTTCTTGAACTTTAGCCTTATAAAATTTCACCACTTTATTGAATTCATCATCAAGTCTTCTAAAGAAAATGAGCTCGTATTCTCCGCCATCGTCGGATGACCTAAGGAACATAGTTTGGTAATTCTCAGAGCCCTCTTGCTGCACTGCACCAACTAATATGACTTCATCTTCATTCTTCATTTGAGATCCCTTTAGGCCCGTAAGCCCGCTAAATGCTCTGTACAGGGTTATTCTCCTCTTTAAGGAGCCCCGTTTTTCCGCCGGGCCCGAGGACTGTGTAATATTCTGTCTGAATCGCATGATATCTTTCAACAGATTCTTGAGCTGATTGTAATCCATGTATGCTTCCTGCCACTCTTGTACCATTTGGGAAGTGAGTTCCTTCCCAAACTTCATGTTTGCTGAGGTACAGAGCCAAAATCAATCTTTTGTTTTTTGTGTTTTGATCTTCTTTTGGTTGGTTTTAGATGATTTTTTTGTCACTTTTGTTTTCTGGATTTTGGTGGTGACTACACATTAATGATGCTTCTTAAATAATTTGTTTGGTCATGAGCTGGCACCTACCATTCTATTAATTATGCAAAGAACCAAGAACAAGTAAACTATGAATATTCACAAAATGCAAGAGGATTTAAAAAAGATAATACTACAAGAGGATTTGGTCTGCTGGCCTGTTCCTCCACAAGAATGATACCTATAGGCCCTGTTTGGATCTATTATGATCAGCTCATTTTGTATTTTCAAGTTCTTATAAGGGTAAAAATCTATACGACATTCTGAGATTTGATCAAATTACAAGGTATTGATTGAGTATGCCAACATGTCCTTAGAACGTACTACTTGAGTTGTGTGTAGTTTAAAGATTTGAGTTTTATCGTTGTTATCATATACAGTGTTGAGCAGAGTGACATATGCTTGGTCACACAGTTGGTACTTGGTACCAAAGCTAAGGTCAAGGGTTCGACTCACAGTTTGTTGGCCTATGTTTGGCAATTGTTACCGGGGCTTAGAATGTGGGATGCACAGTTAAAATGTGGCGCTTGAGCTACTTTATAGTTTGAAGATTTGGTGTTTAACACGATAACAATTCTTCGGTCCTTTACAAGAGCACCTCTTTAGATATTTGATATTAAAATTACCATTTTTAGTTATGTCATACTTTGCAATTTGTTCTTTACGATGTTAAATCTTAACAGGATGAAACACCCTCAACATGAAATTCTATCAGCCCAAACTTTATCTTTTCACATAGTTATTTTTTTCTTGTCAAGATTTTATATTGATAATAGAGTAAAAAAACAAATATAATTCGACTTCATAAGTTAGTAATATGACCAACTTGGGTAAATGAGAATCAATAGTTTCAACTTGCTTTATGAACTGGATTAAATTAAGATGAGTGCTAATTTTTTAATTTTGACTATAATCAAGTAGTGGAAATTTATTTCAAAGTAATCGCAATTTATAATTGTGCCAGAAAATATCGAGATCATGTACAAGCTAGTGGTTAATCCAAGGGTTTTATCGTTAATCTCGATGGATCTTATTAGTAGTATTTTGATTATTCTATATCATCCAATGCAACGGCAAGTCAATGGTCTTTATTATATAATTATAATTGGTACAAAACTCACTGAGTTTATTTTCTTTTTTCTTCTTGAAAAATTGGCCTAGCTAATAGTTTATTTGATTACCTATTTCGAAGAATTGATGTAAATAATACATTATTTGCCACTTGAATTTACTAATTTTATTAATTAGACTATGCTTGGTCAAATTTGAGTTTTTCTTTTTGGCTTACCATCTATTTTTTCTCAATATTTGTCATGACACAAGTGAAGAATAATTATTCCAAAATTTTGAAAGGTCAAACTCTGCTCCAAAATAATTTACTATATTTTTGCTAATTTATTTATATTTCAAAGCTTGATCGTACAAATTAAAATTGACCATAGACTTCACGCGGTACATAATAAGCTCCAAGTTTACGTACGTATCAATTTCTTCTAATTAAATTTAAAAGGTATTTTGTGTAGCTTTCATTGTTTTGTATATAGTTATTAATTAATGATGCTTGCACTCTTCGGTCCGAGCTGTAAATACAGTCTAGTAGATCAAAAAAAAAAATTAATTAATGATGCACGCTGTGTCTAAATTAGACTTTCTAACCTAAGCATTAACATTTTCTAATTAACATTGTTTTGTTGTAGTAGTTATGAATTGACTCATTACAGAGTAGAGAGCAACTTGCCTCTGATACGCATTGTTGGTTCAATCAATATTATTATTATTTGTCCACTTTTTTTATAATTTCTAATTCAAATTGCTACTATTATATATTGGCATGCTGTATTTGACATTTACGATCATCCGTTGATAAATTCAATATATGAAGTTATTTAATATGAGAACTCATTATCAAGAAATTTGCTAAATCAATATATATAACAAATTGAAGTTCTAATTATTTGAAAATTTTGCTACCAGTTTGTTGAATGGTCAGACAGCGTCATGAATTGTTCTTTTGCCTTCTCATTTTCGTTGAAAGCATTTTTTTTTTTTATATAAGATTAAAAATTATAAGATTTGATATGTGATTTTAAAATACTATTTTCTTGAATTTTTATTTTTTGGTGATGGTTCCAATTTATGAGATTGTGTTCATTTGATATTAGATCCTTTATGAAAATAAATCAAGTTAGAATGTGTCCTTGGGCATATTTACAAAATATATTTGATATGATTTGACCTTAGTTAATCGATTCATCTTAATTTGTCTGTTCTATTTTTTTATTTTTTTAGTTCTCAGTTTTCCTGAAAAATTGTCAAATAAGTTAGTAATCCTTTTGAACAAATTCATGAGATTATACATGAAGTCGAATTACAATAGGGCTGGCAAAAAGGGCCATGACCGGCCCTAACCCAACCTATTAATTTACGTGTTAATTTGTTGAGTTGGTTTAGGGCCAGCTTCTCAATTAATGAGACTTAGGAAAAAACAATAAAAATTATTTAATTTTTCACACAACATACTATATGGGCTAGTACGTAGTGAATTAATAAGCAGTTATAAACGGGTTAAGTGAATAATATAATTTAAAAGATTAATAAATTGATAACGCTACTGTAACTCAAAAAAATTATTAGATTTTTTATTATTCTCTAAAGTCATGAAAATTATAATCAAAATATTTGAGAAAAAATAAATAGATAAATTGCTTAACACACCCCCACCCAACCCCACCCAACCCCAACCCCCCCACCATACTCAATATTCCCAAGCCTACATTAGCTAATGTAATATTAGACAATTTTTACTTAGATTGATATTAACTTTTTTTGACAACTTAATTTTGTTTTTAATGTCATTAATTTTATTGAATATCTAAACAATATTTACTAATAAATATGGTGCATTTTAATTTTTAATTAAAATACATAACATTAGCAAAGAATAAATGGGTCAATCCATGACCCGACCCAACCCGACCCGACCCATTATTGACATGCCCATCTCTGATCCAACTCGTTTATAATTATCCACGGCCCATTTATGACCAACTTGAACTCGGCCCGACCCGCATGTTTGCCACCCTTAAATTACATGTTGTCTTACCTTTAAAATATGAACTAACAATTTTCAAAATAATTTTTTGTTCACTTATCTAGAAAATTATGTCCCTAAATGTCATCTCCAATAAGTAAGAAATATGACTTTTGTACTATGATTTGTTTTATCTAGTAAACTTTGTATCTCAACTCGGACCAGAGAGTTCATTGAGTATAGATCATCCCCGACTTCGGTAGGATTCGAACTTGACTTTCGCATTTGGGGGTTGCAAGCCGTTGGTACTTACTCCAACCACCTTGAGTTAAAAGAATTTTTTTTGTACTATGATAAATTGATAATGTATCTAAATTATGATTTTCGTTCTTTGAAGCACACTACCCTAACTAATCGTTCAAATGGGAGAGCTCGACCGTCATGTTTTAGACCTTATATCGTTGTTGACCTTCCATTATAATTTGTTTCTTCATATGTCAGCTTAATTCATCCCCAACTCCGTCTAACTCGTCCAATTCGACCAAAAGAATAATGTTTCAAAAATTCAATCTCGAATCTAGAAGAGCTCAATCTTACAAAAACATCTTATAAATTCCATCTAGAGCTGTCAATTATATGGATTCGATCTGGAAGAACTCAATTTTGCAGAAGAATTTCATAAATTCCATCTAGAGTTGTCAATGACGTAAATTTAAATATGATCTCAATCTGAAACTGGTCCTGTTTATTAGACTTTTTATTAGATTAGATTAAAAAAGAAATTGATCAAATTAAGATCATAATCCAAAATAAATAGAACGCATATGAATCCAAGTCGTTGAAGATACAACCTCAATATATACATTAGCTAACATTCTATTTTTTATCTCAATTTTTGCATATTCTCATCTATCAACTAGTTTCCAACTTCATACATTAAATCATTTGAAACAAACTCAGTGTAGAAAAGTTTGAACATACATTTTGAATTAAATTACTTTAACAAACTCATTGTAGATGAAGATATCCCGTGACAACCTTAAATCCATCTAAGAGCATCGGATACCAAAAGATCCCATTGTATCTATAACAACATACTAAACACCATCTACCAAAAACAATGGAGCAATTGACCCGTTTCCTTCTTCATGGGTGGAGCATTCCCATCCATGGACCAAGCTATCCGGACTTGGAAGATATACAAAAACAGAAAAGGTCCCATGTATCTAACATAGTACCCATAATGATAAGCCATACATGTATTCATAATAGATAATGTCCTAGCAAGAATGTTAGAAGCACAGAAAATTTTACTTTCTATTGGGTAATGAATCATATTATAACTTAAAAATGTCCTAGCAAGAATGTTAGAAGCACAGAAAATTTTACTTTCTATTGGGTAATGAATCATATTATAACTTACCCGATAAACTCAACCAACCATCTATCGAAAGGCCATGCATTAAATCATAAAAAGCATTAGAAGTTTCACATATACTTGCAATGTTTTTCATGTAGAAACAGAAGACAAATTTTCCAATAATACGTAAGTGCAAGCAACATTAACAAACAAACAGTAATAAGTTTTTTGCATAATAACACACATCCCCACATATCTGGAGATTATATGGAACATAATACAGCATAAATCGCACATTGTTAAGCCTACATAGGCCACAAATGTTTAAATCTTTATTTTATTCATATATAAGGATACAGCCCCCATATGCTTAGAACACTCAAAACACACACACCACTTAAAAAAGAAATGCCAAGTCTTAATTAGTATATTAAAATGGCATGATGATTCTGCTCACAAGAAAGCAAGCTTTGTTCTTAATCATCATAGTGCTTGCGGTGGTGGTGCTTGTAGTGGTGCTTCTTCTTCTCCTCATCCTCATCAGAGTTATCATCATCTCCCTGCACATTTGTATATGTTACCACACAAATCAGAGGTTGCAAAATCACCGTAATCTAAAGAAGTAGTTTATGTTCACATTAGAACTCTTTTCGCAGAAATGATTAGTTGAATTAGGTTTTGAAGCCAATCTATATCTCTTAGCATAGCATTGATAAATAAGAGTTGACACATAAACAAGGAGCACACAGGGCCGTTTAGCACTAACACAATAAAACTATCTTACTATCAAATGTTCAACCCTATCACAAAATAATCTCTCCACAACTAATATCTGTTTATTTTACTAAATTGTATTAATCTATGTTTCAGTCACCCTTACCAAGAAAAACCAAAAATTTCATTATCCTTTGCTATAATTGATCGATCAAATTAATTATAAAACCACATATACTTATGTTTGATTTTAAAAAAACTTAACAAATCACTTAAAATATTAAAAAGTTTGACTCCCAATGTAGCTGATGGAGCCAAAAATAAAAATGACATTGTTATATATCTGCTACTAACCAAACTATTCATGATCATACAATAACATAACATGTTAGTACAAGAAATCACAAAAAGCATCAATAAATAAAAAAGAAACGCTTACATATTTCTTGCGGCCATAGCCTTCTTCTTCTTCATTATCATCATCGCCACGCCTCTCGTAGCTAGGTTTCTTATAATCCTCCTCCTCGGATCTTCCATAGCTGGGTCTTTCATACCGCTCAGTCTCATAACTAGGCTTCTCCTCTTCAAACTCACTCCTCTCGGGCCTCCGCTCATACCCAGATCCATATTCAGAGTCCGGCTTCTTCCTATACTCCGAAATGGGTTCCTCGTACTCAGATTTCCTCCCATACCCGGACCCATAATCAGAACTCGGTTCCTCATATTCGGGTTTTTTCCTCCCATAACCAGACCCATAATCAGAACTCGGTTCCTCATATTCGGGTTTTTTCCTCCCATACCCAGACCCATAATCAGAACTTGGTTCCTCATATTGGGGTTTTTTCCTCCCATACCCGGACCCATATTCAGAAGCGGGTTCCTCGTACTCGGGTTTCCTTCCATATCCAGATCCGTAGTCAGAAGCGGGTTCCTCGTACTCGGGTTTCTTTCCATATCCAGACCCGTATTCGGGTTTATTTTCATACTCAGATTCCGGCCTCTCGTACTCAGGCTTTCTACCATACCCGGATCCTCCACCAGATCCGTACTCACTCTCTCCACCGTACCCACCACCGGGGCGATTCACCTGCGGCTGAAACCCATATTCGGGTTTGGGCTCATCGTACGACGGTGGCGGGCCTCCGTAGGAAGGAACCGAACCGGGTCGGGGTTTGGGGCGGGCATAGCTCTTGTACTCGTTGTCCAAAGCCTCATCGGCGTATGCGGATGGCTCGGCGGAGGAAGTGTACTGAGGGCGGTCGTAATCGAAGTCTTCGGAGGCGGAGGAGGTGTTTGGGTAGCAGATTTCTTCGGAGTGGTGGAGGGGGCGGCCGTAGGTCAAAGCGATGTCGTATCCGCCGCCGTAAGGAGTGGAATCGTACTCGTCGAAGTCGTCGACCTCGTCGGGGGCGTCGTGGTGGCCTTTTGGAAAGTAAGACATTGTTAATTGATTGATCGGATTTTGGATCTGTGTATGAGTGTGGTGTGTGTGTGTGAAGGAAAGAGACGCGATTTCTCGTTTATATGCGTTTGACTTATTTTTTGTTGCCGAAATGACCTTGGATTTCAGAAATATTACAACCGTGTGGGACAGCTGGAATTGTCGGTAAGCCCAGTTGATCATCTTTTGGGCTTTATTTAGCTGATGTCGGCAGTTGGTTAAGGTTAAATAGTGGGCTTTATTAAAGCCCAAAAAAGCTATGCTTGTTCGATTTGGGGCCTTGGCCGCAAAACTCTATTATTATATAATTTATTAAACTAGCATTGTCTTTAATTCCTTCATCCAATATAATTAAAAAGACAAGTGACTACAAATTTGGAAGGATTTTCCTTGAGGCTTCATTAGAATTGCGGGATTTGGACCTAAGTATTTCAGATTTATAATGAAACATATTTATATGGCACTTGTTTGGATCATTCTGGTTTGCTGTGGATTTAAGTGACCATTTTGTACTATTCTTTTAATCAAAATGGTCAATTTATAACCTCACCCAATATTGGAGCTAGTAATTAAATTGAAATCCCAAATTCTCAAATCTAATTAATCCCAAAGCTAGTAATTATTCAACATACATACATACTCGATTTCTTCATTTCTTTGCTGAAGTTGAATTCCCATTCTGAATTTGTACGTTTTATCAACCCATTCATAAATAAGGAGCATCACAGGCACAGCTACGGTGACACCACTTATGAAATCTAGGGGTGACAAACAGGCGGTTCGGGTCGGGTCACGGTTCGGCCCTTTAGTCTTCGTCTTTTTTTTTTCTTCTTAAAAATCGTTGAAAAATAGGAGTAATTTACGTCGAGATTTGAAAGAATAAAATTGAGATTTGAAAGAATAAAATTGACAAGCAAATTAGGAGACATTAATTACATGATTTGAAAATATAATTTTTGTTATTTCCTTATATCTAAGAAATAAAAGAGAATAGAAATATAAGAAATTTATTGCGTGAAAAGAAATAAGAAACTCTTTCGAGAGTCGATGCCAATATTTTATTAGTAAAATGTGGTCATAAAATTGGTATAGAAAAGATGAATAATTTTAAGATATTTTAATAATTTTTTTTAATTCAAAATAATGGATTAGTAATTACAAAATAAAATAAGTCGATTCTAGTTGCCTTCAATTTTATGATAGCAAACAAAAAATGATAGGATTTTCATTTTGGAATCAAAGATGATGGCCAACTTGCTTTTATATTGGGCCCATTAATTAATTTTCTTTTGTTTTTTTAATATCCATTAACTGATCCAATAGGAGACCAATTAAATACCCATTAATTATAAGGCTGACCCTAAACCAACCCAACAAATATTAGGCCTGGATGGGTGACGGACCGGCCCACGGGTCCAGACCCATTTTGCCAGGCCTAAATTCAAATCTACCCCTAGTTGCATGTACAATTTGTCATAAAACCAATCATCTTATTCTGTCATAACATTTTAGACATGATAGTATATGAAAATTTACTTATAAAAAAAAAAAAGATATTATAAGAAAACTTACCAAATATATATATATATATATATCCCAAGTTCTAGACATTACTAGAAGTTCCTAGCTCATCATCGATTTTAGATTTTTCCATACCAGTAAGGTATTCCCAGAATTGCATGTCATTTTCTTTCAAGTGATCTCAACATAATTATTTTTTCTTAATTAAGAAGACTTCTTGCAAAAAGGTACGTAGGTATAATATGATCACCTTATATTATTGGTAGACTTATTGGTGTATTAATAAATAAAGGTGATCGATATTATACCTTTTTTCTAATACACCAACAAGGCTACCAATAAGGCTACCAATATTCTGCTCTGCATGTTGTGTAATATTCTGTACGTCTGGATCGCATGATATGATCTTTCAACAGATTAATTCATGAGCTCATTGTAATCCATGTTTGCTGAGGCGTACGTACAGAGCCAAAATCAATCATTTTTTTTTTTTTTTTTTTTTTTTGTGTGTGTTTTGATCTTCTCTTCGTAGACTTTTCTATTAATTATGCAAAGAACCAAGAACAAGTAAACCATATATGAATATTCACCAAATACAAGAGGATTTGGTCTGCTGGCCAGTTAATTCGCCCACAAGATTAATGATGCCTGTTTTGATCTATTATGACCCCGGTCATTTCGTATTCTCAACTTCTTAAAAAGGGTAAAAATCTTTACGTCATTTTGATATTTGATCAAATTACAAGATATATACTGGAATGGATATGCCAACATGTCCTCAAAACGTACTACTTGAACTATTGTGTAATTTAAAGATTTGAGTTTTATATCGTATATAGTGTTGAACATAGTGACAGATAATGGCATTAAGCCCTCTACTATATAGGCGGCCGCATACATATCACAAGAGAGAGAAATAGTCACGCAAATTGAGAAAGAGAAAGAGTTGTGAGAATATTTGAGATTTATTTTGGGATTTGTGAAAGAGATCGAGGTACTACAAGTAATTGGTTTCGTCTCGGATTCAGTCAGAGATTCTTCACAAAGTGCTCAATCGTCCAATTGGTTCGGGTTTTTATTCTTGCTCTTTAGTTTGGTGATTTATTTGTTCTCTGTGTTATTCAAGTTAGTGACTTGAGGTTTTTCACCTTATTGGTGAGATTATTACTATTGTGATCCAAAAGTGTTCTCTTGAGGATTTGGTTAGCCCCTAGTGGTTTTAGGGAGGATTTTGTAAACTCATTATCATTATAGTGGTTGAGTTAGATCGGTTTTCGATCTCGTGGTTTTTTCCCGGTTTGGGTTTCCACGTAAAAATTGTCCTGTGCATATTTACTTTTCTCGCACCTTAATTATTGTTTAGTTCAGTGAATTAGTGCTTGAGTTTAATTTGATCATGTTATTCTCAATTTCAATCCGTGGATATTTTGGGAAAGAACGAATTGCTTCCGTTGTGATATTAGTTGTTATTAATTTGGTATTCTTTCCCTAACAAGTGGTATCAGAGCCGTGGTTAGGATAAGTTTGGGTTCAATTTGATCATGTTATTCTCAATTTCAATCCGTGGATATTTTTGAAAAAAAACGAATTAATGCCGTTGTGATATTAGTTGTTACTAATTTGATATTATTTCCCTAACAAGTCATACAGTTGGTACTTGATATCAAAGCTAAGTTCAAGAGTTCGACTCCCATATAGTATATAAGGTGTCAAAAGTCAAAACATTCTTTTTAATTTTGTCATACTTAGCAATTTGCTTACATTCAGACATGATGAAACACCCTTGGTCAACATGAAATTCTGTCAGCCCAACTTTATCCTTTCGCATAGTTTCTTGTCAAGATTTTATATTGATAATAGAGTCAAAAAACAAATGTAATTTGACTTCATAAGTTAGTAATATGACCAACTTGGGTAATCGAGAATCAATAGTTTCAAATGGCTTTATGAACTCGATTAAAATGAGTGCTAATCTTTTTAATTTGGACTATAATCAAGTAGTGAAAAATTATTTCAAAGTAAAGAAAATATCGAGATCGTGTACAAGTGGTTAATATAAGGGTTTTATCGTTCAAATTAATTCAAATAGCCCCCTTGAGAGAACGGCAAGTCAATAGTCTTTTATTATATAAATTGGCCTAATAGTATATTTGATTACCTATTTCGATGAACTGATTTAAATAATACATTATCTACCACTTGATATTTACTAATTTTGTTTAGACCATGCTTGGTAAAATTTGAGTTTTTCTTTTTGGCTTTTGACATCACTCATTTTTTCTAAATATGTTTCATGATACAAGTGAATAATTATTCCAAAATTTTAAAAGGTCAAACACCGCCCCAAAATAATTTACTACTATATTTTTGCTGATTTATTTATATTTCAAAGCTAGATTGTTCAAATTAAAATTGACCATAGACTTCACGCGGTACATACATACAGAGTACACCAGGGGGCAGGGAGGGATGAAGGGGACAATGCACCATCCCTCAATTAAAAAATCAGCTCTAAGTTTACGCATCAATTTGAAATATATATTGATATATTATCTGATGTGAAAGGTTTTGCATTCTTTTCATGCTTTTAAATCAAGTCTTAAATGCATTTCTCCTTGCGTGAACAATATACTATTTTCAATTTTCTAAACCATCTACATTTTCAATAATATGGACTAAAATCTTATTAAATAATTTACCAAACAAATATTAAATGAAAGTTATTTTATGAAAATATAATTTAATCAAATGTAAAAACCACACTAACAACAATCCTTCCAATTTATTGGATTAATTAAGAGCAGGGAAAACAAGCTCCTTCATATTACCACATCCTCTATGACTATTTCTATGAGGACAAGATATAACGCCTTCCCCATACGCATCTAAACATATAAAAATTTCTTTAATCAAAGCACGTTTTCTATAAATCAAACACGATATATAAAAATTTCTTCCACCAATTGCCTTTCCAAGAGCAGCTTCAATAACTGACCTTGGATATGAAGAAACATGATCAGGGTGAATATTATTAGATAATAAAGCCCTCAACAATTTAAATCTTCCTTTTTGATCAATAATAACTTGTAAATAGTTTTGTATGTTCATTCTTGGCTGCACACAAGTTCCATGTTTGTTCCATTGGTATGCCCAGAACTGCATGTTTTTCCAGTCTGCGCGAAGCGTTGGCCAAGCTCTTCTAAGTTTTTTCTCGTATTTCCTTAACTATATCGAGTCATTCAAATTTTGTTATAATGTATAAACAAATAAATTACTGTCATTTTTGAAGTAAAAATGACAAAATAATAACCACTTTCATTCACCCTATGAAGAACAAAAAGTAGAAGAAAATGGAAAATTAACTCACAACATAGGATACGTCTCCTTTCTTGGAACAATAAATCAAACTTTTCCCAGATTTATCTGCAGGCCAAAGTCCATGCAACATAAAATTCTGGGGCACTGGTTTTATACATTCTATTTTTCTGTTCAAACAGAATGTGTTAGGCCATGTGTACACAAGCTGAAAATGACTATATGAAGAACCATTATGTACAAGTGATTCAGAGCTCCACAATACAAAGAGAACATAGAGAAGATAAATACTATACATTTTCATTTTCTTACAAGATTGAAGAATTAAACAAAAAAAAAATCCAAGGACTTTCGGGTTATATAGAAGAATGGGGAATAGAATTTTCAGGATATATCTGATAACTTTTTATTAATGAAAGGCATCTTCTTTTTCTGGGTCATTTGCCATGTAGCATAAGAGATATATATGTGAAAGCAAATGCTCTACAGGAAACCTATTTCCGGAAAATGTTGACTTGAGAAAAGAAAAATACTACTACATAATAGGGCTGTAAAATAATTGATGGCATATTGTATTTTCTGCAAAATACAGCCCATATTTACATACAAATTAGTTATCATTTTCACCTCTTCTGCAACAATAATTTAAAAATAAAAGTAGGCTTCGAACTTCAAACAAGGTAAGCAAGAAACATGTGCAGTTTTACAATGTTGAAGGCAAGAGAAACATCAAATTAAATGAAACTGTAAAGCACACACAATTAATTTTAAAATCAATCAACACAAACACTTTAATTTCTATGACTCTATACATTAATTCCTTAAAAAGCTCTCGGTACTACACAAAGCTCTTCAGCTACACCATCACACAATCAATGCCTCCGATGAATCCCAAACGAGGAAATAGCAACACTCTCATCTCCTCCAACCAGGGTGAGGCGTCTTATCTGAAACTCATGCATAAAATATTAAATACAAGAATTAAAATTGGGTGTAGGTTGGGTTTCGATGGGTCAAAAAGGGTTTGCACAAATTCAATTCACTTTTTCAAGGAAGAAAATTGGGTCGGGCCATGGTTGGGCAAGGCTGGTCTGATTTTCTTTTTCTCCTTATGCTGATAATTATTTTTTTGTCATATTAAACAATAATAATAAGTATACACCATAAATTCAAGAAATCACACTTTTCATATATTCACATTCATATAATAAATATAGTCTTAACTAGTATATAGATGATTGAAATACATCATATCTTTTAAGATTTAGACATGTTTATAAGACTAATATTCATTTTATCCCAATAATTTTGCTCTCTTTTGTTTTGACGAAGAGTTTCAGTTAAGGTAAGAGTTACCAAAGTAGAAATTTTGAGTGTCTTCACATTAGTGCATTCAGAAGTAGTGGTTGAAAACTAGTAGCGGCAAATCACTACATCATGTGTGAGGGGTAGTTTTTTCCTTTTAGGAAAGTGAGTCTTGTTCTGGGACATCACATAAAGAAAATAGGAGAAAAAAGATTGGGACAAAGGAAGTATGTGATTAGCATTTGCATACATTTAGGGGGAAATATTTTTGGGTCAAAATCGGGTCGTGTTAAACCGGTCGGAAAAGTGCCATGATCTGCAAGTCAGGTCGCCCATGAATTGTTAAGCTAGTGAACCTAACAGAGTGCTTCTTTTTTTAGACACAAGCCCTCATTTGACACAAACAAATTTTAACTCAACCCCCATAAATACAAGCATCAAGGCAAATGAGGCATGGTAAATAACAAAAAGAATAACAAAAATTACTCAACTTACCATCTCTAGAAGCCGTAACCAATTTGTTAGTTTTGTTGCCTGCTTTGCCATTAGCTTGCACTGGTTTCTGTATCCTTGGGGACAGTGCACTCAACTTCCCATTCGTAGAAGCTGGTAGAGAATGACGGCGCAAAGTACCATTTTCGCCCCCATCTTCACCAAATTTAGAAGACCCTTGAGCTTTAAGCTTAGCCTTTGCAGATTTAGTGGCAGCCATATAACTCGGCAAACTTGGGGTGTTCTGTGAGATATTTTCAGTATACTCCTGCTTAGCTGGAAGAGATCTCCTCTTCCTGGTATTTTCATTCTCGTTCTTGCCACTATGTTCATCATGCGAAATTACTATACTCTCCTCCGTCTTCTCACCATTTTCCGAGCAAGGAGTCTCAACCACGGGAAGATCACCATGTGGCAAATCGACTGGCTCATCCATTGTCTTCGTTTCTGAAGGAACTTCTGGTGAAGCTAGTTTTTCGACTATAACATCTGCAACAGCTTCGTTTTCAGAAGAAATCACTATATCTTGTTCAGAATTTTGTGGCTTCTCAATTTCAGTCTCTGGCTTTTCAGAAGCAGTAACTTTTCTCAAACTGCGTTTGACCCTTTCGAGTTCGTTCTGTGGCTGTTCTTGGACAAAATCCGTTTGATGACTAGTATTTTTTCTTGGGTTGCGTTTGGGTTTGTCTGTTTCAATTCTTGTAGTCCTTCTTGATTTCCCTGGTTCAGATTCGACATTTGGAGCACTGCCCTGTTTCTTGTGAGGCTTTCCATTTGAGATTTTCTTAATCTTTGGACAGGGGTCCCAAAAGTGAGACAATGACCACCTCTCAAGCCAGTTCCAAGCCGAATTTGGTTCAGCTACATCATATTGAAGACTCAGAGGCATAGCAGCTGGCAATTTGATAATAAGCTAGAACAAACAAAAGAAAGGTATGCCGTAAGATACTCATATAGAGGGAATGCATCTTTTTGGGAAGGAAAAAAAATTGAAACCTAAGCTTAAAATTTTTTGTGATTGTGATGAAAGACTTCATTTGAATGGGATGTTGGAGCTGAAATAAATAACAATTCTTCAACAAAATTTGATCTTGAGTCTTGATTTCCTCGACCAATAAAATTTATATACCATGAAGGAAGATGATGTTTTATTGGTTATTCAAATAGTATCATTGAAAAAGTACAACATTTGACATGTTATTGTCATTATGAAGATTGAGTACAACCTTGCGGACAAATGCATTTGTTGCTAGTTTCTCTGGTGCAAAAAACGAATTTGCTCCAATGCCCACCAATATAGCATCCTGGTGAAGTATAAAATGACGGACGTAATTAATAAAAATAGCAAAGAGAGCCTTTTAAAGATGAGTTCAAAGATAAATAAGAAACCAACCAACAAAACAAACAAAACATGAGGCGTAACAAATACAAATAACTTATCTGCAATACTTAATCACAGTACATACACATTAATAAAACATCTATATAGTGATAGACAATTTTTTGGAACAATAAGGACTACACTACAAAAATGTCTTATGATCAAATTGATGTGTATGGGTAATAGATTTACAGTTCATGAAAGTGAGTCCAAGCCAGAAAGCGCCAAAATCAGGGTAATAGACAGAATAGAAAAAACCAAATAAATAAGTTGGTATGTTTCATATTATAACATTGTGATGCACGGAAAGCAACAAACAAAAACCAAATGTTTAGCTAGATTATATTGAAAAAGATGATTTGCCTACAAATCCATGTAACCATAGCTAAATATCGAAATTTTAATGTCAATTAACACTTGAGACCTGAGCTCAGAGAGAGAATAAAGCCGAGTAATTGGCATTTTGCACCTTAAAAATACACCATTTAGGCACTTTGCACCCCGAAATTAAAATTTGGACACATTGCACCCTCAATTGCATATTCTTTTGTGAAATGCACCCTATTGGGTGGGGGGGGGGGGGGGGGGGGAATGCCCATTGAATTGCCAAGAATATGCAATTGAAGGGTGCGAGGTGCCAAAATTTTAATTTCAGGGTGTAAAGTGCCAAAATGGTATATTTCCAGGGTGCAAAGTGCCAATATGCCAATTACTCGACAATAAATAAACAAAAATGGAAGTGCAGAGATAACCACAAAGTTATTTTGAAGTAGTTTTTTCAATTTTAGACGAACTAAAATGGAGAAGAAGAAAAAAGGACAAATCAATCAATCAGGTTACATAAATCAGAGTTAGCCTAGGCTCTTCGATATTGTAATTTTTATACAATTCAGGCTTAGTATCTGGGTGGCTAACCTTTTCTCCACGAGCGAGTGCCTGCAACTTGACAATCGCCTGCATGCAACGCAAAGTGGCAACAGCCTGTCTCCGAACCAAGTGCCCACGAATAAGAGCTTGTAACCTTATTATACCCTTCAGAGCCCAAAAAGCACGACGAGCCTGTTAAAATGATTAAAAAAAAGTACAATTAAATCATGCAAAGACTCTTGAAACTTGTATAAAATCTCCCCAATTGCATGAAATCTAAGGTGCCATATAACCAGAGAGTAAAGAATATTACCAAATAGCCTCTAAAGGCTGCTTGTGCTTTTGTGGCGGCTTGCTCTTGCCTCTGAATCTCAGCATCACTGAGCGGAACTGACCCGTTATTACTTTGTGAATCAACACCTCGATATGGAATGTCAGATTTGCCCTTCTCAAGTTCTATGTTTTCTGCATCTCTATCGGTAATCTGAGAAGGATATGATATCACTGGGGAATTTCCAGCTGGATCCTCCACTGGTGTCTTCACAGCAGAATCTTTATCAGGTGTAACATTCTTCAAACACAATGACGGCATAATCAGCATATAATAAGTTCTTATAGTAAGTTAAAATTTACTGCAAAATTATAAAATATATCTTAAAACTCAAGAGATAGAGAGGTGATTTCTAGTGTTACATTTTCCTATATCAAGCAGCAAAAATGAAGAACAATGAAGTTATAATAATTAGTCAAATGGTAAGTGCAACAGTTCAAGAAATTTTCATTGCAATATTACTAAATGGAGAGCTATTTTTAGAGGTACAAAAGTTTGTGGAAGAAACTAGAAAGACAGATAAAACACAGTCATAGCTTTGTCGATGAAATTCTTACTTTGGATAAATTAGATTTAGAATTCTTCTTTCCAAAGAGCACAGTTTTGATCCATTTTCCTGGAGACTTCCCCATAGCAGTTTGCAGCTAGAAACAACACCAATTTAATTTAAGCTCTGGCCTGCATTATTACAAAAGGAACAAGCCTTAACAAACAATGTTCTGGAAATGCAAGACTACAAATATCAAAAGATACAACAGAAACCAATATAAGTGGATAAAAGTCACCAATTTTTCCCAACCTAATTTCATTCTACACATGTCGAAAGAGTAGTACACATTAAGTGAAAAAAAATTATTTTTAATTAGAACTGATGTTGGAAAGTCAAAAGTTAAGAAACAGTGTGAAACTCAAAGACCATGAAGCAACAAATGGCAAAGATAAATAAAAAATAAAAATTAATAGCCCCCAAGTAATCCAACAAAATATCCCAATACACACTTTTTCCCTGAAGCAAACAAACAAGGAAAAGAATAAGATAACCACGAGTATAGAATAAGGTTGTAAAAAGCAAAAAAGTAGCAGCAATGCTCAAATCCAAACAAAACAGAAACACAAAACCCTCGTAGGGAAGATTAATAAGCTAAAAGCATACACAAATTCAGCAAGATCTGCAACTGGACCCATAAAAAATGTATTAAGAATGCACTATTAAAGAAGCACAAATAACACATTAACTGAAGTGGGTATGGTGCAAAGGGGTTCAGATCTAACATTTTCCAAACCTGAAAGAAGGGTTCTTTCTAGCTCAAGATTAAACAGGTACACATTTCTTGAAAACCCAGAAATTGTAAAGAAAGGGATAGACCCAGTTAAGGTATATTAAGCAGAAAGAAGGAGAAAAAGATTGATTGAGATGGAAGTAAAAATGAGAAGATAAATGCAATAGAGACTCATACCTTGTTGAATTAGTTTAGCGCACTCATTGCAAAAAACAAAAATGGACCCTCCTCTCCTTTCCTCAGTACAACCCACTCCGGTGGTTAATTTTCTCTCTCTATAGAAGCACAGAAATGGAGAGATACAGTAGAGTGTATGTATAAAAGTATGAGTGTGCAGGAAGTGGGGGTTGTAGTTATACAGTCGCTTTTAGTAAAGTTGGTGAGTGTGCCGTGTAATTCGTGGAAAGAATTTTGAAATTTAAGAAAATTTGTAAACCAAATCGTAGTCGTATTTTATCAAAATAAGGTTTGGATATAAAATAGTTCGCTTTAATTAATGAAAAAGGGCTCCATTATTATCTTTTTTAAACAAGAGTTATGTAAAGTTATTTATAATCATTAGGTTTCAAGAACATTGAACTTTTACGAATTGCTATGATGTTTCTTGTAACAATAGATTAGAACATAAACTATAAGTTTTGAATTATTGAATAAGTTAGATACTAATTATTTGAATACATTGAATTCTTTTTTTCTTTCATTCTACTTTGTAATGACTAGTCTCTTTTAATAAATCATTCATCTGTTGGACGTTGGTGTTCTAAAATTATATATTATTACATACATTAATTTTCACACTGTATTAGCAAATAAAAAAATAGAGTGTATACCAGAATTGTTAATGAGGTAGATTCGAATTGGACATAGATATAGCTCCGCTTACGTTGAATCGGATTCCGAATCTTGCACGGATCTAAAATTTTCGAATCAATTGGATCTTCCAAAAATTGGTCGGATTTATGATTTTTTTAATTCAATTAAATCTCTATTTTCAAATTTTACATCGGTATTTTGTTATAGAATAAGTTTGTTAACGTTGTAATGTCATTTTAATTTAGCTCACATGTATATATTTTAACTAATATTCATATATTTACAGATCTTCATAATAGGAAAAAAAATCCTTATAAATCTGATCTGATTGGGATCGAATATGGATTGATATCCGTCCCATTGACAACCCCTATTGAAGAAATTATTTTTATGGATCTTCATAATTAATTGGAAAAAAATCCTTATAAATATGATCTGATTCGGATCGAATATGGATTGATATCCGTTCCATTCATGACAACCCTAATGAAGATGTTATTTTGTCCGACTACAAGTTTTCTTTCTTCAATTAAATTCGATTTACTTATTCAATTCGGAATTCCTACAAACTCATAGTTGAGGTGATCGCGAGATTTGAAGAAAAGGCGATGAACAACAACTCAGCCACCACCAGTAGTGTCTATACGAAAGAACCTGTCAAATAACAAAATGCATAACAAGAAGTATAATTTCCCTCACGGCCAAAGGTTACTAAGAAAAGACGTAAAGACACAATTGAGATTGCAGCTAAGAACCAGAAGGAAAATGTAATGTTAATTACCAAGTCCAAGTCCAAGTCCGAGGTGTGAGGTTGACAATTGGTATCGATGTAAGAAAGCAGGTTTGTGATGTAACAAAATGCATATCATCCAACTATGGTTGCTTTCTGATGCAGTAGCTGCCCCGGGGTCCCCTTTGGTTCATTAGTTCTTCCACCAAACCAAACCAACACTTATATATCTCACCTTTTCTTCTAATTTAGACATTTATTAGTAAAAAGCTTTGCATTTTTCAAAATTTAAGTATAACTTAAACTACGTAGAAGCTCAAACATCATGATTCCACTGTGCATGCCCGCACACTCCGCACGAGGGCTAATGTTGTGGTACCCGGGCCAACAAAATCAATGAACCTAACGGCCTAACCCAACATTAGGCCCCAAGTTTAGGTGTCGTAATAACTAGAACGCTTTTAAAACATAAATACAAAAGCTGGAAAGGATAATCTAGTTGAAAAGAAGAATTTATTGGAAGCTTACTTAAAAAGTGTTCTATCATCTATGATAACAAAGTACATTCTCATCTCATGTAGTAGTAAGGTCCAAAAAAACACAAAATAAAAAGAGACGCCTAAACAATGCAACAGGCCATGTGAAACTAGGGGTTTAATTAGATATTTCTGTTCATAAATAAAACCACCGACACCCTTTGGGATTCAATGCAAGTTATGCAACAACCTAATATTTTTACACACACACACACATGTGCGAGTAAATTTGTGGCACCAAATGAAACTTCTATCAACAATTTGTAAAGGGTTAACCCTGAGATAATTCTAACATGACCACATAATTATTATCTCAAACCAGATAAATGGTGTTATAATAGATAAGGAGGTTCTCCTACCACATGGAATTGACAACCTAGCAGCAAATAGAGAATTAAGGCACTGCCAATCAAGCTATTGCTGACCCTTTTTTTTTTTTTTTTTTTAAATGGTAAATTGATACTGTTGACTTCAACAAAAGCTAAAATTAAGATATTTAAAAAAAAGGGGGAGTGGAAGAAGGATTGTGTTGTTTTAGAGTCGCCTTTGACAATAATTCAACCCGTAAGAACAAATCCTTTTAAAAGGGTTCCCCTTCATAAAATCATGATTAGCAAAAAAAACTATTCATGTATCTTACCCATGCATGTATATACCAAGTTCTAGTTTTGGCTCCAACGAGCAACATTTTAACTCTATGTTTGGATTTCTAATAAGGAAAATGAAAATGAACAAAATTTATAGCCCAAAGTTCTATGATGCGGATCAAACATAGCCTTTGGGTGCGAACTACTTAAACTAGTTCAACCTACAATAAATGGGTAAGGGCTAATAGGGTAAATATTTGTCTGCTAACTTAATGTAGAAGCCAGCCATTTATTATCCACAAGCTCAGTGTATTGGCTAAACCTATGAACTCATTTCCATTAAAAGATCAACTCAAAATATCATCCACAAGAGAGGCAACAAACTGAAACATGAAAAGAGACCATAAAGTACATTTAGCAACACAAATCAAATGATTTATTGGAAACTGCAAAGCTCCATAAATTCATTATAATGTACTTACTCTCTCTAATACAAAATATAATAACTATGTACATATACCATCTGAGTATCAGATGATATCAAGATAAAGACAATTCATAGTCCATTAAATTAAGCACGCAACACATTCATAACAACGTTTTTCCAACTTCAAGAGTAGCTAATATAGCAGTAATAAACATTTCATAGAAACAGTGACCATCTACCAGGAGAAAGGACCTTGCAAATCCAGCTTGCTCTTCAATGCAATCTCCCTGTTATGCAACCTTTAGATGGAAAGGTTAGTCTGCTGTCCAACTCTGCTCAACAATCTCACGTACCTTCCTGTTGTAATCACGCTTGTTTTCACTAAACAAACGTGCAGCTTCAGAGTTCGCTGGTGAATTTGGATTCGGATCGCACAGCAGAGACTGTAGTTGTAAGAAAGAGAGAGATATTAAGCAACTTTGAATAATCATCAACCATAGTTGTCGGGCGGTTAAATCAACATATCCTTCTTACACAAACCAATGGGAATTATATAGCATTATTTATTGAAATGCTATTGGAAACTTCAATTTTAGTAGGAGGTCCCAGAAGGAACTTAATGATGCAGATCAAACATAATAGCCTGATAGCCTGTTGTGCTTTAGCAAAAGAAATTTAACTTAAATTCAGAAACCTCAATAAAATAATTTACTCAACAAATCAGTAGCTTTCTGAATCTACATAATTTTCCATGAGAACATACTGCAAATTCGAGCTCATTTGGGAAAAGACAAGTGAACCGTGATCGTAGGTTTTGAACAGGGTAACTGAAGATTAAGTGTCAATGCTCAACTGCTGAAGCATTTTTGGGTTTCCAAGAACACATTTTCGAGCTTTTTATTAAGCAATGTTTACGATACACCTATCAAGCATATACTCAAAAGGGGGGTTTGGTACATAGACGATATTTAAAACGAGTTATTCATCTTCCACGATCCATCCATTATCAATAATTTTCATTCAACTTCTTTCATGATTTTCTTTTTCTTTTTGAGTAATTTTAATCTTGTTTATATCATCTATCAACAAGTAAATAATCATGCTTATTGGTGTTCTATTGACAAGTAGATAAAGAATATCGTACCTGGATAGATGTAAGTATGGCTGCTACATCATATATTGGACTCCACTGATTTTGCAGGATATCCAAGCAAATACTTCCATCTGCATAAACTGATCAAATAAAAGCAAATGAGAAGAGCATAATACATTATATCGACACTGAGTATTTTACATTCAACAAACACATAAAGGACTAGCTTGGCAGACTGTGGAGTTAATGTTAAATGATTGTGGTTTTGCATGCAAAAGGATGCAATAATCCGGTCTCAACTACAGATACACCAGAAATAACCTGGCCTGGTTTAAAAATATTCAATTAATTTGATTAGAAAAGACATTTTTATAAAATTTTATTGCTCCCACAGAATTGAAATCGTATATCAATGATGGTTCTCCTTCATTTCCATTTGCTAATCTCATAGGACCAACATATGCTGCAGTAAGTTAGCACTGTGATGGCAATTTTGACCTAGCAGTTGGCCAAAGGCTGAAATCAAGATTAATATGTAAAGCATAAAAAGAGAAACCCAACTGGATGGATCATGCAAGCTAAATAGTGGTTCAAGATCATTAATATTTTCCTCTGATACTTATTGTCCAAAAAACAGAGGCACCCTATGAATATATACAAATTGAATGCAAAAAATTATGTGCACTGAATTTTAAAAAATATAAAATAATTCATAAAAATATAAGAAAAGAGGGAATAAAAAATCAGTTCTTCCTGAAGCTCCCCAAGTAGACTAGCTAAAGCACAACAGGCTAAATTAGCAAAAGCAGAAGGAACACAACTATTGAAGCAACGTAACCCACAGAGGTCCCAGGACTTTCCCCCAATTTTTGCCAGAGTAGTAAATTAAGCAGCATCATATATACTAGAAGATAAAGCAGCTACGAATTAACCTCTTCCAAATCAACATGGCATCGCTAGTGTGTTCTATGCTACCAGAAATAGATAGATGCAACTAATAATAGGCAGCACAGATTCATACATCCATGGTCAAAATTATTTGCTTTATCACTATTTAAAGTAAAAAAGCAAAGATTAGCCAATTTTAGCACCATTAACATTGATGATAAAACTACATGCAAAATATCTAAAGTAACTTACTGTTGGGATGGAACATTCTGGAGATAAATCGCACAATTGGGGGCTTGTTTGGGTAATCCTCCGAGAATTGAAGTGTCAGCTTAAACGTACCTAGAAGCAAAGGAAAAAAGGGAATGATGAAATCCAGCTCAAACAATCAAGGAATGATTTATCCTTAATTATCAAATTAAGAACAAAAGCATTATTCATCCGTCGCCATTCTTCTGAAAGAGTCGTTCAATGTAAAATGCACAGCACAGAGGAACTGTACATCCTTTAAAACACAATAGGCTATCTAAATTAATGAACCATGAGTGGATGGTCCATGTAACCAATATAGATTTATGTGTACATTCCACATCAATCGAGAGATTCATATCTCTGCAATAGAACAAACTGCACGAACATCATTTGCTACCACATCTATTTACACCAAACCAAAAGTTATTTTACGCCACTTTATCATGTGACGTCGATAGTGACCATCCCATATTGATTAATGAAGCAAGGTGTTCTTTGAAAGACTCAGAACACAACACCCAAGAGCTACATGAATAAAAGCCTAAGCCTAGATTCTGCCTCCTAATGATCACCAAACAGAAGGAACACTATTTCAGAGAACATCATGTTTAAGAAGTTAAACGTTATACCAAGAACAATCATTACTCAAATAAAAATGATACGTAATTCGAGTGATCACCTCCATCCCAAGGAGTGTCATCTGGGCTGCAAATCAACAAATTCAAATAAATTAGCAAAACAGAATCCGAGATCCTTAAACAGAACCACAAGAATGAACAATTCCCATAGCATACCCAAATATAACGGCATTCCAGAGCATAATGTTGTTATCATATGGTGCACCGCTGATGCCAGCAGGAGGGTCATGCTGTAACCGTTTGAAATCCCTCATCAGTCGCTTCCTTGACGGTGTCGACATCTTCACCGCCTAGAAACAACAGCAGCAATTAAGTCACACCAATTAGTAATTAATATCATGTTTCTTAATTACAGAATTTCCAATTTCCAATCTCAGCCTCAAAAATTACAGAATAACATGCTCATTCAAAAATTGAAACACAAGAATTCCAATTCCAATTATTGGGCTAAAAAAACTATGTTTACATCAAATACTGCATTAGTACCGTGCCTATTGAAACACTGAATTACAGATTTCCAATTTTCAATACTTGGGCCCAAATCCTCCTCGCGTCAACATAGACCGACAAAATCACACTTTCTAACACAAAACCCTACCTAAGCACGAAACTAATCATCTGGACAACGAAGAACCCTAGATCCGCAAACTATGGCAATAATAACAAGCATACCAACAAGTCAACGCAAATACAACCTAAGATTTCTACACATGCACAAAGTTTATACAGATAAAATAAAATTCTACCTGAAAATGAAAGCGGCAAGAGTTTTTCTCCTCTTTACTTTCACCGAAATACGTAATGAAAAATTTCCTTCAATTTTGGCGTCTTTATGTTGATCGGCAGCTCGAGGTCGGAATCATCGGCTGTGAATACATGTAGAATATACTACTAAAATATTGAATATATGGATTTTAGTTCGCGTTATATATAAGCTGGTCAATCATATCATATCTGACGTGGTAATTTGTGCACTCTTGTTTGGATTTTACCTTTTTTTTTAATTAAAATTAACCAAGAAAAATATCTTTCCTTTTTTTTTTTTTTTTTTTTTTTGGTAAGAATATCTATTTACACTGGTATTAACATGGAATCTTTGGTAAGATAAAATTTTACCTTTTTAAAATGTTAAAATTTTAAAATCTAAAACTATATATTATAGGAGGACAATTTTGAAGAAGTCCTGCAATTTTAAGTAAAATTCTGAATTCTCATAATTTAAAAGAAAATTACATTAAACATTAAGGTGTGTATTTATAAACTCGACATTATAAAATAAAACTTTAAAAATTATTGCGTTTTTCACATAAAATCTAGGTTTCAAATAAATCTTAATACAATATCTTTATTTAAGTTTGATATAAATATGTTGTATATATTTTGAGATTAAAAATTGAATTTTTAACATCTAATTACCAAAAAGAAATACCTTTTTTTATGTTAGTTTTTCAATAAAAACTGTTTATTTATTTATTTTATCGATCTAAATAGGTTGACCCATAGGAATTGTCTATAGTTGAGGCATTAATAATTGGTTAAAATTTTGACAATTTCTTTACTAATAATATTAGGGATAAGACAAGGGTAGGCATTAAATGATAAATAAGATCTTGGTAATTATTGAAATTTCATGGAAGGTTAATGTCATTATTCCTATATATAAGTTGGTCAATCATATCATTCATAAGGTTAAAGTTATATCGATCCATGTCATATAATTAACGTGGAAAATTTTACACTTGTGTTTTGATAATTTATAAGATCTTGAATTTTTTAAATCTATACTACATATTATAGGAGGACAATCTCTGAACAAAATCCTAAATTCTTAACTCAAAATTTTAAAGCCAATGTACCTAGCCTTATTTTGAACAATCTCTGAACAAATATCCATTAATGAAAAATATCAGTTAATAAACTCCGGAAAAATGCAAGATACTCCCATGTGCTATGTTAAACCTACAAGAAACTACCATGTGAAATTTTTATTGCGTCAAACTTCATTGTACTTTCAAAAACTCTGCAAAAATCACTCAATTTATAAAAAAATAGTTCGTTTTTTATTGACATATTTCAAGATACCATTTTTAAAATACTTCAAATTGGTCCCTACAGCTTCACGTGAAATATTTTTAAAATTATTTCTTTCAATTTGCCGATCCAAAACGACCTATTTTTCACAAATTGTGTATTTTTTGCAGGGTTTTTGAAAGTACAAGGAAGTTTGGAGCAATAAAAATTTCAAGGGTAGTTTCTTGCAGGTTTAGCATAACACATGAAAGTATTTTACATTTACCCCAATAAACTCTTTTTGTTTATAAAAATATATCTTTTCGCCCCTCAGCTAATTCAAACGCTTAACTTTTTTTTCCAAAATTTAAAATATTCATATTACAAAAAAAATATTGAAGAGAATGATCATGTAATTGAGGTGAAGTGAATTAAAAAAAAATCTGATCAAGTACTATATATAATAATTTATAGCATTTTTTTTTGTTTTTGATGGTTTTACGAAAATCATACTATGGGCCAAAGTTGGAGCACGGCCTGGCAAATAATTGGACTATAATTGAATCTGCACTATAGGACATTAAGGAAAAAAGATTGGGTCAATATGAACGAAGGCTCAATTGTTTGGCCCGAAAACATATTAATAACGTAAAATTGAGAGTATAATGGAAACTAGAGATTTTAGAGATAGTATATATACTGCTATCTCAATGGTTTAATTATTTTAGAGATATATATATTTTTTTTTTTGTTTAGTAGATCAAAAAAAATAAAAAAATAATTTAATTACACACACCGTTGAATTGTTCATGATTTAACTGGTAATCTTGTGTTTCAAACTCGATCTGGTCGGTCATGAAGTTAAAAGTTCAATAGAATTATTTCATAGAGTGTATAATTAATTATTAATGTGTATATGCAACTACATGAGGAAGCAAATCGATCGAGTAAATTAAATGTTGATGTTTCTCTTCTCTTGCCCTACTAATTTGTTTTTGTCTTTGGTCTTAATAATGGAGTATAATTATTTCATCATGGTTTTCTCTCAATTTTAGTTTCATTTTTGGAAGCATTATATATAAATTAATGCCTTGTTTATGCTATAAGCTTCCAGGATTATGTAAACCTAACAGTCCTTCCTAATTATGGTTTTTAGAGAAGAAATTAAACGTGGTTGCAAAATTTTATACTTGTGAGGTTACTAGGAATAGAAATTGTAGGACAAGCAAAAGGATATTTGAAATAAAAGAAAAAACGCATGAAACGTGTTGGCTTTGTGCATGTATATACCACTAGGGGCTTTTCATGAAATGGAGTTTCTAATTTTTTGAAAGTTGACGACAGAGATGCGATTAGAAATGAAAAATGACACAGAGTAAATTGTTATACTATATTATTTCATTTCATTCTTACACTACCGATAAATACACTCCAAATATCGATTTCTCCTCCATGAGTAAACTTAGAGCGTAGGAATCGATATTTGGAGTGTATTGTCCAACAAAGTTTAGGTTTTTTATCTCAATAAAAGTTGAATCGAAAATAAGAAACAAACTTCTTACACTGTTTTTTAACGTACGTACAATATAGAGATCATCATGCCAGGTTGAAAATACTAAAATCCGGTGGCAAGATTGCAGCTTGAGGCACCTCTATACAAATTCAATTTCAAGTAAGTTTATGTTTGGTTCTCGGACTTTATTGCATCAAATGATTGAAAATTGGGCGTTACATTATTTTTTGTTTATTTTTTCACACTAAAGTCCAAGTTCCAAACATAGCTTTCACCATCGTCATTGTTCACTTTTCCGCTTCTCTATTATTAGCAGCCATTGATGAAATTGCAGCTTCTATTACTGATCGAAAACTAGGATCAGACGTGATTACCTTAGTCAGCGTTTCCGTCAAAGCCTGTTGTGATGAGCCTTGGTTAAACTTTTCCAAATAAGGTTGTTGATTATATTTATGTTCTTGTGTCGTCTTTCCAAACTGCAAAGAGTTCTGATGATTATTATTGCTATAAGGTAACGCTCCATAAGAAAATCCACCACCGTTGCCCCATACTGTAGGTAACATGTTGGAGTCGCTAGAGGAAAAACTTAGGCTTGTTTGGAGTCTAGGGGTCGTTTGGAAACTCGAGGAGTAGAGTCCGAAACCAGTGGCTGTGGTTGTGGGATTGGTGGTGAGGTCTAGAGTTACGGTGGGTAATGCGGTGGATGAGGGATTGGGGTAGTAGTAATTAGGTTGTGTTCTGAGGGTATTTTGGAAAGGTGATCCGAATAAGCCGGTGGGTGTTGTTGTGGCTGTGGAAGTGGAAGAGCCGGAGAGGAGCATGGAAGCTGCCGCGGAGGTGGTGGAAGCCATTGCGGTGGCGGAATTTGGAAGTGGATGGTTGTGAGTGCCTTCATAGGTTGTGATCAAGATTGACATGTCTTCTACACATCTTTGAACCTGAAATGGATAAATAAATATAAAGATTACTGTTTGCTCTCTCCTAAAAATGAAAATAAAACTAATTGGTAGTTTTGATATATGATGAAAGATCACAAGTTGGAAATGTGGAAATGTTTTCAATTTGAATTCAAAGGAAATTCAAATAGATTTTAGGATTTGAATTCTTTATTAATTTGATCGAAATTAATATTTTTCCTTCCTAATTTTCTTGCACAAACCTCTAGTTTCTTGCCATTTTTTTTTAAAAAAATTTTTCCCAAGTAATATCAATATATTTTTATATAGTTATAAAAAGGAAAAAATGCAAGAGAGTTTTGTGTGTTATGTAAACATGCACAAATTACTATGTGAAATGTTTACTGCATAGAATTCCCTTATATTATTTAATATTCAGCACAAAATATTCATCCTCACAAAATAGGTTGTCAAAATTTGTACAAATAGGGGATCTAATGCTGAATATTTAATAATACAGTTTAATTCTTTGCAATAAACATTTTAGTAGAGAATATTGTGTGAAATATCCAATAGTGTTGGGGATTCTGTGCAGTAAATATTTCGCAAGGTAATTACGTGTAGGTTTTGCATAACACACGAGAGTCTTGCATTTATCCCTAATAAAAAGTGTATTATTATGAGTTCTAAAAAAAACATAAATAAGGTGCAAGTATATTTAATTAGAGATTCATATATGTATTAATAATTGAGTTAATTATGGCTATGGGAGTATATTATTGACTAGCTCTAGTAGTAATAAATGACCAATCTCACCTAACTATGTTGTGTATTTCATCATAATATAAAGTAATTATCTAAATGAAGAACGAAAAATAAAAAAGTTACCTGTTTCCTGACCGGACATGAAGGAGAAACTGTACATCGATAATATGCCCTTGGACATGGATTCCCTTTAGCAATTTTCTGCCCATATTTTCTCCATTGACATCCATCATTCATCTTCAATAAAAAAAAAAAAAAAAAAAAAAAAAAAAAAAAAAAAAAAAAACCCATTTTTAATTATTAAAAATATTAATTCAAAACATACATACATATATATTAAAAAAAAATTGTACTTACTGTTGGTGTATCACATCTTGCTCTTACACAAACTCTTGCCCTCTTCACACTTGTTTGAGAAATCTCTTCATCTCCACTTCTCTCTGTCTTCAACCCTTTACTTGTTTCCCATTTTTCTACTTCCAGTCCATCTTCCTTTCTTCCAGAGTAGTTATAACTATCAGAGCTAGGATTTTTTAAATCCAGGCCAAGTTTTAATTCATCATTTTCACTAGTAATTTTACTTGAATTGCTAGTAGTACTTGTAACATGAACTATATCTTCCTTTTTTGACGTCTCAGTAATTGTTCCCAGTCGAAGTGAAACGAGTTCATGTTCGTGATCATTAACATCAATAGAGTTTTCTGGGCTTACAATTTTCGTTGATTCTTGTTTGTAGATGTCGAGGAATCTCATTTGAAGAGACTTGTAATCTTTTTCGATTTGTTGAAGAAGGGTTTTTAATCTTGTGTTTTCTTCTTTGACTCCTGTCATTTCTGCTTTGGTTGATTCAACTTCATCTCCCTGCATGATCAATAAAATGGTATTCAAGTTTTTTTTACATAAAATATAGGTAAAACCACACTCGTAGTCGACATGATTGAATTCTCAGCACTTCTGGTCCCGTACTTTACAAAATTGCATTTAAATGTTTTGCAGTATTGATCCTGCAGCGTACAAAATTGTACTGTTCGCACTAATTTTTTAAAAAATTCGGGTCTAAATGCTCAGTTTCCTATTTTTGTCCTAAAATGAATGGAAAAGAGACGAAGGGATCAATATTTGGCAAAAAATTTTTTATCTAAAATTAGGATAAAAATATGATTTTATAAAGTATGATGGTCTGGAAATCTTAAGATGTAGAAAGTTATGAAATAAAATGCAATAACAAAAAAAAAAAAAAAAGACTACGAATCGATCTAAGATATACCTTTATTGCATCTTTTTCACTGTTATTGTTGAATTTTTCTTCATCAACTTTGAATCCCATAACATCTTCCATTTCTGAGAGGATATATATGTGTTTAAATTTATGTATTTTGACAAATGTATAGCACTTCTTATATATACAAGAAGTCTTAATTTCAATATGTTTTACAGTATATATATATATATTAATTTAATTGAGATGTAAATCTAAGTCAGCTGCTACAGAAACTTCAAAGTTCACAATGTCAACTGCCCGCCTAGCTCATTCAAGTTTGTTTTATAAACACATGGTGATGGAGGTTGAAAATTCTTAAGAAAATATAATTAGGTTAATTGCATATTTAATTAATTAATTAATAATGTAAGAATTGGACTTGAAAAACATAGGTGACAGATGGGATTGTAGACTTTGTAGCAGCAGGGAACGGATAATACGGTAGTCATCGTGGTCGTTTAATCAATGTTTTCATAACCGGACCGGACAGTGAACCGGTGAGCCAACTGGCCACTGGTTTTACTGGTCGAACCGGTCGGACCGCTGGTCGGACCGGATGACGTCATAATGATATTATAAATATATTTAATTTTAAAGTATATATAATATTCATAAAATTTAAACAGTATCCTACAATTGATTAAAAATATATAAAATCTTAGAATATATTTAAATTAAATCACATAATATTTACATAACTTATATCATAATTGTAATATGATACTAATTTGTAAGCTCATATATATATAATATGACTATATTTCTTTATAAACATTTAAAAGTGTAAGTTAAAAATACAACAAACTAAGAGATTAATAATTTTAAAATATGATTATGTATAAAAGTCTAATATTCAAAATCAAACTTGCATAATATATCGATTTGATTTTCAAAATTTTGACACTCTTTATCCTAAAATAATATTGGAAAGAAATATCTTATAGAACAAATTTTAAAAAAAAAAATTATTATTTGAGTATTAATTTTCATTGATAATGTGTAAAATGTTAATTTGAGTTATCATAATCTAATTTATAAACAAATTTGGCTACATGTTTTCTGTAATTTATAAATTTGTTTTGTACTAAAATTTCAACAAAAATAATGTAGCTCAACTGGTAAGGAAGTTATCTTTCATGCAAGAGGTTAGGTGTTCAAATCCCACCTTCTACAAGAATTTTTAGTTTATTTTTAACATTAATAAAATTTAAAAAATCAAAAAAAAAAAAAAAAAAAAAAGAAATTCAAAATCGGGTTGAACCGGCCCAAACCGGTTCACCGGTTTTGGACCGGTTCAGACTGGGTTTTGAGTCAACTGGTTTTAGGGGGTAAACCGGACCGGACCATCCTCCGGTTCGCGGTCGAACCGGTCGGACCGGCCGGTCCGGTCCGGTTTTAATAACATTGCGTTTAATTAATACAGTCTTGTATTATTAAAACGGAAAATATTAAATTTGGTATCATATAATAGGGTACTTTGCAACTTTGGTACTACTGGATACGTAAATGTACATTTAGTCCCACAATTTAAATATTGATTGCAATATTCATATCATTGTCAAATAACTGGACCGAAATTGACGAAATCGGCCACATGCATGTCAATTATCTAGTCTTTTGACTCTTTTCAAGTGAAAATGATCACATGATAACCCGAGGCAAATGTTATAATTTTTTCTCCAAAAGATGGAATAATATTGTGATAATTTTCCTTCCAAAAGTGAGGGAAACGATATTATTTTCCCCAGAAGACAAGATAACGGCCACATGTGGCCTATTCCGTGCATTTCGGTCCAATTATTTGATGGTGATATTATATTGCAACCAATATTTAAATTGTGGTACTAAATATATATTTATGTATTCAATAGGACCAAAATCTATTATATGATACCAAATACGCAATTTCCCCGTTATTATCCATTTGAAGCTTTCAGTGGTCTGTACTAGGGTAAACTCTTGTTTCATTTTAGACTTTTAGTCACAAGTTTTCCCTGCACAAGACAACTTTGTTTTGCTGTCTCGAAATGCCCTCTCCTTAATCATATCTAACATTTATTAATTTAATATTAAAAGAGTATTGTTTAATTTTGTCTAGTTATTTGTACTTTTGCTCACTTTTGATTTCATATACTAACAAAAAAATGCAACTTCAATACTAATGAGACGACTCAGCAAGATCCAATCCAGTTCTATTTTCCTTTATCTATTGTTAGTTGGTTTATGTTTACGTTGGATTACAAATTGGTCAAGAAACTTGATAATATAAGGTAGCTTTATGTGACCCGTTCTTTTCAAGACTCAAATTCATTTTGAACTTGAAATTTATGTCAGGTCCATTAATTAGGATATACAAGTAGATTTTTGTTAATTTGAATCATATCTAAAATTAAACAGTCTATATAAAATTATATATATATACTACTTAATATATTAAGTAAGAAGATACATACATCATTAAAAAAATATCTAAGAAAACTGGAGTATGCGGGTCGACCCAAAACACGACCTTTTGTTTGAACCGTGTATTTACCTTCAAATTTTCTCTCAATCTCAATAGGACAACCTATCCGATCACTATCTTTTACTAATATTATATATTCATATAAATGGTCCTTTCTTCTCATGTCAAATTTTCACTAACAAAGTCATGTGAATAGCCAAATAATTATCGTAAAAATCAAAGTGAAAAAAATAGCCATGATTAATCTACATTTTATTACATGGCTATGGTTCATCGAAAATGAAAAATTTATTGCTTCGCTCTATTGTGAAGACTTCAGACCTTATTTATCAAAAAACAAAAAATATTTCTGACCTTTGACATTTATTGGGATCTGTAATCTGATTGGTCGGAGTTATAAGAGTTTAGTCAACGAGTCTCACAGCATATTATAGATATTAACCAATGCAGTTACTTTCCAATATGGCCATATTATTTTAATTAAAGTATTAATTCTCATATGATATGCATAATACTCGATTTATTCTTCTGTAATTATTATTATTATTATTATTAATACAATGGGGTAAACTGCTTAGTTTTATCAAAGAGGGTATTTTTTATCAAATCATACTCCCTCCTTTTTTTTATTTGTCACTTTGGCAAAAAAAAAATTATTAACTTATTTGTCGTTTTATTTCAATTTAAAATTATTTTTTTCTACCAATTTTACCATTTTTGTTAATTCTAATTAATGTTGTGATTATTTGGTTAAGGGAAATTTTGGGGGTTTTACTTCAAAAAAGTGACTATTTATTACATAACTGTGTGCAATCCACCAAAACGACAAATAAAAAACGAGGGAATAGTATGTTTTAAGGTTTAAAATAAAGCAAGGGAGGCAATTTAAGTTACTTTTTTAAAATTAAACGAAGTAAATTGAACATTGTGAATATTATAAATTGTCATTAACTCTTTTACTTAAATCATACTTAACCCGGGAAACAATTACATAGATATAAATATATTTGACAATTTCTATTACGCACGATTTCCTTTATTGTTAATTATAATTTGTTGTTCTTGATTACGTATTTTACGAAGTTCTTTAATAATTTTCTTCAGATTATTTCCGATTTGTCAAGAGACGTGAGCAGGTTAAATGTGAATTTATTTGTTTATTATCAGTTTGGCAAACAACTAAACTGACTATAATTTTTTTTTGGTCAGATCTCAAAATAACAATATATGTATTGGATTATTTTCTTAAAGCCGACATGTAAATATACAATTCAATCAAACAAAAGTAATTGAATGCCATAAATCAACTTGCTTGGCTTAATTAATTAACTTAAGTATTAAGTATTAAGAACTGTCGACATAGAAATGGTCTGATTTAGCTTATTTATTCAAGAAGAGTGAATCACACTTTTCGTCCTTCTTGTGGGTCAACTTTTGTATTTTCGTCCCTTTTAAACTTTTAGTAGCAGATTCGTCCATCTTATCAATGTAGTATAACGCATTCGTCCCTCTTGAATTTTTCGTAGCAGATGCGTCTCTCTCATCTATGCATTGTAGCATATTTGTCCATCTTAAATCTAAAAATACATTCATTTTAGAATATATTTTATATTAAAGAGGGACGAATGTGTTACACTACATAAATGAAATGGTCGAATCTGCTATGAATAGTTAAGAGGGACGAATATGCAAAAGTTGATCCATAAGACGGACCAAAAATTTCATTCACTCATTTAAGAATATATTAAAAAAGTAACTACACTACAAACATCTCCTTAGACCATCTCCAACAGACCTCTTAAAAATTCATGCCTCTTATCTTAAAATTTAAGGAGTGAACAGTGTTATACATTCCCACTTTTTACTTTGCACTCCAACAACTTGTTTATATTTTAAGATTCTACTTTTAAATAATCACACTACACCACTCCACTTCAACTTTAACACACTACATTTTAATTTTAAAATTTAACTTTGGACTCTCAAATATGAGAGTCCAAACTTATAAAAATTTGGCATTCTTATTTTTTAAAGACTCCCTGGAATTTATTTTTTGTGCAATTCTTATAAATTCTCTTATATTTTGGGATATAAGAGCTCATTTGGATAAGGTCTTAGAGCTTATCATTTGATGATATATAACATATATAGGGCGTTATTTAATTTTTTTAAAATTTATTTAATCTATCTAATAATATATTATCTAAAAAGTAGATTTGTGATCCTGGCTCTAATGTTAATTACGGATCATGTATTTACATTTTGGTTACACCACATTATATATATATATATATATATATATTTTTTTTTTTAATCTACTATATTATGTATATACAGCTCGGACCGAAGAGTGCAAGGGTATAGGTCCTGCCCAGTGTGGTGTCTCTGTAATATTTTCTTACTTAGACCAACAAACTAACATTATTAATTACTAATTATATAGCCTCTATGTGCCAACTACCAAGACGTTTAGAAATATAAAACGACCATTGGTCTCTCTAATTTTTCTATACATAAATATCAATGCAATAGTTATTTACTGATAGTGGTCCCACATTTATAATATCTCTTACTAGCTCCATGGAGACTTTGAGGCCAAGTAGAGATTAATTTATGAGTTTCAAGTCAATTATCTTTGATTAGGCATTTAATTAATAATTATTTTGAAAGTTGAGATTTGGGTCGTATTTGATTAAGCCTCGTTTGAATAGTTGGCAACAGAGTAAGAAAAGACTGTTTAAGAGCATTGACCTAATACATTTTGTTCAACCTAATGCCAGCCATCTTCAATAGTTAAGATGAGTTTGTGCACTACATAATGTCTAGTTTTTAATTAATTAAGTCTTTTAGTTATATTAATAATAATAAGTTGTTAATTAATACGGAAAAACTTTAATTTATACAATAGGATTCAAAATATGTAAATTATATAATTAGACTTTCACTTAAGTGTAAGATTTTGTCTATGTACAAACAAATCAGAACTTATTATATATCATATTATATTATGACTACCACTCTGTTCTCCTAAAATTGCAAGGGACTAGTACGTACTTCTTCAAGTTTATTTGTTTCTTCTGATTAAATGTAAACTGCGACATGTAAGTACTAACCGTAACTAATTATATATTGGTAACTAACTTAATAAAATGGATCTAAGTATGAATACAATTGGTTGTTTTATTTAAAATTAGAAAACATAATATATGTTACTAGTTACAACTCTTGAATGAGATATTATTGGTCACATTCAATTTTATATCACCTAACAAATGGGAAAAAAATACCCAACACGTGATTGTGCACTAATTGGGACTACAAATTTTCAGCAACTTCTATTGAATTTGTGCAAGTAAGATTTAACGCTCCCATATTTTATGGTTAATGTTGGTGCTGGAAGTTAATGTACCATTAGTATATCGAGAGATTCCTTAAGTTTCATATATAGAGTAAGATTCTCAATCTTATTGAGAATTACAACATTTATGGAGTGGATCATGATAATTTTTTTTTCTTAAATACATTAATCATCAATTATTACATCGGAATTTTTTTTAATAACTGCATAAGTACAAATAATTATAAATAATAAATCACCTCCAAACACTAGTATTAAACTAAAGGAAAACCCACAATTGTGGGAGTTGAATCTAGGACCTCTTGGTCCTGGGGCCTCAGATTTGCCACTAATTACCAACTACATTCCGATTATCAAGGCGCAATTGGAATATTGTATTTTCTCTAACGAAACATCCTGGAAATTGTATTTTTTATAGAATGGGGAACTAATCACTAACAAATTTGAGGTTCATGGGTTCAACTCCCACTAATATGAGTTTTTCTCTAGTTTAATATTAGTGCTTGATAGTGATTTATTATTTGTAAATTTTTATACTGAAATAATTTATGATGTAATGATGGATAATTAAATAAATTCTCTACCATAAAAAAAAACTTAAAAATGCAACTTTTAGACCTGTAGTCAAGTGGGCTACGGCCCATTAACGGTCAGTGGTTAATCTCAACCAACACTGTGGATTAATTATGATAAATTTTCAATATTCTTGTTTTTCTAAAGAGATCAGATAAATATATCAAAATTAAAGGTTAAATAAGCCAGTGATTGAACCTTTTTTTTTTTACTCTGAATCTCAATGCAACAACGAATGTTTAAACTCATGAGTTGGGTTGCATTATGGAATAAAGGTATAAACTATTTTACATTAATTAAACCCCTCAATTACAAAACATTGTGAAGAATAATCTCTTTGAAGGAGGCAATTTCTTTTTGGCTATTAAACCTATATAATATTTTAGCTCAGATTGGATCATTTTTTTTTTTGTTTAAATAATCAAAGACTAGCTAATTTCATTCAATCATGCACATAAAATTATCGTTTAATACAATCGCACTAGTAATAGTACTAGGTAAATAAATTTAAATTGAGCTCTCAAATGATTAGAAATTTGTAAGAGAATGAGCTGCTTGATTTGCCTTCGAAACACATGATTAGTCACAAATGAATCAAAGCAATTCAATACAATATAACAATATTTATGTCTTAGATCTGCTTTGAATATTAATTAATTTGTGCAATACAATAGATAATCGTTTCTGCTGTCATTAGTGAGTACAGTATTTGTCCTCAATTCACTTCAAAATTACGAAATTACTCTTCTATGCACAACGAAAACTCATGTTTTACCTTAACTTCTAAATATGTACATAAACTGCCCCAGTCCCAGAAGGGAAAAAAAAGATTAAGATACAAAAGTTCTTATATTACATTGCAAATTTGCAACTGATGTTTGAACATATAATGTTTTAAACTCAGCATCCTATTCCTGATTGAAATCAATTTTTGGTTATCTTTGGTCCATTGTAGCAAACTCCAACTACAGATAAGTCTTTAGGTTTTCCCCTTTCCTTAAGCCATGCATACCCATCCTCCTCTTCCTCGGCCATCGACACCCCTTCGACTGAATCGCAATCCAAATTTCAAAAGAAGAAAGTGAGTACGTTATTATTTCCAACAAATTTGACTCTCTAATTGTGTAGAGTACAAGTATCCACATTGGAATTCAACAACCATAACACCAAGTAAGTAAACAACAAATTTGCATTTTAAGTCCACAGTACTGGGTATTAAACACTTTTAATATAAAATAGCATTTTTGTCCCATTTTTTTTCTTTAAATCGCACATGACGTCATCCCCTCCGTCCATTTTTTGCACTTTTGCTCCAATAAATTAGTCATTCTTTGCACTTTTGGTCCCAAGAGTGATGAAAATGACGAAATCTAAAAGAGTTACAAAATTAGAACCAAAAGTGCTATTATTGCTAGCAAGCTCAAATATAAGACCAAAATTTGCATTTTTGCCCCCAACAATATCGATCCACATTTTAAAGAGCATGAAAATTGGACATGAATACGGGTAAGGTTGAGTAGGAGTTCTAAATAAATATACCTGAAAATTTGGCAAATGGGAACTCTAGGTAGTACTGACAATGGCGGCCATCTGGATCACAGTATGGAGGGCCAAGAACATCTAAGACGGCACACGCAGTCTTTGCAGTAAAGCAATGCATGTTCCCACCATCGGATGGATAGAGAATCGAGGTTTTGCAAGGGGCAGTGAACTCCGAATCGACTTTAAGCTTTGCCAATCGTAATCCATCTGGATGACCTGAATTAGCAAATATAACAAGATAAATGAAGGGCAAATTAGGAAAGTCTTGATATTGTTCATGTTCAACTTTTCTACTAGCCGTCCAATGACGTTCTCCAAACGAAAACAGGCCAAAAATAAAAACTGGCGAATTTTTCTATAATGCATGGAGGCTAGCCATTTTGTTGTTTTTTGGTAATCCTTAAGATTGTTATTTTTCAAACATTACTCTATTCTAGCCATGTAACAATGCAGCATGGGATAGAATTTAATTTTCTCCTTGTTTTTTCAATACATGAGTTTTTTTTTTTTTTTTTTTTTTTTTTTTTTTTTTTTTCTGGCTTTGGAAAAATATCCAATGCGTTGACGATGGTCTGACTATTTGTACTCGGAAGAATTCCCGGGGAAAAGGGTAAAGCTAAAAGCTATTAGTTTCAAGAACTTACTTCTTGGAGTAATAGCCTTGACAGAAGTGACATCGATGTTCTTATCCACATCGACCTCATTCGACCAATCATAAGCCTTGACATGCATTGTTCCAAAAAGAATCTTGCTAAAAACTGTCATCCCAGGATGATTATGCAATGGAATCACACTTTTTGGGGGTAAGCAGAAGATTCCAATCTGAAATAAGTCAACAAACCAAATTCAATCACACTTTTTCTAAAGTTTTTTTGTTGGCTTCATGAGGCGACACGACATGTGGCTCCATATTTTCTTTTACTTTTTCTTGCATTTGCACGAAAATCAAATAAAAAAGACAGAGTGTCGCGTGTCACGTGAAGAAGCCCCAAATGGAATGTGACTTTAAGGGCGACATCAAATAAACTTTGTTTGGGATTGGTTAGAAGCAAAGTAGATTACATACGGAGAATTTTTCACATTCATGGAGGCGCAAATACGATATAATAGGAGATCGTTCGTTGACGAAAAAGGGCATATTTGGCTTTAGGCCAACGTCTCCTTGAACCATTCCATCTGCACGCATTACGTAGAGATATGAAACTATGAAAGTAATCCAAAGGAAAGAATTAAACAACTAATAGTATGGAAAAAAAGATCAATTTTGTGTAGTTAATAATCATTGTTCAAATGCAACTGCATAAATTAAAGAACAACATGATTCTGATGCACGAAGCTATCATTAGATTGCTCATAACCATGGATTAGGATTTGTTTCCCTTTTCTTTGTTAATAGAAACTTGAAACTTTTCGGTACCTTTTCAGAGAAACATTTGGAAATTTTGTAGATCAAAGAATCTTATAGAAATAGAAATTAATCTATTTCGTTGAAATTGACTAAAGAAAAACATAAACTTTTAGGTGTTCTCGACTAACTTAAGGTACAAACTCCAAACCACATGGCATGGCATAATACTCAAATTCAACCAAAGAGTCATTTTAGCAATTCAGTAAAACATTCACATAAAACATACGATTTTGAGTAAACACATTGAAATAATGCAACAAATTCTGTCATTACCACATAAAGTAGTGCACTAATATCTCTACCTAATGTTTCAATATCAACACAAGAAATGGAATTAAGAAAAAAAAGGATAGATCTAATACCCATAACAGCTGCAAGTTTTTCTACTTTATCTAGTGCTGGAACAATGCCAGGGCCACAATCAGAAAACACTTCATTGCAAGTTTCATAAAGCTTTTGAACTGGAGAAACTTTCTTTTGTCTCCTCCTCTTATTCTTCTTCGAATCGTTACTCACTTTACCATTTCCACCACTAACGTTTTGTTCAATCCCCATTTGCATCCAAAAAAAAAAAATATCACAAAAATTCAATTATGATGTGATAAAAAAAAAATGAAATATTCGATATGGGTACTTGATGAAAAGATACAAAATGCAAACTTCTGATCTGGGTACAAATTAAAAACCCCAAAATAATTGGGAGAACTGAAAAATAATCAGAAAAAACAGGGGATTTCAAGAAACAGGGGAAACATGACTAACTACTTTGTATAGTATGTATATATGCCTATTCATATTTGGACAGGTGAATATTGTACATATATTCTTGTTCCATAGGTAAGAAGTGAAAGAGATGTATTCTACTATGGAAGATAATGGAGGCAGGCAGGGGTATAAATTTGGGGTGGGTTGGGGTGGGGTGGCGTGGGTACATACATAATACAGTTGGTTTAAGGAAAGGAAAACCATGGGCATCCTTAACTTTACTATGGGCTGATTTTGAGAGCGGGATTCTTTTTCTGGTTTTTTCTCCTTTTCTCCTTTTCTCCTTTTCTCCTTTTCTCTTTTTCTTTTCTTTTTTCATTTTTTCTTTTTTATCTATCCTCTTTAAGATTTAACTTTGTCTAATTTTGCCCCTGCAATTCAACTTTCTTTGCAATTTATTTACTCCCTCTGTCCCAAATTATTGTCATTTTACATGTTTTCACACATATTTAGGTACATATTAAATAGCCTCAATTTTAGGGAAAAAATAAATTATATATCTAAAATACTCTTATTATTTATTTATCTCACCATTAGGCCATCTCCAATGGAGAGGGCTAGCCCCGGGGCTCCGGAGCCCCTAGCCAGCCCCCCCCCCCCCCCCCCCCCCCCGAGCCCTGCCTGGTCGTCTCCAATGGTAGGGCTCCGGAATGGAATTAATTCCATTTTTTTCCTTTGCCCACTCTCACCTATTAATATTATAGTTTTAATTTTATTTTTAATATTAATATTAATAATACTAATAATTATTTACATCTTGTAATTAAATTATTAATTATATTAAAATATTAAAATTAAAGAGAGTTCGGGTGAATGAGAAATTAATTTCATTTTCTTTCCTTGCCCACAATCATCTATAATTAAAATAAAATTTGATAAATATAAAATTCATTCGGGTTTTCCTGGAATTAGATTCTACTCCGTGAGTAGATTAAAACGGTATATCGTGTGTCCAAATCGGAGTTCGGGTGAATGAGAAATTGACACTCAAAAATCACCTCTTGAAATGGAAGAAAAGAAATGCAATTGGCATTTATCCCACATTGGAAGTGGAGTAAAAAAACTTGAGGTTTATATATGATTTGTCAATATAGTTGTGTAACTACTTAGCTACAAGAAGTCTCTTCCCTCGCGCGCAGGGGGGGGGGGTGCAAATCATGGATCCAAATTCACTTCGTCTCTTCAAGACTTGTGCGAGCCCGCGACCTGCGGACACGAAAAGAAAAAAAAAAAAAAACGAACCAGTCAGGTGCCGCCAAGTGGCGGTTTGGCGGCACCTGACTTAAAGAACCCACGCGACCCCGGGGCTGGGCGCAGGGCTCCGCCGAGCCCTGTGCCCAGCCCGTTCCGCCCCGCCCCGCCCCGAGCCCAGCCCCCACTGGAGACGCCTCCCTTCCCGGCCATCTCCATTGGAGATGGCCTTAGCTATTTACACATTATTCAAGTTTTACACTCTCTTTTTTATTTTTTCTCTTACATACCTAAAATATTTATGTAATTAAAACTGTATTGAAATCCTAAAATGACAAATAATTGAGGATAAATTTTTTTCTCTAAAATGACAGATAATTTGGGAGGGAATATGTTATTAAGGAACTTGGAAATTTCCGGTCTTAAAAACAATGAGGTTTCCTTTTGATTAAGGTTCCTCATTTCTTTTTAGTACTGGTTTCCTGCTAATTACATTTTGGACCAAAAACTTTGAGAAATTGCAAGTGATGAGGAAAGATTTACAGTAATTAGCATGGAATATGGGAAAAAAGATGGAAATAGTTTCCTTCATATAAAAACCTCATTGTTGTTATGCTTCGGATAATAATCATTCATAAGTCTGAATTTTCAGCCCTTTACTAGAATATCAAAAAGGTAAATTCTTGCTATAAAATTTCAATTATCATGAATCTAAAATCAATAACTTATTTAGGCCAAATGCAATGAAAAATTAGTTACTTTTTGTGATATATTTTGCAAAACTTAACCTTCATGAATCTAGAACTAATAAATAAATATTTCTAATAAAGAATCGAAAACTAATAACTAGAGATTTCGAACATGTTCTCTATTAAATTCCGAGAATGAAGCTCACTCTCTTAATTGGATCGAAAATATCCTAAATTTGCTTTAGTTTTGTGACTTATGGGGTATAATTGTTATCAAGAAAACATATGGGGCAAACTTGCCAACAACCATAATTTATGGGACCAATTTTGTTTTTCTTCCCTTTATAAGCGCGAGAGTGGAGCTCACTATCACAATTGGGCCTAAAATGACTCAAATTTGTTTCAATTTTATGACTTATGGAATAAAATTATCAGCTCAAAAATTTATGGAGCAAACTTATCACTGACCATAAGTTATGAGACCAGTTTTGTTTTTTCCCCAAATATTCACCAACCGTAGTCAAGTTGTATTCAAAATATTTGGTGGATTGAGTTGTATTCATAGCACAAAACATCATTACAGTGAAAGATGTGCAATTTGCAGTTAAAATATATTGCTAACACACACAATAATCTCGTGATCTATAGAACGTGGCTATGCATTGCAAATATATGTTATAATTTGTAATAACGTTAATGTAATTTTGTAATATTGGTCACGATTATCAGAATCCAAAGTTATTTGGTGTGATATAGCCATATAGGGAGTATATCCATGGTGTAAATTTATTATTTAATATATATATATATATATATATATAATTAAATTGTGAATAATTTAAATTTTTTCCTTTTTTTGTGAAGACAAAAATGCCTCTTATTCAAGTTGTAAGGTATTATTAATGAAATAAAATTCGACATGAATTTTCTCATCAAATTGATAAGAAAATATTTTCTACACTAAAGGGAAGGAAAATTTGTAACTTCCTTTTCTAACTAAAAATTACATTTCCCAAACAAGCTAAAAAAACTCTTTGTCGACAAACCTTATTTCACTACATTTCCCTTATTTTCTTTTACTTTCATTCATGACAACCAAACAAGCTAGTACTTATTAGAAAATATTGAATTTTATTTGAAAAATTCAATCAACCAAACAAGCTATTACTTATTAGAAAATATTGAATCTTATTTGAGAAATTCAATCTAAAATGATTATGCATCAGGTATTGAATACACAATCAAGTAAATTGTATTTATCTTTATTTTTTTCTAAAGTTAAACATATATCAACTTATTAGAAAACATTGATTTAGTGAACTTATGAAGTACGTTGTAGTAATTTGTAAGGTGATGGGCTTAACTACAAATTTATAAAGAGTAAGTATACATCGAGGGTGAAGTATGATTTCAGATTTTACAAAAATTTTAATTCATCAAATTGTATGAAACTTAAGGAAAAAATATCCCTATCAGCTTTAATTTTCTTCGAATAAATGAATACGACAACTTTCACATTAAAGATTAGAGTTTTTTCAAAAAAATTTGGGTATTTTTTTTATATTTTCTAGTCATTTGACAATTTTATTCTAATGAAGCTGGAAAGTTGACTACAATTCACCACTAGGATTTATATTGTTGGGCTCCTAAAATATATATGTGAAATTGTTATAATTTAGCATCAATATTTTTTTTTAAGTTAAAAAAAATTAGTTGTATCATTTCAATATTTAGTATAGAAGTCATAAACACTCCACTAAATCTCTTAAATATCATTATGCTAAAAAAAAAAGTAGAATCACATCGTACCTGTGAAATAACATAAAATGCTTATGACTTAGCTAAGTACGTAGTTTTTCTTTGGCTAGAGAAGCAAAATATAAATAATATCAAAACATTCATAACCTCGAATTTTCATAAAATTCCTTTTACGAAAAATGGGTGAAGTCGATGAAAAGCGGGTGAAATCGATATAAAAAATCTATGAAATTGGCGAAAACATGTGAATTTGATGAAAATCCGGGAGAAATTGGTGAAATGCTGGGAAAGTTGGTGAAAAACTGGGAAAAAAATGTCTGTGAAATTGGTAAATACATGTAAAATTGATGAAAATTCGAGAAATTCGTGAAGAAACGGTGAATCGATACAAAATGGGAGAAATTGATGAAACAATTGGTAGAACCAGTGAAAAGGGTGAAGTCATTGAAAATATGTTAAATCAATGAAAATTTAGGTGAAATTGGTGGGAAAAAAACATGTGAAACGTCTGAAATAGGTGAAAATAAGTCAAAGTGAAAAAAAAATTTAACCAACAAGAACATGGTGAAACTAGTAGAAATGGTTTAAACCAGAAAAAAATAAAAGAAATCGGCGAAAACAAGAATATAATGGAAATAGGTTAAATCGGTAAAAAGTGGGTAAATTAGCAATATACATATATATTAGAACGATACAATATGAATGAAATCGATAAAATATGAGTTAAACTAATGAATTAAATAGGTAAAAAATGACTTAGATAAATAAAAAAAATGCATTTCAATGATCGAGTAAGAGAAAAAATTGAAATCTAACTTAAAAATGGACTCAAATTCATTTGATGAAAAAGTAGAATTCAGTATTTTTATTATCAGACAATGCAAAAGATTTGAGCTAAATATTCTAATCCGTCTGATCCAAATCCATCCATCTAAATGGACATTTGGTATATAAATTAACATAATTGTATTTATTGTATTTATTGTATCTACACTTGGAGTATCATCGTGATGAAGGAAAACTTTTCGTATCTGACAAATACATAGATAAATGATATTCATTGTTGAATTTGTTGTAATGAAAAATATTTTAATACTTTATTTAATAATTTTATATTGGTTGAATAAGAAATTCAAAGACGTTCAATGATTTGGCCATTAAAACAAATAAATAGAGCTCTTACAAATGAAAACTATTGTTTTGGAATGAACTAAATAATTTTCTTATAATCTCAAAATTTACAAAATTTAGCAATATAATTAACTAGACACGTACGTGCATTTTTCTAGTAAAAAAAACACAAAATGGCATTTTTAGTCGTACAAAAGTATAATACTATCTCTTGGTTTACCGTACTTTAGAAAGTTACATGTTTAGTCTTTTTTTTTTTTTTTAGGGTCAAAATGAGAATTTATATCATGAAGAAGAATCGGACAAAATAATTCCAACAATCGAGTCAGGAAGCGAAGAAGAAAAACAAAAATTAGATGAAGCAAGCTTCGCTAGACTATGTGCGGCTGCGTTGCTTTCCCTAAAAATATGTAAGAGCATCTCCAATGCTCCGGGGGGGAGGGGAAGCCCACGGGGGAGGGGGAGAAAAAATGAACTTTGGTGAAGAGGGGGGAGGGAGAGAGGGGAGTGTGTGGGAGGTGGATAACCACCTCCCAAAGGTGTGGGGCGGTGATTGAAACCACCGCCCCACACACCTTTGTTACTTTTTTTATGTTTTTTATTTAGATTAATTATAGTTAAAAAATGTATTTTTTTTAAAAAAATTTAACATTAGTTTAATTTTATTAATTGTATAATTTGTACTTTTATAAATTGTAATATTGTAATTTTATGTACAATGTTTATTAATTGTTATTATTATTTAGCTCTATTATCATTAATTTTATGAAAAAATAGTGGAAATATATGAGAATTAGAATTTTGTGGAATAAATGGTAATAAAGTTAACATTAATTTATTTTATTACTTGTAATATTATAACTTTTATGTAATAAACTCAACATTAATTTAATTTATTGTTTGAAATTTAATCACATTGTAAAAAAAAAATTAGGAAATTAAATACATTGAAATTAAATACGACTAGTGGATTAAAAATAGAATACTGGTTACATAATTTAAATACGAGAAATTAAATTAGAAACGACATAACCCTATCAAATATATATTGGAATTATTACATATGACCACCATTTGGACCGTGTGTTAACCACGCATGTTCGACTAAGTCGGCTTGAAGTTGGCGATTGACTTCTACTGATCGTATCTGGTGATGACGGAAAATATGTTCTTCTAGGGATATGGGACTTGTTCTTGGATTCAAATCCAAAGTAGTGCCTCTTTCTTGGTGATAAATGGAGGCTCGTCCAATCAAGGCAATGGTGGCGACAATAACAGCGGCAACGACGGTGGCAACAATGGCGACAATAATGGTGGCAACGGCGATGAATTTTCATATATGAATTATTAATTATTGTATTGTTATTGTATTGTTATTGTAATGTTATTATTAAATGCTTTTTATTATTAATGTCAGTGCTAAATTAGTTATTATTAATGCCAACGTTAAATTACTTATTATTAATGCTAATGTTTAATTTACTATTGACTTAATTATTAATTATTAATTTTATTTTTTTATTATTATTATTATTATTATTATTATTATTATTATTATTATTATTATTATTATCATTTTATTAAGTGAGAGTGGGGAAGTATGAGAATTGAAATTAAATAGAATGGGAAGATTGAATCACTGAAGATGACTATAAAAATATAGGAGCCTGAAGGGGAAGGGAAGTCTGAGGGAAATGGGAGTCTGAGGGGAAGGGGAGTCCATACTCACTGGAGATGGCCTAAAGCACTGAAAGATATAAATTTACGAGCATGAAGATTGATGTCGTCAAAGATTGGTCCAAGAGCTCCTGCTACACCCTTCAAGCCCGAAATCCCTTGCATGACTAATAAACAATCTCCTTCAATTATTATCTTATTCCAACCCATAGTCAAACTGTTGGAAAAGTATTTGGTAGGAAATAATAACTGACTGCAGTAATGGAATCAAGGCGTGTTGCAATGCCACTTTCCTTAAGACTTATTTTGCCCCCACCACACGGTATACAATAGGGATTTGCGATTAGCCTTTAGGATACAATGAAACCCAATGTTTAATTCTGTTTTGTACTCACATAAATAAACCACAGGGCACACACGGATTTGGCAAAATTATCTAACTTATAGAATATTTTTCTGCAGTAAAATATAGTATAAGAAATTTGGAGAAGATGAGAAAAAGTTATTTTAATTTCAGAATTGTACTTGTCTTTTATAGACATATTTGTGTCTATTCCGGATAGACACAACTTTTAAAATTAACTATCATTTTAATAGTCACAACTTTACAATTTAAATTCAAATTCAAAATTAAATAATGGTAGTTACTTGGTAGTTATTTTGAAAATAACTCCTACAATCCCCCACCATTTTCAAAATCTCCAAATTTTAATGATTTTGTGGAATATATGCATAAATGAATGTATCGGTTCGATTTGAACATTCACTTAGTGAAATGTATTGCTGCCAATCAGAAATGTATGGTAGACTAGCTTTGAACCAACTATTCCTTTTTGACTGGTTAGGTACATATCACACATAAATTCCAAGTTCCAATGTGTGCCACTTTAGTCGACACGTATATAGCCTTGTGTCAATATCCTTTCATGAATGTTGTTAGAGTTAAGCCTTTTAACTCCTAGAAGCGGCTACACTTCTCACTCATATAGGTAGACCTTTAATTAGTACTCCCGTATTTATAGTACTTTATATTGAGTCTATTAAGAACCATATGTTCACCCTTCCTTTAACTTACGGGTACTAAGCACTTTACCTTGGGATGATAAATTTTAGTGCTTCCAACCATTTATATGACGTAATATGTCTCATTGAACTCAAGACTTGAAGTAGCAACTAGTGTTGAGTTGAGCTTACATCACTAATGATTTTAGTTTATAGGCTTTAGTCCCATCCCCTTTGATGTCTTAAAAACGAGATCCCTAGTGAGGCCTTTTGTTAAGGGATCCGCCAGTTTGACTTGATCGTACAAAATCAATTGTGATTACTCCATCAGTGATGAGTTGTCTCACATAACTATGTCTAACCCCAATGTGTCTAGACTTGCCATTATATACATGACAATATGCCATTGACAAAGTAGCTTGACTATCACAGTTAATAGATATTGGTGACATTGGTTTTGGCCACAAAGGAATGTTATAGAGTAAGTCTCTTAACCATTCTGCTTCTTTACTTGCTGAAGCTAATGCAATAAATTCAGCAGCCATAGTAGAATCGGTTATACATGTTTGTTTCTTGGAACCCCAAGAAATAACACCACCACCGAGCATAAAGATCCATCCACTTGTAGAGGCATGATCTACTCTATCTGTAATCCAACTTGCATCAGAATATCCTTCCAAAACTGAAGGATAACCTGAATAACAAATACCAAAGTTCATTGTTTTCTTTAAGTATTTCAATACTCTATAAACTGCATTCCAATGCAATTTACTCGGATTACTTGTATATCTACTTAGCTTTCCAACAACAAAAGCAATGTCCGGTCTTGTGCTTGTCATAGCATATATTAAGCACCCAATAACTCTTGCATATTCAAGTTGTGCTACTGGTTTTTCTTTATTAGGTACTAATTTTACACTTGGATCAAAAGGTGTAGATACCGGTACACATTCGGATTTACCGAACTTTTTGAGTACTTTTTCTACATAATGAGATTGTGTTAAAGTTATATTATTACCATCTCTTATTATTCTTATTCCAAGAATAACATCAGCCACACCCATATCTTTCATGTCAAAATTATTTGACAAGAATTTCTTGGTGTTTTCTACTTGTTCCAAGTCAGTACCAAATATTAACATGTCATCTACGTACAAACATATCATAACACCTTTACCATTTATAAATTTACTATAGACACATTTGTCTGATTCATTAATTTTAAAACCATTTGATAACACAACCTCATCAAATTTTTGGTGCCACTGTTTTGGTGCTTGTTTTAAACCATATAATGATTTAACAAGTTTACACACCTTATTTTCTTGTCCAGGAACTATAAACCCTTCGGGTTGTTCCATATAGACTTCTTCATCTAAAACACCATTTAAAAATGCTGTTTTTACATCCATTTGATGTATTACTAGATTATGAATTGATGCAAGTGCAATTAATAATCTAATAGTAGCAATTCTTGCCACAGGGGCATAAGTATCAAAATAATCGATACCTTCCTTTTGTTTAAAGCCCTTTGCTACTAACCTTGCCTTAAACTTATCTATTGTTCCATCTACTTTCGTTTTCTTTTTGAAAATCCACTTACAGCCTATTGGCTTGGAACCAAGAGGGAGGTCTACTAATTTCCAAGTTTTAATACCCATTATAGAGTCCATTTCATCTTGTATTGCTTCTTTCCAAAATGCAGAGTCTTGTGACTTTACTGCTTCTGTATATGTTAGAGAATCACCTTCTAAATTGAAGCAATATGGTAAATGCGTATTTATATCTTCTCTTGTTCCTTCTACCAAGAACATAAAAAAGTCAGGACCATAAGTCTTCTCTTTTCTAACTCTTTTGCTTTTTCTTTGTTCAATGACTTCTTCTTTGTCATTTTCTGGAATATAGTCATTTTCTGGAGTATTCTCATTTCCTGGAATACTTTCATTGTTAATGACATGATCTTTGGGTCTAGGAATTGAATTAAACCTCGTTTCATCAAAGATAGCATCTCTTGATTCAATTACTGTATTTACAGAATATGAATCATTTTTCTCTCTAACCATGAAACGATATGCTTTGCTATGTTCAGCATAGCCTATAAATATACATTCAATTCCTTTTTCACCCAGTTTTCTCTTTTTGGGTTCAGGTACCCTTACAATTGCTCTACAGCCCCAAACTCTTAAGTAATTAAGGTTTGGTTTTCTTTTATTCCAGAGTTCATATGGAGTAGTTTTACTCTTTTTATTTGGGACTCTATTTAGTATATAACACGCTGTTAATAGAGCTTCACCCCAAAATCCTTTTGAAAATCCCGAGTTAGAAAGCATTGCATTTACCATTTCAGTTAATACTCTATTTTTACGTTCTGCTATACCATTTTGTTGTGGTGTATATGGTGCAGTAACTTGATGTATTATACCAGTAGACTCAAAATACTTAGGATTATAGTATTCACCTCCTCTATCACTTCTTAAACATTTAATAGATGATTCACATTGCAATTCTACTTCAGTTTTATAAATTTCAAATTTATCCATAACTTGATCTTTTGAATGTAATAAGTAAACATAACAAAATCTAGAATAATCATCTATAAAGGTAGCATAATATTTCTTTCCACCTATAGTTGGAGTACTATGTAAATCACATAAATCACTATGAATTAAGTCAAGTAACTTAGAACATCTATCAACTTTAGGGAAAGGAATTCTAGTGATTTTTGTAAGCATACAAGTTTTGCATTTATCATGATTATAATCAATTTCAGGAATTAATTCTAATTTAACCATATCATGCAATTTTCTATAATTAACATGTCCTAAACGACTATGCCATAAACAAGAAGTAGACTCAACGATATAAGTAGAAATGACTTTATTAATATTATCAATAATGTTGAGTTTAAACATGCCCTCATTCATATAGCCTTTTCCTACAAAGGCACCACCCTTAGAGATTACAAAGTTATCAGCCTCAAAAACTAGTTTGAAGCCATACTTATTAAGCAATCCACCTGATACAAGATTTTTCCTAACTTCAGGAACATAATAAACATCTTTAAGTACAAGCACTTTTCCAGAAGTAAATTCAAGATGAACAGTCCCTTTGCCCTTTACTTCAGCAGTAGCCGAGTTTCCCATGAACATAACACTTCCATCATTGACAGGTTCAAGGCTTTTGAAAAGGCTCTTGTCCTTGCAAACATGTTTGGTTGCACCAGAATCTATCCACCATGCTCCATCATCTTGTACTAGATTCACTTCAGAAATCATAGACACAAAGTTGTTGTTAGAGGCTGGAGCATTTTGATTCTTTTTCAGATGACGGCATTCAGCCTTTATGTGGCCAAGTTTTCCACAATGGAAGCAAGGACCCTTCTTTTTCTTTTTCTTAAAATTCTGACCATTTGGTTTCATAAATTGTTGTTGCTTGTTTTTCTTCTTAAAGTTGTTATTTGGTGGTTTGTTTGATTCTCCCCCTTCAACCACATGGATTTTGGAAACTTCAGAATCCATTTCAGAATTCTCAAAGGACTTAGAAGTCTCTTCTTGATTGCGAAAATCTTCCTCAACACGAAGATGGTTTCCAAGATCCTCAAGAGTCATCTCCTCTTTCTTATGTTTAAGAGTTTTCTTAACATCTTTCCATGATGGAGGGAGTTTGTCAATTATAGAGGACACGGCAATAGTATTATCCATTTTCAGTTTATATTGTTCATAACTTGATAAAATTTGATCAATTTCATGCCACTGATCCATAACAGAACGACCATCAACCATTTTGTAATTATTAAAACGACTAACCAGAAATTTTCTGCTACTTGCATCTTCGGACATGTATCTTGCCTCCAATTTGTCCCAAAGTTCCTTTGCAGTAGGCACGTTTTGATAAGCATCGAACAAGGCATCAGACATCCCGTTCAAAATATGGCCTCTACAAATGTAATCATCATTTTCCCACTTCTGCCTTGCACGAGTTTCAGCAACAGTTTCATCATCGGTTTCTGTAGGCTTTTGTTGAGTGAGCACATAGACAACTTTTAGAGTTGCAAGTAGGAAATGCATCTTCTTTTGCCAGCGGTTGAATTTTCCTCCTTCAAAACGTTCCAATTTCACAATGTTTGTAGACATCTCTTTGATTGATGCCATTAATGCAGTAACAAAATTCAGTCTTAAGATTGTTGGAAAAGTATTTGGTAGGAAATAATAACTGACTGCAGTAATGGAATCAAGGCGTGTTGCAATGCCACTTTCCTTAAGACTTATTTCGCCCCCACCACACGGTATACAATAGGGATTTGCGATTAGCCTTTAGGATACAATGAAACCCAATGTTTAATTCTGTTTTGTACTCACAGAAATAAACCACAGGGCACACACGGATTTGGCAAAATTATCTAACTTATAGAATATTTTTCTGCAGTAAAATATAGTATAAGAAATTTGGAGAAGATGAGAAAAAGTTATTTTAATTTCAGAATTGTACTTGTCTTTTATAGACATATTTGTGTCTATTCCGGATAGACACAACTTTTAAAATTAACTATCATTTTAATAGTCACAACTTTACAATTTAAATTCAAATTCAAAATTAAATAATGGTAGTTACTTGGTAGTTATTTTGAAAATAACTCCTACACAAACTAAATTCCACTGCCCGGAAAGCGGCAATTGCTTCAGCATCTTCAGGACAGAGAGGAAAATTTAGAGTAATGCCCTTCCAACCCACACATTCCCCAAGTTCATTTCTTGCAATTATACCAATACCAACAGTCCCATTTACAGAACAAACAGCTGCATCCACATGTTTAGTCTCAGACTTTACAAATTGCACTTGTGACCCTAATTCCTAAAAGTACTTGCAGTTGTGTCTCATAGAATAGTTACTATATAGCACTTTTGATCTTATTAAATTTTCTTAGTTTAATTTGCATGTTTGATCCTAAATAATGAGATAGATACTAAAGTACGCACATTTAAAAAAAAAAATGGAATGAGAAATATAATTTTGTGAAGTGTGGAACTAAAAGTATTAATGGTCTAATCCTACTTTTGATCATGTACTTAATAAAGTTACACTTTTAAACCTTGTAGTTTGCCTTAAAAAATACATATGCAGAATTTGACTTGAGATATTTACGAAAGTCTTGTAATGGAGTAGTTGTATGATCTCATTTTTCTGCATGTTTAAGGATTTTAAATTTCCAAAATATTGTTTTTTTTTTTTAATCTTTATTCTTATGATTGTCGAGAACATAATATGTTATGTGATAGATCTTTATAACTAGAGTACTATTCAAATGATGAAAACGTATTTTCCCCTAAATTATGACGTTGCCAATTGAATTTTCTCTTCATAATCTTTTACTACTAGATCATCTTTGCCATTTAATATTATGATAAACCATTCACCAAACAAATTAACTTGTATTTGTGCAATTAGTTTATACTTTCTATCTTTTGAGAATGGTGTTTTTTCTTGAGATTTTTGTCACACTCACATAAAAATTGGAAAATATAATTTTTTTTTCTAAACATACAAAAATCGATAATATATGATCAAGAGATCCTCCAAATCTCTAAAAACTCTGAGAAAACCAACACAAATAGGCTCAAATTATAATAATGCACGCAATTTCAACCTCATAAATACGTAGTACGTAATATTATTAGTATCAGCATTACGTTCGTGTCAAAGAAACACATTTTCAACGCAAGACTTTTTGTAGATTAGATTATGAAAAATAAGATCCTTGACTGTGGAAATTGCTGATGAAATTGTGAATTTGTTTGTACAATAAGATGATTACTATTCTATTCCTACATTTTTAGACCTTTTGTGCACATTGGGATGATGTCAAAGGAAAATAGCTGCACGCCTTTTCGTTTATTTCCTAAAAGACAACAGCCAGTGCATGCCTGTCCAGATAGAACCGTACGTCTTTAATGATTTATAATCAATAACGCAGCACCAATTCTTATCTCTATCTTTTACCGCTTACATGCACATCTACAGTTAGCCGTTGGGACAGCTAGTCAACGGTCAACTTCTTTTACAAATGTACGAAGGCAAAAACAATCAATAAAATTAAAAAGCTTGCTTTGCATTGGCAGGAGTTTCTGGGAAGTATTATAATTCCAGGCCAACACCTCGGATGTTGAATAAATACGACATTCAACACCAAAATTCCATTGACGATGTTCATACCACCGTCAAATAGTTGGGAATAAATGGATGATATTGGTCATGTGCACAGCACGAAAATTATCACATGATAATGATAACGTGAAGGAAACATTATCACTTTCACTCTAAAAGAGACGAGATTACCTGATAGTTTTCCTCCAAAAGTGAGGGAAACGTGATAATTTTCCCTTCAAAAGACTAGATAACGGTCACGTTTTCCCCAGTCATATACACCTTAAATTATTTGTTCATGAAGATGATCACAAATCCAAATCCGGAGGGTAGACATGAACCTTGAGCAACTCATTTCCCACATCCTTTTGATCGTCCTGAATCCGCTTCGCTGATTTCGCAGCCGAGCTATTGCACCACAACAACTCTATCTTCTCTAACGAATAAAACTCTCCTAGGCTATCAGGGATCTCCTTAAGTTGCTTGCATCTCTCTAGAACAAGTTTTTCGAGGGCCGGAAGATTTTCAGGGAAAGCACTCCATGTTTTAATGTTCAAACTTTCTAATTTAAGGAATTTGAGGTTAGGGAACTCGACATCTCCCATATTCCACACTTCACCAAAAACGGATCCAAAGCCTAATTTGAGAACCTCGAGGTTTGGTAGTTTTTCGACAATGGTTGAAATGGCATCCCATTGTAGACGGAACTTTGACAGCGTCAGCTTTTTTAAGCTCAAAGCTGGAAGGATGAATGAGCTTGAACTTCGCTCTATATCGTTGTATGACAGCTTAAGTGATTCGAGTTGATCAAAAGGCTCCAGATTTGGAAACTGGGAGTCGTTACCCCTAGGATCAAAGAATATGCACCTTAGTTTTCGAAGATTTGGCAATCTTCTTATCAAATTCCTCTCATGTCCTAGATAAATTGCAGGCGTTGAAAGTGTTTCTAAACTCTCCAATTTGGATGCATCGTCGTCATCATCAAACTCGAAACGAGCGCGATCATTTATATGTAGGTGCCTCAACTTGACCATTGTCCAGATCACAGCTGGCACTGTAAGTTCACCTTTTACTCCTTTGATAATCAAGGTCTCCAATTTCCAGAAGCTAAATATTGATGAAGGGATGGATTTCCAACCAGCCTGGACTGATACGTACCTTAAATGAACCATCATCATTAGATCGCTATTTAATTCGTCGCCAAGAGTGGTGCTCTCTAAATGCAGCACGCATAGCAACTTAGACATGCAAAAGACTGATTTGACAACGTCGTTCCACAATGGGATTTTTTTGTTCATGTTAAAGAACAAAAAAGAGTGTAGAGGAGGAGTAATTGAAGGACTTGGAGCATCGAGATCTGTTCTTTTCAGACACATGCTTAGGCGCCATTGACTGATTATGGGATCTGGTACTACTGACTCATCGTACACATGAATTTGCTGCAGAAATGAATCCTTTTCAGCTGTTCTCAAACAAAACTCATGTAACAAATCATGGACACGGCATGTTTTCACACTGCCGTTGTAGCTTCTTTCAGCAACCATGATGAGGCTTCTGTCTATAAGATCCATTAAGTGTGTTCTACCTTGAGCCTCTAAGGTCATAAGCTCACTTTTTTGTATAAATCCTTCAGCAATCCACAACCATATTAAATTCTCCGCGGAAATTTCTTTATCCTCTGGAAATGCTCCAAGATAAAGAAAGAGTGGTCTTAAGTAATTTGGCAAAAACTTGTAGCTTAGTTCTAACACATGCATCAAATGTCCTTGAGAATCACTTGCAATATGCGAGCTCAAATTTTCTTCGACTTGCTTCCAGAAACCTAATTCCTCCTCAGCTGACTTCAGAAGAAGTCCAGCAACCACTATAACTCCAAGTGGCAATCCTTTGCATTTTCCTGCAATTTTCTTTCCGACATGTAAGAAATCTAATGGACAAGTTTTACTACGAAAGACTGTTGCTTTCAGCAGATCCCAACTCTCATCATCAGTTAAAAAACGAAGTTCTAGAGGATTGGTATGATATATGGCTTGTATTCCAATAACTTTGTTCCGACTAGTCAACATAATCCGGCTTCCTATGTTATTATTCGGAAAGGAAGTTCTTAGGTCATCCCACGCTTCGATATTCCAAACGTCATCCACGAGAATCAGATACCTCCTTCCGGTTAGTTGTTTGTGAAGAATTACAGATAAATCTTCAGCACTTTTTCTGCGGATCAAATCGTCGAGCTCGAGCACAGAACTTAAAATGTCAAGCAACATATCTTTTTTGTTGTATTCTTGTGAAACACAGCACCATGCACGAAGTTGAAAGTGAGAGGCTATGAGAGGATCTTCATACACTTTCTTGGCAAGAGTGGTCTTACCAAGTCCAGGCATGCCGGTAATCGAGACAACATCTAGCTCCTTCAGATCAGAGACGAGACGCTCCTTGAGTAGCTTCATCTCATCCTCAAAGCCTATCACCACATCAGTTGTTGGGAGTACTGATTGAGATACCACATGATTGCGATCCTTGCTTGCAACGCTAATAGATTTTTTCTTGATGATCTCCAGTACATCTGTTTTAATTAGCTTCATCCTTTCTATAAAATCAGAAATCAAAACAGATCTGTACGAAACAGGACAAACTCTGGCATACAAGGAGTTGATGAGATAATCTGCCTCATAGGATGAATTGTTGATACGAATAGAAAGATCTTCCAATTCGTAATCCAGTATGATATTATTATCCCTAATTTTCTTGAGAAAGGATTCGAACATAATTAGATCATCGAGAATTATTTGGACTTGATCCTTCCAATCCATGATCAGATCACAGTTCATTAAGTACTCCTTCAAGTTGTTGATAAGATATTTCAAATTACCCAACTGATCGGTTTGAGGAAATTTCCACCCGAATCTGTTATAATCAATTAGAAAGATGGTATCCATGATTTGAGCTCTCATAAACTTAACTTTCTCGACCAAATCAGTTAGCTCATGGCCAAACATGATCATGTTTCTCTTCTCGACCGCTCGGTAGACGAAAGATCCTATGTTCCTGACCACGGCTTCGACGTTTACTCTAATGTCCAATAATTTCTCCCCCTCTCCATCTTCTTTTGAAGGGTAACTGATGACCAGGCGCTCCAAGAATCTCAGCTCATCTTGAAGAATTAGGAATTGAACCTTCACCAGATCTGTTGAAACAAAAATTTCCCAACTATATTTAAGCTCAGTCAATTTTTTTTGAACACAATCCACATATCCCAACAGAACTTCATGAGTCAAGGGATCAGGACTAGAATCTAGCTGCAATACTGAAGCAGCAACTTTGATGATAACGGTACGCATCTCAGACTCTAGACTTTTGGCTTCAATCTGCACATACAATTCCTTCACGCTATTTTGATGATAACTCAAGTAGGAATAACAAGCAATCTTTTCGACCAAAGTTTCCAAGCAAACCAACAACTCCTGCCATTTTTCAGGATTGATCCAGTCCTTGGTTACATGGAAAAAGTTTCTCAAAAAGCTCAACTTTTCTCTCAATTCTATTGTTGTTTTTATGTAATATCTAGTAGAAGCACAATGCAAATCCTCTAGAACTTGATCGATAAAGTCTACCACCGATTCTTCTTTGCTTATTATAATATTCATGAAGTGAGTGGGTGGAGATGAGTGTGGTGATGAAGTTAAAACAAGTAAATAGGCTTTTGCAATCCTTGGCACCATAGACCAATCATCTCTCATAATTTGTTCTAAACAAGAGATTGTAGACTCATCATCCTTGTTAAGTGATGAAGTAGGACAAGAAAGGAGACGCTCTATTGCACATACAAAGTAAGATTCAATACCTTTCAAAATATCAACCAAACTCGTATTTACCATTTCACCCTCCTCCTCGATGCACCACTTCAACATGGCCCTGAAAAATGTTTTAAGTAATTTGCACCTTTCCTTGAGGAAGTTGATCAGGATCTGCATGTTGTAGAGATACATAGCATATAAATTTGTCTCTGACCATTCGAGTTGAGCAATGAGGGCCATAAAAATTGAATTGAAGTTTTCGTACACAAGATCGATATTTTCGCTATCTAGATGATCCAACATATGTTCGTTCATCTTCTGATATTTTTTCACAAACTCAACAACAGGAACTTCCATCTGATCAATTCTTTTTTTTCACTCTTGGTTGATGAATTATACTACTCAGATTGACAAGTTTTGTAGTTGTGAAGTTGACCAGTTAGTTATTAATAGTATTATTGAAGAAGGAATCACTGAAATTTTTATTCATTCCCCTCATCCAACCTGTACTGCAAGAATTGAATAATCAATAGCAGCAAACTGTTAATAAAAAATTCCTTTACTATATAAAAAAAGAACTCAGCACGCAACCTCAATCTGCACAAAATAGGTCACTTTAGATCGACATTTCTAAAAATCATTTTTTAAGTGCTACATGTTGATAATGATCCCCACAACTTAACTTGAACTATTTAAAAATTAGTTTATTAAAATATGTCGATCTTAGAGATTCTTGAAGCAATAAGTTAACTACTTCTACGGATGAGATTTCTGAACACCAATTCTAATTATCTTTAATATGACAAATCTCATCATACATTTTATCACTAGCATAAAATGTACGAGAGATTGTTGAATTTTTTTTGGCTACGGGTAGGTACCATCCTCCATGTTTTTATGTCTTAAAGATGAACACGTGGCTGCCAGGGATTGTTATGTGTCGTTGGTAGATTGTTTTATGCAAGAGAAATAAATAGAGTGTTGAAATGACATATTTTTTTAGTTTAGCGAATTAATAATATATAATTATTATGTTGTATCATATTGTTTGTACAACGGTCACACAAAAGTAATTGTTGTATGCATTTGGTAATGGTATTTATCTAATTGGTTAATCCTATCGCATGGAAAAATTATACTAATTATTTGGATTTGATATTGTTATTTGACTCTTAATTACCTAATTCTCTACTTTTTTTACGAACATGGCCCATATTTTTTTCTCTGTACTGTGCACGTCCGTTGCATTTTAGTACATTCATGATTTATTAATTTGCCACCTCTCATGGGGCAGAACAGATAAGTCTGTCATGATGCGCAGTAATAGTATGCTTCATCACCATTTTAATATTATATATATATAGATATTTTTTTGTGTTACTTACATTTTAGTGGTGTCAAAAGATTTATGGTGCATTAATTATACACAGATGCCTAATATTAATAAGAAAAGAAGACGGTCAGTGATTTATCTTATCTAGAATTTAAAATACATGAATGCACAGAAATTGTACCAACATTTATTTAGGTTCTGTTGAGAAAATTGAAATTTGATTGCCTCTCGAAGTTCAAAATTTGTTCAGGATATGCCTCAATAGGTTGAAGGTCAGTTTAGTATAGTTTATAAAATAAACTAAAAGAGTAATAGTTTTCTAAATAGATTGCACAAAATTTTATTGCAAAACAACAATAACAAAAAGTTTACAGTATAACATCTTATAATCTAACTTTCATCATGCCCCTTCACTAAAAATATATATCCCCTAAAAACAGTCATGTATCATGTATGCAACAGCTTAAATTAAATATACTTATCGCCATAATTTCCTCTAAAATCACAATCCATTGAAAAGAATCAAAATCAGAAGAGAAATCATATTTCCGATATTCAAAGTAGACCACTAATCATATTTTTACAAAGAGACTAATGAATCAAACTTATGCAATAAAGAACACCAAATAGAATCTATCTTAAGTAAAGATTTCAATATTGCAGAAAAAGAAACAACAATATTTTTATCAAAAAAAAAAATAATGCCAACCAGCCACCCTATTTTATTGTACATCAGATAAATTTATTGACATACATAAGTTAATGTCAACAATATACTTTTCCATCCAACTTAAAGATCAATCACAAATTTATTCTTGAAAGTTCAACAAAAAGCAGAATGAATACTCTCAGCAACTCACATCAATCAAAGGGTCTTACGAGCAAGCAAAATTTACAGAAAAATATGAACGTGGAGGAGCAGTTGTAATTTGGGTTGCATCAAAATATATTTCATTAAAATATAAAAACGACACTATCGTGCACCCGTGCCTTCTGGTTTTGTGCAACACATTCAGATATCCACATCAAGTTCCTGATCTCCTGTTCTCTCAACCTCATGTATGCAAAAAATACAGCATAGTGAAACTGCATCGCCCAAAGATTACGAATAATTAATTTATCATTCAAGAAAGAGAAAATTCAAAGGCAGAAAGATGCTAACAATAATCACTAATAAGCTAAATTTCTCGTAAAAGTAACACGCACCTGCTGCTCAAAGGCTAGGCATAGTCGTTTCACTTCCTCTTCATAAAATGCCTTGTCAAGCATCTGACTTTCTCCATAAGATAATTTAGAAAATATGGACTGATAAGGAGGATACTTTTCCATGGCACCGCGAACCTAGAAAGGTCAAAAAGATAATAATATTAATCTAGAGCAAGCGCTAAATTCTTGAGTAGAATAGGGAAAAAAAGATTCTATTCAGATTATATGCTTCCTTCTATGATTTCAGTTGCCGTACTTTTGGAGCAAGGGTGGGTGATGGGTGTAGGGAGATGCCTTTTCAGGATAGATTACTCATTGGTTTTGTACAAGTTACCAGCATTACAAGCAATATATCAAATAGAATCAATACAAGACAAAAGAACATGAACTAAAACTACTGATCACCTGATCTATGTCCTCACAGACAGCAAGTTCCTCGTGACCATATGGATACCTATTCAACAAATAAGCCGTCAGTGACATGGAAAAGAGCTACAAGCATATAATTTCGACGCCATGAAATATTGAGGAGTTAAAAAGCCCTTACAGTAAGCCAAAATTAGAATACAGTTTCCTACGATCATCTCGAGTCAACTCGGTGCCAATGCTGCAGATGAAAATCAAATGAATTGGTTAGAAAATGGTTTTATATATATATATATATATATATATATATATATATATGTGTGTGTGTGTGTGTGTGTGTGTCACATCTTCAAGAATTTCAGGCATAGATTCAACCTGTTTATTGTGATATTGACTGCCCTTCTGTCAGCCTCAAACGCTAGGAGGTCAGACATAATCTCTGAAGTGGCGCCGCCAAGTTTCTGATTGAAAATTCTGAAGTTAAATACTTGAGGAGAGAAAAAAATGTATTTCCAAGCAAAAGAAAAGGAAACTTTCTGAACAATCCAAGATGCCCAGTGTACCTGGCAAAATCTGTAAAAGTCCTCAAGGTATGCCTTGTATAGAGTATTCCTCATAATTTCGATGTTCATGTCATCCAAGTCCTGCAAAAGTATCCAAATATGAGGAAAAAACACTCACATGCATAGTAACACTTTGATTAAGCAAGTGTATCACAGATCATAAGAGACAAAGATCGGTAGTTATAAGCCAAATCAACCCCTAATATGGAATGCAAACAAAAAACTGACAGCAGTTAATACCTCTGAAGTAATGCACTCGGAGAAGTATGGAGCCAGGGGCGTGTCAACAAGTACCAATCTGTAAAGCTCCCTCATATTCTGAGCAACAGCTAGAGTAGCAATGCTGCATATATAAATGCCAAAGTCATAATGTGACCTCGAATGGGTATAAATTGAAACAAATGGGTATTACCTGTCAAACATTCCCAAAGGATGGCATTTCTCCAACAATTCCTGAACATCTCTCTCGTGCAAAGTACCAGTGACAATTAGCACTACATTGTCGATCATGTGACCGTATCTAAACAATAAGCAAAACTTTTGGGTCAAGAACGGACAATCTTATTATATTTGAAAGAAGGTCACAAGGGTATATTTTTAATAGTAGCAAGTAACAGCTATTCCCACCATAAAAAAGCAAGGTATCTTAACAAACTTGGTAATTACAATCCATAATAATTATCTCAATCTGGCGTGGCCAGGGAAATGGGAATACTTCTGAATTATTTCTAAATATCAACAACTTCATCAGCAATAAAAATTTAATAAGAGGCATACAAAAACTTCTAATTTTCTCCAAAAGATATTCATACAAGAACACAAATTATTTCACATTGTCATATGCATCATTGCCGGATTCTGATCTTTATGCTAGACACACATTATTTAATGCTAACCTGATGTACTCTAAAAAGGTTGACAGAGGCTCTGTCGCTTGGGTTAACATGTGCTTATACTCATCAACCAGTTTAAGGGTGCATTTCTCCACAATTGTTGTCGTATGCAATGGAGAGGGCTCTGCAATTGAATAAACAACCAAATTGACTTACGATGCTGGCTTCTAAATTAAAAAGACAGAGCTAGTGAAGCTTCATTAGAACTAAGATGTCCATGACAAGTAGTAAATAAACAAGTTTCACTTTCTAAATCAACTAAGCACAGATGCAGGTTAAATTTTCAACTCACCTTGATCAAGTTATCTGGTGATACTTATCAGAGTAATTAAACTACCTATCTGCTTTGGGATATTGGATAGATGGTTTTAATTTTGGGGAAAGGAATTTATATCTGAAGATTGAATATGACTCCAATATCAAGGATTGCAAATCCATCACAATGGCTGAAAAGATAGAAACTAAGTATCCTCCCAAGTGTAGTTGATATGTCATTCTTAAGTTCAAATACTTGGAACAAATCATTCAATTGAAGCAATTAATGTGCTGATCTATAGTAAAAATGCACAGAAAATTAAACAAATCTGAGAATTGCAGATCTAATATTTAGTTGACTTGGAAATTAACACAAAACCAAGCAGATCAACTTAAGAACTCTAAAGAAAAACTTAATATTCCCCATTAAATCAATCGATGTAGTTCCCAACGGCTCCACTACATAGATGAAACTCCAGAGGTTCAAACTAGTTAAAAAGCCCAGCCTAAAAAAATTGAGTATTTTAAACTGATTTACTGAATTAAAACAAAATCAAACATATAGAACCAATCACTTCAAAACTGAACAATTCTATCCACCATCACATAAATTGGAAAACAATTACCAAACAGCAATGACAAAATTCTGAAACACGGAATAGATAATTTAAATGCAAGCTTAAAAAAAAACTGACCGTTTTGGAGATATGGACCGTACTCGGTGGCGGAGAGGTGCATCTTGATGTCATCTAGGGTTTCACACTGGCAGAGGTTGTTGTAATCGGCCGCAGTGAGGAGGCCGGAGCGGTATCCCCGGACGATCGCCTCCAGGTAACCGCCGTGGATGTTGAAGGTCATCGCTTCGAATCCGTACATTTTGATTGCTGTAGATCTGAAGCGAATCGGATTCGGATAAGGAATTTGGTACCAATTAGCCCCTTCGAGAAAACCCTAACGATGTTCTGTAGAGGATAGAAAGGGTGGTCGAGGTAAAGACGAAGGGGGGTTGATTTGTGTTGTGGGGTGGAATTATGTCTAATTTTCAGATCACGTCTCACGTTGATGCTGATTGTCTGACGTGGGTAAAATCTATTCAATATATTTTGTTAAAAGAATTTTATTTACATACTGAGCTCAATTATAATTTGAGCTGGAGTGAGATGGATCTACTTAAATTCAAATTTAAATAAATCAAATAAAACAAGCTAATTTTATCTCATCATATTCGAAGATTCAGAGTTAAATTGTAAAAAGGTCGTTTTTTTTTACCATTATTATATAAGTCAAATTGAATTCAAACATAAAATTTGAAATAATATTATATATCTGTCCAATTTTTGTGTAGCATTAAAATTCTATATATGGGTGTACAAAAAAGTATAAATTGAATAATTGTTATTCCTTACATATTTTTCTGGTTGTATTGACCATTGAATACTATTTTTAAGGACATACATGTAAAAATACCTAAAGATTTCACATTTTAAACTTTTACTTAAAATCCCGCGTCAAAAATAAAAGAATAAAAAAATGTAACGAATGGAGTATCATTTTAATATTATTATTATATCTTGCAAAATAATTGTTAGCTCATTACAAGATTATTTGGATTGGTTTTCATCAAATTTCATGATCTTGAGAAACTAGGTAAACTTATATTTCTCAATGTTAGAGTTATTGGAGTATTAGTTTTATAGATTGAGTAGTAGTGTTAGAGTCCTATTAGAATTAGTCCTATTTGAATTAGGAATGTTTTACTTTCTTCTATAAATACTCCTACGTTGTCTTTGTAACATAACACATTGATTATTAATGAGAATTCAGTATTCCCCCAACTTTGTCTTTCTTTACATGGTATCAGAGCAGATACCGATCTAGGGTTTGAGAGTGAGTGAAACCTTGGCAGCGGCGGCTCCGCCTTAATAAGCCGCTGCGGCCCTCAAAATTTGCTAAAAGTTCAGTATTGTTTTTTTGTCGTGTCTTTCTTCTTGCCTTCGTTTTTATTTTTCTTGTTTTCCGCTGCCGTCTTCCAGAGTCCACTCGTCAACCGTCACGCCCCTTCCGTATTTGGTATTGATTTGTCCATTGCCGCCAGCCCTGATGGGTTTCGCAAATATCTTTGTTGTTGTTTTGGGCCATTAGTGTGTGTGAAATTTGTTCACTGATTATGGGAAGATCTTTTATCGGTTCTTCGATGGATGGGTGTTGGATTTGTTACGTTTGTGGGTTTGTCGAGTTGTTAATGTTTTGGAATTGTTGAACTCTTGATCGAAGTTGTGGCTTTTGGTTGTCATGGTTTGGTGATTTCGTAGATACACTTGGTGAAGTGGATTTCACAATTGGGGTGGTTTCGATGAATACACTCGGGAGAGTGGGATTCATGCATTGGGTGGTTTCGTGGATACACTCGGGAGAGTGGGATCTACATGGATTGGTTTCGATGGGTACACTCGGGAGAGTGGGATCCATAAATTGGGTTGATTTTGTGAAACACTTGGATAAGTTGGATTTACGGATTTTTCGCAATTGATGGTCCACAACTGCTACATCTGTCGTCAATTCGTTATCGTTATTAGTTTTTTGTTTATTGTTTTTGTGTTTAAACTTTTTTGTTGCAAGCTTAGAGCATAGTATGCTCTAGCTTGAGGGGGAGTGTTAGAGTTATTGGAGTATTAGTTTTATAGATTGAGTAGTAGTGTTAGAGTCCTATTAGAATTAGTCCTATTTGAATTAGGAATGTTTTACTTTCTTCTATAAATACTCCTACGTTGTCTTTGTAACATAACACATTGATTATTAATGAGAATTCAGTATTCCCCCAACTTTGTCTTTCTTTACACTCAAAACCCACGTAGCAAATTATGAATTATAACCTAATAATCTCAAACATGTAAATATAATGATTTGACATCTATCATGTATTTTATTTCTATTAAAACATCGATTTGACAAATACCATTATTTCAAATACCACTGATTCAACCCCTCAAACTCCAACATTCATATTATGTTTCAATTTTTTGAAAACCAAAAATTTAATATGTACAAATATAGTTTTAAATGTTTCACTTTAACCATCTAAACCAGTTTTTCCAAAAAAGAAAAAAAGGAAAGAAAGAAAAAACAAGCATTATCAAACCAAAACCAATCCAAATAGACCCAACAAGTCTTTTTTTTTTTTTTTTAATGCGATCATCAATGGTTATATCAAAAACTTTCCAATTACTATTAAATTACAAAAATAAACTGGGTACAAACACCAGTAATAAACTATGATAAAAAACTAGTAAAAATCTAATTTAAGTTCTTTTATTGTTAGGACCATAGGCGGACGTATTAGTATTGGAGTGGTGTATTTTTTTTAAAAAAAAAAAATTCAATAAATTAGCCCAATATGAAATTTCCAGCCCAAATATAATTTTAATCCAATTAATATCACACAACCCACTCTAATAATAACTCACTCTACCCAATTTCTAAGCCCCAATGAAAAGCCAATTTTTCTCTACTCCCAATATCTCTAAACCCTAACTCTAGCCACCATTGCCACCTCCTGCCACCCGACCGCCGCCGCCCCACCTCCGACCATCCACCCAACCCATTGAAGTCTTGAACACAAAATGGCCCAATTGTGAATGTTAGTAATTTTTTCTATATATATTTATTATATATATTTGTGCAATTGTGCTTATGTAATAAACTAATAGTGTTATATATTCATTATTAATGTTTATATTCACTTCCCAAAATCAATCTTAAGATTCAAGTTTCATTTTTGTGCTCAAAGTTATATATTTGTTAAGATTTTCATATGATGATTAAATCAAGATGCAATAGAGTTAATATTATTCATTTACATATCAAACACTAATCTTAGATAGTTAATAGTTTTTTTTTTATTGAAATGTCAAACACTAATCTTATATTATTAATAGTCTTTTATTAACATTTATTGGCATATTGGGATTCATTATTATGTCTATTATATTTAACTTCTACTTTTTGAGTATGTCATTATTCTTGAGATAGTTATGTTTTGTACATTTTATAGTGTTAGAAATATGGCTATACCTATACCTACACCTCACGATGAGTCTTCAAGTAATGTTCACATTCAAAGTGACCCGCATGAGCTTCCAAACTTTCATATTGAAACGAACTTGCCCGAGCTTCCGAGTGGTCCCGGTCTATGACCTCATATAACTTTATATGATTCTAACATTTGAGAGAGAGTTCACAGAGCATACTTGCTCAAAGGTTTATTTTTGTCAAACTCCACCTCCCCATTTTTGTATTGCGTCATATATTTTCTCGTGACTAATATAAACTTTAAGTTTAATTGTTTGACATATTTTTTTTTTTTGTATAAGTTTAGCCCCCCTACCAAAAATCCTGGATCCGCCCCTGGTTAGAACCTCAACTTTGCTGTTAGACTATGGTAATCGACTACAACTTTGCTCCCTAACCTATGACCAGATCGAAAATCATGCAATGAATAATAACACATTTACAAACACTAATATTGCAGGCACATGCGGTGATTCTAATCTTTTTCACAAAGTTTCTATACATAGAAATTAGAAAACATTACCACATACAATGATACAAACATTTACAAGTAGAAACTTCAACCGAAAGAAATTTGTGCTAATTAGCAAATAGGGTTCAATCCAATTGTATTGCCCCCAATCACAAATGGACAATTGTAATCGAAAAGTAGTTGCCTTTGCAATTTAATTCCATTACTATTCGATGATAGCAAAAAGGGCATATTATAAAATCCACATTCATCATCACTACTTCCCTTTTGCAAATTCTTGACATTTTCATCGTCACTCTCTCCTTCATTCGAGTTCTTCATAACCAGTTCTTTAAATACCGAAGATCTAAGTAGCAGGCCCACTGCTGTTGGAGATGAAGATGAAGATGACTTTCTGCAGGTACTAAATGAGGTTTTTCTTACATATGTTTCGTCATTTACATTAATTGATTTTGTTTGTAAGAATGAGGGTTGTAATCTTTTGCGTGAGTTAAACAATGATATTGTTTCATGTGATTGTGTGATTGGTTTTGTTTCTGGAGCAGGAATACCAGTTGAATTGTTGGCTTCTGGCTTTAGCCAATTAATGTAGGTACTTAGGTCAAAATTGGTGACTGCATTAATTCCTCGATACTCTATTGCTGCAATGTCGTATGCACGAGCTGCTTCTTCTTGTGTACCTGCACATACATAGATATATTATGTAATGTTAATATTCTTTAAAAGAATACAAAATTATTTCTATTTTTCCTCATGTCCTTTTTGTTCATGAAATTATTAAGTTAGTCTATTTTTTGTTCTTGAATATTAGTGAGGAAACACTTTTCTTGCTTCAGATGATAGAACGTTGAGCTTCGTTTTTTGTTCAATTTAATTTCCTTATTGTTTTACACACTGAAGTTCAAGAACCAAATGTAGCTGGTAGTTTGGTTTACTTACTGTAAGTGCCGAGGTAGAGGTACTTATTTCCGAAGACTCTCCCTATCCTCGCTTCCCATCTTCCGTTATGATGGTGTCTGCATTCATTTCCATTTATATATTTTCAAGAATTAGCTAAAAGTTAGTTAAATGGGTAAAATTAGTCATATTTTATTTTTTGTTATTTACCTAGCAACTCCTCTGTACTTTGAGACTCCTCTTGAAAACCCACTGCTCTTTCTGCAGATTGAATGTTTGGTTAATTAGTTTACCCATTTGAACAATGAATTGAAGTTTTAAATTATTTATGAAATGAAATGTTAAATTTTACCTTCTCAATGAGGCTAGATATTCTTCTTTTGTGACAGTCTGCATAATTTCTATTTGTTTCTCATAATCGGATATCTGCAGAGAACATTTAAGGGATATAAATATATGATAAGGGATTGAGATTGTAGCTATTTTGTGTTTCTCAACAGATAATTAAAAATACTTACCGAAAAATTGGTAAAAGTTGAAGTCCCCCAGTACTTGAGTGCAGCTAAATCGTAAGCTCTTGCTGCAGCTTCCTCATCATCATAGGCTCCTGAAGAGTGTTTGTATATATTTAAAGCCTCAGTTTATGTCTTAAATTCGTAATTCTTGTAAAGAGTTAAAAAGATCCACTAACCAAGATATACTGTTGTATTTCGATTTCCATTGCAGAATCCAAAGAGCAGAGCAGCAGACCATGAAATAAAACAAGAGTATGTTAGAGCTGACACTTTAGAAAAGGAAAAATTGCATTTATTCAGTCTTACTACATGACTGGACCCTCAGCACATTTGGTTCCGTATTTCACAAAATTGCACTTTTGGTCCCATAAAACAATCTCTGTTTAGCACTTTCGATCCTATATGTCTGTCTCAGTTTTGCTCTTTTAGTCCCAAATTAAATGGAAAGGAGGGGATGAAACAAAAAATGCAAAATATTTTCAAAAAAAGAACTAAAAGTGTGACCTTTTTCAAGGTACGGGACCAAAAATGCTGAGTTTCCAGTTCCGTGAAAGTAGAATCAATTTGCTCTCTAAAAAGCAACTGCAAGAAGTTCTAGAAGATTAAGGTCAGAAGTTATTACCTTGTTTCCCTTTTTTGTTTTGAGTAATATTCCAAGAAAGTTTGTCCCATAAATGTGCTTCGTACTTTCCAGTCCATCGGTGCTTACTAACACCTCGAAATCTCGAACTTCTCTTCACAGTTTTTGTAGCAGAAGTTTGGTTAGATTCTTGTTGTGTCTCCTCGACTGTATCTCTTCTTCTACGTTTGACACTTCTTCTTTCATAAGTCTCACATTTTATCACTTTCATGTCCACTTCCATTGTTAAATACTTAGGTTTACTATTTTTGTTAAGTTAGGAATGATATTTAATGTGGTTATATAACATTTGTTCAGTTTTTGTATTTATTATGCTTTGTCTGTTGATGCTATTGTTCTTTTTGCACAAGGACAGGAAAGGCGATAATCACAATAGTTGAGGTAAGATTAAGACAATAAAGCTAATTGGACGTGCATGGTTTCTTGAAAAGGAACTAGAGTAGGACTTTACTGTTTTGATTGGCTTGATTTAGTTAATTATTTATTAACTTATGTTTTATATTTGTTTATTTGATGGGTATCTTTAATTTATTTGGCTTTTTATGGTTTTACCATAGTATATGACGAAGCTGCAACCTTTCACAAGATATTGGAGAGAATTCTTAGGTTGGTATTGCTAGAGAATATTTTATGTTAAAAAAAGAATATGAGAGAAGACTACTCTACGGTGTTGATTACATCATAATCTTAATTATCTAGACAATCTTAATACTAAAATAAGTTACACAACACAAAATATTTTTTGTATAGTATATGGTTATAGTATATTAAACATTGTTGAAAAGATTATGTGCAAACTTCTATGATTCCTTACATAATTTCTTACTGCAGCAATTATTATTATTTGTTGAAAAATCTCTCATTTGCTTAGGATCTGTTCATCCACTTCCTAACTTGACGAGTAATTCTTTGGGTTTTTAGGAAGTGTTTTCACACACCCTAAGAACCCAAACAAACAGAGTGAAATGCAAAAGTACGCCCTATGATTTGCCTAATTGGTCCAGTTACTACTAACCATGTCTGGTGCATGCATATTAAGGAGCTTGCTTCGAAACTTGTGAATATATATATGATTTTTCTGTCAGTTTTTATCAAATACTCTATCTTCACATCATCCTAATCTAAGTTCTTGTAACTGTTTTGATATCTGATTCTAACTATTGGAATTCATGGCTGTAATTATATGCTGATTAATGAAAATAGGCATACCGTGTTACATAAATTTTCTCAATGGGGCAAGTGATCAAGGAGTAGTTTTATGATGATCTTGGGTCTTAATAGATGATTGGCTATAAATGGACAGTATATAAAAGAAATGCAATGTTGAAAGGTCTTTGTTCTTTTCATAAATTGAAAATTGCACAAAGTAGTATATATGTTATACTTGGTATTGCTTCTTATGAAATAAGACTATTCTTTGTCCCTATTTCCCCCTTCATTTGTCCATTCGTCCTTTTCCATTCTCATTTGAAGTATGGACATGCATGTTTAACTGATCAAATTACTTTGTTTAACGGGAATCTCATGTGCAAAATACACATTTACTTGCTAGAATTTGTACAAAGGATTGGAGTTGTGGAGAGAAGTCTTTTGAAGGACATGCTATGTATCCTTACGAAACTTCTACTCAAGGTTTAGCGTGCAACTTGATGTGATATACACATGTTATTCAATTTTTATTTTTATTTTTATTTTTTGTTTTTTTGTTTTTTTGCACGGTCCCTAAATTCTAAATAATTAAACTAGCTAGTGTATGCCCCTTGTCCTAAAAGAAGAGAAAAAGACATTTTATTATCACAAAAGATCCTTCCATATTCATCGTCAATACCCACCCGTGTCAAATTTTCACCATTAATATCTACTGAGGAGCCATTTGAGTTATTCTCAACAAATTCTCTGAATATTGAACACCCGGTTGCTGTTGGAACTTGGAAAATATTTACTACATGGACTAATTGGAACTTTACTTTCAAAAGTTTCTAACGTCTGTTCTTGAAATGACTATCGCCTTGAAGATTGCTTACTGTAAGTGCCAAAGGTAGAGGTACCTTTTTCCATAAACTCTTCCTATTTTTGCTTCCCATCTTACATTATGATAATGTCTGCAACTGTTTTTTCTTTTTCCGATTAAATAAATATTAGTTTATCTGCCAAATATCAACAATGAAAAAATGTAACTTTATAATGTATGAATTAGTTATCGGGATTATATATGTACCTTGGCAATATGCCTCTTGATAAGCCACTGCTTTTTTCTGGAATACCGGAAATTTGGTTAGTTTTGCTTTCATTTTCATACTGATTAAAATTGACAGCATAAATAATTGTAGCAAATACTCTTCTTTTGTCTCGATTGTTACAGGACAGGAATGGTGATGAAAACAATTGACTCTGGTGAAGTTAGGACAAAACAACCAAAATTGTGACAAATTTGTGTTATTCTTGTACTGTGTCCGAGCTACAGGAACCAGGACTGTGACTTCACAAATTTGAATGACATGAATGTACTACAAACATCTCAAGAAATATAGTTCAGGGTTCAAAATACACACGAGTTGCATATATGGTGTAAATTTTGTATTTTAATTGTCTTGTTGCTAGTATGCTTATTAATTTGTTTGATTTTGATGATTTGATTATGTTTAGTTTCATTTTTAATTTCTATGGTGGGGACTGAATTTCTTGTTAATGTTATTTCGAGGAATATTCTTCCTAGTATATTTCGAGGAATTGAAAATGTTATTACAGGCTCAAGCATAAATACTGCTTATATATTGTGGTAGTGGTAACATTAGCAATTATGGTGGAATATCAAATGCAGCTATTCAAAATTCAATCCGAGATGTTCGGCATTGAGTTCGATATGTTAGACATAGTAAATCAAGTTTGAAAAACAAACCTCACAATTTAATAGATTTTAAAATGATATCCTCAAAAGAAAAGAAAAAAGTGATAGATAACGTTAGGATAATGTGGTTTATAGTGAGAAGAAAGTGGTCGTACGAGTTTTTATATTTATTTTTTTATTTTTCCAAGAGTAGATTAATATTTAAAATTAATCTCTTAATTATATAAAAAATTTTATTAACTATACAACATCCAATTTTTAAGCTTTAACTAATAGGATGGCCCGTATATCCAAAAACAATGGGCCAAATATACCATTACACATCCTATTCATATCACTAATTCTATTCCTATATAAGTAGTGTATTCTCTTAGTCCCATTCCTTTTAGGCTTTTACTCATATTTTTATTTTGGGACATATCAAAATAAAACTCTTTTTCTTTAAGTGAAAATTTTATTTTCAAAGATACCTTCACACATAAAATACGCTATTAATTCTTAGCTACTCGAATATAAAAATGTAAAAATTAATCTAAAATTTTTATTTTTTTAATTCTTACCTAAAACTTAGTACAAAAAATAAAATAAAAAAGGAATATTGGAACCAAGGGAAAAATACACAATGAGTCTTCAGGGGATTGAGAGTAATGCAATCTAGTACATGCAAATTGCAAGCTCAAGAAAAGAAAGGAAAAAAATATTGTCCACGACTTGAGAAAGGCCAATAGCTATGTCGCCTTTAGGAAAGGTAATACCTTATACTGTTAAATCTTGCATTCTTGCATATTTGTGAGGTTATAATAGGATACATTCACGGGGTCTTACAAGTAAATATAGAATTATTCGAAATTGACTCTTGAATAACGACTTGAACGAATAACGATGAACTTCAAAATTGGAATGTCGACACACATTTTCTCCTAATAAAAACTCTATTAATTATCACGCTTCATAGAAAATTAAGGGAAATTTCGAGTCAGTAGCCATGACTTTCGATAGTAATAAGATTTGATGTCATTAATTACGCAAATTTTTTATTTATCATAAGTATCCTCCAAAAGCAAGTCTCGAAGAGCATCAGACGGTTCATCCAAACGCCACGACTAATCTTGTTAAGAACATTCACAACTAAATTTGAGCTCCGTTAGACATGATAGAAAACAAATCACCTAAATTCTTTTCAAAAGTCTTCTACAGTTATTGAGAATGTAATCCAACGGTGTCTATCATTTTACCAGCTTACGAATATCCTCTGAGTAGATCTCCACCATAGAGAAACAATATGTAAAGAGGATAGTCAAACTTTTGCTCACAATTCTTCTTTGAGTTTAAACTCGCACTTTAATTGGCAGGTGCATTATTTAATCGTGAACCGACATTCAGCCAACAATACCCCTTTCGCGCCACACGGCCATAAGCCCATAATCTCACACCCTATATAGTTCCACCGCTCTACTCCATTTTCCCCCAAGTTTACATTCGCAATGGCGGAAGGTCTCCTGTTCAACAGTATATCTCTTGGCGGCCGTGGAGGAACTGTAAGTATAACTTTTGTCTTCGTTTACCTATTTATCTGTATTCCAAATATATTCAACTTGCTGTCTCCTTCTTTCGATTGTGTCTATTGGCTTTTGTTCGTTTTGAAACCCTAACCCTAGTTATGACCGTGTTTTACCGATCCTTTTTGTTCTGCAATCCATTTCCCATTTTGTTTGATTACCCTTTGCTGTCACGATTTTCTAGGGTTTCTGTGGATTTTTTCGCGAATTTGATTTTGTTAGTCATTGGAATAGGTTTCGGTTTCTAAAATAGGGAAATTTTCTAGTTTTTTTTTTTTTTTTTTTTTTTTTTTTGCATTTTTTCTTCAAATTCAGATTTTTCCGGTGGTTTGGGGCACTAGGAATTGGGACATCTTGGCAAATGAAGAATTGTAAAGTGCTAATATAACAAATTTTTCTGCAAAAGTTCCTTCCATTTCTGAGTAAGGCTATAGTTGGATGCAAAAAAATTGTTTTTAATAGAAGTTAATGAAATGCAGGAAAGAGGAGATTAAACAATTGAAATTAGGGTTTACCACTTGATTTTTGGTGCTTTGTGCCTTATGCAAGCTTATCATTTGGGGATACATTCACTCGGGATTACTAGATTTGCCTGTCCTTTTTATGGTGTGGAAGTTTTAAGCTTTTCTTTTCTCTCTCTTTAAAGAAAACAATTTGATTTTTTGGTTATAAACTGCAGAATCCAGGGCAACTGAAAGTTCATGCTGGTGGGGTTGTATGGAAGAAACAAGGAGGTGGCAAGGCCGTCGAAGTTGATAAATCCGAATTGCTGGCCCTTACATGGATGAAGGTTCCTCGATCTAATCAACTTGGAGTTCGGACCAAAGAAGGTCTCTATTATAAATTCACTGGATTTCGTGATCAGGTGAACATGTCTTCATTCTCTATTTTGTCCAATTTTCTTGATAATATATTGGTTTTCGTTAAAATCTACTACATAACACTATTAATGGTGCTATATTTTTTGATTTGTTATCATCTACTTCATAAAACATATTGGTTTCTTGTTTCTGGAACTGAGATTGAGTGTAATGCATAATCATATCGGACAAAACTTCACCACGAATGTTTTCTTGGATGATGGAAAAATCAATGTACATGTCACCAATATAGAATGTAATTCTATTTAAGTGTGGTAGCTTTTTGTGGATTGATATTGCATTTTATGCTGCATTCGACTGAAGGGACATGATTCGGTGGAAAATGCTTAATATTAGGAAGTACATATCAATATATCCACAATACATTTCCCATTTGCAGTTTTCAGTGTCCTTTATATGTGTGACGGTGTTGTGTTTATTACTAGCTTTTTTTTTCATGGATGATTGTCATGCAGGATGTTGCCAGTCTGACTACGTTTTTCCAATCCAATTTTGGGACAACACCAGAGGAAAAGCAGCTCTCCGTTAGTGGAAAAAACTGGGGAGAAGTTGATTTAAGTGGTATGTAGCTTCCTTATCCACTGGATGTGTATCTTTTCTTTTACTTCTTATAATTGATCCTTTTTTGTCCTTACACTTCTTTGTCTAATAAATGTTGTCTTGATGCATAGATTTGAAACTGTTGAAAAATCTTTATTGTATTTCACTCCATTGAGAAATCTTGATTCTGAAATGCCAAAGAAAATCTCCTTTCCATAACATTACTAACGCAGGAACCCACCACAAAAAAAATCATTCTCAGAAAAATCTAAGTAATCCCATATCTTCAGAGGAAAAACTACCGAAAACAATTTAAAAATATACACCCATACACTAGTACACTCAAAAACCATAAATGTATATTTGGAGTGATTTGAAGAAATTATCTTGTTCCAGGTTTATTGTTGGGGTGAACTTAGCTCATATTCAAATACATATCTCTCTTTTTATGTTCTCAGGAAATATGCTTACCTTCCTTGTTGGTGCCAAGCAAGCATTTGAGATATCTCTAGCGGATGTTGCACAAACCCAACTTCAAGGAAAAAATGATGTCATGTTGGAATTCCATGTAGATGATACAACGGGGGCCAATGAGGTGTTACTTTATGCCTTTCATCCCATTTGCGGGTTATCTTATTTGAACTGTAGCATCTTTTTGGATCCTTAGATCGTAATGTATGTCGATGTCATTCAACGGCAACCATGAATGTATATCTTTTTTTATTGCTAGTTTATTTATTAAATTACTTCTATCACAGAAAGATTCATTAATGGAAATAAGTTTTCACATCCCCAATTCAAACACTCAATTTGTCGGGGATGAAAATCGAGCTTCTGCTCAGGTAATCTCTCTTGAAACTTGACCAGGATTTTTGAGGTGGTATCTCAGCAAAAAAATCATTATGATTTTCCTTATGTGTAGGTGTTCCAGGATAAGATCATCTCAATGGCGGACGTTGGAGGGGGAGGTGAAGAAGCTGTTGTTACTTTTGAGGGAATTGCTATCCTTACTCCTAGGTAGGTTACTCAGAGCTATAATATATAATCTACTAAGTTACTACAGGATGTTTTGACATATTTTTCTATTTTCTTTAAGGGGACGATATAATGTTGAGCTTCATCTCTCATTTTTGCGCCTCCAAGGACAAGCTAACGACTTCAAAATTCAGTACAGCAGTGTTGTTCGTGTTTTTTGGTTGCCTAAGGTTCTGCACTTTGCCATTTCGAGAAGTCTGTTTGAATGTGCTTTATGCATGTTTTTCGAAAATTATACTCTATTTTTTCCTTTTAGTTGCATGATAACTTTAAGCTTCACCTATCTGATAGCAATCCTTTATAATGCTTAATCATCTTTTCTCCTGCAGTCTAACCAACCACATACTTTTGTGGTTGTTACTCTTGACCCACCAATTCGGAAGGGCCAAACTTTGTATCCACATATCGTGATGCAGGTAATGAGTGCTATAGGAATTTTAAACACCAACACTACTACAAGTGTGAGTTCGCTATGTAACTATTTTCTGGGATGTCATCCATTTTTTCTGCAGTTTGAGACTGATTTTGTGGTAGAACATTCTTTGAATATGAGTGAAGACCTCTACAATTCCAGATATAAGGACAAGCTTAAGCCAGATCACAAGGTAATCATCTCATGTGTTGCTAACATTTTGGATTACCCATTGACCAACAGAACCCTGACTATTCCATTCCAGAGCAACGTGACTTTGTTCTGCTGGATCTCAAGTAGTTTTAGTAAACTATTTTGTCAATAACATTTTTAGCAGTATTGCCATTTTATTTGTTGGCTGTAGCACAGATAATATATCAATATGAGCGGTCCCAATTAATTTTCGTAAAGTTGAGATCACAATTTTGATATTATTAAAAAAGACGCTTACTTAAAAGCACACTTAGTCTTTATTATTATACTCCTGAACTTTTATATTAATCTAAGGGACTCGTGCACGAGATCTTCATTACGATTCTGCGTGGTCTGTCTAGTGCCAAAGTCACTAAACCTGGAGAGTTCCGTAGTTCTCAGCGTGGTTATGCTGTGAAGTCATCACTGAAAGCTGAAGATGGAGTTCTCTATCCTCTCGAAAAGAGCTTTTTCTTTTTACCCAAACCACCCACTCTGATTCTTCACGAGGAGGTATAATTTAGAATTATGTTTGTGAATCTCTACAAATTCCGTTTTTATGTACTGTAGCATTTGTTGGTAATAACACCTGATATTTTGATCATGTTCTTATTAATTTAGATTGACTATGTGGAGTTTGAGCGGCATACTGCTGGAGGTTCAAATATGCATTACTTTGATTTTCTCATCAGACTTAAGTCTGAGCAGGAGCACCTCTTCCGAAATATCCAGAGAAACGAATACCATCCTCTCTTTGAATTTGTCAGGTTAGTTCATATCTCCTGCCTTCTATTTTCACTTGATTTTATTGCCTAAACGACTAAGAAGCTACAAGTGTGAGTAAAAATTCTGATATAGTTTATGTGTAATTACAGCAAGAAAGGTCTGAAGCTCATGAACTTTGGAGGTGAGAAGGATAATGCCAAGGGAGTTGCAGCTGTTCTTCAGAGTAATATTGATGATGCTGTTGACCCGCATCTTGAGCGAATCAAGAATCAAGTTGTTGGAGATGATGAGAGTGATGAAGAGGTTATTTTTCTAACTTTGCTCTTATACGTTTTTTAATTACTTTTTATTTTGAATTTTCAGTTCAAATTGATTGATATATCGTTCTATGAATGCAGGATGAGGATTTTGTTCTTGATAAAGATGACGGAGGCTCCCCTACCGATGATTCTGGGGAAGGGGGATCTGATGCAAGTGACAGTGGAGGAGAGGAGAAAGAGGTAAGCTTTCTACTTTTTCTCAAATTTTAATTTGAAGTTCAAATTTTATTGTAAAACCAACATCGGTGGATGGTAATTTAGGTACAACTGAAAAAGAAACCGAAGAAAGAGCCTTCTACTTCCAAGGCATCATCGAGTAAGAAAAAATCTAAAGATGGTGATGAAGATGGGTCAAAGAAGAAGAAACCAAAGAAGAAAAAGGATCCAAATGCACCGAAAAAGCCAATGAGTGCCTTCATGCATTTCTCCCAAGCTGAACGAGAGGTTGGTATCTTTTTATATCTATAACCGGTTTTAAAGCCGTGTTTGTTTCTTGAATTTTATCAAGAAAAATGGTGAGGAAAATGAAAAGATACCCAGTCACTAAAATCCAAATCCAAATCCAAGAACCAAACATAGCCTAAACATATTTTCTTGAGTTGGTGCGTATTCTTTTTATCATGCAGAATGTCAAGAAGAGTAATCCAGGAATAGCGTTTACAGAGGTGGGGAAAGCACTTGGTGAAAGATGGAATAAATTGACAGGTATAATGAGCTGCCATTTTATGCAATTTTTTTTGTTGTTGTGGGATTAAACTTTGGTACTGATATTTTTTAATGTTATTGAATCTGGTAGCCGAGGAGAAAGCTCCATTTGAAGCAAAAGCGCGGGCAGGCAAAATACGTTATGATGATGAAATGAAAGGTTACAATTACAAAAACCAGCAGGCTGCAACAAATGGAGACTCGGCAGATGAATCCGACAGTTCTTAGGAATCTGACGTTAATGAATTTCATTAAGTTGTTTCTGATAGAACGGTAGCTATGGTTTTTCTTGATAAAATGTTTGTATGAATCATTGAAGAACTATGTGCTTATGTATTGCATTAAGCTATCATGGTCTTGTAATCTGTTAGCCTGAGCAGTTCAAATGGAGGTTATGTGCGGAAGAAATATAGTACCAGTTCTGTCATATACGATCAATTAAACTTATTTAAACAATAAATTACAAGAATGAGCCCATGCATTCCATATGCATCATTAAATTAAGCTAGATTCTCAATAACAAAATAATTCCATATGCAACATTTAATCAACATAGATTCTCAATAACAAAATAAAAAACACAACTTTTCATTCAAATAGAAGATCACAAGTAGCAACACTTTTATCAATTCTCCTTTTTTTTTCTTTTTTATTTTTAAATTACTCCATAGTACATCTATGTTTTTTCTTTTATTTTTTATTACCTCCAAATCATACTACATTCCAATATATGTTTCATATATTTCATGCTTAAGCTTATAGATCATTTTTTTTTATTATTAATTAGCATGGTCTGCTGGGGATGCAAGCACGATGCCCACTGAATTGAGTCATCAATGTAACTTGATGTCCAGGAGCAGGTTTAATTTTCTCGAGAGCTGCATATGTTGCGGCTCCATTTCGATCACCCGACGGGATAAAAATGGCTCCGTTTTTAAATACATCATGGTCAGAAACCCATGTCCATTTCTTCCATTCGGATTCGGGTGTATCGGATTCTCTATGCGTCACTAGTTTCTTGTCCGCAAGATCGGGTGCAATGTATTGGTTGCCTTGGCTTATAATTGTGGCATTGTGGCTACCCCCTATGGCATACATTAGCCAATGTGTGTAGTCATTGTTTACCAAGTGAAAGAATCCTCTTCTGCATCTAGGCATTCTTTGTATCAAGAAATGGCCAAAGTGGTTGAATGCAAGTGTGATTTGCATTTTGCTATCGATTGTGTCGCCGTCCCTTCCACCGAAGAGCAAGACCTGCAAAATATTTTGTTTCACGATTTATTAGATGTTACAAAATTGTGCACGTTTCACTTGCCAATGGTGCATCCAATTCACTATTTATGATTGGATAACACTTTTAGGAGAGTGACCAAACACACAACATGCAAATCCGTTGTTTGTATAAATGGGTTCCAGCATCCCCGATCTGAGTGTCGTATAGGCATTTTTTGTGTTTCACTTACCTTGTCATGATGAACAAAGTGACAGTTGGAAATAGTTATGGCGGTAGAACCCATGACAGCATCGATGAGCCCGTCTTGGCCTTCGGACATGGAGAGATGATCTAGCCATATATTATGTGACCCGAATATACTTATTGCGTCCCCATCGGCTGCTGTTCTGAACCCAAAATGATCGACAGAGTCTCTGATCGTACCACCAGTAGATTTTTGTATATTGGTAATCTTTAGGTTAGAAATAATGACATTTTGTACGTTCTGTAGTGTTATACCCGCGCCATTCATTATGTGCACGACTCCTCCACGCCCATCAATAGTTTTATTGCTTGCCACAATAAGCTCTTGATTTAGCCTTATGTTCATGCTACTTCCGAAAATGATCCACAACGGGCCATTTTGGATCACGGCATGACGTAGGGTCCCAGGTTTTGGGTTCACCATGTCGTTGTCGGATGAGTCGGTCACTACGTAGATTGGACCGCCCTTGCCGCCAGTGGTACCTACGCCGAATCCTTGGACGCAATCTGCGTAACGCTGGCGGTTGTCGGCCCATTTTGGGTCGCATCTCCAACACCTGTCAATTGGGTTTGTGGCCATGCATGGCCCCCGATATTTTGTTCCCAAACTCCTCCGGCCGGTGGCATTTACGGGAACTGTTTCGGCCAAATGGCGTTCCAGAGCCCTGTAATAAACATATATATAAGGATAATGGATAGGAATCCGTTTTCATAATATGTTTCAGTTTGATAAATATTATGAATTTTTCCAAAAATATTTGGAAAATTATAAATTTACGAAACATGCTAATTAAAGTAGAAACTATTGTGTTTTCATTTCGACCACTATAATATAAATATGATCATACACGTAAGAACTGCATTTTAGTCCCAGTGAATTGAATTATCTCATCACTTTTGGACCCATAGTTAACAAATTTGCATTTTTATCACAAGTGTTTGAAATAATTTGCACTTTTGATCCCCAAAAGTATCTATTTATCATTTTTGGTCCGTATAATTGTCTTAATTTTGTATTTTTGTCCCACATAATGCAAATGGGGGAAATTCTTATCCAAATTGGGTTTGGTTGAACCTAAAGTAACTACATGACAGTTGCAATACAGGAAAAAGCAAATTACTTTAGAAAATTAAGACGAAAAGTGTATTTTGAAAAGCGCGGAACCAAAAGTTTTGAAGGTCCAAAATGAAAACTTTCTCTATATAACATGAACATACTCTTGTGTTTTTTTGTTGAAATGGTGGATGACTTCAACTGGGTTTGGCTTATAGGCTTTGAGGATACGTTCTCGGGCCTCGGCACCGCGTTTCCGCCAGTAAACCTCATCGGAATCTTGGCCACCGCCGGCCATGAGGGCGGGGATCAATGCGGCAAAGGTGAAGAAGAAAAGTATAAACCATTTGACTGAAGGCTTCTCCATTTTATGTTTTTATTTAGTGGTTTGTTTGTTTGATTTTGAATCTTGGGAGTTTGGAAGGTGAAATTGGAAAAGGGTCCAGGGCCTTTTACCTGAGGCCCCAAACTCGCGTAGATTCAATATATTCTATGAAGCAAAGATTGCTTCTTGCCTTGAATGAAATTATTTTGGCATTGAGACCTTTTTATATGGTGTTTTTAGGAAAATTGAGAGCGATAAAAATGGAGAATTCATCGGTTTGTATGTATGTATGCAAGTATTTTCCCTTTTTTTCATCTCATCCTCTGCTTTAGTTTCTTGGTTCATAACAATTTGTTGCCAATGAGGAGCCTTCATTTTTCTTGTCAAAATATTAGATAACCGTTCCAGTAATTGAAGTAGTAATATTAATTGTGCGATTGAGATTATGTTCTTGATAGGTGAATTTATGGCATGCGTTTAATTTGCAATCCATACGATGGTTTGAGTATGTAATAAATTTATTTGTATTTGTGGTGTGATTAGTCAATTCTTTCATAGACATTGTTAAATTAAAAGATAAAACATATTGTATTTGGTAAGTATTAGAGTAAAATATTGGACAATTTCTAGAGATTTACATTAAAATAAGAAAATAATACTCTAATCTAGACTCAGTTTGGCTTGGTTTGGTTCCTCGACATTAATTACAAGCTAAATGTACATGGTCATATTTTTCTTATATTTGATCATAGTCCTAAAACTAAAAGTATTTTAAATTAAAAATGATATAGCATGTTTCTTTTTAATGATTTAGGGGGGTCTTGAAGCCCATTATCTAGATCATAAATGTGGTGAAATGTTTCAAGTATCGGCAACTCGAGTTCAATCACTAAAAGTTTGTTCTAGCTTAGTTTATATTACATATTAAATAAAATTTAAACAATGTTAATTGTTAAATTGCTTCGAAACGTGATTCTAGCTCGATTTCATAAGATAAAAAATAATAAAATTAAAATTAAAATATCAAATTACTCGAACTTGATTCATATTTGGCTCGAATAAAGTTTGTTTGCAAATCAAATTAAACTCAAATATAATATCACAATTGACTAAAAAAAATAGAACTAAATTTTAGTAATAATTTTCCAACTAATTAAACTCGACTCATTTGCAATAAAATTGTGTTGAAATTAAGTCTTGATTTTACCGCAGTCTGACTAATTATACAGTAACTATATTCAAACAAACCTAGTGACAAATCATTCTATGTATATTAGTGTTAATCGATTATAACATAATGTATTGTAATTGAATTATGCATAAAAATTTATTTTTTGAGGGGTAATTAGAACTTTACATTAGTTTGTTTCTCTGTTATTCTTATTTCACATTATGTTCTATCAGTTTGAGAGTCTGGAAAGATTTTTTAATGCACTATAGCTCTACTTGCCTTGTTATTTTCATTAAATTTGATTATTTTTTGGGAAATATATGAAAGGATATTGAGCTTCTTCGCATGAATATATTATAATAAGTCAACTTAAGTGGATCGGGCCTAAGCTACCTACAGAGGAGAACTTATAAGATGAACTTAATATATCTATTCCATATGAGACATCTAAATAGGAATAATCTTGATTTTCATTTTTGGGCATTTTACTTGATTGTGAAAAAATGACTGAACTATATATTATATGTGATCATGTTTTTATTGAAATTTCATAAACTTGTGACGAATTTACAGTACGTATGCATGTATACACGATGTGGGAATATGATAATTTTGTTCAAACAGATGAGGGTAAGCGGCTGGTGCAGTTGCTTCAACTTATGAAAATTTTGGTTTTATAATTTCTTATAATTTACACAAATCATCTGAAACTAACAAAATTGTTTCATAATGCCCTATCGATTACAAAAACAATCTACACTCTCAAACTCAAAGAAGACAAAAAAAAAAGGAAAATTAATACATAAAAAATGGAATTGTTATTTTGTTCCCCCACCCAAAAAAAAAAAAAAAATTCATCTGTGCATTATATAATTCTTCTACTCTTTGGCAATGAAAATTTGTTTCTTAACAAGGTTGTCCTACTTTGCAACCAATTGATCCCGCGAATCTAGTCATTTCCGCGACATGAGTCGCAGGTGCAGCCGTAATTTGGTCGTACATGTCGGGATGTTTGCTTGGCCATAATGGATCTCCAGATTGAACAAAGAATGCACCTCCTAGGAAAAGATCATCCTCTGATCTCCATGTCCAATGCTTCCATTCTGATTCTGGAGAGTACTCTCTCTTAGTTACCTGCAGTTTTAGAACCAAAAAAAAAGGAAAATAGAAAAAAAGAAAAATGTTTAGTAATTCTTGCATTTACTTAAGCATCGTGTTGCATTTCGATGAACACATCAAAGTATTTGCTAATGAAAATAACATAATGTGAAGACGTACCTCCTTGGCAAAAGGGTTTTCCGGAGGTGCAATATATCGATTGCCCTGGCTAACAATGGTAGGATGTTTGCTACCACCAATGGCATACATGTTCCAATGAGTATAGTCATTGTTCACAACATGAACATAACCAAATCGGCACCTCGGCATCCTCTGCACCATCCTCTTTCCAAAATGGTTAAACGCAACCGTGATTTGCATTTTTTGATCCTGTGAATGGCTATCACTCGCACCAAAAAGCATTGCCTGCAATCGTTTAAGTGACAAGCTTTTAGTGCAAAGGGCCAAAGTGATGTATTTATGGGGTGCAAAGTGTCAATTACTCATTTAACATTATGGTTGCCTGATATTTTGTGAAGAAGAACTCGTTTTCAATTTATTCACCTCGTTATGATCAGTAAAGTGACCATTCGAAATAGTAATCCCCGTGGATCCCATAATGGCGTCAATGAGCCCATCTTGGCAATTTCTCATCGAAACATGATCAATCCAAACATCCTGGGACCCAAAAATCGAGATCCCGTCTCCGTCACTCTCTGTCCTGAACCCATAATGATCCACGGCGTCTCTGATCATGCCACCTGTCCCCTTCTGAATATCATGAATCCTCAATCCATGAATGATTACATTCTTTATGTATTGTATTGTGATGCCTGCGCCGTAGGCAATGTCTACTCTAACTCCACGAGCATCGATGGTTTTATCTCCTTGCATGATCAATTCTTGACTAAGTCTAATGACCATGTCGCGTGAGAATATGATCCACAATGGTTCTTTTTGGATCACCGCATGGCGGAGGGTCCCTGGTTTCGGGTTTACCATATCGCTGTCGGATGAGTCAGTTACAACGTAGAATTTGCCGTCTTTTCCGCCCTTGGCCTTGTAGCCAAATCCTAATACGCAGTCGGCTAGACGGAATCGGTTGCTAGCCCAATTGGGTTGGCATCTCCAGCACCTGTCGATTGGGTTGGTGGCTTTGCATGGACCACTGTAGCCCTTTGCTAGCCCCCTTCTTGTGCTATTAGAGCCATGATCGAGCTCTCCGATTTCCTTTAAGGTCCTGCAAATTAGTAATGATTAAAACACATTTATCTTTTTCTCTCAAAAAAAAAAAAAAACACACACATTTATCTTCGTTAAGCAAAGTAACAAAACTGCATGTTTTTGGTCTTGATTTTTGGTTCTTAATAAAAATAGTTATTTCTCTAATGGCTCGTAATTAATGTGGTCCTAATTTTTCCAGTCTTGCAAATTTAATCATTTTATATGCTTAAAATGTTTATTCTTTTAATGAGGGAAAAACACTTTTGATACCAAACTTTAATCCAAAAAACACATTTGGTAAAGTTTGGTATCAAAAGTGTTTTTCCCTCTTCTTTTAATATTTCAATCTGACACATTACGTCCTGTAGTCAACACTTTTAGTCCTCTATCTTTTAAGTCTACTAAAACTGCCCCAGAATTTAACACAATTTATTCAATAGGATGAGTTTCAGTTATTTTTTTCTGGAAAATGATTTTTCTGCAAACAACATGAATGATTTTTTTATGTATAATTAGTAACTTTTAAGAGATAAATGAATCATGGCTCAGTATTAGTAGACTAAATATGTATTTTTATCTATAATAATAAAAAAAGTCCTTTTTAAACTAAATTATGTAACCTAATATGCTGAGAATCAACTAATTTTGGCCCCCATGCATTAAGATATCAGACTGTAGAAAAGAATGTTAACGTTTAATCACGAGGCAGAAAATAAAATATGTTACCTTTGGGCATTTAGATTCAAGTGAGTGACAATCTTTTCGGGTTCTGGCTCGTACGACTCGAGTGTCCGGTTCCAAGCCACGACAGCTCGCTTGAGCCATGTATCGTCAAAATCTACAACATTAGCTCCAAGGCTAGGTAAAATCGAAGCCAAAGCAAAGAACAAAATGACCGAAGAATATAATCTAGTGCCTTGCATTTTGCTATATTTTGCAGCACTAGGTATATTCTTCTTGCTTGAATTTTTTTGAATGGGAAACGGTCTGGTGTCGTTGAACCATACAGCTCTTTTGGGCTCTGACCTTTGCTCTATTAGCTAGACCAGACCGCCCCACACTTAAAATACTAATTACAGCAAGAAAAAGAACAAAAAGGAGACTATCTTACTTTCTTTTTGTGTTGTAAGAATTTTGTTTATATGGATAAAAGATTACCTTTGCGAAGATTGTGGAGAACCTCTTGGATTCTTAGGTTGTGTAATTAGTGAATTGTACACAAGTTTTGTGCGTGTTCCATGGGAATGGCAATGTTTTTTAGTGGTTCAAATTCTCTAAACAGTTTATGACTAATAGTCGGAATTAATTCTACTTGTATTGATGGTAGGGGAAGTTTATGTTGTATAAATATTGAGAGGGAATAAATGTGATGTAACTAATTTTAGTTGTTAGTTTCTATAACAGGACGCTTTAAAAAAATCAATTTAAAGTTTTTATCTTTTCTGGTTATTTAATTTGTACTTGCAGAAATAAAACAATTTCTTCAATTTTGTTTTATGGCAATGGGGAAAATATTTTACATTGGTGACAATCAACACATCTTGCTACAAAATGGAAAAATGTTGTTGGGGAACAAACCAAGTAATTTGATGAGGTAATTAATTTACTTAAGAAAATAATCACTAGGGAACTTTATTTTTGTCAAAATATTGACCATTAAAAACGAGTGTTAATATCTCTAGAAAAATATAAATTTTATCAAGGTTTGATTGGTGAAGTGGAATAGACACAATGTGACGAATTCATGTTTAAATTCTCAGATGTTCCTAAATAATGTGTCTGACGTACCTCAAAATATATTAAGTTAGGTCTAAGATTTGAATAGCTTTAAGAAATTGAAAAAGATCAGACTTAGTAATCAACTATTAGACAAATGTATATACACATGTACTGTGATCACTCTTTTGTAAATGTTATCAAATTATAAAATAAATATAATGCATTTATAATTTAAATATTTTGGATTCAGCTAAGCCGGATGTGAATATAATGTTAAGTAGGAATCATCAAAACTTGCGCATAATTTTTTTGTACATAGCCTGAGGAATATGTGGAAATTTAAGTCTTCGTGCATTGGTAGCCCAAACTGTGTCATCTATCTTTATGATAGCATGAGCCCATAAGGAATTATTTATTAAAAGAAGAAAGGCCCATAAGGAATGTGCTAGGTTAGCTTAAGCTAAAATCTTATTAATAACAAATATTGCCCCTTCAACATTGTTGTATAAATATGTAATAATCATACCTTGAATTCGGTCCTGATTTATGTCCAGCTAGACCATATCTATCATTATTCTTGCATAAATTAATTTACTGCATCATCCAAACCTAGGGGTGAGATTGAGACGGACTTTGAGGAATTCGAGTATTTCGGAATGGGATAATGGGTTTTGAAATCTCAAATTACTATCCAAAACCCGTAAGATCAACCACGACCCCGTGAGTTTCGGGTAACCGATTTGGTCCCAGGATTTGAGGACAGGATCAGGTGTCCCGAAAAGGCAAAACATAGTTCAAAATGAAATTTTCTCATAGTAATTGTGAAATGAGTTTTTTCCGGAGAAAATGTCCCAATTGGGTCTCTGACAAATACACTACAGAAAATCACAAATGCATTGCTGTATGTAATGCAATCTCATACTGCCAAGCTTCAATATATCGGCCAAACAATGAGAAAACATATAAATTTACAACAATAAATTTTCCTAACAAATTAGTCCAACAAACAAATAATCACGAACACACAGCTGCGAACTATGGTTCTGAAATTATATGTGAAGGAAACTAACAGTGTGTTGGGTACTTTGGGTTGAAAACAGAAGGGAAATTAGGGAGTTAAAGACACGCTTTTTTTAAGTTCTAATAGTTGCTATTGTATTTATCATATTAACATTACTTCATAATAGGGACGGGTTTCCCGATCGGGTAGAGGTCAACACTAGAAACCCATCCTGATTATCTTTTATCGGGTTTTTGGGTATCCCGAAAAATTACCATTTCGTCGGGAAAAACTCGCTCGGGACCCGGTCCCATTTGCCCACCCCTAGTTTGGTCCAAACCTAATTTATCTATTCATTAATTTATGAACCGTCTATTAAGTACAAATTTCCTCCATCGATAGATAGCTCTGAACACTCAATAGCACCCTAGGCTGAGTCATTAAAGAGGTTCACCCAAAGGCAATATCTAACTTATAGAGGCTAGTATAATTTATTTCCAGTGGGAATTATTCAAAAAGAAAGAAAGGAGCTTGAAGAAGAATAACTCAAGACTTCTGGCAAAATTTCAAACTTCAAAAAGCAATTCTCCATAACACTTATTCTCAAACTTTAGACAAATATAGAAAAAGTTTCTTTCTTCACAGTGGTTATTTTCTCAAAATCTCACTTACTTCCCTTCCAATGCACTGCTTTATTCCTCCATTGCTCTTTCCCAGAAAACCTGCTATAAATTGTCAAGACAATGCAAGTTCTCGAATAATAGATTACCTGGATCAACTTAAAGGAGAATATAAAAAACCTGAAACAAAAAAAGAACCAACACCTAAGTTAGACAATTAAATGCCATATTATCTGTAAATTAAGAAAATTCTAATATTGTTGCAACAAAAAGTTAAATAATGCAAACACCAAGTAAGCAACGTTATTCCTTTAGTAAGTATTCTTAAATTGGTCTGCATATCTAGGCCTCTAATCTAGGTTTATTAGGCTTTAAACCAATAAACCAAAAAGGACATAACCAACTGAAGAAAACTGGAATCAACTTTTTGACTCATACATTTGAGTAAAAGACACTGTCCATCAATTAAACCAATTCTCATATAAGCTCGACTCACATAATTATCGATAATCACAACAGATTAATATGATCTAACAAGAAACTTGGCCATACAAAGTCCATGAAAACTAACTGAGAAAGATTCTCCAAGAAGAGGTAAGAAGCATATAAAGTCTCATCAAGGAGGTCTCTACAAACCATTATCACTCCCGAATAATACGATCCATGATAACCCTAGCTAATATCTACCATGTTATCACTGCAATTATTCCATTGTATGTTGCAGTGATTGCAGCATTTATATCTCTAAAATGGTTGAAGCTTTTCACACCAGATCAATGTGCCGGCATAAACAAATTTGTAACGAAATTCTCGATTCCTCTTCTATCTTTCCAGGTGATAGCAAAAAATAATCCATACAAGATGAACATGAAACTTGTATTGGCTGATTTCCTTCAGAAGCTTATTGCTTTTATCATACTGGCAGTCATTGCCAAGTTAAGATCGAGGGGGAGTCTGAGTTGGGTCATAACAGGTCTTTCCTTGTCAACATTGCCTAATACATTGATTTTAGGAATACCATTTTTAAGAGCAATGTATGGGGAAGAAGCAGAAGTACTCCTGCGTCAGATAGTTGTACTACAGAGCTTGATTTGGTATAATCTTCTGTTATTTCTTTTTGAGATTGATGCTATAAAGGAATCTATTTATGTGCCACCACCTTCAGAAGAAACAGGTATGTTTGGGGAATTTATCATCAGGAGAATGTTTGAGATTTGAACTTGTTTAGTTATTAAGACATAATCCTTCTTTTAAGGTTTCTTAAGTTGAAGACATGGCAGAATGTTAACTCTATATTTATGACTCTAAAATATTGCTGAGTTTTGCTTGTCCCGCTATCGTTCACGTGTACATATTGACACCCAAGTAGTCAAAAACTAATAACAACTCAATTTCAGTTTTCGGATTTGAAAAGTTCCATTTCTTAAAGAGTGTAATAATTAGAACATGGAAAAATAGATTCAAATAAAACAGGGTAACCATGGTAAAGCTCTCGATGAAACTTGAAAATAAAAAATTGATAACATTTTCTAATTTGAATTTGAAATTACTCTCTCAGTCAGAGTCATTTCCAGAAGCAGGCTCATAGCAATTATAGGTTGCATTACTTAAGTTTTATAAAATAATAAGCTCTTCCTAGGATTTCAGATGCCATAACTTTTTAGTGTAACAGTGACTAAGAAAGTCTATATAATATGATATTGCATCCATTAGATCTGTTAACAGTGGAGTAAAAGGTACTAAAACAACTGGAAAGTTCCACATAAATATTCAAATTTATTATTTTCCATAAGGTTATGGCCTTTGATGGGCACTGCAGAATAATTCACTTAAAGAATTATCTTTACCGATTTCAATCTCTACCTAAACAATTTTAATGTAACTTGAAGGTCATGAACGTGAATAATCTATATTATATAATCACTTGATCTTTCTTCTTTGTGATCTTAAACACATGAATTACCACTTTTGAAGGTGAATTGGAGGCCTCTCATGGGCCAGAACTGAAAGACGATAACAAGGACAATGGAACAATAAAAAATCAAAGGAAAAGAAGCATGAAAGTCATTCTTTTAACAGTTGGAAAAAAACTTATCAGAAATCCCAACACTCATGCCTCCTTGGCAGGCCTTATATGGGCCATCATACACTTCAGGTAATATCTGCATAGATATGTAGTGTTGTAATTTGAAGGGTAAATACAAAAAATTCATAAGCAGGGTTCAACTGCTTAAGTAGTAATTTGGTGCAGTGTGGAAATTAATTATTCTTCAACTTACAACCTGATCACTAAGTACTTCTCCAGCATCCATTGATATCAGACAGTAGGCCCTAGTAGATTCTTTCTAGGCATTGACAAACTTTACTAACCATGACACTGAAATGAGTGCAGGTGGGAAGTAAAATTGCCTAATGTAATTGAAAAATCTATATCAATATTGGCAGACGGAGGACTCGGAATGGCTATGTTTAGCTTAGGTTTGGTTTAAGTTAGCATTATATTTGTTCGATTTATGTATAGATTATATGTTTATGCTCAACCATTTCTACCAAATACTTGTAGGCCTCTTTATGGCATCACAAGTCAGTGTGATAGCTTGTGGTCCCCGAAAAGCAGTGTTAGCCATGGCCATGAAGTTTGTAGTAGGACCATCCCTCATGGCTGTGCTCTCAATCCTACTCGGATTAAGAGGAACATTGCTCAAAGTGGCAATAGTGCAGGTGCAAACTTAGCACTCTGTTGTGTGAATAATTATTCTTCATTTCACATCACACTAACCTAAGTGCATTATTTATTGACATGCAGGCCGCTCTGCCTCAAGGGATAGTTCCGTTTGTATTTGCCAAGGAGTATAACCTAGATCCAGACATACTCAGCACAGGGTACTTGATATTTTTATGAAATATTGGTGTCTCAGAAAATAATACATATTAACAAAATGTTTCTTTTTCCTGTGGTTAGGGTGGTTCTTGGTTTGCTGCTGGCAGTTCCAGTCGGACTAGCATACTACTTTCTGCTGGCCTTGTAAAGCAATTTGTATTGCTGGCAACGTGGGATTTTCTTTGAACTTTGGAATATTGGTGGATCATTGTATGTAGCTTTTATATATGATCCTTAACCAACTTATATTGCACGCAGCAGCACTTATTTCATATTGGTAAAGTAAAAGTAGAGATTTGAAGGAAGGATACCTGACTATGATGATGAAAGACCCAAAGTATTGTTAATTTTCCATGAGCTCTGTAGATGCAGTGTTCTTGATATCATTTAACTGTGAAGTGTTTAAATAATCACATTTACTGTTTGAAAAACACTAAGAACAAACTAAGGTTTATTCAAATTCTCAAAATTTAATCGCATCAAACACACTGCCAGACAAACTCTTCAAACCTGTTTTATTGTCCAACACTTTAACACACCAACCGTGCAAGAAAACCTATCTAATAATTGTAAATGGCATCCATTTCATTGTAATAACAACTAATTATATTTCAACCAAAATAAACATTAAGATTAACCAACCAAACATCTAATCCAGAGGACCATATCATAATAATACTTGTATCATCTATCACAATATGCTTGTAACCAGGTAGCATAAGACAAGGCATCGGGGAAGGATCATCTAATACTCAAACAAAAATCTTTAAGCGTTGTTTTAAACATGCAAATACCTAAACACATAAGAAGTATGAACCACCATTGTTAGCGCAAATCACATTTCTATTCATTTTTTATCCATAGGATAAGCACAGAATTGAACCCCAAAAGTAAAGGAATTTTTTTTATAATTACAAGGCTACAATTCATAAATTACACCATACAAACAAAATTATTCAGATTTGCTTTTTTTTAGCTAATACCTCTCTGCTATGACTTGACAACATAAGCTGCAACTTGCAGAACTAAAAATCAGAGAAATATCATTGCTGTTCAAGTCATTACAAAATTGCTGCAAATATTTCAAACACCTTCCGTGCTTTCCAAACAACACCTGAATATAAATGAAGAGCGTGAAATTGTGCACAAATTACTAAAATTATTATCTATATACCAATAGCATCAAACATATTACAACATAATTAATGCATTCAAATTATGCTCTCTGAAATAATGGAGGTAAATGATGTTTTTTTTTTCTTTTTTATAATTAAAGGTAAATGATCTCAACTATGCAAATCTATATAGAAATTTGACTGAAAGCCAGAGAGAACAGAGTCTTACGTTCCTACAACTGGGCAGCACCGAACCGAAATCAATTGTACTCCGCTTCAGTGGATCTTCTATTTGTAAATATTTTCATTCATTTAGAGACGCTAAAGTCGCATTTTATCTTCCTTTCTCTCGCATGAAATCGCATTTAAGTTTCTAGGGCAAATTATTGTAGCTTAGCTTTATTATATATTAATTGCAAAATATGACATCCAACATCCTTGAAGAAGATTCATCATTGATATATTTTTGTACAAAATATATTGAGGTGGAATTCAATTTCTATAGTGTTGGATATATTGTACGGGTTTTGGTTACAACAAAATTAGTTGTATATTATAAATATTGTATAGTTCTTGATCAAGTAGCGATCATTGTATTGACTAAATTAGAATTTGAGAAAATAGCATATGTTGTTTGTAATAGTTATAACTAGTTCATAAGGCTTTGTTACACTAATTTGGAACTCAGGGGATCGAGTTGGAATATTAGAATTTGAGAAAATAGCATATGTTGTTTGTAATAGTTATAACTAGTTCATAAGGCTTTGTTACACTAATTTGGAACTCAGGGGATCGAGTTGGAATATTATAACACGAGAAGATCACAACAAAGTCGGAGTCTTCCACTTAGCTGAGAATTCAACGAGGTGAAGTGGAACAGAGTCAGTCGTGCAAGAGGGTTGAACATTAATCTAGGTTGAACTTAACCACTTCAACCAATCAATTCAAAAGTAAAAGGGAGTTGCAAAACGAAGTATTATTCCCATAAAAGGTGCTCAATAAAAAGGCTATAAATATAATGTTAGAACATGTCATCATGTCGATAGTACGATTGTTGCATACTGCAACATTACGGAGGAATAGTAGAGTCGTCCAGACGTATCTAAAGAGGAAAATGGTTAAGTCACTGACAAAATTGAAGTTTACCAGCGGGCATATTTTGATTTTGTTTGATTATTAATAGGGATGGATGACTTATGCACCGAAAAGAAGAACAACTTTTGCAAATTTATTTTCAAACAATTTGGAATGTCCGAGAATCTTTGAATATCTAATGATCAAGAGAAATAAGACATACTCGAGAAGCATTATGGCCAAGACCTATGAAAAAGTTATCTGAAATTTTTAGGGTTTTTTAAACCTTTCACTTACCATATTGAATTTTTTTCAGGAGAAAGAAAAAGTGAACAATCTCCAAATCACTATAAACTTTGTGTTTTTAACTTTGCATATATTTTTCTGCATAGTGTAAATGGACAGCCCAGGGCTGTGCCTTGGTTATGGGACGCGCTAACCTTACCAACATGGCACCAGGTGGTGCCACTTGGCGCCAACTGGTGCCTTTATTTTTTTAATTCTTTTTTATTATAAATTAAAATTAATTATTAATAAAAAAAATTAAAGATTGAAAAAATTAACTATGAATATAACAACACCTTGTTTAATTTAACTAATTATAAATGAAAAATACATTTAATTATAAAAATTGTGTAAGGTTTAATAACAATTTGTTTTAAATTAAAGATGTAACATTATTAGTTTTAATTTTTAATATATAAATTTGCCTATGAAAGTAAAATTTAACAACATTATAGTATAATAAAACCTTTATCCATTATTAATTTTGAAATTATATATTTGTCTACAAAATTAAAATTTATTTAACCACATTATTATTATTATTATAGATAATATAGGTGAGAGTAGGGAAGTTTTTTTTTTTAATTAATTGGAGGAGTTAGCATTGACGGTTGGAGACGGTGCTCAGGGGGGTGCAGATTCACCCGGGTGGAGATTGACACCCCTGGGCTGTGAAAAGCCCAGTGGGTTGGAGATGCTCTAATACTTGGTTTGCATTATATTCAACTTGTGCATACATAAAAACAGTTCAAAGTATATCCAAGGAAGTTAAAATCAACAAGAAAAAAGTTCTATTACAAATAGAAATAAAAGTTTTTTTTTTTTTAGATGGTGAATATATCATTACATCAAACATTATATTGAATCGAATCTATTACATTAGTATCAAAATAAACTAATTACAAATCCTAGTATTAATCTAGTGAAAATCCCCACACTAGTGGGAGTTGAACCCATGACCTCTTGGTCATGGTCATGGAGCTTCATCCTTAACCACTTGGCTAAGGCTTCATCGGTAATTTAAGTTTTCTTATTAAAGTTTTCAAAATGAATCCGAGTTGTACTTTCAAGTATTTTATTCATATGTACAAAACTCTAAGTTAGTTTTTATTAATTAGATAGTCTTGCATTTTTGAATAATGTGTTACAACTTACTCCACTTCACTTTTGAGGATGAATGAGTTATAAAAAGTCAATGAGATCGTAGCCTAATGGTAAAGCTGAGACCCCATAATTTTAATGTTATGAGTTTAATTCTCACTATTGTGGGTTTTCTTTATTAGTCTTGTTGTTAGTTATTTGTTGTTATTTGATATTCCGATTGACTATGTTGTGAAGATAATGTATTATCGGATAATTTATAATGTAATGACGATGCATTACCATCTCAAGAAAATGAATAAGTTATAAAAAAGATTTTTTTAAGATGTCTATTCAAGGAGCAATTATAGGAATTATTTCAAACCAAATAAATGTATTTCTTTTTATGAAATAATGTGATAAATTTAGAAAGATAACTATGGATACTACCTTTTAATTTCTCTTGTATATGATTATTAGCGTGTTCGATAGTGTGGATTCAGTACAAAATATATGATTTTAAAATTATCAGCGCAAATCTAATTATATTTAACTCAAATATAATATCCTAGTACTTTCTTTGCATTCATCACATCATCGTTTACTTTGATTCTTCTTTGTTTCCCATTATTTGAATGTGATAAATATTCGGGAAATAGGGCTAAACATGAATAATAATACAAAATATATAATTTTAACTAAAAATGGGCTGTGAAAAGCCCAGTGGGTTGGAGATGCTCTAATACTTGGTTTGCATTATATTCAACTTGTGCATACATAAAAACAGTTCAAAGTATATCCAAGGAAGTTAAAATCAACAAGAAAAAAGTTCTATTACAAATAGAAATAAAAGTTTTTTTTTTTTTAGATGGTGAATATATCATTACATCAAACATTATATTGAATCGAATCTATTACATTAGTATCAAAATAAACTAATTACAAATCCTAGTATTAATCTAGTGAAAATCCCCACACTAGTGAGAGTTGAACCCATGACCTCTTGGTCATGGTCATGGAGCTTCATCCTTAACCACTTGGCTAAGGCTTCATCGGTAATTTAAGTTTTCTTATTAAAGTTTTCAAAATGAATCCGAGTTGTACTTTCAAGTATTTTATTCATATGTACAAAACTCTAAGTTAGTTTTTATTAATTAGATAGTCTTGCATTTTTGAATAATGTGTTACAACTTACTCCACTTCACTTTTGAGGATGAATGAGTTATAAAAAGTCAATGAGATCGTAGCCTAATGGTAAAGCTGAGACCCCATAATTTTAATGTTATGAGTTTAATTCTCACTATTGTGGGTTTTCTTTATTAGTCTTGTTGTTAGTTATTTGTTGTTATTTGATATTCCGATTGACTATGTTGTGAAGATAATGTATTATCGGATAATTTATAATGTAATGACGATGCATTACCATCTCAAGAAAATGAATAAGTTATAAAAAAGATTTTTTTAAGATGTCTATTCAAGGAGCAATTATAGGAATTATTTCAAACCAAATAAATGTATTTCTTTTTATGAAATAATGTGATAAATTTAGAAAGAAAACTATGGATACTACCTTTTAATTTCTCTTGTATATGATTATTAGCGTGTTCGATAGTGTGGATTCAGTACAAAATATATGATTTTAAAATTATCAGCGCAAATCTAATTATATTTAACTCAAATATAATATCCTAGTACTTTCTTTGCATTCATCACATCATCGTTTACTTTGATTCTTCTTTGTTTCCCATTATTTGAATGTGATAAATATTCGGGAAATAGGGCTAAACATGAATAATAATACAAAATATATAATTTTAACTAAAAATGTATAATAAAATATAAAGCAATCAAAATCAATTTTTAGTTATATATCAAATTATTTTGCACTGCAATTTCACATACGAAATAGAAACATTAACCCCGACAAATTCTTTAATATGGACTATTTAAACAAGTACATAACATGTATAGTAATTTGTGTAGTGATGATCTAATTGGATTGATTGCGTAATTTCATATTTATTTTATTTACTTCGGACCAAGAGTTTTCTATGTCGGGACTATCTATTAAAAGCTCAACGGATTAAAGATTGATCATAATTGATTTGCATTAAAACACGACCATCTATTTAAAAATTAATTTAATTATTAAATACGATCATAACGGGTCGATCATAACAATTTGAATTAAAATACGATCAATTATTTGAAAACCTAGTCTATTATTAAATACGATCATAACATATTCGCATTAACCCAAATCTTGATGAAAAACACATCTAGAAATTAAAGAATTAAAGTATTTTTTTTAAAATAAAAATAAAACATGCAGGTAAGGAAAATGTAGGAGTAAAATATAAATCACACACGAATGGAACTTTCTTTGTAGTTTTGGATAGAGGAACCAGGAATACCATGTCTTATTGCTCAAGAAATATGAAGAATATCTTAAATATAATATTTTACAGTATATCTTAATATTTAGATTTTGTATACCATTTCAAAAATATTACTCCAGTACTTTTCTTGGGGAACAATACAGTTGTCTCACACGAATAACACCATTAAACCGCCATGTGTCATTTAAATCCCCAAAATATCCTTGAAAATTAATTCAATTACGCATTTCAACGAATAAATCTACGGTCCACATCCAACCGCTGCCACCTCAGACACAGTCACTTACTAAAATGAATGCAGGCAAAAATAATTAGGGCTTTGCCCCTTGACACTATTTATATGCCCTGCAATTCTCTCTCGCTCTACACATCTTCTCTCTAAATTTCTCTGCAATTTTTCCTGTTTTCAATTTTAGGTTTGGAAAATGGGCAAGGGTCCGGGTCTATACTCTGATATTGGAAAAAGAACTAGAGGTTCTGATTTTCATTCAATGTTTCTCTATGTATCAAATATTTATTCATTTCTTTTTATGACGGTAGGGTTTTTGTGTTTTTTTTTTTTGTGGAATTAGATCTTCTGTACAAGGATTACCAGACCGACCAGAAGTTCACAGTCACCACCTACTCACCTACTGGAGTTGTAAGTATTTTTTGCAAATATTTTCAACGGATCTGATTTATTAATGTATTTCTTCTTTTTTGAAATTTGATTGAGCTTGTTTCCCTGTATTAGCTGGTTATTTGAAGTGGAATTTTCTATTTTCTATTTGCTTTTTTTTTCTTTTTCTTTTGATAGCTAATTTTGAGTGATGGTAACGAGCACATGTTTGTATTCACAAACACACACATATACATGTGTATATGTATATTTGTTTAATCTTAGGTCTTTATTGCGCCGGAATCATATGTTGCTTCTGTTACTTCGCACCTGTTAAGCTGATTTTGACATAAGTTGAATATGAGGTTGAAGATTTACTAATTAAATAATTTTGTTTTCACTGAAGTAGGATATGATGCTTGTATGGTGCAATTTTGAAATTAAACCTTAATTAAATATTGTGGTTTTCACTGAAGTAAGCTGTGATGCTTTTATGGTGCGATTTTGAAATTAAACATGTATGTATGGATGATTACTTATTGTTTAATTGTTTCTATATTTTCCTTGTTATTTTACATTAAATGCTCTGAAATTCGGTGAATGATTGTATTTATTATAATGTGATATTGATATTACCTGCATATGTTGTATCATAATGCCTTATTGGAGATATACCAACTTTCAATGTGTAATGTGGTATTCATTCCTATATTCTATACTAGTTCAGTAATAAGTTGAATTTGTCGACAATATGACTTTTTGATGCCTTTTGTATCGATAGTAAGCCTCATAATATAGGTTGTGGTTGATGTATCTGCTTCCTGATGCTATGTTGGACGTTGATCTTCATGTAGTGTCTTGATTTCATGTTGTCTAATGTTGTTTATTTGTCGATTTTATCTGTTTATCTTAATGTTGTTGCAGACCCTCACTTCAAGTGGCACAAAGAAAGGTGACCTATTTTTGGCTGATGTCAATACTCAGTTGAAGAACAAGAATGTCACGACTGATATTAAAGTCGACACCAGCTCCAATGTATGCTTTGCCATATAGTTTCCTTGGATTATGTTCAATGAAGTTCCTTCCTAATTCCAAAAACATTTTTTTTTTGTGCGGATGATTAAAAGTCGTTTTAGGCAATCCTGTTTATTCCTTTGTGGTGTTCTTTTACTCTCTTGTAAATTAGTAAATAATGTTACTTCTTGTGACAGCTGCTTACTACTGTAACAATTGATGAGCCAGCTCCTGGGTTGAAGACAATCTTGACCTTCAGAGTTCCCGATCAAAGATCTGGAAAGGTAAGCTAAATTTCTAGCTCATTAAATTATTTCATTCGGGATCACATCTAAATCTATGTTCTCATTGATCATTGTAGCTTGAACTTCAATATCTGCATGACTACGCGGGGTTAAGCTCAAGCATTGGATTGACTGCTAACCCCATTGTCAATTTCTCTGGCGTTTTGGGAAACAATAAGCTTGCAATCGGAAGTGACGTGTCTTTTGACACCAAGGAAGGAGTTTTTACCAAATACAACTTTGGAGCAAGCTTCACAAATTCTGATCTCATTGCTGCTTTAACTCTGTAAGTAGTTTGTCACTTCAAAATTTCTCTAATTTTATTACTTGATTGCTTGCATACAGCTTGCTTTGTATGCTTAGTTTTGGACTCTGCGGTTAACCACAACATTTTCTTGCTTTAGGAATGACAAGGGTGACACCTTGAGTGCTTCATACTACCATACAGTGAGCCCATTGACCAACACTGCTGTCGGTGCAGAGGTGACCCATAGCTTCTCGAGTAATGAGAATACCATCACTGTTGGCACCCAACACTTGTTGGACCCATTGACTACCGTGAAGGCTAGAGTGAACAACTTTGGCAAGGCAACTGCTCTTATCCAGCATGAATGGCGTCCAAAGTCGCTCATCACCGTGTCAACTGAAGTGGACACCAAGTCTATTGACAAGAGTGCTAAGTTTGGCTTGGCTTTGGCCCTCAAGCCATGAGTCGGCTAGGCGACTATGCTGTTATGGTTTTGAACAAGGAGCGTAATAGTGAGACATGCTTAGTCATTGTTCTTTTGGAATAATTTTGGTGGTTGCTTGAACTTTTGACCTTGTAGTTTTCTAGTTCTCTTTTCTTTCTTTTTCATTTATCAGTTGTTGAAACTAAGTACCCTTTGGTGCCATTATCAGCTTAGACTCTGAAATTCTATGCAATCAAAACCAATATCATTTCTTCTTTTTCGGTACTTTTGTGGTTTTGGAAGGTTGTATTTCTTTGGAAAGAAATGTGTTATATTATGGTACTTATGATCCCATTATAATAAATTCAGTTTGATTGGGATACTTGACGGAATCATGGTATGCACTAGAAAATTTAGGGGCTGTTTGTTTGGCATCTCTAAAAAAATTTCATTTTTGAGAAAAGCGCGACAAACATTATTTTTATTTTTTGAAATATATTTATTCTTTTTCAATTTTCTCAAACTATTCTACTAAAACAAATAATAATTTTGCAAATACAACCATTTTGTATATTTCACATTTGGAATAATAGACTCGTCCAAACCCCTAGAGCATGTTTATTTGACATTTGGAATAATAGTTTGTGAGTGACGTGAGTTTGTGAAATAATCTCGATTTGCATTTGTTTGGATTTTGAGAGTGATTTTGAAAATAAGAAGAGTTTAAGTTGTAGGTGTAAAATGTATAAATGTCAAATCATGTTTGTTATGTAAGATAAATTGTACAAAAGAGTGATTTGACAAGCATTTAGTATATAGTAGGAACATCTAGAAGGAATATACATAGTTCCTAGTCTTGGTAGCAGTTTGTGGAAGGGTCTAGAGAGTTAATCCTAGTCCTTAGATCAAATTGATCTTGGACATCCATTAGGGAAGGCTAGTAGTATAAATCATGGTTATCAAACCGTGTATCATATCGCGTATCGTTTTCCTTTCGTATCGAATCGTATCGAGATACGTATCGTGTATCGTAAGATATATGAACAAAAGACACTTTCTTAACAAACCCTGTATTTCTTCCACTCACTTCATCTTCTCCAATAAGTCCAAACTTTCTCTGCAACCATTTTTTCTCCTTTTCCTCTATCAAAATCTGTTTCTTCAACTTCAGCCCATTTTCCAATTCCACCATCTTCAAGTACATGACAACATACTCTCTGAAACTTAGGGTTTCTTCAAAAATCTTTCAATGTCAAGACTATCCAATTAACTTCTTTAACTCAATTCATCTTCAACATCTAATCACCCAAGATTAATCGCCCAAAATCGCACAAGAACCGCATATTTTTTGCTTCCAAATCCCAATTAAACTGAAACTCTTGGTTGCTTCAGTTATTAATTTGAGGTTTTGGTAGAGATTGTGAAGAAAAATTGAAGAAGAAATCGACATTAGATAGCAAGGATTTGAAAGGAAAGAAGAATAATCGTATGTTTTTGGCTGCTGTTCAGGGCTTTTAGCAGCAGAATTTTTTTATTTTTATTTTTAAAACCGGGTCACTAATTAGACCGTGTCAGGTCGCACCGATCCGACCCGGTTCAGGGTGCAACCCAGTTAAAAAATTGTATCGCATGTATCGTTTTTTACTAGCGATACATGCGATACCGTATCGTATCGTAACGATACATTACGATACATGACTGAAAACGACACGCCAATCCGAGTAGTATCGTTTTGGGCCAGTATCGAATCGTATCGCACGTATCGTATCGCGAATCGTGCGATACTAACTACCTTGGTATAAATAGGTAGAGGCATTCATTTGTAAACCATCCAAGAGAGTTCTTCCAAGTTTGTGTGAATAAAGCATTCTAAGTTCCTCTTAAGTGCATTTTCTTTCCTTCCCACTTACAATCTTCTTAGCAATCTTTCTTAGAGACGGTAGAGGCTGACTTAGCCGATTCTGCACGGGGCAGGAAACGATCGTTGGGGGCATTTTTTGGCTAAGTGCCGCAGTGTACTCTTTGAGAAAGTTAAGTCCGTGACAATATAGTTCCCTAACTTCACTTGTATATTTGGGTTCAATATAATCAAATCTGAATAATTAGTTTCAAAAAAATCTCACCATTTTCCCCAGACCAAATAGCCAAGTAAAATCCCAAAATGAAACGATCACAATTCTCAACTTCTTCTCCTAATTAAAAAAAAAGTACAACAATTCATAGTACAAAGCAATATTTACAAATATAAAAGTCACGGTACTAGGAAACTCAATCTCCACAATTACCTCATTCATCATCTCAAACCCAAGAATGTAATATATCACATTTCATTCTTTGCAACCCAATCATAAATTCCATTCAAATATGTATTGCATTTAGATTCATTCAAATTATGAATATGTATCCCATATCAATATCCTCATAGTATCTTCAAGAATCAGTACTCGAGTTGTAAATAGATATTATCGAAATGTTATAAGGGTACGTGGGGCATTTTCCGTATCCCAAAATTTTCGAATCCAAACAACCTTATAATCATCAGTCAGTATATCAAGACCGAACCCGAATTCGTTCATGTATGAAAAAAGTAAAATTGGAAGGACATTAGGAATGGATAACTTTTGATGTTACGGTTCTTGTGTTTTGATGTATGATCATATTGTAATAACTTTTAAATGAAATTTTTTAAGTTTCAAAAACATTATATAGTGATTTTTTGGAAAATAAGTAAGACAATTATATATTCTTGGTGTCATGAATTTATTTGGATGAAACAATTTAGAAATGGAATAATTACATCCAAATTTCCTTAGCTTAGGTGGATTATAAAAATTTCTTATGATAATAATAAAAAACATGGTTCAATATTTTATCACTTATTTTGTTATAAACTTCGTGGAAGGGATTTTATCTATAAGATGAAACCTAAAGGGAGAGTTCTACGTAATTTCAAATGTTGAATTAGATGTAATGCATCTTAAGGATCATGAGAGACCAGGAAGCGATTGGACTAGTGAAATGGGCTAGTCACTATAAAGTAGCAAATCCATGTTTAAATCCCTATTGGGAGAGGTTCTCACTTAATGTGTCTGATCATATATTTAAACTATCAAATACTAGTATTAAACTAGAACAAATACCCTGGAACTTTGCCCGTAATTGCCACTAGACTATAACATTATTGACCACCGAAATCTTTATTTAATGAAATATTATCTAGCTATTGCGTATTCTCTTCCATATTAATTCATTTAGGCCATCTCCAACAACTCTCTTAAATTTCGACCTTTTATCCTAAAATATAAGCAGTGAACAGTGTTATACACTTTTACTTTTTACTCTGCACTCCAACAACTAGTTTATATTTTAACAAATAACTTTTAACTATTATTTTATTAAATAATAATCATATATGCGCATAATTATTAAATGTTGTGCAAGAAAGTACAAAATTGTACTTTCATGTAGAACATTTGAGATCACTTTGAATTTGGCCATGAGCATTTGGCCTTCCAAACCCAAATTTTTTAAGGACCCATAAATTATAAGAGTGCTATTGAAGGACAATTTTTGTGTGAAATTTAACAAAACTCTTAAAATTTGAGTTTTAGAAGTGCTCTTGGAGATTACCTTGTACCGATGTACAATGATATCGATCCCATGCATGTTTTAAGAGTTTATTTAATTGTTGCCTTCCCAAGTGAAATAAGCCATCGTTTTACTTCTATTAAATGAATTCAATTATGAGAAATGAAGTAATTGAAAAAAAGGGTTAATAGCAATTTACTTTTTTTTTATATATTTAGAACTGACAATTTACCTAGTTTTTAAAAAAAAAAAATAGCAAGATACCCCCTCTAATATTGAAAAGAAGTTCATGGCTTCCCTCAGTCTTTTAAACACTAAATTATTGTGCTAAGACTAAATGGCCCTATATAATGTTTAATAAAAAGAAAAAATATCATCACTAGCAACCCACTTTTGATTTAATGATGGATTAATTTGCATATTTCTTTTTATGTTGAGGTAAATTGCTCATAGAAATATCAAGTTGCTAAAAAATAAAAGATGTAGTTGAGATTAAAATTAATTTTTCAACAAAAAAATTGAACTTCCATTTGCATTTTTACTCGCTAAATAGACGCAATGCTCGTTTCTGATTCCACGAGAAAGTGATAATTCTCCGTAAGGGAGGTATTATACATGTAAATAAATATAATAAAAAGGCAGTATATCAAATCTTTGTTTAAGTTTTTTTAAATAAAATGACTTTTAAGAATCTTATATAGTATAAACATTTTACCCAAAACGAGAAACTTATTTGTTTGACTATTAAATGTCTCTTAAAAACTAGATAAACAAGCATCTTTGATGAAAAAAAAAAAAATATGAACTCGGTCTCCCCGATTTAGACCCGTTTTGCCCCACTCTTGGTTTAATTAGAGAACTCTCTCTTCTCAAGCTCAACTGCTGCTTCAATTTTGACAAATTTCTACAAAAATGTTGAGAAGAGCTCTACTCCAAGCTTCATCCTATCGCATCTTCTCACATTCTTCATCAATTTCAGTTGCTTCTCTTCGGAAATGCTCTTCTTCTTCTGCATCGTCCGATCAAATTTCAAACAGTCATTTCGTCGAACAGTCGGAGGACACACTTCAACCACCTCCCTCCGCCACTATCTCCATCGACCGCTCCGCCTTATACCACCCTCCCGGTACGTACCACTTGATCACGATCTCACTTTCGTTTAATTGTAATTTGAGTTATTTAGGTTTTCTTTCGTGCAGAGCATTCCCACGAACCTTCCGGTGAGTCTGAGCTTGTTAAGCACCTGAAGAACATAATTAAGGTACTCTTTTTTTATTAGAATTTTATTTTATGAATTTTGTTTTGTTGAGATTGTTTGGTATTGTTATTAGTTCAGAGGAGGACCGATTTCAGTTGCTGAGTACATGGAGGAAGTCTTAACGAATCCGAAAGCTGGTTTTTATATTAATCGGGATGTCTTTGGAGCAGAAGGTGATTTCATTACGTCCCCTGAAGTCAGCCAAATGTTTGGAGAGGTACTATATAATGAGCTTTCAAATCATAGTATGATTCAGTATATCGTTTGATACTGTTATTACATTTTTGCAATTCATTAAATGATTTATGTAAGAATAATTTACAGAAATAGTCGACTCATTGACAATACTAAATGGACATTCGTTTGTGGGCAGAGGTAGTATTAAATGTCTCTTCTTTGTACAGCTAGTTCATGTATATCAGATTGAATCAGTTTTAACTTTTAAGCATACAGAAGAAGTGGTGGTTCAGTAAATATGTTATTTGAATAAATTCTGTTGATTAACCTATCTATGTTCATTTAGATGGTTGGAGTTTGGGCAATGTGTCTTTGGGAGCAAATGGGACGGCCAGATAGAGTTAACTTGGTTGAGCTTGGACCTGGCAGAGGAACTCTCTTGGCTGATCTTCTGCGTGTATGGCCTGACTATCGATTCTTCCTTATTTTTCTAAATATATGTCTTAATTCAAATTTAAATTTAATTTGTTTGTGAAGATTATAAGTGTAATTTTGTACATCAAATTTAATTGTTTGAGGTTGTATCTTATACTGTAGGGTTCGTCAAAGTTCAAGAAGTTCACTGATTCTTTGCAAATACATATGGTTGAATGTAGCCCAACATTGCAAAAAATCCAGTATGAGAACTTGATGTGCACGACTGAAGATAGTGCTGATGAAAATGCTCAGAAAAGATGTATTAGCACATTAGCTGGGACCCCTGTATCATGGCATGCGATGCTTGAGCAAGTTCCGACAGGATGTAAGAATTTCAAAGCTTTGTAACTTAGTTTATTTCAGCTAAGCAGGGGATCATGTGGTTATTTTTTTCTCATGGACCAAGTTCCACTGAACTGGCTAGTCATTCTAAAATGAATATAGTGGCATCATAATTTTTTTTATGTTCTTCTACACACAGATATTGTGCCATTGTAAGTCTGTTATGTGCTTCATGAAAAATTATTTTGTGCATCCTATGCAAAGATGATGTGGTGTTACTGACTTATGAATATCATTATTGCCTAAGTTTAAGGATTAGTGATACCCCAAGATATCTACAGCAGTAACTGAATTGATTGCACCACATCATATACAGCGTATACACGGAATATTTAGTCAACCTTCACACATTATATGAACATCTGAGCCCGTAAGTTAATGTATGATACCAATAGTCTACTTTTTCCTCATAGCATATAGAGCATGTTAGCTGCATATTATTGTGTGGAGAAGGGTCAATGATATAGAAGGCATAGTATTGTACTTTTTACATTTAAATATCACCGATATATGGTGTATGAATTATACTTCTTTTAACTAGTCATTTTCTAAAGGATTTGACAGAAAATTTGCATTGTTTCTTCTTTCAGTGCCTACCATTATCATTGGACACGAGTTCTATGATGCTTTGCCCGTGCACCAATTTCAGGTTTGTCTTCAGACAGTGGTTGTCACTTCAAGGACTTCTGCTATGAATTCTTCAATTTATTTTATCTGCTTAGTGACTGGACTTACACCACCATTTTCAGTTGAGTTGCTTGACTTGAAAATTTTGTTTCTGAACATATAAAGTTGACATTATATGACATATAAACAAGTTAAGTTGCATCTGATCCGAAACTTAGTATCACAATGAATCATATTATTCATTTGAATTATTTTCTTTTCTTGCAGAAAGCCTCTCGTGGCTGGTGTGAGAAGATGATTGATGTTAATGAAAATTCATCGTAAGGTTTTAATCCACCATATCATTTCTCTTATGGTCCTAGCTTTCTTGATAAACTGAGCGTGATAATTTTTTTTATATTCATTGGGTAGGTTTCGTTTTGTTTTATCTCCACAGCCCACACCTGCAACTCTGTATCTCATGAAGCGCTGCAAATGGTCTGGGCTTGAAGAAATTTCCAAGGTTGATCATATTGAGATCTGCCCTAAAGCAATGGATTTAACCCAAGAAATTGCAAATAGAATAGGCACCGATGGTGGTGGGGCTCTCATAATTGATTATGGCCTCAACGGAATAATTTCGGACAGTCTACAGGTTTGCTTCTGCCCAAACTTATTTAAATACTTAAATATAACTTTCGTAACCTAACTAAGAGTGTTATGATATTTTTGATTTAATAAAAAAATATTAGTCCACATGGAAATACATAAATTGATAAACTAAATTGAGTTGAGAATACTAAAGATTTAGTAATAACCGACATAACCGTCTTATTAAACATGCTCCTTTCTGTGGTTTCATTTAGCAACTTAACTTTAAACACAGGTGTGAATTGAATTGTATAAGTTGTTCCTTTCATATCAGCATCAAGAATTCTCACTGGCTTCATATGGATTGAAAGATATGGGAATATATATTTAAATCCATAATAACAAATTCGTAGTACTTGGATAATTTTGATTTTGTATGGATTTTTAATTCCTAAGTAATCATTTTTTAATATTGTCCTAAATGATGAATTTGAAACCCACCCATTATTGAAGTCATTTTAAATACTATCTTCAAATCTCTCAATCCAGTGTAGCCATTAGGATATCATGAGATGAAGCCATAGGGATATCATGAACTCGTATATGAACTGGTTCTCTTAAGAAAAAGCAGTCTGCATTTACAATTTAATTGTGCAGGCAATTCGGAAGCACAAGTTTGTAGATATACTGGATAATCCTGGATCTGCCGATCTAAGTGCCTATGTCGATTTTGCCGCAATCAGGCATTCTGCCGAAGAAATTCCAGGTTTGTGCACTCTTGTGTGCTTACTTACTTGTATAACTTAATGCATTGAAAGAGATGCATATAAATGTGTGCTAATTTTGACTGTCTATTCTTGTTGAGATAAAATGGTGTCTTAGTCTGAATGTTGAATTTCTTGCTGCAGACGTGTCTGTACACGGTCCAATGACGCAGTCTCAGTTTCTTGGTTCTCTTGGAATCAATTTCCGGGTAGAATCCCTTTTAGAGAACTGCACAGAAGAACAAGCTGAATCTTTACGAACGGGATATTGGCGTTTGGTTGGTGACGGTGAAGCTCCGTTTTGGGAAGGTCCTGGCGAGCAGGCTCCTATTGGGATGGGTACAAGGTATTTGGCTATGGCAATTGTTAACAAGAAGCAAGGTGTTCCAGTTCCTTTCCAATAAAATGAGTTAAATTGACTAGTACTTCAACAGTTCATTCCTTCTTTTAGTTCTTGCTTCTTCTTCATTTGTTGATCCCTTTAAATTTAATAAATTTTATCATCCTTGTTGTAGTCTGGTAGATTTCTACATCTATTAATAATTAATAAACATATAACAAGTACTTTTACTCATTTTTTGGAGGGTTGCCTTCTCTAACTTATTGTTTTATTTAGTTAATAATATTAAGGTTTAAGAGTGAGTTTGGCTAGGGAATGAAAAAAGTAATTCTACGAGAATTTAGTGAAGTGAAATCATTTTTTTTTTTATTATAAATGATTATAATAAAACTAATTATGGAATAACTTATTTTTAGAACTACTATTGTCAAAAGTTATATTTTGCGCCTTTTGAAAGAAGTTGATTCTTTAGGGCTGGAGGTTCAAAAGTGATTATGACAGGGGTTATGAACTTATGACACATTGGGGTTAAATGGCTTTAGTTTAGGAGGCGAATACTTTGAAAATTTCGATAGAAGTTTAGGAGTGATTTTGAGAACTCCAAAACTAGGTATAAATCAAACTAAACATATGTCCAAGAAGAACTTTAATTTTCATATAATATTACTTTTACACCCCTGAATATGAAGTATATAATTTCCAATTATCGCTTTTAGAGTTTTCTCTGTATGTGTAAAATATAATATTGTCCCTGACCCAAGGACAATTTTGATATTCAGCTGAGATTTACTCCTCTGCAACTATCAACTTACATTTTACTTTCAGACAAAGTGCTTCTTTAGTAATTTTATTGAATTTGAGATTTTAATTTGAATTGGCTTTCTTTTTAACTAAGTTTTAATTGAACATAACATGACTCAAGCTTCACCAATTTGACGTTTTGCATATATCATATCATTGCTTAGTTTATCAACTCGAGTTCAAAACTTATCATATACTATTAAATATTATTCAAAACATTTTATTTACCAAATTCGATCTAATCTCAAATAATTTTGTTCAACCTCTAATTGATGTCGACCGGGATTACAATTGCATTTGTATTTCTTTTCTTTTTTTAAATGATAAAATTTCATAGATCACTCAAAAGTGTTATTAAAAATTACATTGGATTTGTGAAATGACTTGGAATTAAATGCATACTAATCTGATTTAGAGTTTCTCCTTTTTGTATTAGTATACAAACTTTACGTAACCCCTGATTTGGGCCCAAGCCCACCATGTTATATTTTATTTACAGGCTGTAGCCTACAAATAAAATTAGTGGTGTCAATGGATCGGACTCGGACTGGATCGAGGTCGACCCAGTGCCGAATCCAATTTCTGTTTACTGGGACCTAATCCGAGCGGACTCCTCGAAATCAAAACCGGCTCCGAATTTGTCGGATATATCAATATAATAAAAAAAAATTGTACCAAAAAAACTCACGCTGAATGCATTTATGCAAATGCGTTGTATTATAAATTTCATAATGAGACGATAGTATTTCTTAAATTGATATATACTATAGTATAATACTGTCCGCGGGCATCTATATTGTATTTTATATTATATATTATCAAAAGTAATATTGATTTTGTCAAAACTAATTGTCTATTTTGGTCTAAGTACCATACTATGTTGCCAAATTTCATTATGTAATTTAATATTTAGGATGAAATCGACCATTAAATTGGGACGAATTTTACATTTTTGTTTATTTGTGTACGTTGGATTTGTTTGTCACGTTGATTTAGCACATGTCTTCAACATAACTTAATGATTTTTATCAGAAATTTTACGGGACAAAATTCGGACAAAACATTAAATTACAGATTTTCGCTTAAACTTTACGTTGAGGAAAAGTGTTTTTTTTAACTATTTTATTGAGTTTGAAAGTTTATTACAACTTGATTTCTTTTTAACAAATTTTAATTGAACATTTTGACTTATTTGACCTTTTGTATTGTACATTTGTACCATTGCTTAATTTATTAACCTGGAGTTCAATAGTTATCATATACTATTACTATTCAATTCGATCTAAATCTCTAATAATTGGATTGGATGCATTCTCATCTGGTTTGAGTTTCAAACTTCGTTATCCCTGGTCTGGGCCCAGGCCCAAGATCAAGCCCACCATATTGTATTTTTTAATATATAGGCTTATAATTATCTGTCCATTGGCCCATTCTACCAAAACCCGTTCTTATTTATTGCTTTGACAATTAGAAAATATCTTTGAAATTGAAATCGGGACTCCTCAAAGACCCAAGTCAAAAGAACAGACTCACAAGAAAAAGGAAAACCCATGGGTTCATTCATATCTAGTTTCCTGGGAGGAGATGTGGCGGCGGAGTCAACCCACTCCCCCGCCGATTCGCGCGTGAACGCCTTCCACTCGTCCGACCAGTGGAAGCTCCACTTCAACTCCGCCAAGCAATTAAACAAGCTGGTCCTCCCTCTCTCTCATTTTACCTAAATAGTATAATTTCCGATCTGTATATTTTTATTTATTTAATGATTTAATTAATATGTTTGATTTTTCGATCAGATGGTGGTGGATTTTTCTGCGTCATGGTGTGGGCCGTGCAAGTTCATCGAGCCGGTCTTCCATGAAATGTCCGTCAAGTATTCCGATGTTGACTTTGTCAAAATCGACGTTGATGAGCTTGCTGTACGTTATTCTTTCCCAATTACTATTGTTTATTAGTATTTTCAATAATTATCTATTATTAGGACCAAAAATTAAATCAACCTACTAGCGTTGGACAAATCAAATAAGCTTGAATAATATTTTTGTTTGATAGCTTTAGAATCTTACTTCTGAAGCTGATTCAATAGCTAAAAACTGATAAAATAACAAGCTACTTTGGTACTCGAGCTCGATTGATAGAAGCTTGTCCTTTTTCACAATCAAATCAAACTCAAACATAATTTCAACCTCCATTGAAAAGGTCAAATCAATTACTTGACTCGATTACACTGCCATGTATCTATCTATCTATGATATATTAATTGATTATGGATTACCATTAATGTTTGATTGGGTTTGGTAGGATGTGGCACGGGAATTTGGGGTGCAGGCGATGCCGACGTTCGTGTTGGTAAAGCAAGGGAAAGAAGTGGAGAGGGTGACGGGAGCCAAGAAAGATGAGCTTGAGCAGAAAATCCTCAAACACAGGGAAGCCCCTAAATTTGCTGCTTAAATTGATTCTACTTAATGTGGAATATTTAGATACTATCATTTTAATTTTCTATGTATTAAGATGGAGATGAATAACTACAATCTGTTCTCGTCAATACAAGCGTGTCATGTGTCTTATGAATAAATCTGTTTTACACATTATGTTTGAGTGGACAGCTGAACTTCTTTTAAATTATTTTTTCTTTCTGGTATGGCATCTTAAGGTACCTTGCTTTGCCTGAAGTTTACTTAGCCTGGAATATTGCAAAGTAATGTAATACCAGAAACCATTATTCCAAAAGTAATTTAAATATTTTGCAACCGTTAGATTAAACTCACCCTTCATGCATGCATCGATTTATGAATTTCTTAATGAGACTATAATCTTCTTAAATTATACTCCGTGTATAGTATTATATTATTCTACGTCTATCTTGTATTATAAAAAAACAGAAGATCAAATGTGTTGATGTAAACCGGCTTTAGTTGACTTGAGTCGAACAATACGACTAGCTTGATTGAATTCTTAATTATAAAGCTGAAATTGTGAACCTTTTTTTTCTTTTTTTCTACAAACTGAATTCAATTAGTTTTAATCTAGTTGAAAATGAGCCAGGTTGATATTATTTCGTGGAGTTAATTTGTAATTTTAACAAAGATGCTCAAATCTCTTTTGAACAACTATCAGATTATAAGCATATTATTCAAAATTTTAGATTATGACAGGTGTAATAAATAAAAAAGGGTTTCGATCAAAACTTGGACCAAATTTTGAGTTATTTGATTTGCATATACTCGGTATATCTAATGAAATTAATACTCAAATTAGATTGGCTAAGAACATGTTGGTATTAAATTTTTTTTTTTTTTTTGAGATATGGTAGTATTAACTATTGAGATTTACTGATATCTCTCCTGCATCCACATGTGAATTAATTAGAAAAGCAAAATTCCAAATTTGTGGAAATCTGACAGTTGGTCATTTAAATGAGAGAGAATTATGCATCCAGGTCTGTGAACAATGTGTTGTCACGTTTGACAATTTTTCTGTTTTCTTTTGTATGAATTAAATATGAAAAGTCCTATATAGATTTCTGCATACAAACACAAACACCAGCAAGAAATTAAGTACTAACAATAATTATTTATAATATACAAGAGAAAATAAAAAACTATAGTGGAAGTAAATGAGTTTCCACCAACCAAAAAAGGTGTTTGTTTAATGACATAAAGCAGCCAAAGCGACAATGGAAAAACCTAGTCGGAAGTATGTAGTACAAAAATAGGCATTTGTTCATACAATATTTATCCTTATCCCCCCTTCTCCCTCCTCACCCCGTCAAAAGAAAGATACAAATGCTCACGTCTATTGGAAAATCAGACAGTGTAAGATTGCTGAATTGTGTCTATGTCGAGGTTCTTCAGTTTTACGACTGATTCAACGTGGCCTTTCAGTGTTGTCAATTCTCTTAGCCTGCAACAAGGTGACCATATTGAAGCATGAGAAAAATAAAACTAAAAGTTCATTTGTAATCTGACCGATTATTGGTATTACCTATAACACTCTAATATGATTTAAGAGCTTATAGAACCCACTGCTTGTTCCCAAAGCAATGTGCAATAAGTCGAGAATTATGAGACGAGAATCCGAGTGAGATTTAGGCTAGAAAGTTCGAATTTTCTTTGCAGAATTTGTTCAACAAACATTGAATAGTGTAGAGTATGATCAATGTTAGTAGGTACTTAACGACTTGCTGTTTAATGTATCTTATTGATTTTAAAATCAGTAAGAAAAACATGAGTTATTTTCAGACAACCTATGCATTTATGAGTGAATAAAAGAGGTGTACTCAGAAAAACCATAACCTATAAAATGGACATGGAATTTATCTCTCACCTTGCCATCTCAGCTCGCCGTTTTGCCTCTTCAGCTATATGATTAAGATCATTGAAATTACTACGTTCACGATACTGTGTCTCAGGAGCAGGAAGCCCGTGGAGAGTCCTTTGAGCCTGTGCCCACTTAAGTTCACGGTCTTCCTTTCCAAAATCCTTTTTCCTTGTAAAGGCAATCTGCAAGACAGAATATCACCAATTATATCAAACAAAAGCTTCACAAATACACTTAGCCAAGAAACCATCATGGTTTTTCCTTACCCTTTGCTCAAAGACAAGATTCCAAGCCCTTCCACTCAACACATATCTGATGATGAATTTGAGAAAATCAAGTGGGAGATATGTTACGATATTATATAGCCATATAACCCCAGCCCAACCCCATCCTATCCCTTCTACTGCAGCAAAACTCCAGTTTGCGTAAACGGCAATCAGGGTAGCAATCTGCCATTAAACAGAAGTGTGAAGGTGAGAACAGGGTACTTTATATTGTAAAAATGAAGAATCGAGGGTGCAGGCAGTTTGTCTTACAAGCTGAGCGACAAGAAAAGCCCCCATAAGCAGAAGTCCTGGACGCTCAAGAAAAGACCAACTTCTTGATCTCGTCACAAATATGAGGGCCTGACTGATTATACTCACTTGCAAGTATATTGCTGAGGCCAGCATTCTGTAGTCATCAGGGCGAACTGATCTTTCAAGAGACCTTACTCCAAATACCCTCTGTAAATAAATAAACAAGCACAACAAAATCAGTTACTAATTTCTTGATCATTTCTCCTTTCAAAGTAGAATTTTCCTAAGATTTACATTTTTCCAGTTGGAAAAGAGTGAGAAATAGAGAAAATATGTAAACAAAAACTCCAGTACAAAATTTATGAGTTCATTGATTTATGTAAAAGCTTTTAGCATCTTACAACACTGAAGAGGAAGAGACAGACATGTCTCCATGGAATAGGCATTCAAATGAAACTATCTCATAGCAGACCTCAAAAGTAAACATAGAACCTCTATAGAAGTCAAATGCAGAACACCTTCTACACTTGATAACCAGATCCTAGCTGAGGATGATTCCAAGCACTATATTATTATGCAGTTTCCAGTATATTGAGCTCAGGTATGAAAATGAAACATCAGAGGAAGTGGATGTATCATATGCAGTTAGCAATATAAATATCACTAACAGAATCAAAAATGTTAAAACTAAGAGAAACAACACTTGAAACAAATCGGTTCAAACTAATGCATATTTGGATGATGTCTTGCCTATGAAAAATGTGAAGACAAAGTAAGAAATATCTAAATTGGAAAATATATGAGAATGCATGCTTGCAAAAATAAAACTAAATCAGCAGTCAAGAGTAATAAAATGTTATTGGAAAAAGAAATATTACAGTGAAGAAGTCTGTATCATATGCCGCCCAGAAGAAAATGACTGTCATCATAGCCAAGTAGCTTCCAAGAACAACACCAGTTGCAAAAATCTCTGCTAGCTTCCAGCTGTCTGGTAAAGGAGATGGTTTCACCCTATCCTTCGATATAGTCATGATGGTACCTACAAGCCACAGAGCCAAAATGTCAAGAATTTATCAAGTATCCTTCCATGCGTCAGGTACCAATCTTGCATTAAGCATAAGAAACAAGTGAAAAATAACTGAAATTACAATGGCAATTATGGGGAAATAAGTATGCACGCATCAGTCAAAACTAGCATGTATAATTAAGAGGGAAGCATATATTACAAGCCTACTTACCATCATTTAGTATGGCAATTATCAAAACCATAAAGGGCGGGAAGTCAAACCTCCATATGAGTGCAAGCAACATAAAACCAAGCTGTAATAACCAAACATTAAATAATGAGTTGGCAAAAACAAAATGCAGAAGTCTGAAAGTGGCAGTAAAAGCAGATCACTGTTATCATAGCACAGTACTTAAAGTTCATAGACAAATGATTGTGTGCTTGATATTATGCATTGAATCATAAAAACCACATTGCAGCCTTACCACAATACGGATTGTAATGGAAACAGCATATATCTGCATGGAATTTAGAAAAATTCTATCAGCATAAATTTAAATAACAAGAGCATGGAACCCCTATTTTACAAGAATTTATAGCATGAATAATTGTCCAGTAAAATCCATCAAAATAAAACTTCTTTCTTCCACATATGTACAATATACAGGAAAACAGGATCCTACATATAAAAAAATGCAGGCCTACCGTATAATTTTTCATCCTCTGAAAGATTGCCCGACTAGTTAGTACAGCACTAATGATAACACTTAGACCTGGCTCAGTCAGTACAATGTCAGATGCACTTCGAGCAGCGTCAGTTGCATCAGCAACAGCTATTCCAATGTCAGCCTTCTTGAGGGCAGGGGCATCATTCACCCCATCACCAGTCATCCCACAAATATGTTTCATAGCTTGCAAACGCTTGACAATCTCATACTTGTGTTCTTCAAATAAAAGTGATATAATGTCAGACAAATATTATGTGAAAACTGAAAGTAAGCTGATGATTCATTAACAAAACTTCAGAACAAGCTGGTTGATGCAAAGACTAATTCTGGATCCACATGTGTAGTAAATGCGTATCTTATTCTCAGGTTACAACAAGAATATAATATATCTATAGTAATAGAAAAACATCCTTGTAATTAGTAATTACAATGCTAATATCAAAATTTTACATACCAGGGAAAACACCAGCAAAGCCATCAGCCTTTTCAATTAACTCATCAACAGGCAACTCAACAATAGACTCGTCTTTGTTTTGTCCTAACAAAGAAGATGAAGGATACATGTTGGTTCCCATACCCAAACGACGCCCTGTTTCCTTTGCTATCGCTAGCTGATCACCTGGCACAGGTTATATATGGTCATGGCCATGTAAGAGAAGGCAAATTACACATGTAAATTATCTAATAACTAGAGAGTAGAGATTCAAAACTTCCAAAAGAGCAATGAAATTCTATGGTCTTCGATCCAAAGAACAAGGACTTCCAAAATGTTAACCAAGCGTCGCCCATTGTTTCTATACTCAATTTATAACTAGAAAGTTTCTCCGGCCCTTTCCTAGTCGGGGCTAAAATCCCGGAAATTAAAAATACCAAAATTGGAATAAGAACTGATATTAGTAAAAAAATCCCAAAAATATCATATCCGTATGAATGTGGAAAGTCTAAAAATTCATTTCGGTCAATTGAAACTTCTCCAACTGTTTCCTTTTAAGAACCAAAAAGATTTGTGCCAAAATAACATTCGCCAATTAGATATGATGGTTTACAAACCATTCGAAGTGTAGATGTAGATGTGCCAAAATAACATACGCCAATTAGATTTCTACCACTATGTTAATACAGAGATGGTTTTAAATTGAATATTTTATTAATGATATGGACGATAAAATGATTTGAGCCCCTCATTAAAAAAAAAAACTGTTTCCCCTCTCTTATCCAATGATGAATTGAAGACTCATGCCGGCTGGCTAGTGTTTTAGCATTATCATTTGCAGTTTAAATGAAGGAAAGGTTAAAAGGCTAAAGGCAGAGACGTTAAGCAAGCACATGTCCAGATATAATACCAAAGTGCAATTAGGCATTCTTAATAATACCCTTTACTTGAAAGTGGTCACTTTCAAATTATTTTGACTCAAATTCAGTTCAACAATCTAGCAAGTAGTTTGCCAAAATAGATATGCCAAAAGATACAAGAAAAGCCTCAGCTCAAATATGCTCACCAGTAATCATTTTAACATTTACACCTAGATTCAGAGCCCTTCTGATAGTCTCGGCACTGTCATGCCTGGGAGGGTCAAAAAGAGGCAAGAGTCCTACAAATTTCCATGGACCTCCGGGACTCTCCTTCCTTCCTTCAGGAACTTCCTGGCACACAAAAAGGTTGCATATACATAATACATGAGAATAAATTTCACTTATACACGACATGATTAAAATATATAAGTATTAAAAAAACATCGGAATCTAGTACTAAACATTGCTTGAGAAAGCACATTACCTGATACGCTACAGCTAGTGATCGTAACCCACGCTCAGCAAACTTATCAATGATTGAATGAACTCTACCCTCTATTTCAGATTGGTTGTATGCAAGATGTAAGATCTGGATACCAAATATGTGATTGTCAAGATAAGTACTGAGCAACATCACAATAGTTTTTTTTCCAGAACTATGATGTACCTGTTCAGGAGCACCTTTGCTGACTCGATGCATTTTACCGTCGCTATCAGTGTACGTCAAAGCTGTGCGCTTATCAGTCGGATTGAATGGTAAGAAATGAATCTCTTGAATTCCAGCCCTTGCCTTTTATTTGCATACATTATACAGAAAGTAGATTAGATAAAAGGACCGAATGAGAGATATACAAGGTGGCTGTCTCCTACTTATGGTATTGCATGATACAACTCCATTTATTTTTTCCGTCACAGCAAACCACAATCATAACATAAAGGTTGTCATACCTCTTTGGGGTCGGCCAGCATCCCCACTATTGCAGCATCAATTGCATCTTGGTTTTCCAATCGAGAAGCTTGGGCAGCCATTAAAACAACAGTGTCCACATCCACTCCTTTAACAAAAACCTACACAGAAATGGCTATAATTCAAACAAAACTTGCAGAGCAAAACTACAAAATATTTACAATTCAAAGACAATTTTATCAACCTCAATGAGATTTTTGTCGACAGATAGTTTGTTCAATGTCAAGGTTCCAGTTTTGTCACTGCAAAGCACATCCATGCCAGCCATTTCTTCTATTGCTGTCATTCTTTTAGTGATGGCCCCCTGAGAAATTAACAAAAGTTATACATTTATGAATAGCAAAGAAGTTCAAACAAAAGATTACTAGCCCCAGGCAAAACACAAAAAAATACCTGTTGGGACAAACGGTGAGAACCAATTGCCATTGTAACAGATAATACTGTTGGCATTGCAATTGGAATCCCTCCAATAAGGAGCACAAGCAAATTATCAATTCCAGGACGATAGGGACGGTGTTGAATCGGATACATTACGATGATCTCAATAATCATTCCCACAGCAATAGAACATATGCAGAAATTTCCAATTGCGGTTAAGACCTTCAAGCACATACAAAAGCAGCTTGTGAGATAATGTACAAAATAAAAAATCATTAAAGTTGACCATAGTTGAATGGTAATGTGTGTCCATAATTCTTTAGCACACATGTAGAGAAAGTGCAGCATATAAATGAAATGAATCAATCCCAAGAAATCTTGCAGCAATATCTAGGTGACTAATAATGGTGATCCAAGCAAAATAATTCCATTACGTGGTACTCACCTTTTGAAAATGTCCCACTTGATTAGTGGAGTCAACAAGGTGGGCAGCTTTGCCAAAGAATGTATGGACTCCAGTTGCAATGACCACTGCATCAATCTCCCCTTGTTTGACAGTAGAACCTGAGTATACACCATCCCCAGGGCCTTTAGTCACAGGAAGGGATTCCCCCGTTAGAGCAGACTGCAAAAGAAAATAGGGAAATAGGTCAGGGGTCAATGGAACACGTAAAATAAACAATGCAATAGTAAGTAGACCAAATCAACACAACAGTACCTGGTCTATCTTTAATGGATCACCCTCTAGGAGACGAGCATCAGCTGGAACAATATCCCCCAACTTTATGCTGACTACGTCGCCAGGGACAAGAACAGCAGCATCTTCCTCGATCCAGTGTCCATCTCGAAGAACCTAAAGATATTATTATCATCTTATAAGTATGATTCTATCCCTGGAAACCATGCAAAGTTGAGAAGAAAAAACCATTTCCTCAACAAAATGAATTCAGAAAAAGACACATAAATGTGTTCTGCAGGTAGATTGAGCTATGCTTCTACACCTTTGCTTTGGGTGCAAGACGAGCCATGAGAGCAGCCGCAGCATTTCCAGCATTGTTCTCCTCTATGAAACTTATGGTTGAGTTAATTATAAGAAGAGTAATAATCCCTACAAAATCCTGCCAATCTGGTGGTCTCCCCTGCAAAATGCACACAAAATAACTTTTACTAATACAAAATATAAATAAATAAAGAACCAGCAAATTCACTAAAAATACTCTTCCAATTGATAAATAAATATCAATTGAATGACTTTATTGTATAGAATATACTATTTGCCTACACTTATCACATATTCATGGCTCATGTATGTGCAATAATAACATGCAACACCATTTGATTTGCTTTTGAGCATCAGAAACAGCAACAAGGTCAGTATCAAATACTTTGATAAATTATATCAACAACGTTTCAATTTTCAATTTAGTTATATCACAAATAAATACTCAGTTGAATATTATCACTGCATGCAAAATGGTGTCTCTCAATTAACTTTTCACCTTACAACCTCAACATTGTAACTTAAGCCTTCAACTATTTCAACTTTTATGCCCACTTATAATATCTTTAAGTTTTACATTATGGCAAAAAAAATGTATTTTTAATATTTTTATGTTTTACATTATGCCTCAACCATTTTTAAATATTTTAGCTTCAATATCAGAATCTAGAATACACTGAATTAAACACCGAAATGTTAGAGAATACATTCAAACAGAACTTACTCAGAGGTGAGCAAAAAAGTAAAATTATTGTTTTAGGTACATACAAAAATGGGGAAAACAACTAGAGGAACAAATAATACAATATGTGTGTGTATATAAAAGGAAACAAAGCTTACTCCTCCATTAGCGAGAGCGATAGCCATAATAGCTGCAGCTTCCATCACCCAAGATAGAGGATTCCACATAAACCCTAAGAACTTCAAAAACTTACTTTCCTGCAATTTCCATTAATTTTCACAAAAAAGGAAAAGAAAATCAGATCACAAAAGAAACCAATCCAAAAATACACAGTATACACAAAAGTCATACCACTTTTTCCTCAAGCTTGTTATAGCCAAAAATTTCGAGCCTTCTATTGGCATCTTCCGATGAAAGTCCTTCCTTCCTGCACCTCAGATTCTCAAACACCTCTTCAATCGGTATATTCTCCTACACACAATAAAATCAAATTTAACGAAAACTAGGCAAAAACAAAAACAGCGTAGTAATCAACTATACACAAAACAGAGCAGAAATTGAAAACATACCAAATCAACTGCTTCTCTCTTCAGAGCCTCCATCGCTTCATCCTTACCCTCCTCCATCTTCACAAAAAAAACACACGCACAACACACAGTAGATTCAATACTCAGTTAAAACTCTTTCACTACATACGCTTATACTTATTCATAGAAGTTTACATACTATAAAGCAAAAAAATCGGAAAATCAAACAGAAAAAGAGCTTACCGGAGACATTAGGTTAGTGGAATCCACACGGCAGCAAATAAATTGTGCAGAGAAAAAAAAATGAAAGAAGGAAATGGAGAGGTTGTGTTTGGGTTGGGGAATGAAATGAAGCAGCCTTTGTCCTATTTAATCAATGAGTTGTTTCACGCGCCCACGCGCGTAGTCAGGCGATTGGTTGAGAAAGTTTGGGATTAGTGGGGTACGGGGAGCAGAGGAGAATCAGATGGTGTACGGTTCGGGGGGGAGAATGATGCAGGTGAGTCGTTCTATGATGATTTGCGTCCTTGGCAGGTACAATGTTTTATTAGTATTTTACCTAACCCTATATTCTTTTTTATTTTGAGTTTCATGTAATTAATCAAATTATTCGATATTGAATTTGAATTTGAATTTGAATTTCGTTAGTCGTACAAATTAAAATTAGCTTTAGCAATATTTTTATGTGGTAATTTCAAAATTTGATTTGATCTCGATTTGATAAATTAAAAATTGACAAAATATATATAAAAATATTAAGTTACTCGAGCTCGATTAATTTAACAACTAAACCATGATAAAAAAACAAAAAAATTTGAAATGTTCAGGAATTGAACAGTAAAAAAATTACTTCCTCTATTCTAAATTTTTTACTCCATTAGTTACAGTGCAAAGTCTAACTTTTTGATATTTTAAGTGACTTATCAAGAAGATTTATTACATTTATAGCATTTTAAACATTTTAAATATTAATATATACGGTGTTATATAATATTATCAAATTATTGTTGAAAAATATTTGTTAGATTATTTATTATATTTTTTTAAATTTGTCAACTGTACCAAGGAGAATTTTTTTGGGACGGAGGTAATATTGAAGCTTTAAAAGATGCGGTTTTAGATTAACTTTTTCGTAAATGATTATTGATATAAACTTTGGTATGAGAGTGCTCTTTGTATTGACAAAATTGTTCCCAAATCCCAACCTACTTTCCAATTTACTGGTTTGTTAATTAGCTGCCCGATGTGTTAATAATTGAAATCTTATAAAACATCAATTACGTGTCTTGGTTTTCATATTACGTATTTAATACTAGTACAGTTCATAAAAGAAATAAAGTATAAAGATTTTATTCTTATGGTAAGATTTATTTAATTGCGTAGGTTTAGTTGTCGTTGTTGAGGTTCAAATTGATGATGAGCAAAGAATTTCTTCATTATGATAGTGAAATAGTCAAATTAATAATTGATGAACAATATAATTAAATTGACGGATTTGAATATCATTGGTGGACTTTTCCAAGTATGATTAGTCTTCCAAAAAAAAATGGCAAAAATGTTGTAGAGCTGGCCTTAGAATTTAATTTTAAAAAACTAAGACTATAAATCTTTGAATTAAACAATAAAGGTGATTGGTTCAGTGAGACTCACACAAGCTATAATAAGAAAAGTTATATTCACATCACAGATAATTGAAAGTAAAATTTTCAATTTGACAGATAAACAATAAAAAGTTATTATTTGTTGAATACATAAAACTGATTAATTATAACAAGATGCTTTTGTTTTATTTCAATATTAGATATAATACGTACAGGTCGATAACAGATGAAATTACAGATTCAATTGTAAATTATCAATTTTCTATACGTTTTTGTAACATGATTGTGAATAGTGAATTAAGAGATGACGTAAAATTACATTCACGTGTACCACCAATTGTAATTTGCAAAGAACATGTATAAATCATCTTATTTAAGGCCTCATCATTACACCAAAAATGAATAAGTACCAATCTACCTAACAAAAAAGATAATTTATGGTAAACTATTCCAACCTTTCCATTTCTCTATGATATTTCCTTGAAGCTTCATAAAGAGAGAAGACTTTTCTTGAGGGAAAAAAAAAAAGAAAAGAAAAAAAATGCACTCCCATGTTTTAGGTAGCATAGTACTTTTCCGTGGTACGCCCAAGTTTTTAATGTTTATGAAGCCAAATATAGCAATTTTTCTTAACGACCTACAACTTTAATTCGGTTGCAATCTAGGAAATTATTTCCAAAGAAAAGGGCATTAAATGCCTAAAATTTGACAATAAATTCGTGTTACATTAGCATAATCAGAAAAAAATTAGATTCACGCACACATATATTTTAGATATGCAACAATATATTTGTAAATGTGACACGGAAATAATATAAAGGCCCGCTTATAAAAAACGATCACTAATATTTTTCCTTAAATATTACAATCTGCTAATTCCCTTAACAATAGAAGTTCCTAAGTACGCCGTATGTTGTATCTATATTTCTTATGAATACATGTTTATATCTCATGTCATCACAAACCATTGGGCCTGTTTGTTTGGTGTTTGAGAAAGTAGTTTGAGAGAGTAATGGAGGTTTGTGAAATAATTTCGATTTGCGTAATGTTGTTTGTTTGGGTTTTGAGAGAGTAGTTTGAGAAATAAAGTAGGTGCAAGAATGTAAGACTTTATGTCAAATTATGTTTTTTATGTGAGATAATTTGTGTAAGAGATATGTTACTTTATGTCAAATCAAAGTAGAGTTTGTATAAGTTTGTTTAGAGATAATAAAATTGTTGTTTGTTTAGCTTTTGAGAGAATATTTTGAAAATATTGAAAGGTGAAAAATTTATTTCAGAAAATAGAAAACATATTTGTTTGGCATTTTCCAAACATGAAATAATTTTGGGAAACGCCAAACAAACAGACCCATTACCTCTTAAGAAAATTAAATTATTTCACAACATAACAAAAAAAAAAGTACGTATCTTAAATTAATTAATAAATAATTAAAAGTTTCAACGGACTAGAAAAAAAGTATATTTATCTAAAGAGAGAAAATTTATACATACTCTAAGAAATTGTTTTTTTATAGAGTGGCCTAATTAAAATGAAATGAGTAGAATAATCAAAGAAAAGCAGCAGCCGCATCACTAAAAGTCAAGAAAGACAGTATGAACGGAAGATTTTTATTTAAGAGTCCTCCTTTTCACCTTTGCTCCTTCTTCTTTTGTTTGACTAGTCAACTTCTTTTAATGGCGTACGGAACTGTCCTTTCCGAACCTACTTATGACAATTACAAAAAGACTAGGACTAATGATATTGTCAGATTAAATTTTGTTGCTTCTAGAGCAATATTTTGTACTACCCTAATTTAACCTTCGTAACAAAAAATAATTAAATCATGACTTTCTCAGTTACAATAACATTTATTTTTCAATCAGCAACTTTTAATTATGCAACTCAACTTTTAGTACATTAATTTTTTTTCTTTTTCCAAAGCACCTTAAAAAATGAAAATTAATCAATTTGTGTCTTGAGTTTTCATATATCACCACCACCAGCCATCAAACCCACTTGCACCTGAAATTTTTTATATTATTTGATACGTGTTCTTGAAACTTAATGTTTTTGTTTGGTTCAATTTATTTTTCTACATTTCCATGGATATCATTTATTAAGAATCTATATCTAAGAAAATAAAAAGGAAAAGAATGCATAATGTGAATGCAAGAAGAAAAATAAGAATTTACTATACCCGTAAATGTTTCTTACATACATTAATGCTACCCAAAGAAATGCAGAAGAAATAAAAAATTATACCAAGCAAAATCATTAGGTTTAATGGGAGAATGTAGAAAATTTAATGGATTGCACTTCAGTTAATTTCAATAGAGGATATATCAAAGAAATTTGACATTTTAAAGTCGTCGGAATTTTTTCATTGTTTCTCTTTCTCTCCATAAAATCTGCCTTTTCAATTTTTCTTTTAATCTTTCTCTTATCCTACAAATTTTTAAGAATTATTCATCAAACCACTAATTTCAATTTTGGGTATTACTTGTTATGATAAGGATTAAGCTACATTCAAGAATTGTAATTCTTTTCATTTTATTTTATTCGATCTTTGAATTAACTTTGTAATAAATTAAGAATTTTTCTTTTTTTGCTTTTCTCAATAAAATTGATTGAGTTTTAACCCTTTTTTCTTAAGCCGACATAATTTAATGGAAATAAAATTGTGATTTGTGAAAGTTGAACAAGTGAAGGAGGTTTTTTTTAAGCTGATAGAATTTCAATGAAAATGGATTTGTGGGGAGTTGATTTATTATTTTGTCCAATGTTAAATCACTTAATAGTTTTCCATTGTAGAGTTAATTTACATGTTTAAGGTTATATACAAAAAAAAAATATAATTAATGTGCTCATAAGAGAGAAATATGTCATAATTAAAGGTTCCTACTTAAAAAAGATGTTTTGAAAATAGAGAAAGTCATGATTTAATTATCTTTGACTATCAAGGGTAAATTAGGGTATTACAAAAAGTTGTTCTGGATTAATTCATTTAAAATTAAAAATTGATCATAAAAAGGTTATTGCTATAATTTTAAAAGAACATGAGAGTTATTGTAACCTTTTTAAGTTTACAAGGAGGTTATTACTATTTTTTTAAATGAAAAACTGATGTTTTCACAATTATTTCAAAAATTACATAACAAGAAGAATAATTGCACTTACAACAAATGAAGACACACCAATTTCATGGAGTGTTAATATTTTTTACTTGCTAATATAAGAGATTTTGCTAATAAAAAAGCATATTAGACCATCTCCAACAGATCTCTTAAATTCATGCCTCTTATCTTAAAATTTAAGGGGTGAACAGTGTTATACATTCCCACTTTTTACTCTGCACTCCAACAGCTTATTTATATTTTAAGATTCTACTTTTAAATAATCACACCACACCACTCCACTCCAACTTTAGCACACTATTTTTAGTTTTAAAATTTCACTTTGGACTCTCAAATATGAGAGTCCAAACTTATAAAAATTTGGCTTCCTTATTTTTTAAAGACTCCCTTGGAGTTCATTTTTTGTGCAATTCTTATAAATTCTCTTATATTTTGGGATATAAGAACTCCCTTGGAGAAGGTCTAAGAGAATATTTATGCATTTTACTCATAAAATAAATCCATATCAGACGTCGGAACGTAATTTAAAAAGCAAACATGTTATTCACCTCTAACTTTGTGCCACGTTGCCACTTTACGAAATCATTCTGATTAGCCAAGTAAAGAAAATGGGTTAATGGCAATTTACCCCTATGTGATTATCATAATGTTCAATTTATCCCCTCCAATTTAAAAAAGAACAATTTACCCTCTGTGATTTTTTTAAATCAGCAAATTACCTTCCTGAGTTGGAGAGTGTATCTCACTCTCTCAAATATGAAAGTGGGCGTGAAATGTATTGTGTAAAAAGATGAAATTACCTTTTTGGGATAAAATGGTCCAAATAAAATTACATAGAGGGGTAAAATGCCATATTTATAATAACACGGGGAGAAAATTGTCACAGTTATAATAACACAAGGAAGTAAATTGCACATTTATAATAACACATGGAGGTAAATTGCCACATTTTTTTCAATTCAATTTTTCTGAAGTTTAAAAGAGGAGTATTATTGTCAATTCAATTTTTCTGAGGGCTTAAAATTTCTAGGGAGACAGTGTAAATTATTTTTAAAGAAATAGGGGGGTAAATTGCCATTAACCCGAAATAAAATTGTTCCTTCCAGGATTTACAAGAGAGGATATTCCTAGGGACATATTCTTTATTTTAATTTTACTAGTTTTACGAAATTAAATGAAGCTGAGCTGGAAAAATTACTCTCTAACATATTTCATAGCCGATTGATAATTAAAAAAGATGACTCCTGTCAATAAATTTAAATATTTATGAATTATGAAGTTGATTTTCTATTATAACTTCTCGTCTGTGTATAACCTTCTGATAATTGATAATTACCGAGTTGGGACAGATTTAACATAATTCAAAGAAAACAGATACGGAGTACTAGTTTCTATCCTAAAAGAAAAAAAGGTCTTCAAAACATATGAACCTGTTTGAATTTGAATACAATGAACAAATATGATATTTCAGCTTAGCTAGGTACTTCCATGAACTATGTTTGGTATTAAGTTTAACTAGTTCCATGTCGAACGTGCCGTTAAAATCTTAGGGCATGTTTGTTTGGTGTTTGGGAAAGTAGTAAAAGTTTTTAAAATAATCTCGATTATATTTATGTAATGTTGTTTGTTTGAGTTTTGAGAGAATGGTTTGAGAAATAAAGTAAATGTAATTTTTTTTTTTGGAAGAATTAAGTTATAGGTATAAGATTTGAAAGACTTAAGCCAAATCATGTTTTTTATGTGAGATAATGTCATCTCCAACTTTTTAAATTTCGGCCTCTTATCCTAAAATTTAAGCAGTGAACAATGTTTATACATATCCACTTTTACTCTGCACTCTAACAGTTAGTTTATATTTTAAGAAACTACTTTTAAACAACCACACCACTTCACTTCAATAGCTAGTTTATATTTGAGCAAATTACTTTAAATTATTATTTTATATAAATAATTATATATTTGTAATATATTTATAAAATTTTAATAAAAAGTACTTTTTTAAGAAAATATTAATTTTTATCATTTCAAAAAAAATTATTCGAAGATTATATTCTAACGGACATATTCAAATTATTGAATTGATTGAAAGAGGAGATGAGATTAATTTTTGGAGCAAAATGAGGGTTGATGCAGAATTCCCTTTTTTTGTTTTTTTTTTAATGGAGAAAAAGTACAAAACTTTCCTGCACAACATTACATAATACACTTTGAGTTTGGCTTTGGGTATTTGGCCTTCCAAACCTATTTTTTTTTAACAAGTTATAAATTATAAGAGTGATGTTGGAGGACAATTTTTGTGTGAAATTAAACAAAACTCTTAAAATTTGAGTTTTAAAAGTGCTCTTGAAAATGCTCTATATATTTTGTGTAGATTTTTTTTAGAGATAAGAAAAATATTATTTGCTTGACTTTTGAGAAAACAGTTTAAAAAATATAAAGAGATGATAAATTTATATCAATAAGTAGAAAACATATTTGTTTTCCTTTTCCCATAAACGAAATAATTTTGGGAAACGCCAAAACAAACAGACCCTTAACTTTTCAATATTGGGAAATTTCATTGGGTTAAACAATAATTTTATTTATTCAAAGTCGGACTTCTTTTTTTTATTGAAAAAATTAATTTACTCTTGGGTTTGTCTTGGCCCAACAGAAATTCACATTATAAATGCATGGAACGGTTGGTCCGATTGCAATAGTTTTGTAGCTTTAATAGTAATATGTAATTACAGCACTAAGATTATGGGATAAAAAAGAAGAATTAATAATTAATACTACTTTATAGTTTTAGCGGAATAGTGTATAATGATCCCTCACAGTCCAATCAATGTACTTGTACTTAAAAATACCTTTAATGGAAGAATACGTTCAGTTTAACGTACTTGTACGTGCATTTTATATTTGAGTAGATTTTATTGCATATGCTCATAGTTTAGCACCTAACTTTTCTATTTGTTTTTTTTTGGTGAATAATTGATTCTTGTGCTTTAGTGTTTTTTTTTTTTTTTTGAGAATGTGCTTTAGTGTCATCTTAAATAAAATAGTTCTCCCTCCTTTTTTTTTATTTGTCGCTTTGTAGGATTGCACACGAATTAAAGAATGTCATAAATAGTCCATTTTTTAAGCATAAATTTCAAAATACCCTTTCAATCTAATAATATTAGCATTAATGATAAGTATTAGTACGAAGGTTAAAATTGGTAAAATAACATTAATTTTACATTGAAATCCTAAAGCGACAAATAAAAGTAAACAAGAAAATTTTGTCAAAGCGACAAATAAAAAAAACGGAGGGAGTGACTAATAAGTAATACTTAATACCATCTCCAATGAGTACCTCCATCCCTTTCCCTCATACTCTTCTTCCCTTCTCCCTTCCTCTTTTCATAAACATTTTCAGTGACTCAATCTTCTTATTTTAATTAATTTCATTTCTCATATTTTTTAATAATAATAATAATAATAAATTATATTGGCATCAATAATAAGAAATTTTACATTGAAATTAATAATAACAAAATATAAAACTAGCATTAATAGTTTATTTGGGTACACAAATTAAAGTTAAATTCGCAACATTTAAAATAATAGATAAATTAAATTTTCTTACAATTTTATTAAATTTTCAAACATTAATGTAATAATTTAATGTTAAGTTTATTAAATAAAAGTTACAATCATGAAAGTAATAAAATTAAATTAATGTTAAGATTTTTAAAATAAAATAATTAATAATAATTTTTACTATAAAATAAATAAACTAAATAACGAAAAACAAATCAAAAAAGAAAAAAAAATAAAGAAGGCAGGTGATGCCACCTGGCCACTGCCCGCGATGGGTGGTGACGTCCAGTCACCCACCCCTCCAGGCGGTGGGAGAAAGCCTCCCCACCCACCTCTCTCCCCTTCCTCCTATCAATGGAGATCACTCCGTTTTTTTCTCTCTCACCCTCCTTCCCTCCCCTATAAGCATTAGAGATGCTAAGCAAATGAACCCAAAAACAAAAGTCAAGAATAAAACCAAGCATTACGACTGATGGACAATGAAGTTTGAGACAATTGAATGCGGGGTCTGTCAATTATTTAAAAAAAAAAAAACATATTCCCTCAATCCCTCTTATTTTGCTCCCTTGAGTTTTGACACAAAATTTTAGTTAATAGTTGAAAAAGTGAAATTTTTAAATATTTTTACATCCATGCCCCTAAAAGCAGTGATAGATAATTAGCATTGTCAAATAATTACTTTACGTGAAAGAATATTTTTGAGAAAAATAATTTTATATTAGAAAAATGCGTGATATTTTGAAACATTTTATAAAGAAAATAAGATCAAAATAAAAAAAAGGGAAGAAGTATTGACTTATTTAATAAAGAAAGTATTTTATAAAAATGTAAATGGTTGATGACTAGTCAAATCCAGGACCAAGGCAACGCCGGTCAAACTTTAGTATAATAATACACCAAAATTAGTAGACAACCTAAACAAAGACCATCTGTTGTCATCAATTTGTCACACTAATAACTATAATTTCTTCTAACTATGCCTACTTATTTAGTTAAAAAAAAGTCATCACCTGCTAGGGTTGATAATTGAACTGCTTCCTGTGTTAAGTACAAACTAAAAAAAAGAAGAAAAAAAATTAGATCAGCAATTTTGATTTATTTTACAAAATAAATGCAAATTTACGTTAAGTATGTTAATTAAGTGATAAATTATTGAATATATATTCAATCTAACAGTTTAAATTTTAAAAGTGTTTTACATTCAAATAACAGCAAGCGCAGGTATTTATATAATTTCGTATGTGGGGTTCAATACATAATTTCATGGTGATAGTTTGTATTTCAGGGGTATATTAGTAATTAATATAATCTCTAGACATTAAAATAATTAAAAAGAACAATATTTATTGCATTCTCCAGAAAGATTTATTTACCCCTATTTATGTATGCGGTATTAATGAGGTGACTCTTCCCCTCCTATATTTTGTCCTATAAATATTATAAATAGGCTATCATATTCATTGGAAAAGGGGTGGAGGAATAACCCAAGAATTTCCTAAAAAGATTTCCTAGACATCGTCCCGTGACGTCAGAACGTGATTTGAAGACGATCAAGATAGGAGGAGACATTCCCGAAAATACCCTTTATCATTTTCACGCAACATCATAATTGTTTCTTGTAGTAATTAGTACTCTACTTGATATATTAAGATGTTAATATGGAAACGAAGAAAAAAAAATTAAAATTCTAAACTATTGCATGAATATAAACTATCAATAAATAATAAAATTAATTAAATCAAGAAAACCGCATATTGTATTAAGTGTGATTTCAATAGGTCAAACATTGCAATGCATATAATATTAACATCAATTTCTTATAATGATCTTGATATATATAGTCAAAATCATGACGGTTCTGCCACTGTAATTTATCAGATATTTAATATCTTTTAATTTTAAAATCACTTTTAGTCTACTAATTAAAACTGATCTTCCTAATACCAAATCGTATAAAATTTGTTTCAACCATTGGGGCCCAATTTTGAAATATAGGATCACGTTTTTTAGCTTTTTTTGTTGGACCACTTTGAGATTATTGGATCAAGAAAGGAAAATTAAATTCAACCACATCAACTATGATATTCATATTCCAAATGATAGGAGTACTTTTCAATTTCTGTTATCAAATTCAAATCGTTTGGTTTAATATTACTTGTTTAGTGGGGAAAGTCGTGTGAGGAGACAACATTAATACATATACTGTACCATTTAAAATTCAACCACATCAACTATGATATTCATATTCCAAATGATAGGAGTACTTTTCAATTTCTATTATCAAATTCAAATCGTTTGGTTTAATATTACTTGTTTAGTGGGGAAAGTCGTGTGAGGAGACAACATTAACATATACTGTACCATTTAAAATTCAAATTAGGTGTAACAGTCTTACGGACAGCAAATAAATAAGAACTTTCTAAAATCCTCAATTAAATATACATTTAGATTTTAAATAATAATATTGGAGAATATTTCTTTTTAAGTTCTCTCAAAGACCCGATTATTCATCATTTGAAAGACTTGGTTAAAGTATATTAAACCCTCAAATTTCAACATTCTAATCTGCCTACAAATTGGAAAAAAAAAATCCAAAAGGAAATACTAATTATTAACTAAACATCAAAAGAAAATCTAATGGAGGGACCACCACTAAGATTAGTGTTTTTTATCGTGCAGTACACTAAACACATGTATGAAGATTTTGGTGCCACTTGTAAGATATGGTGCGTCACCCAACAAACATTGAATTTTTTTTGCAGATGTACAGGGTTTCAGGAGCAGAAGAAATTTCAATGCGAAGGATTAATCTAGTAAAGGTAATTAATGAGCTACATTTACTAATTTAGTAAACGCATTAATAATCATTGTACTTAGGTTGCAACAGTCACTATATAAGAATATTCCTCATTTACGTATATTTGTACTATATTAATCACAAATTATTTGTCATTTTACATGTTTTCATACATATTAAGGTACATACTCAATAACCTCATTTTTAGGGAAAAAATAAATTATATACCTAAAATACCCTTACTCTTTATTTATCTCACCATTAACTATTTACACGTTATTCAAGTTTTATACTCTCTTACTTTTTATCTTACATACATAAAATATGTAATTAATAGTGTATTGAAATCCTAAAGTGATAAATAATTTGAGACAATTTTTTTTCACTAAAACTACAGATAATTTAAGACAGGGAGTACTCCATATAATATATCAAATTTGAAATTGATTTATGTTTATATATGGCTTAACTGCTTAAGTTCTTAAATGGCCCACAAGGGTCCAATTATCAGACAAAAGGCAGATTGCTGGGCAATGCAATTTTCTGTATTGGGCCTATGCAGGATTTGTCTTGAGTAGCGCTGTACGATGTGTCTCACATCATTAGCAATTTAGCAGCAACCTTCTATATTCTTTTTTTTTTTTTTTTAAAAAATAATTACAACCTAGTAGTCTACTTCAATGTAGAAACTAAAACATAGAATAAAAGAGCAGGTACTTTTTGTACATGAACGAATATAGAAGAAGAGATGAAATATGGTGAGTAAAGGCAAAATCACAAAAGCAAAAGGGTCACCTTTGATTCTCGTAGATTGCTCCAAAACTTTTTCAATGGAAATATGATTAATGAGCTTATTACTTTGCGTTGGTGTTACCATGCTTGTTAAATGGCCAAAGATTGACAAGCCGTTCCAAAACTGCTGCACTTTTAGAGAAGTAGCCTGTAAATCCCTGCGGAATTGTTGGAGGAGGAAAATCTTCTGCTGGCATTGCAAATGAACGAATCATCTTCTCCATCATCTCTAAGGTTAAATATGATCCTACTTCTTGCAGCCTCTCCGGACCCATTATTGGCAGTGTGTGCTCCTGATGAAGTGAGGCCGCCTCACTATCGTTTCCCTGCCAAAGGAGAAACATAAAATTTTAGTTAGGAAGTGGAATAAGTTTCCCATTTGTTAGTAGATTAGAGTTAGATGATAGATTACAACTGTACATCTTCGTATACCTTTCATCTTCTTATGAATTTTTTTCTTTCGGTTTTGGTTAAAATAAATAAATAAATTCATTAATAAGTAACATAAAATACGTAACTTTGGATACTTGACGAGGAATGATTACATAACTTCATGCAGATGGCCAAATATATGATTAGTTTCAGAGATTTCAAGAATAGTGACCTACCCATGTCATCAATAATCAAAATTGAAAAAGATAGTGTTGAGAATTTCTAAAACCAAGTCTCATGTGAAAGATTACCTCCAAAGGGGATAAATCTGCACCTCGGCTAAAAGTCATCTCTACGCGAAATCTCTTTGGATCTTCTAAAGCCACCTGCATTCAAGTTTAGAAAATATATTGGAATAGAACAATGTCATTATAATTGAGCTAGAACACAATACTTCTAGATGCACCAAGATTAAAACGAGTTCATGGGTATTAAGTTGCATTGAGAAATGGAGTTTTCAAGAATCAATTATTGTACATAAAACAGAGCATGTGTAGGACAATGGGAAAAAATAGATTACAAGTACCAACCTCTGTGTTCTCAAACAACCTCAACACAATATTACTCATGTAATCAAGCTCCTTTGTTTTATACAAGCGCTCCAATGCATTATCAGAAACAAGACTAGGTTCCCCTTGAAGAGATTCATCCAGATTGCAATAGCGAAGAACATTCATCAAGGAATGGATATGGGATTCCTGTCATTCAAAATTTTAATAAAATACATTATAGTTTGGACCAAAGAAAGTTGAAAGCATAATTTCGGAGTTCAATAAATCCCGAGTTTCTTAGCAATGTTATGTTGCAGGTCGTTAGTAACCAAAAGAAGGCCAGGACTAATCCAGTTCGACCCAAGAAAATCCAAGTTGGTTTATTAGGTCTCACTCCTAAATATTTTGACATGAAATATCCACGTTAGAAATCCACCCAAGTAATCTTCCCATGTTTTGTCCTAGTTGGTCAGTTATGCTAATACATGGATTTGTATTGAGGCCAGATTTAGACTTGTAACATTGCATACACTTTAATGTACCTTTAACATAAATGATCAACTTCATAGAAAGAGATTACAATTACTTATAAATGATGTCATTTATGCAATATGCTTAAATTTGTTATATGTGGTATACATGTAAATCTTAGTTGTGAAAATAGGCGGAATTCATCTGGTAACCTTTGAAATCTATAAATAATGTGCATCAAGGCTCTTGTTCTACCGAACCTACATTAGAAGTCAAGGTTTTAGAAAATGATAAATTTTGAGTCATAGCATGCAAATCCAACCTAGAAGCCAGAGGTTCTACGAACAAATATAGTTGAGTTCCTACCACAGTTAAAAATATCGACACAAATTGTCCATAACTAAACCAAAAAAAAAAAAAGAAGAAAAAGTAGAAAGAGCAAATGGAACTCAGGGAAATACCTCATTTGGTAAAACAACTGCAAAAACAGATAAAGAGAAGATGGTGTTTACTCACTGATGTAAAGTATAGCCGTGTTCGGACGTGGCGGTCTGGTGTTTTCACATTCGCATATCTGTTTAAAGAAGAATAGTACCAAATATAAATTGGAATGAAATTACCTCCTTTCAACATTTTAATTGAGCAATTTGCTTGGTCAAATTGAAATTACAATAATCAATTATGATTTGTAGACAGGAAAAAGAGTGCTCATGTGTAAAGAAGAATAGTTACCACAAAATACTTACTTTGGGTCCAAGCGGTATTTAGTTTCTTTGTCCTCGTCATCATCTTGATCCACTGACATTTGACTGGTAAAACTAGCTCTTCTTGAGCCATCAATTTTACTGCAAGACTCTAAATGATGATCTGTATCTTCTTTTCCATTGCTAGGGACTTCTGAATTGTTGTCCTGATTACTCTTCAATTCTGCAACGCTGATTGCTTCTTCACGCGTATTCCTCAGATCGATCATAATTTTCCCCAATAAACGGCGAGCAATCTGAAATGTTTAGAAGCATATGCAACAATTGCATAAAGAATTATGTCAAACTTCTTTTTCAGGAAAATAAATCTATTGGTATAGAATATGATATGAACAAGCTAATCCACAAGAATGTGAGAACGAACAATTGCTGATTTATATGTCCACTGTATTATTATCTGAGGTCTGCGGACAACTTATTAATAAAGCAATTTTAAGTACTCAAATCAGACCAAGAAAACATGGGATCCCTAAATGTCATAACAGCATGAAAATAGCGGATTAACATTGAGACATTTTTTCTAGCGTTTGAGAGATGGGAAAGTCTGCCTTCAATGTTTTCTATCACCATCTAGATTCACATGCCAAACTAGTTTGCCAAGCACCTTATATTTATTATATAAAATTAGAGGAATATGCTTTAATAATAATGCAATTTCATCTCAAGGGGAAGGGTAAATATACTGCACCAGGTAAATATGTAACACTGTATCTACCTTCGATCCAATCTTTAGCTTTTGCTTCGGATTGATTCCGTACTCATTTGGAATAACACCATCAGCAAGTAACTGCAAGAGAAGAGGTGTTACAATATTGTGAATATGAACATTCGTAGCCTCCCATGGCCCGATAACATTAAATGCTTTAAAAAATTCTCAGCATCAGCAAGAAGATGAAAAATTATATTTTCAGTTTCTTTTATCTCTTTGTAAATTGGGAAAGGGGAATCGGACTGTTTAATCTCTGGAGGAGAGTACACACATTACAGGAATTGCCTATTTCATACCTGTGCAACTTTGAAAAGTTCATCTAAGCCTTCTAAATTTAAATGTGCGTTGTGCAGGAGATCATATCTGTCAAAAAGAATGGTAGACCAGGAAAAATGTCAGAACCACTTCAAGGACGTCATCTGCAAATCTTCCTAATAGACTATGTTGATACAAAGTGAACAGAGCCACTTGTCCTAACGTCACAGGAAAAGATGGTAGTAATGAAAGGAGAAATGAATAAACCACTTTTAAACATTATTATGTTATCGTGATCGGTTATAAGAGGACATGAAGAAACTCATTTGCACACATGCTATTTATACATGATAATACCAAACAAGAACACAGGTTCCTTACTTGCAAGAGTCATAGACATCAGGAATCTGAGTTATATCAAACCTCCTGCAATTGTCGATGTATGTTTAGTATGTTAAACTCCTACTAATGGATATATTAACTGACAATGGTAAGGATGTACATTATTGCAGCAATTTTATTGATCATGCAAAAAAAAAAAAAAAAGAAGGAAAAAAGATCAAAGAAGACTCACTCTTTGCGTTCATTATACAAATCTCTCTGAAGTTTTCTCCACCTAGCGAACATTAGAAGAAATCCCTCACTACCACAAGGTAACCCTGCAGCAATCCGGTCAACATCTATGTTCGTCTTACCAAGTGCTTTAGCTTGATCATATGGAGTAATTACACCTGAGCTTGTTTCAGCAAGCTCCTCATTTTCGTCCTTGGCTAGAAGTCTTACTTGTTCGGTAACCTTCTTTGTTAACTTCACCTAATAGTAATCATGATAAAGACATTAAAAGCTTTTAGGAACTCAATGCAGAATAGTCATGCTGGTGGAGATTGGGCAATCTTTTACTAAATAGCTTGGGAATGATATACATTCATATACTGGGAAGATTTTATCATTTTACCAATTTGGGTAGAAGTTCAGAGGCATTAGTAGGAAGTCCAGCCCCATCAACCATCCAAGGTTTTTCCAGAGAGCCATTGCTGTGAGAAGCTTTTTTTGCAGAAGTAATAATCTCGTTTAACCTGGCCTGGAAATAGCAAAGAGCAAATTAAATTGACACAAAAAGGTTAGAATTTTTAACAACTTGGAAATGTGCTTAGATATAACTTTATGTTCTAATTTTGGATAAGTTTGTCTCCCATGAAACGTGCTCATATATATAAACCATAAGTTCTCAATAACTAGCCATAATACTTCAACAAATGATGGAAGAAGGAAAATACAATTCCACTTGAAACTCCGAGAATATTTGAAGTATCTTGTGTGAAATTTGAAAAAGGGCAGTCAGGGACTATAAATTAGTCAAAATCCCAAGTGAATATACAAACAAGTTTGAATCTTCTCCCAACCAGCATTCACTGGACTTTCATTAGCTGGGTTGTAGTGCAAATAGCTACATAACATAATGATAATCAAACTACGACCAGAAAAACACAGCTTTCAAACTTCGTTTTTAAAAAACTTAATCATCATACCATGGTTGCAGGCCTCAAACTAATCTAAATCAAAAAATTCATTCAGGTGATTCAGCCTTCACAAAAACAGTTCTTGAGGTCACTTAAGCCAGGTTGAAAACAATTAAATTATTAATCTGAGTCATGGTTAAATGTAATTGAATGAAAATAACAATGATAAGCAAGAGACTGAGGAAATAAAAACATAAGACTTGAGTAAATGGAAGAATTAATAAGAAATCACCACATTATTTCCATAGCATGACTTAAAACATGGCATAAAAGCAACATGCTCGCTAGACAAACCTTAGCTTCATCCATCTCGATACTGGCATTATCAAGTCCATCCAACATGGAAGAGTCCTTGCTAACGAGTGAAACCTTAAAGATATACAAGAATATAAGAGTGATATTACCAACACAAAACAAGTTAACAACAATAGGAACTACGGTTACCAACCAGGATAGGTGTTAATGGTCCTTCCAAGTCAAGGAGACCTTTAGCAAAAGCAGCTGCTGACATCTGTCAATATGAAATGTATAATCAAAACAAACCACAATTAATTAAAGAGCATGTTAGAATTGGATGACACGTTAAGGAGCAGGATTGGAGTTTGAACAGTAAATAAAATTACAACTATATTCAAAGAGAACAATTTCAAGCATAAACAGAATATATTTAGTGGATTCATCAAACACCAATCATATGTGGAAGCATAACCTGTACACGGCCTTCATCTGAGCTGTATATTTTTAGGTCATGACGATATGTGCTGTGGAGGCGAAGAAGACCAGTACCTTCACCTGAGACAGTCAGCACAAGAAAAACTAAATAGAAGTAGAAAAAAGTTGCATTGAGGAGAAAAGCTAACAATTATTAAAAAGAGACTGATCATGTCAAGTTCAAATGTCAAATGCATCAAACAGTGAAGAACATAATAATGTCTCAAGAAGTACATAAAAACGTAGTTATCCTATTATCTAGGATAAAAGAGAAGCAACTTAGTAAGAAGAAGAAAAATAGTAACCGGACATACTTTACAGCAATACCAGGAGCGTTGAAAACTACGAACCCCTTACAAAAAGAGGTCCTGGATTCAACTTGTTCATGAAAGAAACAAAAAAGATAACTGTTTATCCCAGATGTTATGCATGAACTTTAGCAAATTAAATTTGATCAAAAGTGCATAACTTGAGATATTGACACCTCACTGCTAACCTGGATACATATTGTTCCGGAAATATCTTCCCAATTCTTCTGCCTGCCAGGAAAATTGATGAATACAGAGCAGGGGGGATAGATGTTTTGATAGCATATGCAAACCACAGGCACCACAAAATTTTTTTATAGTTAAGATAATGAATTTTAAAGATCTGATTAATTATATCACTATCACATGCATGATACAGCAGCATTCTCACCTGCTTCCTGCCAGCGTGAGTAAGAACACCACCGTATTTGAGAACCATCAGGGCTTCAGTAGGTCTTTCTTCTTCCCCTTCACCATTATTCTTAGCGATTTTGACCCACTTTAATGGCTTAAGTTGGACCTTCCTATATATGCCAGAGAAATGCCCTCCCTGGATACCAGAGCAGTAACAAGCATTTAAATGACGAGTGCACCAATTTCCAAGAATTGCACGTTAACGGAAAAGGTTAATAAAATAAATACAATTCTGACATGACCCTCACGACCTGAAAAGAACAGTAATTACCAAATTTGTAAATTATCTTAACATAATGTCATTTCACTAGCTCCAGTTCTAGTTCTAGTAGCTTATCTATCAATTCTTAACTCCGAAAAGGAAGAAAAAAAAGAAGTCAAAAATCTTCTTTCTTTTCTTTGCTTTCAACTATGCCTCGGTTCGAGCATAGGAAAACTATGTCGTATCTGTGCTGACCTATACTGTGGTAGGGTGGTAGGGAGGAGTTGGATATGCAATGAGGGATGGGAGTTAATAGGGGAAGGGTTGAAATTATTTCCCCAGTTTGGTAGGAAGTGAAACAGAGAAACTCGATCCTTCCAACTTTGCAAGAATTGGAGGGTGATTGGACTCAGATGGGCAAATGAAATTTACTTTAACCTATTCTCCTTCATTTCATTATCAATGCCAAACAACAGGAAGCCAACACTTGTTCTTCCCCTCCATGATACCAAAATACTTCTCCTCCCTCCCCCAGGTTAAAGATTAGAATCTTAAACCCCACTTTCTCGTGAAAAGAAAACTCAAAGACAACAATTCCTTTGTTTCAGATAATATTTAAAAATAATTCATCCTACACATTCTCCCTTGAATACAAGATTTTAGACATTGGTATCCCTTCACATTAAGCAGGTCAACAAAAAGAATGCCTTAGTCGATCATTATATTCCTAAATATTGAGATTTAAACTTTCAGAGTTGAACCTGCTAAATGATTCAAAAGTTCAAATGTCAACCATTTACTGGAGAAAAAAATATTTTGTATCCACAATATAAACATAATTTCAATTGACCTCCTCAAGCACAGCTTTCACTTGGCGAAGTTTTTCAGCATGCTCAATATCTTCAGCTTCACTATCACTCTCTCGATCAGGTCTGGATAATAATGATATCATCAGTAAAGAGTTATCCTTAAAGAAAATTCAGGATTTTATCTACTCTTTTATTTTTTTCTCACGATGTACACCAAAAGTATTCCTGAAGACATGAACAAGAAAACATGTGATAAAACGAAGAAATCTAAAATACTTGCGGTTGATCTGAATTTTTTTCAACATGTTTCATGATTACAGAGAGCCTTGCCAGTGGAATCAAGGTTGGCATGGATGATTACCACTATAAAGGGGATAACATCTGAGATACATAACAAGCTTGGATCTACCTTTTTCTTTTTTCTGGAATATAGGATAGGAAAAGACTTCCCATCATAAAAAACAAGCCATAATCAAATATTAAATGAAGTAATATATTTATGAGTATTGGTAATTATTGGAGAAATTATTGCGAAGAATATGCACAAAAAGGAGCCGAATAAAGTTAAAGCCTGAGTAATATTTTCTGGTATTCTAATTGGCGTTGGTGTACAGTTATTGAACTTTTTGAAGAAAAAATTAAGAAGATTTTCATGAACTTTGGTTGTAAGTTGTTATTGTATATGGTGGAATCTTGAATCTAGCTCTACATAAGCTTTTGTAACTTGTACCATATGACACCAGTCTGGATGGTATATAATATCAATGGAAATGATACTTCAAAATATGAGGGGCGTGAACTTAAATGAAAATCATTTTTCTTTCTCCGGAATGTATGTACCTAGTCAAGTGAAATGTTATTTAATAGAATGACTCGAATACAAGCACCTAAGAATTAAGCAAAAAATTGACAGCTGGTGCATATGCACCCATAAAGGGTTTATGGACAACTCAAGGACATCATTTACATTCCAAAAATATCAGAAACAATAAAAACATACAAACCCACTATTGGATGTCTCTGTATCTTTTCTATCCATCAATGCATTCACAATGCAATTAAGAAGATCTAATTGTGTACTGATAAAAGAAGAGAAGAAAAGGGATACGGAATTTAGACCATCCAAACATACAATGTAACTGCAACTGGAATGAGACAGGAAAATGAGTATTTGGTATATTGGTTTGATTAATTTTGGCATCACAGCATGCAGAAATAGTTTTTCTTGATATTTTACCATGAGGACCACCAAAAAGTCCTTAACTTGATGAAGATAATTAATTTGAGAAGTTAAATAAAAAGACAGGATCTAAATGCATATTAACACATTTTTTCAGATTTTACAAGCATGTGTCATGACAAAGAAAAAATGCTATCAGCATTGTCATTTGACTTACATAGCACTGAATTAATCAAAAGCTAGGTGCAACGGATATTTCCAGATTCTAATGTTCAACTGTTGTAATCTTATCAATTCACCAATTAACAACCTTTAGGTTCCCCACATATTTGCCTCACGGCTATATTTTCGCAATATTCAAATAAATTGGTTTTGGACCAACAAAGGTTTGTAGTTGGTTTAGTCATTATAAATACTTTTCTACTTCACAGAAAGTGAAGAACTTGTCAAGTCAATTGCTTTCAGTCCACCATATCCTCACCATCAAAATCATTACAAGTTTATTACTTTCTATTATATGGCAGGTTCAAACAAGTTTTGGCTAAAATTCGTATACAGATTGAACAACTAAAACATACTTTGTTAGATACACCTGAATACAACAGATTATTCAGGAAGTAGATTGCATTGACATATAATTTAATCAACCCAGACTAAATTATCATATGCTATACAACATACTTCTCTTTAAGAAGATGAACATAATGCTAAGTCGATATTTGCAAAATAACACACATGTCACATTCACAAATTAATTAGACTGTTTCGGCATTTAAATCAGTAAACCTTCTGTCTCACCTAGTACGAGGCACCAAAATTCGTGTTGCATCCAATAGATCTTGCAATTGAATAGCACTTTTCAGCTTTGTCTGCATAAAAAAAAAGGGTTAAAATGTTAAATCACATTACTTATGCATTATGCTTAGAATAATGAAACAGAATGAGTACTGAAGAATTAGTAAGCACCTCAGCTCTAGGTCTTCCTCCATTATATTTTAACATCAAATTTAGAAGCTTTTCTTCAGTTACTTTCAACTTCACTTTCTGTTTTGGAGTTCTGTCCCCGCTGTAGAGCAGAAATCATTTCTCAATGGAGAACCACACATTCCAATTTAATAACAAAAGGGATATATCTTACTGCCGAATAATGGCAATCACACAACGAAGCTCTTCAGATTGACCAAATGTTCCAATTATCCCACTTCCCTGACGTGTTAGTCCTTCACAAGGCTGAACTGGCTCATTGACCTTCCATGGTAAAATTGGAGGAATTGTTGAAGAAAGATGTGGGGCTTTTGCATCAAGAAACATCTTCCTCAGCACACAAGCAGCATCATCGTAATATCTACATATAACAAAAAACAACTATCATCCAGAAAGCAAAAAACCAAAAGAAAGAGAAAACAATAATATAAGAAAAAATATCCTTTCCAGATTACTGATTCACTGACTTGTAAAGCATAGTACCACATCATAAGCCAAAAAAATAAAAATAAAATAAAGAAGCACAAGGACAGAAAATATTCTGGGAACCAGGAATACAAACAATTTCAGATAGATTCCACATTAAATTCATGAACTAACTCATTATGAAATCAAGCATGGCAAATCCTGGTTGGCCCCCTGAAATTATCACTGATTCTCACTTTCCCAACTTGTATTATTTAAGTCCACTTCAATTACCTTCTTACATCAGTCATTTGTCATTTTAAATAAAATAACAAACCTTATTTATTCAACTAGAAGTTCTCTTCAAATTATCAACGCCATTCTATTGTTTTTTTGTTTTTGAGTGAATCAACCAGTTTACTGTTGTAAATCACATTCCTAACGGTGTTATGTATTTTGAAATTTTGAATGATTAGGTGGGAGAAAAATAATTCATTAGATAATATATGGGGCAAAGTAAAAATAAATTATAGTTCAGGGCAAAGTGGAATTTACTCATCAAAAAGAAAATCAGCAGAACAATAAATGTTACTTGTGAGAATTCTTAACAAAGCTCCATCCGTTGACATCACAAACATACGAACGACCCTCACAGCGCAAGAGATCAAAGCCACAAACCTGAAATAACGTAAAGAAAATATTTTTTATACACTCAAACACTGCTCCATCACCATTTCGTTGATAGATGATCTGATTATATTACAGGTATATATATATATATATTTTTTTTCTTCTTTTGAATGGTAATTTTATTACAGTTATATATCATTCCAGCAAATTAAATGTAGTAAATACATAAACTGTGATAATAATAAGAGACTTTGTAAACCATGAGCTAGAGATACATTATATGACCTTAAACCAATTGCCACTCCACAAAAACCAAAACCGTTGAGGAAGTTGAAATTAAACCAGAGGGGAGGGGAAGAGGGGGGGGGGGGGGGTTCTGAAACTTCAACTGTGAGAAATTTTAAAAAAACTTGTTAAAAGTACATCTCTACATGATGGGTGGCTACCAAATAACACCATCTGGAGAAAACTGACGAAATATTACATTTTGACTGATATTAAAAAATTAGCAGTCACATTTTCGGTGTATTCGAGCAACAGAGTTTAACAAGGTAATTTAGACAGGAAACTTCATCAAATGATCTTCCAAAGATGAGAGATATTATGGTGTTGCAAGCTATAGGAGGCACTGGAGAAGAGAGAGTGTACAATTGCAAGCAGCTGAAAACATTAAGATAATATCACACAAATTAATTTAATGTATGACATCCAAAGCATCATATTACTTACATCTTGCCTAAATGCAATGCACACGTCTCTTGCCATTTGCTTCTCAGCAGGAGTAAGTAGAACAGGATATCTGACCTGTAATCAAAGAAACTCTTGAAACATATGGTATAGACACTCTTTAGTTTAGCATATTGATACAGACGCAAATTGAGAAGAAAAAAGCAGGACAGTTAACAAGATAAACAATTGGTCATTAGAAATGATAGGAAGAGGAGAAAACATGAGAGCCAATGATCAGTGTGCTACATGGGGGCCTGAAACCAACAAACAAGAGAAGAATGAGACATTGATGTTTAATTCCTTTATACGCTTTTGGTTTCATATATATGTTGATGAAAAGAAGTAAGCAATGATCATCAGAAGCCTCTAAGTTTTAACAGAAAGCTGCATCTCTACCGCATAAACTGCAACAAAATGCTGCACTAGATTTAGTAACTCATATATTCAAATACCAACTAGAACAACATGCAACACGAGCTTCACTTGTTCTTCTATCTTCACTGTATATTAAAGTACGAATATTTCTGCGTCTTTACATGTCTTCACTTTTTTCTATGGACAAAAATATTCCTACTTGACTTGTATAACTAATTTCCTACGGTTAGTAGGATGGGAGAAATGGTAAAACAACTCAAGAAGTATAACTATACATGGATAAGTGATTACTTCGTAAGATTATCCCTATATGTTAATTAGAATAATTAAAAAAACTCAACAAAAGTATAAATAGACTTGTATTAGGTCCTAAATTTAACTCATAACACACCTAACATGATCTATCACACTACATAATTGCTCCCGGCAGCAAAGCTTTGTGGATTTTAGTGATTCATGGTTCATCTGTCGAGCCTCAAAAATCAGATTACTTACTTCTTTACCATCAGGATTTCTCATGACAACACCATCGACCACAGGAGATTTCCTTGCCTCTGCATGAGCATACTCAGGGCCCACTGTATACACCTAAAGATACAACAAGTAAAAAATATTTCTTAATCAAATATAGATGAGAATAACCATCAAGAGTTCAACCAAGAGTAAAATAACACTAACTCCAGTTATTGGGTACATCAGGAAATACGGTATATGTATGCTAAAAGGATTTATTCGATAAATATCCAAAAGCAAAAATAAACAACCTTCACGTCTGTTCCCCCAGTAGGCATAAATTCCTCATACACATAAGACCCTTCACGTCTCACTCTCCTGACCTCTGAATGAAATTCACTCGAGCGATTACCCACCTGAGAAAGATGCAAAAATATCCATAATTATCTGTGTATGTGAGTTAATACACACACAACTTTTATTGAGGAACAGAACATATAATAATCAAGGCCAAGCTTTTGTATAAATTTCTAGATCGGATATTAATTAAAATTTCATGAATGTGGAACAAGAGTATACATTGATAGAAACACGAACCATAAGAGAAAATGTAATTCTGGAGAATAGTTAAGCTAAAAATGGATATATCTAACACTAACATGCATATGAATATATGTCAAAATACTTTAATTCCTTAACTTTATTGGTTAGTATTATTTAAATCACTGCATCGTAGGGCTTACACTAAACCATGCAAAAGAGACATGTCCTGTCCCAAAAAAGTTCAAAAATAATGACTTCACAATGATGGAATATCTTGAAATGTTCCCAGTAACCCCTGCTCCCCCCTCTTTCCTCTCCACAAACAAAAAAGAAAAAAGATGAAAAGGGAAAAAGGGAAAAATGGAAAAATGGAAAAAATGGAATTCTGTGCAATAAAGATTCAAGATCAAGTGAAGTGGATTAGAAAACCTCATATCGTAAGAGAATAAAAAAAAAGTCTACTACATGATAAAACGCTTAAAATAACAACTGGTAAACTAAGAAAACAGTGGAGTGGAGAACTCTGTAGTATATATCATAATTTTTAATACAACACTGCTCATGTGTATTTAAGACCTTGATTTCACCACTCATAAGCAAATAGCATAAAACGAACAGTTCTCTTGAATATACTCTTGCTAGATTTAATTCACCAGACATAAGTAATCCAAAAGTAAGTTCATTATTACAAGTAAGCAAGCTGCATTTTTGCAGATCTTAAACAAGGGAGAACCCAGTAGACTACATATTGACAGCGTAAACTACCATTAAAGCCAAACCCTAGAGCAGGAGACATTCAAAAACCTGTACTCAGGTGAAACATTAGAATTCGAAGATGCTAGCACAGTCACATTAGTTGGATGCTTGGATGTCAACGTAGGATCATCTTATGACTAAATTTAACAGATCCAAATTGGTATAATACCCTAGACCATGTATAACAATAGCAATTTGACTCAGCTACACACAAATTCATTTGGAAAATTATAAATCTGGCCTGCAAAAAATTTAAGAATTCATTTGATAAAACTTTTCAAGGTCTGCTTTTCTTCATTAACAATTCACAAGGCATTAATAAACCTAACCACTCGAAGTATCTCAAAATGACCTGACGATGGGACTGGAAGATGTAACCATCCGTGAAATTTGAAATAGAAATAAACTAAGATGTATTTTGAAGTTCTCACCTTTCGGAACAATTCCTTCATTCCCCCACCAGCTGAACTAGGGTAATATATCATAATGCTGTGATCATCACCTTCACCAAACAAAAAATGAGAACTGGCACTCTGGCAGGCATTATATATTAAAATGTAATAAAAGCAAGCTTTCAAATAAAGTCTTGGCATGTAGCCACTTTAGTATTGACAGTTCAGGTTCACAACAACGTTAAGAATGCGAATAAAGAAAAAGAGAAACTGCATAATTTAAGAAAATCAGATTCGCATGTTCCTGATTTCTCTTAAAGAAAGCTTCGATAGTTCTGCTGAGTCAGCCACTTGTCATACAATGGCTAACCCTATTTACAGAGGATCTGATGGCCTGAATTTAATTTGTATATTAAAATAATTTACCTACATTTGTTGCTAGAGCAAGAATTAAGAAAACAAAATCCAAACAAATATCTGGAGAAGGATGCAATCAGCAATTCTATATGATATCCAAAATCAGGAATGTATAATTTGTTGCTGCATTTGTAATTTGAATTCAGGTGTAGGAGTTGCCACCATGATTTGTTTTACCGTAAATACATCATGAAATAATTAATCCAGAAATGTCAAAGAATAGGAAGACAACACATATTCCCCTTCACATTCATATTTCTTTTGAAGGAAAAATCTCCCAGCATTATTACCAAGATATCAGATATTCAGATCAAAAACCAGAAATGAGAGAGAGACAAACTTATATGATAAAGGCAGCTGAAGAAAGTAACTGTTAGAGCCCGTATTCATACACCATCTAGAGCTTGAAAGGAGTAGAGGCACACAGAGCTACCACATCAAGGTAATTAATGTTGCCTCACACTTGATCAACACTTGGCACATTGCTTTATCTAAATATAAACATAATATCTAACAATTTGGCAAGAAACTGCAATTTGTAGATATAGAAAACAATCCACAAATTCAGTTTAAATGGCAGAGCAAATTGGGAATCTTCGAGTAGATGCAACTGTGATACCTAAGCCCTATCACATGACTAGGTCTAACCATTATTACTAAATCCACCAAAACATAGAGCATAATTTAAATCATATATTTAAGATAAAAAAAATTACCATGAACAGGCTTCTCCACAAAAGGCTTCCAGAATCGATTCCCATGGACTTCAACAAAATCTTCCTCCTCAACAAAATAATCCAGCTCTTGATTAGGAGATTCCCTGTTCACGAGGGCATATCTTGGAACAGGAATCCCATACATTTCTAGCCGCTGAAATTTACATCAAATAAACCAAACAGTCATAACCACCATAAACAACTCCCCCCCACCCTCCCTTCCAAAAAAAGAAGAAACAGTCAACAAGAGTAAATGCTACTCATTACAGAGGAAGATAATTAAAATTTTACCAGTACAAATTTCATCAACTAATGCTAAGAAACATAATTTTTTATACTATATTCATATAAAAAAGCAATTATGTACACATACATTTTTTTGGGTAAGGTCATTTACGTATACTGATATACATAATTTCTGTATAGATAATTAATTTCAAGAGATATACATTTTATCTTGCACTATCTAGAAGACTACAGATGCAAACCTCATACACTTTCCTTCGATCATGAAGAAGGTGCTGCTGTTCCAATTCATTTACAAGGAAAGGCCTACAACCAAATCAAAATGATGAAGCAGCGTGAGCAGCAATTATATAGTTAGGGATCTGCAAACTCGATAACATGAGTTCCAAATGATTTCCTAATGGCTAAAATTAGAAAAGATATACATTCAGACAAAGAACATTCTCTTCTGAAAATAACATGATGCATTTTTCTCCAGACTTGCGAAGACGCACTACAAAGCCAACTAGGCTATCTAATATTTTACATTTTGACTGAGAAAACACAAATAAGTCTTTGATTCAAAAGCAGAGTTATTAAGTGATCGGCAAAATTTATTCAGTTTTCAACATGCAACGTAAATTCTAGTAGCATAAATACACATATGTCAAACACAATGGCATGGAAAAATACTTACCAAAGTACAAAATGTTAGAGCAATGACAACAATGTGCACATAGGAATAAGAACTTAATCTTACTTTCTTAATGCAGCATATGCTTCAGCCTTCTGCAATGGATAGCCAGTAGAATAGAAGGCAATCAAGCATTCACATATAGGCCAACTGCAATTAAGAAATAATAAGCATTCACATAATACCACAAAAATAATCATCACTGCATCAACATCCAAACTTATATGAAAAGAAAAAAAAATCACCTCTCAATAGGCTCTTCCAGGATCACTTTGTCCCCAAAATACACAACCTACACCATTTCACAATGAAATAGTTATATCATCAAACAGAAAACTAGCATTGATACAAATGAATTATTTACCTCAAATTCTCCAAGAGTCAAATAGTTATACCATCAAACAGAAAACTAGCATTGATAAAATGAATTATTTACCTCAAATTCTCCAAATGACTGTAGTCTCTCCAAAATCTGCAACATCGGTGCTGAAAAAGCCTAAAAAAAATCGATACAACGAAAGAATAACAAAAAAAAAAAAAAACTAAGAGTCAGTACACATAAACACTATTCCAGAAAACGGTGCATGGTTTTGTGGAGTGAGAATTAAAGACAAAAGAAACAGAACCTCGGAGCCGCATTTCACCTTCTTTTCCATTACACACACTCCTATAGTTATTTTCTTCTTCACAACATCCTCTTCCCCCTCCATTTTTCAACTGTAAACCTAGAAATACTTCAAAAACTCCTTTCACTTCCTTCAATAAAACAACGCAAAGTTAGTCCGGAATAAATACATTGCAATAAATACAATAAAAAATGCGATAAACAAGCACAAATCTGTTACCCGAGATGCAAAATTTTCGGTGACGTAAATAGAAAAAAACAAATATAATTACAGTAATACAGATAAGCCGACACTTTCTAGAAATATTCTCGTTTCCTTTCTTAAACAGTCACGAGAAAACGGAGAATGGAGAAAGAAAAAGCTACGACGTACTGTGTGGATTTGATAAAGGTTTTGATTTGATTTATAGGGTACTTTTTTTAGAAAATTTGCAAGTGGAATATACAAAGTGGCGGTTTTGGGGGGCATGGAAAAGGATGTTTTTTATATTTGGATTGTATGTATTTATTTATTGTGCGTCTCTGTCATTGTCCATTATAAAGCTTAGTGTCTTTTTCGTTTATTAAATATTTTAATCATTAAAAAGGGTTAAGCGTCGTTATGAATTATGATATGTGATAAGTGAATTTTTATTGGGGTTGATCGGTATATACTGGTACTTTAAGGTTTAGGATATTCTAGTATAATGAATATGCCATGGAAATGAAAAAAAAAATGGCATGTTTAATTATGTATCATAGAGTTGGTGAGTAAGTGCAACTAAATCATGTATGAGCTAGATTATCTTGTTTCTTCGACATTGTAATTTTGAATATTTTTAAGGTAAGTAAATCGACTTTGCGTCGGTGATTTTTGACACTTTGCATCCCCGAAATATAAGAAATAAACACTTTACATAATTACATCCCAGAAATATAGAAATAGTACTTAGCACCCTCGAAACACGAAAAACTAAGCAACTTGAACCATCTAGTATTTTTCTAGGGAAATAATAGATAATTCATTTTGGATTTTTGGCACTTTTTGAGTTAGGCCAAAATCATGTAAGTCGATTCAACACAATCCATATGGTGAATTTTAATAGAAAGAAAATTAATTACCTATTTTGTCCCTAGGTTTTTTACTGCGATGATCAACTATGTCGAAAAAAATGAGGGGGTGCAAGTTCCTGAGTTTTTCTTAATTCGAGGGTGTTAAGTGTTTATTATGTATTTCAAGAGTGTAAAGTGTGATTTCTCGTGTTTCAAGGGTGCAATTGATGATTTTTTTTAATTCGAGGGTGCTAAATTTTGATTTTATGTTTCAGGGGTGCAAAGTGCTATACATCCAAAATGAATTATCTATTTTCCCCTAAAAAATACTGAATGGTGCAAATTGCTGAATTTTCATATTTCAAGGGTGTTAAGTGTTAATTATGTATTTTGGGAGTACAAAGTATCTATTTCTTATGTTTTAAGGGTGCAAAGTGCTAAAAATCCATTTTTAGTATATGGATTGTGTGTATTTATTTATTGCTTGTCTCTGTCATTGTCCAACATAAAGCTTGGTGTCTTTTTTGTTTATTAAATATTTTAATCATTAAAAAAGCGTCATTGTGATATGTGACAGTTGAATTTTGCTTGGGGTTGTTCGGTATATACTAGTACTTTAAGGCTTAGGATATTCTAGTAATCTAGTATAATGAATATGCCATGGAAATGAAAAAAATATTTTGCATGTTTAATTATGTATCATAGAGTTGGTAAGTTACTAAATATGTATGAGCTAGAAAAATTTTCTTTTGTAGTTTTGAATATTTCTAAGACAAGTAAATCGATTTTATTAAGAAATATTATTTTTTTAGGTCACGAAGTTGATAGTGAGGTCTCGAATCAACTTAATATTTTACAGATAACTTTTTAATTATATAAAGTATCGAAGAGGTTAAGATAAGTATTCCAATTTAGGAGTTATCTGTGTGTTATTAAATATCACGTGTTGATTTGTACATATTAAACGAGGTTATTGATAACAAAAATTTAATATAATATATAAATGAATATATTTGATTATTCTTAGTGGAGTTTTGAACATAAACTTTACAAGCAATATAATATCATTTCAATTTCAATTTCAATATGGTATCATTAAGGGCATATCCAATCTTGGGGCAGATTTCAAGTCCTGGGGTTGTCCCACCCTCTGCCTGGTTGTTTCCAATTTTGGGGCTTCCCTCTCTAATTAATTTGAATTTAAACTCTTCCCCCACTCATAATAATAATAATAATAAAATTGAAAATAATATAATAATAATAATAAAATCTTAAAATTAAGAATAATAATAATAATAAAAACATCAATTAAATTCATGGAGTACAACATTAAAAAAAAAAAAAATACAACAAAGGAAAACAACATGAAATACAACAACGGAAAATAACATCAATACCTGAATACAACAACATTCTAACTAAGGCCAAAACTCGTCATGTCCTTCATTTGACGAACTTCCAAATAAGTTCCTACATTTGGATGAATTTAAATCATATTGTGTTTAAGTGTTTGTCTAAGTGTTTAAGTTGTATTTCCAATTAATTCGTATTTTTAAATTGAAAATCCTATTGTTTAAATTGGGTCATATTGAAATTTATTTCCAAAAATTTGTATTAAAGATATATATCCATTTATAATCTAACTAATTTAAAACTAAAGATTTTAAAATTATTCATTGAGATAATGTTGATGATTTATTTTTAATTGCAATTTATTAAAAAGAACATAAAATTTCAATACAAAAATGTATTTACAAAAATGTTAAAAATAAATTATTCATGTAAAAATTAATTAAAAAAGGGAAAATTGTGCACCATTCACGGCTTCAACACATGAAAAAAACAGAAGAGGAAATTGTCTTCTCCATTCACGACTTTAGGGGAGAAAAAAAAAACAAAGAGGAAAGCATCAGATGGCGCTATATGATTGGTTGCACTACACACGCCCGTGCAGCGCATCCAAACTCCTCCTTCACCCCTATCTTCACCCCAATCCACACGAACTAGGGAGAAGTTCCCAGGTCATCGCCGGCCTGAAATTAGAGTTTCAAGGCTTGCGACGACCTCAAGTTGGAGGACGTCGCAGGCCTCAAAACTTCAATTCCAGGCCCGCAACGGCCTGGTAAGTGGTGGGGCTGTGGGGTTTGGGGGATAGGGTAGGGTAGGGGTAGGGTGGGGATGGGTTAGTGAGGGCAGCTCATGTTTTTTTTTATTAAAAGGGTAATTTTGTCTTTAAATATTTAAAAAAAAAAAATTAGATGGGCTTGTACACAATATTGTGGGGTTGTACTCTGTCTAAGTGGCAACATCTTTTGGAACCGTTCATGACTCACGCCATGAGAGAGTTAAAATGGAAGCTAAAAGAAACACTTTAGTCAAAAGACAAAAACTATTAAAAGTTACCTTTCGCCTTTCGGTATATGGTCAAATTAATGATACAAAATTGCACATTTGGAATGTTGATTTGACTGGAGCTAGTACATTCACGGATTAATGTTTTATTTTCTATCTATGTTTCGGTCAGTTAAATATTAAAAACATTTCGAGAACTTTCCAAACTAGTTTCGAAAATATTAGGAAAAACTGTAAAAAAAAATTACTAAATTTAAAAAAAGAGAAAGTCCCAAAATAAATAAAGAATTTCGAAAATATACCTTATTTTCATTTTCATTGATTAAAAAACACAAGTTTTTCGATGTTTCAGAAGAAAAAATGGAAATTTTTATCATGAGTTCATCTCCTAGTAAACTAGTTTAAATTGTCTCTACAAGAATTGAATTGACCGTTGATAATATTGATTGTTGACGTTAATTGCCCTTGTAAATATACTACATCCAAATTCATGCATTTGTTCTTTGTTTTTTTTTCGAGAATGTCATGCTTTAATTACTTACAGAAGAGAATCTCACGCCATTAATTACTTATCAAAGAAAATTTCATGCATCAATGAAGTGCAGTATGAAAATACAACATACAAGAACGCAAAAGGTTTTTTTAAAAAAAAGAATTCTACATATATGAAATAAGTACATTATTTTGAAAACAAAACTAAACCAGTCACTGTTCAAAAATACACTACCAGCCTCGGTTCAAAAAGCCGGTCCACCTAAAGAAAATACAATACCAGCCTCGGTTCAAAAAGCCTGTCTTCCTAAAGAAAAAGTATTATGTGCATCGGCTGCACGAATAAGATCACTACAAATGGCTAATTGGTAATTACATAACTATTTCAATTGATATAACAAATAAATACCAATTGAATGTGTGAAACTGTGAACTAAACTAATCAAGAAGTTAAACTAATAAGTTAATAACAAGACCAACAAGTGGGAGAATAGTTTAGCATATCATCAAATGATATTTTTTTGAAGGGAACTAGATAACAATACCAGATAATCCAAAATGCTTCACTGCGGCCACTTGGATACCACATGAATCGATCCAAGTCCTCAACCACCGGCTTTTCACTTTTCTTGAAAAATACGGGTCCAAAGAAATAACATATATTTTCATGCTGCTTCCTCTTTCATATTAGCAGAAGTTGCCATGTTGCCAATACTTGTTCCAGCTATATATCCACCGGACCAAGCATTCTGCCATGAATAATAAAACTGCATAGTAAGTGAACAGAAGAGAATGCAGCTGTAGAGCCACTCCGTCTCATCATATAATAATAAAAGGAAGGCAAGATTTTGGACTTTTGACTCAAAAGGTATAAACATTGGAACATAATTACAACTCTATCCAAAAGCTACACATAATTCTCTCAGATGTGAGTCGTGTTCATCATGTGAATAAAGTATCTTAAAATAATAGAAAGCAAAAATTATAATGAAGAGTTTTTATCTGCGGGCTATGTTGGCAGCAAACACTTGTAAACCTTTATGTTGGAATGAGGCGCGACCTAACTCTTGTACGCACTTTGATCTTTAGAAGGTTAAATGGCTCTCATAATGCAAGTTGATTCACCTGAGCAATACCAAAAAGCTGCTGGGTCGATGGATTCAATTATTTCATAGTAGTCCATGATTAAAGTAATGGGCAATATTTCATAGTGGCAGGATGTTACCATACTCTTATTTCTCTATATTCTAAAAAAATTAACTCTGATTGCAAAAAATAAATACTCCATCACTTCATAGCTAAGTGCTTTTTAAATCAAAACCAATCATCTTTCAATCACCAATAAAAAGGAAAGCTATAGAAACTTAAGAAAATCCATTACCTGGAAATTGAAACCTCCAGTTACACCATCAATATTTAGTACCTACAGAATTTCAGCTTTACTAAGTGAAATAAATGATCCAATCTCTGAGTAAATTAAAAAATCTAGTTGTGTGGTCTGCAGTTCATTTTATTCAACTAAATAAACCAAACTATAGAAGGTACCTCTCCAGCAAAGAACATACGTGACTGGATCCTGCTCTGCATGGTATTCAGGAATATCTGCACAAAGCCATGAAATGAGTTTAGAGCACATCTCATGCCATAATCACACTTGTGCAGAGAGAGAGAGAGTACCTCAGACAAAGGAACACCTCCTGCGGTGACGAATTCATCCTTGAATTGACCCTTCAGTTTGACATAAACACATATTTTATTGCGAACAAATATAAAATGGAATACGACCAATGATAAAGGTGAAAGTCATGATCATACCTTCCCTTTCACACAAAAGGAGCAGTTCTTTAGATGAGAAGCAACTGATACTAATAAGTTGTTGGATATGGAAGCCCATAAAATATCTTCAACTAAGTCCTGTGTAATAAATGGAAATATATAATATTTACTGATGGAATCCAAGATATTATGTTTTATAGAATGGCCGTTTTACCTCGCGTTCCAGAATGTATTTCCAGAATCTCTTCACAAGGCCAAGTTCTGGAGGAAATGAATTGACAACTTTTTGCTTCTGCAGTGGACAGGGAGATAAAAAAAAAAATTAAATACCACCAACAGCTGCATGATACATTTGTCCTTATAGTAAAAACAATGTACTCACGATTTATTTTCAAGAAAAAGAATTGTAAATAACAGTAGGATGCAATTGTTTCAAGATTAGACCTCAAGGTCATACTGCAGCATCAAGTGTTAATAAGTTACATATGGGGTTTAAATACAAATAGCTTCCTCCATTCTTATCAACAATTTTAGTGTACTTTATTTCAGTGGTATTATTCATTAATAATGGTTTGTGGTTTATCTAAAAAAAAGGCAGTAACAAAATCCACGGAACAATTTAGGTCATAACACAATTACCGCAAACTTATTCTTGTGTTGATAAAGTAAAGACTTCACATCTTCTATATGAAGATCAGGAACAAAATCCACAAGAAGTGATCCTGGATGCAAGTGTAATTAAATTGTTAAGATAACAATATGCTGCAAATGGGGAGAGGAAGAGATGAAGTGTTTCTTACCCTTGTAATCTGATTCTGAGAGATCACGTGCTCCCCAAGCAGATAATCGAAGAATCGCTGGCCCGCTAAATCCCCAGTGTGTTACCAACATAGGTCCAACCTAGAGTTCCCAAAAATCAAGATTAGTCTCAAAACCCACTTCATTGTCAAAAGGCTGCAAGTGAGAGATCTTGCCTGTGTATGCTCAGGTATGCTCTTCCGAACACCTTCTAAATTTAATTTTGCTTTCACTTTGGGAAATGTAATCTAACCATCCAAAAGCACGTGAAAAATAGTTCGCTTAGAATCAATAAATGGTCAGTGATATTATTGGATTTACAGCGTTATGTGTTGAACATTTTATATGCAGTATCTACTTGAGATAAGATGAATCGAGGACGTGCGTGCATAAGACTGCATGTCTGACATACTCAATCAGGATTCTAAAGGGACTGAAAAAAAATACTAGGAATCCAGCAATGTGAAAGAAAGGCCAACATGCATCTGAAAAGTGTAATGACTGAAAGATTATTATTTAATATTCAGGCAGGAAAATTTCAAAATTCCTTATATATATATATAAAATAACACTACTAACAGGGAAAAAGAGAACTACATTTTGTTTTAACAGGTGAAAGAAGATAGGAACGTCCATCATAATCTATGCCCAAAGCAGGGCAACTTTCATTGACACTCCACTAATCCCACTTAGAGTATTTGTGACTAAGAACTATAAACAGCAATAAGGAAAGGGCACAAATTTTCAATTCTATAAGTTAAGCAATGACAAGACTCTTAAGTCATAAGACAATTACCCCAGACAACTCTGCCAATTTAAAATCGTCAATCTTGAAAGTGAATAAACTGGGTACAGGTTTGACAACAGAATGACCAAGTTGAGTTGCAAGTTTGTGTCCCTGGCACAGCAACAATATATGTTAGAGATTAGCATGACGAGAACAGGAATTACTATGCTCTAACCCTCTACTATAGTACACACCTGCTCACTACTTCCACTAGCAATTAATAGGTAATCAGCTTCAACATACTCAACATAATCAACTGTGCGTTTTTCAAGTTTAACAGCAAATTTGCCGCCCGTGGTTGTAGAAACACTTGTAACAGTTTTTCCAGTCTGCAACACAACTATCAAAGAAACAAGCAGTCAGCATTAACTTCTAGTTGTTTACGTGTCAGATTATGAAAAAATGACAACACATGCTATACTAAGGACATGATAAGACTCATTTGATAAAGTAAAGAGAAAGTTTTCTTCTGAGTTTTGGGTAGCTATTAATCCTCTGCAAAATTCATACTTTCTTTTTACTATTAAAACAGACATGACAAGCACATTAAGCTTCTTAAACTATATTATAAACAGATCTCAGAAAGATTAGTGAGCATCAGGGACAACCTACCCCCTCTCTTCTTCGCTTCAGACATAAGGCAATCTATAATAGTAGATGAACTGTCACTGATCGGAAATACTCTTCCATCAAGTTCAGTCTGCATAAAACGACAATACTTAATTCACAATATACAGTTATACAAGTGAAAGCAAAACAATAGAAACATTTAGTTCTGAAGAATTCTACTACCTTCAGTTCCACGCCGTGTTCAGAAAACCAAGACATCGTATCCATTGGGCCATGCGTACTGAAAAATGATCCTCGCAGTTCTTTATTACCTCTCGGATAGTTTCCTGCCAAAATCTATCCCAGCAACAGCTCAATCATATGACAGCACATCAAAAGTCACTTCTAGAATACACACAACTGACACAAGATGCTCAAGTGATAGCAAAACATTAAGCAAAATGCCCCAAATTACTAATCAAGAATAAAAATTAGCAATATACAGATTTGGAATTATCTAAAAATGCATTGCTATTAACAAAAAAAGATCAAATCGAAGCCAATTTCACACAGCACACCTTTAACGTTCTACTATCCATCTCTGAATAAATGACTATTTTTTACTGATTATCTAAGTAAGTACAGTAGAAATAATGAACAAAACCCTTACCACATTATCAACGCAATGACCATTCGTCACATTGCATCGACCACCACCGGAAATCTTAACCTGCCAAAAAGCGAAAATTCCTTCATAAAAAAGTTCCGCAATATATACCTTAACATCTAAATTTAAAAAAAGAATTCAGACCTTGGATAGAGGCTTCGCTTTCTCAATAACAACGACGGTAAGGTGAGGAGCAAGAGTTTTGGCCCTAATTGCTCCGTATATTCCGGCAGCTCCACCCCCTACAACCAACAACTTTTCTTCACCTGACTACTCAAAAAAATTCAACAAATAAATAAAAGTAAAATATTGAAACTGTACAAGTAGTAGTATATTTGAATTGATATAGTGCTTATACCTTCTGAAATAACGAGAGTGTAACTGCACAATGTTTTCTCTTTGAAAGAAAATAAGCATAAGTTGTGGAGGGGGTTGAGATTTTTGAGAGAAATTCAGAGCGGAGAACTAACCGCGGGAATGTGAAATTCATTATATCGTCTCGTCTCTCTCTGTTTTCAATTCTCTGTAGGTTAGTTTTATTTTATGGAAGCGGATAAAAACCGGTGGGGTTTAAGGGAGGTTTCCCCTCTTGTGGTCATTTGCTACGGTTTTTGCCGGTCTGAACCATTTTATGTTTTCTTAACGAGAATAATTTATTTATTTTCAGAGTTACCATTAATAAATGTATGAAATTGTTCTGCTGAAGTCAATAAAGTTAACAGTGAAATTTTTGTAGATTACTAAATACTAATATGTTCGGATTGTAAGATAGAGTCTTATGGCAAAATTGCAAATAAGGTCTCAAACTAATTAGTGATTTTGGTTTTTCGTCCCAAGCTATATCACTTAGCCAAATTAGTCCCGTAATTTTATATTCTTTTGGAATATCGTCCCAGTTGCCACATGGATGCTTACATGTCATGACGTGGCAAATTTTAGAATAAACAATTATATAAGATTGCAGAATTCGTCCCAAACTAATTATAAATTTTAATTTTTCGTCCCAAACTATATCAACACGCTGACTTCCGTCCCGTAATTGAAATGACATGGGAAAAATAATTCGTTCCAAACTAATTATAAATATTTATTATTTATTATTATTAATACAAAAAAATGCACAATTTTTTCCTAAAGAATTGAGATAGGATTATTTTTCTCAAAAGCGCACGAAAATTTCAAAAATCCATACTATTTTTCTCTTAAAAAAAGTTAATGGCAATTTACTTTCATGTGATATTCATAACGTTCAATTTACCTCTATGTGTTATGATAATGTGGCAGTTTACCCCCCGTGTTGTGATAAATATGACAATTTACCTCCTGTATTATAATAAATGTAGCAATTTACCCCCTATATTATAAAACACCTTGCATGCCCACTTCAATTTACCCCCAATATTATAAAATTTTCACATAGGGGGTAAATTGCTCATTTTCAAATTACAAGGGCTAAATTGAACATTATGAATATCATAGGGAATAAATTGCCGTTAGTCCCTTAAAAAAGTAAAAGAAGAATCGTCATTTCATTAAATTAGAAATTTAATAATGGACTAAATTCATGCAAAATGACAAATTGTGAGATGAAATTCGGCGAATTAATATAGTTTGGGACGAAAAACCAAAATTTGTAATTAGTTTGGGACGAATTCTGCAATCTTGTATAGTTGTTCATGCTAAAATTTGCCATGTCAGCAACAATGTGTCAAGTGGGACGATATTCCAAAAAAATATAAAATTAAGGGACGAATTTGGCTAAATGATATAGCTTGGGACGAAAATCCAAAATTACTAATTAGTTTGGAACGTTTTCTGCAATTTTGCCAAAAATTAATGTATTACAATTTTGAATTAGAACAATAAAATATTTGATTATAATATCGATAATTCATAATCTCAAATTTTTTGACTAATTCATGTTTTCAACTTTAATTATCTCAAATATACACACTATCATAAATTATTATGTAGTCTAGTGTAGTACTATTAAGAAAATATGGTGATCATTGAATTTTAAAATATCATAACTTCTAAAATTTGGTTAACTCTTTGATTTCATTAGTTTATTGTACTTATGGTAGCATCAGCAAATATGCTCATATTGTGTAAGAAAATCATAAATTAGGTGTACTTTATAATATATGCTACATTTATTATAATACAGTGCACAACAATTATGACAATTTACACATAAATTAGGTGTACGTTCACATATTATAAAGCAAAACAAAATTTAAGTGCACTGTATTTTACATATACAAATAATATTGTCATAATTGATTTATTCATGAAAACATTCACCTTTGGTGCTACCCCTAAGGGTAGGCACCCGAATCTTTTGGTTTGGGGAGGGTGTGACCCTGAATGATTCTTGGGAGCTACCCATATAGCTGGATTTTCCAATTTTTTAAGATTTTAGTGTCATGCTTTCCCATTATAAGTGTGACATTTGTCGATAAATACATGTTTGAAACGAAAGCGTGATACAAAAAACGAAATAGAAGTTTGTAGTGTAATATTGGCCATGTTGAGGCGCATGCATTCATAAACATAATACCAAATATAATTTCAGAATGAAATAGATGATCCAATCGAGCAATAATCACAAGGCAATTAGTAAAGACAAAATAAAGTTGAAAGATTTTATCTTAATGCACTCATTCATTTAGACTGTAGAAAAAAAATTCATTACTTCCATTCCCAGCATGTAATCAGCTGCTGTACTAAACCATTTTCTGCTGATATTGAAATTACAACACCATAAAACATAAGGAACAATATCCTACATTCTTAGTTTAACTCCCATTATAATAACAAAGATGTCTATATTATATATTTTTTTTTTCATTAAAAACAAAAAATCATGTCCCCAATCCTCAAAATGTTGAAACACTCATCTTAAAACCTTGTGATTTTATTGTTGGATAACGGTTAATTCACCGCATATCAATATATTGAATGAAAAAAATGGAAGAGCTGAACTGAACACTCATCTGAGCATAGCCTCAATTTGGCTTCTCTTTTTCTGAACGGTTCAAGAACTGATGAGAACATATGTTTACAAGAGACCGGCATGCTACGTAGAAGTAGGAGCTGGCATGAAATCTCTGGCCACTGTGAAAACAACAAACAAATACTATTGTAAATTAATCGGCTCTACATAGAAATAGAGATCACTAAAACTCAAAGTTCACTACATAGCAAAACTAAGCTTTTTAGAATGCACAGGTATCTTCTCCAACGACACGTCTCCATATATGTTAGTTTTACTTTTATCTTTGAAAAAACCAACTTTCTTTAATTGTCGTTAATAAATATGACACGTGCCATTTAGAGAGATTATTTGTTCATAGCAAGTTGTGTAGCATCTCAAAACCATAGAACTTTCACGGAAAATTCATGCTCCAACCCCACTTGCCCTGTATATGATTTAAATATGACCGAACTCGTGAATAACTGAGTTAACAAACTAATAATCCTAAAATGGCACAAAACAAATTGAAACTCTATCACCCAAATGAAGTCTCACGATTTGATTACCAAAAACATTGATGATTAGTATAACAAAACATATGCTCAAATATTGTACGTGTAAGAGAATTAAGCTTCATGTAAACAAACCTCTAGAGGTTGAAGAGACTACAACAATATTCATAGTTGCGTTGTTTGGAGGCAGAGCCAACCGAAGTGGATAAAGCTTTCCATTTACGAGGTTACGCGAACACACAATTAAATCCTCAATCCCTGTTTCTTCCTCCAAAGTCTTCGTTAATTCCTCCAATCCATGACCTTTAAATTGAAAAGATTGTCCTTCAATCTCATCGTTAACATTCCCATTATCATCCGCGATGTAATAATTTATAAGCCGGCCTTCTGATTTCATCGGTGAATCTCCAAAGGAGCCAGTAGACTGAGTAATATAACAACCAAGCATAAGTACTTGTGCACAATAGTAAACTAAGAACATAACATTTAAAACACATTCAAACTTATTTTCATTTTAGAACATACATTTATTTTCATCAATTAACTCTACACGTTTCTCTGAAATACTACATTTCTATTTTCATTTAAACCATGTTTCAATGTTTATTTCCACTTCAAAAATCTAAGAACACGAAACACATAGTTTAACGTACATCTACATAGGCATATATGACTTGAAGTAGATAACATTTAATTTTCCTACCAAATACTCTGCATGTACCAGATATGTTACTCTTATTTTCATTTTAGGATATCATAAAGTCTCCCAAAATTGAATTATTTTTCTCAAAACTAAAGACACTACTAATTCTTAGTCATTATTTTTTAGGCCATATATGTAAAGTTACCAAAGTTCCATTTTTTTCACTCTTACCTAATACTCTTCACCAAAATTGAAGGGAGCAAGATAAATGGGTCGAGGAGAATACATTTAAATTAAGTTTGGTTCTTTGATTTCATTAAATAAACAAAATAATATAGCAAGAAAAATGAAAACAAACCAATGAAGAAAACAGAAGAAAGAAGGACTAACCTTTTGATTTGGACTTGGTAACCTTATTTGAAAAGAAGAAGAGCTCAAATCATCCTCAAACGAATCGGATTTAGGTGGCGATTTGGGTCGGGTCTCTACAACATCAACCCCCCACAAAATCCAATCGTGATGTCGATGTGGGATATCATGAGTAACCGAGTTTCTCCACGGCGGCAACCCTCCATTAGCTCTTAAATAATTACCGTACCTCGTCTTAAGCTTCAATTGCATCCCATCTCTAATGGGTTCCCATTCGATTGACGAATCCAATTTTCTCGGAACGGATTGAGTAACTCTTTTACCCGTTACTCCGAGAAGACAATCCTGTTCCGATGCTGTTAGGTATTTTCCGTAACAGCTTTTTAAACGTACGACATTGTCGACGCCTTCCACGAATTCTACGGTCCATCTGGCGTATTTTGATGTGCCGGAACGATCTTGGATGACGGATTCTTTGTCGTCGTCTGCTGTTAAGTACTTGTCGTGGTGGCCTTTTAGACGCACGGTTTTGGCTTTATTGAAGAATTCCATTCCAGAAACCTGCAATTGTTGATTAAATTGAATTAGGTAATAGTTAATTGATGTAGTTAATCATCGAAATTTTGCATAAATTATGAAAGTTTTGAGTGGGTCGTGCCTGCATTGTGAGGAGTGATTATTAATTAGTGGGGATGAACTTAGGGAAAAATCTATTTACAGAAAGAACAAAACTCAGGAAAAAATTGTAGGGATCTGAAATGGGATTTTGGATAGAAGATCAGCAGATAGGTTTGCGTTTTTGGATCTATGGCATATTGGGATCTGAAATTTTTCATGACATGCAAGTCATGTCAGTACATTCCCAATTATTTATTGTTTTAGAAAAGAAGAATTCAAACAAGTAAAAGAAGATGGAAGTTAAAAGCAAAATTATTTTATGTGATATGTTCAACGAGTAATTTATATTAGTATGACCATGATAAAATTGACTTTATATGCGAAATTACAATATGTTGCCTAAGGTCCCAAGTTATTTTTATTTTTATTTTAATATCTTGCTCTGTTAGACCCTAAAATTTTCTTTCTCTGTTTTCAAGTTTACACGAGATTTGTTCAAATTGACTAAGCCAAATTTTAATACTGTACTTTCAGCTGCTTTATGATCATTTTTAATTCCTATGACTAAAAATGACGTGCAGCCACTATCACTGCCAGCTGATTTGCAATATATATTATACTCTACTAATTATAAAATGTAATGTTGACGATCATAGAAATATGATGGCAGAAGAATTTAACATGGCTTCCCATTTTTATGTATTTATAATATTCAAAAATAAATATTATGATGATTCTTTTCGGGATTATTTAGAATAATTAGGAAGTTGACTTTTAACCTAACTTTACCCCAAAAAAGTGTGTCAAAGAAAACAATAACTACCCAATTGCTAAAGCCATTTATTAGAACTACTAACATGCAATATATATGACAAACTTGATACTATCTACATAACTGGACAATTATTTATTTCCTTTTAATATAAATAGAACGGACCTATGAGTTACAGGGGAAAATATAAGTACCTTATTCATGGATATATTTCCGGATTGGCTAGAATATTGGGTCAGTGGAGATTCAGTATCCAATGAATCTAAAACGGATCTACTCCTGCCAGAGCACCTATCCCTTGGTGAATCGGTATGCGATGAACTCAAGATAGATTTATTCATGGACCTACCAGAGTATCTAGACGTTGGCGAATCGGTATTCGGTGAACCCAAAATGGACATATTCTCCGACTTAGCAGAGTACAGTGCCCTTGGCGATCCAGTATCCGATGAATCCAAAACGGACATACTCCTAGACTTACCAGAATGCCTAACCGCTGGCGACCCGGTATCCGGTGAACCCAAATAGGATAAATTATCGGACTTGGTAGAGTACAATGCCACTGGCGACCCGGTATCCGGTGAACCCGAAAAATCATCAACCAACGAAGAAAAACTTGAAGCTGGTGACAAAGAACCCGAATCCACATCCATATCCGAAATCGAAATATCCATAATTTCCACTCCCCATAACACCCAACTCTGAGTTGCAGTCCTATGCGGCACATCATGAGTAACGGAGTTTCTCCACGGAGGCGAGCCACCGTTAGCCCTCAAGAATTTTCCATCATTAGTCATAAGCTTCACGTGGAGACCATCCTTTACGGGCTCCCACTCGATCGAATCTCCCGTTTTCTTTTCCGTTTGCAGAACTTTTTTTCCTGTCATGCCTAGTAGGAAGGATTCATCAGTTGCAGTTAGGTACAATCCGTGGAAGCTCTTGAGTCGGATTTTGTCACGTTTTCCGTCCACAAATTCGACTGTCCACCGCGCTCTTTGGGACGCGCCATTACGGCTTTGACGGACGGTTTCTTCGTCATCATCTGCTACTAAGTATTTCCCGAGGTGGCCTTGGAGCCGTACTGCTTTTGCATTTTTGAAAAACTCCATTCCGTCCTAGTTCAAAAAAAAAATGGACGGTCAAAATCAACATTAATCAAATTGACCAATGTCCATTTCACATTGACAATTCAAGGTAAAGAATGTAATTTAGCGGGATTGAATATCTGATCGTACAAATAGCCAATGGGGTCTTTTAAAAAAGAATCTGATCATACTATTCGATCAATACACATTTCAAGTCAGTTTGATAAAAAAACTTATTTTGTCTGTCACACATATCATGAACAACAATTTTTTTTCATAATTTTTGAAGTTCGGTCTCGATTCAATAAGTTAAAAAATCACAAAATATGTGTAAATTATCGAATTACTCGAGCTCGCAACTCGTGTTCGGCTCAATTAATTTAAAGCTCGTTCGAGCTGAGATTGTTAAGCTTGATAAATAACTAAAACTGTGGACCAAAACTTTCAAACACTTCCACAAAAAACATCGAAAAAATTCCATTTCCGAGTCTTCCAAAACAAAACTACAAATATTCCCATTGAATATTTTCTTTGATTTATAACTTCTTCTCAAGTGATTTCGAGGAAAAAAATAAAATTATGCAAAAGCTTTTAATATATAACTGACTGAAACATAGTGATTTAATGGAAAGAAATTTAGTTGTATAATATAAAACCAAAATTGGATAATGTATTGTTAGACAATTAACTCTACTCGGACTCATTTTCTTCCATAAACTTACCTGTAATTTTCCGCTACCGTGATTAGATCTATCCGAACCCATCGATGGCCGTCGGATACGAGTGGCAATTGATGGTAACCACCGGCCATTCTCCGTCATGGACGTCTCCCGCCTGTGGGACACAATAGGCTTAGCCTCCGGGATCTCAGCTCTGTTCATGGTTGGTGAATCTGAGCCTATAAAATCATCTTGCTCCGAAGAAAAACTCGTCCCATTACTCGGCGGCAAGTGTGCATCATCTAGTACAGATATATCCACTACATCCACTTCCCACAAGACCCAATCTTGTGTTGCAGTTCTATGAGGAAGATCATGAGTAATCGAATTTCTCCATGGTGGAGTTGCCCCATTTGCCCTCAAGAATTTACCTCCTTTAGTCCTCAACTTCAAATTATACCCTTCCTTAATAGGCTCCCATTCAATAGAACCATCTTTCTTTGTATAGTTATTTGGAAATGTTTGGACCACTTTTTTCCCTGTCATGCCTAGCAATGATGACGAGGACTCATCGGAAGACGTGAGGTATCCTCCGTGGCATCCCTTGAGGCGGATCGCGTGGGGATTACCCTCGACGAATTCGACTACCCATCGAGCTTTTTTCGATGAGCCGTTTTTGCTTTGTCGAACAGTCTGTTGGTCGTCATCTGCTGTTAAGTATTTGTTGAGGTGGCTTTTGAGCCTGACGGCTTTGGCTTTGTTGAAGAACTCCATTAGAAGTTGTTCTTTATTTTGGTTTGAAGAGATTAATTGGAAAGCAAGATTTGTATGTTAGTATCTGTTTTCTTCTTCTTGGAATTAAATAAAGGAGCTTAATGCATTTTTTCCATTGACTTGGAGGAGTTGACGAAGAAGATGATTGGGGGTTATGTAATTGTTGACTTGTGATTTGTTAATTTCGATGAAGCATAGAAAACTCGTTGTGTGATTGAATAAGTCAAATGCAAGTTGATCGAGGGACTTATAACTTACAGGCTCACATGAATGTTGTATGGGACACGCCCAAATTAATATCTTGGTACTCTTATTTTGAATTTTTTCATGTAATGTTATTATCTTGAAATTTATACACTTGACCAGTTGATCTAATAGTGATACGAAAGTCAAAAATATTTTTATTCCAAAATTTGGTGTTGTATATACATTTTCGTAAATGTATAAATACCAATCCACAAAAATTCTCTTTGTCCAATAATTTTCCTTTCTAGAGATTTTTTTGCGGAGTTATAGATAAAATTAATTTTTTTGGATTTAAATGATGTATTTTGTATTTAAAAGGGACTAATGTGTTATACTACATTGATAAGAGGGACGAATCCGCTACGAAAAATTTAAGAGGTACGAACATGTCACATTATATTGATAAGAGGGACAAATATGTTACACTACATTGATAAGAGGGACGAATCTGCTACAAAAAATTTAAGAGGGACGAAAGTGCAAAAGTTAACCCATAAGGAGGACCGAAAGCACGATTTACTCTTTAGAAAAATGGTTTAAGTAGTTTCAATGAAACCTTTGAAACACGATTTGGATTGAATTTTGTTTTGTGAATTTAAAAAAAATTGAGATATGATTTGGATTGAGTAATGGATGTTAGGGTTTGAAAGATAAAAGTATGTGGTAAGTGTCAAATCAATAATTTTTGTAGAGGAAAAATAGGTAGTAGATGTCAAATCAATGTCTTTTATAAGTTTATGACTTATCAAGTTTGGATAGATGAGTCAAAAATTTGATTTCACAAAATCTTAAAGGTCTATACAAATTGATCTTGGCTTGGTTTCAATGAGTTTTGATTTCAAGATATTGATTTCGCCGAGACTTCTGTAACACGATTTGAATTGAGTATCGAAGTTGAGTTTGTTGACATAAAGACATGTGATTTAGATGAAGATTGGAAGAACAGTAGACGGTAGATATCAAATCATGTATTTTTTAGAGTTTGAGAAGGAAAAAATATGTTGTAGATGTCAAATCAATTAATTTTATAAAGTTTGAGATAGTAAAAAGTATGTGGTAGGTTTCAGTATGTTTCTTTTCATTTTTGGTTGGATTTCACATGAGTCTCATCTAGAAGCGAATTGAATTGGTTTCAACTCAATTTCACGATTTTGCGAAACTAGGGTAAAAACTTATCCATAAGAAGTCCAAGGCCCTATATTCAAGTCTTTTGACTCGATTTTGCCTAAAAACAACATCACGTGAGATAAACGTGCAACTAATGGTAAATTGATGAATTATTCAAAAAATTACACTGAGAAATAATGATTTTTTATGAAATCTTCCGAATAAATAAGTTAGAGTTTATGGGATTTTATTTTTCACTCGAATAACTTCAAATTCATAGCAAGATTGCCATCGTTTTCGGCTGAAATGTTACATTGGAGTTGGAAAGCCCTTAAACTGCGATTTTTTGAAGGAAAATTGAGGGCATATAAGCAATGTAAGTGGGTTCTTATTGATTTTGGTGGAAAACTTTGGAGGGAAATGACCCATTATACAATTGGGAGATAGAAAAAAGTAATATAAGGTGCACAAAAATGGACTTAAATACCCTCACAACAGTGAGTCAAATGGCCAGAAAAATGACCATGGTGCAGAGTGAAGCGAAAACATAATTTTGAGAGTGCAATTGTTAAATTCTAGATACATTCTTGGTATTTTTCTGTATAAAGACTGTAAATATAAATGTAATTAGGGTTGAGAGAATTGAGATAGAGAAGGAGAGAGAGATTGAGGGAGGATATGATCACATAAAAACTGCCTGCATTTCATTTCTCCAGCACCATTACATATACGTGCAGTGCCTAACTAATTATGGCAGAGAATATTCTTTTTGTCTACAATTAGTAATTAATTCATTTAACTGGATAATAATAACTGGACTAATTAATCTATAATTGGCCTATCTCTTCAGCGTCTCCTTGGCCCATCACAGCAGTCTTCAATTCTTTTTTCTTCGCTGGCCCAGCAACTTCATCTAGCCCAATCTCCATTAATTCTAGCCCAATACTTTTATCAGCCAAAAGAGCAGATCCAATGCCCATTTCCAGCAGCTGTCCATTTCCCTTATCTTCTTCCTTCAACACTTCTTCCCAATTCTCAGAATTCACTGAGTTGAACGTAACATTACCCCCTGTGAAGAAAATCCTTGTCCCCAAGGATCAAAACTAGGGAATTGAGCTACAATTTGATGGTAGTCCTCCCACGGACCCAAATTTTCCCACTGCACCAGAATTTGAGTCATGGCAGAGTTGTGCCGCTTCACCAAACGTTTGTCCAAGACCTTGTGAGGGTATGTCTGAAAACTTCCATCAGTAGTAGTGAATGGTAAATCTGGACTAGGAATGTGTTTAGAACTGATTTTCTTCTTGAGTAAAGAAACATGGAAGACATTATGGACTTGAGAGGTAGGTGGTAATTGCAATTTGTAAGCAACCTTACCCACTTTCTCTATTACCTTGTAGGGACCATAGTACCTGTTTGAAAGTTTGAGGTTACGCCAGAGAGCAACAGAGTTTTGTCTGAAAGGTTGGAGCTTTAGATACACCTCATCACCTACTTCAAAGGTACGTTCACTTTTGTTCTTATCCACACATGAATGTCGAAACTTGGGTAATGACATAAAGAATTAATATCTTCAATTTTTGGTGAATGAAAGTACTCATGGGTTTTATGGGGAGAATGTTGATATTATGAGTGAGGCATTTTTTGGTTTACAACTTTTTATGGGAGGCTAAATGAAAATCGAATTGATGTTTCAAGATTATGAAGTTGATAAGCAAGGTTATACTGAAAATGAGGAGACTTTTGTATGATGTTAAGTATTACTTGTTTTACATAAAATTAGTGATTTTTTTTCATTTAAGTGAAATGAAAAAATACCCATTGTGTTGTGCATATCTCTCAAAAAGTTGTCTTTCCTACTTCTAGTGAAAAAATAGGAATATCCTCATATATATTTCAATTTTAGATAGAAATGACCAAAAAAATGGAGAGGGTATTATCATATTTATAAGGAACAACGTGGAATACTTATACCTAAATGTTGAAAATTTCAATTAACAATAAATACTAACCTAAAAAATGCAAACAATGATAGAAATAATTTTTATAGGAGAAAATTTAAGCTAAAGAAGTTAACTTCTTGTTGATTTATGTAAAATTGATGGGAGTCGTCATGTATTTAAACTACCCAGAAACTGAACATAACAACTGGTAAAATATCTAAGAAATACTTTAAACACCTAAAAATCTCTAGAAATTTTTAAAACGTATAACTATCTAGAAACACTTTAACACATTTTAAATGACTATAAATGCAAAATGTCTAGCTTTATATTTTCACGTGGGTGAAAATAGGGTTGTTAATCTATTTATAATTAATCATTATTTATATATCTCTATTTTTAGCATATGTTTCCAATCGAGAGAATTGCATTTTTGGTACTGATCTTCATGTCAATTCCCACTTTTGGTACTGAACTTTATGTGACCAACACATTTGGTACAACACTTTAACAAATTGTGACACATTTGGTACAACCGTTAAAAATTGTGACACATTTGGTACAACCGTTAAAAATTGCCATTAAGTGGTGAGGTGGCAATTAAGTCTAATTGCAAAGTTGATGTCATTACTTATGTTGACTGATAAGTTTACCCCATAACATTTCAGGCTAACAAAAAAGCCCAAATATCCAAATTTAATGACGATTTTAGTCTACATTGTTGCCAAATTTCAAAATTGACTCGAACAAGACCACGGTCAGACCAATTTGAAAATTTTACTTATTTTATTTAAATAACTAATTTGATTTATAAACAATATTAATAAATTAAATAATATTTTAACATAAATATCACCAAAATTAAGAAATCATATTATTTTTAAATATAAGATTTATATAATAGTATTAATCTATTTAATATTTATTAAAATAATAAATTATATAACTAAAAACTATTTAATATTTATTAAAATAATAAATAATAAATAATTATAATTCAAAAAAAAATTCCCAACCCTCGCACCCCACCCAACGCCTTTATCACCCCCCCCCCCCCCCCCCCCCCCCCCCCCCCGCCGGCCTGGGTTCTCCGATCCCAGGCCACCGCGGCTTGGGACCGAATATCCCAGGCCGCCGCCGGCCTGGGAATTTGGGGGGAGGGGGGGAGTAAAGGGGTTGGTGGGCTGGGATTTTTTTGTTTTAAAATTAAAATTAAAATGATTTATTATTTATTATTTTAATAAATATTAAATAGTTTTTATTTATATAATTTATTATCTTAATAAATATTAAATAGATTACTATTATACAAATCTTATATTTAAAAAGAATATATTTTCTTAATTTTGGTGATATTTATGTTAAAGTATTATTTAATTTATTAATATTGTTTATAAATCAAATTAATTATTTAAATAAAATAAGTAAAATTTTCAAATTGGTATGCACGTGGTCCTGTTCAAGTCAATTTTGAAATTTGGCAACAACGTAGACTAAAATCGTCACTAAATTTGGTGATGTGGGGCTTTTTTGGTAGCCTAAAATGTTATGGGATAAAATTATCAATCAACATAAGTAATGACATCAACTTTGCAATTAGACTTAACTGCCACCTCACCACTTAACGGCAATTTTTAACGATTGTACCAAATGTGTCACAATTTGTTATAGCGTTGTACCAAATGTGTTGGACACATAAAACTCAGTACCAAAAGTGGGAATTGACCTAAAACATAATACAAAAAATGCAATTCTCTCGTTTCCAATCTACTGGACTAATTTGACTGCATACATTAATTACCAAATTACCCCTGACGACAACAAATATATTAGTCACCTGATTTTTAATTGGCTAATCAAACTTAAACCCCAAGACAGAGTTGCAGTACCTCTGACTATTGACTAACCTAGGACTCCCACTAACATTTGAAGTTGAAAGTTGAAACCAATCTCCCTATTAAATCGGAAATCAACAATATATATTTACTTATTCTCCACAACTCCATCCAAATTCACACGTGTTCTGCGCTAAAAAATATTCAATCCCTTCACTTAATTCTTCATGTTTACAAATATAATTAATTAGTAATGTACATATACATGATAATCCCCTGTTTCCTATTCTTATTCAAGATTCTGGTTCTATCAAACATTACATCACTTAACATGACAGTAAAAGGCGGCACGACACCTGCCTGCGCCGCGTGCAAGTATCAGAGACGGCGGTGCACGCCCACTTGCCCTCTCGCACCGTATTTTCCGGCCACTCAGCCGCAAAAGTTTCAAAACGTACACCGCCTATTTGGGGTAGCGAATGTTTGCAGAACGCTTAAAAGTTTGAAAACTAAAGAGCTCAAAGAGGACGCTATGAAATCAATTATATTTGAAGCCGAATTGTGGGAGAGGTATCCAGTACATGGTTGTATAGGGTTTATAACTCAGTTACATAATCAGATACAATACGCGGTTGATGAACTACGGTATGTGTCTATGCAGCTAGATACATATAGAGGACAGATGAATTCGGGTAATTTTGAATTTGAGTCACCTTCCGAACAATCTGGATTGGAGTTGCAGCTGAAGAGGTATAGAGGACAGACGAATTCGGGTAATTTTGAATTTGGGTCATCTTCCAAACAATCCGGAAGGGATGAGAGCGAGATAATTCGTTATGGTGTTAGTCCATTTTTGGTGAATGAAAAATAATTATGGGTTTTACAGGGAGAATGTTGATAATATGGCTAAACAATTTTCAGGTTTAGATCCTTATTTAGCAATTCAAGAACAAATAGATTCATTCGGTATACAACCGGACAGAGAATGGATGTATCAAAATAATGAAGTTGATATGGAATGTTCTATTGGAGATAAGAGGATTTTGAATCATGGTACGTATTACTTAGTATACATAAAATTATGGTTTTTTTTTGGTGAATTACAAAAATATTATTTGTATTTGGCGTAACTTCCAAAAAGTACTTCTTAAATTTTTCTGATCACGTGTAATTAAATAGTTGGCCTCTCGTGAAATGATAATAATATTCCCGTGTATAACTGTATATATGTCAGTGTTTTAGATCAAAACGACTACACAAATAGAGAGGGTATTGTCATTTTTACAAGGAGCAATGTGGACATTGTCCACTGATTGACAATCGACAGTTCTTAATTTATACATGATGTTTAAGCCTATTTAGTTGAGGTGATTGTGAATAATATATTGATATGTACCAATTTGAAGCATGTTGTGGGGTTTAAATGATAACAAACAGTCAAACACTTAGTGATTGTACATTGGTTTTTTTTAGAGTTAGCAAAGCACATAGAGTGTTTTTGCATTTCACTCTTTTTGTCTTTTATGAAAATTGGAAATTCAGTTGATGCTAAAGGAAATTTCGGAGGAATCACGTTGCTATGGAAGAAATCATGCACTGTACTTTACAAAGCTTGTCTAAAATCACACAGACGTTCATGTCTACAATAACAATGATATGGAGGGATGGCAATTCACGGGATTTTATGGAGACCCGGAACCGTACCTATTCATATCATAAATTTACAATTATCAAATTACTCCTTGATGGAATGCATTGCTCCATCGGTGCAGACAAAGTTTTAGATCCTGATTAACGACACATTTCTAAACATGCCGATGGGACAAACGCCGGTGGCAATACTGCCATCGGCGGCTTAATAGGCTGCTCTACGACCAAATGCAGATGCCGATATCAGTGGAAATGGGAATTTCAAAGATAACGAATTGAAAAGGTTACTCCTGAGTGACACTGATCTCGACGTTGGGAAAATAGCAAAAGAACTTCTGGGAGACATGACTCTCGAGGAAGAAGCTTGCTATCTCGCTGAGATCACCCCGATGGAGTGTCACATGGTGTGGACCTTATCTCATGAGTTTCTGACACCGGTGGATCAAGATGCTACAAGAGAGGTCGATGCGTTCCTTGATCAAGGAGAACATGTGGTCCAAATAGTCGGAGACGTAGAAATGGTTGACTTATCTAGGAAATAATGAGCACATTGATATAAGTGATAAGATCACATCCATCTTCTCTAAGCAAGGCACACTGATAGCCCGCCATATCAGACCTATGTATGTTAATGAACACATTGATGGCAAGCCAGTGTCAATGATGCTCATTGACAGTGGTGCTGCAGTCAATATCATACCATTATCAACTTTGCATAAGATTGGACGAGCTAGAGAAGAGCTAATGGCAACCAAATGTGATTGTCAGCAACTTTGCAGGTAGGGGTGTAAACGAGCCGAGTAGTATCGAACGACACGTTGTTCAAGCTTGGTTTGAATTTTATCGAGCTTGAAATTTTGTGTTTGAGCTTGGTTTGATTTCTTAACGAACCGAGCTCAAACGAGCTTTTATCGAACGAGCTCGAGCCGAGTATCGAGGAGCTTGGTATTTTACATGTGTTTTTTCAATTTTAAGCTTATCGAGTCGAGATCGAGCCGAGCTTCAAAATTAATCGAACGAGAAATCTTGTTCAAGCTTGTTTGATTTGTTTGACGAACCGAGCTCTAACGAGCTTTTATCGAACGAGCTCGAGCCGAGTATCGAGTAGCTTGGTTTGATTTTCAGCCCTATTTGCAGGAGGAACTAAGGCCACTTTGGGTATACTTCCTGCAGAAATCACCATCAGAAGCAAGGTCATTCCACCTTCTTCGTTGTTGATGACTCGACATCGTACAATGTGCTCCTGGGAAGGGATTGGATCCATTAAGCTCTTTGTGTTCCGTCCTCCCTCCACCGGTGTTTACTATTATGGGGGGAAGATGAGGAACCAAAAATCATTAAGCCGATGCCAAGCCTTTTGTGGCCAAAGTCAACACCATCGAGGCCCTTTACTACCAAGATAAGGTAGGTCCTTTCCGATTTATAGGCCAATATAAATATGGTCGACCGCTTGAAGTTACTTCTAGCAACTCTCTCACCCTTTTCCGATTTATACGTCTCTGCCACGCTCATGGCAGGCCACAGGCCCCCGATGGCCAGTAGGAAGCTTTAGAAAGATAGAGAGTAATAAAACTAGCCAAGTTTGTCATTTTTTACTTGTAATAGCCAGTGTGATTATTTCCTTGTATTTGTTCGTTGGTTTTTGCTTTTTAGGTTTTGTTCATTGCTTTCAATAAAACGTTAGTGTCTTCGCCAATTTAAAGTGGGGTAACTTGTCTTAAAAAGATATTTTTTGTTAAAAGCATTAATATGTTTAGGCCAATTGGTGGACAAAAGTAAAAAAACATCGTGAGGACCGACAATGGTCAAAACTTCCCAGCGATCATTGGTTTAAGTGTCCCTATTGTTAAGTTATTATTTGTCTCATGTTTCATTCATTCATGTGCAGAATTATCCAGTAAGCTCAACAAAGAAATTCAAAGGAATGATGGTCATTCAAATTTTTTTATAATTTACAAAGAGTGACTAGGTACAATTTCAGGAAAAAAATTGCCAACAAAACGGCGAATAAGGCCTTTGAAGCAAGTCTAACTCACTGAGCTCTTGTTGGGCCTTATCTTGAGCCCAAAGGATCTTAGCGTCTTCCCGTTTGGCCACCTCCAGCTCGATCAGCCCAAAACAGAGCTCCAAACTCCTTGACACCATCTCTCGATCTAAAGCAAGATCTTCATTGAAGATTTCGGACAACCTAAGCTACAAAAGAGCATTCTCCGATTCTAAACTCAGTTTCTCTTGCTCCAATGATCGACGTTGTTGACGTATCCACTGGAAAACTTCAGTGAGCGGCGTGATCTTAGCTTTTATTGCAGGGAGCATCTGTGGGGCGAATGCATTGGCGAGCAAGGTAGATTGATCTTGGACACGTTTCTGAAAGTCAGGCAGGGAATTCAACCAACTCGCATAGAAACCCTTTATTCCAAGAGATGACGGGGCTTCTCCGATAACCTCTCATCACATCAAGCAAATGAGGGCTACAATTGGTATCAAGCTTTGGAGAGTGGAGTGGTCAAACTTCAACAGACTCTTGAGCAGATACCTCATGAACATGTCGTCAAAGAGTAAAGTGGCAATTTTTTGAGGAGCCAGTTTCTCAAAGACTGCGGACGAAGAGCCAGCAAAAGTAGCAGTGGCAGCCTCCAAGATCTTATCAAGGGCGTTGAGATCGCCAAAATCCTAAAAGTATTAAGGGTTAACCAAGCAAGAAAGCTAAAAGGAACGAAGTAAAGCCATGATTCCAAAAAAATACCTTGACTGGGACCTCTGATCCAGTATGATCATCAACTGGCAGGGGTACTCTGTGGAAAAAAAGGCTTTACATCAGAAACATCATCGACGATGTTCGATGGCACATGAGTTTCTGGAAATTCACGTTGGTAGGTTGGTCTCTCTGGTGAATACGGTATGGGTTCGTCACTAGATCCCTAATCAATGAATCACCCAGTTTTAAGGGCAAGAGTGATGGAAATTGAAAGGGATCAGAGGGAGTTGAGTCTTCGGGCAAAGGTGTTAGCGAGGAGAAATCCAAACGTGTGGGATTCACCAAATAATCTAATGAAGCCCCAAGAGCAGGATGAGAAGAGTAATCGTCCTGAAAATAAAAAGCGTTGTGAGGACAAGTTAATAGAAAATCTCAAGGGAGGCAATAAAATTCAGTGTTATCTAAGGAAGGATTATTATGTCAAGAGAGCGCGCAGTTCCTTCAAAAGCAAGAGGTGAACTGTCTTCACCCCTATCTCCCTCCGAAATGTCGGAGTTTGAGAAAGGATTTGCCTGAGTCTTTGGACGAACTGAACTTAAAGGCTGAGCCATGATAGGTTGATGAGAGACGAGGCATGAGTCGTTCGACGTCTGGCACGACCGATCGAATTTTTTTTTCTTTTCCCTACGAAAAGTCACCATAAAGTCAGATATCATAATAATAAAAAATAAGCAAGTAGACAGACTAAAGGGTGAAAGATAGTTACAGGGTGCTTGTCGACCTACTGCGGCCACGTGAGCAGAGAGAAAAAGGTCTTGACCGGTGAAATGACATGTAAGATCTTCCACGGTGGAGGAGCGATGTTCGTGTAGATACCACCCTCACCACGCAGTAAAATTAGTCGAAGGCAACGACTGAGGATGATAAGGGGTGAAAACAAATTGTTCCAAGGAAAAAGACCTGGCGTCTTTGAGGAAGCCAAACTGATCTAGGTCTTGGTACACTGGCCCCGAGGCATCAACGTTCAGTGACCCAAAAGGGAGTGGGATGTGTTGAATCATACCAAACTATTGGGCGACAAGGTTTGGTGAATATGGACGAACCCCACACTTATCAGCACCCCCTGAAGAGACCCACATGAAGGTCACGTGCGATCAATAAAGGTCCCCATAAGCTGCGTTGAGCCTCCAAATCGGACGGATGGTCATTATGATGTCAGAGGTCCTTTAAGATTGGGCCACAAAAGACCAGGAAGGCAGGGGCTAAAGTACCCCGATAGAAGCTATGCATCCATTCTGAGAAAGATACTTCAGAAAATGGATACGAAGTTAAGTCACGACCAAAGCTCTGGTTACGATTGAAATCAATCGTCGGATGAAAAGCTGGGAAGTAGGCTTCCAACCACATCTATAGAAGCTAGATCGGGCCAGTGAGACTATGGCCTCGAGACTCAACGAACGCATCCATCCCCCTATAAAAGTAACTATAGGTCAACGGAGCCAACACTACTTTGGTACCCTTTGATAATGCAAGAGCAAGGGCATAAAATTATGTGGTGACATTCTGCAATGAGACACATAATATGTATCTTGACAACCACACCATCAGGAAGCGAACATGTTCATCATCAGAGACTGGCCATCGCCCAGAGATGAAGGCCTTGATGATGATACCATAAGCACTAGTTGTCTTTCCATCGACGGACAGTTGGCCAAATTGCTTGTGTTCAGGGTCGCCGAAGGAAGATGGGCCAAATTCGACGCTAACCGGAGAAAAGCCAGTGATAGCTTGGATATCCAACATAGTTGGAGTCATAAAGCCGCAGGAGAAGTGGAAAGTGCAGTCCGACTTACTCTAGAAGCATGACGCGACACGATACAACGCAAGAGTTGTTGGGTTATAGGTAACGTTAGAACGTTAAGGCGACGAAATTTTAAATTTTTAAGTGACCCAAACCAGCAATCTTTATTTATCTAATCATACGAAAGGTTTGACAGCAAACCAAACCAATCCATAGGGTGTTTATCGATTTTTCACCTCTCCACATGAAATGGAAGGGGTTTTTCTTTGGTCTTATTTATTTGCAGGAATTCAGTTCTGAGAAGCCCAAGTGTTTTGCTTCTAGCGGTATCCACACCAATTGAATAATTGCTACTCTTCTGGATCGACAGACTCAGAACAAGAATGCAGAAGATATCAGACAAGAAAAAGAATGGAAGAAAATCGCATAAAACCCTGTAGAAATTGGCCATACCCTTTGCGATTTCCCTTTCTTTTGCCTTTCAAATAGCATTTTTGCCCCTGATTATTCACATGTGACTGGCACATGTCAAAATCAGGAGGAATATATCACTTTCGCTGGCTTCAGGGGGTGAACTGAGAGCAATAATAAAGGTGAGGTGTGTGTGTGCGATTTTTTAAATGATAGGGAGAAAAGTGGGAAATGGTTCAAATGACAGGCGGGAAAGTGAAATTTTCTCAATTTATTAACCTAAAATCTACTCAGAAGCATATTTGCCATTTATGAAAATTCCAATTCAGATTTTTCATATTTTATTATAATTTTGTAGCATTAAGAAATTTCCATATTTTTTTGTAATTTTCTATTAATGTAAAAAAATTACCATAATAGCAAAAGAAAATTAACTATTTAAAGTTATTTGGAGAAACCAAAACTAAACCAACATCACAAATCATTCTCTAACAATTTTTATGAGTTGTAATATGATCAAATACTTTTTTCTATCATTCATCCTCTTTGGAATTTATTTACAAGCAATAAGCGCTTGTATATTTGGAACTTACCATTACAGGGTTCATCTAGTTAACAACCTTGCACCAAATACAGAACCATCAACTGTAGTGGTGCATTGTGCATCTAGAGATGATGATCTTGGATATCATACACTAGCGTTACATCAAGACTTTAATTTTGATTTTTGCATTAAGCCTTTAAGAACTTTGTTCTTTTGCCACTTTTGGTGGGGCAATAAGAACAAGGCGTTTGTTGCTTTTAATGCTAAGCATCCATGTCACCATCAAAGTTGTTATTGGTTTGCGAACAATAGTGGGATTTGGTACGCATCACATTCAGATCCAAATGAGGCAGATAAGAAGTTCGATTGGGATTAAAGAGTTCATGCTAGTGTTGTACTTGACCACTAAATCCCTACGAATATTAATATCAATGAATAAATAGCTATTGTTGGTTTCGAATCAACTTGTATGTATGTTTGAGATCAAATAAAATAAAATAAGTCAATGTATTCTTCCATAACTTCTGTTATTACATCTCTCTTTGATCTCCATCTATTTTTCGTACGTTGAAAATATTTGATTTGTACTAATCAATATTTCGATATAATCTTCTTATATCTGAGCTCATACATGAAATTATGAAATTCCATTCTAATGAAGCTTTATTTCTCATATTTATATATACAACCCACCAAGAGAATAGTAAATTACCATGATATTGGAATTCGAATTATTTCTCCATTTTATCGACACATACTAATTAGTAATTTATAAGAGCAAGTAGTTATATATTGTGTCAAATTCATAAAACTTTATAACGCTTGTAGAAATTCCGTTCTAATGAAGCTTTAATTCTCATAGTTATATATACAACCCACCAATATTTATTATTTTATACAGTATATGATCAAGGATGTAAACTAGTCTAGTAAAATCAAATAATTACTTATCGTTTAAGTTTGCTTGATTTTGTTTATTTAGCTTGAAATTATGTTTGAATTTTTTATTTTGCTAGATTAATTGAGATTTAACTTAACCAAAACTGAAATGAGTCGAGTAACTTGATATATATTAATTTATAAATATTGTTTAACTTTTAAAATGCGGTCAAGTTATTAAGATTTGTTTATTTTAAATCACCAATAACACTACAACAAATCAAACTTTTGGGTACAAAAATTTTCGTCCTTAAATAACAGAAATTCGTTGCTAATAACTATAGAGGACGAAATATATTCGTCGCCAGGTCCGTCGCGGAGCTAAAAGTATTTCTGTACGAAAATTCATCAATTCGTCATTCAATAATTCTGGACATAATTCTCTTTTCGTAGCAAGCTCCTAGACTTCGTAGTCAAATGCCCCATTTGGCGACGAATTTTACGTTTGCAGGCAAATGAACATAATTCTGGACATTAATATTCGTCCCCAAATGCTATACCTATGCACAAATCTATAGCACCATTTATTCTTTTACCATTATTTAAACACCAAATCTCAATTCAATTATAGCAATATAAGTCATGATATTTTTTATTTCCAATATTTCAATCAAAATCACATTATCAATGAGAATATATCTCACTTTATTAACATAAAATGTATGTCGATAACTAATAATATTAATATCCATATAGGTACAACATTTAAAAGGAAAATATCCACCACTTGATTGATGTTCTGCAACTTTATAATCTACCAAACTTCGCGGAATACCTTTATCTACATCATAGCATACTGCAAATGCCTTCGATTATGTAAAATTCCAGTACGTTTCACAATCATAGGCAATGTCTGCTCTCAAATTGTTGTCTCTCTGTGTTAGGATATTCACCTGTACCTGCAAAAATGATTAATATATATGTTGCTCCATACTTGTAGAGGAAAAATAAGTAAAAGAGATGGCTTAACAAGAAAATTTACCTCACTATAAGAATGTGCTGCTGAGTCTACATTATCATAATGTGCCTGCATAAGCAAAATAGACTTTTTAATGAGAAACATATCACAAATTAATTTTCTAACAGAGAAAATAAAAAATACATGTTGAACCTGGAGTGATTTGCTACTACTAAGTTTATATAAAGATTCAGACATAATCAAGGGTATCTCCTAACTTCACTTGCCCTTCAGTTCAACTTTTATTCACTGTTCATCTCAAGCATATAATTAATACTCGATCCAACAACTAACAAAGTCCCAGGTAAATAAACCATTAGTGAATATATACAGTTAAAATGGAATCCCCCACTTCCAAAATAAAAAGATTTACTATAGGTTTAGGAAATCAACACAATATTGATTCAAAGTTGTGTCAAGATAATAGTATTAGCATATGCTATTTCCTTGACAGATAAGTACTAGTCTTAAAAATAGGAATTTATAAAAGAAATTTCAAGAATATTATGTACTAGTAAAGCATTTTATATAGTATCAAAGGGCACTCCAAATGAGAGATACCTCAATTAATACTCAGGCAAATATAGTTAATAGATATAATTGTGTACCTTTCATCAATAAACTCTTCTATAACCTGCAATTTAAGAAGAATATCCAACTAGCAACATTTAAATTAAAGAAAATCATTAGTAACACAAACTTACACTCCCAACCATGCTTTGAACAACTCATTTTTATAGTGCTGAATTCCTTCTTCATTTAATCCACTAAGTTTTACATCTAAAATATCTCCATTGAATTGATTGTTAGGGGAAAGCCTTGGAGTGCCCTGTTTCAATTATGCCACATAATCAAGGTTTTCATGATTATATAAGAAAACTTACGAGATTTAAGTAATGATAAATGAAACGGCAATAAAGCAATATGCTCCCTAAACAAAAATAGTTTTACTTGGTATTGGTGGCCATGTGAACAACCACTGCAGACAGAGTTTTCTCCATCTTTGCTTTTATTTGTCGGAAAGTTAACTGCAGAAACATCAACCAGAAGAATTGACTGGATGTATAAGAAGATAATAAATTAAAAGATGTTTAGGGTACTAAGATAATATTCATGATAACTACATACTCGCATCAAGCACGCAAGATAGAACCAGTTAAAATATAGGTTCTAATAAGATCCTGTAGATAGAGAACAAAAAGCTGCTTTTATTTTACTTTACTTTTTGTCTTAAAAAAAAAGTATTAATTAAAACTGAATATAAGAACATAGTATAGAATCACCACATTCTCCAAGATCTTACACAACAATTTCTTTTTAAAACTATTTACATCTTTCTTTTTACTCTTCAGCTCTGCTTGTAAAATTGTGAGGTTGTCTCCTACTGAACAAGAAAAAGAGATAGTTAAAAATAAATGGAGAGAAAAAAGTACTAAAAGCAGACAGTTTTACACCCTTACTCAAGCAATCAGACTTAGCATACAACAACAAGTGAATAGAGACATTTAGACCAGTACATGGAAAATTTAATTCTAACATCTTCATTCATAACTGAAATTGCAATTACAGGAAATGGTTTGCAGAAATGTGATGGGAAATGGATCAACCAAACGATCAAACTTTAGTTCATTAAAGGTAAATTATCATTGCACATAGAGAAGAAACCATTCATACATTGGCATATCTTTGCCCACTTACATTTTTTTGACCACCACAGTGTATTATATTTTTCCCATTGAGAGAAGAAAAGGCTTTGCAGACATAGAAGCTTCCTCTGAGCTACCAACCTAAACACATTCAGAATATGGGTAACATAATTAAGCCCTTGAAATAAAAAATTAAAGACAAATTTAATATAAGTAACGTAATTGATGGCTAATGAATATTTGAGTACCTTTATATTCCTCTAAATTAAATTTTAGGTACCTGTGATATGAAGAAATGATAACTTAGGGAATACAAAAAATATAAGAAATAATATATCACAAACGGTTTATGGATTTGAATAAGTGCAATAACCCTAAAAATAAATAACAATATGATCATGAGTACTATTTATCCTTGAAAAATATAGCGATAAACTATAGAAAAGAGAACACCTACTAGTTTTTCAGAGTCAAATTTTGCCTTATCCAGTGTGTTTGAGCAACAAAAACAAGGAAAAATAAAATCTCATCAGTACAAGCTCTTTTATCTGTAATATGTAACTCAAAATGTTACTATATGATTACAAAAACAAAACTGAAAAGAAACATATGCATATCCAGGAGTATGGCATATACTTTTGAATATTTCATTGTACTTTTGATTCATTTCACAAACTTTTGGCATGCGTAAATACAATTGCTCCCCAAATTGAAGCTTAATTTAAGAATTAAAATCGGATACTTCTGCTAAAAATCCAAACAGCTTTACAAATTCAACATGGTTCTAAGATAATTTGACTCAAATCGGAACAAAACTCTCTATAAATGCTCAAAAAAATCAAAAGCCTAGCCATAACCAAGCTAAACTATAAAGGCATGGAGAATTATGAAAATAATTGAAAAATTATTAGAAAAATAAAGATCAACGCAGTAAAAAATGCTAAAAATCTGAAAATAAGCTATTAAAAACCTAAATAATCTGACAAAGTAAAAAATCGCAAAAACCTAAAAGGCCACCGCTACTTTCAGAGTTCAGCAAAACATCAGATCGTCGATTAAATCACGATGAATTGGCTGTAAACATTAAAATCTTCATTTCAGAATTGAAAGGAAAAAAACTCACCTAATAAATCAATAGAACATCACATCACCGGAATTATACAAAAGAGTGAAGATGATATCCACATCGTGAGAGAGACCTTGCGCAATTAAGTTTTATTGTGTGCGACAGTGCGAGTGAGCGATAGAGTTTTGAGTGGAGACAGCGTTTTCCTCTGCTTATTCTTTTTCTCTTTTTTTTTTTCTTTTTCTGGGGGTTTGGGGAGGGGGGTCGGTTGGGTAATTTCAGTGGGCCGGTAAAAGTATAAGATTGGGCAGGAAATTTAAACTAAAGTAAATAGTTTAAGTTTTGGCCCAGAAAGAAAAGTCATTTGGGGACGGAGCCCAATGACTATAAGTTGGTACAGTAATACTTTTTATTGATTAGGCAATCAACTGTTGAATGATTTAAGACAGACGCATAAATTCGTGCCTTATTGTAAGTATCAGAGACGAAAATCAATTCGTCATTCAATAATTCGTAGCCTAAAGTGAAATCTCTTGTAGTGAATTAAGAATCCTAATAATTTCATTTTGTGTTATTAACCAATTCTTAACAATACCAATAAGTTAACATCCTTTAGATAATTTTATATGTATTACAATTAATTTTTAAATTAAAAATAAAATAATAATTAGAGAAAAATGGGTAACTTGAAATTAAATTCAATAACAGTGATTAATATGTCAATAAATAACTTCAATGTTATTACAAAAATGTCAACATCCACAAAACCAAGATCTTACATGCTTCTCCAAAAACTACTTACGGCTGCTTTTCTATTGATAAGCTATTGAAGTTAATGTATTCCCCTAAGTGAATGAATATCCACATACATGAACTACTAGTTACAATGTATGATATGATACATGAAAAAGTAGATATATGAATAATTAAGTACATGAATACTTAGATGCAAGGGCGGATGGACATAGTAGCCCCCCCTGAATTTTTTTTTTTTTTTTTTTTTAATTAGTAGTGGTGTATTTTTTTTTTTTTGAAAAAAAAAGTTCAATAAATTAGCACAATATGAAATTTTCAGCCCAAATATAATCTTAGTCCAATTAATATCACACAACCCACTCTAATAATAACTCACTCTACCCAATTTCTAAGCCCCAATGAAAAGTTCAGTTTTTTTCAATATATATTTATGATATATGTTTGTGCAATTGTGCTTATGTAATAAACTAATAGTGTTATATATTCATTATTGATGTTTATATTCACTTCCCAAAATCAATTTTTAGATTCAAGTTTCATTTTTGTGCTTAAAGTTATATACTTGTGAAGATTTTCATAAGTATTAGATTAAGATATGAGGATAACTATTATATTAAAATAATATGATGATTAAATCAAGATGCAATAGAGGTAATGATATTCATTTACATATCAAACACTAATCTTAGATGGTTAATAGTTTTTTTTTAATTGAAATGTCAAACACTAATCTTATATTCTTAATAGTTTTTTATTAGCATCAATTGGCCTATTGTGATTCAACCTCTCTTGTTTTATCAAATGGAATGAAAAAATAAGTCTTGTCATTATTATGTCTCTATTATATTTAACTTCTACTTCTTGAGTATGTCATTATTCTTGAGATAGTTATGTTTTGTACATTTTATGCTATTAGAAATATGGAGAGATACTTTAAGGCTACACCTACACCTCACGAGGTGTCTTCAAGTAACGTTCACATTCAAAGTGACCCGCATGAGCTTCCAAACTTTCATATTGAAACGAACTTGCCCGAGTGATCCCGATCTACGACCTCATATAACTTTATATGATTCTAACATTCGAGAGAGAGTTCGTAGAGCATAATTGCTCAAAGGTCCATGTCATCCACGCAACCTTGAGTTTCGGCAAACGTTAATGGGAGATCAATAGCTAAATGATAGTTTAGTCGTTTTTATAGAGAGAGACATATTTAGTAGTATTTCAAACGATGCTATCATGGACCGATTTTAAAAGATGAAAAACCGTCGTGGTCAATTATTAAAGTAAATATGAAGATATTTTAGGTTCTTTTGAGACTATAACGGGGTATCATATGTAATTAAAATATCTCGTGGGGTTTATTTTTGTCAAACTCCACCTTCCCATTTTTGTATTGTGTCATATATTTTCTCGTGAATAATATAAATTTTAAGTTTAACTGTTTGATATATTTTTTTTTTTGGTATAAGTTTAGCCCCCCCTGACCAAAAATCCTGGATCCGCCCCTGCTTAGATGCATGCTTTGACTACCTAGTTTTCATGAACTTCATTTAATTTGATACATATACTTCATATGCCTAGACTAGTATAAATAGGTGTAGAGTTTGTACTTGTAATTCATCAAGAGTAAAAGAAAAGGAGAGACATACTCCAAGTATTTCCTTGTTGATCTTGTTCACTATTCTCACAAAATATCCAACAAGTGGTGTCAGAGCACCTTCGATCTAGAAAAGTGGCGTTTATCACAATACTTCACCAATGTCAAATTCTGGAGTATCACAAGCTCTTCCTATCTTTGACGGTGAAAATTATGATTTTTGGAGTATCAAAATGAAGACATTATTCCTATCACTAGATTTATGGGATCTGGTAGAAAATGGATTAACAACACCAACGGAAGGAACCTCTACTACTGTTGATAAAAAGGAACAACAAAAAGATGCTAAGGCATTATTTTTCCTTCAACATGCAGTAAGTGATGCCATCTTTCCAAGGTTAATGAGAGCCACCTCTTCTAAACAAGCGTGGGAGATCTTGCAGAAAGAATTCCAAGGGAGTTCTAAGATCAAAACCATCAAGCTTCAAAGTTTGAGGAGAGAGATGGAAAATCTCAAAATGATGCATTCTGAGAATGTTATGCAATATAGCACCAGAGTGATTGATCTTGTAAATCAAAAGAGATCATATGGAGGAACTATTGAAGAAGAAAGAATTGTTCAAAAATTATTAATAAGCCTTACAGAAAAATACGACCATGTTGTCGCAGCAATTGAAGAATCTAAGGATTTATCTACACTTACCCTCGTAGAACTCATGGGATCTTTGCAAGCACATGAACAAAGATTGAGCAGAAATAGTGGAGAATCACCAGAAAATGCCTTTCAATCAAAAGTCAACTTGAATAATCTAGAATCGGGTGATAACAAGAAGGGTAAAAGTCAAGGTGAAAACTCTCAAAACAAAGGGAAAGCCAAACAAGTTGATTATCCCCCTTGTGGTGTTTGTCAAAGGACAAATCATTTGGAGAAGGATTGTTATCACAAAGGCAAACCCCGCTGCTCAAACTGTAAAAAGTTTGGCCACTTAGAAAAAGACTGTCTATTCAAGGAGAAAAATCACCAAGCTAACTATTCAGAAGAAGATCAAGAGTATTTGTTCTTTGCTAGTCAAATTGTGGAAGAAGAAACCAATGATACTTGGTTCACTAATAGCAATTACATGACAACAAAAGAGAGCATTTTCACTCCTATAAATCATTCTATCAAGACTAAAGTCAAGATGGATAATGATGACTTGGTGGAATCCAAAGACAAAGGCATGTGGCTATTCAAACAAAGAAAAGAGCTTCTAAGAAAGCAATATGGACTGAACCCATGGAGGAGGAAATGAAAGTGAATAAGGAGACCAATACTTGTGAGTTGATTCAACCTACCACCAAAAATGCAACTGGGGAGAAACGGATCTTCAAACCCAAGTTGGATCCAAACAAGACCATCAAGAACCAACCAAACCTGTCCAAAATAACAATTCCAAATTCCAAGAGAAAAATTTGGAGTTATCGGGAAAAACATTAAGGAGGAGTATTGAAGTTAATGTATTCCCCTAAGTGAATGAATATCCACATACATGAACTACTAGTTACAATGTATGATAGGATACATGAATAAGTAGATACATGAATAATTAAGTACATGAATACTTAGATGCATGCTTTGACTACCTAGTTTTCATGAACTTCATTTAATTTGATACATGTACTTCATATGCCTAGACTAGTATAAATAGGTGTAGAGTGTGTACTTGTAATTCATCAAGTCTTCAACAAGAGTAAAAGAAAAGGAGAGACATACTCCAAGTATTTCCTTGTTGATCTTGTTCACTATTCTCACAAAATATCCAACAGAAGCAATAGTATAAGCAGTGAAACAAAACACTAAAGAACTGCTTTATGAAGAGGTTGGATCTCCGGGGACACAGGATACGCAGTCTCAATGGTGGACTGAACTTGGCACCAAATCTAGAGGTACATTATGTTTATTCAAATATCTCAGCTTTTTGTTTTATTTTTTTAGTTTTATATGCTAACTGACCCCAAGATCTGCACTGACATCATTACTGCTATTGGATAAAGATAATTCATGTTTTGTTGATCCTCGAGGTTATTTCTGTTGGACTAGCTTCACTTGTACTGATTTTTTATTTATTTTCAGTTTGTTTATCTCAGAGACAATCTCTTATCTGCATTGGATGGTATTGAAGTCCTGAAGCGGGTGAATGTGTATATGAGTTGCTCACTTCCAACTATCTTAATCTATATTCTGAATTCTTAAAAGGAACAAATTCAAAATTGTTGATTCTTAATGAGGTCTTTGTTTGATTTCAGGTTCTTAATTTGAGTTTTAATGATTTCAAAGGACCTGGTTTTAAGCCACTTGAGAATTGCAAATCATTGCAGGTAATCTACTTCTTTCCGACATACACTTTTTAAAGGATATTTCCCTCAAGTTGAAAATAACAGATTTTCTTTCTCTGCAGCAACTTTATCTTGCTGGAAATCAAATTAAATCACATGCTTGAAGAGTCTTCCCGAGCTTCCTAACTTAGAGGTGAACCTCTAGACTTGATTTGCCTCAAGCTTTTCTTACATCATTGTTAGGATTGTATTCTTCTGTGGTCCTTATACAGTTGTTCTTTTAACAGTGATCATTATGACTTATAGTTTGGCAGAAATTAACTTTATTTTGTCACAGGTACTTGCTGCTAGCAAAGCAAAAATAAAATTTCAACTTTGAAAGTCTTCCCATACTTGCTAGCACTTGAGGTCAGTGAGCAAATTTTGATTTGAATTAACATTAATTGAATGATCCTTTATTGCAAATCAATTGAACTTATACAATATTTATTGTGTTGAGAAGTACTAAATAGCCATCGTTAGGAGATTTTATGCAATTTTCTGAAACTTGTGAAGATTTCTGCATATCATTCATCTTAAACTGAGAGTTGGATACAGATCGTCTAACTTCAAAGGGGAAGTAATAGTTATCTGAAGAACATGCATGGGCCAATTCATGTAGATCAAGCAAATAAATAGTTGCAGTTCACATTGATTTCTCACTCAATCATATTACCATTGTTAATATGCCAAAGTTGGTCACGGTTGCAAACTGTATTTACATCACGTCAAATTGATATGCATCGTTTGCGTGTAGAGGAGAATCCAATACTTAAGATGCCTCATCTTGAAGCTGCTTCTATTCTACTTGATGGTCCAACCTTGAAGAAATTTAATGACAAGGGTAAGTCTTGCATTTGCAATTTAAGCATCGCTCTTGCTGCTTATATCATTTCAATTTCTCATAATTATTCGACGGATATCTTTAGGCTCTTCTTGTTTTCACCTGCTAGCATGTTTAGGGGATTATAATTTCTACTTGATGCTCTACAATGTCCATTATCCAAACCTATTCTCCATATCTTCTCTAGAATTGATTCCATTCTCTTACGTCACATGTGCCCAAAAAAATCCAGATCTATCACGCGAGGAAAAAGCAATCGCCAAGCATTATCCTTCCAATGATGCCTTGTGTATTCAAGGCGGTTGGGATTTGTTCAGTCCAGAACAAGCCATGGGTATGTGTTTGGCAAATGGCTCTTCTTTTGGGGTCTAAACTATGGATTCATTCTGTCCTTGTTTAAATATTTTCAACGCACTCTTAATACTTTTAATTAAGAAGGTGCATCTAAACAAGTTGATGACAGTCAAGTAGTCTATATCAATTTGGAGCTTCAACAAATTTTGATTTATTATTTGTTGCTGCAGGGGTGACGGGAAGGATGTATGCATGAGGCTAATGTTGATTACGTAGGGTACAGACTAGTTGCTATTTATACACCAGTAAGTGATGACGGAGTTGAGGGACAACCTGTTTCTGCATCAACCGAGCCAATCGCAGTTGGTAAATATAGAATCATTTCTGAGAATTAGTTTAATTTGTAAAAATGTTAATGGCGATCATATTTTATTTTTATGATGCACGAGTTTCTGGAATATATGTTAATTAAGATACTTATATTATCTCGTAAGGTGGTTTCATCTTTTTCGAATACTTACATGAATTCATCTAATTGCAGAGCCTGATGTTCTTAAAGAAGTGAAGCAGAAGCTAGGCAAACTTATGTGTTGACTGCTTTTTGAACAAGGCCCTGTGCGACAAAGATCGAGCTCCTAAAAAGGTACCTACTTCCTTCAAGTATTCTTCCTAGTTTGTTACCCACCTTCAATGTCATCAAGAAATATAGAAAATTAATAATGTTAGTTTTGCTCCACTCTGTACATTACAGGTTCCTGGAATGGGAAGTCTTGAAAGAAGGGTCTTGGAAGTCAATAGAAAGAGAGTTAAGGTTGTAAAACTTGGTTCCAAAACTTCGTTTCCTACAACCGAAATCCGTGGAAGTTATGCTCCTCCATTCCATGTATGTATTGTAATTCTTCAAGTTTATCTTGTTAGAACTCGTTTGGTGGCAAAGATTAGGTATTTTATCAAACCTTTATCTCTTTGGTAGCGTTAATAATAAAACTGTCGACCGATAAAAAAAATGATAACACGCCACTTTGAGGCACTAACCCAAATAAAATTATCACATTTCCACCACTGTGATAATACAATAATAAAATCTCCGGTCCAACAACTTGGGTGGTGAATTGTGCCACACTTTACTAACTTACAACTAATTTATGCTTTAGACACTTCTACCAAACAATGCATACATAGTTTTTGTGTAGGCCGAGCTATTCCGAAATGATCAACATCGTCTTAGAATTGTTGTAGACAGTGAGAATGAAGTCGATTTGATGGTACAGACGCATCATCTCCGTGATATCATCGTCCTTGCACGGAGATTCAACAGTACATTACTTAATACTCTTCTCAAAATGGATAGTTAATATCATGCTAAGTTAACACAAGATGTGAGGTTTTGTTAAAGAAAGTTTTGTGGTTTGCTTATTTGTCTTTTGCCTTTTCCGTTCCTTTATATTTTGAGTGGAAGGGTTAAGGTTCGAGGCTTCTGCTTCATGTCATTGTTATTGGATGTAGTCTTGTGTGTCATTTGTCTAGTGTGATTTCTGTACATTATTGTATCAGTATGATTACTTATTGGAATTTTGGATTGGATTCAGTACACTGTGACTGTGTTTTGTCTGTTTGTCTCGCCTTTCAAAGAGTACTTCGGTACTTTGAAAAGCCAAATAAAAAACATTTTTACTTAACACTCTCAATTTTCATAAATAAATATCATCAATTTTCATAAACAAATATCATCTTAAATTTTATTCTGATTTTGACATAAAGTAATAGAAGTATATATTTACACAACTTATCTTAATAACACACGACATTTGATATAAAGTATTTATCTTCTATCCATAATTTTAAGAAAGACATATAAATTTTATTCCTGAAATCATTTTCAGAAAATTCTAACAAATAATTATGAAATCGAGACTTTCTTAAAAATATCTATTTATTTTGAACCTACTCTCATATGCGAGACAACCATATTTAGTTAAAACTTTAAAAGTGCTATAAATCACAAGAAACATAACAGACATGTAAATAAATACTCTTTAACACTTCCAAACAAATTCCATTCATTTTGTTGATTGGTAGCCTTTCTCATAACTATATATGAAATGTGTACTTAAGTTAGCAAGTGATTTGAGATTTGAATAATAAGTAGAAAAATGATTAAGAACATGAAAATGAAGAAAAGATAAAACTTAATATTAATACTGTCTTAACATTTTTTCCACTAAATTTTAAGAAACACAACATTGGAACATTTAAAAAAAGAAATTGGAAGCAGTAAAGTTTATGATTCGTTTCCCAAAAGATACATGCAAACACACAACCACAATCTTGCTAAAATGTTTATACTGTGAGCAGGGGCAGTAGGGGCATTGCTGTCATCTACAACCTCAAGCTGAATAGCCGACGACTCTTCTTCTCCTTCCTCGACCTTCCTGCAAAACTTGTCTTGTATTCTCCTAACCTCAGAGGCCTTGGCAGTGTCATACGAAGCATGCAGTCCAAAGAATAAGTAGTAAATCATGAGGAATACAGTCCATACCGCAAACCTTATAAACGAGTCCTTGTCTATCGACCCAAGAAGAAATACGTTCAGAGCAATAGATGTTGATGGCAACCAAGGCACCAATGGAACTCCCCAAAACTTAGGAGTACCAGCTTGAGGTACAAAGAACCATAGTCCCGCGGTAGATAGGAGCCAAATTGGCGCGGTTATGCAGTAAGCGAGCCAACCTTTCTCACTTATTCCCCAATAAGTAGCAGTGGCTATTGATGATCCCAGAATTAACACAATGAAAACGATCAGTTTATTGCGATTCTCCGTGGATGTCTCACCTGTAACATAGTAACGTCGAACAAGAAGTGCGATAGCTACCAGCATGAATATGAACACTGTCGAGATCGAGAGTAAATCCGATAGGATGCTGAGATTTGTGAAGAAGGCGATGATTGCGGTTGCAGCCATCATGACGACCGTGGCATTGATTGGAGTTCCGGTTTTCTGATCGACTTTTGCAAACCACGGAGGCATCATATGGGTACGAGCGATGTGAGTTAAGTAACGAGCCTGGCCTACGGCACCAACAAGGAGAACTGAAGTCATGCCCTTTAATGCTCCTGCAGCAACAATATACTGAGCCCAGCTCCATCCTACCCGCGTAAACGCCCTCGAAAAAGGAGCATCAACATCTATACTCCCATAGGGCTGCATGAGGCAGAGAGTTGCGGCTAACAAGCAGTACAAAACTGTGGCAATCACTATCGAGCCTATAAGACCGATTGGTATATCGCGGGCCGGGTTTTTGGTTTCTTCAGCCATGGTTGAAACTGCATCGAATCCAACATATGCAAAGAAGAGAACCGCTGAAGCTTTGAAGATCCCACGAGGGCCATATGGCGAGAAGGGATGGTAGTTCTTTGTGTCGGCTTTGATGAACCCACCTATGATGATGAAGGCGATTACGAGAAGGTGAACGACTGAAGCTACGTAATTGAGACGTGAGGAGGCCTTTGTGCTGAATACTGCTAAGGCGCAGATGACTATAATGACCACAACGGCTATGGGATCGAGTTGGTTGTAGCCTTCTGCTAGACTATGTGCCTGGATACGAAAATCAACTGGCTTGTAGTTGCAGAGTGTGGCGAAGTAGGAAGTCCAGGAACGTGCCACTGCAGCACCACCGATCACGTATTCGAGAAGGATGTTTCCGGCTGCGATAAAGGCCACAAAATCGCCTAGCTCCACCCTTAAGTAGGCAAATGAACCACCTTCAATATTGATTATGAGAAGGGTCAAATACTAAGAGAAACATATAATTGTTGGTATCCATTTCTATATATTGACTTGAAATGAGAGTATTTGCCAACCAACGTGTCAAAATATCAGATGCTTTCTCTATCTTATACTAAGAAGACACCAGTCAACAGTGGGTTATAATGCTAAGGGACCTAACTTGCTAAAAGTCAAGTCAATTATTGTCTGTATATTAGAAGCTAGTTTTAATGAATGGACATTGAAAGGTACAAGTAGGGACTAAATGAATCTTAAACAATTGACAAATTATTCTATGAACATATTAGGTAAACACCAGAAAGAAATCATTTTTTCTATCATCCTCGCTACTTCTCTAATCTTAGATTAAGAAAAAGAATAAAAATATAAATCAAATTGATTGGTTTATTAAAATAAAAATAATATATACCTGCAACGGGAATTTCTATGGCGAATTCGGTGTAGCAAAAGACAGAAAGCAATGCAGATAGACCAGAAACAATGTAGGATAACACCACAGCGGGGCCAGCATCTCGATTCGCCTCTTGGCCGGTGAGAACGAATATTCCGGCCCCAATTACAGCACCCATTCCGAACCACATCAGGTCCCAACATGATAAGGTCTTCTTCATCTCGTGCTGGCTATGAGCCTTCACCTCAAGTTCCTCTTGTGCGCTCGATCGGGTCAGCACCCGGTCCACCAGTCGAGACGGAGTCTGCTTCAACGCATTCACATAGTTGTTCCAACTCTGAAATGACTCCTCAGGGAGAAAATCTTCTTTTGTGCATGTGAATGCCCTCCGCTTCGCCTCTGTCCCCATCTTCATAATTACGTGACTCTACACGCCTGCAACATTAATTAAAAAATTAGTCATTTTTAGACCTATTAGGGAAAATAAAACACAATTAGTGACTTAGTTATGATCATTGATAAAATTCACAAGTTGTCACTGAAACCATAGCATAGAAAAATTTCTATTTTTGGGTGGTCAATCAAAACAAATCTATAAAGTAGTTTGTAGTTTCTATTCAATCTTCTTCTATGATTTATAATTTTTTCAAATGTAGATCTTAATCGTAACATATAATTAAAAATAAAAGGAGTGTCACCACCACTTGTTCAATTTTTCACAATTAAAAATGGTTTTAATGTTCAATTCATCATCTGCAACAGATAGATAGATAATTGTAAGTTGATGTATCTTTATCAAAATTAGTTTTGTAAGAAGTGATCTAGTGTATAAAAATTCGATTAGCAAAATTATCTAACGCATTGTTCTGAATTTCCTTTAAAATACATTGCAATCTGTACACAATTGCTTTCAGTGGAGAAGAAAACAAAGTTGTAGTCTATGTCTAGACCACAAAACACGTAAAATGGCAGATATATATATAATAATTATGGAACAGGGGATATGGGAGAGTATGAATTGGATTTGCTTATAAGGAGATGAAACTGTTTCGTATATGACTGACATTAAACTCGCCGGTAGATGATGCAATAATACTTCAAAAACTATAGTCAATAAATTTTTTATCAACCAAATCATATAATAGACGGCCAAATGACATATACTGTAGTATATTTAGACAAACAGTTACGTATATGACTGACATTTCGTAATTCATGACAGAAAGACATCATGAAGCCACAATGTGAACGCACATATGAGAATGAGAGAGAGAGAGAGAGAGAGAGAGAGAGAGAGAGAGAGATTTAACAAGTAACCCTGGAATGTAGAGAACGCCGGAGGAGGAGAATGCCGGTGATCGGAGAAATCTAGAGAGAGAAAGAGAAGAGGGGGGTTCTAATTAATTAGTGTTGACGTGGAAAGTATAAATAATTTAATTTGTGCTATATATAACAATGACAATGAGTTCTAACTGAAAGATAAAAATCATTTCATTGGTGCTACACAATGACATGAATTCAAATTTCGAGATTGGCAGATCAGGAATACCGACTGCGCAGTTTGATTTATTGCTTGGGAAATTTTAATATTAATATTTTTGGTAATTAAAACTACTTTTGGAAGTTTGAAATTCTGACGGGAATCCTGAATTAAATGGTGAGAAAGCCGGATGTACAAATCGTATAATTGGTCACACTGCAATGTTGCTGCATGGCAGCTACCGCATCAAACGATTCATATACAAAGAAAATTAAAATATGGCCAAGAGATCTTTTTTTAAGATCCCTCCGTAGATAATTGAAAAGATAACTAAAATGCTTAAGTGCAAAATTTTACACATCACAATGGTTGAGACTTAGTTAGGGCTTATTTGTCTCGCTTTCTTAAAGTGGTTTAAGAAATAAATTGAGGTTTTCAAAAATTTATTTGTTTTCACTATGTTGTTAATTTGAGTTTTTTAAGATGAAAGAAATAATATGGATATGTTTTAGAGATTCTGTAAACTGTTATAACAAAAAAGATGTAGGGGGAAAGTATAGTTACTCTAAATAATGAACCCTGGAAGGGGTATTTATACAAAGAGATAAAACTAAGACTCCACAAATACCAAAATACCCAACATAAACCTAATACTCCTAACACAACTCTTACTGTAACACTTCCCCTCAAGCTAGAACTACTAAGCTCTAAGCTTGTCACATATTCGATAATCACTCGATAACACCACTAAACCTAAAACGCTATAAATAAAATAACTAAGTGAAGGTTGTGGCAATAGTTTGACAATTGATGATGAACTTGAAAACGAAGTGCATTGAATTGGAGAACTCTTGGCAACCAATTTTAACGTCGAAACTAACACCTACGAACACCGCGATGACAACGACGATTGGCAAACCACCAATCAAAACATAACAATTGGATCATTTGATCCACACCACTGACAATCTTGGGGATCAATGCCGATGCAGGGGATAACATCTGCTAACACTCAGTAGGTTCCTCGACCGTAATCTGATTCCAATCAAATGTTGAACAAATAGTGCACGACGACCGCACTACTGAAAATTACCAAGCAACAATCCAATTGCAACGTCCATCAACAACAACAATATCACCAACTATAACAAAACGAAACCAAACGACAAAAAATACCTAGAAAGCAAAAATAACTACTACTCACTACTCCTAGGGCTGTCAATGGGGCGGATTTCAATCCGGATCCGATTTATTAGGATAATTGTCCGATTAGTGATCCGATGGACCTGATCCGATTAAGAAGATCCGTAATCCGAATTATATGGAGCGAGTATGGATCTAGATTGATCCGGTCCATTACATATCTGTATCTAATATATATTACTATATGTTGTTTATATATTATGTATTTAAATCAAAATAAAAATAAAACTATTTATGTACCACTAAAATCTTTTACTATATTAAAAATAATATTAAAAAGAAATGCATGAGAGGTGTTGTTGGACTGACCTGGTAACTAATTGGGCCATAATCATATTAATTTATGTTATTTAATAAGAAAAATCAAAACTATAACCATTCATCTATGTAGTAGTCGCCATCTTCCCCTACTTTTTCGTCCAAGTTTTTTCTTCTCTTCCATTATTGGGTTTTCTTCTTTTTTTCCCAACTTCTATCTTTTTTTATTCATATTTTTGTTTATTTATTTGTTCTAATTTTTATCGTTTATATTTGTCCATCATATTCCATCTTTTACAATTTTCTAACAATAGTTTTGATGAAATAAGTAAAATATTCCATTTTTAATTCATGGTGGTGGAATCTACAAGTGATTTGAAGGAAAATGAAAAAAAAATATTGCTAAAATGCTAAACGGATCCGGATAATTTATCCGGATTCGGGAAATCCACCGGATTCGGATCCCATTGCACTTTTCAAGATCCGCACGGATCCGGATCCGGATAGAAGAAATGAAAATCGGACTCGGATTCGGATTTGCACTGATCCGATCCGAGTCCAGCCCATTGACAACCCTAGACTACTCTCCCTGAGCAACTAACCACAAAGTTGCTAAAAACCCAATCTTAAACCTCTTCCTACAAATAAGTTGGGCCAGGCAGAAGACTATGTGCATCACGAAAGAACAAGCACAAGGCAAAGCAAGCAAACTTGTTGATCTTACAGACTTGGGATGGTTGAAGGGAGAACGGAACAAATCGGGGCTGGTTCAAACAAATCAGGATTGGTTATGAACATGACCAATAACAATGGGGAAAAAAAATCCAAGGTGACGGCTGGACGGGGAGTGGCAATGTAGGGGTGCACATGGTACGGTATTGCGGTTTTATTAGCTAAATTTGTACCGTGCCAATTGTTGCGATTTTTTAATATTCAAAACCAAACTTCACTTTTGAATACCATACCAATGCACCCGGTACGGTACGGTTCGGTATGGTTTTGCGGTTCTAGAAATATTTTGCATCATACTATTTTCCTCTTATAGTCGACTGATAGTTGAAAAAAAAAAATTCTAATGGAATAAATTGGTTTTTTTTTTCCTTTTTGCATAATACTTTATAAATGAACGAGTTACATAATAATATCCTACAAATTTTTCGGTTTTACTGTGGTTTTAATCATTTTCAAGGCGCGTCGTGCACATTAAGTGAGAACTTCTCCCAATAGGTATTCGAACATGAGTTCACTACTTATAATATCCTATAAATGACTTAGCCTTAGCTACAGTATGTCATTAAAAAAAATGACGATAATTTATTTGCAATTTATTATTTCTTTTAATGGTATAATTATTTACTAGTTAGCTTTTTATGTTTCATTTTATTTTTGGACTTTTAATTTTGTAAATTAATAATTTAATTTGAACACAATTATATGTTATACTTATGTATAGTTTTTGAGTTATAATTATCAATATTTGACTATGTGTCTTAATGACAGGTTATAAGATATAAATCTTAAATTTTATTGGATAAACTATTAAATAATTAATTTATTTCTATTTATGGTACGGTACGGTTCCTTGCGGTATCCATATTTCAAGACCTATACCATACCAAAAAATTCGGTACAGTTTTCATATGTACCGAAATCTACGGTTTTGAGAAAATAAACCTAAACTTTGGTACGGTGCGGTACGGTACGGTCTCGAAAACCATGTGCACCCCTAGGTGGCAAGGGAAGACGTGGCTGATTTTTTTTTTCCCCACAACGATAAGACAACGACTTTTTAACTTTGAATGGCCAGCCGCCGCGGCGATGAGTTAGATGGTCGGCGCGGCGGCTAGGGTTTTACTATATCTTGTTAACTCTTTGTTTTTCCCCCTATAAAAACCCTAGGTAAAAAACCTAAGTTTTTGATACTATGTTATAAGAGAAAAGATGTAGGGAGAAAGTGTAAAGTTGTTCTTTATAATGAATCCTGAATGGGGTTTTTATACAAAGAAATAAAACTAAGACTCCACAAATACCAAAAATACCCAACCTTAACATAATACTCCTAACACGCTATAACTCTAAATCATGCTCTAACTCTAACTCTTAACATAAACAATAAAACGGAACTACACTACTACTATAAGACATAAGTTAATATATGTCAACTCAAATTTGTTACGTTAGATATGTAGCGTAAGAGATAAATTACTTTTTGTTAAATCACAGTAAAGTTTGTTTATTATTTTAGAGATAGAAAAAATGAGATTACTTTTCCGTGGTGAAAAAAAAAAAAAAAAAAAGGAGTTTTTTTGTTTGGCTTTTACAACTGTAAATGCTCCAACAACCACAATCCTATTTTTTGATATAATTTTTCTATTATTTATATAAATGACTAAATAGCCCATTATATTTCATTTTCCAATTTCTCTCCATAGTTCCACGTTCTCAAGGATTATAGAGGTTTCTCTATTTCGCAGGGAACATATAATTTTATACAATCGATTTCTTCTTCACCCATCACAAAATTTCTTCACCATCTGAAATTGTTTCTGTAAAATTACAGAGGTTATGTAACTAGATTTCTTTCTCCTCCTGTAATTATAGAGGTTTCTCTGTTTTCACTAGAATGTCCCATTGTCCCTTTAGTTCAATTTAATTTGGTAAGTTTTCTCAATTTATTGAATTACAAAGGTTTTTAGGTTTCTCACGTAAATCTCCAAAAAACTTGAATTTATTGATGACTTAATGTTCGAACAGGAACCATAAATGTTGGAATTGAGTTTTTCCTACTTTTATCTGCTGCCACTTACAGTTTTGGGTAATCTAAAATTTAGGTATTTCTTTCATTCCTTCTCTACACGAATATTCTATAATTACAATATTTGGGTGATTCACAAGTAATTGTTTGACATTCTTCAGGCATAAAAGTGAAGTATTTTATTTATATTTGTATCCCATGCCCATTGTAGAAGAAATTCTCAATTCGTATAATTTTTATGAGAAACCTGATAAATTAATGTTTGGTTGTTACACTTGAAAATGCTTGTCAGTTGTTTGATGAAATGCCCAATAGATGCTTTGAGTTGGAATAAAATCATTTTGAATTTTATATAAAGCGTGTTTTTTCTGATAATAATTTGTTGTAATTTTTTTTTTTCCTTACATGTAAATAAATGTATCAATGATCGGTGATGTTTGCTACTGTTGGGGATGGATAATTTGAAAAGAAATGTTCTTGTTTTGTCTTTAAGCTTTAATGTACTGATTTATATTTTCTCAATCTCTTTATTTTTTCTTCATTTTAGATTTCTTAAGAGCGGGATATAATTTTCGATTCGGATATGCTATTTGACTGAAGGATTGGGATTTGTAAGAGAAAAAAGGAGGCAGGGGCTTATGCTTACACTCAGCCTGAGGACAAATAAAACAGGGAGACGATATACATGCTGCATTTTGAAATTGTACATTCATGATTAGTGAAAAATGGTGAAACGATAAAAACGACTTCATAAACCTGTAAGCCTTCTTTCATTTATCACAATTTCTAGAGACTAGTACAATATATATATATATATATATATATATATATATATATATATATATATATATATATATTTAAGTTAGCTTTAGTTTTCTTTGTTGCAGTCTTAATTCTTAAGCTTAGGTGTCATATTGGGTGTATAATTGGGTTCAGAAATTGAGTAAGTACTATATTAAAGTCAATTAGTGAAATAGGATTTATTTGTTGGAGAAAATAGAATTACAAATCTGATCAATTTTAGTAAGATCACACACATCTTAAAATTCTGACATTTTTTACAAAGTTTGTATGCATAAATCTTATGAGTGGAATCAATCTAACTTAATGCTCTTTCGCCTTCCATGATGTCCAATATTTATCTCTGTTCTGTCATGTTAATATTGGGCTTTATTATGTATCTGGCATTTACAGTGTGAATATAAATGACTTACAATATCTGAAGTGACTCTAAAGAAACAGTCCTTTGATCCAATATTAACCACATAAACTATGAACCAATCCACAATTGACACAAGGAAGAAAAAATGCACATAAGCCAAAGGCTCTAGGCATCTATATGATAATTAGATTACATAATTATATTGCATGTCCATACATCCTGCACTTGCAAATTGTCAAATGTTACAGTGTTTATGGAAGTCTAACTACTGCAGCAAGGAGACTGCTAAAAAACCTGAGTACCGTTAAAGAAAATGAGTTTATACAAAAGGAAAGTATTTCTGTGCATGCTATGCTATCAATTATAGCACCAGTTATTTTACAATATATGCATGAGAATATTATGGAGAAAGAAAGAACCATATGCTAGACTTTTATTATAGTAAATTCTGGTAATGTTTTTGATAGATAACAATGCTTATTTTAATCTTTTTTGTCATATATTTGTGAATATGTCGGAATGCTAATTAAAAAGGTTTATGGTTTGCTTTGATATGCTGAAAGTAATGGTTTTGATTATGAAATGATCTATTAGTGTTTCAATTTATTTATTATTTTAGTAATATATAACTCTCATCAATATCAAAATGATATTTAGAATTTTATGTAAAATTAACATCTTCGGCTAGGTTCTATCAGATTTAAACTTTAGGGTCTTGATTATTTGAAGCTTTATGGTCTATATGTACATATTGGTTCATGTCAAATTTATTGCATTTTGACAGGTGCGTGGAACTCATAGTGTGAGGGGACTCCCTAAAGTTCTCACTATAAAATTAATGAATGAGGTTCTACAGGTCGAAACTTCACATTCTTGTTTCTTTCACTTGCATTTTTTGTTTTTGATAATTATACCAGGATGAGTGAGCTTAAAGTAGGCAACCTCATTACAGGTAATTAGTTTAGTCCATTTAAAAAAATTCACTTATTCACTTGATTTTATATACAGTTTTTCATGACAACCGAAGTGGTTTTAGTGGTTTAAAGACTACTATATGCATGTTAAGTCAAGTTTTGCTAACATCAAATTGGTACATATATCCTTCTAAAGTGGCAGCTTATCCTCTTTTCCCATTTGTTGTCAATAATAGTCTAGAACAAGTGTGTTTATCATAATTTGGGAGTATCTATTTTCAGGTACACTATATATTACTCTAATGTCTCTACGAGGGTTCGCTACTAATGAGCCTTAATTGTTTATCATAATAGTCTTAGATGTTGAATCCACTATTGTCTTAAATATCCCCTAATGAGCCTTAATAGATATTAGTATAGCTATCCACTGCTTGCTTGGCTATGATTTTGTTGTTCTTGCTTTATTTTTTTTTTTTTTGCCTTTCGCCTTCTGCCTTCAACTAAAACAAGGATTGCTTTGTTGGTATCTATCACTGGTTTTTAAACATGTTTTAATGTTTCAATTTGGGGTGATTCTATGCAGGCCAATTAACATCTCTTTTGCATAGATCACGTGGAAACAAAGGGAAATACATGGAATGGCAAGAAAAGCATCACATGATATTGGAAGAAGCCGAAAAATGTCACCGGATGGACGTTTCTTCATTTGTTTGCTGCTAGAGCCTTTTGTTGTTTAATAATGTAATTTGACCCGTTGGCACAATTTCTTGATCTAATATTCTATAACTTCATCTTTATGAATGGAATACATGCTCATTTTACTTTTTTTCTTAAATTTATCTACCAAGGTCGATAAAAACTATCCCTCTTATATATTATATACGTAGACTAAGTCAACTCATAAATGTGATATTTTATCCTGTTTTATGACAAATGTGACATTTTACTTCTCTAAGGGTAATTTTGTCCTTCTAATCAACACTTTGCATGACCACTCTCATATTGGGAGAGTGCGTTACACTCTCCGTTGGAATGATGTAAATTGCTTTTTTAAATATTCACATGGGGTAAAGTGCTATTTTTCAAATTATAGGGGATAAATTGAACATTATGTTTGTTACAGGGTTAAATTGGCATGAACCCGATTACTTTATTTTGATTCCAATCTTACGACTCTTTAGTAAATTCTTATGTTGCTTAGATTCTTAGTCAAGTACCTGAGGTAAGAGTAATTCTTTTCAATTAGTTATTATTATTAATTGTCGCACGCGTCCCCGCGTGCACAATCGTTATAAAATTATAATGCATGGTTTGAACCGACAAATATTTTTTTCAATTACGGTTATCCTCGTGAGGTAAGGCCTAATTACAAAAATCTCCCTCACGTATTGGGTATTACAAAAATCCCCTCAGGTTTGTCAACTTCTGACAATTAACCATTTGTCCCTAAAATATTTCAATTTTATCCTTTGTAATGTTTAATATCTTATAAATGTTAAAATTTGAGTGCTAATTGTTATAAATTGGAACATTTATAGGGTCAGGGGTTAATTGTAAGAAGGTGACAAATATGAGGGGAAATTTATTACCCAATATGAGAGGGGGGGTTTTGTAAAATTGAAGCTGAGAATCATGTATATTTTATAATTAATTGAGTCCAGACCATATAATATAGAAATCTTCCAATACTCTAACCACTGAGCCAAGGAAGACAGACTGCAATTATCATTAACCGTTATTATAATATACAAAATATTTGAATGGGGGCTATAGACCACACTAACCCCTACATAGGTCCGCCGTTGGATGTGGCCCCATGACTTGTTGGGTCATGGCTTGGCCGATCTACGTGCTATTTCTCGTCCTCTAGTTAGATTTGTGGCATGTTTTGGCTTGATCAAACCTATAGTGTTGCAATGCTTGTCTTGCTTAGTCAAATGTCTGGACAGTTGCCTCTATGGCTCGTCCACGTGCATTTCCCTCTAGATCAAGTTTCGTTCTTGCCGAGCCACGACCACGTTGGTGTGAGTTATATATTCGGTTGGTTAAATCACACACAAGGTCCCACATGCCATATCATTGAATAATATACAACTATTGCAACATTTTTATACACTTTTTATCCACAAGTATTTTACTTTATTTATGAAAATAATGCGCAAATTAAAAAACAATTTTCATTGAAGAAAAAACTTCGAATATGACCATATTAACTTCTGAAATCAGGGCCCGGCCCTAGTTAAAATGTAATCTGCTTAAGCCCATTTAGACAACCTAAACATTTCTCCGTTTTGGGGCTATAAAATGAATGAAATCTGTGGCACGCGTTGATTGCTCGGCAGTCGGCACAAGCAATAAATAATGTGTATGGGTTTTGAATTTTGAGCCATCGATTTACTGGTGATGATTTATCCGTATTGTTTATTACGGGAGTATTTAATTAAGTTGTTTAGTTAAATTAAAACCACTAATTGCTTGTTATCTAACAACACATTAACGTTGATATTTGTAAACTTAAACATGAAATTAAACAGATACATATAACATATAGCGTGCATTTTTTAGTCTTGATAAGGTAAAGTAACTTTAAAGTAATATAACATTGAATTCACTTAATCTCGTTTCAAATTGAAAAGATATTCTAAATGTCATTAAATGGAAAAGTAATTTTGTGCATCTATTGTATAGATGTTATGATGCAACACAATCGTAATAGTATATCCAGTGAATTAAAATTTTATTTTCATGGTATACTTTGTTTAGTAATTAAATATTAAAAAAAATTCGAATATTATTCGCCAATATCGTAAATCAAAGAAACATGTTAAAACATAAACTATATTATATATTTTTTTTAATATCTTAAAAAATGAAAATTTCTCTGCAAAGGTGTAAAAAACTTTATCTATGGTCTATCCTTATTTGAGGTATTAAGGATTGAAAATTACATAGATTTAAATGCTGCTTCAAATAGCCAATGATATATTGTTACACCAATCAAAGTCTTAATTGTGAAAATAATCAAATAAGAAAGTGCCTTGCGCGCGCAAAGCCAATTTCAGTAACTATAGTAATTTTTTTCATTTTATTGCATCCTATCACCCTAATAATTTTCGTGTTCTACAAATTTACAAGACAATATAAGTAAAGAAAAAGAAAAAGTCAAGCAATTTTCATAATCAATTCCCAAGATCTCCTTCCTTTTACATGAGACAAGTAATTCAACAATCTTATTTCACATAGTGATAAACCATTAAACGATACATTTATCCAATAAAATCACTATTTATTTGGTAAGGTGGCTACACCATGATGTAGTGCAACCAATAAATTATCATTGAAAATATAAAATTGAAACAAAATCTTATAATACCATCTCTCTCTGAATTAAAATACTAATACACTATATGTGGAATGTTGCTCCATATTATTCATGCTATGGATGGACATGATAAAATTCCCTAAATATGAATCCTAATTATTCAAAGATTTTTTGATGCATCCGTTGTATAAATTGACTGGTGCAACAAACTGTTGCATAAATTTATACAAAGTAGTTTTTCATACATATATTTACATATTGAGGATAAGATTATAAAATTAACTTTTCCTTGAATTTGAGAAAATGATTTAATAGTTTCTCACATAAAAAGAAAAATAAAACACGAATGTAATTTAGTCTTCATTTATTGTTGCACACTTACACCACATCATTCGTAAAGAGAATGTACCTAATATTATCTTCAAAATAATCCTCTTGATTAGGCAATAAATTAAAATACTAATACACTATATGTGGAATGTTGCTCCATATTATTCATGCTACGGATGGACAGGATAAAATTTCCTAATGATGAATCCTAATTATTCAAAAAAAAAAATTGATGTATATGTTGCATAAATTGACTGGTGCAACAAATTGTTGCATAAATTTATACAAAGTAGTTTTTCATACATATATTTACATATTGAGTATAAGATTATAAAATTAACTTTTCCTTGAGTCTGAGAAAATGATTTAATAGTTTCTCACATAAAAAGAAAAAAAAAAACACGAATATAATTTAGTCTTTATTTATTGTTACACACTTACACCGCATCATTCGTAAAGGGAATGCACCTAATATTATCTTCAAAATAATCCTCTTGATTAGGCAATAAAGTGGTGCCGCATTTCAAAGTCATAAAATAAGTAAATGACCACTAAATCAGAAATCTGATTGCATTTCTTAAAACAAACCCATCCTTTTTTCTAAAATATGAAAAAGGGCGAAACTTTAGTACACCAAATTTACAAAATTGCAATTAACCCACAATCTCAACATTTTCCTTTTCTATAATGGATGAACATTTATAGAAAAAACGTGGGTTTAAATCAAGAACACTTCTAGACTGAGTGATACAAAGAAGAGGACAAAAAAGAGAGAGATTCAATTTTGCTGAAAGAGATCTGAAACCAAAAGCAATAAAAATGTACCAAAAAAGAAAACTGTTCCTTGATTCTTGAAATAGCTCTAAATCACACAATTAAACCAAACCTACTTCAAATCCTCCAAAAATCATCAAAACCCACATTCTAAAATCCCTTCCACATTTTGTTAAAAAAAATGAAGAAATTGAAGAACTACTATCTACACTTAAAACATCCTACTCAAACAATGGAAAGAAAATGGATCTTTCCATTAGCAATTGGCTCTATAGTTTCTCTATTCCTTTTGTTTCTAACCACCTTAACCTCCCCCGACGGTACGCCGCTCCTCCCATTCCACCGCCGCTACTCTTCCTCCGCCACCGCAGCTTCCGTTTTCGTTGAATCCAAACTCAAACCCCTCAAAATTTCCGACCACCCGCCGCCGCCGCGGTTTGCGTACTTAATCTCCGGCTCCGCTGGAGACGGCGGAATGCTACGCCGTACATTGCAAGCTCTGTACCACCCCAACAACCAGTATGTGGTACACCTTGATGCTGAGTCTTCTGCAGAGGAGAGACTCGATCTGTATAATTACGTAGCTACCCATTTCGTTTTTAAGAGATTTAAGAATGTGAGGATGATTAAGAAGGCGAATTTGGTAACTTATCGTGGGCCCACGATGGTGGCGAATACGCTTCACGCGGCGTCGATTTTGTTGAGGGATGGTGGGGAGTGGGATTGGTTTATTAATCTCAGTGCATCCGATTATCCACTGGTTACTCAAGATGGTAATTGTTAATTTTTGCAATTTATTTTGTGAAAATATGATTTTTATTGCGAAAGATTGAATTTTTGGGTAATTTTGATGATATATGGTGAGGGAACTTGTTATTTTGATTCGGGTTTACTGAATTTTGGGTGCATGACGATGATTAGTTTTGAATTTTCGCTTTTCTTTTTGGGTTGTTTTATATGTGAACATATGAACTTTAAGTGAAAAAGATTGGATTTTTTGGTGATTTTGATGATATATGGTGATGGGATTTTGTTTTTTGATTAGGGTTTACTGAATTTTGGGTTCTTGATGATGATTAGTTTTAAATTTTTTGCTTTTCTTTTTGGCTTGTTTTATTTGTAAAATATGATTTTTTTTAGTGAAAAAGATTGGATTTTTGGGTGATTTTGATGATATATGGTGATGGGATTTTGTTAATTTCGGGTTTACTGATTTTTGGGTTCTTGATAATGTTTAGATTTGCTGCATACGTTTTCGCACTTGCCACGGGATCTTAATTTTATTGACCACACAAGTAATATTGGATGGAAGGAGTAAGTGATGATTTTTTCTTTATTTACCTTGAATTTTAATTGCGAGGGATTTATCGTAATAACATATTGAACGATATTACATTGTTCTTGAATAGATTTCAAAGAGCAAAGCCGGTGATTATTGATCCAGGGTTGTATATGACGAAGAAAGCTGATGTGTTCTGGATTACGCAGCGTAGGAGTGTCCCAACAGCATTTAAACTTTTTACAGGTGTGTTGTGTAATTTACTATTTGGTTCTTTTCTTGTTATGGTTCTATTTGATTTCCTAGTTGTTTTGTTTTGTCTGTGTGAAATGTTGCTAATTTGGGTGAATGAGTTATGGATGCTTCACCTTTTTGACATGTCATTTGCCTTTGTGAAAACCTATTTGGTTAGGTTTGACATGTTTTTGTGTTGAATTGGGAATATCTAGATTTATTTTTGAAGACTGAATATTCCTTGGTGCTTTTTCTTGTTATTTCCTTTTTTCTGAGTAAAAAATAACTGATCAACTGGATTCTTGTTGATTTTTACCTTTACTGTGAAAAAAAAAAGACTTAATGGTCTATTACTATTACCACCTGTTTTGTTTATTCAAATGTTTTCTTACATTCAGATGATTGTTAATTATTTTTGTTTGGCCTTTGAGGAAAATTATCCGTTTTATTTTTAATTTTCATTTGATAGCAACTTTTATTTGGACTTCTGTTGGTAGCTAATATAATTTCATTAAGGTACTACATTTGTTTGTCTAGTTCCTTTTAGTTTTTTTTTTTTTTTTTTGATAAATTAGTTCCTTTTAGTTTATGAAGTAGAAATGTACCTCTGCGAAGTTGTGCCTACGAGTTAGCCACTTAGCTTCTATTCAAATTAAGTTTTCAAGTGGAAAAGCTGGAAATTATTGTACACATGTGAGTTTCCTACTCTTGAAATTATATAGATTGGAACTACTTGTTTTGTAATTTTAGACATTACAAATAGAATTAAAACTTTTCGAACATGTCATCATAACCCTTGAACTATGTTGAATCATGATACCACAAGAACTTACAATTTTATCACAACATCTCCTTGCAAAAGAGTGTAGAGCCGTAGAGGTTCGATTCCTCTACAAGGCATAATATTGAGAATGCTCATTGAATGACCATAAGAGAGCTGGGTTAACTCCTACAAAACGGAGTCTATATGCTCAAATTTTCATAAATTCTTGAAATTTTCTTATATATAGTCGCAATTGAATGGGCTCTCATCCTTACAACTTAGAGTTACTCCATTAATGTTGGTTTGATTTCATTATACTTTGATATATCACATTACACGCATGATTCAAATCTTCTTTTTACAGGGTCCGCTTGGATGGCTCTATCTCGACCTTTCATCGATTACTGCATATGGGGATGGGACAACTTACCAAGAACTGTTCTCATGTACTACGCAAACTTCATTTCATCACCCGAAGGTTATTTCCATACAGTCGCTTGTAATGCTCAAGAGTTTCGCAATACTACCGTAAATAGTGATCTTCACTTCATATCGTGGGACAATCCTCCTAAGCAACATCCCCACTACCTTACTCTCGAAGACATGCAAAGAATGGTCAAAAGTAATGCCCCGTTTGGGAGGAAATTTCACCGCGATGACCCAGTTCTCGACAAAATCGATAACGAACTTTTGTTTAGGGGTAAAGATATGTTTGTCCCCGGTGGTTGGTGTATAGGAAATCGTGAAAATGGGACAGACCCTTGTTTGGTTGTGGGTGATATTTCGGTTCTAAGACCAACTGAAGGAGCAAAGAGAGTTGAAAAGTTGATAAGTTCTCTTTTATCGAATGAAAATTTTAGACCAAGGCAGTGCAAATAGTAAATTTGGAAATAGCTAGCCTAAAGTTTGCTCGATTCTTTGTGGGAAGAAATGATAGAAAGGTGGAAAATCGATGTTATATTGTACCATGATTGGTATATGTTGTCCTGAACTTATTCTTTGACCTCGTGATTACGAGGTTTTTGAGATTCATTCTTCGGATACAGAGTTATTGATGATGCAGTGCTAGTAGAGCATTTCATTGAGGTGGATTTTTACAAGGAGGAATGTAAATGAGCTTTTGTTGTTTGTTACTTCTTGTATTGAACATTGATTTTCTTAGTATTTATTAGTCTTGATCTAGAATGACTAAATGAGATACTATTCTACCTTTCCTGTTGTCCGAGAGTGAGGGGTTATATAGTCAAATCATTTATTTGTAGCATTTATTTAGTGTTACTATAGTTTATATGGAGTTTTATTCAGGATTTATGTGAGTACTGTTGAGAACCAGAAGAAGTTGAGCTGCAGAAGCAATGAAACATATTTCAATGAACAGATCATTGTCGGGCTAGCATATGTGAATTGTTTGCACTGATAATATATGTTAGTAATCCATTACAATTTTTTAATTAGTTTTGATCCCAAAGAGAAAATAGATTTCAAGGCAATTTATTTTTTTATTTCTTATTAATCAAGGCAAATTTGATTCTACGTAATAAAAAGATGAGAGTTCATGACACTTACCGTTATATATATATAAATGTGTTGTTGGACCTTTCATGAGTAGGTGCAGTACAATAGAATCCTCCAATTGAGCCCCACCCCACAAACCAAACGGGTACATTACATATATGTTTACTTAATCTGAGTGCTAAAATGAAATCATATGCCGTGCCGAGTATACAAACATGCAAAGAAACAAAGAATTAGCTTGCATGGGTGTGAGAGTCATGTCGCAGGAGCAATGTCACTTGTTTCAATTTTCCATATTTAATGTAATAATATATAACAAGTGCCATCTCTCCTGCGACACCATTCCCGCCACTCAAAAGAAAATTGCTCTCTATAAAGTACTGCATATATATATACATATTATACACGAACAATCTATTCTTATATTTATAGCCTAAATAAGTACACCGGCCTGGAGTACATGAATTTGATTTTTATTTTTTTAATGAAAAGACATCAGTCAATGATTAATTGATTTAATATTTCCACGTAGTCCATGGTGTTAAGAATGTTGAATGAGTAGAAGCTGGTTCAATGGTTCACACTTGACGGTTCTACATCCATGTTGTTGAATTAATGATTCATTTCACACCTGACCTGGCCTAGTTATATTTTCAAGTACGTAGAAATATCTTTCTAGGAGAAGAATATGCAGTTTCTATAGACCAATTTAATTAATTTCGTCAATGTTTTTTAAGATTTTTAATTTCTTGAATTAATTCGAGTCTTGCGTGACCGTGACCAACTCTTGAATACAACATTACATTTTGACCTTGACCGTGACCGTGACCAACATTACATTTCGTCAAAGTATCATTGGATACTGAAATTAGAGTTAATGGCAATTTAACCCCCTATAATTTACATAATGTTCAATTTTTTTCCTTATAATTTGAAAAAAAACACTTTATCTCCTATAATATTATAAAAGTTTCTCTGACATCTTTCAACTTTAAAAAAATACAAATTAACAAAACTACCCCTCTTATACACTATACTTTGACTTGGCCATCTTATAAATGTGTCACTTTACCTCATTGTGTTATTATAAATATTGCATTTTACACCCTTGTGTTATGATGAATGTGGCATTTCAACCTCTGTGTAATGATAAATGTGGTACTTTACACCCCTCTATTATGACAACTTCATTCTGGGAAGGGATACCCATGACAACATTTTGATCCTACTTGAGATTATACACAACTGTAGAAGGTCAAAAAATAAGAAATGGAACATGATAATCAAGATTGATTTTAAAAAAAAGCTTATGATAAAGTGAATTGGAACTTTTTGGAGCAAACACTCAACGTTTTTAAATTCCCCTCAGAGATTATAAAACTCATCATGTTTTGCATAAAATGCCCTACCCCAGGTCCTTTGGAATGGTGAACCCGTTCCCACCTTTTCCCCTAATTGTGGTCTTAGGCAAGGTGACCCATTGTTTCCTTATCTATTTGTACTTTGTATGGGAAGATTGGCTTATTTGATTGATGAGGCAGTGGAGGGAAAAAAATGGGAACCATATCATCATGCAGAGGTGGCCGAAGGCTTTCTCACCTTTTCATTGCCAATGACTTGATCCTTATAGCCAAAGCCTCGAAAATAAATGCTAAAATGGTCAATAAAGTTCTTGAAACCTTTTGCAAGCATTCGAGTCTTAAAATTAACTTGTCTAAGTCCAAGGTGTTCTTCTCTAGAGGGGTCAAACCACTTTCCAGAAGGGAGCGTGCAGATAGACTTAGGTGGTATTTGCAAATGCTTTTAGGAAGTGCTTTTCAGCTTTTTTTCCTCAAAAAGTGGTTTTTCAGTGTTTGTAAACTATGCTTCTGCTTTTGCTTCTCAACAAAAAAGCAGTTAGAAGTTGCTTTTGGAAAAGCATGTCATGACCTGTTTTTGGGGCTGATGGCATTCTTAGAAGCAGTTTTATGACATTTATATCCTTAATATTTTCTCTTAATTCCAACAATACCCTTATTCTCTATTTTATGTAATTGATGCTATTTATTTTTACTTTTCACAATTTTATTTATGTTCTTGCAGGTAATGACTATAAAAAATATGATATTCATTTTTTACAACAAAAGAATTATTTGTGTTTGTATGTCAATTCGATTCAGAATATGTTGTTCATATGTTTTTTTTTAATCTCTAGTTTAGCTTTGTGCATTGTTGTAGCCATTTTCAATTTTATGTAGGGATTTATTATTTTTGTTTGTTCGCTAATTATAAGTTTTTTTATAGTGGTAACTTGAAATTAGTTAATCTTTTATACTCAACTTGAAATTAGTTAATCTTTTATGCTCAACTTGTTTGTTTATTTTGATTTCACTAATATCTTCTTGTTAGTTTGATTTGTTTCTATTTTACTAAAGTATTCATTCTGATTTGATTTAAACTTAGTTCATGATTTAAATAATCTTGATTTCTTTATTTTTATTTGACAAAAACTTAGTTAATATTTAGGTGGTTTTGTTTGATTCATTATAATTAAATATAAACTTACTTGATGATTTATAATAATTTTGTTTGATCCATTTGATTTGACAAACTTTAGCCAATGGTTTATATATATAATTATAACATTGTTTGTTTTGATCTTAGTTGCTAAAAGATGTGTCTTACAAAAAGACGTTTTCAAAAATTAAACAAAATTAATTTATTAACATGCCAAGTAAAATTGGGCTTGTAATAAAATTCATTTAAAATAAAATTAATGTATGAACATGCCAAGTCAAGGGTAAAATAGGACTTGTAATAAAATTCATATAGAACAAAAGACTTACTATATTCTGATTTTCAGAAATTGCAAACACCTACATAATTGTTTTAAGTTGTTTTTTACCTTATTTTGCAAACACCACATATTTTTTTCTAAAAGTACTTTTTATACTTTAAGCAAAGACAACTGCTTTTCCAGATGGAGAAGAAATTGCAAACACCCCCTTAGAGTTAAGTGCACCAACAACCTTGGTGGGTACTTTGGTGTGCCTATTGTCCATAGTCGGTTTCAATGAATCTTTTCAAAGATATCATTAAAAAAGTTCAAAATAGGCTCACTTTTTGAAAAGCTAAATTGTTGAATATGGCGGGTAGGGTACGCTTATCCAAGCTGTCACTAGCTGTATTCCGAATCATATCATGCAAACAACTTGGCTCCCCACCGCAGTTTATAATAAATTAGATAAACTAAATAGAGCTTTCATTTGGTCAAATAATGCCCAAAAAAAAACAAAAAAACTTAATTTAGTTGGTTGGACCAATGTTAATAATACTAAAAGTCGGAATTGCATTTTTCATACTAAATTTTTGCCTACTTTATACATTTCATGCCAAATTTGTCTACTTTTTCACATTTCATACCAAAGTTCTTTTTCATGCCCAAACTAATTTTTTCTAAGGTGAAGGCAATAAATTGGTGTTTCTCTGTTTCCTTCTCTTTCCCTGTACACAACAATCTTCACCTTTAGGATTTGGGTGAAACAACTTTCCAGTCTGATTTGAAGAGGGCTGACTTCTCACCATCAAGGAATGTCCGTGTGTTTCCGATTTTCTTGATTTTGAGTTGCTAAGAACAATTTTTGAGTTTATTTAAGTTCTGCAATTTTAATTATTTCAAAAACATTGTTGTAATTGTTTAGGAAGTTGAATGAGAAGATGATTTAGACTTCCAAATTTCATCCTTCGGTTTCCAAGTTTGGTGATTATAAAATCTCAAAGGCCAAGGACAAATTTACAAGGATTCCAGAAGAGGTTTGTAATTGGTTCCTTCAACTTTATGCATTTCTGAAAAACTCGTTGATTTTTGTTGAAGTGTCAAATTTTGGTTTAATTGTTTCTACTTTATGTATTTGCACATGGGTTTTTGTAAATGCACAGTTAAGAGTGTAGGATTTTGATTAGTGGATTTTCTTTGAACAGAGAATTTGTAATTTGAGTTTTACTGTGATATGAAATCTCTATTGATGTTTTCGTATTTTATCACAAGTATAAAATTTCAAGTACATGAATTGGATTTATGTTTTTATTTCCTTTCAAACATTTTCTCACTCCAAAGATCAAAGTACATAAGACAAAGAAAGGGACATAAAATTTCATTATCTTTTCTTCTGTTTAAGTGATTTTGTCATTCATTTTGCAGGTCTGGTTTTTTCTCTTGAAGGCTGCACAATAAGATTGCAATGTAAGGCCTTTGTTTCTAATTCGTTGATGATAATTTAGCAAATTGTCAAAACTCAAAAGGTAACTGGATTTGTTTTAGTTGTTCCTCATCTCATCTTTTATGCAGTCCATTATTCTTGCACACTATATAAACCACGTGTTCTGTTCCATTTTTAACTGCGTATTACTTAATGATTTAACCCCATTTATAGGTCTGAGTTCCTATTATCTTAATCTGATGTCTTCTTTTAATATGTAAACAACTTGAGATTACCGATATTTATTCTTCACATCACCAAATTGTTATGCAACAGACTTACTTGGTTGCTCTTGGAAATGAAGTGGATTACTTGGAAAAATGGGCTGCAAGAGACGGATCTGATCAAAGCGTGTAGCTTGAATTGGTATATCACTTATTGCTTATACTTGGATTATTCATCACGAGGCGCTGCAAAAACAGATCAGTACATGTCAATTTTCTTAACAAATGATTCTTTTATCATGCAGGAGAAATGTCATTCTCATCCATGCTTCCAAAAACAATCGCAAGTTGAAAGTTGGAACTCCTTGACTTACACAAGTTCTTTAAATGATGGTTAATTTAAAGATAGGAGATGTATACATTGTAATTACGAGACATATAGTCATGTTATCATGTATGTTAGGATGACATTTTTTTCAGATAAACTTGGGGAGTGGATAGCAAATTAACAGTATACTCAATTGTTGTGTTCAAATCAATGTTCTTCTTTTGAGTTCAAATATAGAGACTTAATGTATAAACTATGGGGAATCACATAGTTGTGCATGTTTTGCGTGGTTTGATTGTAAATTATCTTATAGAATAAATGGATGACGATATGAGTTACAATTTAAAACGAATGTGAAAATGTTCAAGCAAGTGATTTGCAAATATTTCCAAGAACCAAAAGGTTTTGTAATATTATCAAGTCCAATCTTGGTTTATACATAGTCTTGAACCCGGATTTTAATGGCTCATGCCATGAGTATACAGAGGTGAATATACAACGAAAGGTTAAGACTGGATCAACAAGTTCCAAGTCAAGCAGGTGTAGACCAGTCTCTATTAATAGAGGACTCCTTCAACAAGAAAAACACATTCACATTCATACACAAACACTCTCCCCGGATACCATGAGTATACTCACTAAAAAATGACATATACATTGTCTATATATATATATATATATATATATATATATATATTTAACAGTAAGAATAGTTCATTACAATGATTATTTCAATTATTATCAGAAATCTAATAATTAAAACATGTAAGAATGAATCCATAATCAAATAATTCATTTTCAGTTTTCATCCACGTCAATTTCATCACTTCTGCTTAGTTTCCTCTCACACGCTTCAATCAAGTTCTTCAAACAAATCAAAGCACTACCCTCTTCAGAAGATTTTGGCATCAAATACTCTGCCACATCGGCTGGAGTAATCTCACTCTTGCAACAAGTTATCAATCTTTGGAAACAGATAATGAGATTCAATCCCGAGATAGTTCATGGCAAGCAATTTAAAAGCACCAAAGCAACAATAAGACAACTCTATATGCATATCCATACGCCCTGTTCGAATCAAAGCAGGGTCGAGTTTTTCAACATAATTAGTAGTGAAAACAATCACTCTCTCCCCTCCACAAGCCGACCAGAGCCCATCAATAAAATTCAAAAGCCCGGATAATGTAACTTTGCTGCTTTCATTGTTGCTATCAATTTCGTCTTTTATTTTCTCAGAGACCAATTGCTCCAAACGTTTTTCCTTTTCAATTTCTTCCTCTTTCTTTCTTTTGCCAGAGAGATTCAATGAACAATCAATATCTTCAATCACAATAAGAGACCTTTTGGATGTTTCAATTAGTAACTTTCTAAGTTCAGTATTATCTTTTACCGCGGTTAATTCAAGATCATAAACATCATACTGTAAAAAATTAGCCATGGCAGCAATCATAGTAGACTTACCAGTTCCTGGAGGGCCATACAGAAGATAACCTCGTTTCCATGCTTTGCCAATCTTCCCATAGTAATTTTTTGCACTTTTAAACGTCATCAAATCATTGACAATTTCCCTTTTCTTAACAGGATCCATTGCCAACGTTTCAAAAGTCGCTGGATGCTCAAAAACAACAGAACTCCACGTGTTCTTTTTGCTCATAGTCGAACAATGATTATCGCGAGGAATGTTGGTAAAAAGTTTTTGCTGCTTGCTCCTCTTAGCAATGGCTCTCCCTTCATCCATGACATATTTGAGATAAGAATTAAGCACAAAATCACGGTGCTTTTGTGGAACGTGAGCTGATAATACCTCCTATCCTCCTCCGCTTGATTAAAGCTGATTGTTTGTGTACTTGGTGGAATTTTGTTGGAAATCCACCATAACTTAATTCCTCTATACACATCAGTTATCTCTTCACATTCAGCAATGCTGAAGAATAGATGTTTCCTTCCTTTAATTGCCTGAGCCTTGAGTCGATGTGCTTGCTTGCATGACTTGGCTCCAAGATAAGTTTCAATAGAAGTGTAAGCCTTGTTACTGGTGAATCCATCAGTCGGGAATTCATGAAATGTAATATGGATATAGGGGTCAAACCAACTCAGTATTTTGTAAATTTGTGTTTCTATGTGATACCAAACTTGGTAAGGAAAACATTTTTCAAGGAAGGTGCTAATAAACATCAGAGTGCCAATAGCTGCACCAAACTGACTCAAAATCTCTACCATTTTCAACTAGTATTAAAGAGTCACAATTGAGTGTTTATGCATAGTTTTCATCTGATATATATATAGGGAGAGGAATAACAAGAAAATACAGAGTGATGTACTTGATGTAACTAACAGAAACTATATGAATAAGTTATTTTATTCTATCATTGGTGTCTTTTCATCGTTTGACATGGAAAGCTAATAAAATGATACAAAAAATAAATCATCAAAAAGGCAAAAAAACAGTTTAACAGAATAATAATAACTTTTCACCATTGTTTGCCCAGGTCATCAAATACAAATTTACACGTAATAGTTACTCGAGGAAAAGTTTACCAAATTATGGACAAAAAATATCATTCTACACTAAGAATAGTTATGCAATTGTCAAATTAATGCCCATCATTTTCCTTTTGGGGCAAAATTTGTGTGCTTTAGCATAACATCAAATATCAGCAAAAAGAATATGCGTAACTTACATAGGGTAACACCTTAACAATCCAAACTCCTCAAGAAGCACCAGAGAGATTATATGTATTAATCAAAGGTTACTTTTTGCTACCTCAAAAAGAAAAGTAAGTTCATCTCCGCCAATTAGTAGATCAGAGATTTTTATATGTCATAGTATTCCAAATGATTTACTAAAACTGCTATGTAACAGTGTTAATGAAAGCACCCTTTGTTTACTAACCAAACAACGGGATTCTTTTCAAATTTCCATCTTTTTGTAATTCAAAACACCCTCATTGCTTTCATTCCTGGAATGACATGGATTATTCTAATTCTAAATAGAACTCCTTTTTTCAGTCTCAGATCTTTAAAAACATAATTTCTTTACAATGAAAACTATTTAATTTAAGCATATATCACAAATATCAAAATATTCCTTCACGGATTAAAAAATTTCCAAAAAAGCTCTGCTCAAGAAGCATGAATTAGTCTTCTCATAGATTTCTTACAAAATCTCTGAAGTCTGACATGTGAATATTATTCATAAATCATCACAGCAGAAGTGAAGATAAAAACCAAATAACCAAATAAAATAATCAAATGTAAAAGGGAGCAAACACGATTAAAAGTAGTTTTAGCAAGCTGGCATAATCAAATAAGTTTATCTACAAATGCCAAGAAATACCAGAATTGCATACATTGCCATAGCAACCCTAGAACCAATCATATTTATTTTACTCTGTTACACAACAACAGTATAATATGTAACTCAAAAAATAAAATTTGTGAATTGAAAGGAGATCAGAGGTTGGTAATAGTTTATCAGTCACAGTTTATTCAGAAACACGGACCAATTAAATTATTCATCATTTCTCCCAAATTCGAAAATATTGCTTCTACTCATCGAAATTGAATAGATACAGTTGAATAATTTTGTAAAATTAATAAAAAAAAAAACAAATGATTTAAAGATGAGAAATCATCAGAGACTTAAATACTACGAATCACGGAAAAATTCCAGATCATATTGTTGCAGTTTTTCCCTCATCAGATGATTTAAAATTCTATATGGAAAATTAATATATCAACGAAAAATGGAAGCAATGGGGAATTATTAACCTAACCGGATAATGGGTAGAGAAATGTCGGTAAGTGCTGCTATATATAAATGTATACAAGCAGGTTTGGTGGATCAAAACCCTAGCCTTGGCGGAGGAGCGCGCCGTCAGCAGGTACGGGAGGCTAAGGTTGGGCCTTACTTTATCTTATCCATTTTGCTTAGGGCCGGCTTACTACGGTTGGGCCCGATGATGACCTCGGTCCAACAATTTGCTTGTAATTAAGGTTGTTAAAAAATGGGGTGGACCGTGGATGGAATATCAATTCGAGTTCGGTATGAATCCGATTTAATTTATCATGATTTTGTTCAAGTGGAGATTAAATTGAACTTATCTGATTGTTATTTGAAACACAGTGAAATAAATATGAATTTAGGTCAATCTTATCGTTAAAAATTTAGATTATAAAATAGATAATATTTGAACGATGGAATATTGAGATAATAAGATATTAATAAAATAATATATTAATGAATTTTGAAAATTTAAAACATCATCTTAATGAGTTTTGGTTGAGATTTGGGGGAGAAAAATAATGATCGGAGTAAAATAAATTACTCCAAAGAAAGGGAAAAAATGTATGGTAATCAGTTAGTTTATCATTTCGGGAGAATTTAGATGTTATGCAACATGCAATGCATGAGTGCATTCTCTAATTAGCACGTATTCTCTTTGTTAATTACCTTTAAATAAGGTGGGTTTTCAAATCAAATTAAAAACGAAAAAGAACACGTATAATTTTGAATTAGGAAAATATGTTGTAAAGAATAAAAGAAACCATCACAAACCATATCATTTTTTGGACAATTAAAGAGTCAAGTTTTGATTAAATTGGGCCAGCAGAGCAACCCATTACATATTCGTAAAGGCCTGAGGCAATTGATTCAAGTTCAACTTGTCATATTTAGCGCCAAACTCAACCGTTGTTCTGATTTATTAATTCCACCAAATTACACAAACACTTCATTCTAAAACACAAACCACACATAATACAACATAATAAACTACACCCACGAACACTTCATTTTACCACACATAATACACCATAATAAACTGCACCAATCTCTAGCTAGACATATGCTCACTACCCCATTTCTCCGGACAGAAAGTTATCACATAATTATCGGCCGCACAATTAACAAGCGGCGAAGGCTATCAAACGCATAACTATAATAAAACGGACACGCATCCTTAAACAACTTTGAATACACACTAGGCCTGCACTTATCCGGACTCCCATACTCATTCCTACAACAAAAAGAATCAAGATTATACGCTAAACACGCACTTTTACATGCCACGACTTCTCCTCGGCCATTCAATACTTGTAGTTCCAAAGGACACTCGGCCTTTAAATTCTTTGAACACCCCCCAATGTGACATTTAGTTTGAGGATCCTTTGTTGATACATGAACGGGCAAGTTGTAGCCATCAACTAGACTAACGTCGTAAAAGCTTGGTTTCTTTTTGTCGATTTGTAATGTGAATTCTATGAGTGTGGCTGGAGGGAGGCCGATCGCGCCATTGCACTCGAGTTTTCCACCACAGTCGCCTGTTTCACAAGCGGGTTTGTGATTTGTAGAGTCAAAATTGCAGCCCGTTCGTGCCCATATTCGGCCACTCCAGTCGCCCGGGGCCGGGAATCTATTGGTTTTCCCGGGTGGGAGGTAGAAGCCTCCATTAGCTATAATAGGATGACCTTGGTTTGGGGCAGTGGCTGGCCAGATAGGAAAAGGGCATTTGTTACTCACGTAGATAGTGCAGGCTCCCACTAATAAATTACCTACAAAAAAAAAATACTTACTTCAAAATTATAACAATAACTATTTTAGTTATACTGTTAACGAAATTACTAATTTATATAGTTTATGTTATGCAGTACCTGATGGGTGTAAGTTCCATAAGAGACACAGAAAGAAAGTTACAAATGTTCCAGAAATTTTCATTATGGCTGCAATTTGGTGGTAGTAGTTTTGGCTGCAATGCTGCATATATATATATATATATATACAAATACAAATACTCTATTTTATTGCAGTTTCTTTGATTTTACTTCAAGCTTGTGATTGAAAATCTTGAAGACTAAGAAATTTACCAGTGAAAAATAGACTAGAAATGTCCAAGTGTTGAATGATTTGGCATACTAATTGTCATTGTCCTCTTGTGTAGGTGAAAAAAAGGAGTTAATGGCAATTTACTCCCTGTGATATTCATAATACTCAATTTACCTATATGTGATTTGAAAAAGAACATTTTACCTCCCTGTAATTTTATAAAAGTTTCACATCGCCTCCTTGACATTTTTATATGTGGCACTTTACCCCATGTGTTATGATAAATGTACAATTTGTCTTTCTGTGTTATGATAAATGTACAATTTGTCTTTCTGTATTACGATCATCTATTGCACTCTTGGATATCTCCATTAACGAGTCCTTGATATACCTACATTAACAAATTACAAATAAACCATCACAAACTATTGAGTATGTATATACTCTGCAAATTCCTGGGGAAACTAGACACTACATCACCATTTACAAAGGTGAATTCCTCTCCTTTGTATTACTAGGCCCATGTAATGGTGTTACTGTTTAATTCCCCTCTCAGTTATCAATTATAAATATGATGAGAAGAAATGGTGATTGACTTCAATTCGATATTATTATTTTAAATTTGAAGAATATTTCACTAATTCCAATAATTATCATCATGGATCAAAATTTTCATTGTTACAATCGAAAAGATGAAAAAAAATCGTTTTCTAATCAATGAAAATGAAAATGAGATGTAATTACAAAATTATTTGTTTTACTTAGAATTCTCTTATTGTTATTAATTTAGTAATTTTTTCACAAATTTTCCTAGCGTTTCTCAAACGTTTTCGAAAAATTCTCAAAAAAGTTTCTAATATTTAAATGACCGAAATATACATTAGAAACAAAATTTAAACCAATGGTTATCAAGGAATTATTACCCAAATCGAGTTCGGCCTAACCCAAATTAATTACTTTATTTTAAGATTGGATGTAATTTTCAGGAAAGTTAAATTTATTTGGCAACACATGTATGGACAAGAATTTTGAATTTTCCACGACTATGAGTTGATATTCTCTTCAACAAAAGGTTTTAAGATTCTGTTTCTAGAATCATCGAATATTTGATGAGAGAAAAGATTGAGTTGCCACAACTAAAAAGTTACTTCCTCCGTTTCAAATTAATTAACACATTTGTCAAATTTTTTTGTTTCAAATTAATTGGCATGTTTGAGTTTTCAAAGCATTTTTTTCAATTTTGCCCTATTCTCACATTTAAGTTGAAAAACTCAATGTTTACCACTCACTAATAAAAAAAAAATTCATAGTCATTATTATAAAGGCTCTTTGAGATATTTTATCATATAAATATATAATTATAATATTTTTTAATCTTTATGAAAACAAGGAATGTACCAATTAATTTGAAAGGAATGTAGTGTTAATTAGATAAAGGGTGTTGTGGGAATTACAAAATTTGACTTTTAAGGCCTTTTGAGGGTATTTTAGGAAATAACGAAAAGTTGCTCTGGCAGCCTAAAAATTGCTTTTATATCTGGAAACTACAAGAGTCGTAGTCAAAGACGCAAGTCAGCAGCCAATGAGAATATCCACTCCAAAACATACTACTATATATATAAAATTTAATTTGTTGTACCCAGCTAGTGTTTATTTTGTACCCACTACCCAAACCAAAAGACGCGTCCGCCGTTTTCTCCTCCGCTCACAAATGGCTTCTTCATCCTCCACTCTCAAGCGATGGTTAAGGCCCGAGGTCCCTCCCTAGATCTTCTCCTTTCTTTTTAATATTTCGTTGATTATTAAAATTTAGACAAAAAAAGAAAAAAGAAAATTTCTGATCTTTCTTTTTGGTGACATTTGGTCTCGAAATCTATAATCATATTAAAATGTATAATGGATTTTGCAACTTGCAACCGTAATTATATAAATCATTTAATATAAGTTTTTTTTAATTATAATTAAGATCAATTATTTAAAAAATGATTTTTATCAGAATCAGTTTTTTATTTGCCGATTCTTCTTCTTTTGTGTGGGTTTAATTTATCAATTTACCAGATCTGATTTTTTTTTTATGCGTGTAGGTATATCCCCTTTTCGCGGCGGTTGGTGTGGCCGTCGGAATTTGTGGAATGCAATTGATCCGCAACATCTCTACAAACCCCGAAGTCAGGTATTTTTGTTACGTCCTTGTAACATTAAAAAAATACTACTCCAGTCCATTATTTATCTTTTTGTTTGGTTGTGTATTATTATTATAATTGATCCTAAAATTATAGGAGTATAAGTTTAAAGAAGTCTAATTGCAAGGGCTAATAATTATTTATTAGCTTCAGCTTATATAGATGGATGTTTGTGAAATGTTAATATACATTATGTATTGTCTTCTTATTTTGTCTAGGTTAGAAAGTACTGATACATTTTTCAAAATTGCAAAACAAAATTGTCATTTATTTTGTAATAATTAAATGTATTAAGACCCTTGAGAATGCATTGCTTGTGTTGTTTCAATCAGACAGTCAGTGTTGTAATGTAATTTGGATCTAGCATTTCAAAAATTTGGAGTAAAAAAAATATATATTAATACAAAAGTTTTGTTGATTCGATATTTATAGTCTGTACTTATGACTTCTTACTTTTGTTTATAATTTCGCTTGGAGCTGTTGTTTTGGCATTTTTGTCTTGAGTTGCAACTCTTTTTTGACACTTTGTTTTGTACATTGGATTGAACATCTGGTTTCCGAGATTCTTCTCTTTTGCTGCTTTTATTATTTGAGAGTTAAATAAACAGTAGCTTCCCTCGCAACCTTTTATATATAAAAAAAAAGTAAGGAATATGATATTTTGGAGACCAATTTAAAAAAAATTATTCGAAATCTTAATTATTTTTGATATATTTTTCCAGTGTTGATTTTGGAAAACATGATAGACCACTAATTTTTAGAAATTTAAAATGTGAATATGTGTTAAAATAGGTTCTAATGTTGGATGTTTGATAGGCATTTGCGCCATATACTTTTTTATGGAAAATTTGAATTTGGAAGTTTCGAAATTTGAAACTTGACACCGAAAATATAGAGGGAGAATACGTCACAAAAGGTCTGCAGTGGCAAGTATAGGGCTCTGAAAAAAAAGAGCTTGAATGAAAATGTAGTGTTTTTGGTATAGTTGTGTTTGATTTTACTTATTTTTCTCTACATTGGGTGAATATTTTCTAGAATTGTTCTTAATAATAATATTAGGTTGTCGAGAAATATATCATGTGATGACTTGTACTATTTGCATATTATTATATAGGGTAAATAAGGAAAACAGGATTGCTGGTGTGTTGGAAAACTTTGAAGAAGGTGAGAAGTATGCCGAACATGGTCTTAGGAAGTATCTCCGCAAGAGGGCTCCAGAAATCATGCCATCCATTAACAGCTTCTTCTCCGATCCTCCGAAAAATTAATTACTACTTGTACTATTTTATTATGAATTTGAATTAATGATTATGACTGTTCCAGAACAGTTCTACTAATTATCTATGACTGTCGGATTAAATATGGTTTTAAACTATATTATGAATGGGAAACTGTTAAGCTTTTGTTAACTTTATTTATTTAAACTTGATTATTTATTGGTTTTGTTATAACATCTTGTATAAGTGGCATCCCATGAGATTGGGCCATACTTCAGAGTTCAGAAGAGTGCTTATTTGGGCTTGGGGTTTGGATCAAGATATTTGTGAATGAAACTTGGGCTGTCAATGGGCCGGACTCGGACCGGATCAGGGCAGATCCGGATCCGAGTCCGATTTCCATGTCTTCTATCCTTGAATGGATCCGAATCCGCGCGGATCTTGAAAAGTAACAACTGGATCCGAATCCGGTGGATATCCGTTTAGCATATTTAGTAAAAAAAAAAAAAAATATTTCATTTTCCTTCAAATCACTTGTAGATTTCACCACCATGAATTAAAAATGTAATATTTTACTTATTTCATCAAAACTTTGTCTGAAAATTGTAAAAGATGGAATATGGTGGACAAATATAAACGATAAAAATTAGAACAAAGGAATAAATAAAAATATGAATAAAAAATAGAAACTGGGAAAAAGAAGAAGAAAACCCAATATTGAGTAAAAGAATAGAAGAAAAATTTAATTGTAGATATTCTACTGATGAGCGTTCCTTCTTTCTTCAACTCGTCAAATGTATAACTTACTAGTATCTTTTTTTCTTTCCCTCCCATTTAATCCTAAGTCCAAAGTAGTGTAATCCCATCATTTGGATTGCCTGTGCTGTCTTGCTTTTTGCTTGCCTAATTACAATAATTGTATCAGAATCAGGAGCACTTATGAAGATAATACGATGCATATATATATATATATATAGATGATGATTGCATTTGCTTTTGCATATATTTAAATACTCCTATTGTTAGTAGACATAGATATGAATTCACATATGTCTCCGGACCAATTGTTGTGGATATAAAGGATTAATAAGTCCTGAATCAGATGACATCTTTAATTTCTACGGGATACAATAAAATTATTGGATGACTAGCCTGAATCATTTGGCCACAAAGATTATTTGGAGTTCTTCAGCTCTTTGTGCACTTGATCATAAGAACGCAACAAAGATGATCGTACATTTGATATCTCTACGACCATTTCCAAAGCTGTGAAATTGCATGTAATCGTATATATAGATAGTCACACAACTGAGTTAACTGCATAATGTTTTAGAACAACTAGAAAGGAAGGAATGAATCTGTAGTACCTTTCTCGAATGATGATTGGGTTGCACGAAGCTTGGGAGAGACCAATGCTCCAAACATAGACAACGATTTAAATCTTTCTTTTTCAGCCTGCCAAAATTGTATCAGAGGCAAATAGGTAAACAAGCACATATCTTTGAAGAGAATGTTGAATTGTTCAATTTAATTGGTTTATTGCGCAATCAATAAATAATGTTCAAAGTATATATGTTAATATTATTGACTTTTGTATGAGAAGACGTACTTAGTTATCAAGAACACACAAGGGAGATAGTGGTTAGCTTACCTGATTATTAACTTTAACTGGAGATCCACCACTTTCTGCACTTCTCTCCTGAAATTCTTCTCAAGCAAACACAAAAAGAGATAAATAATGAAGGTGTTAATATCGGTGAAAATTAAACGAAACACTGACAGTTAAGTCCAACATTTTTCTTGCCAAACAAGTATTATCTGGTGGGGTAGAATCTACAGCTCTTTAGAAGTCATAAAGCTGCATAGTGAAAACTCTTACATGGAGCCATCTAGGAAAGCTAAGTAGTGTGAGGGCATTTTGGTCTTTTTATCTTAATACATTTCATGTAATTTATTTTTTCCACACATGCAAGATAAATGTAGCAAACTTTTCTTACACTGAAGTCAACCGAAAGGCACACACAGTAACTTTTCAGAGCATTTAACTTTTAAACTCGATAAAGAAAGGCAGGCAAGATAAGTAACAATCGATTTAAAATTCCGACAACAAAAGAGTACCAAAGCCATGACATGTATCCGGATGCTGAGGTCGTTGGCTATTTGACTTGTTCCTCAACAATTCATCTTCCTCAAATTTTGCTTCCTCGGAGTACTTTTCAGGGTCATCCGAAGACGCCCATTTGCACAATGTGAAGTGAGGCAACTCTATATCTCGACCACCTGGAAAGATCAAATTCAAAACCTCTAACTAAAGCAGTGTAGATTAAATACTAATGTAGGAAATGATTAATTTCATTACTTGTGGTCCTTATGAAAATCATTTTTTTTCTTATATATTTGTAGCTTGTGAATTTGGATAAATCGACATTTTTGTATGATCGAACTGGTCCATTGGCCAGACAATAAGTCTCACGGTGTCATTCCATACCAATCAAATGAGATGAAATTTTTCATAGAAACTTAATGTAAGCAATTAAGATACCTTCGCGCTCGTCCACTTGCAATGTTGTTGAAGCATGGTGAGATTTGAGGTCAAATAAGGCGCTGTTGACACGAGAAGCCCCCATTGACTGCCGAGCACTGGCCAACTCAAACCATCCCTGTATAATACTACAAATTTTAGATACCTTTTCTAAATCTGCCTAAGATTCGAATTCACCATAACATGAGTGCAAGTACACAGCACAAGCCACAACAAAGTTGTATAAAAAATACCATATACAACTGTTCGGCTGGTCATTATCATAAATCCATGAGCTAAAAGTAAACAACAAAAACAACTTGTTTAGAGGAAAGATAAAAAAAATAATTGTTATTCAATAGGCAAAACATTTCATAAAAAAGCAAATTATAATAGTTCAAAATCCATTATTTTAGACACAATTAGAACTTAAAAACCAAGATGCAATTTCAGAAGTATGGTGTAAACTACGTAAATTACTTTTTTAATGTTTTATGCATTCCATTAGTTAGACATCATAAATCCAACCACTCATGGAATAAAAGATTCAATCTTTGAGCAAGTATATACTAAAAGTTAGTATTTCGTGGCATAAATTCAAATTGCGATCAACAATAATCAAATTCCCTTTGCTTATATAGTTAAAATAGTCCTAATTCATCATCGGAAAAAAAATTACCTGGCGAAGAGCTGAAGATAAGGAATCCACAAGGATTAGATAAGTGTCCATGGAGTCTAAGAAATTTATGACATTCTCTTCACTCTGCGAGATTGATTCAATACCATTTTCAGAGAAACCAAGAAAAGTGCTACTTTTCATAGCAATGAACGTGTGAAAGGCTACCGCCGAAATTGAATAACAGGGAATTGGGGATCGAGGAGAGAATTTGTGGAGTTTTCAGCTCTGAAGGGCATGTTTGGGATGTTCAAAGTTCAAACCGCTAATTCCCTAAGAATAGAACTGTTAACATATGTTAATCAATCGGGTCTTTCTAAAATAAGATTTTATGGAACATAAGTGTACATGAGATGCTCCATCTCAACCACTAAAAAAAAATCAACAATAAATCGGAACCACAATTTTTGTCAAAATATCCAATGATGACATGGCATCGAACATTTATAAAAATTAACATATATTAAATTACATACCAACCCTTTTAATTAATATGTTTAAAAATTTCTCCCTTATCTCTAATTAATTTCATCTCTTTCCCAAAAAAAAACCTCTCAAGTAATCAAAATTTTATACGAAAAAAATCTCTCAAGTAATCAAATTTTATACAAATTGACAATTAAGATCATCAGTATAAGATTATTTGAAATATTGGTAGGAAAAAATGCACTTTACACCCCCTCTCAAAGTTACATATTTTGAACTTTACTACCCAAAAGTATAAAATAAGCACATTTAAATCAGTTGCACTTATTCCCTCAAATGATTTTAAGCCAATTCCGATCACCAAAAAACACAAATATGCGTCTCACTTGTGTATTTTAAGGGTAAATTAGTTCCAACAACGATTTTTCGCCCAAATATTTCACTGACGCGTATTTTTTCATCTCTCTTTACAAATATATATTTTTTTTTAGGGAATTGCACTTTTCATACCAAACTTTTGTCTACTTTATATATTTCATACCATACCTTTAAAAAAGACACATTTCATACCAAAATTGGCCAACCTTTTCACATTTGGTTTGGCCGTTAATATTTGGACGGAAACTCCGTTTCATAATTTTTGTCACTTTGAAAAAAAAAAATTGTCATATTATCTGTCACTTTAAATTTTCAATAAAGCATTAATTACTCTTTTTCCATTTTTGTCTTTTATGCTCATAAATTTTCTCAAACATTAGTGGAGGATAATTAATTAAAAGGGTATCTTAATCTTTTTCATTTTTTTCTCCTAAAATTCAGCTATATTCAATGATTTTCTTAATTTATGTGCATACATGTAAAATGACAGATATTTTGAAACGTAGGGAGTATAATTTAAGAGTAGCACTAGTCTTACAGCCTATTAATTAGGCTGTATTACATCCCAACCTAAATTATAGAAAGTAGTAGGTTTATAGTTATTTCTTATTAATAAGATTGGCACTATAATATTCATAATTAATAAAAAAAAAAGACCCATACATATCTATTTGACCTAATAATCTTTGTAATATAAAAATATATAAACATCATCTTCGAGTAATTGAGCAATACATTTTCAAGTTAAATTTTTTTTTATTGAATTTGAGATTGTGATTGGATTTACCATAAATCTTAAATGAGTCGAAATTAAATGAGTTGTAATCGTATAGAACATAAGTTGAAAATCAAATTTATTAGTAAATATTTTTAATTTGTGTTTACATTTGTAGTTTATAGTCGAGGTCGAAATGTCAATAGAACTTCTAAAGCTACGAGACAGTGAATTTAGTACAAGCTCACTTTCAATTGTAGGAATTTTTAATATTTGTAAATTATAGAAACGAAGTCGGATATAACATAATAACAAATTGTGGGGGTGAAAATTACAAAAGATTTCAACAAAATAAAATTGTGGAGGTGAAAATTGCAGTAGACACGTACTAACAGATAAAACAAATTGTCCAAACTATTCCACAAAGCAAAATTTCTTTAGCCAATCATAAGTGGACTAAATTTTATTATTTAAAATTTATGGAGGTGAAAATTGCAATAGAAACTTTAAAACCGGTTACACAAGTTTCCCACACTATTTCCACATAATAAACTTTCTCCAGCCAATTAAATTGGACTGTAAGCGGGCTTTACAAAATAGAACTGTCGTATTGACATTTTCCATAATTTAAATCCCTTAATAATAAACAGTTAAACACTTAATTACTTTTTTCATATTTTATGCGAAATAAAATTGAATAAAATACACAAATGCTAAAATAATAATAATAATTCCTAATAATTTAATAGTTCATAAAAAACAACCAACCATAACACTTAAATAATCGTTTATTACAAATACCCCTTCCGAGGTTTCAAAACATGACACCTTCATCCAAATACTTTGCAAAAACTATCCTTGAGGTACCAATACATTATAATATCCTCCCTTACTTTGGAGAAAAATTAAACTACCATTCAAACTTTGTCCATAAACACCTCGAAAACCAACATAATATAATTTGTCCAAAAACACCAACAAAATATAAACCTTTAACATAAATTCAAAAATTAAAATTCATCAACACCATCAAATCAATCATCAGAGGCAAGTTGTAAGGATTGGAAGACTGAGGTCTTCTTGATTGTTCAACACCATACTTTCAGCTCTTGATTTCCTTCATCAAATTCATAAAAAAAACTTTTGCAGAAAATCTCATTGGAGATCATTGTAATTGTAATTTTTAAAGGGGATTGAACATGAATTACATCAAACCACAGGAAAGATTAATGTAATTAACCCTTTCAGATAAAAAGGATGAACTAATGCTAGAAAATACACCAACATTATAAAAATTTACGAAGTTTGCAATCCAGATGTTGCCAAACAGAGCCTCATAGGAGTAATAAATAAACAGGAAACACACTCGAGAGAATCTTTTTCACTCAATGACGTTACTACCTGAAATGGCGAATCCGTAATTAAACCAATCAACAAGCCCACTCTCAAACCCTGACCACACCCCAACAAAACCAACATCATAAAATTTGGTGGGCTGAGACTCTTGAAGGTAAGAAAGAGAGTTCCTACTTCTCCTACCACATAGATGGCAGGCTCAGTCGCGGCCAGAGCCATTTTAATGTCACGCGCCGCCGATTTATCTATTAAACCTACCTTCCAGCCGCTCCTTATACGTCCCCTGCTCCCCGTGGCCGTTCCGAAGAAACGCGCCGCCATAAGCTGCTTGATTTCTGGCGTCGACGGCGGCGGAGTCTCCGATGAGTTTGTTTCCACACGAAAATCCAGCTTCGGGCGTGAATTCACCGTCTTAGCAAATATGCTGAAGAGAATTGAGCCACTGGATAATTCGGTTATATCGAAGGGGGTTTCGGATTTCGCCAAGGATTCGATGAAGCAGACGATTTCTACTATGCTTGGTTTATTGCCGTCCGATCAATTTTCCGTCACAGTTAAGGTTTCGAAAGGCCCACTCGATCACCTCATAGTGTCATCTATTATCACTGGGTAATTGATTTGTTAAATACATGAATTGTGAAAAATTGATGTATTAATTAAGTCAATTCATAATATATATATCTAAATTATGTATTTTAGGTATACATTGTGGAATGCAGAGTATAGAATATCGTTGATGAGGAATTTTGATATATCAGCTGACAGATTGAAGATGTCGGATTCTGCGGAGGGCGATGGGGATTCGGATGTGTGTGATGGTGGGGGAAGTGAAAAAGGTGTTGTTGGTGGAGTTGAAGGGTGTGTGGAAGAATTGGGGACAATGAATCTTCAGAAGTTTGGGGAGTTGTCTAAAGAAGCAATAAATTATATTCAGCAGTTAGAATCGAAGTTGTCTGCAGCCAAGCAGGTGAGGGATTTTATTTCTTAGTATCTGAATTTTGGCCTTGTGGAAGATTTTTTCAAGGAGCAAGAAATGAGTTGAAACAAGAATCCTGGTGCAGCAGCCAATGCAAAGAAAAGAGGCTACTTGACTAGTTTGCTTGAAGATAAAATGAATAACAATTTAGTTAAGCTAGGAAAACGTTTCTTAAATCAATGCTGGTAGCTTAACAATCTATTGAATTAGATGATTAGCCATTTTTCTTGATATATAAGAAGTTGATGTGGTGAATGAAGTTTGAAATGAGGAAGATTTGCAGGTCCTGGTTGAAATGGCATAAATTGGTCCAAAAGATCAAAAAAAAAAATGTTGAGCTGGATAGAAAGCAAAACATGAGGACAACAAACATGGTTTGAATGATCTGCAAATTATAACTAGATGATTTACTTATAGACATGAAATAAAAAGTTTTTACTTGTCTTATATTCTAAGATGATGTGTTAAACTTGATAATAATTTCCATGGAGCATCCAAGAGCCTTACATGGATACATTGTACTGATATTGTTAAATGACTAATTAAATTGGGATGTGATTGTACTTCATAAATAGCATAACTAGGTGATCATGTTCTTCCGGTATCAACCATATTTTAAAGGCCTGAAAATATTCTACTTCATGCTATATGTGCATAGTTATTGCTTAATGACTTGATGAAGATGCATGAGGTTACCTATGTTATTGTCCTCATTTGATTGGCGTAACCAGTTTATCTTGTTAATGAATATTATCATATTCTAATAGCATGAATTTATTTTACTGACTTACTTTAAGTGAGGAATAATTGCTTTAATGACCTGGTTAAGTGCATGGGTATAACTATTCATGGAATACCTTATAGGCTCTCCAGAAGTTCTGTTGTGGGTACCTTATGTTATCATTATTATGTAATTTGGTTGAAGAAATCTCACTGTTTATATTGACTATCTGCTATCTCTGTATATTTTCTTAGGAGTTACATGCCGTCAAACAAGAAACTTTGCAAATGGAGCATATCAGGAAGAGTAATAACAACCTGCTAGAGTACTTAAGGTCATTGGAGTCTGATATGGTAATAATCTTATTTCTTAATGTGTTCCTTTAGGGTTAACTTGCATTTTTAGTCTTAAAAGACAATTCTTTAATATATTTCTCATTTTTGGTCTCATACATATACTCTCTATTTAGCACTTTTGGTCCCAGGATTGTTTAGTTTCACACTTTTGGTGGTGACGAATGTCAAAAGTGCAAAACATTATAAAAAATGGCCAGAAGTGCGATTTTATAAAGCACGAGGCGAAGTGTTAGGTCCGACCCTATGAGATTAAAAATGAAATTTTCCCAGTTCTTTTATCTTTGACTTTCAAAATGAATGATGGTATGTACATTATATACTTCAGGTATCGGAACTATCTAGACCGTCCTCACCTGAGGTGGAGGAAATTATACACCAACTTGCTCAAAATATATTGCGGAGATTTTTTAAAGATGAGATAGCCTCTGACTACGAGGGAGACTCGGTTTCAAGCAGTCTACAGAACAAACAAGACACAGATAATGAGTTTTGTGATACCATTGGCACTTCAAGGGATTATTTGGCCAAGCTGCTTTTCTGGTTAGTGCAAAATTGTGTTCTACTTTTTCATAGTGTTTCGTACTTTTATTATATTAATGTTCACTGCATATTTGAAAAAAAGTAAATAAATGTTTTTTCTATAAATTTTCTTTCTAATTTTTTTTCCATGATTATAATAAAACGACTATAATATTTTGGCAGGTGCATGTTACTGGGCCATCATTTACGAGGCTTGGAGAACAGATTGCATCTAAGTTGTGTTGTTGGTTTGTTGTAAGTATATAAAGAGGGATAGATGTATATTCTCCTTTTATACCTTTGAACTTCTTTCCCCCTTTTCTCTTTTGATCAATTTTGCTCTTGGTGTTTTATTTACTTTAAAAATTTATACTACTTTACTTTATCAGACAGAACATTGAAAATATAGTAATTGTTCCAATAATTATCTGCTACTCTTTTGTTGAGCACTGGTTTGAGAGAAATGAGAAGAGAACAATGTGAAACTCGAGTATTAAAGTTTTGGGATCCCAAACCAGGTTTTACAGAACTAAAGTATCCACGTCTAGTGTAATACACTTGCTATTGGAATGTTTGCCAACGTGTTTGTCCCACTTGGCCAATTTTTCCCATGACTGTTCGTGCAGTCTTTAACCTGTTGGTTGCTGGCACCAATTATTAAGTTTTAGACTAGGGAAACCAACAAAATTGCTTCCTAACTTACTCAATCGTCATCTCATCAGTGGTGCACGGATTTATAAAATTTTCAAGTCATGACACCGTAGGGATATGACTAAATATAGATAGTATAATAATTAATTGTGTAGAATCCATCTTCATGAATCAGTTGAACATAAAAGAAAGGCAATTTCTTTTCAGTAGGGCTAGAATAAAATCAGTTTAAATCACACAAAAGGAACCAAACCGTAGCCAAATGCTCTTGAAAAAACATAAACATCAGAGAGATCGAAAGTGGGACTCAGCAGCAGAGACTGAACAGATCTGCAGCATCAGTGACTGAACAAATCTGCAACACTAAATCAAAAGAACGAGTACAATATATCTTTTCGAAGAACATATGGACACGCCAGGTGAAGTATCCCTACATGTATGTTGATCATTGTGAGGGGCGTTTTCCATGCATGTCCTTGCAATACTGATTTATATGCCACGGGCATGCATGCCTTTGTTCGCATTATTAGTAAAAACATTTGAATAAAGAATCTACAGTATTTCTTAAAAGGGTACATCCTGAGTTCCCATCACATCATAACAAAGGAAAACCAAGATCAAGATTTGTACGGGGAAAGAAAGAAATAATCTTGTAGAATTTTTAAGATCCTGATAATAAATATATATAAACACAAATGTCACATGGTACAACATTAGCACATTGCCAGGCTAATTCCAAAAAAATTCACCCTTTCTCTAATATTGCGTTCACTCACAATCGTGACTAAGAGCATAAAACTCTATGATCATGATGCAATAAAACGAAAAGGAAATGGAGAAGTTGGTATTTCTCAAACCTCAAGTTAAAATTACATTCGTTGTGTTGTTTCCTGTACTGTCTGTACATCATCAAAAGAAACGTATTTCAAAAGTTGGTTGCAAAATTCTGCTATACTATTATCCCCTCCTATGCCACCTATCTCCTGCCAGAAAATCACTAGGAATTTGTTACAGGAGAGAGCAAAACAATCAAATAAACTGACAGACTCTACAATTGACATTATGGGTCAGCCCTTCTTTCTATATACACAGAGCAATGGCCATTGACTTAATCTCACAAGATGATTTGAATCCTCAAGTAAAAAGTTTATGCTCCTTGTGGTCATTTGGTTTGTTGACAAGTAATTATTGAACTGCTTGAGCAATATGATCCAAGTGCAACTAAAGCCAGAAACAAAACACAAAAAGCATGAGAGAGAGAGAGAGAGAGAGAGAGAGAGAGAGCGAGAATTTTTGTCATCTTAGTTCGTAATCGAAGGAAAATCGCAAAATTGTATATTTAGTCTCACAAACTGGACGCTCTCAACACTTTCCATCTAGTACTTAACAAAATTGCATTATAATCCTTCCTTTAGAAAATTGCACCTTTGGTCCCATATAGACCATTTTAATTATGCATATTTTGGTCCCGAACTAGATGGAAAGAAAGTGATGGGACCAAAAATGCAATTTTGTAAAATGTATAAGCAAAAGTGTTGAAGGTCCATTCATGTGGGACTGAATATGCAATTTTTCCTTGAATGCCCGTAGGCATACCTCATAGCAGCAAAATCATAAAGAGGCTGCTAAAAGCTGGTGATATTGTTGCACCCTTGCTTGGTCTTTGCGCGAAAGTCTTTCTGCCAGTCTGTTTTTTCTTCTCTTTCCCAAACGCATAAAAAAGTCCTCCGTGTCTAGGACATACGAGATCTAAAACAACATATTGTGATCAAATTTGAACCTCCAACAAAATACAACGACTATCCAATAAAATAATGCAAGTAAAAAAGAAGAATTGTGAGCCATATCTTTTTTTGAAAGTATAGGATGACTTGAGGAATATTAACAAACTAGACCAAATCAAAGCCATGATTAACAATAGAATTCTTATACCTTTGATGAGGTTGCTGCCATCTTACATTCCAACCCATTCATGATCAGAACTTTATCTGTCGACATAGATAGAGCAGTAGATTCATCGAGATTAGCATACTTGCGGATATTCCTGCACATGTTACAAGTAACCACACATTGTAATATATTATGATCATATATAAATTGTGCAGTTACACAATTAATTCACCGTATCACGAAAAGAAGAGGTAAATCTCCACTCCCCTCTTTTTCCTCATTCATTTTGCCCCAACCCCTAGGCACCTTATAGATCGGTTTTGGCTTAGTTTCGCGAAACCATGAATTGGGCCAGAACCAATCCAACTCATACGTGGGTCAGGCTCAAGTGAAACCAAATCCAAAATCAAATTAAACCTAGTGTAACCTACCACCTACAATTTTTTTTTTTAAATTCAATTCAAACTCTAAAAAGACACCGATATGACACCTACCACCTACTCTGCCATCTCAAAAGCTTATAAAAGTCAGGATTTAACACCTACTACCACCTACTTCTCTCATCTCAAACTATATACAATTTATGGATTTAATATCTACCGCCTACTTTTCCCTCCAAACCCCCAACATCCAAACGCAATCCAAATTTTGTTTCAAAGGTTTTGTCAAAACCACCGGAACCAATATTCTGAAACAAAAACTCATTGAAACCAGCCAACGCCAATCCATATGGACCCCTAGCTTTTTATAGATCAACAATAATGATAGCTTTATACTCAAATAAAAAGACTTGACTGCCCAAAGTCCGCTTTCACAAAGCTCGGATAGATAAGTAACAAAACACTATCAATTATGTTACCAAAACCAATCATATTCCAAATTGCATAGAACTCAACTCCCCCTACTGGTTATTCGGGCGTAGCACCAAAAATATATGTTACAATGACACTACTGAGAGGTACACATTCAATCCAGTAGGTGTGGATGAAGTCTATTGTTGTTTAGTTAAGAAAGAGTGACAAAGGAAATCCAGATTCGAGAAATAAATGTCATAATTCATGTTGTGAGGTTATGGTATATACTATATACCCAAAAAGTAATGTGTACATGTCCCTGATGACTTTATTTCCTAATCTTTTTATTCAATAAATGTTGAATTCAATTGACAGATATTACACATTTTTAGCATAAAGAGGGTCCTCTCATATTTCAAAGTTGTGTAATTAAAACTAATATTCATACCTTTTCATCACAATCCTTGATGACTCCTTTTTCCCTTGAACAACCGAAAGATAATCTTTATGGAGATAAGTAGCAAAATTAGGATCTACTGAAACTGCAACAGCTTCAGACTTCTCATTTCCACCATCCATCAATTGGATAGATAAACGAGTCGGAGATGACGTCTACAAAAAGCATGTATACAAATCAGCTTCCAACTAAAATTTGGGAGATAAGGAAAACAATGTATAAATACTAGGAATTGGTTCAAGTAAAACCTACACGTTCAAGCCGATATATGTTCTCATCCTGCAGAAGAACATGGACATTTTCATAATAAACTGAATCTATATACTTCTCTGGATTCCTACTAATTTCATACTCGTATAATTGAAGCAGCTTACAATCCACATCTTCAGTTGAAACAGTTTGAAGCTTCAGAAGAAACAAAAGAACTCAGGAAATATGTAAGATGACGCAATTACAGAGAAGGTAATGTATGTTATTAATGGGATTACCTGTTTCACCAACTTATATATCAACTTATCCAAAGTAAAAAGGATGTAGGAATGATTCCCTATCAATGATCGACAATCATCTTCAAATTTTGAATTATCTGAAGTTCCATCAAGTAAACTAAATAATGCATTCATGAACCTGTGATGAACATTGTAAGCAGAATCAGTAGAAAGCAATATATATAGTTTAATGAATGTTCAGAAACTAAATTTTGCAACTAAACCACCTTTCATAGGGATCTGTGCTCTCATCCTTGGTGGTTCTCCATTTGGATTCACCAGAAACAGAATTCACCCTAGCTGATAATATTCTCTCGTACAGTATCTGTAAACATGAAAAACAGAATTATATACCATCATGAGAAAACAATGAAGATAAACTTACAGTACTTTACCTGATGCAGACGAAAAAGAACGTAAAACGTATCATTTCCATAGAAAACCCGCGATCCCTTTTTCTCATCACCTACTAATTGAGGAGCCACATGCTTTGACATAGGTTTACAATGCTGCAGATCTCGTCTAGACTGTAGCGCCGAAGCAGCACCTCCTCCATTACAGTGAGCTTCACTTGCATTTTCGGCCTCTCCTTCACTCTCGGCTTTGCCATCAAGCTCTCCATCTTCCTCTTCCACGGGGTCTTCCCGTGAACACTCATCTGCAGCGGACTCACTGCCTGAAACATCTTCACCAGCCTCAGAAACATTTTCACTGTCCTCATCGTCAGCATCTGCACATATCTCTTCACGATCCCCTATTTGACCTTGAATCCCATCATTGCCACAACTTTTGTCAAGCAAGGCTTGTGAACTGCCATCCTGACAGGCATCAAAATTATCTTCAAAATCACCATTAGGGGAAAGCTCACCCTCTTCTTTCTCATTTTTACACGGATCAACAGAATTCTCATTATATCCTCCATTCTTCAATTGTTTCGATCTAGATGCTTCCCCATCCTGTCGCATACAAGAAAACATGATTATTTCTACTTTGTACAGAAAACAACCAAGACAATGTAATAGCCATGTCCCATCGGCGCATACACTCACACATATTCCAACAAGTAAACGGAAAGAAAAATGAAGACAATCATGATCATCAAGAACAAAAGCTAAAACACACAGAAATTATCATATAAAATATGCCAACTCCAGTTCAAAGTAAAACTCTATTGAGTCAAGCCAAAGCATGAACTCAAACCTCCAGGGACAGTATATCTTCTCCAGTAGGCTTGGTTCCGTTGTCCTCGATGACACCATTATTTGCTCGCGATGAAATTGCAACACGACCTATTCAAAATGAATTCCATTATAATGAAAAATAACTCAAATAAACCAAAAAAAAAAAAAACAAAGGAATTGGGAAAAAGAAAAACATATAATGCTTATTGTGGTGTCGGCTATAAGAAAAAAATGTTTATATGTTAAGTAATCTTCAGTAAACTTTGAGACTTTAGTTTACATGCATACCATGGTTAGCATCAGGTCCTGAAGGATATTGCATGTCAGAGTTGGTTAATCTTTCATCGGAAACCATATTTAGTCCTTCTTTAGCCAAAGCATCCACAGTTGTGAAGCCAGTCCTGTTGAAACTCACTCGTTGGGGTGATGAGTTAGTATTACCATTGCAGTTAGGCTTTGACTGCTTCAAGATAGCAGCATCTGTTTTTGGGCTTCCTTCACTTTCTATCATGTTTGTTGTGGTGTTTTTCACACTTCGATCTCTAGTGGTACCATCATCTTCAGTAGCCTCCTCTGAACCATGCAGCGGGGAGTAAACACCCAGCATCGGCTCAAGAAAACTTGTCCAGAACCTCAACACTTTATTTAACTGTTCTTTAGTTGAGCAAACTTCTTCACATGAATACTTGATAATCTTATAAATATCTTCGTGAACTTCATTATCAGCATATTCAAATTCAAGGTTTGGAATTATAGAATGTCTACTCCCAGCAGCAATACTAAGAAGAACATCATCTTCTTTCTGCTGTTTCTCCTTGATTTCTTTGATCTCTGCCACTAAGGCTGCCAACCAAAATCATGAAAAAAAAACAAACAGTAACTCGCAGGATACTGCAAAAATCTTGAAAGCCAAGCACATATAACTGGGATCATATACACCATACTAGTGATAAACTTACACTTTGTGCTCAAGTTCTTTGAATCTTGTTGCTTGAAATAGAAGCTCCGATGGTCAAGAGACTTGTAATGATTCTTAGAATATATTTCAGCCCAAACTTTGTTAAAATCTGAACGACACTTTGTCCAATCCTCCTGCTTCTGCTTTAGACGGGTTAGGATAACAGGCAACGCCATAGATGGATTTTTACGTAAAATGTCCATCGCATCAAGACCATGATCACCATACAGACGTTCAATGAATCTTATGTTCAGAACTAAATGGAATGAGAGAAAACCCCACTCGTCAGTACATATATACCTGTTTTTCTTCAAAAGAGAAGAAAATGAAAAGATTCCTACACAATTATCCAGGATTTTATAATTACAAACCTGTGAAATGGTCCTCAATCCGTAGGGTACTGTTTGAACCAATTGTATTATTATTAATAATGTTCAGGAGTTCTTCTGTTCGCTTGGCAGTTGAACTAACAGACTCCAACAACATGTCTAGCTCAAATCTACATTACAAACAAGAACCCCAAGGTCATAAATTTGACAAACGGCCAGACATATCCTCTTGGGGAAACTCTAAGAAATAAACAAAATGGAGAAGGCGACAAATTAAAATATAAAATAATTTAATAAAAATATAACTATGTCTACCTATCATCTTCACATCTAAACAGGCTTTCTTCGTACTGGTTTCTCCGCATGTGTTTAAACGAGTAATCCTCGCTGCCAGATGTCACAGACACCCAATGATCATTTAGAACTTGAGCACCAAGCTCTGACTTCTGGCAAGCTGAAGGTATTGGATACTGCAAAGACAATTTTTTGGGAACAAACCTTTAAGATGATATGACTAATGCTCTTAACAGTGGATTCAAAATGAGCACGAAGGAGTCTTACATCCTCAGGAAGAAGCCGATAACTGGGAGTGCAACTTTGGCAATTAGAAAGGTCAAGTTCCTGAATGGACTTTCCCCAGTACTTTAAATTGTATCTGTCCTTTTCTTTTCCCCCTTCCACTTCACGCTTTTGCTCTTTGTCATTTTCATCTATTCTCAAGGCTTTAGAGGAATTCCCTTCATTCCATAACGTTTCTGCTATTAGAAAAACATATTTGTCAGATCAGACATCAAAAAGCTGAATGACAGGAAAATTGCATGTTGAACTTCAGGGACAAGGGCCTAGTGTTTGGTAGGTAATTGGGGCTTCACTGAAGCAATAATTTTTTAAAGTATCAATACGGGAAAATTTACATACTTTTTCCCATGACACCAGCCAGAAATCCATCTGCAAAACAAGCAATCAGTTACAAATGAAAACTATTAATTCCAGACATAAAAAATTTCCAGGTAAAAATACTGACTACCAATTCGCTCACAGCGCTCCAAAAATTCATTGAAACCCTCCATAAGATCTGAGTATTTTCCAAGCAAATCAGCAACCTGAAAATAATTTGTATTAAGAATCAAACACAAAAGGAAACAAAAGAAGTAATTCTATATAATTGACACAAAACATGCAAAACTAAAGTCACTCAATAGGACTTTGTATGTGCAAAGCAACTAGATGCATAAATAGGAATTGGATATGGAAAATATGGGAAGCACACAAGTATTGTAGTTTCTAAGAGAGAACAAAATTCAAACACGTGTTAGTAACATATTTTGAAATTCAAAAAGTTATAAGCAAAATATTAACAGTAGTAGTAGATGGCACAATGCTCATACCAAGCTCTGCAATTCCTTCCTAGTAATGATTTCAGTACTGTAAATGTGAAGGCATTTTAAGAATGCCTGGTAATCATCTGCACTGCGTAGCCTCTCTTTGACTTTTTCACAAAAGGTGAACTCGTGGCCGTCCTTACCTGAAAAGATCAAAGATAACTAAATTTTAAAAAGCTCATTCTTAAATCAAACATCCAACAAGCAATATAGATGAAATACAACGTACAGGAAAAATTGGCACCGTAAGATAATTTATTCAATTCGGAGGAAATAATCTAAAAGGATCTTTGCTTCTTTATTCACTTTTTCCTACCTTATGTATTCCTTCTTCCCACTCCCCCCACTCCCTTTTCTTGGGATGCGCAGGCAGGGGTAGCTTGTTGAATTTTTTTTACCTAAATTTGGCATTGAAAGTATATACTACAAATTTTGGTACCACTATCTAATATTTAATCGAAAATATATCCAATTCCCAAATAAGAAAATAAAAGTACAAATAAAAACCCAAGATTTATGGTGCAGCATGATGATTGTTTACATGAAAGTAAACCAAACAGCTTTAATGTTAACAAAAACAATATTATGGTTAACTCACTTTGCATTGCATCTTTATCATCATAGGAGGCCAAATTCGAGTTTCCTCCAAAGTCATCAACTTTCCGAGCAGATTTCTTTTTCTCAGAAAGACAGTGCATATTAGTGTCCCCGTTGTTCTCGGTGTCAGGATCTCGGTCATTTTGATCGCGGATCCTCTTATCCCTGTTTTCCTTTTCCACATGCCTCTTATGCTCTTTGTGCAACTTCATAACTGTTTTGTCATCATCCATATCTTGGCACTCTACACTAATATCTCGTTCTCCATGGGGGTCCATAATCCTGTCCCTCCGTAACCGCTGTTAAAATGTGGGGCACACAAGTTTCAGCAATAAATCAACTTACTAGAAATGGCTGTGTAATAAGATTTAATGTGGGAAAGAACCTTATCTATGTGAGAGCTCCTCTCATCATAACGAAGAGAAGAATGACGGCCAAAAGAAGTAAGAGAAGCTGATGGTGCGGCTGAAGTATCTGGCAGAAATCTGGTGAACTCATCAAGAAGATCTGGATGGTCATGAAAAAGTACCTCAACCTGCAAATTAGATATATTAAAACCTAAAATTTTCAAATGAACAATGGAATGATAGGGGATCCAAGGCAGCACACAGACCTCTTGGTAGACCTCAGTAATGCCCTTGTGTTCCTTACGATACATATTCAAGATGTCCAGGAAAGATTTATAAACATGATCATCGTTTTGAAAACGTTTCTGCAGGTGAACAAACGAAGTACAGATTTTCATATGAGTGATGCCCCTAGAAACAAAATTAGGACCAGCTATTGTCATATGAGAGATAAAAATTCAACCTTGATCTTGTTGACGAAACTGATAGCCTCTTCAAACTCAACTGTCCTCTTCGGTGGAGCCTCTTCCACTTCAGTGAGGGTAATTTCATAACCCTTAGGTAAGAATGTGTTAAACCCAAGGATCAGATTGGGATGCCCTTTAAACAAATTTTTTACCCTTGCTATGACACCAGTAGTGTCAATTCTGCCAGAATACAAATTAATCAAAAGTAAAAAAGATATGCTTCGTTCATTCCTCGAAGGCACAAGTTGATTTTAACAAGAAAGATTCATTTACCTTTGACCCTTGAAATCTTTCATGACATCAAGGAACCTGTCATATTTTTCTCTTTGATCTTGGAACATGTCTTTAACTTCCTTCAAATAACTCAATGCATCATTGGTAGTCAGTTTTTGTGTACTACCGGCAGCATTAACACCAGCACCACTACCAGTACCTCCAGCACCAACCCCATTAACGCCGCCTCCAACTCCTCCTCCTCCTCCTCCTCCTCCTCCTCCTCCACCACTTCCACCAATTCCACCTCCAACAGGGGCATGTGACGGCCCATTCCTTCATCACAATAAGAAAGGAAATTTATGTTATGTTAAAAATCCACAAAAAAGACAACACCTGTTCATCACATGTAACAAAGCTCTATCTAGTTCCTAATTCTCTACTTACACTCCAAAATATTTATGTCATAACTCCAACAGACTCAAAACACATCTGGTTACCTATTACTTTTAAGCTTGTTACCAGAGACCACCAATTTGCCGTTACTACCTGATTCAAATAATAGCCTCCATTGAAGACAGCCAAAAGGAAATTACTAGACTTAGTTAGTCATTGAAATTATTCCCTCTCTCCCTCCCACCCACCTAATAATCCAAAATAAAACTAATGAAAACACAAAAAGCAGTGTTACCAAAAAGCAGTGTTACCCATAAAGATCCAACCTTTCAAGTCATATACACTCAGAAACCCTAGTCAACAAAACATTAACCTAATTCTTCTTTATTTCTTTCCACTTTTATTCCAACTGCTTTTAAGGAGGTGACCTAATCAAAATTCCAATACGAGACAAAAGTCGGTTCCAAATAATTCTTCTGATCACAAAAGTTTCAATCAAATCCAGTCCATTAACTTCAAAATTTTATCACGAAACTACAGTGCGTCTCCACATGAAATACATAACAGGACCGAGAATAAATCGAAGTAGAATCACTACAAACGAAAACAGTTTTAGATGTATAGAATTAAACTTCAACAAAAGAACTTACGATTCTGCGCGAGAAGAAGAACCAAATGGCCGCTTAAACTGAGGGTTCACATACACCTCATCTCGCAATCGCTTCATCTCTCTACACATACACAAACTCTAACGTTAACAATAACCGAGCAAAAACTCAATCTGTTAATCTCAACAAAAAAAAAAAAACTAACCTGCAAAATCCTCTCCCTTTAGAAAAAGGAAAAGAGTATACCAGTGAAACAGATCTAATACAACACTGAATTAACGAACCAGAATATTGAACATCAGTTCAATTGTTTAGGATCAAACTGTAATTCAAAAATTCTCAAAATTTTCACTCTTTTTATTATTTTCACCTCTCTCTTTCAGTTGGGGAAACAACAACGAATTTCAAGTGCGAGAGACCAAACGAAGATGTAAAACTCTTTTGTGAACTTTATATTTTATTATTACGTGCAATGTATATTGTGTGTGAGAGAGCTTAATCTTATTATTATTACGTGAGTCTGAATTTTCGAAAAGTAAAAAGTGGCTAACGTTTGGGCTTTAAGGGTTTAAGGAGTTTATTAAATTATTTGGGCTTTGTGTTTGCTCAGAAGTGGGCTTCAATGGCCAAATGTCCCAATTTTGTCCTTGCCAATGCCAGCCCGTTGGGAAGTTGGCAAAGTTTGCAATAGATTTGTTCGGAGTATAAAATAATAATGCATCAAGTAGGGTTGTCAATTTGGCATATTTCAATTCGAATTCGATTTGAATCGTGTCTTTTTATTAAATTAATGAAGTTGTGACATTAACAACTTGTTAGGAAAAACATATAGGTGTGATTGAAAGTAGAAGTTTTATTACACGATTTTTTTTTTATACTCGACTGAATTAGGGGTAGACGTTGGGTTCGGGTAACCCAAACCCTATCCGTCCCATTTTTCAAAATATCAGAATGAGATGAGTATTTTTTGGGTTTGGGTACACAAACTTGAAAATCCATATTTTTTTACGGAATACGGGAAGAATTTGGGACCCGTAATCCCGTCCTGCTTCCGAGTACCTGAGTTATTACGGGACGAGTTTGGTATGAAATGTGTCAATCCCGAAATTTACTACACCCATATCTCTAAACTCAAACCCGCCCCGTGCCCACCCTTAGACATAATTCAAAGAATATCCAATGAACTCGAAAAAATTGAATCCAAAAGATTTGGATCCGACCTGCACAGAGCTAACCCTACATTATTAGGGACCCTAGGCGAAATTTAGAATGGGGCCCCACGTCCTAAAAAATTATGTATAATTTTTTTTTTTGTGTGTGTTTTAGGTATCTGTTAATATTTCTAGTATGCACTTTTTATATTTTACATAGTTCTTTCTTGTGACATTATAATTTACAATTTTATTAATTTTAATTTTGGAAAACATCTTTTGACCGAAACAGTTGTGAATATTAAATGCATGTTACTAGAGTGTAATTTAGTTTGTTAAGGGAAAATACTACAAAAGAGGTTCAAAAATCAGTCAAAACGGGTAAATAACTTTTCTTGGCCTTGAAAACCATACAAAAATATTCAACCCGAACACAATCGTTTTCTTAATTCAATTGTTTTCATATCAACCTATTGTCTAACTCGTATCTACCGTCTAATAAAACTTGTTGGAATTCTTACGGGAAAACGAGCCTCAGGCAGCGGAATAATAAAAAAATTAGGCTCCTCTTGTCAGGATACAATCCGGTATATTTAAATTAACATAAAATAAGTAAACAGATCTGAAGAATCAATTATACCTGTTTCCTAGCAAATTTGGGCCTAACTTTGTACTATAGAAAAAAACGCCAAAGAGACATATCTCAAACTTTCTCCAACTTTGCACCTTTGGTCCCAAGCTTTCTTTAACGCCCCACATGTTGCGTCTCTACGGTTCAATACACCACATACACACGAAAATCTCGAAGCTTCTGATCAACTAGAACATAGAAGAATTGAGATGCGAAACTCGGAAGAAACGGACAGAAGTCGATCGGCTTTAATTTCAAATATTATTTCAAAAAAAAAATCTCTTAATTATTCCCATCTCCTTCTTCCTCGTACCCACAGAACCACTCTTTCATTTTATGATTAGGGTTTTTTGTTTTGGCAATCTGAATTAGTTCTAAATTTTTAACTCAAGTCAAATAATTTTAATATCTTTTGTATTATAATACTATTTAACTTTCAAGTAATCAAAATTTTATACGAATTGACAATTAAGACTATCAATATAAGATCATTTGAAACATTTTTAGGGGAAAATGCACTTTACATCCTTTCCTAAATTATAAATTTTGAACTTTACCACCCAAAAGTATAAATTAAGTTCATATAAAATTAATTGCACTTTCCCCCCTCAAATGATTATATGCCAATTTAGATCATCGTAAAGTATATAGAAAAATATAGATATTACTTCTCATGATTCACGTGGTCTTTTAGTTTTATAAGTTTGGAAGATTAATTTTCGGTTCTACAAGACTAGATCATCGGAGTGTAAGATAAAAAATTATAATTAAAGATATTTTATGAAATAAAAAATGTAAAATATTTAAATTGGAGACTGAAAATGTAAATTTGTAAAGATTAGGACAAAAGCACAAAATATTTTTAAAAAGTGGAAGCAAATTTGGTGAAGGACGGAACAGAGATGCTAATATATATATACACAGAGCAGCAGTACACACTGATTACAATAGCATAAGAATTTAATTTCATAATACTCTTTCAAAAAATGGTATATTACCACCTTAAATAACACACTATCATTCGATTGTTTCACTTGTGTGAGGATTCCTCTGAAGATTCACAAGTGAATAATAAGCACCATTTGGCCCTTTACCCAACAAAGAAGAATGAGTCCCCTTTTCTACAACCTTTCCTTTATCCAAAACAGCAATAGTGTCACAATTCTGTATGGTACTTAACCTATGTGCCACAACAACACTAGTCCTTCCGACCATCACCCGTTCAAGCGCATCTTGCACAACCTTCTCTGACTGAGTGTCCAATGCACTCGTAGCCTCATCTAGCAACAAAATCGCAGGATTTTTTAGTATAGCACGAGCGATAGCTATTCTTTGCTTCTGCCCACCGGATAATTGTAGTCCTCGATCCCCACAAAAAGTATCATATCCGTCCTTTAGTCCAGCAATGAAATCGTGGGCGTTCGCCGCTTTAGCTGCTTCGATGATCTCAACTTCGTCGGTATCTTCGAATGCTCCGTACGCGATATTTTGCCGTATGGTACCCGAGAATAATGTGGGTTCTTGACTAACTAGTGCGATGTGCTTCCTCATTGACCTCAAGTGATAAGACTTTATATCTCGTCCATCGATTTTGACCACTCCACGACTTGGATCGTAGAATCTTTCAATTAGGCTGATAATGGTTGATTTTCCGGACCCACTTTGTCCGACTAACGCGGTCGATTTTCCAGCCTCGATGTCTATGGAAAAGCCTTTAAAGATAATTGTATTGGGCCTAGCTGGATAGGCGAACTCAACATCGTGTAGCTCAATGTGCCCCGTTAGTTTATCAGGCTTGAACCCTTCCGGATCTTCGGGTTCGATCAAGGAGTACCGATCCAACACCGCAAAAACCGATCCAACCGCATTGGCACCTTTGTCTAGATCATTTGTCATTGTTCCGGCATCGGCTATAACACGACCCGTGCTAACCAAGATCATGAAAGTTTGGAATAGGGCCTCAGCTCCAATGAAGCCTTCAGCTATAAGTTTGCCACCATACCAAAAATCTAAGGCCCAAGTGCATGTCATGAGACTTTGGGAAGTCCCAAGCCCAATACCGGCAAACCATGATTGCCTTATGCTTTCTTTTTTAGGACCTTCTTGTGCTTTTTCGAGCATTTGGAGAATCCGAGCTTGGGAAGAGAAGGCGGCCACTGTTCGAAGATTTGAGACTGCTTCGGCTGCAAGCTTGCTACTCTCGAATTGAGCTTTCATTGCTTTCTTTGACATGTTCTTCAGAAGGACGCGTTTGCAGTAGTAGCAAATTATGATTAAAGGTTGTACGGCTATCATGACCAATGCAAGCTTCCATGCAATCGCAAGGCCCATGGTGCAAGCGATGATTACGGCAGAGAATGTTTGGATGAGGAGAGCCATCCGATCGCCTACTAGAGACCGCACCTGTAAATTAAAATTGTGAGATATCAAACTAAGTGATCATATGTCGAAAAATTGTAAACACGTTAAAATTTCAATTTTTTTGGTTTCTTCATATATGTGTATATGCAAGATAGAGTGCCTAACACAAAGGCAAACACTCGATTCTACAATTGGTATTAGAGTCAAAGTCACAATTTCGACTACAAGTACTTTATATAGAAGCATTTTTAGCACAATCATTATGAAAATATAATAAAATACTATGATAAAATTGTAGTTAGTGACCATACCACATTGGCATCTTTGGCTAGTCGAGCGCAAACGGCACCGGTCGAATTCTCATCTTGATCAAACCACCCAATTTCAAAGGTGAGCATTTTCGACAACATTCTTTCTCTTATTCTCTTTGTCAACTTCTCTCCCATGGCTGCAAAATTATAATGCTGACATACATTGATCAACATTGAGAAAACCGCCAAACCTAGAAAACAAAGTGCGTATATTCTTATCCTCTCCTTAATTACACTATGATCCGGTATAAAATAAACGGATATCATAGATCCCATTGCAAACGCGTATAATGGTTGAATAGCACCGAATAATATAGCACCCATACACCCAAATAACCCCTGCTTCCATTCCGGCAAATTCATAGCTAATAATCTTCTAAATGAAGGTGCTGGAAATACTTGATCATCACGGGACATGATCGGCATGTCAAGTCTGCGACTTGGTGGACCCGAGTTGGCTGAAGTAGACCGACTGACTAATGAAAGCCTTCTACTACTAGTGTTATGCATATTCGTGTTCGTAATAGATGATGATTTGGTAATACTAGTATCATTGACATATTCTTTGGATTTCTCGGTTTGTTGGAGGCGAATGAGTGAGGTGTATAGGCCACGATCATCTTCGATGAGGTCATCATGTGAGCCAATCTCCATTACTTGGCCACTTTGGACCACGGCTATGAGGTCAGCATTGCGAATGGTGGAGAGACGATGGGCTATGGTTATGGTGGTTCGGCCCATGGCTGCCTTGTCGAGAGCTTCTTGGACTACTCGTTCGGATTCCGAGTCTAGAGCACTTGTGGCCTCGTCAAGTAGGAGAATTTTAGGTGCTTTGATTATGGCTCTAGCTATAGCTATTCTTTGCTTTTGGCCTCCGGACATCTGAACTCCTCTCTCACCAACCTATATACAGAATCGAAATGGAATTAGTCAGATGAACATCAAAATTGAAGTAAATACGTGAATCAGAGAAGAACTAAATGGACAAGCCACACTAACCTGAGTATCATAACCTTGAGGCAACTGGCTAATGAAGTTGTGAGCATTAGCAGCTTTAGCAGCCTCTACAATCTCTTCAAATGACGCATCTTCTTTGCCAAAAAGTATATTCTCTTTAATCGTAGTAGCAAAAAGTGCCGGCTCCTGACTCACCAACCCCATTTGAGACCTTAGCCACTTTAGTTGCAACTTATCTATCGCTACTCCATCAAAGAGAATTTCACCGTTAAGTGGGTCGTAAAATCTTTGTAATAGAGCAACTACTGTTGACTTTCCGGATCCACTTCCTCCAACCAATGCCACCGTTTTTCCTGCCGGGACTTTTAAATTAAAATCTTCAAAAATTATGCTCTCGGGCCTTGAGGGGTAAGCGAACTCGATGTGTTTGAACTCGACTTCTCCATACACGTTCTGTAGGATTTGGCCTTCCATGTTGTCTGAATCGATTTTGGGGACTCGGTTAATGACTTCCCTTATTCGCTCCCCTGCTGCACTCGCTTCGGAAAAGTACTTCAAGTTTGACAAACCCGAACCCAATGATCTGTAGAATCGAAAATCTTCTTAGTTATTGTACCAAAAAAAACAAAACAAAAAATCTTCTTAGTTATTGGACAAAAACCATAATATAACAATAGAGCTAATCTGATACCATATTGAAGAGTGAAATGTAAAAATACCCCGTATGCTTTGCTGAAGTAAAAAACCTGTGTTATTTTTATTAGCAATAACCACCCTGTGTTATTTTTTATTCAGCAAAAAAAAACCTCCCATGTTGGAATACACACAACAACATTTTGTGCCTTTCCCGTAACTTTTTCCCGGCGGTTTTTTTATTCGCGTCGCCCCTTACTTTTTTCGCTTTTCCGGTGCTTAAAATGCGCCGGGAAAGCTCCTGAATGTTGTAGTGACATATGTTGCAGAAAATTGACAAGCATACCCCCACAAAAAATGCGAAAACACCCCTATTCACCTAAAAAATTATCAATAATCCCCCTTTTAACTTTGAAAATTGATTATAACCCCCATGTTCACTTAAAAAGTTGAAAATAACCTCCCTACTGATCTATGAAGGAATTTCAAATGCAGTTTTTGCTAATAAAAGAAAGAACATAGGGAGGTTTTTGCTAACTAAAATAACACCTTTTTCTTTTTTTTTTTCCAAATTAGGCAAAGCACATGGGATATTTTTGCATTTAGCTCGACTGTAATACCATGTTGAATGTAAAACTCGTTCAAAGCTTAAGCTGCTGACAGACTTTAACTTCTAGAACAGTCGTGTAGAATTGTATGTAATGCCAAATAAAATAAACAGAACCAAGCAATAAACAAAGTAGAGGAATAAATTCTTACAATCCGCCAATTGCAATTGCGGCTCCAACGGCAAACACCGTACCACCTTGAGCGCCATCGTACATAACCAATCTACTACCGTAATAAGACATAAAGGACCAAATTGCAAATACAACGCCATTGCTTCCAACCGCCAAACCTTTGGCTAAACCTTGTTTTAGTCCTAATTTCACGGTCCCTTCTAGAGCAGCAGAGTATGAGGCAAGCATTTTGCTCTCTCCAACAAAGGAGTAAACCGTACGAACCGAAGAAATGGCTTGCTCGACTATCACACTGGCTTTATTATACTCATCTCTGATTTTTCTTGCAATACTCATTAAAGCTCTACCGTACATTAAACCTGGTATGACTAGGATTACTATAAATGGAAATCCTACGATTGCTAATCTCCATAGCATTATGAATGCTACTATATATGATCCGATGAATGTCGATAGGTTCATTACAAAAACCGGAACCTGTGAGTGAAATTAAGAATGACAGAGTCTTGATAACTGGCTTTCCAATGACAAAAACTATCCAAAATATTCATAGAAATACAAAGCGAAGAAACAATGCAAATAAGGAGTAAAAGGCAAAAATACCCCCTATGCTTTTCCTAAATGTCACAAAAAAAAAAAAAACTGGTTATTTTTACTAGCAAAAAACTTCATGTTTAGTTTTTATTGACTTACAACACCTAAATGAAAAATAAACGCAACCTTTCGCGACTGGACCACGATGTTTTAATTGAATAGGTGACTTCTTGCTACTTATTTAAATACAAAGGGGTTGTTCGTAAATTGACAAAAAAGATTTATGAAACAGGTATACCCCTGTAAATGTGTAAAATTGTTAATAACGCATACATGGACTGATTGCAAGGTGGATAAATGGTTTCAACTTTCTAATATGGGGTTTCTTTGCCAATTATGCTTAAGACATGGGGCATTTTTGCATTTTACTCATAACGAAAAGTGATAAGTACTTGAGAATTATTTAAATTCACTAACCTTTTCACTAATGGCATCTTGAATTACAAGACTGTCACTAGAGACACTTTCAATAACCTCAGCTGTGCTTGTTACATGTAAATCAAAGTAGCCAACATCTTGTCTCATTACAGCTTTTAAATATCTTATCCTTAATCTTGAAGCTTGTCTCTCTGCTGTTCTTGTCCAACAATACCCCTCTACCAAAATTAAACATTATAAGTCAGAAACTGAATTTATTTCAATTACTGTAATCTGAAAAATAAAATAATATTTTTTTTTTTTGTGAGAAAAGTACTAACCAAGAAAACAAGCGACCCATTGCAAGCAAGCCATGTAAACCAGAACCATAGCATTCTGAAAACCCAAAACAAGAAATTGAATATAATGTAACTTAAAATCTTAAACAATAAATTTAATCCAAGAAAATTACTATTAACCTTGTTAATTGAATGAGAGAAGTTATCAGCAAGTGAGATTTGAGAGTTTCCGAAACTGTTCATAAGCTTGCTAGTAACTAAAAGCATAACAGGCATAGAAATCCCATCACCAAATGCACCAAATAATCCAAAAATCATTAAGCAAATATCCCAACCATCTGAATGCATGAAAATCGACCCAAAAGAAATGCCATTTTTAATTTTCTTTTTCTTCTTCTCTACATCAAGAGTACCCATTTTTTGTTTCCCCAAAGAATAATTGCAAAATCTCTACTGTTGTTTTTATTTGGTACTCTGCAATCTATTTTTGTCGTTTGGGAAAGACGACTTCTTTACCTTTGGGTGCAATGGATGCGGGTATATATAGAGAAAGTGCAGGGTATATTTGGTCTTTTCACAAGGACGAAGACACTTAATAATTAGTTATTTTTTTAAAATTAAATTTAAAAAATAACATTAATGTCATTGTTTTTCTTTATTGTGTAAATTAAAAAATGTAAAATTGAAAAAAAAATACAGTCCAAAACCAAATGTGACAAATAATTTAAAACATGAAAATTTTGTAAATATGTCAATTAATTTAAAACGGAGGAAGTGTGTTAATCCGTATTTTTAGATTATTTATTGTTCTTTAAAATAGAGTAAAATGCAAAAATACACCATGTATTGTTCTTAATTGGCAGAAAATTCTTTTGGTTATTTTTATCAGCAAAAAATTAATTTGTTAATATTTTATTAGAAAAAAGTCCTTTGTATTATCATTTTATTATTCATTTGAAAATTAAGAGTTAATCCTTGAAAAGTTATTGTCAATTTTTTTAAATTTACAGTGTTTATATAAGTCCAATTTTTCAAGTTCACAAGGGGGTTATATATACATAGCCAGTTTCGTAAACAATAACAATTATATTTTTGTATTTAATTATCAAAAGAAGAAATATATTTAGGGGTATGGAAAATGATTATATCACAGCCTCAAACTTCACAGCCCTTTGTACAGCCCATTTTTTATTTTTTTGAAGGTAAATGTGTTACCTACTACTTGTTTAACAGGTTTTTTTCTTGAAATAATCTTTTAATCTATTAACAACCCACTCAACTTTCAAAAATTACTAAAAAGAGCACATAAATTATACAATATTACTCATATAAAAAATAATTCATTACTTTCCAAATGATAACTTATCATTTATCAATATTTGTATATAAAATATCTTAAAAATTACAATAAAAATATAAACTCATAATTTAAAAGCACTTGCAATGCCTATAATTTAGGGTTTATTACATAATGTTTAATTTAGGGTTTGATTTAGAGTTTAGGTTTTGGGGTTTAGGTTTAGGGTTTTAGGGTTTAGGGTTTTAGGGTTTTATTTTAAAATAATATTTTCAAGTTTTTCTTGGCAAAAGTCGTAGATATGGTTTGAAATTGATGAATTATTTTATAAATAGGGTTTATTTTTGTTTGATCATTAATTATGGGTTTTTTTTGCAATTTATATATTATGGGCTGTGATGTTGGGCTGTGATAATTGGCTGTGATGCTAGCATAGTCCTTAGGGGTATATTTTGTCATTTTCGCTGCAAATCACGAAGATACTCGCACGTAAAGCGAGTGAAACACAATATTCCCTCATATAGGTAATATAGGTAAATGTATTTGACTTGTTAATATATAGATGATTTTTTACTAATAAAAATAATTTAAATAGTTTCTGCTAGTCAAAATTAACTCGTGGATACTTTTGCATTTACTCCTTTAAAATATTTAGGTTTTACGAAGTTCAATGTATTTAGATATAGCATTAATTGGTTAATACATGTGAAGCTGGAAGCATGGGAATGGATCAGCGGTTGACTTTTGTAATATTTTTGCCGTCATTAATGACGATCGGGGATTAGTCATTGCATGTTTTGGGTCACGGATGATGATCCGGTTGGATTTATTTGTCTAACAATTAAAAAATGTGGGCTCTAATTTATTACTATTATATTTAATCTAATTAACTAACTATACTTCTTGATTGGTAGTACGCGAATATAAATGACTTGGTTAAGGATTTTTTTTCCAGAAAAAAACAAAAAACATCAAAGTTAAGGGCGGTTGATTATATTTGGTTTCTCTCCAGTTTACTCATAAGTAACTTTTGAGGTTTAATTCTTCGATAATAATAAAAATAATTAATTAAGAAATATATAAGAAGAATGCCCCTTCGTTGGTTCCTGTTAATTTGTTGTTTTTCCCTCATATATCATGTTTTGGTACCAAAACAAAACGGATGGAGTATAATTTATATTATATGTATTTTTGTTATACGATCAAATTAACCATATTTTTAAGTCATGTAATCTAAATTTAATAGATTACCTAATGTACATTGGACAAGAGTCAAGAATAAGGTATACTCGATACAATATGAATTATAGAAGAATCTTTTTTAATCCGAGATGATCTACGTAGAAAAAATAGACCATTTTGAAAGAATTTGGAGTCAATAAACTATTGTCCTAATTGAAGTTGAACTAAATCAAGTTAGTATATTTTTCTAGTTAAAATCAATAAAATTAATAGTTGTCTAACTAGAAAAAATGTTGTTGTAACACATGTTTTAGCAAAAGTAACGATTAGCGGAGATCTCCCTAGTTATATGCTCTCTGATTTTATCTGTAATTTGTGTTTGACGATATTGAATATTAATGAAAGTTTTACCTGGTTAGAATTTCCCTCCAAAAAAAAGTCTAGTTGTAGAGTATCTTCCTAATTAAGGAAGAATTTATTTATTTTTTAAATAAATATCATTTCAATTATTCTTGTTTTTTACAAGTATTCACGGTAATATTTTTTTTTTGTAATGATGTGTCCTTTATTTTGTTATTAAAACTCAATAGCATTTGCTTCATCAATAACTGTTAGAGTCACGTTTTTTCTTGAATTTGATAGAGAATCTTAATAATGAAAATATTACCCATATTGTAATCATTGAATTATCAACAACTATTAAAATGATTTCTAATGTAATATTAATAAATAAATAAATAATTGTATTCTAAATAAAACTCTCTTTCAAGATGTTTATCTTTTTATACATTTCATAATCAAGAGTCTATGTATGCATGAACTTGGGGAAAGAGTTGAATGTTTTTGACTTTTTTCCCTTCGAAAAGGTAAAAGATGGAAATAGAACCACTTTTGATATTTCTTTTTGGGTTACTCGTGACATATTGGCATTAAAATTTTGACCATAAATAACGAAGTTCAATTATTTCACGACAAGAGAGATTAGCAAATAACACCACTGAGACAAAAATAAGCCAAACCCGTATTTGAAAGTTAAAACACAGGTGATCCCTTGTATTATGTGAAATTTGTATGAATTTTCATGTGAAATGTTTATTATATAAAATTATTTTGTATACTCAAATATTCGGCAAGAATACCCAAGGTGATTGGGCCAAGTGATAATGTCTTGAGACCCCCAGAGGCGAGACTCAAATTCGAATTCTACTGGTATTGAGACTAAATGTCCCACATGGGTTGAAAACAATAATTAAGTTCATCTGATAAGGTCTTAGACAATCCCCACCTTGCAAACTAGCTTTTGAGGTTGAGTTAGGCCCAAACCATGTAATTGGACTTAGGGGGTGTTTGCAATAGCTTCTCTATCTGGAAAAGCAGTTGCTTTTGCTTAAAGTAATTAAAAAGTACTTTTAAAAAAAAGCATGGGGTGTTTGCAAAATAAGGTAAAAAGCAGCTTAAAGCAATTATGTAGGTGTTTGCAATTTCTGAAAAGCAGAATATAGTGAGTCTTTTGTTTTATATGAATTTTATTACAAGTCCTATTTTACCCTTAACTTGGTATGTTCATACATTAATTTTATTTTAAATGAATTTTATTACAAGCCCTATTTTACTCTTTACTTGGCATGTTCATAAATTAATTTTGTTTAATTTTTGAAAACGTTTTTTTGTAAGACACACGTAAAGCAACTAAGATCAAAACAAACAATGTTATAATTATATATGTAAACCATTGGCTAAACTTTATCAAATCAAATGAATCAAACAAAATTATTATAAATCATCAATTAAGTTTATATTTAATTATAATGAATCAAACAAAATCAACTAAATATTAACTAAGTTTAAATCAAATCAGAATGAATCCTTTAGTAAAATAGAAATAAATCAAACTAACAATAAGCTATTAGTGAAATCAAAATAAACAAACAATAAAAAAATAAACAAACAAGTTGGGCATAAAAAATTAACTAATTTCAAGTTACCATTATAAAAAAACTTATAATTCGCGAACAAACAAAAATAATAAAACCCTACATAAAATTAAAAATGGCTACAACAATGCACAAAGCTAAACTAGAAATTTAAAAAAATAAAATATATATATATGAACATCATATTCTGAATCGAAGACGACACACAAACAAAAATAATTTTTTTGTTGTAAAAAATGAATATAATATTTTTTATAGTCATTATCCGCAAGAATATAAATAAAATTGTGAAAAGTAAAACTAAATAGCATCAATTACATAAAATAGAAAATGAGGGTATTGTTGGAATTAAGAGAAAATATTAAGGATATAAATGTCACAAAACTGCTTCTATTTTATTACAAGAATGCCATCAGCCCCAAAAGCAGGTCATGACATGCTTTTCCAAAACCAGCTTCTAACTGCTTTTTTGTTGAGAAGCAAAAGCAAAAGCAGAGTTTGCAAACACTGAAAAACCGATTTTCGAGGAAAAAAAGCTGAAAAGTACTTCCTAGAAGCATTTGCAAACACCCCTTTAGCCCAATCCATATGGTGAATTCTAATAACTAGTGACACCACACTGTGGAGAACCTATACCCTTTGCACTTTTCGGTTAAAGCTGTAAATACACATACACAGTCTAGTAGATCAAAAAAAAATATTCGGCACGAATTATCTAACTCAGGTCTAGGGTAAGCTCCTAGACCTTGTTGTCTAGGTTTTACGAAATCACTTAGAATTTTTTTTTTTTTAAAGAAACTCATTCATTATTAAATTTAAACTAATTTAAATTCAACTGGACTAAAACAAAATTAAGTAAAAACAAAGAATTAGTTTTTGAAAAATGAATTTATTTTATCTCTTAGCTGATTTAAAAACATGATTTAGTCCAGTTTTTGTATTTTGAGTTTATCCATGAACAGTTGAGTTTGAAAAAGTTTAAAAAGCCTTTGAATCATTTTACTCAACACCCGTTTAATGGTTTGATGCATGTCCTTCATTTCAAAAAATTCAAATTATCACATTTTTAAATCAACTATGGGATAAAATAAATTGATTTAAAAAAAATATTTCTTTGTTTTACTTAATTTTGATTTAATCTAGTTGGATCATATTAGTTAAATCTAATCACAAATTAATGAGTCTTTCTTTTTTAATATTTTTTTAAATGAGTTGGTAAAACCTAGACCATAAGGTAAGAATTTTCCCAAAATTTGTACGATTGAGAGTTTTGTGTCGAATATTTATAAGTACACGGAGATTTTATGCAATAAAATTTTACATGATAATTTCGTGCAGGTTCACGTAGTAAGTCTTGCATTTATTCCTAAGATATAGCACACCGCCCCTCATACCTTTGTATTGGGGTGAATTTGAATTGTCTAGAATGCCATTACTTACAAAATTATACTACAATTTTTTTTAAATGTCATATAAAATCAAATAGTAACAATTTTTTTTTAAGAATAGGGTATTTTTTTTTTTAAATGAGGGTAAATAGCATCAAGTATTATTATTTAAGAAACTTCAATGACAATAATCATGTCATGAGAAGAATTAAAATAATCCCAGATTACTATATAATACAGATCATCTATATATGCTGAGATACTCTCTTACGTCATGTCTAGAAGTGGACTTTTTTGCTAAAGACGAGAATAATTATTTATTTTTTGTATGTACCATATACCACCTGAATCCTAATGGAGTAATTTGTTAGTGAGTTGGAGATGCCTCAGGGTCAAAGCAACATTAGGTTATGTTATTAGTTTTAATTTTGAATTTTTTAAATTTGTCAGTAAAATTCGGACAAAATGTTAATTAACAACATTGTGATATCAACATTGTTATTTTAAATTTTAAAATCTTAAATGTACAATTTAGACAAAACATAGAAATACGGATTTTTTTGTTAAATTTTAAAATATTCAAACACTTATGTAGATACATATAAAAACTTATAAATAAAATAATTACATACTATTAATTCTCAATATTATTATTATTATTGACATTAATATTATTATTGGAAAAAATGTGTGTGTGGGGAAGTTTTTAGTGAGTACCACCCAGACGGCCTTAAACTGCTTTGGTAAAGAATGGTAACTTTAATTAGCTTCACGTTAAAAAGAGGGAATCATGGTGTATCAATTTTCTTTTCTCCGTCTGCTCTTGACACACATGAATCTTAAGTTCCAATTTTCCATTAATTGTATCATTTACAGTTATCAACATGTAGTGAAATTGACTAATCACTTCAAATAGCGAACCCATGTTCGAATTTCGGTTGAAAGAGATTCGCACTTAATATATCCGACGCGTCTCGAAGGGGATTAAACCCTTGAAAACCACAAATAAACCAAAAAAAAAAGGAAAAAATCCTTTACAATTTAATGAGTCATACTTAATTATCTTGACCTAGATTTAGCAACCGACAGTATTACCAGAGCAATAATTATTACTTTTGGATCAATATTAAAATATTTCCAAACTGTATACCCTATGCTATGAGATACTCCCTATGTCCCAAATTATTTGTCCTTTTAGTGAAAAAAATTTGTCCCAAATTATTTGTTATTTTAGGATTTCAATGCACTATTAAAGTACATATTTTATGTATGTAAGAGAAAAAGTAAGAGAGGGAGTGTAAAACTTGAATAACGTGTAAATAGCTAATGGTGAGATATATAAAGAATAAGGGTATTTTAGGTATATAATTTATTCTTTCCCTAAAAATGAGGCTATTTAGTAGGTACCTTAATATGTGTGAAAACATGTAAAATGACAAATCATTTGGAACAGAAGGAGTATGTTCATTTTAAGATTACAAGAGAATTATTATTAATTTTTTAGGTGAATATATAGGGGTATTGTCGCATTTGTCTCCCTTAAATGAATCGGTTAGAAGAGAAGTAAATAAAAATCAACTATTAATTTAAGATTAAATGCAAGATGCTCTTAAATTGAATATTAGCATTTTGTAACATGAAAATATAATTTTTTTGCTCTTTCAACCCCTACTTAAAAAATTTGTCACGTTTTTTATTTTAACCGGATTACTAGCTATTAGTGATTGGGTAAAAAGTATTTTTTATTGTAATTAATAAATTTAACTTATTTTTTGGGTCAACTAGTAGTAAATAATTTTAAATTTGTAGAATATGGCGTGTAGAATAGCTTAAAAACGATTACATGTGAGTCGTATAACAACAATATCATGCAATATGATAAGATGTTCGATTTGGAAACGTATTTTTTGATACAATGTAAACAATCTAGAGGATACCTGTAATTGAAACGAAGGCAATGTCTATTGTTTTTTAATTTAAGTTTTACTGAGAGAAAATATGAAAATTAAGTAAAATAAATTAAGGTTTTGATTTTTTTTTTAATTAACATGTTTAAGATTGACTATGTCACAAAAAATGATACACTGGTTATTTTGTTTACACAAAAAAGCATATAAAAATCAAAATATCAAACAAGAAAAAAAATTGTATCTATTGGTATAATTTTGTTTGAATATTACATGTACAATTGATGCAAATGAGCGTCTTTTTTATAAACAAAATGTACATATAATTTGCAAAAAAAAATACACTATGATTTATTTTTGTGATTGAACTCAGGACAAAGATTTGTTTTCATGTTTGATTGTTGTGCATGGAAAATGACCATTTTATCTCTACATCGACGATATTCATGAGCCCTTTTCAAAGGAAAACATATTAGAGTGCAAAATGCCATACAATTTATATTTAAACTGCCAAAAAATATATTGAGGTGAAAAGTGCCAAAATTTTATATTTCAGGGTGCAAAGTGCCAATATTCTATATTTTTGAGGTGCGAAGTGCTAAAATCTATATTTTCAGGGTGTAAAAGTGCAAAAAAAATTGAAAACGACTATTCTTATTTCCGTCAATTAATTTTCTCACCAAAACCCACAATAGTGTGCAAAAGTAAATTATTTTTCTAGGTTGCAAAATGACAAAACTTTTAAGTTACTAAATTATAATTTCAGGATGCAAAATACCAAAATCTCAACTGAAAGGTAAAAAAATTGAAATAACCTCAAAACTAATAAATTTGTTTTGGCAACACAATTGTTGCTCTACAATATCGGTAGTTTTAATTTATTTTGCTCTCTTTTATTTAGTAACTCGGAGCATAAACAATTAATTGGACATCCGGGCCATTAGTCGTACACATCCATTTGTTCCCCTTGAAAATTAACATTTTTTTTTTATTAGCCTTTGTTGAAGTTGTTTAAGAACAACTTAATCTCAAAATAAAATTCTTACAACCACAGTTACAGGAGAAGCCAGTGAGAAAAATAAGTTCTTTATGGGAATATTATTTTTCTCATTGTTTAAGATAGACTGAAAACATATAATATATAGTATAACTTTATAATTGAATATTACTAGTTTTATAGTTGTCAAAAACGTGTATTATATTGTTAGTGTGAATGACTAATTTACTACGAACAAGACAAATTTGCAGCACTAGACGTTATGGTAACTATAAAGTATTATACATTTTAGTATATGTTGCGTGTTATGCACGTAATTTTGTTAAGTTATTTTGTACGATGGTCTATTTTGTAAACTAATACTATTGACTATCATCTACAAAAATAGTAATTTTAGACTAAATAGTGAATACTCAATGAATTTACTGTTGTCATGATTTTGATATAGATCGAACAAATTAGATCTATAAATATAGTACTGTATGAGTTTACAGTTATGACATACTTAATGATTCAGGAATAATTGCATCCACCTCCCCCAGTGTTAAATAAAATTATATAAATTTCTATGTTTCAATAACGTACTAAAAAACCACCTCTTCTTGTTTAAGTTTTATGTAAGGATAGACCTTCTATTATTAATAAGTTTTTAATTGAAAAATGATATTGTCATCACCAAAATATTTATAAAATGTTTAATTATTACCCTATATAAAAAAAAATACTGATGTTAAATTTAACCAATATTTATAATAAATATACCTTATTTATGAAGGGTGAGAGGGAGGTCATTGTAATATATGAACTTCTTAACTTAGATGATAAAGTAACAATATTAAATTGATTAAATTTTAAAATATTTTATATTTTTTAGAATTTATTGATGTAAATATGAATATTTGATATTAAGATTAATTTAAATATATAAATATTACATCTACATAAGAGTGTATCCATGAATTGAACAGTGTTACTTTTTGTCGTCCTGTTTGCTTCCCTTTGTTGTTTTCATTTTTTTTTTTTAACTACATAATAAACAAACTCAATGTTTCATTTTTATTTATGTTTTAGTTTGATTAAAAAAATCAATGATTTGAATTATATGACCCATTATTACTAGGGTCATTTTAATTTTATTCTATTTGGGTTGATCATGATGTGGTAGTTATTATTTGTCTTTTAGCTATTTATATCGTTTTTATGAAAATTATTACTTGAGAAAGATAAAAAGTAAGATAGACGTTGCACATATTATGTTTACTTATTTTACCTAACCTCAGGAAAGTTTATATTATTTCACCTACCCAGTGGGAGATGTATGTAATGTAACTTTTCCCTATATTTATTGGACTTCAACAATTAATCGAACATTAGACTTCAAGTCTTTAGCTGTTACTATCAATTAATTTAATGCATCATTTGTTTGTGGAGAATATCAATAATAAAATCATTCTTACACGGAATTGCACTTACGATTTTTGAATCTTAATGAATTTAGTGTCAGAATTTTACTCAATACTAAATCTCTTGGATAAAGGTTCTGTCCGAAGGGTGTCGTTAAAATTATAGGGCATTTGACTATATTTAATACTACTATTAAAAAATAAAAAGGTCTGTTATTTTTATTCAACGAGTGCCCATGTTTGATCCTTCATTTCGGTGATTAATGATTAAGTGAAAACAATATCTTTCGTATCTTTTAAGACTACGAACTTCACTCCTTGTTATAATCAAAAGAGCCAAAATTTTATTTGTGGCCTTTTAAAGTGGTTGCATTTTAAAATTTATCATTTTTTGTGGTACCTTGATATATACGTCTTTTATTTTGTCACAATCATTAATTTCAGTCCTTACGGTCGGAATAATTATCGCCAAAAATTGATGATTTCCGACAATAAATAGAATTGTCACACATAAAATATTATAATATACCCCCTCTGATGTTGTATGTGTGACAATTTACACCCTGTATTATTTTATTTGTATTAGTTTACCCCATGTACTATTTTAAATGTCATACTTTGCCCCGTGTATTATTTTATGTTGATTAGATTACCCCATTATAGCGTAGTTTTATCTTTTTATTACGCGCACTTTCAATTTTGGGCTAGTCAGTTATACTCTCCAACGGAAGAAGGTAATTTGATCCTTCAAAATTTTTACAGGGGATAAATGCTCTTTTCAAATCACAAGAAGGTAAATTGAACATACGGGAAATTAACCTGCTTGATAATTATCAAAAGTTCTCATATTAACGTCTCACGGATTCATTGTATGACGTTGGTCGGATTAATGATCTTCTATCTCACTTTGGTGTCACAAATTTCAAATTTATGTAGACCCACACATTCACTTGATGACTTGAAGGTTAGATTTCGAGCAAAAGATAAAAACACCCCCTATGCTTTGTCTAACTCCCCAAAACCTCCCTGTATTATTTTAACTCCCAAAACCCCCCTGTGTTTGGTTTTAAATATCACACTCGACCCAAGTAGTATATACTTATAATTTTATTTTTGACTTTTGGTGGAATGACAAGATTACCCCTATGTGTTTATTTTTTTTAAATTTATTTATTCTTTTTGAAAAATTAAGTATATACTACTTGAGTCGAGTGTGGTATTTAAAATCAAATACATGGGGGTTTTGGGGATTTAAAATGACACATGGGGTTTTTTTGGGAGTTAGACAAAGCATAGGGGTGTGTTTTTGTCTTTCGATGTTAGGGGTAAAATTGTCATATCAAAAGCAAAATGTGAACAAATACTTGCAATTTTGGCGTTTGAAACACACTCTCTTTTTTGGGGGTGTATTTGACACTTATTTGAGATCACAGGGAGTTTTTTGGGAGTTAAAATAACACAAGGGGGTTTTTGGGAGTTAGACAAATCATAGGGGGTGTTTTTGTCTTTTGCTAGTTAGATTTATCAAGTAATACTAAAATGGAACAGTGATTTTATTTTTTTGAACCTGTTCCATATTGAGACTCGTGTCGCATATATTAAGAGACTTTTTGAAATGCAATTGGAGATATTGGTAAAGATTTGGCGGGACGAAATTTTTGTGGATTCGAATTTGTATAAAAAAATTGGTGTTACATAAAAATCCTATTTCTTAAGCGAAGTGCATGAAATTCCTATTGTTATTTTTGTGCAAAAAATTCCCTCTGATCCATACTATGTTTAATGGAATAATTAAGCCATGCACTAACTCGGTCTCCATTAATGTTCATGGGCATGCCTCAACATGTTTGTTAAAATAGAGCAAAAAAGGCAACAATGATGTGAATAAACAGATAAATGTGGTCATTAGTGTTGTCCTTTTCAAAGTTGCAATGACTAGTTTTGGATATTTATATATATGTACTGTTGTTTTGACCTTCCATTACACGAAAACAAGAATTTATGAGGAGTGGAGGCACTATTGTTTTAGATCAATAACTGTTAAATTCTTAGTATGCTTCCTACCACTCAATCCGTTTATGGTAAAGTCAGATATGTAACGTGTGGCAAGCATGCGCACATTTGTTTTGAGCAAATATTAATTAAACCTATCATGTGCAAGAATCAAACTAATTAAATATCGATCGCTTATGGAAAATAGATGGGGGTGCTTATTTAATTTCACAAAATCTTAGGGAGTGTATATGTAATTATCGCCTACTCCCTCGGCATAGTTTACTCTTACCCAAGCCAGATTCGACCGCACTCATCTAATCACAAGACAAATACTATAAACTAATTTTGTGGTTCAATAATATACTCTACAATTACAAAACATGTGCAATACATGTCTTGTGATTGGATGGAAGTGGTCAGACCCGATTTGGATAATAAAATCCAGACAAATAGTTTATTTTTGGTCGAGAAGAACAAACAAAAAGAGAAAACTACACTACACTAAGTCTTCGAGCAACAACTGTCGAACGTTCTTCGCGCCGAGGATCCTCCCACTTCAATAACACCCTTCCAATTTGACTCCTAGCAAGAGCATCTACCACTGAATTCGTTGATCTTCTAATATGCAGAAGCCGAACAATCCACGATTTCCTAAGGGAATTCCTACAGTCCTCCAGGATAAGGTCCAAGGTGTGCTCCGACGTGGACTTTTTGGTAACCAACCAACAAATTACCTCTGAGTCAGTATCAACTACCAAATTACTCAGTCTTCTATCCTAACCTCACTTAAGACCCTACCAAAGTGCAAGTAACTCCGCTTGGGTAATAGTACAAGGTACAAACTCCCAAGCCACCACTTAAATCGAACAACTAGTCTCCCTCTATATTCCTGATAACCCCACCAATCGCCGTTGAATTAAAAGTGAGCATCCAACTTCCATCCGTGTTAAGCTTCATTAGTTGTTGTATTATATTGATGAAAGAGGAAAATTTTGATAAGAGTTGACAAAAATTCTCCTCCAAGTCACAATTTTTAATCTCACATGGTTGGATTCTCGGTATTTTTTATCATGTACTTTGCCTAGTTGCATTTTTTGTCCAATTTTTTAAACTTTGTGCACTCTTATCCCATGTTTTATAATTTTGTACTTATGGTCTCAATTTTTGTAAAATGTTTGCAATATTTGTCTCATATAATTGTATTTGTTTAGCAATTAGCATAATAATCCAATGTGTTCATAATAATATAGCGCAATGAGACACCTTTATGCAGTAAATATCATGTACAAGGGATTAATCATGATAGCTATTCAATTTTCTTGAAATTGACCTTGAAATCATGTCTATATTGTATTCTCAATGCTTAATAATATGTTCGTATGTGCTCACACATGCTCTATAGAAACTTTTTTTTCCAATTATTTTTAACACAAAATAAATAAATTATCAAATTTCTACTTCAAAATAAAGTCATAATTTTATTTAATTGTTTTTCCAAACTCAATTATGTGAAGTGCTAAAATGAAATAATATCATAGCTTATACTTATGTATAAATAGTCGTATATTTATTTAATTGTAATATAGTATACATGGGTATGTAGCCGTATTAACACAAATAACTATATTTTCGGCCATGAAAACTCCAAAGGCCCAACCCAAACTTAGAAAAGCTTTAGATATTTAATTCTGCTATTAACTAAAATGAAATAAATAACCCATTATATATTTAAGTACGTATATAGTACTCTAACTGGTTAATTATATATATAAAAAAATATTCTCACTTTGAGAAATAATTATATATAGTTCAGACACACAAATTTTGATTTTCTTAAATAATATGCCCCTAATTTTTGGTTGATAAAGAATACATATATATGCTGAAGGAACCATTACAAGATAGTATGACATATCAACTATCAAGTGCTTATAAGCACAAGTCACTAACTCATCATTCTCATCTATGAATTTTCTACCGAGTTGATGAAGTAAAGTTAATTTAGTTAGTGGCCATTGTCGGGGTTTCGTGATGAAATATGAACTTTTATAGGAAAATGTGTTTTAACTTTTAATTAACCATATATAGCTAAGTGAATTCAATATAATCACTATATATTTAATTATATTTTTTTGTTCAAGTTAAGGTAAATTCTAGTACGTACGTACCCCCAATTATTAATTATTTGATTTGACCGATGATCGACGGGTGATTAATTAACACTAAATTAACAATGTCACGAACAACTAAGACTAAAGTGAATTAATTAAAGTTTGATGTGCATCATATATATATATATATATATATATATATATGTAAAACTAAGACTAATTAAGGTAGGTAGGTCCAAATATACAGTAATGTTGAGCCTAGTGAGTGGCAATTCTACTTCTCAGATACCCGCACAATTATTTTTTGGCTTTTTTTTTGGTGAACGGGCGTTGCTGGCCGGATGAAGAAGATGTGCATATATATTATATACTATTGTCCGGTGGGTTTATTAAAAAAAAAAAGTGAAAAGATCTAATAGAGTACGTGGTTTGTGAAATTCATAAATCAATGGACTAGACTAGACGATCTATTAAAGTTATAATATCTCCCTTTTGAGTAGGGGTGGGAAAAGAAAAAAAAATTGTGAGTTTTCTTGGTTTTGGGAAACCCGTTTTCCCAAATAAGAAAAATCGGTATGAGTTTCGGGCAGGAGGTCCTACCCGATTAGGAAACCCGAATTCTTGATTACTTTAACTTTTAGGTGTTGTAATAAGTGTAACGTGATAAAATATGTTGCAATTGCATTGAGATATTGTTAAAGGTTTAAGTGAATTTTTTTTATTGCATTAAAGTTTTAAAAAAAAAAGCATTTTTTATGGGCGTTTTTGTTTTTGTTATTGTTTGAATGATTATATGGGTCAATCTTTGTATTTGGGCCATAGGAACTCCGATTGAAAAAAACTAAAGAGTCCAACATAAATGGGTTTTCCCGAACTTGTTCCCAAATTCCCGATTTTTTTTGGGAATTCGAAACCTGAATACCGTTCCCGATATTTCCAAATTTCCGAAAACCCGTATCAATCCCACCTCTACTTTTGAGTGGATTCAAGTGGTTAATCATAACTCAAGATAAAATTAACTTAACCCGTTCAAAGCTGATGTTCCATTCAATATGCACGACAACGAGAAAACAAAGAAGCATTTCTTAGTCACATTGCCAAAACACTCAAACTCTTGTCTTAAACGTTCATCTCATTTCAAAACTAAAACTTTAGAGAGCATAAGCATTTAATATTTATTACCTAACAACATGGACTATATATTATTGCAAAACACAAAAATAATTTAATTAAAAAATACTATGATAAGTTATTATAAATTCAATGATAAGTCATAAATAAATGATTTAAAACGCCATAACAATATTACCCATCCGTCAGTCATTCCCCAATATAATTTGAAGAAGTTTTAAAAGTTATTCCCAAAGAACAAAAATAATTTAGAATAAGGATAATTTGAAGAAGTTTTAAAAGTTATTCCAAAAAACATGACCAGGCCTTCTCCTTGCCAGATAACTCGACACGACTTCATTTTGATTTTGGCTAAAACAAAAGGAAATTCACTTTGGCCCAACTCACATTCGACTTGCCACTCACACATATAATTACGTATAATTCGATCCTAAAAAAAACTTCATGAATTAATTATTCTGTTTTTAATAGTCCTAGAATATTTCTTTAATTTGGTAAGACAGAGACTATACTCTTCTAAATTTCAACGCATGTCCAATGTACCATGTTACATACAAGTTGAGGGATCATTAGAATATGGTCATGACTCATGAGCATAGTTAGACATTAATTTGATGTAATGTTATTATCACCCTTTTAACTTTTATGAAATGTGACTGCCACCGAAAGACAGATATAAACATATCACTAAGAATATTAATTTGTGCATTCATCACATGGAAAAGGACAAAATTTAAAAGCTAATAATAAAGGTATAATTCTATGAATTAAATCATCATTGAAAAAGACATCAATTCATTTACCTTATAAAAGAAATAATATAGCTAGTGAACTAGATCCTCAAATTGCTTGTTAATTTTTTCATAGAAAAACAGTTATTGAACGTATAATATTATTATTTCTTATTACATCTATTAATTATATTGCTTGTATCAACTATATATGAAAGATAAAAGAAATTAACAAAGCTAATGCATGGAAGTGTGGAACTTAATCAATCAGTTCGTACCATACATTTGTTATATTAATATTAAATCAATTTCAATTCGTAGATCACTCCTAATAAAATTTTGCTGGATTTACAATATTTGGTTGATAGCTAATACTTCATAAGACACGTTTGTGAGAAAAAAAGTGAGCAAAATTTCTTCAAGTGGGGGGGTTTGAAATTGTTGTCACGTGTACTAATCAATTTGATTACGGTTTACTAAAAAATTAATACTAGCTATCTTTAATTATGATTTATAGAAATAGTACTTTTGACTTAATTAAATGAATGGATCTTTTTCTTATTTTTCTTTTTTAACTTTGAATAGATTCTATAGGCACTGTTGATTTTCCTCATCCACTCTCCGGCAACATAATAATTATTCCTAAGTTGAATAATCTTTTTTTATAATATATGAGTGGGTCATAACTTTTTAGCAATTTAATCAAACCATATATATTCCAAGGAAAGTAAATCTTGATTTATAATCAAAGTTTTATTCGTGTTGGATTGTCCCGCGTGTTGGTGGCTAGCTGGCCAGTGGCCACGGAAGAGGACTAGACTTTCCATCACCCTCAAACCACCATGATTAGAAATGTAACCAAATAAAATTAATACCTAGCTACTAAAATTGTATTTAATTTAATGGTAGACAAAATAATATAGTAGAGCCATCTTCACCGTTGATCAAGTTTGCATTTCCGCACCAAATCGTGCGGCAGAGATTCAGACCTCCATATAGTATATAATTTGGCGAAATTAATTTAAGCCCTTTCGCTGCACCTTTTAAACTTTTCTAAACATATTAATGGCGGGAAGTGAATTACAAAGACAACTTCTAACCCTAATTTGTGATTCCAGTACTTAAAAATTCAAGGAGGTAATTCGCATTGCGTTTATGATTATATATTTTCCTCCCGAGCAGTAAAGTGTCGAGAATTTAAACGGTTTGCAGAACGGAGAATTGTGAGAATCAAAAGAAACGAATTGGTAAACTGAGATCTGAGCTGGAAACAGCAAATTCGGAGCTGGAAGAAGCAAAGCCTGAGAAGGAGATCACGGAGCAAGACCTTAAAGGCTACGAAGTTGAATTGTCCATGACTGAGAGTTCGATTCAAGCGCTAGAGGTTTAATTCTCTAGACGTTTATTGATTTCGACGAATATTTTTTTAGGCATGTTTGGTATTAATTTATGGCTAAGTGTGATTATTAGGTTATTTGTTTATAATGCGATTGCTAGACAGGTAAACTGATTTTGATTATGAATCGAATTTCTAAAAACAATCATGCTAATGATTGTGTTGAATTATGTGTATTGCTTGAACTATTTTAGTCGAGGATGAAAGAATTTTATCGTAAAATCTCGTGAGGTATCCAAATTTGGCTCCGAGATGTAGGCTCTTAAGGTGTGTTCTAGTGATACTTCCTGCTGATACACATGCTACTATTCCTACATATTCACAATTGTTCGGATTCATATACAGTATGGAAAAACATAATTTCTAGTTAATGAGCTGCTTAAGAGGTTCTTATTTCCCCGTTGTCATCAAGATAATTCAGAGGAACTGGCCAGATGAGTGATGGGACATAACATCTGGTAAGTAGATTCACTGGATTACTGAGCTCCACCTTCTGTTATTCACAGCCTGTTTACTAAATGCAAAAAATGGTTCTAGATAATACTTAATACAATGCTCAGGTGCTAGTAAGGCAGATCGCTTAAGAGAGGATACGGCTATGTGAAATTACGTAGAACAACTTATTGTACAGGTTAGACTACCATTTCTTGCTTGTCTTGCACACGTTCTTTCACTTGGAACTTACGTGCGAACTCATTTGCTCATATGTTGAATGCTGAATTTCATAAATTTTACAATTCGCTATCACCATGCCTTGAAGTTCTTTTTTTTTTTGGCTCACCACATATTCTTTTCACAATTGGGGGTTGGTGGTTAATAAATGAATCTTTTCAGTATCAATACAACTATATATAGGTACTTGCACCGTTCATTATCTATCAGATATACAAGTTTGCATATTTGTCTGTGAGGCTTCAATATCCTTCACAATTAATGATAGTAATGTTGATGCTGGCTCTTCCCCTGCTGTTTCATTTCTCTCCTGCAGATTCACATAAGTATTTATTTAGGATTAAATATATACTCTTTCTAATGGAGGTGTGAATTAGGTATGAGTTAGAACAATTTTATGTAGTATGTTGTACAAGGGAGACATACTGTATTGCTTGGAGCTGTGGTGAGGAAGGTGGTTGGGACTGTAGGATACCTCGTGTTAGCAGATTTTACTACTTCCATCCGAATAGAGAATAGACCTGATACTGGCCGATGATCAGAAAACTTACTTTCACTACGAAAATAGGAAAGTTGCTTCACTCCTTTACCATACCACAAAATCCTGTCACACCTGTGATTGGGAACCAAAACATAGAATTAAACACCCTATACATCTTAGAAAGATGTTCTACGGTAACTTTTTTCCGAAACACAACACAATTTTTTGCTCATAAACATGCAATTTTATAAGTGGAAATGGGAAAATTGCATCTTGAGGCCCACAAGACTGGACCCTCAGCACTTTTAGTCCCCCAACTTCACAAAATTTGGTCACAATTTTTTTAAATGTTGTGCAGTATTGGTCTCATCACCTGTTTTCCATCCAAATAGGACAGTCCTATCCTATGGGTCAAAAATTGTTAAACAAAGACTATTCTATGGGATCAAAAGTGCAATAAATTTCAAAAAGTTGCGATCAAAAGTGCAAACTATTTTAGAGAATTGGGACCAGAAGTGCCGATTGTCAGTCCTGTGGGACTAAAAATGCAATTCTGGCTAGGAAGTTTATTGGTAATTGTTCTGGCAATTGGAGACTGAAATGGAAATAACTAACAAAATATCATCAAATATACTAATTATAAATTAATTTATCAAAAAAAAAAAAAAAAAAAAAACTAATTATAAATTAATGTACCATGCTGGAGTTCTTTGCTTCTCTCCTGCTCTACTATGAATCCCACCTGAATACCTATTGCAATTGTAGGTAGAATATTTATAAGTAGGTGCAAATTCTATATTTCCCTCTTTCCAACCTTGGAACACACCTCCTTGATCTAATTCCATCCGCAACTGATCAAACTTCTGCAATGCTCTCCAATCTTCTTGCTTTATTAACTCCCTTGCCAAATTGTCCTCCAGGTATAATCTGTAGTTTAGATCTCCGAACCAGAATATCCGACTGCTCTACAACAGAACACACCCTATCATAAGACATTGCATTACCTTTATTCTAGAAAAATTAGAATTAGATATTCATTGATTTTGTTTTTTTCGAGGTTCAACTTACTCGTGTCCTAAAATGGTTAGTGGATGAAGATGATTCCCATCCTCATGTAGCCTTGTGAACGAGGTTCTCTTAAAAATCTCTGACACTTGATGGTTCCTTCTTCCTTCATCTCCTTTCTTCTCACCAGAGGCTAAATGTGCAGCTATGAAGCAAAAACTAGTTCCCTCAATCGACATACTGACCGAAACTGATCCTTTGTTTCCTAAATATCCCATTATACCACACGCCACGGAACAAACTCTAACACCTGATATGTTGTACTTTTTGAGTATTTCCTTTCTCATCCACACACTTATAAAGACACCTACCATTTTCTTGCTTGCTATTAATTTGTACATGTTGTATTGATTTTGCTGCTCAAATGGAACTCTTAGCTGATCTTTTGAAGGAATACCATCATAATTATAATTCTCATTGGTGATAGGATGTACCGTAGGTGTTAACCATGGACATCCATATTTGTCATTGAGTGTTTTTCCGATTAGCAAATTCCAGTTTGTAGCCTCTGTTGGATCTTCCGCTCCTATTACAGTTGTTGCTTTTAACGGGACAATTTCTTGAAATCTACATGATAAAATTACAGTCTTAGGCTTTATTAAGATCGAGGGCTCTGAATTTGAAGAAGGATTTAGAGAAAAGATTTTCACTCTGGAAAATAATAGTACAATATGGTTGCTTAACGATTTGAAATCCATATAAATTTACAATATGGAATTTGTTATCATGGATTTGAAATACTTAGCTGCAAATGAAGTCTTGGGAAAAAGATTTCATGTCATATTGAAAGCATAGAGTTCACAGTTTTGAGTCATTTGACTATAACATACCCAAGAACATAGATATCAGCTGCATCTTTAAGATTCAGCCATTCATCCAGATCTACAGCCAAACTCCCCACCGGAGACCTTCCCGCCACATTCCAAGTACCCACAAAAATTCTGAAAATATAAAAAATCAACCTTCCTTAGTATACCAAAGTAGTTAATAGCAAATTAACCCATGTGTTATTCTTAAAAGGTAACTTAACCCCCTGTGATAAATCAAATGACAATATATATCCATGTGCTTCTGCAAAAAGGGCTCATTGTCTCCCTCATATTCACGGACAAATCACAAGGGGGTAAAATGCCCAATAGACAACATCATAGGGGTAAAGTGCCCAATATAGCATTTCAAGGGGGTAAAGTGAATGAAGTATGTTTCCAAGGGATGGTTAAATTAGTCATTTTCGGCATCAATATGTACTGCCACTCGGAATTTTAAGCGAGTGTGCAACACCCCGTCGAGGAAGGAGGTAAAACTATATAGTGTGCCTATTTTCATGTGACGAAGAATTAAATTGTTCATTAGGCATATCACAAGGGAATTTGCAAAAGAACCTATACAAAAGTACTAATTACTCCTTACCTACGTTGTTATATTCAAAACCAACCTTAATTCATTCGTTGTACTGCATGGATCCATCTCCAGTGACCGAAACGAGAAATCATCGATGTAACCATCATCTTCTTCTTCCTCCTCTCCACCATCTTTGTTAAAAAAACATCAAAAAAATCTAAAACAATCAGAGATACATAACATAAGATATGTTATTTTATCACAAGGAAAAGAGGAGGATTCAAATTATAACATGCCTGAAATTTCACTTAATTTAAATGGATCATCTTCTCTCTTTTTCTTCCTAAAAAACCACCGACGAAGCCTTGTTTTTGAGCTGCGACGCTTTCGTTCCATGCCCCAATCGATCACAAAGTAATCAAATAGTGATTAAATGCCTGTAAATTAAACCAATAATGATTGTATCGATCGCCTGCAGAATGACTGTATCAAAGAGACAAGAAGAAGAATGCTTGATGACAACTTATGGTTGAAACGGTAATAACGAGAAATATTGAGAGATAGAGAGAGAGAGAGAAAGTCAAATGTGGCATATATATTTTGATGAAATATAGGTGGATGGAGTCGGGAACCAAAATTTTAGGACCGCACATGGTTCTATCATGTCTTCGATTATTGGTGGTGCTTTTCACGTACTTCTTGTGTGTCAAGAAGGTACTGTTAGAAAAGGTCTAGTAAAATTTTCTTTTTCACACTCAACCAAGGTTGAGTTTGTCATAACGATCAAACAATTATACAACTAATAAAATGAAAAATTAATATGGTATATGAAAGATCATGTCTATACAAGAATTTTATCGATAAAATCATCTTTTTTCAAAAATGGAATGTAATTAAAAAAAATTATATGATTGTTTTTCATAACAACATTTTATGATGTTGGTTTATAAAATTACATACTTCCTCTGTCTCAAAATATTTGTTACATTAGCTATATCTTGGAGTCAAATCTTTTAATTTTTTAAGTGACTTATTAAAGTTGATTTTATCAATACTATGTGTTTTAAACATTTTAATGTTAATATATATAAAATATAATGTAATATTATCAAATTATTATTGAAATAAATTAATTAGATTATTTGTCATCATTCTTAAAATTTAGTCAAATTGACCAATTATTATACTAAATTGACCAATCAACCGTATTAAAAGATAAGTAAATTGACCAATCAACCAAAAGATAAGTAAATTGACCAATCAATTATACCACATCAGTCAGCCTTACCATAAAAATAAGCAAAGTATGGACCAAAGGAGTAAATGTTTTGTGTAATAACTATAGTTTTGAAAGCAAATCCAGTAAAAAGAATCACTAAAATAAAAATGAGTTTGAATTGGTACTTTTCTCCATCACAGTTACTGTGAAGAAACATATACGCAATAATGAGTCTTGACAATTATTAAATTTTAGAGTTTTGCGTAGCTAATTTTTATTTTAGAGTTTGAATTGGTACGTTTATTTTTCTCCATCCCAATTGAAATTTGATACATTAGGGATGTAAATAAGTTTAGTAGTGCCGAATGACACACATTGTTATGATTTGGATTTTGTATTGAACTTGAACTTGGTTTGATTATTTAACGAATTGATCTCAAACGTGTTTTTACCAAACAAGCTACCTCAAATTGAGTGTTGAGTAGTTCGATAATCTTACAAGTACTTTGTCAATTTTTAGCTTATTATCGAGTTGGGCTGGTATCGAGTTTCAAAAGTTATCAAATGTTTAAACTTGTGTCATAATTTTATCGAACAAGCTTGAGTTTCATATTGATTTGATTTTCATCTCTAATAGGACATTCATATATTCCATATTTCATATTCCATATTCCATATTTATTTTATGATTATATTTTTGATATATGATATAGTCTTTGATTTTCTTAAAAGTACATATCTACATATTCGATCATATCTTAGAAAGAAACGGATAAAGACAAATTTTCTTATGGCAAAATTCTACATGTTTGATGGAATAAATGGAAAGATTCTTAATATGCGAACTCTTTCACTTCTAATCAGTTGGAATCAATGATTGAAATTGAAACAATTAATTATTTAGAAACAGCCAAAAATATGCTTTATTCTAGCTAACTACGTACCAGAAGAATGAGTGGGAAGTTTAATAGTATTTCGGGGGGGTGTAAGAATGGAATACATACCAAATTAATCTGCGAACAACCATATGGAGATTCTACTACTTGCTAATTAGCTTTCAATCCATTGACTTGCCCATAAATAATCATTAATAATTAATTAGATCAAGTGATTCTTAATAATAATTCACTTACGTGTCCACAGTCCACATATAACGAAATTATATTTTTCATAGGCAAAGTTTTATATAGATCGAACTTATGGCATGGGCATATAAAAAAATTATTTGAAATGAGAGCAAGTGATATTAAATAATGTAGCTTTCACAAGTTGCGACATTCTAACTGGTAGATGAGATTGCAATCTCATCCATTATGAATTGCAATAGGTTTCGTTGGGAGATGATAATGAGACAGTGAAAGAAAAGATAATAAATTGGCTGGACCATTCATATACTTTGGTAAGGTAATTAATTAATTCCATCTTTTTTAATAAATAGTCATAGATGTATGTTTTTACGAGATAAAAGATTTTCTGTCATATTTTATTGTTATATTTTGATGTCACGTGATAGATTCATTTTATAAGTATATGTGTGGTTTCACTTTAACACAAATTTCAAAAATTGTATATTTATCAATATATCTATATATGTGTGACACGAAAGTGTGATTATGATTTAAATGTGTTTCGGTTGAAATTTTAAAAAGTGTAAAATAAAGTGAAAATGAAGTTTAAGCTTAAGAGTCCTCACAAATGATGATTAGATTCAATATTTTTGAACCATAAAATGATCGGTTTTCCATTTTGGTTGCAAGTGAAGCCAACCCGCCGTAAAAGAGACGACATAACAAACTAAATATTATTGCGGGGTTTCACTTGCTTTTAAGTACCAAACTACATTGATATTTTATTTCTTGAAAATGAAATGAGTCAAGTAGTAAATGAAGCCTTTATCTCTATTGTTATTTAGAATTTTGAATAAGTCAAACTCTAAATTTTCAAAATCTTGCATAACATTTAAAAAAAATAAAAAAATATTAGGAATAGATTCCACATACCTTACAATCTATCTACTTTGTTGGGATTGTCTCCCACTAGTTCAATCTGTGAAAACCTTTCACAAGGTAGGTCATTTTGACCATATGAATAAAATAAAAAATATTCCTAGCCACTCATTTTTTAAGCAAATGACTCGAACAACCGGTCATTGTCCCCGATCACAACAACTAGGAAGCTGAGAGTTAATATATTACCATTACATTTAATTACTAATAAAAACAAAAAAACACTTTATTTTACCAAAATGCCCTTCTCATTTCATCTTCCTCACCACCACAATCCAAACCCCTTTCTGAACTTTAACCCATACCACCACTCCTCCGTCCTTCTTTGTCGCCTGCCGCGACCAACCGCAAACATCAACTATTCTTTCTTCTTCTTGTTTTTGGTTATGGATCTAATGTTTCTACCACTTCGCTTGCAATTCTCTCGTTATTTTTCTGCAGATCTTGGAATTTTTGATGTGAAATTTTTGTATTTGAATTTGAAATGTTGTTTTTGGTTCTTGTTTGAGGTTTTCTACATTTTCTTGTATATGGCACTTGCCCCTGTTCCGGAAGCGACCATAACAGTCGTTCTGGCTGGTTGAAGCTTCGGTGAAGGAAGCTGCGAAGAAGACGACCCAAACTTTTTATTTTATTTTTGAGAAATTCTTTTTTTTTTAATATTTAATTATATAATAAATATTTAAATTAAATTACATATACTTAATGATGAGCAAATTTCTAAAAAAAATATTAAATTATTAGGAGAATTAACTTTGTAAATTAATTTGTTTTAATATTTAATTATATAAACTTGATTTTATTATTTTTACTTATCTTGTATTTGCCTTGATTTAAAATTGAAATAAACATTGATAAATTTAATTTTCTCTAAGTAGATGTATACTAAAATAAAATAAAATTGTGGATATGATTTTAAAAAAGGAAAATGAATTTATTGTGGATATGATTTTAAAAAAGGAAAATGAATTTTTCATTAACTTTTTTAAGATAGGGTAATATAGTCATAAAATAATTTTTTCCCTAACTTGTTAAACCATTCTCCGGTCAAAATTAGGACACATGGCAGCATTAGGAGCTGACCTAATGAAAGGTTGGACAATGTTGAACTAGTGGGAGACAATCCCTACTTTGTTTGTCCCAGAAACCTACTTTTTTCTTTTAGTTTAAATTAAATTAATTTTATTTCAAACCTACAAATTATATAAATGGGCCTTTATGATCACCCAATATTTATTGGATACGAGTCTAGCTTGTACACATTATGGATCTCCAAGTATAACTGGGCTATGCTTACAAGGAGAGGAGATTATGCAACCCATCAAGTTCCTTACAACAAACTTCGAGAAGCTTCATCATATTTAGGGGCTCATTCACTTTTTAGTTTAGATCTAAATTCAGTTCAAGAAGGACATACACATTCTTCCAAGCTTTTATTGTCATCCGATTTGAATGATTAATGAACTTCAGTTTGAGTCGAGTTTAAGCTAGTATTCAATTGGCCGACCAAACCAATTTATATTTATATATTATCATTATGTCACCTCACCTAAGTCTGAATCTCCCAATTTAAATTTAAGTAAAATTTAGCCACAAACTCAATTCATAAGCCTGATTGACACATCTACCTATACTACCCACCATCTCTTAGCATTCCCAATTGAAAAATCCAAGAATCGTTCAAATTCACTTTACAATCAAAGAAAATGAACAAGTAAATAGTTAGTTTATGTAACCAATTTATTATACTTAATTTATCAAAAAGAAAATCAATCATTTCTACCCAATTTCCCTTTTTCCGCCGGGTAAATTCAACTATTTTACAATCCTCAATAAATACTCTAATTTTCACTAAAGAAGAACCACACAAAAGAAAAAGAAAAAGAGAATTTTTTTTTAAATAAAAAATTCACGTAGTAATACACTGGTTACTGTGTGAAAAAGATACACGTCGAGTGGAATTAATTTCAAGCACGCTTTTAGTTTGACACTTCTTATTATTATTTCCCATAATTGCATCAGAAACCAAATGCTGCCTAAACATAGCAATGAAAGCCTCAGCTCTCTTGTTTAATTCCTCCTGTGAAATCAAATCTTCATCTTCTTCCTTCCAATCATTCTTTACTAACTCCACACTCTCTTCAATTTTGTTCAGCTTTACGGGCTCAACAACGGGCCAGCATTCTACCCTTGTTTTCTTTTTCATTTCGGGCTCTGAATCACAAACCATATCTGGGTCGATTTCATTTGTCGGGAATTGGGATTTAGAAGTGAAGAGAATGGCTAAAAGCAAGAGGTTTAGAGTGAGGAACGCCCAAATATGCCAATGGACGAAAAGGGACATAAACGATGCCGTTCCGGCTGCAAAGGACACTGCTTTAATTTGATCTTCTCTTGTTTTCTCCAAAGCCATTAATTTTTAATATTAACACACACACACACACACTCAGACAGAATTGTTAGTTTGAAAAAATGTACAAAGTTGAGGCCTTTTATAGAACAGAGTATGAATTTTTGAATAGAGAAATTGGGAGTCTGGGTTTGTTTGTTTGAGGGCAATGATGAGAAAGAGTGGAGGGACAAGAAAACATTCTTGTTATGCAGTGGTAGGAGTATATGATTTATTTTTCTTTTTTTGTTTTATTTTTTCGAAGTTGTGAGAGTGTTTTCTTGGGGAGTGAGGCGTGCTCCAGCTTTTAGCATGGTAAATTAAGTACATGTTCTTTTGTTATAGCCTTCTCGATTTGTAATCAAACAGTCAAAAGTGTTACCAAGGATTTTTATTGCATATAATTGAATAAGTACGTGATCTGAATAATACTCCCTCTGTCCCAAATTATTTGTCATTTTAGAGAAAAAAATTTGTCCCAAATTATTTGTCATTTTAGGATTTCAATGCACTATTAAAGTACATATTTTAAGTATGTAAGAGAAAAAGTAAGAGAGAGAGTGTAAAACTTGAATAACGTGTAAATAGCTAATTGTGAGATAAATAAAGAATAAGGGTATTTTAGGAATATAATTTATTTTTTTCCTAAAAATGAGGCTATTTAGTAGGTACCTTAATATGTGTGAAAATATGTAAAATGACAAATAATTTGGAACAGAGGGAGTAGTTGTCCTAGCAACACCAAAATATGCTAGATCAATTCTAGAAGCGAGTTGCCATACATGGAGGTAAAGGTGACCACTTGGATAGTGACTAGTTAAAGACATAGTCTTGAGTTGATATAATTGAGTTGAGTTTGTTCAGCTCGGGTTAAAAATAAATTGGGTGGTTGTCTACTTTATTAAGTATGGTTGATCATTCGTCTTGATGTAACTCAAGTTTGATTGTTAGTTTTTTATCCAACTCGATTCAACTAACTCCTATAGTTTTTGCTTAATGTGAAAATCATTGAAACAAAAAAGGAAAAAATTGATTAAAAAAAAAAGTCGAAGTTTGCAAATTAAGCAAAACAAAAGTCAAAACTTAAAAGTAGGTCATATGATGCTTATGGATTCTTGTTTAATTTTGTTTTTTTAAGATAAACAGAATCATAAGTTTTTATTGCAAACACTATTTCAAATTCATTTTACCTTCATAAACTAAAAAAACAAAAAGAATAAAAATTGAGCAATTGCATATACCCTTAACATAGAATCATGTCACATCTAGATCAATCCAAGTGTTTTGACTATTAACATGAAAGCCTATTAAAATTTCAAAACTTTAGGAGGGCATCCAAGTTATTCATTACCATAAAGAAGTTCCAATTCACTAAAAATAATTTCCTTGCAAAAGATTTTAAATCAACAAAATACTTACATTGCATCTAATAAGTTCAAACCATAGGGAACTTTAAAAAATATTAGAGGAATTACTTAATTTGAAAATTACAGGATTTGCAAGTACAAACTTTGAGGGGGCCAAAAAGAATTGCAGGGACTGTTTGGTTATGATACACTGGAGAGTGGGGAAGAACGCATGCTTTTTTGCCTGAATTTGAAATCTGACTTCACAGTAAATCTGTGCAGTTTTGCCGGGTGGAGGCCGGACGTGATTGCACGCGGATGCTAGTGCTTAATACCAAATGATTTTAATTTTCCCTTTTTACGTTCATATTAAAACATTCAATCAATTGATAAAAGTCTTTGGAGAAAAAAGGTTGCCCCAAATTTCATAAAAGTCAATGAGACAAATCATTTGTGTTGTGCTGTTAAATTTAACATGAGAACGTAAATTGATTGGAGCTAAAAAATCTATACCAACATAGACTAATCGAGTTTAGACGAGTTCATTGAAAAAATATATTCAAATAGTAGGTACAATATACTTGTAGTTAAATAAACTAAGCCATCAATCATATAACATATGTAAATACACTTATTTTAAGAATGGATTTTATGAATGAATTAGTTTAGCAAATATACTTGTAGTTAAATAAGAGACCTAATTTCGGGCTTCAACCAAAAACGTTACAACCAGTTTGTTTGTAATCAAACTCAAGAGCTTTGTTCTATCTTTATGCCCAAGTACCACAAGAAAAACAAAGGCACTCTATATGCTGCATATCTTGGTTGAGAGCTCTTTACTCCAAATCCTATTGTTTGTATTATTTTGGTAATTCCACAATTTTATTAGAATACTTGAGGTTAAATACTAAAATTGAATAATAGCATCACAAACTTTAGTAACATAGACGAGGAAATTACATATTCAGATTATACATATAACACTCGAATAATAGATCATAAATAAAAATATCAAGGATGACCCTTTATAGCATTGGCATATATCTTTCGTGTTACAAACAAAACATTGCAGCAAACTTCATGTCTTCCTCTTAAGAGAGCGACTCAATCCACACGCAGCAATAGTATCGTCCCATAACTTAAGTTTTCTTTTTCTAACACTTCTACGGACCACAGAACCAGCTTCGTGTTTTCCATGATCAATACTTTCTTCTGATACAATATTTGAGGAAGTACTACAAGGATTTGATTTTGTCAACTCGAGATTTTCATTTTGTTTCAAAGGGCTCACGGTTTTGTTCTTCGCCTCATTCACTTGCTCCCGAGCCTGATCCAGTTCAATTCTAAGGTCTAGTATAACCCCTTCTGCTTCATTTAGCTGAGCTTCAAGCTCATCAATTTTTCTTTGTTGATTCAATGATGTATTCTCTGCTTCCTTACTCTGTACAAAATGCCCATATCAAATGGTAATTCAAAAATTATCAACTAGACAAAGTAGTATGCTGTATATGTAATCTGACTCTACAAATCAGATTAAAAAATAGGTTATTTTGTATTGTCATATTTCAAGAAACTATGTTAGAATAGTTCATGTGAAGTAGGGACCAACATGAAGTATTTGCAGAATGATTTCCTGAAATACGCCAATCCAAAATGCCTAATTTTGTACAACAGGGGGGTTTTGTGCTGAATTTTTAAAATTACAGGGGAATTCTATGCAATAAACGTTTCAAATGGTAGTTTCGTGCATGTTTCACATAACACATAGGAGTATCTTGCATTTATCCTCATTTTTTATCCAATCACATTCATTCCATCTTAAATAACTACTACATAATCCCCTCCTCTCTCCTCTATTTGTAAATTTATCAACTCAAAATCAGAATTTGTATTATAATTTCTCATTTACATCTTCCTTTAAAATGTGAAAAAATGTACTTTGGGGATGAAAATTAAAAGTTAAGGGTTTACATCCCTATTCTAAAACTCCCTCGGAGTTGCCCTTATATATTTCAATAATTGTTATGAATACTTATTATCTAGCAGCAACTAAAAAAAAGAATAATTCGCATATCTTAAATATTTTGTTTCCATTACGCACCGTACAATACCATAAATTACTGCAACTAACACTCAAAATCTTTTTTATTTAAAAGATTTCACTGAAAACGTATGAAGTAAGAAAGAAGCAACATTGAGACGTATAATGTACTGTATGACATTCGTGCATCCCATAAATACTTTGACTTTGCACTTCGCACCATGAAATTAATTTTTTGTCATATTGCGCCATCGAATACATACACTTTAGCAAAACCATAGGCAGTTGCACCCCTACCGGATGCGCTTTGTGCAATTTGAGGGTACAATGTGCCAATTTTTTTAATTACAGGGTTTCAAATGCCAAATATTGTACTTCCAGGTGCAATTTTTTTTTGGGGGGTATATTTCCAGGTGCAAATTGTCAATTACTTGCTTAACTAATTAATGCAACTAGCTGCGGCTGGGGGGGAAAAAGACTGTGTTTTTACAATTACCTTTGAATCGATGAGTTGTTTGGAACGAATGAGGATCTGATTGGTTGTTTCTTTAGTGGAAATCAAGTCCTGCTCAAATCGCCTTGCTTTATGCTCCGCCACCATCACACGCGCCGCCGCTTCTTTCGCCGTGTTCAATATCATTTCCGCATATGCCCTTTTGCACGCCTCCATTTTCTGCAGAAAACAACTTCAATCAAATCTATAATAAACACTTAAATATCGGGTTACTTTGGTAATTTCTTGCGCTTACATCGGTTTCTGTCATGGTTTGAGATCGGTGATTGTTTGGCGGGGAAAGGAATTATGAGTGGAGGAGCTCGCGGAGGATGTCTGTTTATTACAAGTGATTATTTGACGGTAATACCCCTGGTCTGGATTTTAATTACCGTTAAGGGATCTTGTAGGTTTATTGGGTGGGCGCCAAGAATTGAGTCCAAAGGCGCGATCAGTGTAAAGTGGGCTTTTAAATATGTCGAATTTTGATTTTCAAATTTTGGCCCATTATATATAGTGAAGGATGGTCCGTCAGGGAATTGATAAATTCTAGTTTAAATGATTTCGATTCTGTTTAAATTTAATAAATATTTTATCAGTACAAATAAATGTGTATCGAGTAAAAACAAGTAGGGCATATTTTAACCTGAATCTGTTTCAAAATCGATTAAATTTAAGGCTATGTTTAGTTTATGAATTTTAGTGAGTAAAATGATAAGTAAAATAAATTTGAAGCTTGCTTTGGGTTCAACTCGATAAATTAAAAATTGACAAAATACTTGTACAAATATCAAGCTACTCGATGGTTGCCTCGAAGTCTCGAACTCGTTCTATAAAAGCTCATTTCATTAAACAATCAAACCAAACTCAAATAAAAAATTTCACGCTTCATAAAATTCAAATCAAGGTTGAACATTGTGTCATTAATACTACTCGTCTCGTTTACACCTACATTCACAGCTTACCCCCTACTTTTATTTAATTGAGCTCAAAATTAGATAAATTACAATCTTATTATCCCTATGTGTCCTTCATTACCCACAAAAGGAAACAAGCGGGAGAACACTCTTTTCGTCCCAATGAAAAGTTCAGTCTCCAGTAAGCCATTTTTTGGCGAATAAAGGTACTTGTTCCTTTTTTGTATTTCATGATTTTATAAAGATTTTAAATCTGTTGTGAAATTTTGGTTTTGCACTAAATTTAAATAAATCATAGTTTTAAAATTGACAACTCATATAATTTTATAATATGATATATGACGTAAAATAATTAAAAATATAAAACGACTGGACTGATGAGAGTCACGCCACTAGACGCTCGTCCTAAGAAAGTGATTGCCTCCCCTCGTGCAGGTATTGGCGGCTGATCACAATTCCAAGATAAAACTCAATGGCCTCGCCGGCGTCCTCATCCGTGAGCACGTTCACAGGAAGACAAAGAACCAGACTTTATCTCTAGTGCCCAATAATAATATAGAAAATATTTTGTTAATGCAACTTAACTAGTGAGTGTGTGTTTCTAAGACTCTAGGACACTCCTATTTATAGTGTTCATGGGAGACCTTAAGGCCATCTCCAATTGAGATGGCCGGGCTGGGGGCGGGGTGGGGCTGCGGGAAAGGAGTCGTCTCCAGTGGGGGTTGGGGGCGGGGCGGGGTGGCTGGCGGGGCGGAACGGGCTGGGCGCAGGGCTCGGCGGAGCCCTGCGCCCAGCCCTGGGCTAGCGTGGGGAAGAAGACGGGAATTAGGGGCGCGTGTTTGCACGCGCCCCTAATTAAGTCAGGGGACGCCACTTGGCGTCCCCTGACTGGTTCCATTTTTTTTTTGTTTTTTTTTTTTAAATTGTTTTTTTAATAGGTTTTTTAATAAATAAAAATAGAAAAATATATATATAAACTTAAATAATTAATAAAATTAATTTTCCCTATTAAATTAAGTTAAATATGTAGAATTTAAATATTTAATAAAATTTATTTAGTATATTTATTGTATATTTACTAGCATTTAATAAATATATGTAGTCACCAATTTTTAATTTGATTATTTAATATAATAAAATTATTTTTTTTAAAATTAAAATCATTAATAATTTATTAGAATTGTAATTAAATTTATTTATGGACAAATCATTAATAAATAAATAGCATTTTTTATTTTAATATCTTTTATTGTAATTAAAATTTTAATCATTTAACTACAATATTGGTGGTAGCTATATTTTTTTAAAAATACGGAATTTGTTAAAAATAAAATTAAACACTTTTACACATAATTTAGATTAATACTTAATCTAATTAAATATTTAAATACATATTAAAATAGACAAGAAAAGTAAATTCAAACAATTACATTCATGCTTAACCGTATTTTGCGTAAACATGGGCTATTAAGTCTTTTTGAAGTCTACGGTTGGTTTCTTTTGAACGAATTGCTTCATGACGCAGCATATAGTTATCCAATGTTTGCCTTCTTGGTTCAATATCTTCGAACTTTACTCCGCGAGATGGATAAATTCTAGCGCGTGCTCTACGAGACGTGCTAATGTCAGTATCATCATCGTCGGAGTCATCGTCTTTGTATTCGTCACGTTCGTCCTCCACAATCATGTTGTGGAGTATTGTGCAAGTTAACATGATGTTGGACAAATCCTGCGTATGCCACCCCCTACCGGGTTGATTAACGATTGCGAACCGAGCTTGGAGAATTCCGAACGCTCGTTCAACATCTTTGCGGAAAGATTCTTGATACAGCGAGAATACTTGTTCAGGAATGGTTCTCGGGTTTCTCACAGACTGGATTAGCGTTCCCCACTTCGGATATATACCATCCGCAAGGTAGTAAGGCATGTAGTACCTACGATTGTTCACTTCATACTGAACTTCGGGAAGGTTACCAGAAGTGAGGTTGTCGAACAGAGGTGAACGACCAAGGACTGTAATGTCATTCAATGCTCCTGGCACGCCAAAAAAGGCATGCCATATCCACGTGTCATGTGAAGCAACAGCTTCAAGAACAATCGTAGGTTTTTTCGACCTTCCAGAAAAACTTCCTTGCCATGCGGTTGGGCAATTTTTCCACGTCCAATGCATACAGTCGAGCTAGCCAATCATCCCAGGGAATCCACGTCGTTCCGATTTGTCAAGTAGCATGGTCAAGTCAGCTTGCGTTGGGGCACGAAGGTACTCGTCTTTATACAAACCCAAAATGGTTTGACAGAATTCACGGACAATCTCGCATGTGGTACTCTCCGCAACACGGAAATTTTCGTCGCTAGAATCGTGGGTGCATGCATACGCCAACGAACGCATAGCGATTGTTACCTTCAGAATTGGTGAAAACCCTGCTCGATGGGAGGCATCGTATCTTTGACGAAAGTATATATTTTTGCGCTCGCAATCCACAAGGATACGGAGAAAAAGGGGACGCTTCATACGGAAACGGCGCCTAAATATTTCACCTGAATACAACGGTCTTTCGATGAAATAATTGTTCATCAGTTGTATGTGTCGTGCTGGGTGGTTCCTGTCTAAAAATTTACGACCTGGAACAGAACCACCATGTACAGGCACAATTTCTGTTTGAGAATTCAAAAGTTCGTTGTACTGTTTGAGAAGTTGTTTATCTTCATTATCTTGTTCTTCCATCGTGTTGTTATAATCTTCCCAAAAACTATTTTGGGAAGAAGATGATTCGTCACCATTACCATCACCATAACCATAACCATAATCTCGGCCATAACCATAATCATAGTTGTGGTTCATCTTGAGAAAATAATATGAAATTTTTTATTACGGAATATTTTTGAAGAGTGAATATTTTCTGAAGAGTGAATGTGTTGAGTAGAATGTGAGACTGGATTATTAAATAGGCAAAAGTTGCACCAGATCATAACCGTTCGATTTCTGCACCAGATCATAACCGTTCTTTTTCTGCACCAGATCTCCACCGTTCGATTTCTGCACCAGATCTCAACCGTTCTTTTTCTGCATCGATCTCAACCGTTCTTTTTCTGCACTGATCTCCACCGTTCTTTATCTGCACGGATCTCAACCGTGTTTTTCTACACCGATCTCAACCGTTCTTTTTCTGCATCGATCTCAACCGTTCTTTTTCTGCACGGATCTCCACCGTTCTTTTTCTGCACGGAGCTCAACCGTTCTTTTTCTGCACCGATCTCAACCGTTCAATTTTTAGAAAATTACATAATACACCCTATAGCTTTTCCTATTTAAAGGGAGGTGTTCTCACTTCTGAAATCACACATCTCTCAATATCTTCCAATCTACATAAAAAAGAAAGCAAACATTTTAAGGCAATGTCGACAAAGTGGTCTCAAGCTGAAGATGTAGCCTTGACAAAGGCATACATAGAGGTCTCGGAGGACAACGTGGTAGGGGCAGGCCAACCACAAGATACATTTTGGGCAAGAATCATAACCATAATGTATGTCCTTCTTGATAGTACTGGACATCAATATGAACGAAGATCAAAAGAGTCAATCACCAGTAGATGGAAAAAACACATTTGCAACAAGATGCAAAAATGGAACGAAGCACTTCAAAGGGCCTCAAGAGAGGTGGGAAGTGGCGGCCAATTAATGGACGAGGTAAATATTATGTTAATACTATGCTAAGTAATTATTAATAGGTTATATTAACTATTTTTTGTAATTTTTAGCATGAATTGGCATTGCGTCTGTACAAGGCCGAAACGAAGCAACATTGGTGCTTCCAGCACACATGGGATGTTGCAAAAGATTGGATCCTGTTCAGTTCAACATCTGGAACGTCTCAAACACCTCCTGTTAACCCATCTCAACCAACGGGAGACTGTTATATTCCAACCCCACCACAGAAACTCAATTTGAATCGGAAACACTAGGCGACGATGATCATCCCGAGACTCCCCACGTACCCCAATCGAGTGAAAGGTCTGAAAGACCTATTGGTAACAAAAAAGCCAAGAAGGGAAAAGGGAAGGCTTCGTCGAGTAGTTCATATGGAGGAATTCATGACTTCGAAAGGGAAAAATTGCGGCCATGAGAGAAACTACACTTCTGGTAGAGGCTGGACGAGAGAGAAGGCATATGGAGAATATTCAACGTCAACGGGAAGAAGAAGCAGCGAGAATGTCAGTGACAATGTCATTACAGGAGGAACGGATTATGTCGATGGACTGCTCTTCATTCACTCCAGATACAAAGGCGTATTAGAGGAACAAAAAAAGAGAAATACAAAATAAAAATCTTCCTCGGGACTTATTTGGAGATTCATCGAATGAAGGAACCGACTGGTTTCAGAGGAGAAATCAGTAAAATGTTATATTTTCGTGTGTTTGTCGTTTATTTAATCCGATTTTCTTGTATTTCCTTTCTTGTATTTCCCTACCTATTTGTTGTATTTCGTATTATGTATTAATTTTAATTTACTTAATTATTTACTCTCTTTAATTTTAATATTTTTATATAATTAATAATTTAATTACAAGTACTAATAATTATTACTATTATTAATATTAATATTAAAAACAAAATTAAAATTAGAATTATAGGTGAGAGTGGGCAAAGTAAGAAAATGAAATTAATTCCATTCCGGAGCCCTACCATTGGAGACGACCAGGCAGGATTGGGGGGGGGGGGGGTGGGGCAGGGCTGGCTCGGGGCTCCGGAGCCCCGGGGCTAGCCCTCTCCATTGGAGATGGCCTAATGGTCAAAATATTAAGGGCCCCATAATGGCACATTAAGGGAATGATAATGCAATTGACGTTACAAAATTTATTTTAATTATTTTGAAGTTTAAAAACTTCTAAAATTCCAACAAAATCTTCATCAAATAATGATAACAAAAAGGTTTTTACTTCATGATTTTATAAAAGTTTTAAGTCTTCAAAAGATAATGATATTATATAATACTGGAGTAATATATATCTAAGTCTTCATCAATAATAATAATAAAAAGAAAAAAGAGACCCTAAAAATGTCATGTACAGTAAAGTATAATAACATAATTAATGTTAATTACCTTGTGAAAATTGAAATATAGAGTGAAATTTACTATACCTTCTATTTTCCATAAACGCATGCTTGTCATCAGATTCAAAGTAAGCCCAAATAATACTGGATGTTATGGCAAATTTGTTGGGATTTCTAAGGGCCTGTTTGTTTGGCGTTTGGGAAAGTAGTTTTGGAAAGTGGTGGAGGTTTGTGAAATAACCTCGATTTGTGTAATGTTGTTTGTTTGGGTTTTGAGAGAGTGGTTTGAGAAATAAAGTAGGTGTAGATTTCTTTGGAAGAGTTGGGTTATAGGTGTAAGATGTGTAAGACTTTATGTCAAATCATGTTTGTTATGTGAGATAAATTGTGTAAGAGATAAGTTACTTTATGTCAAATTAAAGTAGAGTTTGTATAGGTTTTGTTTAGAGATACGAAAATTGTTGTTTGTTTGGCTTTTGAGAGAGTAGTTTGAGAAAATTAATGGATGAAAAATTTATTTCGGAAAATAGAAAACATGTTTGTTTGGCATTTCCCAAACACGAAAAAATTATGGGAAACGCCAAACAAACAGGCCCTAAGAGTTTGTAAAATTGAAAAAAAAAATTAGATGTGTATAATTTGTGTATATGCTTGTTTGAGTTTCTAGAGAGATACTTTTGTAGAATATGAAATAGGTTTTTCTTTTAGATATGCAAAAAAAAAAAAAAAAAAACAGAAGTATGGTTAAAAAATTAAATATATTATTTTATGTTAAATCAAAAGAATTATGTAAGTGCAGTAGGTAAAATATAAATTAGTTTATTAACATTGTTTAGTTTTTTTTTTTAATAAATAGGAGATAAGTTCAGATGAGGTTGTTTTTAAAAATAAAAGAAAACCTCGTATAATAAGTCTTTCTAAAACTAAAAAGACTTCTTTGACTGTTTGACTGTTCAGACTTCAGATAGCATTTAAATTCTCTTTAAAAGTTTATTTTATCTCTTTAAAAGTTTATTTTATATATAATTATGCTCTTTAAAGGCTTATATATACATGCTCTAATCCCAAGAACACCGGTAAAATGAATGTGTCATCTCGACTAGATTACATATTATCACGTCAGAAAATCAAATCAAATTATTCGATATTCGACTCAAGCTTATTAAAAGCTCATTTGACTTCGATTTACTATATTTATATATACCAAATAAGCTTAAACTTTTTTTTAATTAAATAACTTTCGAAGGATTCAAGCTTAACATGATAAACGAAAAAAAGACAAAAATATATATATAAGCATCAAGTTATTTGACTTATGTTCGACTCAATAAAAATTTGTTTGAGTTTGATTCTTTTAATAATGAGCATAGCTCAGAAAAATCAATAATAAATTCAAACAAAATTTAAAAAATGTATCGTTTTACAAGAAAAGAAATAATTTAATGCGTATAAAATTGCGCACAAAATGAAGCAAGCAGGTGAAAAGAGAAGAAGCAATGCAATGCAATGCATGGTCTTCTTTCTATGAAGCCAATCTCTGTGGAGCCCACCACACTCACTTTTCAACTCTCTTCCTCTAAATATGAAAATTCCCATTCTCTTCTCTTTTTTGCCATTGAAGAAAAAAATATCCGAGTCAAAATACTCTGTAAATTATCGTCAAAATAAAAATAAAAAAACCCGAAGGAAAAAACCCAAAAGAGCAAAATGCCTACCCATTAACTCTCCATTTTACTCCTCCACCACCACCAATAATGAATATCCATCATCACAGATCTATCTCCTTCTCTCTACTGTTGCTCTCCCTGCTGTTCTCCACCTCCTTCTCCCAAGATGACGTCAGGTGTTTGCAGGAAGTAAAAAACTCGGTTACCGACCCGGAATCCAGACTCAGTTCATGGACCTTCTCCAACTCAACCGTCGGATACATCTGCCATTTCGTCGGCGTTTCGTGCTGGAACGACAGAGAAAACAGGCTCATAAGCTTGGAGCTTCGCGAATTCAGTCTCAGGGGGAATATTCCAGATTCTCTTCAGTTTTGTCACAGTCTCCAAACCCTAGATCTTTCCGGTAATTCTCTATCCGGTTCTATTCCGGCTCAAATATGTACGTGGTTGCCTTATTTGGTTACTCTTGATTTGTCCAACAATGGTTTGACCGGTGAAATACCCATTGATCTCGCCAATTGTTCGTATTTGAATAATTTGATTTTAGATGGTAATAGATTGTCTGGTAGAATACCTTATCAGTTTTCGAATTTGGCGAGGTTGAGAAGGTTTTCTGTAGCTAATAATGATTTATCCGGTAGGGTTCCGTCGTTTAATTATGAATTGCAGCTTGATTTTAGTGGGAATAATGGGCTTTGTGGGGGTAATTTGGGGAATTGTGGTGGATTGAGTAAGAGGAGTTTGGGGATTATTATTGCGGCTGGGGTTTTCGGTGCAGCAGCTTCTTTGTTGTTGGGGTTCGGTTTATGGTATTGGTATTTTACGAAGTCGAGTAAGAGGAGGAAGAGGGAGTTTGGGCTTGGAGGAAGAGAGGGTGGGGGTAATTGGGCTGAGAGATTGAGAGCTCATAAGCTTACACAAGTTGTATTGTTTCAAAAGCCAATTGTTAAGGTTAAGTTAGCGGATTTGTTGGCTGCTACCAGCAATTTTAGCGTGGAGAATGTGATTATCTCGAGTAGGACAGGGACTACTTATAAAGCCGTGTTGCCAGATGGGTCTGCATTGGCGATTAAGCGGCTTAGTGCGTGTAAAATGGGGGAGAAGCAGTTTAGGATGGAGATGAATAGGTTGGGGCAGTTGAGGCATCCAAATTTGGTGCCACTTTTAGGGTTTTGCTTGGTTGAGGATGAGAAGCTTTTGGTATATAAGTATTTATCGAATGGGACTTTAGGTTCGATGTTGAGTGGGAATGGCGGTGTTTTGGATTGGGGGACTAGGTTCAAGATTGCTTTAGGGGCTGCGAGGGGGCTTGCTTGGCTTCACCATGGTTGCCACCCTCCGATATTGCACCAGATTATGAGCTCAAATGTTGTTCTTCTTGATGAGGATTTTGATGCTAGGATAATGGACTTTGGTTTAGCAAGACTTTTGACTTCTGCTGAATCTAATGAGAGTAGTTACGTTTACGGTGATTTGGGTGAGATTGGGTATGTGGCTCCGGAGTACTCGAGTACAATGGTTGCTTCTTTGAAAGGGGATTCTTATGGATTTGGAGTTGTACTTCTTGAACTGGCGACGGGTTTAAAGCCTCTTGATGTTAGTGCAGTTGATGAAACATTTAAAGGTAATTTAGTGGATTGGGTGACTCAGTTAGTTGGTTCTGGCCGGATTAAAGATGCTATTGATAAACAATTATGTGGGAAGGGCCGTGATGAGGATATTGTTCGGTTCTTGAGAATCGCTTGTAATTGTGTTGTTACTCGGCCTAAGGATAGATGGTCTATGTATCAGGTTTATGAATCACTGAAGAACATAGCTGAGGAACAGGGTTTTACAGAACAGTTTGATGAATTTCCTCTGCTTTTCGGGAAACAAGAATCCACTAGTCCAATTTGACACGGGAAAAGGAAAATATTGGAGAAATTCCTTCACGAATTTGTGCAGATTGTGGTAAGTTCTAATGAGCAAAATATGTGATACTGATTTACCTCACGAAATGCATGCCAAATTTGCTGAATATAGATGTTGTACAATAGATCACCTGCATAAAATGTATCCAGCTACTCTTCTTTGTTTGAAATTTGTTGTAAGATATAAGATATTTCCTATGGTTCTTAGTGTTTATTGTTTGCACTTTTCATGGTAGCGTTTCAAAATTTGCATTTCTATATTTGGATAGAGTTTAAGGTTTCTGAGTGTTGGACACAATTCCCATTTTTAATCTTCATTGTGAATTGTTTTCTGGTAAAGTTTCCTTATTGAAGTCACCCTCTCCCTAAGCTTTCTGATTTAGAATATGTAATAAACTGATGAACTTCTGATGGAGCATACGTAATGAATGGTTTACGTGGAAGACATTGATTTACAAGTACGGTGTAATCGAGTCATTGTTCAAGTTTAGTTCGATTTTCTTATCGAGCTTGAAATTGTGTTGGAACTTGATATGGGCTTTTAAGCTGGTTCTTATATCATAACTCAAACATCTAACAAATACCAACTCCCAAGTTGATTTTGGTTCCAACTACATTTGGTCTCTCTCACACAATATAACTTACATCATTTTTCAAAAATGAAAATGACCTGCAAAATCATTAACAGAGACCAATGTGAAATAAGTTAACAAACCAATTTCAGTCACACTTTTTCCAAAGGTTTTTTTGTTGGGTTCATGAGGCAACACGACACGTGGCTCCGTAATTTCTTTTACTTTTCTTGCATTTGTACGAAAATCAAATAAAAAGCTTTTTTGATAATTAAAAAGCTGGGAATCCCTCTTTCTTGTCCAAACCTTCCCTGGAAACCAATGAAGCTGGCGAATGCACATCAATGATACCCATCGAGCCCGGCCCAGTTCATCTCGCGTGGAAGCTTAAAGCCCGATCCTGTTTATGAATCATCCCTATAAATTTCGGCAAAGATTACTAAAATAGGCAGTCAAAGTTTGCGTTTTGGCCATAAGTGTCAAGAGTGAATTTTAAAAATGGCTTTTTAGAAAGTTTAGTTTGCAAAACTGGCCTTCAGGGGCTTTTTCCTGTAGAGATGGTATTTGCATTAATATTCTTTATTTCTATAATTTGCATTTTAGTACCCTCTATTTTGGTACTTGTTTTCTATATGATATATCAATTTCTGCTTATGTAATTCATATTCAAAATCAATTTTTCGTCTTTCTAATACCTTTATTTTGAAATCTAATATTCCTGGTGTACAAGGATGAACCTCTAAAAATTGTATATTAGCTAGTTTATCTTCATAAATTTCAATTTCTTCAATAATTTTTTGTAATTTATTTTGTATTTTTTGTATTTTCTCCATTTTCGTTACTTGGCTCTGATACCAAAAATTGGTCAGAGGCTACGGATGTTTGTTTTTTGGTTAAAATTTTTTCTTTACATATTTTACACATAACACATGATTCTTTGGCCTCTTTTATTTTTGTTCTTATAATTTCTTTATTTATTTTATACATTTTAGTACTAATCGATGTTGATCTTAAATATTCTAATCTCTTTTCATAGTGGTTAACTAAATCTGATATATGTTCACAATTATTTTCAAGTTTATTATTCATAATTTGTCTTCTAAATATTTACTTAAATCTGAAATTTTCTTTTCTAGTTTTGTATGCTCACTATCTTCTTCGGATTTTATACAATCTCTTTCTTCATTATTTATTGGTTTTATTAGATTTTTAGGTTTTTCTAGAGGTAATTGTTTTACATTAGGTGATCTAAACGATATTGATCGTCTAATTTGGTCACTAGTTCCTTCTATTGTTACTTCTTTCATTGGTAATTTTTTTATTTGAGCTATTCCTTCAAATAATTTATCTAAATAAATAGATTCCTGATCTAAGAAATTTATACTATGATGACTATTTGTTAAAGCATATTCTACCATATATGTTAGACTGAATGGTTGATCTCCTTCTTCCATTAGTTCTTCTCTTGCAAATTTGTATCCTAAACAAATGCTATTATCTAAATTTTTTGTAGATAAAGGAATTGCATATTTAATTCCTAGATTAAACTTTAGTGTTTTATATGCTAGGTTTCCCATAGTTATTCCTAAAACCGAATCATGAGTATCTTTAATTCTTCGGTCGTAAGCTATTAAAGCTATTGGTGAATTAATACCTTCTTTAAAAGTTGATTTTATCAGCACTTGTATTGTAGCGATCTGAATATATCCTATTTTATTTCTGTCTTCTTTATTTCTAATTTTTTCTATTCTAGCTGCTATTTGTTCACTATCAATTATGGGAATTACAATGGTTCCTCTAGTGGTTTTTATATCTATTGGTACTTCTTGGGTAAATAAGCCATGATAGATAATATTTTTTCGTTTTATTTTTTCAAAAATAGATTTATTAAAGTGTTGTCCTTCTTTTAGATCTAATTTTGCCTTTTTAGTTTTTTCTATTTTATGCTCAATAATTGATTGAGCTGAGAACATTCCTAGTGTTTCCTCTTGTTCTAGTAATTGTATATGTCTATCGAATTCTTTTAGTGGGGAACTCATATTTTATTATTTATTTCATAAAAAGGTAATTTTATTCTTGGTATTTTTATTTCCCCTATTTGTATATGTTGTGAATGAATTTCATATCTTATTTGTTCTAAAAAATCAGTACCTAATAGTATATCTGATCCTGTATCACTTTCATCTATATACATAGTAAGACGAAATCTTAATTCTTCATGAAACATTAGTTCTATAGTAGTTTTTTCATTACATGTTTTATCTCCTTTTATTGTATCTATAACAACTAGTGGTGCTGCAGATCTAGTTACTACATATCTTGGATGAACATGTGATAGAGATGCTCCTGTGTCTATGAGTATTGAAACAATTTGTGTTCTATTTATAACTCCTAATATATGATATTGCAGATATTGATTTCCTGAAATTAAATCTAAATCATACATACCTGATATGTTCTTGGTTGGTCTTGAGTTTAGTGCTCCGTGTAGATAGTATTTGGGATCTTTGTAGATAATATATGATTTATAATTGATTTCTTTTTTTTGAAAAATCCTATTCAGAAGTTTGTTACAACTTCAAGATTTGAGAGAAATTTAGAAACAGAGTTCTTTTATTAATTTTCGCACACTTACAACTGAACTAAACACCATTATTTATAGGCGGGGGAAGCTATTTTCCTCCACTCATCCAGATCACATAAGGTGATAAGGATCTTTTCTAGGCCCTACGAAATAGTAAACTTACATAATTGTTTACATTGGATCCTACTTCTTTCTCGACAGTAGGTCCTACATAATAGTAAAGTTACATGACTTTTTACATTGGATTCTACTATTTTCAAAAGTAAAAGTTGACTTCAGATTTTCTTGCCGACACTCTTGTCTTCTTCTGCTGATATTTTTATCCTTCAATTATTGTTTCTTCTCCACCAGATTCATCCATGCAATAATTGCATTTGTGAGCTTTGAATTCCTTCAATGTTTCACATATCTGGAGTTTTTCTTCATCTGATAATTTGTTGAATACTCCTTGTATATTCATGATGTCTTCTTCAAAATCCATAAATGTTTTAAATTCTTCAATTTTGATTTTATCCTTAAAATTTGAATATATCATGGTGGTTTCATTTTTATAATTTATTTTAATTTTTGATTCCTCGGTTAATCGTTGTAACATGGAAACGATTCCATAGATTAATCCGGTATTCGTGACTTGATGACTTTCTTCATTTTCCTTAACTGGTTGATCACGAACTGGATATGTTCCATTGGATACTCCCATGTAAATGAGTGAATATGCTGGCACGTGTACTTCACCTTGTTCATTAAAGTAGGGATATGAGCTATATATTTTTAAATATATTTCTCTATCCTTACCAAAATACTTTCGATAATTTTTCACTGTTTGTTGGATCCCATGATTGAATTCTTGGAGAATAGTGTTGCTTTCGTCAATGTATATCGTATCAATTAATCCACATTGGAAGAATTTATACGTCATTAGTGGACTTGCTCCGCTGATGATGACTGCTTTTGGTCCTGTTATTCTTTTTTCAGTTGGATAAAAGAATTTTGTCATATCTTCCTCCGTCCAATTGTATAGCATTTTCATGTATTCTTGAAAATCCTCCTTATTTACTTTTTTGAGCTGCATGTGTTCCTGTCTTGTGGGTACCTGTGTTAACTTCGTTATTTTTCCGAGTACCTTCATTGAAGAAGATGGTTGATCTATCATTGTTGCTTTTGGTTTGACTAAAGCTGATTTGAATGGTTGGGCTTTAATCTCTGCTTCTGAGATTGCTTTGTTTTCTTCGACTGCAAGTTTTGCTTCCGCCATAGTTTTGTATGCCTTATGAATGATTCCTTTGTGCCCATTAATGTATAGTGATGCTTTATGCCATTCGTCAAAGATTGCTCCTTTGGCTGGTCCGTTGAAGATGACATAGTACTTCTTTGATGATGATGATGAAGATGTTTCCTGAATTTTTATACCTGATGGAATTTCTGGTTTTAGTTCGGATTTTTCTTCTGTTTTTGCCTTTGTTTTTGTTGATTCGTCCACCACGCTTAGCATGCTAAACTCTGATGGTTTGTAACTTGAATCTAGGGATTGTATAGCTTTTTCTAATTCTTGTAATTCACGAATTTTTGCCTCAATATTCCCTTTTATCTGCTTCGCTTGATTCTTCAATGTTGCTATTGCTCCTTCCATAGTTTAAATAGTTTATCCTGATGCGAATTCTCTTGTTAATGTGTCTGCAATAATATTATTGCTACTTTTTATATATTTTATTTTTGCTGGGTATCTGCTTAGTTCAAGTTGCCATCTTATTAGTCGTCCTTGATTGTAATTCGCCTGTAGTTTGTATCTGATGAATCCGGTTAGATATTTTGAATCCGTTCTAAGCTCAAATTCTTTGGGTAACAGATCAATCCTCCATTTTTTAAATGTCCTTAAACATGCTAATGTTTCTTTCTCATGGATGGGATATCTTTTTTCTGTTTCAGAAAACGTTCCAGATATATATCTGCACAGAATTTCTGGACTTTTGACTGCTGATTTCTCCGTAAATAATTCATCAGTATCATGTATACGTTTGCTCGTAGAGCTGATTTCATTGTTTAAGTTACATACGGTATCATCATGTATGTTTTTGCTTGTAGAGCTGATTTCATTGTTTAAGTTACATACTTCTGATTCTTTAACTTCTTCATGTTGTGGTATTTTTGTTTGTATACATTTCATACATCCTGACCATACTTCGTCAGATGCGTCAGTCTCAATTATTAAATAATCATTAGAAGTTGGATTATATAGCTTTGGTAAATTTTTCGAGATATGTTTTATTCGTTCAACTATTTTACTATCTTCTTTATCCCAAAACCATTGTTTTTTAGTACTTATTTTCTCTTGTAGCTTTTTCTTTTCTTTGGCACATCCTTTTAAATACCCTAATTCGGATATGTAATTTAAACATCCTAGAAACCTTTGTAATTGTTTTCTATCTTCGATTTTATTTGGGAATAGGTGTAATTTTTCTAAGACATGTTTTTGTAATTCAATTTCTCCATTTGACTTTATTATTGTTCCTAGAAATTCAATTTCTTGTTTTGCTATTTGTGCTTTCTTTTTACTTAGTACTAAACCTTTTTGTTTACATCTTTTAAGTACGATTGCTACTTTTCTTAGATGATCTTCTTTAGAAGTATTACTGAATATTAAAATATCATCTATATATACAAGACATATTTCCTCTAATCCTTCTAAGTTTTTACTCATATATCTTTGAAATATTCCAGGTGCTTGTTTTAACCCAAATGGTAATACATTCCATTCATAGTGTTTTTCTGGGGGACAAGTAAATGCTGTTAGTGGTTTTGTATTTTCGTGCAATCTTAATTGATAATACCCAGATTTAGCATCTAAGGAACTAAACCAAGTCATTCCTTTAATTTTTTCCATTATTGAATCTCTTCGAGGTAACTTATGTGCGTCTCCTACAGTGGCATCATTCATCTTCTTATAGTTTATTACCATTCTTCTTTTTCCTCGTTTTATTTCATTATGGTTTTCTACATAGAATGCTGGAGCAGCATGTCTACTTTTGCTTTCTCTTATTAATCTTTTTTCTAATAATTCTCTACAATCTTTTGTAAATTCTTCTATATCTCTTTTTGAATAGGGTATCCTATTTGGTACATTTACTTCTTGTTTTGGATCTTTTAATTCTATAGTGATTTGTTCTTCATTAGTATTTATTTTTACATCTAGCGGGTCCTCTGAGCAAGTTTCTTCTAAAAGATTTTCTACTTCTTTTTCAATACTTGTTTTATTATTTTCTTCCATATAAAATAATGTTTCGTTAAGAATGTGTAATATTTTTAATTTTGTTCGCTCAAGGTTGTCTATGATAGGGATTTTTATCATTTTTCCTATAGGTGCCTTTAGCTCTATATATTCCAACCATTGTATAAAGGGATGGTATAATCTAAGAAAATTGTTTCCTAGAATAATATCAAATCCTGATTCTTGCCTGTAAAGTGATGGTACCATGAATATATAGGGTGTTTTAGTCTTATCTATAATTTTTATTTTATTAAAATAACTTGCTAATTCTATCTTATGCGTACTTCCATCAGCTATCATAATTCTCACTGGTCTTTCTGTTTCTCTCCAAAATAATCCTTTTATATTTTTAGAAGCAAAACTAATACTAGCTCCAGTATCAATATATGCTGAATAATAATATCCTTTTATTTCTACCTTTATAAAAGTAGAGTTTGGGTTTCTTCTATTCTGATTCTGTAGATAATTCTGTCTCATGATTTTCTTCTGTCTCATAATCCGAATCGGTTAATAATATATATATTTCTTCAATATCTGATATATCAGATTCAATTGGTTCTAGACTTCTTAACTCTGCTACTTTTAGAATTTCTTTTTGTTCTTTATTTTTTCTTTTTGGGCATTCATTTGCATAGTGGCCTTCTTCCTTGCATAACCAACATTTACATTTCTTTTTTCCTTCTGGACAATATTTCTTGTTTTGCTTTCGTCTAAAAAATCGTTCTGGTTTTTTATAAAACTCTTCTTTATATTTTTGAAAAGGTCGTTTCTTCCATTTATATTTTTTATTATAATATTTATTTTTATGATATTTCTTTTTATATTTACGTTCTTTACACCCATACTGTTGTGGTACTCCTGGATTACCTTCACAACAAACTTTGTTAACTTGTTTTACCAGTTTTGTTTCATTTAGCTGTGTGCATTTTTCTATTATATATTCTCGTCCTACAAGAATTGCTCCTCCTAGACTATCTGCTATAGTACCATCTTTTACTCCTTCATTAAATTTGTTTAAACAAACTTTATTTATTGGGTATGGTAATTTTATTAATAATAATTTTTTTGTATGTTCCTGATTTTCAGGTTTTAATCTATAAAAACTTTTTGAAAATTCGCAAACATAATTCTCGTATTGACACATATCACAGATAGTCATGCTATTTAAATGCCAGGTTGCTATTTCATTTTGTTTTTCTGTAACCTTTTCTGCATAATTTATTTGATCTTGACCAACAAATTCCTTCCATATAAGTGCTATCACTGACCAGTAAAATTTTTCTACATTATTTTTGCTTGCCTCTTTTAGTTGGTCAATGTATTTATAATCACTCAAGTATTGGAATACATTTCCTTTTGTTTTAAAAATCATATAATTCCATATATTATCCATTGATGCATTTTTAAATATGTCATCTGTTTGTAGAATTAGGTTTACTTGGTTTGCCCATTCTTGTATTAATCCTTCTGTATTTCTAGCGCAATCTACATCTAATATTCCTTGTTTTATTTGTTGTAAATGAGGAGTATATTCATCTGGTAATTTTCGGAATCCTCCTTGTTTTCTTTGATAAAAACCATTTCTTTCTCTAAGGTTTTCTGGATCAATATCGATCCATTCAAACCTACTGGACTTTCGTTTTTTATTATTCTCATTATCTTGTTGTTCTTCTTTTATTTGACTACTTTCTCCTTTTTCCATATATGCAGGGATAGAATCATCCGACTCGTATCCATAAATTACTTCATTATTATTTGTAAAATTTGTTTGCCTTATATTTTGTTCCTCCTCAATTATGTTTATTTGTTCAATCATTTTTCTAATTTCTTCTACTTGTTCTTCCATTATTTTAGTAAATTCATTGGTGGTCGTAGTTCTCTAGATGAACTAAATATATGTTCTTGTTTGCCTATTAAAACTAAATCTTTAATTTTTTCTAATTCGTAACTTAAATTTTTAATTTTTTCTTTAGGTATATTTTCTTTTTCAAAAATTTTATAAATATCTTCCTCTTTTAATATTTTATTTATCTTAAGTAATTGTTCTTTTAAATCAGTAATTTCTTTAGTTATATCTATTAATTGTTTTTGTAAATCGGCTATTTCTTCGGTCATTCCCATTAAATAATTAATTATTGATTTGTTTTCTCTTTTTAAATTGTCAGGGGGCTTCTTATGCAAATAGGGTTTATTTGGGAATATTGCACAAGGTCATTCTTGCAAATTTATCTTTTGAAAAGGCCATCTGGCCAAATAACCCTAAGTGTCAATGAACTTTTGCAAGAGACCGATTAGAAAGAGCGTGTAATAATTTGACAAATCCGAGGAAACTAAGTGTTTGCTCTAAATTTTGTCTGGCTTCCCTCGATGTGTAATTGACTCGATGTGAAATAAAATAAGTGCGGGGCGTGCCAATGTCTGTGCGTGCAAACATAACGGTTTAAAATAGACATAATATGATGAATATGAAATATAAATCAATGTCCTGACAAGACTCTGACTTCTAATCAATTGATTGAGGCGGAGTAGGCAAACTCTACCCCTGATTCTTTTCAATGCTTGCCTGGCCGCAAGACTTAACAATTTATGATATTCTTTATTAAAATGCCAAAACTTTATAGCCAATCGGTGGCTCACTCGATATATCAAGAGATTCACAGGAAAATTAGTTATCGAATTACGTATCAAGCAATCTAAAACATGTCAACCTAATTTAAAACCTGAACTAACAGATTGATAACATAGCAACACAGACATACTATAATCACTTGATAACAGAATACTCATAAATGAAATCAGTAGATGAAGGCAAAATACTTCGATGTATTGAATAAACATAGAGTTGAAAGATTTTAAATACATGAAATCTAGCCTAATACATTTCCCTGATTTACAAGTATGTAAAGTTGTGATAAAACTCCTATGTTGGACTCAGCATGCCAAACGAGCTGATAGATTCTTTTAGTTCGTGAAGAGTGACTCCTTGATTGGCAGGGAACCGCCATATGAGCTGATATGCAATGGTTATCATGTGTGACGTGAAAGTAACAATGATGGCATGTGACTACCATCGATGAATCGCCCAACCTTGGCAGGTGCTACCAATCGGGCTCCTAACCAGCAGGTGGCCACTGGAAAGGGCATCTGACGAGCAGGTGGCCACTCGGCAGATAGCTATCAGGCAGATGGCTACATGATAACAAATTCATCAAGCAGGTGGCTACTTGACGAATAAATCATGTCAGTACGTGGGCACTTACATGAGAGATTGCAGCTCACAGCTGGCTTCAGGTGCGGCGTCGCCGACTTAGAGAGGCATTGTGCCTGATCAGTGAAGACTGAGTTGTGTGATTGATTGAGTGTGTGTTGAATGTGTCATCCTCCTGATATTTATAGGCCTCATGACGGTTATTTCTCCTGATGGATGTCCACTTCTTCCACTTTCCCCTTTTTTAGGCATGTCTATTGGGTGGTTATTTCCAGCACATTGTCTAACCTCCGTTGAGATATTTTTGGGAGTTAGTTAATATCAGCTTATCCATTATTTCCCTCCAAAATTAATTGGTTACATGGTCATTTTTTATAATTGATTTGGCCTTAATTAAATTAATATCTCTATTAATTAATTAATTAAACATGTTGTGTCTGGACCAATTTTGAGCCTCATTAGTTAATTAGGCCATTAATTAATTACTTAATTAGGCCTTTAAATAGGTTGATTTTAGTGGGCCTGTTTATTATCAAAGCCTTGTTGTCAGTCGGTCTGGCTGACCGTCGACCCAATCACCTCTTGTCAGGCCATCTGACAAACCTGAAAAATATTTTGGGTATAAACACTAAGCTTTCCATCAGTATGCCTAATCCAGTCGTGGAGAACTGCATGAACGGGAACAGAAGGCCGGGCCGAGACCAAGCTCCTGAAAAAGAAAATCAGTATAAAAAGTTTATTAGGATATATATATATTTCTATTTCGAGGAACTTGAGATGTTAAAAAGAAAAGAATCATGCGTTCTTTATGGTTATTACCGAAGCTAATTCTTCAGTCATGATAATTCGGTTCCCATCTTTCTCGATGCATTAAGCTAATAGGAAAATTCAAGAAAGCAAATCATAGTCAATTCCGTTGAAGATGTATTTATATAGTCCATTTTAACAAATCCGTTGCATTTGTTTCATTTGATTTTGTGTGGATAACCTGAAGCAGAAAACTTGTAAGCGGTTTTCCAGATTAATATATCATGTTTTTATATTTAATCGATTTAGTACGTAGCCATTTAAATAGCTACATATATTTGTTCTAAGCATATAGTAATACTTATTTTCAACAACCGTAAATAAATAATAAAGCTATAAAATCACATACGATTCTCTAACTTTTGAAGGTCACACGAATCTGAATCTGTACAAATAAAAGGGCCTTTTGACCAGTCTTTATAGAAAAGCCAAGCCCGTATTCAATAATACTTTTCCTTTCCAATAATATCACTAGTCTAGCCAAGAAAAATGATGAACTTTATTTATATAAAGTACAAGTCGTATACATTTAGTTGACCATATAATTATTAATGTTAAACAAGAAAAAAATTGGAAAGGGGGAAATTTCAACAAGTCTTCTAGAGTGAAATTTACTATACCTTCTATTTTCCATAAACGCGTGCTTGTTATCAGATTCAAAAGTAAGCCCAAATACTGAATATTATGGCAAGTTTGTTGGGATTTCTAAGAGTAATTTGTAGAATTGAAGAATTTTTTTAGATGTGTATAATTTGTCCATATGCTTGTTTGAGTTTTTAGAATATGAAATAGGTTTTTCTTTTATATATGAAAAAAAAAAAGAGAGAAGTATGGTTAAAAAATTAAATATGTTATTTTATGTTAAATCAAAAAAATTATGTAAGTGAAGTAGGTAAAAGATAAATTAGTTTATGAACAAATCATAGTATGATTTGTTTAGTTTTTTTTTTTAAGAAATAGGAGATAATTTTTTAAGACTAGGTTGTTTTTTAAAACTAAAAGAAAAATTTGTATAATAAGTCTCTTTCTAAAACTAAAAAGACTTGTTTGATTGTTTGATTTTCAGATAGAATTAAAATTCTCTTTAATTTTTTTTTTGGATAATTATGCTCTTTAAAGGCTTAAACATACATGCTCTAATCTCAGAAATACCGGTAAAATGATGTGTCATCTCGACTACATTACACTCAAGTTTATGAAAAGCTCATTCGATTTCGATTTATTATATATATATATATATATCAAATAATTAAGCTTAAATATTTTTTTTAAATTAACTTTCGAAGGATTCAAATTTGACATGATAAGCTAAAAAAAGATAAAAATATATGTATAAGTATCAAGTTATTTGACTTATGTTCAACTCAATAACAATTCATTTGAATTTGATTCTTTTAATAATAAACATAGCTCAGAAAAATCAACAATAAATTCAAACAAAATTTGAAAAATGTATCGTTTTACTGCCCACCTTTCATAGGTCATGAATTTGAGCAACAAAAGAAAAAATTTAATGCGCATAAAATGGAGCAAGCGGGTCTTCCTTCTATGAAGCCAAACTTTGTGGACCCCACCACACTCACTTTTCAACTCTCTTCTTCTAATTATAGTCAAAGATGAAAATTCCCATTCTCTTCTCTATAAAAAAATATCCGAGTCAAATACTCTGTAAATTATCGTCAAAAATAAAAAATAAAAACCCAAAGAGCAAAATGCCTACCCACTAACTCTCCATTTTACTCCTCCACCTCCACCAATAATGAATATCCATCATCACAGATCTATCTCCTTCTCTCTACTGTTGCTCTCCCTGCTGTTCTCCACCTCCTTCTCCCAAGATGACGTCAGATGTTTGCAGGAAGTAAAAAACTCGGTTACCGACCCGGAATCCAGACTCAGTTCATGGACCTTCTCCAACTCAACCGTCGGATACATCTGCCATTTCGTCGGTGTTTCGTGCTGGAACGACAGAGAAAACAGGCTCATAAGCTTGGAGCTTCGCGAATTCAGTCTCAGGGGGAATATTCCAGATTCTCTTCAGTTTTGTCACAGTCTCCAAACCCTAGATCTTTCCGGTAATTCTCTATCCGGTTCTATTCCGGCTCAAATATGTACGTGGTTGCCTTATTTAGTTACTCTCGATTTGTCCAACAATGGTTTGACCGGTGAAATACCGATTGATCTCGCCAATTGTTCGTATTTGAATAATTTGATTTTAGATGGTAATAGATTGTCTGGTAGTATACCTTATCAGTTTTCGAATTTGGCGAGGTTGAGAAGGTTTTCTGTAGCTAATAATGATTTATCCGGTAGGGTTCCGTCGTTTAATTATGAATTGCAGCTTGATTTTAGTGGGAATAATGGGCTTTGTGGGGGTAATTTGGGGAATTGTGGTGGATTGAGTAAGAGGAGTTTGGGGATTATTATTGCGGCTGGGGTTTTTGGTGCCGCAGCTTCTTTGTTGTTGGGGTTTGGTTTATGGTATTGGTATTTTATGAAGTCGAGTAAGAGGAGGAAGAGGGAGTTTGAAGTTGGAGGAAGAGAGGGTGGGGGTAATTGGGCTGAGAGATTGAGAGCTCATAAGCTTACACAAGTTGTATTGTTTCAAAAGCCAATTGTCAAGGTTAAGTTAGCGGATTTGTTGGCTGCTACCAGCAATTTTAGCGCAGAGAATGTGATTATCTCGAGTAGGACAGGGTCTACTTATAAAGCCGTGTTGCCAGATGGGTCTGCATTGGCGATTAAGCGGCTTAGTGCGTGTAAAATGGGGGAGAAGCAGTTTAGGATGGAGATGAATAGGTTGGGGCAGTTGAGGCATCCAAATTTGGTGCCACTTTTAGGGTTTTGCTTGGTTGAAGATGAGAAGCTTTTGGTATATAAGTATTTATCGAATGGGACTTTAGGTTCGATGTTGAGTGGGAATGGCGGTGTTTTGGATTGGGGGACTAGGTTCAAGATTGCTTTAGGGGCTGCGAGGGGGCTTGCTTGGCTTCACCATGGTTGCCACCCTCCGATATTGCACCAGATTATGAGCTCAAATGTTGTTCTTCTTGATGAGGATTTTGATGCTAGGATAATGGACTTTGGTTTAGCAAGACTTTTGACTTCTGCTGAATCTAATGAGAGTAGTTACGTTTACGGTGATTTAGGTGAGATTGGGTATGTGGCTCCGGAGTACTCAAGTACAATGGTTGCTTCTTTGAAAGGGGATGCTTATGGATTTGGAGTTGTACTTCTTGAACTGGCGACGGGTTTAAAGCCTCTTGATGTTAGTGCAGTTGATGAAACATTTAAAGGTAATTTGGTGGATTGGGTTACTCAGTTAGTTGGTTCTGGCCGGATTAAAGATGCTATTGATAAACGATTATGTGGGAAGGGCCGTGATGAGGATATTGTTCGGTTCTTGAGAATCGCTTGTAATTGTGTTGTTACTCGGCCTAAGGATAGATGGTCTATGTATCAGGTTTATGAATCACTGAAGAACATAGCTGAGGAACAGGGTTTCACAGAACAGTTTGATGAATTTCCTCTGCTTTTCGGGAAACAAGAATCCACTAGTCCAATTTGACACGGGGAAAAGGAAAATATTGGAGAAATTCTTGCACGAATTTGTGCAGAGTGTGGTAAGTTCTAATGAGCAAAATGTGTGATATTGATTTGCCTCGCGAAATGCATGCCACATTTGCTGAATATAGATGTTGTACAATAGATCACCTGCATAAAATGTATCCAGCTATTCTTCTTTGTTTGAAATTTGTTGTAAGATATACGATATTTCCTATGGTTCTTAGTATTTATTGTTTGCACTTTTCATGGTAGCCTTTTAAAATTTGGAATTTTGGATAGAGTTTAAGGTTTCTGAGTGTTGGACACAATTCCCATTTTTAATCTTCATTGTAAATTGTATTCTGGTAAAGCTTCCTCATTGAAGTCACCCTCTCCCTAAGCTTTCTGATTTAGAATATGTAATAAACTAATGAACTTCTGATGGAGCATACGCAATTAATGGAGGTTTACGTGGAAGACTTTGATTTACATGTACGGTGTAATCGAGTCATTGATCAAGTTTAGTTCGATTTTCTTTTCGAGCTTGAAATTGTGTTGAAACTTGATTTGGTTTTTTAACGAGTGAGATAGATCAAGCTTTGTCGAGCCTATTACAAGTCATATGCGAAATTCTTGCTATTATTACATATACTTTGTTAGTTTTAGCTTATAGCATCGATTTTCAGTAGAGCTGCTTCTGCTATTCAAGTTTAATATGATATATACAACATATCAACTTAGATAAACTTAACAGTTAGTTTAACTTGGGTCAAATCTTTAATATATAATTAATTACTATGAGATTACTACTCGTTGAACAATTAATTATGATCATTAAGTAACCAATATATTCAATACTAATATTTAAAATCTAAATTAGTAAATGCGTGCAATCACTTGTGATGAAGAAAAACACGTTCTACCAAGCTCAAAAAAGAAATTGGTTAACATGTTAAAGTTTTGGATAATAGAGAATTCACGTTCACCACTTTTGCTTCACCTTTTGGTAACATCTTTATCAAATGTGTGATAGTCTTTATAAGCTTTTTTACTGTTCCAAAACAATAAACTGTAATTATAAGTAAATAAAGGCGTGAAATCTCTACTTTTAAAATTTTAAATGTAGAAATGCTGGACGCGAATGTCTCTCATGCAATTTTTGGGCTGGAATTTCATCCACTTTGTTCTTGAAACAATCAAAATCAAACCTCAAAAAGAAGCAAAGAAAAATAAAGTAAAATCGGAAAAAGTGAATATGCAGAACACTTTATTTTATTTGAACGATCTACAATATTCAGTATTTATTGCAGTGATTAACAAGTTAAATGCCCAATTCTCAAATTATAATCCACGTACAAGAAATTACCTCATTATTCTTTTTTGGTGAAATTAATATGCAAAAATGATTAGTAATAATATATTGTATTATATCTCCATATGAAAATTAGACCAATTATCTGGAATATAGACTTCAGCTATTTAAATATGCATTTTTTTGAAAAGCTGACATAATTATAATTTAATAAAACAGTAAACCTAAATTTCAGGGACTGGGTAGCCACAATAATGTCACATAACACAATTTAAGGCAAAAAACTTTAGAAAGAAGAGCCCCTTTAATTTAACCCGTGCAAAGTGCTTTATTAGGTAGTAAAGAGAGAGCCAGTCCAAACTAAAAGGTGAAGACTATAACACTTTATTGCATGAACACGCTAACGTAACATTAGTAAATTAAAAAAATTACATGATACTTGTAATATGTCACTTCCGTAAATTTTAACCAGAGAAAATTACAATTGTAGATCATACTCATCGTATACATTGATAATATCATAAAATTTAAGGTTTTAAATTAATGGAAACGAGAATAAGTTAAAATTTCGAAACTCTTTTAATTGTCTTGATACTCTCATATTTTTTTTAATTTAATAATTTTTTTACAATTTTTTTCTAGTGTATCCGAAACGTTACAAATTATTTTCCAAAAAGTAATCAAAATTTAATTGATCGAAACATATACCAAAAAGGAAAGTTTGATGCATAACTACAATATTGTGAAACCAGATTAATCAGTCAGTAGTACAACTAGTTAAGCTTGCCCAATTGTTTGAAGAAAGAACATGCAAATAAGTGAATAAAATCTTTCTCAATGAGAATATATATTTAATTACGAAATTAATTCAAGATATAAATCTTAGAAACTATCAACATTATAAAACAGAGGAATTTAATGTTCCTTTAAATTTGTGGGATTAAGCTAATTATGTTTGTGGCAGTTTAGTGTTCCCTGCTTTCCTGTATCATAAAATAAAGACAATATATTAAGAGTTATAAATAGTAACGTTCATATTCAAAAAAAAAAAAAACTACTTAAAATAATTTGTTAAAAATGTATATTCTTCATATATGCATGCAAATATATATATATGAAGAAATATGAGAAAAAAATTAAATTAATGTTACCTGTTGTGAATAGGATCAGGTCCATTAGGCACTCTTCTCTTGCTGACAAAATTGAGGTTCAAATTTCCATTGTTCAAACTCACAACAACAATCATAATCAACATAATAAAGCACACTGCAGATAAAACAGTCCTCCAAGAATTCCTATTACAAACCATTTGATTTTTTCTTCAAAATGCCGATATATTGCATAAGAAATCGTATGCTGATGACGTTTGAAGCTCAAGAGCTAATTTGGGAACGACCACCTATTTTTATGATGTTTTCTTGAAGTCGAACAAGAGTCGAGCTCCAGTTGGGAAAGAACAATATTTTCTTGAAGGAGTTGAAAGAGAGTATGAGTGTTTTTACTTTATACGGCTCTCTAGCTAAGGCATGCAGAGATATATATATTAGTACTTATTACATTGAGAAATAACAATTTAATTTAGTATATAGTAGTAGGATTTTTCAAAGTTTGTTTGTCCAAAAAACACTACTACTGTTAAAGTTGGAGGCGTCCTAATTGCTTTGCATTGATTGGTTCAACAAAGAACTTACCTTTTACTTTGGCGTGTTCAATTTTATGGCCAAATTATATATGGATTTGGGACCTCACTATCTTCCTATTTCAAAGGGGCTTTGAGTTTTGTGCAGTCTAATTCATTTTATGTAATGAATTCATTTGAATTAATAACATATCATAAATCAATTTCGAACAATATTTATCCATTGATTGCTTTTAAAAATCGAAATTGCAAATTATTTCTATGTTCAACTTTCAAAAAGTGGTGCCGGGGCATGGCCTTGACCAGTCAGATGGCATCAGGGGACAGCCACAGAAAAATTAGCATAAACAAGTAATTCCAATCATAATGTTGTGTTATTATGGCAAGATATAAGTTATATATAATAGTCCCATATGGTCTGATCCTAAATATTTTAGGTCACATTTTCTCAGAAAATTTTACTCTTTTGACCTCATAGAATAGTCATTGTTTGCATTTTCAATCTCACATGGTATTTGCATTTTTTGTCCAGAAGATTGCTCTAGCTTTGCACTTTTGTATCACAAATTAAATGGAAATGAGCCGACTGGACAAAAGTATAAAAATACTTAAATGATTTGGGACTAATGTGAGAACGAAAGTTGAGGGTTTTTTTGTACTTATAACATAATATAGAGACCAAATCTGAAAGTTCAAATTAAAGCGTAAGTGCATATTCCAGATTCCCCTTTTATCACATCTGAGTATTAAGGAAGAGTAGTTCCTGCAAGGCTACTCAAAGTATCATACACAAGATAAACTAGAAAACAAGAAGATTCTAAAAAAAAAAAAAAAAAAAAGGTGTTGGGTCCAATCCAAGCTCACATAAATCCACTCCTATTTCTAGTTCAATTTTACAACATTTGCCCTAAACTGGTTCTTACTTCATAACTCAAACAAACATTCAAGAAACAGTGTACATATTGTATACCCAATTCCCCAAGTTGATTTGGGTTCCACCTACATTTGGTCTCCCTCACACAATATAATTGACAGAATTTTTCAAAAATTGAAATGACCTGCAAAAAATGAGACCAAATCATTAACAGAGACCAATGTGAACTAACATAGCAAGGTTGCATTTGAAACTGAAATAGCCATTATACAATACAAATTGGGCTTGTTTTATATCTTAAAACTTAAACTATCAACAATATAAAACAGAGGAGTTTTACACTCAACACTTTTGATCCACCCTTTACAAAATAAAACTTTTGATTTTTTAGAATGTTTTGCACTTTTGGTCCTATCGTCTGTTTTCCATCCAATTTTGCACTTTTGGTCTCACAGAAATATCTTTATTTTGCAATTTTGGTCACAAATTAGAAGGAAAGCTGGCGATAAGACCAAAAGTGCAACACATTTTAAGAGAATTTATAAGACTAAAAGTACAATTTATCAAAAGACCGGATCAAAAGTGTTGATGGTCCAGTCCTATGGATTAAAATGCAGTTGAGAACACGTAATTCTAATCCATCGGTCAAACTAAAAAATTTCACATTACACACTCATCTTAAGTTTGATATAATGTCCATGCATGTGCAAATCAACTTTATTTTGTGGTTGGATAGGTTGAGCTAAGTCAGATATGGATTAGATTTTCCATTAAGTACTGCTTCTTTTGAAAGAAATTTACCTGGGGAAAACAAGCTAAATGAGAATGATCTGATTATCAATCAGCAGAAGTAACATTGCAACCTCAAAACGATCATATAATATAGTAAATGTTCCGAGTTCAGTCATGTCTTATTTTTCTTTTGTGCCCACTTTGGTCCATATATTGCTAGATGTGTTCTGCCAAACCTCCTATCAGCTATCTGCATCGTTAAATAACCAAATTAGCAGTGTAAAGAATGGCATATTATTGATATGAATGACGTGGCAATGTAGTCATTATTGAGGTTACCTTTAATAAGCAACCGCACGAATCTAACATGTCAGTTCTTAGAGGATACTCAACCACCTGGAGAGTGTGATAAATAAATTAAGATAAGAGAAAATAAAAATGATATCAAAAAAGGAAAAATGAAAATAAATTCCAACTTACTATGAAAGTATTCTCTCCCACTACCGATGAATTTGAAACTTGATTCATCAATACTGCATAATCGACAAGCATATATGGAGGAGTAACACTTATGTAATCAAACACTCCATCTTTACCTACATTAATCAGATCCATACATTAGGATACTGGTACAAAAGTATACATCAAAAGCACAGTACCAAACAAATCTTAGGCTGTGTTTTGTTCTTAGATGTCAGCGAGTAACACGCTAAAAAAAAAAAAATCTTGCAAATGACAAAACATTGAGCTATATTTTTTTTTTCCGTTTTCATGTTTCTTATCATTACTGTAAATTACAAGTTCCAAACAAAGCCTTAAATAATAGGACATCTATGCTCAACTAGATAGGGAGACGAAGGAAATAATATAATCACCTACAAACCGTTCTGCGTTTTCCAAGAAGGCTTCTACACGGACAGGATGAATAACTGAGACGTCAAGAAAATCAGTTGATTCTAAATTTGGCCTTAGTACATTAGATACAACCCAAGGATCCATCTCCACAAAGTGTACCTACAAATCACAAAAAAATAATTTCAAAACCGACAAGCAAGGAGATCATTAAAGAACATCAAAACCAAGTAAAACAAGATAAGAGAGAATAAAAAAAATAAAAACAATCAACTCTGACTATAATGTAAGAGATGAAAATTTGAAAAGAATTAAAATTGATAAATTGAAATTGAACCTCAGAGCAACCTCTGCTTATAGCTTCAATTCCAACGGATCCAGTACCACTGTACAAGTCTAACCAGCGTCCAGGCCTTAGAGACTGAGTACAACCACCAGCTGCCTGTTCTTAGAAACAGCTTAAATGTATTAACTCCTTGCTTGACATATGTTTGTTTCGGAGCAAAATAATGAATAAATAAAACGTCTATCGGTGAAACTGACCTGCAATATGCTAAAAGCTGCTCCCTTTACAACTTCCATCATTGGTCGAACATCCATACTCTTTGGTGAGAGCAATTTTTTCCTCCTAGCTGTTCCTCCGAGAACCTAATTTTCCATTGACGTCTACATGAAATTCTGCTTATGTAAAACTATAATTTAAATCTATGAGTAACTATTTATATTAGTAACTGAGTCTATGAATTCAAATTAAAGGAGAAGTTATCCAAATTTAAATACAAGTACTGCTAATTCAATTTTCAAGGCTTCACAGACTTTCTACCAAACACTTTGTCAACATAATAAGTTTCAAAACGCATGGGGCATGGTATTTTATTCATTTAGTTGATTAAATAGATAAACAATAATATTGAAACTACTAAAAAAGATTAAAACCTGAAGCAACTTGTGAGTCTCTCGAGGAGGCTTAGGCTCTTCCAAAGGTATTTGCTTTCCACTTGGTGCATTTCCCTGCTCTTTTCTCCTCTTTATCTTTTAAATTAGAAAAACGAAAAAAAAAATCAAAACCCTTTACTTATCTAGCAAAATGAATGACAATGAAGAAAAGAACTAACCTTTGAAGATGGTTTGGGTAAAAAATCGTCGGGGTTCAGTCCGTACTGTTCAAGAAACTCCCTCTTCTTGTCATTATCCAGAGTTCCATTCTTTGGTTCTGACATTTCATCAAACAGGTGATTGAATTAATGAAAAAATACTTGTAGTGTTTGAATTATAACGGAGGGAATTTTCTGTAACTTACTGTAAGAGAAGCTGATAATGAACGGGCGGTGGCGAGTGTTGCCGGCGGCGGTGGGTGTGGAGGGGAAACTGAGGAGGACATGAGAATTGTGGCAGAGATAATCGCTACTATTAATGCGAGAAGGAGATGGCAAAAGCTGAGATTGTAGAATCGCCATTTTTGTGAGGAATTCTTAGCTTCCACCTGATGGAGTGATAGCAAGATTTTGCTGTTTCTGCATCATACTAGTTATTTGGGCTAGTAAGTTTATAGTAGACTAAGATTTGGGCTTTTTTATGAAAGGAAAATGGTAACGAGTTTGTGGAGTGAAGCTCTATTGGGCTATGGACCAAATGTTCTCAATGGGTCGAACTCAAATCGATTCAGATTCGACCCAAATCCAGCTCCATTCCTATTGGATCACGACATCAAATTTAGACTAAAATTTATCAGGAAATTGGTGTCCAATTACAGATCTAGAAGGTTTGCTCTTGCTCAAGTCAATTTTTTAACATACACTAAGACTAATTCTCTAACTAGTTCTAAAGTTGAAGGAATAAAAAATAAATTAATTATCTTAATTTCAAATTAAAAAAAGACTTAATTTTATAGTACACGTGAGCACACTATTTACAATATTGTCTTATGCACGCGTATTGTCGCCCTGAATGAATTAGCATCGTGGGTGGCACTTCTACCAACTTCAACCTAACACCATACGCGCTAAATACTCTTCGCCTGACTCCTAAACACGCCTTTCAATAAATATTATAATCAAAGAATTAATATAATATGTTGACATTACTTAAAATCTATTGTCTGAAAGAGTAGTATTTTGTGAAGGAAAAATATCTATAAGAATATTTTATGATGTCCAGACTACTTGAGATAGACAATTTGATACACAAATTATAAATATATACTGTCCCACCTTCTATCTCTATTTTTATTTTTATTTTTATTTTTATTTTATAATTATGAGATATATTAGGACAAGATTACTTTTTCCATGAAACGAAATTTTCATTTTATAATAACATAATTATCCGAGTAAAGTAATAAATTGACAAAACTAATTTATAACTACTATTCTTTTTATTTATAGATAAAAGAACATCTAAAAATTTCAATATTTTAACTTTTAACAAGCCTTCATATCAAACTAAAATGGAACAAAAAATATTGAGACATAATTATGTGTATTCAACCATTCGGACCAGAAATACTTTGGAAAAATAATGGTTGAAATAAGTTGGGTTGTGTCATTATATTACGTGAAAAGAATAGTTTAATAATTTTAAATCTAATTTTCCTAGAACTTGAAATCAAATTAGGTTATTTGATATATTATGTCAAGATTTATTCGATAAAACTCATCATGTTAGTTGATTTGGTACATATGCACCAAATATAATTTAAAAATATTTATCATTTACTAACTTCTACATCTCAATAGAAATTCACTTAATAAACTAACGGATGATGTATATACTAACAAAACTTGGTTATAGAGTATATGTCAAAATGTCTGCAAAATCGTTAAATATAAAACATTTTTTTGGGTAGGAAGCTTAAAGCAATTTAAATAATTAATAAGAACCAGACCAAATAAGTAATAGTTAGTTCGATTAATTTAAATAATTAATAAGTACCAGACCAAATAAGTAATAGTTAGCTCGATTTCATTCAATACACTTCATTTCCACCCACCAATTAGACCTATCTTTTTTTTTTTTGATAGAGTAAATTAGACCTAACTCAACGCAATATAAAACCCAATAAAAATCTAACAAGATGTTTAACAGCACAGCTTGACAATGTAATTGTAAAGTGTAAAATGCATAAAATACCCCATGTGTTTGTTTAATAAGTGAATAACTAACTAACTCTCTGTGTTATTCCTGTAATAAATAAAATGGCAAAATATCTCCATGTGTTTTAGTAAAAGAAGCACATTGCCTCCATCTTGATTTCTACATTTTTACATATTTACAAGGTGGTAAAATGTTCATTATGCAATATCACAGAGAGTTAACATGTTCATTCACGCATATCACAGGGAGGTAAATTGCCTATTTATGAATATCACACGAGTAAATTGATGTGAATATATTATCAAGGGTAAGGTTAAATTGATAATTTTTTTACATGAAAATGAAGTCTCAATCACATTATAGAGTATGTGCAATACATCCACTAGCAAATAGGTAAATTGCTCATTATTTCATTTCACAGAGAGATAAATTATCTATTTTCATATCATATGAAGATTTATTACCCATTAAACACATCACATGAGGTTAACTTGCTAAAATCCCTTTTTTAATTGGCAAAAATTCTCATAGTTAATAAAAACCCCTTCTACATTCTTTTCTTATTTATTGATCTCTCAAGTTATAGGGTGTTTTAATTGATGTAAGAGCAAATACTTTTCATAATGTAGAGAAAAATTAACAATCATATCCAACAAAGTATCTCTTCGCTAAAAAATCCTGTTAACTTTGAAAATTAATAATAATCCTTATATTTTATTTATTAAAAAATATAGGAATAACCCCCTTGTGCACTTAAATTTTATTGCCATATGAGAATATTTCAGATGAATATCATATGCTAATAAAATGTTAACACATAAATTTTTTGTTACTGAAAAATAACACACATTATTTTGTCAATTAGATGTTTTGCATTTCACTCTAATTGTAAACTTTATTTGTACATGTACATGTAACCTGTTGCCTAATCCATAAAATCTTGGCAATAGGCAACAAAACATCACCCGATGACCCGACCAACAAAGTGCGTACGCCAACTCTTTTAGTCAACTACGTTGTTGTTGACCAATCATCACATTCTCCAAATTAGATACCCTTTTTCTGATTTTCTCCAAATTATAATCCTAATTTATTGATCACACACTTGACTAATTCAATCAAGTTAATCCGTGACACTTTTCGATTTTAATTGGATTCTGAACTGAAAGAAATTACATACATACAAGTTACAACTACCCCTATTTATTTATGTTCTGAATCCCACTCCTATTTTCAATTTTTGATAAAAAAAATTCAATCTTTTCTGTGTTCTATGGGCGCATGTGGATCAAAGCCAAAAGGATGTATTGGAATGAGAGGCAAACTGAAATTACAGAAGAAACGGAAGAAGCACAGAACAAGAAGAGTTAAGAAAACCCTTTCTTCTACAAATACTAGTCGGGTCGAACCTTCTAATCAAGCGGATCTTTCTTTCAATAATCCTGCATTTCAAGGTTGTACTAGCTTCTTTTTCTTTTTTCTTTCACTTATTGGGTTTAATCAAGAGGTATGTTTTGTGATTTGGAAGCTTTAATTGTTGTTCATAGATGAATGATTAGTAGGTAGTTAGTAGGATTTATGAGGATTAAGTTGCTATTAATAGGTTTTATGAGGATTAAGTGTTGCTATAAATGCATTGTTGATATTTTCTTTGTTTAAAAAAGAATTCATTTAGTGATATTAATGTCCTTCCCCTTTAATATTTGTAAAATTTTCACAAGTACGGAAATGTTTTTATTCTTTACTTCATGGAAACAAAAATATGGACTGATTTTTAGCATTTTTGTTTTCCTTGAACTCTCTTATTAACTTTTCTTAGAACATTAGAGTTTATATATGTGAAAAGTTACCTATTTTTTATTCAATTTACAATTTCTCTTGATGATTCGGAAAGTTCATAATATTGCATTCAACTTTTTATGAGATTATTTTGAAATGTATTTATTGACTTGCGTGGTTTAAACAGGAAGTAGCGAGTCATGGTTTGACCCTGATGCTTTGATTGACTCAGAAGACGAGTTTTACAGTGTTCAAGATGGTTAGTCCTTTGCATTTTATATATTAGTAATGTGATATACTCTGACACTATGATTAGCTAATGAATGTATTATATAACTTGAACACTTGCAGATGTATCTCAAGCTGGATCCATATCCAATGTCGTCACACCAAGATTTTCAAACCTCGTCTCATGTTGTAATGGAAGTGAACATCAGATGAACTCCGATGATCCTCAAAACGAGGTGAAGAGTCCAGCTTTATCCTTAGCTCAATGTTTGGATGAAACTTCTAGAAGGGAAGAGTCGGGAACACTGCACAGTTGTGGATTTCTATCAAATGCCTTTCTCCCTTGTCTTGCTTGTGACGAATCCTTAGACGGGAAGAAAAAAACGCCGAGTATAGGAGGAGGTCCAAGCACGAGAAAAAGATTATCACTCACTTCTTCTTTCAAATGGAGAGATGGACATACGAATCCAATTTTATGTAAGTTTTTTCAGTTCTTGCCTCTAATTTTTAAGAAAAGAAAAGAATTATGTTGTTTACTTGTTGGCATTTTGGTCTACGTTGTGGCCTAGTAATTGCATTTTTAGCTCCATAGGATTGGACCATCATCACTTATAGTTTGAGCTTACAAAATTGCACTTTTGATCCCATATAATAAATAGTCTTCTTTTGCACTTTTGTCCCATGGGACTGTCTCAAATTTGCACTTTTGGTCCCAAATTGGATGGGAAAGGGACGTGGGACCAAAACTGCAAATAATTTAGATGATGGACCAAAAGTGCAAAATATTCAGATGATTGGGGCCAAAAGTGCAAGTTATTTAGATGATTGGGACCGAAAGTGCTGAAGGTCTACTCACGTGGACTATTGAGTCAAAGTTGCTATCTTATACCTTTTCCTTTGGAAGTGTTTCTTCTCGGCTCATGTTAATTCTGTTTGTTTTCTATCTCAGCATCAACAAAAACCATTGTGCAAAGACCAATAGCCGGATCTCAAATTACGTGTTCCCCATTAGAGAAAAAAATGCCCGAATCTTGGTCACGGGTGGAACCAAATATCTTCAAAGTCCGCGGAAAAAATTACAATAAGTGAGTATAAATATTGTAGAGAGCTCATGAATTTTGCTTTCATATTTGCAATGCACAATTTTTTAAGTTGTAATTTTTTTTTTTGTGTAACTTGGGTGTTAATAATTCATCACTTTACCTAAGAAGCTAAATCATAACGGTGAATTTTCTTTCATGCGTTTTGCAGAGATAAAAAGAAAGAACTCGCTCAGAATAATGCTGCATATGTTCCTTTTGGAGTGGATGTATTCTTGTCTCCTAGGAAAATCGATCACATTGCTCGATTTGTAGAACTCCCTGCTTTAGATTCATCTGGAGAAGTCCCTCCAGTTCTTGTGGTGAACCTTCAGGTATGTTATATGTCTACTTCATAAACTATATCTATTTGTAAATTAGCCTATTTCTCTTTCAAGGGCAATTGAATTTCAGAACATTATTTGCAATAATAGTTTTTGCTCTATTTATACTGCATCAGATTCCACTATACCCTGCCGCAATCTTCCAAAACGAATATGATGGAGCTGGAATGAGTTTTGTTTTCTATTTCCAACTTTCAGAAAATTATTCAGATCTTCCTGTGAATTTTCGAGAAAATATCAGGGTAAGAACTAAGAAGGCCTTTTTTTTTAATCTTCTTCATTCCTGTTTGTAACATTTGTTTTACCGAATATGTTAAAAATGGAAAAGCTTGCATTTTTAGTCACACGGGATTGGACTCTCAACCTTTTAGTCCCGTATTTATAAAATGTCACTTTTTATCCACACATTACTAAATTGCACTTATCCCAATTTTTCAATAGAATAGTCTATGCTTGCATTTTTGGTCTTATAAAACCGACTCAGTTTTGCACTTTTAGTCCCAAACTTAATGGAAAGGAGATGATGGGAGCAAAAGTTCAAAACATTTTAAAAAATTGGGACCAAAACTACTATTTTGTAAAGCGAAGGACTAAAGGTGTTGAAGGTTCAGTCAGTGGTACTAATGATGCAATTTTTTCATCAATCGATTACTTGGGTATTTATCTATCTCAAAATCTTAGATCAATTTTTCATGTTTTTGTGTTAAACAGAGGATGATTGCCAATGAAACAGAGAAAATCAGAGGTTTTCCCTTGGACACAAATGCCTCCTTCAGGGACAGATTGAAGATCTTGGGCCGAGTTGTGAATGTAGAAGATCTTCAATTAAGTTCGGCTGAGAGAAAGCTTATGCATGCTTACAATGAGAAACCAGTTCTTTCACGTCCTCAACACGAGTTTTACTTGGTAAAATAGCTTCATTATTATCTTAATATATGTGAAATATAATTTCATATGAACCTCTTGTTAACTACGTAGCCTTTACAGGGAGAAAATTACTTGGAGATCGATTTGGATATCCACAGATTCAGTTACATTGCTAGAAAAGGTTTTGAAACATTTCAAGACCGAATTAAGCATTGTGTCTTTGACTTTGGCCTCACAATTCAGGTACACATATTGGATACATACTAAAGTCGGTTCTAATAGAGCTCCAGTTTCAAATGTTTTCGGTATAATGTGATGCAGGGAAACAAGGTCGAGGATCTACCTGAGTGTATGTTGTGCTGTTTAAGATTGAAAGAAATCGACTACAGTAACCAATTCCAACTTGGCTTTTGATTCAAGAAAGCTAAAGATGCACACGAAGATTGCTAAGGTAGTAAGGTGTGAGATCTTTTGCGCATTGCTACTGATTGAGTTCTATTGTATTTTTTTTTCTGTCCAATTGTATAAAAGCTGATATTCGAGTGTATAGATGTACTGAAATCGTATAATTTATGATAAAGTTCCACATTTTTTGTGATGGATACCGATAAATTATACCTTCATATAACTAATGTGAAATATACAATAGAACAGGTGAACCTTTGAATCGTCCAAGCATGGAAATGAAAACGCACCTTTGGACCTTAGCTTCAAGCCGAGGAGGTGCAGTTGCTTGGAATCATGCAAAGGTGCATTAATAATAAATTTACTCACAGGAATAATTTTGATCAATTTGTATACATTTTTCCTTTTTTTTTTCCTTCTTTCCCCTTTTGTTTTTTTAACCGAAATGACGGTTATTTGACATGGTACAAGAAGTTTTTGTCTTTCAAGATTATTGTTTTGATTCTGTAATTTTCTTTTAATAAAGGAAGATAATTTATTTTGTGTGGCGACTGTATATGACCTGATATAATAATTTGATTTGGTGTCTTTCTTTGTGATAAATGTTGAGAATTCCTAAATCAGCACTACTGACTGTTTTACAACATTATATAACTTGATCCCTACATTACCAAATCTCTCAAACATAAAAAGAAAAATATTCCAAATCAGAAACAAATTTCTATCACTCTCAGAAAATCAGTAATCATAAATTCCATCCAAATTGTTGGGAAATTGAAGTTGCATTTCATCATCATAAGCCAATATCGTGTCCACAAACGATTCAGCAGCCGACGAAGTAGCACCCGCCCCTCGAGAACACGATGTTCCAGTTTCTTGCACCGTAATAGAATCACTATTCGACAAAGTTCCCATATGTTTGCATTCTTGCATTTGATCCATGTTATCATTTGGAAAAAGGGGATCTCCGAGAATATAGTCATTACACTCAAACGGAGAAGAAGAACAAGGCACGATTCCAACCTGAGACGACTCACACGAGCCAGATGATGCGCTTCCAAAAAGCATGACTCCATTTGAAGATGAGGAGGCTTCATTGTAATAATGTGATTGGTTATTATTGACTACTTGGAACCGAGAAGCCATACTGTCCGTTGGATTGTTTCTACTCATGAGATCGTAGGGTTCTTCTTTGCGCGCGAAAGTATGGAGGAAAGGGTTCATGTTTGTAATGCCACTGATGTTTCCATATTCAGTGTAAAGCTGAGAAAATGGCTTATGAGTTACTGGATCAATTCCCATTTTCATTAGTTTTTTCTTCAGTTTCGTGTTCCAGTAGTTCTTCACATCGTTGTCCGTTCTCCCCGGAAGCCTCTTCGCTATTAGAGACCATCTTCAACATAAAACTATACTTTAGTTCTATTTCACATTAACCTCAAAATATAGTATGAATTTAGTTATTACAAATCAAGTATCTTAAACATTTGTAATATTTCTCTGTTTTTTCAGGGGAAACCAGCTAGATCTGTTGAGGTAAAAATGAACCTATGAAACGTAAAACTAAGTAGAAGACAGTAAAGGGGATATTTTTGCTAATAAAAAGAACACATGGGAGTTTTGCTAATTAGACAAAGTATATAGGGTATTTTTGCATCTCACTTGAATAAAAAGTACCTGCTACCAATGGTTTTATGAAGTTCAAGAATGCATTCTTCTTCTTCAGGAGTAAAAGTGTCATGTTTGAGATCAGGGCGCAGATAATTAGTCCATCTTAATCTACAACTCTTCCCACATCGGTTAAGGCCTATAAGACAAAAAGTTAAGCAGAAAACGAAGATTTTATGTCGATTAACAACAAGTGTGTTACGTTGATGTGTTTAAGAAATGTACCTGCTTTTTGAGGGACTAAGGTCCAGTTTCCGATTCCATGGCTTGCTACATATGCAAGAATTTTTGCATCTTCCTCATCGGTCCATGGGCCTCGTTTCACGTTCGATTTATCACAACACGGAGGCCTCCCCATAGGACCGATGATCGAGACTCACTGAGGTAATGATGATGTGATTTTCACAGCTTTGGAGATGTATAAATTTGAACAAGAGAGAGACATTTAACAAATGGAGGAGCATGTAATGCATGTAAATTTGGCTCCATATTAACAACAATTGCATGATTTTTTTTTTTTTTGATCAAAATCAGAAAAAAATTGTTTGACATGACATGAAAAATAGAACATGCATTCTCTCTCTCTCTCTCACACACACACACACATACACTTGCTTGGCTCCAAGTTATTATTCTAGACAGGTCCAAATTGCCTGAATTGTTTTGTTAAAGCACCAGCTTGCATTTGTGTTCAGCATTGAGGGTACTGCTAGTTTTTTGTTTATAAGAATATCAAGATTACTGGTATTTTCTTTCAACTCACATTCAAGAAAAGACTTGTAAAGGTACGTTTTTATGCATCAAATATTTGGAGTTACATAAAACCAGGGCACAACATATAAACTTTAAATTTGAGTTGCACTGTTATAATTTTTGTTATAAACGGCAATAATTCGATCCTAAAATTGATAAATATATAACCAGGTCACATGTTCGACTTCCAATAGGACAATTGTTGATTTGGGTATGATCGATGCCCATTACCCTCATGGCAGAGGCCTAAGATCCATGTGAAACGTTAACTTGTACTACCATACTAAGTTTAAAGATTTGATTTATATTGTTGCTACAAGGCTCGATTTTAAATAGACGAACAAATTAACTCTTATGTTGAATGTGATATTTGTACTATTAAACTTAAGTTTAAAGATTTGATTTGTACAAATGGAAGAGTTCATTCAATCCCACTTGAAATTGAACATCACAAGATAAGTTTAATACTATTTGTTTGTTTTAAGGTTAATAAAATTATCCAGAATGACAGTAGCACAACAAAAGTTAGTTTCATCTAGTCTCCATGCCAGTATAATAACCTCTTCAATTACAATAACCGACAACTTTTGCTCTCCGGAAAAAAGCTAAAGTAGCGTTACTAAGACGAGCACACCTTGCAGCTCTTTCGACAATAACCGGGCTCGCTATCAGAACCCACCATGTACTTTGAATTCTTTTCACATTCCCCTCGAAGAGCCCATGCTGGACAATTTGGATTCTCATCTACACAATCATCGTTTGATGATCGACTTGGTTTATCGAAAGATCTCACGTGGATCCACTTTGTAGCAGACCATTTCTCACCTTCAATGACGGGACAACTCCCGTGCAAGCTTGCGGGATCCGTAGTTGCATCCGGATGAAGACTGAAAAATAACAATGCGTCGCCTTTTCTCGGTTTCACTGTCACGAAGAAAAGCAAGAAAATTATTACATAACCGTAGATATATCACAAGTTTAAAACCATGGATCAAAGTTTCATTGTCTACGTATATGTCTGCTTAATATTTGAAACTTTTCAAAAAAGAATCAGAAACACTAGGGAAAATTATTAAAATACAAAATTAAGAAAAAGACAAAGTCCCAAGGCAAATAAATATTTTCGGAAATAAATCTCATTTCCGTTTCCATTAATGCAAAAAAATAGACGTTTCGATATTTTTGACAGAAAAGATGGAAATTTTGATCCATATTTAGTACAAAATGAACTACCATGGAGTAAAAGTTACTTACTTTTTATCTATATCCATCTCGAATGAATGTAACAAAACTAAGGATTAAAATGAAAATGCCAAGTTTTCTAGTGAAAACAAGAGAATACAAAAACAAAGGAAATTCGCACTTTGTCTCATCACCTTTGGTTCATTTTGCACATTACCCTCTTGAAGCTTTGCGTTTGCACTTGCCCCTTCAACTTTAAAACTATTTGATTTATAACAAACCTTTCATTGTTCGACGGTGGCAATGAAGGAGTAAAGAGCGAATGGTATAACGTTAGGGAGTGCAATGCGATTGGAAGGTTAAGGATTATATGTGATTTTCTTTTATTTGATTGTTAGTATTTGATTATCATATAGGATATGTGCCGACCACCATACGTCTAAAGATGGTAACTGCAATAATTTAAAATGTTGTGCAGGATGCAAATGCAAAATCGTTAGAAAATGATGTGCAGAAATGACTCAATGGAAAGGGGGCAAACTGCAATTCTCCCAAAACCAAATTCACACGAACCAACATCCTTTTCAGTTATTGAATACTATAAAATCAGATTTACCTGCATACCCTTCTTTCGCACAGTCTGACCAGTCATCACCCTTCGGTTGTCTATCTTTTGCCTGTATATTTATTAGAATGATAAAAAAATGCAAAAATATAAAAAAATCTACAATAAGGTCCATCGAAAAAGAAACAAAGCAAGCAAATTCACAAATTTTTACTTAACCTCTGAATTAGGGAACACTGTTTCACCACCCTTTTCAACATCCGATAAATACATGAGCACAGTAGCCACACGGTGACCCCCCAATTCTTGATTGGCTTTGTCATGAAAATAATCAAAATGTGGCTCATACTTTTGGCCATGCTCATAATGCAAAATTTGCATAGATTCTCCATTTTCTGAATAATAGATTTAAAGTAACAATAAAAAGTCTTGTTTGATAAATTGGAATAGTGTACCAAAGAAGTTGTTCTACAATACCTTGAGGGAGGAAAGTCCATGCGGCAATCTTTGCCTCAACACCATCAACTATTTCATCCTTCAATGAAGAGAAAAAAGATTTAACATTATCATCGTATAAAAACTATATAAGCCATAGAGGAAGTTGCAAATACCAACACGGCATGATAAAATAAATACAAAGAAAACGATTGGTAGAAGAGATGAGGCCTATGTTACTCCAAAGCTCTAAATACAATCATTCCAAAGATAACACAAACTACGAATTGATGCAATGTCTCTTCTAAAATGCATCTCAAAAGTGAGGCCACCAAAAATGAATAATTAAATTGAGTTGGTTTGGTTTGGACAAGAAACAAAATATTGTTCTCCAGGATAATATCACAGGAGAAAGCTAATGAGACCAACTTGAGAGATTATTTGTCAAAGATGAAGGATGTCGAAATTTTGAAATGAGGGCTTCTTTACCATCCCTTTCTTCTTCATTTCTTGTCTGTTATTTACAGCGTGTTAGTGTGTTTTAATCACAAATTCACAATCATGTGAGTCTAAACGTGAGTTTGGCGCAGTGATTGGAGCTCTCAAAATTACTTAAAAATCTCTATCGTGATTCTGTGAGTGATTGGCCCACTAAATGAAATCACTTTTGGTTGACTATGATGTTTGTGGTGTTTGGCTCCAATGACATTGGAATCTCCAAACGAAAAAAAAAATGATTTTCCAAAAGCTACAAAATGTAGCTTTCGCCAAACGCACTTTTACAAAATCGATGCTTTTATAATCAACTTTTGCTGTAGTTATTGTTTTGCAAGTATAAATCACTTTATAATTGCTTTTCAATCCGCTAGTCCAAACTCACCCTATATATGAGACGCTCAACCAAAAATTTGATGCTAAAAGATTATTTTCAAATACTTCTTTTCCAAAGTAACTAAAGTGAAATCGTGGGAATCAAAAAGCTAAGAGGCAAGAAACTCATGACTGCAAATCATTCAAGAAGGTTGGAATGATTCATCGAGGCAAGTACGTGACTTGCCTTTGCAATGCTTTTGTCAAATTGTAACACAATAATAATGTGTCAAATTACAAGACAATGAAAGACAACTAAAGATATATAGGTTCAAAAATTGCTGGCATTTTCAAAATCAAGAGACAATAGTCTGAAATTTCGCTAACCTGAGCCTTTGAAAGAAACATTCCTGAACTAGTACGAACTTCACTCTCGATACTCTTGCCAGAATCATTGTCAGCTACCATAGATTTCTCCAGCTTATCTTTAGCCTACTCAAACAAATTCCACAAATTAGATACTGCATTTAATAAAAACTTCATATTTTTGTGTTTTATTCATCCCCACAACGAAAAAAAAATGTAGATAATGAAATAACTTCAAATTGGCAAGGCAAATGTAGAAAACAAGAAATATAAAATCCTCAAATAGGCTAACCAGAGCAATGAGATGATCACATTCCTTATGAGTCAAAAAGTTTCTATGTAAAAATGCCCTGCAGAATTAAAGTTATCACCAAAAACCCATTACTATTATTAACCAGAGAAAATAAAGCACATAATTAGACATAAATATTCACCCAAAAAAAAAAAAAACCTGGGACTCCAAGAGATTTGAGTGACCCGGGTCGGATCAAACAGAGCTGAAGATGCACCAGTTTTCATTCTTAACAAAGATTCTCTTCTGATGTAAAGCCACAAAAGATTTAGGAAAAACAAAATCAGACAAGATTCACATAATATAAATTGAAGTTGCATCAATTCTTGAATTGTAATTAAAAGAAATGTAAGTACAAAGAGTTACACATACCCATGGGCGCATTCAACAAGAAAACACAAGGAAACCAAAAGATAAATTCTTGGGTCCATAAAAAAGGAAAAATATTGAATCTTGAATTTTTCCTGTTCCCTTTTTCCAATTCACTCGGCTTCTTTGGGTTTTTCTTTGGGGTCGCGAAGAAATTGCTGGATGATTTTCGTGGTTTCTTGAGAATCAACGCAATAGAGTTAGGACTATGTCTTTGTCTACCAGTATACAGTGCAATAGGTTATTTCTGGGATTGTCCTTGTTGATTTTATGAAATTTTGTTCCTAATGAAACCTTTATTTTGACGTTTCTTTGTTCCCATATGTAATAAAAGATGGATATTATTGATTTTAAGATTATTTTATAATTTTTACTCCGTATGTTTAAGAAGTTCAGGGTAGTTTGTTCACTTCAACCTTTTTTTTCCTTTAGATGTTACACACCGTGCAAATGCACAGGTCATTATTCAATTGACATGTGTCTTTGTTGTGAACTAGCTTTGACAAATTAAATTTAAAAAAAAAAAAAATGGACACTATACACCCGTTTATTACACGCCGTGTAACATCTAAGTTCCTCAGTAAAAAAATATCTTCATAATCATACAAACAATATTTGTTGCTTTAAAAAATAAACCTATTTTTCTCCTTAAAAAAGAGAAACAACCCTATTTTTCTCAATTATTACAAACAAATTTCATTTAAAAAAATATATTATCTCTAAAAAATACTTACTTAAAATTCGATTCTAAAATTTGCCAATTAGTAAATCTATCCATCTATACTTATATATTATATCAGGATGGTCGTTAACCAAATTCTTCTATTTTAACTCAAATTTTAAATTTTTAGAATTTTGAGTTTTTTATTATTATCTTAGAAATTTTTCATTGGTTGACACTTACTGCCTTGATTAATTATTCCTTAATTTGAATATAATTATTGTAATTATAAATAGTAAATACACAAATCCTTAAAGTTTGTGTTGCGTTAGTTGCTACCCCTAATTGATATACTGTCGCAGGTTTCAGGGGGATAATCAATGAAAACTTTTTGAGATTTTTAAATGATTTATTTAGACAAATAAGGAAATAACCGAATCCAGATTCATTGATCCTAGATTAATACTTTCACAATGCTAAATTTTCAGTATTAAATATGGGAACTTCCAAAATATATTTCAATAACTTCCGAAATATATTTCAATTATAATGTAATATTTTGAATGTATATCTAAAATAAACATGTTTATATCTATAATTAAATATGTAAACGAAAAAATCTAAAATAAAAATGCCTGAAGATGACTTTGGTTATACATACATGGGTCCTATAAAAACTCAACTCAAACTTCTCGTAGGGTCATATCATTTTCTTGGTAGATTTATTTTCAAAATATTTTATATCATGCCCCGCTTTTCTTACTGTAATGCCTCAGTAATTAATTAATTCACAGTAATTATGTAATTTTTCTTTCCCCTTTTTTTTGAAGAAATTCTTAATAATTACTTTCGAGGCACATAGAACATATTATGTGGGAACCACTTATAACTAGGATTGTGAGATTTTTAAATAATTTATTTAGACAAATAAGGAAATAACCGAATCCAATTTCATTGATCCTAGACTAATACTTTGACAATGCTAAACTTTCAGTAATAAATACGGAAACTTATATTTCAGTTATAACGTAATATTTTGAATGCCTATCTAAAATAAATATGGAATCATGAAATTTCAAATTTGTATCTAAACTTAAATAAGTAAACAAAAAAATATAAAATAAATATGGTGCTTAAATCACGCCTAAAGATTGACTTTGATTATACACATACGTGGGTACTATTAAAACTCAACTCAAGCTTCTCATGACATATCAAAAAAAAAAAAAAAAAATCAAGCTTCTCATAGGGTCATCATTTTCTTGGTAAATATTTTATATTCTTACTGTAATGCCTCTGTAATTTATTAATTAATAGTAATTATGTAATTTTTCTTCTCCCCTTTTTTTTTTGAGAAATTCCTTATAATTACTTTCAAGACACGTAGAACACATTATGTGAAAATCTCTTCTAGTTAAGATACGAATATGGGTTCGTCACAATGATAATTCTTCTTCTATTTAGCAGTAGATTTTTGCACACAATAATAGAGGATCAATGTGAGTTTATATCGGAACAAATTTGCATCAAGCTACTTTACCTTCGGCTGAAAACGAACGAAGTTTGAAAAAGATTATCATCCAAAGTTCAAAGGGGTATTTCATTTTTTTATTTAATTTATTCATTGTGTCTAATTAACTAATTATTCCACTATTTATTAAAGTTTCTTTTAGCTTAACCTATTCTGCGAAGTCTTTGTTCATAAAGTTCATGGTATGGAATGTTGAGAAACCACATTAGACCAGGACGTACAATTAGTTGTTAGACCATTGCTACCCTCATTATTTAAATATATGTACTATAAATATTAATTTAGTATATACATTATTAAAAAACTATTCAAGTTAAGCATGTAAAAGTTGAAATTAAGCGGACTACATTTTTAATTAAAATTTATTTTATTTTCTCTGTACATAACACGTGAAATATGCTAGTATATAGTATATATGTATGTGTAAGGTGTTACCTAAAATTGATTTTAAATTTTGTCAATTAGTAAGTTTATAATTATTAGTTACTCAATACTGTTTTAATATTTATATAAAGTTGTAATAAATCACGAAATTCATAAAAGAATAATTGGGTGAAATTCGAAGGTTACCTATAGATTTTTTTACACCATTTCATGAAAATCAATAGTTTGTGGTCGAATACCTATTTGCTATAATGTGTTGCACATATAACAAATTTTGTATCCAATTTCAAATACTAAAAAATATCACACAATTTATTTCCACTTCTAGGTTTTAACAGACTCACAACAAATCTCTATAACTATATATAATTGGGCTTGAGAAAGACGAAACATTGACCGTTGTTGACTTTTTACTGTGTACTACAAAATTGATTCATATATATATTCATGTTTATATAATTTTATAATATGTCAAAAAAAATTTAAAATTTAATACCTACATGTATAAATTTTTTGTGCAACATGTGTGCATTTTTCTATATAAAAAATGTACATGAATTATTAATTAATTGGACACACACAACGCATGTGTACACTTCATTCATATTGTTATTTTCAAATATATGACACTAAATATTCTTTTAATCATAAGATTCAAAGCAGAAGATCTCACCGTAAGTGTAACGTGAAAAAGAGATCAAAACTTAGAGTTTGGAACAACCAATTTTCTAGAACTTAGACACAACAATAACAATAAGGATATAGTAAAAAAATTCGCTACATTTATAAATTCTTGTGCAAAGCGTGTGCATTTTTCTAGTCATACAATACAAGTGTACAATTCATTCAAAGTTGAAGATCTCAACATAAAAGCAACGTGAAAGAGAGATCAAAACTTAATGTTTGGAGCAACCAATTTTCTAGAACTTAGAGACAACAATAACGATTAGGATATATACAATGTTTTTTTTAAGTAATTGATTTACTTAATTTAAATGCGAAACTAGTAAGCTTAGTTTGTGCCAAAATATCACTTGTATAGTACCAGAGTAGCTATTTATTTATATATTATCAACCATGGACATTTATTTAAAATGCTCAGGGAAAAAAAGTTTTACGCTTTGACAACAATATTTTGTGTTTTGACATGTTTTATGTAGCTTCGGTTTTATTTTCTTTTTTCTTTTTACGCACTGACTACTAACCCTCGATATAACGAAAATTCCTTCTTGGATCAAGATCTTAAACGAGTTTGGCCTTCCTTGAGTTCATACCGTGCTGCAAAGAAGTTACGGAGATACGAGAACAAAAACATGGCATATGTGTCGGTCCTCCAATTGAATCAAGTATTTACTTTGAAGTTGTGATCCGAACGAGAGGACCTATAGACTTTATAGGCGTTTTTGGTCACCATAAAATACCTCGTTCTAACCACATCAGCTACGAACAATATAAAAATACAGAGGTCGTTTAAGCAGCTGTGGATTTACCTACTTCTTACAATATCTATTATTCATGTCTCCCAATCAACGAGACACGCGCCAAACTAAATGAAATACATGTGAGCATCAACAAAGATATGAAGATGTATATAAGTTGTCCTAAAAATGAACTTACAAGAGGTTGTACTGACAATAGGGTGCCTTTACAAATTGTATTTCTATTGACTTGGTTCTACACAAATGCTTGTGAAAAAAATAGTCAAATGATTGTATTTCCATTAAAACAATCAATTATGTTATCTAGTAAATAAATGGGTTTCTTTTTACGATTTTGATTGAATTGGATTTTGTCCTTTAAATTAATGGATTTCTTTTAATATTTTTTATTGAGTTAAAATAGAAACATGGGCATTAGATCACGAGTATGGAGGAAATCAAGCATAAAATCAAGTTGATCCTAAGTATGAGATCATTGATTGATTTCCGAAGGGCATCAAGATGAGGAAAATCCTGAGGTTAACTTTAAGTCCATGTATGTGGATTCTCATGTCTATAGGAATGATGGGGAAAATCATGAACGATCAAGTGAGCCCAATACTCCTAAAAATATAAAAACCAAATCAAATGATTGTAGTAAAGACCTATCACATAATATATAGTATAGATGTATATTACTATTATTATGGTTTATTTTGAATCAAATGATAAATAATAAAGAACTATCACATTTACATTTCCATCTTCTAAATGATTTATAATAATGTGTTTAATTTTTTTAATTTTTTTATTATTTCAAATATCCGAATACATACAATATGTCTGACAGTGATATGGAAGAATTAATAAATAGAAGGTAAATTTAAACATCAAGATTTGATTGATCATACTAACCACACTTGTGAGGTAGTCCTTAAATCTTTTTTATTTATCTTTGCACAATATCGATTCTCCCGGCTGGTAAGCGGGCCAAAGGCCATGCAAACTGAATTCTTGAGGGGGATGGTAATCAGGCCCATCAGGACAATGGCTATCACGTATGGCACAGTAAGTTGGCATCCACATTAGAACCATCTGAATGTGATCAAAGATGTTTGAAGAGACAACAATTGATGATGTGCTTATTGCAAGTAAAATGATTACTGCAATATTAATTCCAATTTTCATTTCTTGAGTACTAAAAAATTGATTCATATATTCATGTTTATATTATTTTATAATATGTCATTAAAATTTAATACCTACATATATAATATTTTTGTGCAACATCTGTGCATTTTTCTATAAAAAAAAAATGTACATGAATTATTAGTTAATTGGACACACACAACGTGTGTGTATTTATTTAGTTATACAAGTGTACACTTCATTCATATTGTTATTTCCAAATATATGACACTAAATCAACCATTTTTTTTAGGGGTATGTGCATTGTTTACGTGAGATGTCATCTTTTCTTAAATTGATGAATGTTACTTTGCTTCGGTATCACATGGAGAAAGTTACCTATGGATACTTTTAGTACTTCTTATCTTGTTTACTTCTTCTTTTATAAGTTAATTCTTATTTACTCTGAAAGCAACAAAAAGTGAAAATCTAATTAACGTATAATCAAACCCCTCCTATAAAAAGATTCACTGAAGTCTTGTTTTATTTAATTTAAAAAGTCAAGTAAAATCAGATGAAATTACTTTGTTGCCAACAAACGTTGTTGTCAATTCTTTGACCATCTGATCAAATATATGGGATGAAATGTTAGGGGTATGTTGTCTTGCATTTTTAAAATTATTTTGTGTTTGGGAAAAATAAGACAAACATCTTTCATAAATAAATTTATTATCTCTCAATTTTCCTAAACTACTCTCTCAAAAGGCAAACAAACATTAAATTTTTTATCTTTAAAAAAACTCTACACAAACTTTATTTTGATTTGAAATCAAAAAAATTATCTCACGTAACAAATATGATTTGACATAAAGTCTTATTCAAGTTATACCAACAACCCTACACTATTTCAAACAAACATACACCTACATTATTTTATATATCACTCTCCCAAAATACAAACAAACAATATTATGCAAATCGAGATTATTTCACAAACATTCACTACTCCCTAAATAGTAAAAAAAAGGCCCTAGAATTTCCTGGGTTAAATATTTTTCTAAGTCCAACTAGCTACTTGTTATGCCTCACAATGTTTTCTTTCCAATATGAGGTGGCTTAAGGGTTTTCCTAAATGGACACCTTTAGATGTGTATTCATGAAAATACTTCATGTGAACTGTGTCCGGCAGAAACTAAAAGGGGCATTCTCATAATTTCATGTGGTAAATTTCATATGTCAATATTTTTGAAAGATCTATTATTCGATCATTTATCAAATTATTAACCAAGACCACCTTACGAAATCTAAAATATTTATATTTTGTACGAGTGAATACCATTAACAAAATGTAAAATTACTTTAAATTAAATTACAGAAACACCCTTTATAATTTTGATAATTATCAGACATCTCCTACATAAGATCTGCTTTGCATATACATCCTCGACGTTAGTTTCTAATAGCAACAAATGGGATGGCTTTCCAAAAGATTTAATGAAATGTCAATTTTATTCTTGTTCATCTCTAATTTTGACAAATTTCCAGAAGATTTTTTGTTTTTTAATGCAAAAGCGTATGTAATGTTAAATTTTAGAAATGACACATTTGTTTAAAATTGGTGGAAATATAAGAGTTATAAGTATTTGTTACTTACACCAAATATAGATACTCAATTATAAAAGTGTATGTGAATCAAAACAAATTTCATATTGTCATTCATCTGAAAATGTTTATAGTGAGCGGGTGTTATATCAAATGAATACTTTTCATAAAAAAGAAAAAAAATTTAAAAAAAGGGTACTAAAATTTTATTGTTGATCTTATCCTATAGTGTGTACTACTACTGCCTATTTGTTATTATGGGAATAATCCTCTATGGTAGATATAAAATTCCAGTGATTATTGCCCTGTTAAAATTATGTGTGACCGTTGGACTTGCAGGTGATAAAATGATCCCTAAGAGCATCTCTCACCCAAAACTCCAAATTGGAATCTTCTCTAAATTTGGAGGCACTTTCCCACATCTCATCTCTCACCCAAAAACTCCAAAATATTATTCCTCAACCTCCAAATCACTATTATTTTATTAAATAAATAATTTTATCTACATTAATCAAAGTTCAAATTTTGAGTTGTTTATAAAATAATATTAGATATGATTAAATAAAATTCAAATTGATTAGTTAATCTGATTAAATATTATTTAATTTAATTTTCTTGTATATTAATTATTATTCATTTTTAAGTTTTCTAATTTATTATTTTAACATATAAATTAAAAACATACATTTTCAATTTAAAAATTAAATATAACCTATTAAAAATATTTATATAAAACCTTCATGTTTTTATTATTAATTTAAAGAAAATAAAAATGATTAATAACATAAATGATGTAAAAGTAATTAACAAAATACAAAAGGGAATTTTTTGGGACACAAATGTAATTAAAACAAGTGAACAGTGATTTGGAGAAGCTTCCAAATCACTATTCAAAACTTCATATTTGGAATTTGCATTCTAGTCCCTCCTCCAAATTCACCAAATATGCAGGTGGGTGGGAGAGTGATTCCACCTCCAAATCTCCAAACTTGGAGATATGGAGGTTGATGGGAGATGCCTTAATCCCTTCTCTCCGAAAAAAAACAAGAAAAAAAAACAGAATGTATGTACTATGTATTGTCTATATCTCGGAGATGGACCTCATCTGTCCACGTCCTCCTCTATACCATTTTTTGTCTTTTTTTTTCCCCGTTTCTTCTTTCTACTCTTTACACCATTCTTCGCATCAAGGTCTAAGTTGAAGAAAAAAGCAAAATGTTCATGCCTAATAAACCAACCAAAATTCATGGAACCTCTAAAAACATAAACTCCAATTTTAGATGATTACCACCAAATCTCTTTCCCGTTTCGTGTTTGTTTTTTTCCCTTTACAATTTATCTCCCAAGTTATTGTATTCTATTGACTTCAGTTATAATAACATTTATAGTTTAAAATGATCAAAATGGATGGGGAAGCTGCAATATCAATTGCGGTGGGGAAGCTAGGCTAGGCTCTGACCGGTAAGGTATCTTTTCTTCGAGGTGTGGAAGGAGAGGTGAAATGGCTGAAACAGGAGTTAGAAAGGATTCAGTATTTTCTAAGGGACGTTGACAATAAGGTAGACAGTAACAGAGCATACTCAAATGGATCTCCGACATCAGAGAGGTGGCATATGACGCCAAGGATGCTATCGAAACTTGTGGCTTCACAAAGGGAAATGACTTAAATTATTTTGTTTATTTTATTTTGCTCTAATTAGTTTTGTTATTTGTTATTAATAAGTAGCGCTTCTTTCCTTTGGTCAGTTGGTTAGGTTAGTTTATGTATAAAAACGCATTCTCTTTCTTACTTGTGCAATCAACAGAGTTCATTATTTTTCTAATAGTAAAGATGTTTATTTTCCTCTCAATTCACCTTCAAGATTCATCTGTATTTTCATTCTTTTTCCATCATCCTATACTCTTATATGTCATGAATATTTAATCTTTCACATGTGCAATCATCTTCGATATATAGGTGCATTTGTTTTCCAAACCATGTCTACCACCTGGATAAAGTCGGTGAAGAAATTGAATCTATCCGGACTAGGCTCGCGGACATTGAAAATAGCCGCCAGAGGTTCGGGATTCAAAATCTTGAATCCACGACAACTTTGAGATCCGTAGGAGATAGGCTGTGTTTTCCCTGGCATATGGACGAAGGCATAGTGGGACTTGAGGATGATTTGGAATTTATGCTGCGAAAGGCAATTTTCTAGGATAACTCAACACTTTCCATTTCTACCATCGCGAGAATTGGGGGAATGGGAAAAACAACTTTTGCATCGACAGTATACAACCACCCTGGAATTACTGCTAGGTTCGATTGACGTGTTTGGGTTTGTGTTTCCCATGAATTCAACGCGCAAAAGGTTATGGAAAAAACCATGTTGCAGTTGTTGGATCTCGATGAAGACAAGCTCAATCAAGTTGTCCTGTAAATTAATGGATTTGTTTCAATAATTTTTATTGAGTTAAAATAGAAACATGAGCATGAGATCACGAGAATGGAGAAAATCAAGCACAAAATCAAGTTGATCATAAGTATGAGATCATGGATTAATTTTCGGATGTCATCTCCTGAGGTTAACTTTAAGTCCATGTATGTGGATTCTCATGTCTCTCGAAATGATGGGGAAAATCCTGAACGATCAAATGAGCCCAATCCTCCTAAAAATAAAAACCCAATCAAATGATTGTAGGACCTATCATATAATATATAGTATAGATGTATATTACTATTATTATGGTTTATTTTGAATCAAATGATAAATAATAAAGACCTATCACATTTACATTTTCATCTTCTAAATGATTTACAATAATGTGTTTAATTTTTTTTTAATTATTTTATTATTTCAAATTTCTGAATACGTACAATATGTCTGACAGTGATGAGGAAGAATTGATAAATAGAAGGTAAATTTAAACATCAAGACTTGATTGATCATACTAACCACATTTGTGAGGTTGTCCTTAAATCGTTTTGATTTATCTTTGCACAATATCGATTCTCACGGGGCCATGCAAACATAATTCTTGAGGGGGATGATCATCAGGCCCATCAGGACAATAGTTATCATGTGTGGCACAGTAAGTTGGCAGCCACGTTAGAATCATCTGAATGTGATCAAAGTTGTTTGAAGAGACAACAATTGTTGTTGTGCTTATTGCAAGTAAAATGAATACTGCAATATTATTCACAATTTTCATTTCTTGTGTACTACAAAATTGATTCATATATTCCTGTTTATATTATTATATAATATGTCAAAAAAATTAATACCTACATGCATAATATTTTTGTGCAACATGTGTGCATTTTTCTATATAAAAATGTACATGAAGTATTAATTAATTGGACACACACAACGCGTGTGTATTTTTTAGTTATACAAGTGTACATTCATATTGTTATTTCCAAATATATATATGACACTAAAGGTTCTTTTAATCATAAGATTCAAAGCAGAAGATCTCACCATAAGTGTAACGTGAAAGAGAGATCAAAACTTAGAGTTTGGAACAACTAATTTTCTAGAACTTAGAGACAACAATAACGATAAGGATATAGGAAAAAAAATCGCTACATTTATAAATTATTGTGCAAAGAATGTGCATTTTTCTAGTCATACAATACAAGTGTACAAATCATTCATATTGTTATTTCCAAATATATGACATTAAATGTTCTTTTAATCATAAGATTCAAAGCAGAAGATCTCATCTTAAGAGTAACGTGAAAGAGAGATCAAAACTTAGAGTTTAGTTCAACCAATTCTCTAGAACTTAAAGACAACAATAACGATAAGGATATAGTAAAATACTTCCTTTTAAATATATGTTGACATTTTCTTACTTAAATATATGATGACATTTTCTTATGTGTTGATTATATCCAGCAATGCCATATGTCTTCTTTGAATTAGGGCAATGAATTCTTTGTCAAGTGTCATATTCCCATGTTAATGAAATGACAAGTTATTGTTGTTTATCATATCTCTAATCCATTGCGAAATTGTTGAATACTTTTATTTTTTTCTTATTTATCTTATGGTTTATATTGTCAAGTCCTAGAACTTGTCTATCAAAATTGGAAGTGACCGGTTGGCTTTGTAGAGTATTCTAAATGGAATATATATAACATTCCTATATGTCTAAGTTAATTTCTTTTATAGTAAATTTATGCTGGAATATGGCTGAAAATAGCCACTGTATTGTTCTTCCAAATGATCTTATAATGGAGATCTTGGTGTGGTTGCCTATGAAATCACTTTCTTTAAGTCAATTTGCAAGCAGTGCATTACTATCATAAAAAGCCCAAGTTTCATAGGCAACATTTCAATCACAAAAACAATCGCACCAAACTTCTTGTTTATTGGCCCGGATATCCTGATCCGAGTCATCTACGTTAGATAGACACGAATCACATTCATGTTTTTTCTTTGTTCCTAGATAGTACCTTGAAAACTATGAGACGCCCGATCATCTAAAACTACCTGGTGAAGTTCACAATCTATGTGGTCCTTGCAATGGAGTATTTAGTGTGCACATTTCGCATAACAAATTGGCTTTGTGGAACCCAACAACCAGAAGGTTGAGGCCACTCCCTCGGCCTCCACGAGTGTTCAGGTACATCGATGAAATTGGTTTTGGGTTGGACCATATGACTTACGAAATCAAGATTCTTTTGATTTATGTCGATGACCCATTTTCATTTGCTATATACACAATAACTAATGACTCATGGAGATATTTTGAAAACGAAGCGCTTCTTGACTTTTGGGGATCGTGTATCAAAAAATCTAGGCGACACTACATTCTCGAATGGATATTTGTATTGGATCGTGGATAGAAGGAATAAATCTTATTGTGGTATCCTTGCATTTGATATGCACAATGAATTTTTTGAAGAGAGAGAGATGCCGGAGATTGCGAGGTCACGACATGTAGTTCTTAGGGGCCGTTTGGCCCTGCGTTTGAGCTGTCCAAAATTGCTTTTGGGCTCTCAACGTAATATTTCACCCGTTTGGCCCCTAATAGTGACTTTCGCGATGACGATTGAAAAGTCAAAAATCAACTGCACACCAAAAGCAACTAAAATGTTGCTTTTTGTAACGTGGCATATCTTTTCTTTCTAAATGTCTATTTTGCCCTCATAATAATTACAAAATCACTAATAACCCCAAATTATTAAATTAATTATTGATTCATTGATTAGTTTTTATTAGTGTCACGCGAAAGTAGAAAAAATCAATTATTTATTTTTTAAAATATTTTTTTTATTATAGTCTTGTGTTATGTGTGGTTAAGAATATTATTGAATATAATATTATTAGCATACAAATAAGGTCAGTATTGTAAATTCTTTGAAAATTTACATTTTCATAATAAATTTTGAAAAATCAAAACCAAACGCTAAATCAATTATAGTAAAAACAATTCTCTTAAAAGTAATTATACTAAAATTGATTATTCCAAAAGTAATTATGTAATCGCTAGGCCAAACTCACCCTTAATGTTCTTAATTTATATAATGGCTTACTTGCCTTGTTCTCGTTCGATGATTACCATCGCTCACATGTTACCATATGGGTGATGGAGGAAAAAATGTGTTGGACAAAACTCTTTTATTTGACTCTACCTCTATCTATCTTTTGGCCTTATGGATTTTGGAGCGATAATGAATTTTCTTTTTTATAGTGGAGATATGCACCCTAAGCTAATGTTGTGCAGCGTTAATTTGAAAACCATAAGAATTCTTAACATTGAGAATAGAAGATTTACAACTTATACCATATGGTCTTTCCATTACAAAGAGTCTTACTCCACTTAACAATGGACTTGGAATTCAAGATTTTGATACTCAATCTGCTTAGTGCTATGAATTTTTTGTTTCTTAAACACAACCAGTTGTTTATATATTGTTCAAATATCGAAATACTCTGTAATTCAGATTATATATGATTTTTTTTTTGTTTTTCTTAAATACACATGTTATGTGAACCTGTCAAATTGTGCACCAGGATAACATCGTGTCTGTTTTTATTAATTCCATCCAAGCGCATGAACTAGTGATTCTTCTATAACACAAACAACACATAATATAAATTAATTAACAACGCCTATTCATAATGTAACATTGTCCAGTATTCCATTTCTTTGGATTAGGCGTATCAAAAAGTCCGGTAAGCGTCCTTAAGCATACTTGATTACACATTAGCCCAAAATTATTGAAATATTGTAATGGGAAATTATTGTTCAAATCAATTAATCAGTAGTTCAATTCAAAACATCAATAAACATCGATAAGTCTATTACAATAAATAATAAAATATTAACTCATATTTGTTAAAAGAATGATAAATAACTATTAATATTACTTATTAAAATAAAACATTGTAACTCTAATCAAATAAAAGTATAATAAATAGATAACTTGTATCTCAAATTAAAATTAACTCAGTCTTACTCATAACTGATTATATGGGCTCACAGCCTCACAACACAGACTGAACAAAAGACTTCACAAATTGAGCTGATAAGCTGGATTAAATCTATGGGCAATGGGTCAACCTTCCACAATTAAAGTTAATGTGCTTATTCATGGATTACCATCTGGAATCATTTCGTTTAATGCTACAAAACTCTCGGATTTGTTATTACGTACGTGCAAACACAAATTATATTATGTTTGTTTAAGTGTTAAGACAAAACCGGGAATACCTAAAAAATCCTCCAAAATTCTAAATGTACTTTCTGAAAAATCAAAACAAACAGACCCACTGTTTTTTAGTAAATCGCAACGAAAATATAACTTATTTTCATGTTTATTTGAAATATGTAGTGGATTTTCCGCACATTTTTTAAAAGTTCTCAAAAAGTCTTTTAATATTATCTGTAAAAAACAAGAATATGAATTTTTAATCCATGAATAAGCACATCAAGAACACAATATCAAGAAAACACCTATTAAACAGAAGAAGAAAACCTCAAAAGAGATTGCAACAATCACATTTCCTTCATTCCCCAGGTTCAATAAACACATAATAATCCAATACCACACAAAAAAAATCAACTACAATGAATTTAGTGTACAAGAAAATTCAAAAGAATGGTCCTCAACAATGAGACAAACAAAACAAGTCCTCTTAATCTTTCAACAACAAAAAGAAACTGAAATCTATTAATCGACTGTACTAACCTCTTGCCACTCCCCATCAACTGCTTCTTTCCAAAGAGTAACACTATTGTCACCAGATGCCACGACTAGCAAGTTTCCAGTCAAAGACCACGAGATTCTCCAAGCAGGACTCTTAAAGTCCTTCAAAACTTTACCCTCCCACTAATCACCTTCCTTAACCACGGTCCATATAACAACCTTACCATCTTGAGAAGCACTTGCAATAGTCGACTTCGGAAGCCCCAAATTCGGTGCCCAAGCAACATCTCTAACCCAATCAGAATGCATTTGAAGTGCAGGGAAGCAGTCCATTTTCCAATTACCGTTATACAGTTTCCATACTTTTACCGTATACAGTTTCCATACTTTTACCGTATTATCACAGCCACCAGAAGCAATCTTTTGAAGGGGTTCGAATCCTCCGGATCCAACTAAGGAACCAGGGGCAGTTGAAGGAGCCCACGTAACTGAAGTTACCCCAACTGGGTGGGCTTGGTCTATTCTCGTAGTGTCCCAACCGCCGACTGATCGAGCGGTGTAGACTGAAATGTTCCCATCGGACGAACCACAAGCCAAGATGAACCCGAGCTCGTGAGGTGCCCATGCGATGGAATTGACGGAGGATTTGTGGTCGTCGAATACTTGAAATTGAGACCACTCGTTTTGATTACCTTCTTTCCAGAGGATTACTTTACCGTCGTAAGAACAAGAAGCGATGACTGAGCCGAATTTGGGGTGGGCCCAAGCTACCTGCTAGACTGGACCTTGATGCCCAGTCAAGGTTGCCAAATGCTGACTGAAACACGCTGCTATAACAGATAATTAGAAAACCTAACGGCTAAATCAATTTTGCAGGTTTCTCTTCTCCTTCATCAACTCCGCCTTTGTTTACTGCTCCATTGATGGATGAGGTAAGGATAGTTTCTGTTAATACGTATCAAAAGCAATTGTATAATAAAATAGACAAGCATCCTTTTAAACAAATTTCAATTAAACGGTTATTTTGAGTGTCGTCAAAAAAATAAGCTTAGAAATAAGATGGAAAATTGATTGCTTTATATTTACAATGATAAAGAAGTTGTTGATGAATTTGATATTGACTTATTATAAGTGAATTTATGATATGAAAGAATGTCACATGAAATTTTGATAATATTTTATTAACTTTTTTCTTGCATTCAATAAAAATACTCTTATATTTTTTTTTATCTATGTGCAAATAAAATATTTTCAATATCATTGTCAATAAATTTTACCCATACTTAAGTTCGGCCCCCCAGCATCTCTATGATGGATCCGTCCCTGAAGGGTACGAATTAATGTAAATAAGTTGTAGTCAACCAGTACGAAGTTGGGTGTGGTGAGCAAATTAAAAGGTAACGCAACAAACTTTTTTCTAATAATACAAGTAGTTTGTGATAATCCTATATATTATTGGAAAGTTATTTGCTTTTAACTAAAATTAAAGGGTAAATTACGAATAACCCCTGAGAAAAATTCTAATTATAAACAACCCCCCCCCCCCCCCCCCCCCCTTACGTATTGGGTATTAAGAAAAATCTCCATCATCTTACCATATGTCTTTTACCCATAAAATGTTCCAATTTTACTCATAGGGGTTATTTGTAATGTTTATAATATCTTTAAGAAGAAAAAAAAAGACCCATTGCAGTTTGAGTTATAGTAGTGGAAAATTCTTACATAGACCTGGTCTATAAAATTTTCATAAACCATGTGGTTGTAAGTGCACCACATCATACATTGTGAGAGAATGTCATGTGATGTATTTATTTACAACCATAAGGTCCATAAAAAATTCATAGATCAGGTCTATGTAAGAATTGTCGGTAGCAGTGAACCTCTTTAGCTTCTATTTTGGTGGAACTTCAAAAAACATTTGATATGAGGACAAGTATAGTCTGGTGGAATTAAGATGGGAGTGCAGGAAAAATTACGAACTAACCCAGGAATAAGTTTTGCAAGATTGTAAAGATTAATCAATAAATTGGGGTGATAATATATACATCCGCGCGACAAAATAGTCTCATCAAATTTGGAAGCTTAAATTTATTTTATGAGTCAGATTCTTAGATATTAATTAGTTTCTTTGTTAAAGAACAATTGCTTAATTATCTCTCCATTGCAATAATGTTGGCTGCCTCATATAAGTTGAATTAATACTTCTAATTTCTAGCATACTTACAATTCAGTAGAAATCTTAGTCTTTTAAGTCAATAGGTAATCCATATTAATTTTTTAACTTTGCACGAAGTATATATTTTTGTATTTAGCAAATTAGTGAATATTAATGTGGGCAAGTAAGATAACCAAGTTATGTATCTATGATATGAATTTTACTTAACAAATGAAGAATATAATCTGAGGAATTGATGAGTTTATTTTTAGTTCATAAACATTAATGTTGTTGGGCGAAAAAGTAGAAGTATGGTCTTTGGCTTCAAGATGCACGTCATGTCATTTTAAGAAGTTAAAATGGAACTCCAAGTTTACATTGTCTTTTCATTTTTAGTGCAGTTTTAGTTTCTATTGCAATTTTAGTAATATTTTGCATGCAACAAGTTACAATTAAAGGGAAATTACCCCGTGCAAAGTCTACATATAATTTCTCATTAAAAATTACACGTCATTTCTAATTTTAATTAGTATTGTTTACCAGACTTAATATATAAGTTATCTAGAATTATTGGATCAGTAAATATTTCTAAAGTGGATCGATGGTGACCATTACGAAGAGGAGATTATAAATTAAATGTGAGCGATACACACAATTAATTTTATAGATCATTGATTATGAAATATTACCAGGAAATATTGTCAATTCTAGGTTTTACCATTTTGCAATATTATATAGTTACATCACATGGGGAGAAAGTAAAGAATCAGAAGTTATAATAATGAAGAAAAAAGCAATTCTTTTAACTGCTACACGAATTTGGCCCAACAAATTTGAAGCCCTTTAATTCCTAGTTAAGACATAAGGCCTTATTTTAGTTATTTCAAATATTCTGCGATTTGGTAATAGTAAAAAAAGAACCCGGCCTGTTTAATTTGTGTTCACATTTACAAAGATTAATAAAAGTTGAATCAAGTTCAATAATTTATTTAGAGATAGATAAATTGTGAGTAAGTGGTCAAAGTAATTACAAAAAAGTTCAAAGTAAAAAACACTCACCCAAAGCCCAAGGTACTCACGAAGAATTTAAAAAAAAAAAAAAATCGGATGAAATGAAAAGTATGAAAGAAATTGGAGTAATGATTTTATTTGTAGCAAGCACAGCAGCAGCAATTGTGTCTTCAGAAGACGAATTTGACCACGTTCAAATGGCTCTGACGTGGCCACCAACATACTGTGCCTCACCGAAAAGCTATTGTGTGCTGATCCCCTTCCTCAAGAGTTCACTCTGCATGGCCTTTGGCTTGCTTACCAATCGGGAGGTTCCATATTGTGCCAAGAAAAATCAAAGGAATATAATGGCGACCTCACACCTGTGGTTAGTAGCATCAGCATGTCTATTTAATTTATCAATTCTTAATTATTTAATTTCTTCCACATTATAATAATACACTGTCACAAAATGATCGATATCATGTTGTTGAATATTTTATGTTTTTTCTTAAAACAATTACGCGTCTCTTTCTTTTCATTTTAATGGTTGCTCAGAGATCTTTTTTATTATAAACTTTGCTAGTCTATATTTTATATTAATTCCTCAAAAAATATCTTATATAATTTCTTTCATCTATATTAGATCAAATATATGCAATTGATACTCCATTTGCAATTTCTCATGAGATATTGAGATTTGATCTTTTTTTTGGGTAAGAATTTATACAAGTTTTCAATTAAGTTGCATGTTGTTTTAAGGGCTAATGTTCATTTACCCGCATTATTTACAATTTATCTCTTGTAAATTAAAAAAGTTGCATTTATCTTTATTTGAAAATTTTAAAGGATTAATCTACATTTTTTTTGTTTCTTGGACTTACCCAAAAAGTAAATTTGAAAATGAAAAATGTTAGACAAATTGGAAAGTGTAACAAGTTTTCGTTTTTCTTTTTCTTTCCACAGTTTGAAAATATGCATTAGAAACCAAACTGAGTATATTGAGGCCCAGTTCGGGTTTGGCCAATTACAATTTGGGCTAATCATATTATTTGGGCCAATAATTTAATTCTATGTTAGGTAACATTTTGGACCAAAAAAACAATCATATCTTTAATTTAATAGGGCTGTAAAACCCAGTATACCCTTCATTATTTCTACCTTCCGAAATGATTTGAAGAAACATTTTTTATTGGACTGTAAAACCCAATAATATACCCTTCATTATCTTTTTATTCTTAAACAACATATTTATCAAATATACACTTATTTTAGTTTTAATCTTTTAATTAGACTTGAATTCATGAATAATTTTAATAGAAATATTAAAAACCCCTTCCGACGACTTTTGGTCGGAATTTCTAGGCTGAGTTGCTTCTCCTTCATTACTCATGCCCTGCCCGTCCATTGTTGTTTACCTACGAAGCACACAAAGGAGTTGAGAAATCATAAACTTAATCTTTTTGGGCCAGATTATGTAATACATGGGATGAAACCAAGAGATTACATTTGGACATATTAGAAGGGATGGCCCAGATATCTGCGGGCTCAACAAATTAGGTCCAATTATTTAGTTAATTTGGACTAAATTGCCAAACCGAACTGGGCCTGAGTATATTAAAAGCATATTATATTATTAATATATAATGCTAAGTGCTAATTAAATTCTTTTAACTTAGTCAGTAGGTTTAAGAATTCTTGAGTGACCCGTATTTCTTTCAAATTATTTGGTTATAATATAATCTCAATTCTTCTTTAGAGAAAAGTGTTCAATTAACCATTTATATTGTTACTTCAAAATTTATTACACTAAAGGTTATTTTAAGGGTTAATGTCCATTTATTCAGTGTAGTACGCATAATCTACATCTTTTTGTTACTAATCTAATTAAAGTGAAGTACGCATAATGTTCAATTTATCTTTTGTGATTTCAAAAAGTAGCATTTTACCGTCATGTGAAAATTTTAAAGGATTAATCTACATATTTTTGTTGGAGATTGTAACTGTAACTCATTCGCCCAAAACTAAGTGCGTGAACTGAAAAATATTGCATAGAAAAACAAATTGGAGAGCGTAATCAGTTTTTTTTCTTCTACAGTTTCTAAAATTGGATCATGATCTTAGTCGGGTTTGGCCTTCATTGAGGTCATGCAAAACTGCAAAGCAGTTATGGAGACATGAGTATAAAAAGCATGCCATCTGTGTAGATCCTCCAATTGAACCAACTACCTACTTTGAAGCGGGCATCCGAATGAGAGGAGATATAGACTTTATAGGTGCATTTCGATACCATAAAGTATATCCTTCCGACCACAACATCTACGAGCCAAATGATATTAAGAAGGCCGTTCGAGCAGCTCTGGCTTTACCTGTTAATTATGAAATCTACATCGCATGTCACCCGATCGACGAGACACACGCCAAACTACACGAAATACTTGTGTGTCTCCAGAAAGACATGAAGACTTATATGAGCTGTCCTGAAAGTTTGCTTACTAGAGGTTGTGTAGTCAATAAGGTGTCCTTAAAAATCATATTTCCATTGACTTAGTTATATATACAAATCCTTGTAAAAGAAATAGTCAAAGGAACAATTAATTATGTCTTACAATTTCGATTGAGTTTAATTAGTGTTATATTTCCTGTTTATCGATTAATATCTTTTTATAGTTTTGATTTAGTGAATCAAGTGTTAGTTCTCGAAACAGAAATTCACTCACCAAACCACTTCCAGTTTACTCTAATAATAATAACTATAAGAGAGGGAATTAAGTAATGGAAAGCCCCGGTTCGAGGCGTGCCTTTTTCACCACATTGAAGAATTTTTTAAGGCTACTGCCTTTTTCAGTTGTGAACCGGACAAAATTGAATAAAAGTAGTTTTTCTGCTTTACTGCTACAAACCTTTTCTAATAAAAATTACACAAAAACTTTTGTGCTAATCCTAAATATTATCGGAAAGTTTAACTCCTTGATATTAAAGTAGACAATTAATTAAAGCCTCTCATATTTTGGTTTTGGCACTTTGCACCATGTAAATACGGAGTTTTGGCACTTTGCACCATGACTTAATTTTTTTGGTATTTTGCACTCTGAGGCTGTGTTCGTTTGATATGATTAGGCCCAAATTACCACAATCAGGGCATTTAATCGGGTTGTATATTCAGTCCGGTTGAAAAGATTAAAAGACGGGCAGCCCGTAATTATCTGGATTTTGTGTGGGCCAGCCCCTTAATTTGCCCGATTCTAATTCTTGGTCCAACCCAGAAATTAGGTAATGCGGTCCAGGTTCAATAAAATTCTTTGAGCTTGCCCCTGGAGTTTGAAGTTAATTACACTAAAAATGCCATTGGTAAAAAAAGTCGGATTAAATTATAATTCCCCCTTTATTATTTTCACTACCCCCTCATCGCGTACAGGTAATTTCCCCAACCCTAGCCCACCATTTTCAACTGTTCCAGTTTCATAAATAAGCAATAATCTTTGGTTTAGTACTTCTTCTTTCTCATTCATTCTTAGGGTTTGAGAGGAGCATGCACAAATTTGCAGCAAAGAAGTTCGTAGGATTCATCTACTTTTTAGAGTGAGTAATCGAATGAAGTCAGGGAGATTCTTCAATTTGGGGTTTATTTGAAGCTCTTTGATTTCCAAGTATTATGTGATATATTTTGGTTTTTATAGTTTTTCAATTTCGAGTTTATGTGAAGCTATGTGATTTTCAAGTATTTTGTGATATTTTTTTATTTTTATAGTTTCTGATTTTATTTGCAATTTCCATGTATTTTGTTTCCAAGTACTTGGTAAAATTCCATGTGATGTCATTATATGTTTGCAAATTTTATATTTCTCATACTAACCCCTGGTTTTTGTTTTATTTTCCCGAATTACAAAAAAAACCCTATGATTTATTTGTTTCGTAGTTATGGATTAGCTCACATCAAGAGGCTTTGTGATTGGATTTTTGGACAAAAAAACCCGGTTAGTTTGAACAAAAGCCACATAGTGAAATAGATAGACGGGATATGCAAAGAGAGCCTTGCATTTGAAACGGCTCAAATGGAAGGAGTTCTGGAAGCATTAATTCAAAGAGCAGAGGAGTTGTATCTTTCGGTTTATGTACAAGATTCGTTAAAAACTGATGAGTCGAAAGCAATGCGATGTGTTCTTGTTGGTGCTATGGAACAACCGCCTCCATCAACTATCGCTGCTTCGAGTGTTTATGTCATGATTAGACCCGACATAAAACTTTATATTGGAGAGACTGATGACCTAGATGGTCGGATCCGCACCCACCGATCAAAGGAAGGAACGCAAAATGCTTCATTCCTCTACTTGTTGATGCAAGAGGAGCATGGCTTGCCAAATTGAAAATCTTTTTATAAACTAGCTCCCATGTCAAGGTTTTCACTTAACTAATTTAGCCGATGGAAAGCACATAAAGTTCGGTACATTTGATCTCTTAGAAAAAGAAATGTTAGCTAGATAATTATGATGATGTAAACTAGTTGTAAATCATTAGTAAAGGATGGTTTTCTGGTAGTTTTATATTGAAGAATGCAGTGGTTGTAGCAATTTTTGTTCTATTTAAGTTGTTTCATCATATGTCAAAAATATTATTAAAGGGTATAATAGTCAATTGATGTTAATCGGGTGAACCGAACTACATATTAAATAATTGGGCCAAAGTCCAATAACCATCTGATTAACTATTGTACATGCTATAGAAAAGTTGGATCCAATGAAATAATTACACCAGATTAAATATTGGGTAAATTAGAATTGTGGCAACCGAACACATCATGAAAATATAATTTATTTGACACTTCACACTCTAGTGTGTGCTTTGATTAGCAAATTCAGTTGCGGAAGGGTAAAATAGTCATTTTTAATTTTCTTGGCTCTTTATACCCTAGATATATAAATTTTGGCACTTTGCAGCTAGATATATAAATTTTGGTACTATACACCTAAAAATATAAATTGTTGACACTTCACACCCTAAAAATTTTAAAAATTTACACTTTCCACCCTGACGTAAAATATATATTGATTTCCTTCCATCACGTACCAAATATGTTCGTATCATGAAGTGAATTTTTTTTATGCATTTGATTGTAGGGAAGACTATCAAGTTTTGTTTGGAAAAAGCAGGTTCTCTCTACTTTCCACATTATATTCTTAATCACTGGATGTAGTTATGTATAGGGATTTGGATTGGAAATGTCGTATATACATTTCCTGACGTATTTTTATTCACAAAATTTTATATGACTGCTTCCTAAGCGACGCCTTTGTGTCGGTTCGAGAAAGGCCTAAAATATATCTGCAGTGATTAATACTGGTGGAAATACATATATAAATAAATTTGTTCAGAGTGCATATAATGATCGAGAGAATTTTATTTTTGGTACCACAACTGTACCATAACTTTAAAAACATATGCATTCGGTATCACATATTAACTGTCCTTGACACATTTGATATTTCCGTCAATTTTTCTACAGAAATTTCAATTTAAGACAGAAAATTGATGGAAAATTTACATAATTGGTCCTAAAGTTATAGATTGTTGCCAAACTTTGCCCCACATATTTTATGGCCAATAAATTTACCCCACAATTCACAAGTTTGAAACATTTCAGTCCCAATTGCATATATAATATAATTAAATATATATTCTACTTATAAATTTTATATATTATAATTATTAAATCTCTCACACTAATTAGATTTTATATATAATATATATAAACTAAATAATATTTTATATAAAATCCAAAAAAGAAATATCAATTAAATTTATTGGATTTTTTAAATTTCAAAAAAAATCTTTAAAAATAATTAGATTTTACATATAACACATATATTTGAATCAATTAAACTTATTAACTTTTTTTAAATTGAAAAAAAATTAAATAATTAGATTATAAGATATACAAATTAAATAATATTTATTATAAAACCTGAAAAAAAATCTTTTTAAAATTATATAAATAATAATAATTCTAATTATTAAATTTATTACAATTAAAAAAATTGAAAAAAACAAAAAACCCTAAATCTAATTAGTTTTAAAGAATTTTTTAAAAATTTAATAAGTATATATTTTTTTTCTGATTTTATATAAAATATTATTTAATTTATATATATTATATATATAATCTAATTAGTTTAAAATATTATTTTTCGAAATTAAAAAATTCTAATAAATTTAATTATATTTTATTAGATATTATATAAAATATTATTTAGTTTATATATTTTATATATAATCTAATTAGTTTAAGAAATTTAATAATAATAATATATATTATAAACTTGTAAACTTTTGGGTAAATTTATTGGTCAGAAAATATGTGGGATAAACTTTGACAGCAATCTATAACTATAGGACTAATTATGCAAATTTTTCATCAATTTTCCGTCCGAAATTGAATTTTCCGTCCAAAAATTGACGGAAGTGCCGTACCAAATATGTCGAGGATAGTTAACATGCGGTACCAAATGTGTATGTTTTTAAAGTTATGGTACCGTAACCTTAAAGTATGGTTACTTGTAGTACCAAAAGTAAATTTTTCTCTATAATCATCATCAACAACATTTTCCTTGTCAAAGCTTCGTCAAGGATAAGGAAAGGGGATAACATTTCCGCCATGGTTGTACACTTGAGGGGGCTAACGGTATGTTTTCGGGGATGTGAGTAAAAAAAGTTATTTAAGGAGAAAGGGGGCAAAATATTTTCCTATAATTAAGGACTAATTAATATAAAAAAAATTAAGCATAAAGGGCATTCATAGAAATATTTAAAGATATATTATATGTGAAAATCTCTTTCGTATAGTTTGATTTAGTTCCGTCGTTACAATTAATGTGCACCACTCTCGATCAAAAACATGCTAATTACGGTGAAATATTGGGCTATTATATTATTTTATGGTATGTGCATTGTCATAATATATACAAACCATGAATTATTTGGGAGAGGATCATGAATGTAAAGAGTAATTATTTTAGGGGACAAATATATCCTTATTATACTGATTAAAAAAAAAATTCTATGCTTATTATAGCCCAATATTATGACCTAAATTTTATCTGTACTCACTTAATATGTTATCTAATACTTGTATTTGTATTATAGTAGGACGGTCCGTTGGCTAAATTCTACTATTTTAACTCAAATTCTAAATTCTTTTAATTTTGAGTTATTTTATTGTCTAAAAAATTTCTCATTGGTTAGCACTTATTGCCTTAATTAATTATTCCTTAATTCAAAAATAATGATTGTAATATAAATCTACACAAATCCTGAAAATTTGTGTCGAAATAAATTTCATTTATAACGTAATATTTTTTTTAGAGTAAAAAATCAACATATTGTGGTCAAATACATGATTGCTATAATATGTTGCACACACAGTAAATTTCGTATTCAATTTCAAATTCTAACAAATATTACACAATTTATTTTCTTCTGGGTTTTAAGAGTTTGGATTCACAACAAACCTCTATATATATATATAATTGGGCTATGAGAAAGACGAAACATCAATAGTTGTTTGATTTTTTCCCTTCTATTATCCTTCTCAATTAATTCTGTAAGTTCTTATTATATTTATTTAGGCGATTCAGGTAATCCTAAATTGTATGTCTTCTTAAATATATGATGACATTTTCCTTTTTGTTCATTAAATTCTGCCTTCTTTTGAATTAACGATAATGAATTATTTGTCAAGTGTCAGGTGTAAGTTATTATTCAATCAAATTCTTATGTAAATGCAAGGATCGATGGTTATTAATGTTTATTATTCCTCTTCCTTGTGCATATGTCTAATCCATTTCTAATTTATTAATTACTAATTTTAGTCTTTCCTTTAATTTGTTTTCTTAACCATCTTATAGATAATATATGTCTTAAGTTAATTTCTTTTGTTATTTTCAGGTTTCCTTAAGTAATTTTATGCTAATATGGCTGCAAAAAGCCTTCCAGACGATCTTATAATCGAGATCTTGGTGTGTTTGTCTGTGGAATCACTTTCGCGTTTTAAGTCAGTTTGCAAGCAATGGCTTACTATCATTGAAAGCCCAAGTTTCGTACGCAAGCATTTCAATCACGAAAACAATTGCACCAAACTTCTTGTTTATTGGTCTGGATATCCTTATCCAAGTGATCTATCTAAGATGAAGTCGAATCTCGTCCATGTTTTTTCATTGTTCCGAGATAGTACATTGGAAAGCTATGAGACGCCTGATCATCTAAAATTACCAACTCCAGTTCATAGTCTTCGTGGTCCTTGCAACGGTGTATTTTGTGTGTGGACATTCCATAACAAATTGGCTTTGTGGAACCCGGCAACTAGAAGGTTGAGGCCACTCCCTCCGCCTCCACGAAAGTGCGTGAAGAATGATGAAATAGGTTTTGGGTTTGACCATTTCACCAATGAAATCAAGATAATTTTGATTTATAATGATGACGCACGGACTCTCACTAGTTCATTTGCTATCTACACATTAACTAATGACTCGTGGAGATATTTTGAAAATGAACCTCTTCTTGAGTTTGGGGATCGTGTAGAAATACATCTTGGTGCCACTACATTCTCAAATGGATTTGTTTATTGGAGCAAAGGTGTCCGGAAGAAATCTTGTTGTGTTATCCTTGCATTTGATATGCATAATGAATTCTTTGAAGAGATAGAGATGCCAGAGATCGATAGGTCAAGCCATGGAGTTCTTAATTTATATAATGACTTACTTGCCTTATTCTCTTTCAATACACCTTATCGCTATTATGGTAACATATGGGTGATGAAGGAAAAAGGATGTTGGACAAAACTATTTAGCGTGACTTTACCTCAAGTTATCCATTGGCCATATGCATTTTGGAATGATGATGAATTTTTAGTATTTGGGGATAAGAAGCTAATGTTGTACAATGCTAAATCCAAAACCATAAGGATTCTTAAAGTTGAGAAGAGAAAAGTTCGTCCTTGGTTAATATGGGCTTTCCATTACAAAGAGAGTCTAACTCCACTTACCAGTGGACATGGAACTCAAGATCTTGACGTACAATCTGCTTTGTCCAGAGAATATTTTGTTTCTTAAATAGTGATCCCATGTCTCTACGACAATTTCACTCAGTGCTTAGTTATTAATTTATAGACTGTTCAAATATTGAAATACTCTTTACTTCAAATGATGTAGTATGATTTTTTTTTTCTTTTGATAATCTTTTTAGTTTTGTTTACAATATAGATGACTAGTAAATTATTTGGTTATCATTTTAATTACACATGATATGTTGATACGTGAACCTGCCAAATTGTGCACCAAGATAATTTTTTGTATGTTTTATTCATTCAATCCAAGCACATAAACTATTGGTAATTCTAGCTATAACACAAACAACACATAATAATATAACATAATGAATAACACCTATTCGTAAAATGACCAATGTTCCATTTATTTGGGCAGAAAGTCAATTTTGCCAATGACAAAGGCATATCAAAGGCAATTGTATAATAAAATAGACAAGCATCCTTAAACAAATTTCAATTATAACGTAATAATTTTTTAGAGAAAAAAATCAACAGATTGTGGTCAAAATACCTATTTGCTATAATATGTTGCACACATAGTAAATTTTGTATCCAATTTCAAATTCTAACAAATATAGGTGATATAACACAATTTATTTTCCCTTCTGGGTTTTAAGAGTTTGGACTCACAATAAACCTCTACATATATAATTAGACTATGAGAAAGATGAATTATCGATAGCGATTTGATTTTTTTCCCTTCTATTCTCCTTCTCAATTAATTTGTAAGTTCTTACTATATTTATTTAGGCGATTCGGTAATCCTAAATTGTATGTCTTCTTGAATATATGATGACATTTTTCTTTTTGTTCATTAAATTATGCCTTCTTTTGAATTAACCATAATAAATTATTTGTCAAGTGTCAGGTGTAAGTTATTATTCAATCAAATTCTTATATAAATGCAAGAGTCAAATTATTTGTCAAGTGCCTTCTTAAATATATGATGACAATTTAGCATATACTAGTTAGATTAATCAAGAATTCTCTACGAAAATTCTAAAATAATAGTAAGTTAGATTAGTAAGATTACACAAGTTGATTAAATCAAATGAATTCTCTACGAAAACGTTCGTCCTATTTGCTTGTTGAAAGCCTTAAATTTGTCCACACGGGTACGATTAATGTACATAATTAAGTTGCAGTCAACCAGTACGATAGGTGGGTGTGATGAGCAAATTAATTATAAGGTACGTAACGCCACAAACTTTTTTCTAATCATACAAATAGTTTGTGACAATCCTATATTTTATTGGAAAGTTATTTGCTTTTAACTAAAATTAAAGGGTTAATTAGAAATACTCCTCGAGGAAAAGCCTAATTACAAAGAAATTCCTCATATATTGTGTATTACGAAAACCCCCCTCAAATTTGTTATCATCTTACAATATGTCTTTTACCCCTAAAAGGTTCAAATTTTAATCTTCTAAGTTATTGTATTTTAGTTGATTTTTCCTAAGTTTCGGGAAAAAGAAAGATATATTCCATCACAAACAAAAGGATATTATTGTTTTCCATGGTAGCTGGCCTAGGTTCATAAACATTAATGTTGTTGGGCGAAAGAGAAGAAGCATGGTCTTTGGCTTCAAGATGCAAGTTTACATTGCCTTTTCATTCTTAGTGCAGTTTTAGTTTCTATTTCAATTTAGTAATGTTTTGCATGCAACAAGTTACAATTAAAGGGAAACCAAGTCTGCATATAATTTCTCATTAAAAATTACACGCCATTTCTAATTTTAATTTGTATTAATGTTTACCAGACTTAAAATATATATATATATAAATTATCTAAAATTACTTGGATCAGTAAATATTTCTAAAGTGGATCGATGGTGACCATTACGAAGAGGTGTTGGAATTAAATCTGCAAATTCATCGTTTGCAAATGAAGAAGGAAAGCAAGATGAAATCTTCCCCAAATCTATTTCAATTTAGGGATTTTGGATTCAATATTCTGTTTCCGTTGTTATTAGTCTTTCTTTTCCGTTTTTACCCTTTTAGTATTAGCGTGTTTGTATAAGGTAGCACCTTTAGTTTCCTGCTGATGTAGTTTTGTATAAATAGGTTTCTATTCCGTTTATGTATGAAGTCAGATTATTCAATTTCAATAAACAATTTATTTTTCCTCTTCTTCTTACTGCGCTTAGATCCAATTGTTCATCATAATACATTTAATCACATAATATATATGATTACACTTTACAATTCAACAAGAGGAGATTAGAATATAAATGTGAACGATACACACAATTAATTTTATAGATTATTGATTATGAAATACTAGGAAATATTGTCAATTCTTTTTTTTTCTTTTTTTTTAAGAGAAAAGGAAAATATTGTCAATTCTAGGTTTTACCATTTTGCAATATTATATAGTTACATCACATGGGGGAGAAAGTAAATAATCAGAAGTTATAATAATGAAGAAAAAAGCAATTATTTTAATTTCCACACGAATTTGGCCCAACAAATTTGAAGCCCGTTAATTCCTAGTAAAGACATAAGGCCTGATTTTAGTTATTTTAAATATTCTGCGATTTGGTAATACTAAACTCAGTAAGTCATAGGTTGCTAACAAAAACATAACAAGATAAACGAACTGGTCCAACCCTGTTTCCTTAATTTGTGTCCACATTTACTAAGAGTAATAAAAGTTGAATCAATGTATACACGCAACTGAATCGAGTTAATGGGTAAAGGAATAACGCGTAAGATTAATGGATTAAGTTGCCTTATTTAGAGATAAATTGTTAGTAAGTGGTCAAAGTAATAACAAAAGGGGGATATACTGCATTGAGTAATTCATATATTAATGTGTTAGAGCATTTTATATATATTACTATAAGTTTTTATATATATATATATATAACTCATCCATCTGATCCCTTTATATTAGTAGTAATACATTATCCATATCCTCAACTCACAATTTTCAAACATTCTAATAATTAAGTTAATTATGAATTTCATTCAACAAAAGAAACTGATCAATTTGATAATCTTAGTTACAAGTAGTGCAGCAGTACTTGTCTCTTTAAAAAGCTATCACTACATGCAGTTGGTGATATCATGGCCGCCTGATCAATTCAACCTGCTGCATGACACTTGGCTCGCTGACCTCACAATGACTATGGTATGATCAATTGTTTAATTTTAATTGAACAGAAGAATTAAACCGTTCTGAATTAAAAGAAAAGAATCAGAACTAGCTAGTAGATTTAAATATTTAATGGCCTTTTCTGAATTAATTTGTTTGTACAGAGGACTGAAGTGCCAAATGATCAATATGAAGTTGGATCAAACAACCATGAGATGCGGAGGGCACAACGGAGCAAGAAAAGAAACAACGGGGCCGCGGGTTCAAAGAAAAAAAGAAAGAAACGAAGCAAGAAACACTGATGTGATGATTTTGGATGCTCGGCTTAAATATATCAAGTGATTGTTTTAATTGGTACATTTCTACTGTGATTATTATTTAGATGAAATATATTGGATGGTTTTTTAAGGTATGGATATGGAAACTAGCTAGTTTTTTAAGGTATGACTTCTTTGACAGTTTTTTTTTTATTGGATATATATGGTTGTGTTCTTTATTTCTTTGTCCGTTTGGTACTTTACCAATCCGAGCTTCAACAAGATTATATGCTTGTCGATTATTGTTTGCTAGTTTGTTTTTTATGTGATTCAACAACATTAATAGATTCATATGATCATTTGCTAGTTTTTTTTTTTTTTTTTTTTATGTGAGATTTACACTTTTAGTTCTAGAAATGCAATATAATAATTTTTCATTCATGTACCATACATATGATTCCCCGATAGATCGATGTTTTTTTTTTTTTAATGTGGAACGGTGATTACATCTGGATTTCTTTTTCCAATTTCGTTTTGAGTTGAATGTTATCCGGTATATCAGTGGAATTCTTTTTATAAAACTGTGTATGAAAATCTTCTACTCCTAAAAGAGGATTTTCAGAATATAAACCTTAGATAAAATCCCTACATAATCCATGAATGATCAGATCAAGAACACAATATCAAAAAAATACCTACTAAACAGCACAAGAAACCTCCAAGAAGATTGCAACAATCACATTTCCTTCACTCTCCAGGTTCAATAAACACATAATAATCCAATACCAATTACCAAACAAAAGAGTTCAACTACAAAGAATTTAAGGAACAAGAAAACTCCAAATAATGGTCCTCAACAATGACCAAACATATGTAGATAGACAAATAAATCAAGTATCCTCAATCTTTCAACAAGAAAAAGAAACTGAAATCTATTGATCGACTGTACTAACCTCTTGCCACTCCCCATCAACCGCTTCTTTCCAAAGCGTAACGCTATTATCCCCAGATGCCACGGCTAGCAAGTTTCCAGTCAACGACCACGAGACTCTCCAAACGGGACTCTTAAAGTCCTTCAAAATTTTACCCTCCCACTGATCACCTTCCTTAACTACGGTCCATATAACAACCTTACCATCTTGAGAAGCACTTGCAATAGTGGACTTAGGAAGCCCCAAATTCGGTGCCCAAGCAACATCTCTAACCCAATCAGAATGCATTTGAAGTGCAGGAAAGCAGTCCATTTTCCAGTTACCGTTATACAGTTTCCATACTTTTACCGTATTATCACAGCCACCGGACGCAAGCTTTTGAACCGGTTCCAATCCTCCGGATCCAACTAAAGAACCCGGGGCAGTTGAAGGGGCCCACGTAACTGAAGTTACCCCAACTGGGTGGGCTTGGTCTATTCTCGTAGTGTCCCAACCGCCGTCCGATCGAGCGGTGTAGACTGAAATGTTCCCATCGGACGAACCACAAGCCAAGATGAACCCGAGCTCGTGAGGTGCCCATGCGATGGAATTAACAGAGGATTTGTGGTCGTCGAATACTTGAAATTGAGACCACTCGTTTTGATTACCTTCTTTCCAGAGGATTACTTTACCGTCGTAAGAACAGGAAGCGAGGACTGAGCCAAATTTGGGGTGGGCCCAAGCTACCTGCCAGACTGGACCTTGATGCCCAGTCAAGGTTGCCAGATGCTGAGAAGTAGAGCCGACCCCAGTTAATTTTATAGTGGCATCAGATGAGGCTGTTGCCACACGTTTTCCGTAGTAATCCATGGATACATCATGAATGATGTCATTGTGACCTGTTTCTATCTTTTGGGCAGGCATTTTTTCTTGTTGGTTATGAGATAAAACTTTCTCTAATTTGTTGTATGTTTTGCTCTCAGCTTCTGTTACGATACAATCAAATCATATGAACATAAAGACATTTATTATCAATTTAATTAACAAGTCTCCTAACCCTTCTAATTCATACTATCATATATCCAACATACAAATTAAGGCTTCACAATGAAAAATAATGCCAGCAGTTAAACAGTTAAGTAATAAATAGAGATCAAAATAATTCAATTAATTGGAAATTGAACAAGATTAAACCAATGGGGTTAGCGTATTATTTCAGCTAATTTAGATCCATGTTCTTCAAATCAACAACCCACAAACCTAATTTCACAATTCTACACATGTCTCAAGTTAAGATAAGTACACAAATTTTATATATTTCCTCAAATCAATTAAACTATGGTAAAAATTAATAGAAAAAAAAGCTATTCCTCGAAATTCATTAGTATCTTAATTATTAACACATGAAATTCAGCTACGAATTGTTCAATCTTATTCAGTTATTCTATTAAAAAACATAAACCTCACCCAGATAACATAAAGAATCATATGCATAAGATAAATGAAATGGATCTAAAGCTATTTTCCAGATCTCAAAATATTTTGAGCGGATTTCACCTAAATTTATAAAAACATAGAGAGAGAAGATTCTACAGATTCAAACAAGGATTTTACCAGGGAGAATAGAATTTGATCGATCGGTTTCGGGCGCGGTGAAGAGATGAAAAGGAAGAAAACCGCCACACAGCAAAATTCACTCTTAATGCTGGAGGGAATTGCTGTACTCTAATAGACTAAAATAAGCAGTAATAACGATTCTTCAGTATATTAAAATGCCTGTTTGGATATCTCCATAATTTGAGAATTCGAAATTATTTTTTTCCAAAAATAGATTTCATGTCCAACATATTTCTTAATATTCAGGCAGGAATTTGTAAATCTGAAGAAAAAAATTGAGATAGAAATAAAGAAACAAATTGAAACAGAAAATAAAGATAAGGAATTGAAGCGGAAATAAAAATGAGATGGAAATAAAGAAAAAAAAGTCGAGACCAAATAACAGGGCCGGCCCTGAGCATAAGCCGCACATGCGGCCGCTTAGGGCCACCAATGTACGAGGGCCTCCGAAAAAAAATAATACGTATATATATATTTATATATATGTGGGTGTGAATTGTATCAATAGAGCATGTGGCACAGATGGTAAAGCTCTCATGTAGTTAGTGTGAGGTAGGTGGTTCGATTCTCTAATTCTCCATATACTATGTAATTTTTTATTTTTGTTATTTGTGTTTGTGGAGCTAAGATTTTGGTATAATCCAAACGCATTATTAAAGAAATTAGGCCCAATATATTCACAATTAATTCAACGGAACCCCATATTTTCTAGACTATTTGACCCATAAATTAAGATAGATATTGTCTAAATTAAAAAGTTAAAAAAAAAAGATCTTTATATTGTGATTTCAAATTTATTTGGAGTTGTGAGTCATATAACCAAGGAATCCATTGGGTGATGGGAATATATCAAAATCTTTTGTTCGACTTGATTATGTTAAAATCTATTGATAATGAAATTTTAAGTATCTATTGTATTTATTGTATCAAACTTGGATAGTATTTGAAGAATGACACTTATAATATAGACGAGATGGACTTATCTTCCGAGTTGAGAGTCTTGAGATGTATTTTACCAAAAAAACTAAAAGACTTGAATTGCATTTCTCAAATAGATGGATTACATATAGAATATTGTTAACTATTTCCATTACAGTTGTAGCTGCAAAGAGAACATTTTCGAAGTTAAAGTTGATTGAGTCTTACCTCTGATCAACCATTGTCACAAGAGATATTGAATCAGTTAGCCATATAGTCGATTGAAAAATATATGGTAAAGAAGGTTGATTTTGCTTTAAAAATGCTAGGAGAGTAATATTTTACTAAGAGTTTATGTGTTTATGTTACATTCACGAATGCAGTCATTTTCTTATTAAATAAAATTGTGTCTCGTAGAACCAATGTTTCTTACAAAGCGAGATTATATTTGATTCATTATTCATTATTGTTTCTTATTTTTCTAATTAATAGTTTTGTTTTTAGTTTAATATGTTAATTTAGAAAAAATGTATTAGTTATTAACATAATTAATTGTACATAAAAATTTAAGGGCCACAATTTTAAAGTTTGCTTATGGCCACTAAAAACTCAGGGCCGGCCCTGCCAAATAAACAGAAGGAAACAAAACAAATGAATAAATTGAGATACATTGTTGTTTTGTGGGCGAAACGGGGTGTTCAACGAAACCGCGAAATCGCCCCAACCCAAACCGACCGCAATTTTCGGGTCGAAAGTTTGTTGGCTTGATCTTGGGCTTTTTGAAAAAAAGACCGCAAATTGCAATCGGGTTTTGTTTTATACATTTTTAGACCGCATAAACCGCATCTGGCCGCACTATGTATATTATTTTATTTTATTTTATTTTATTTAGTCCTACAATTTAAACAATGAGAAATATAATCTAAATATATACTTTCACTAGTTAATCTCAATCCATAACCCAAAGCCCAACATCTATTCTAAAGAAAAACCTATTGCCTTAAGTTTTCCTCTGCCTCACATTTTCTTCCTTCCCAAGTGAAATAGAAAAAGACGTAAAAAGTAGTCTAAAAACGTCCTGGCTTGCAAAAGAACAAAAATAGATGAATTTCTTTTGGAGCATAAACACACACATCAACTTCAAGATAATTTTTTTTTTTTTTTGAAATTTATGTTTAGGCTAGAGTACCAATTACTTTTAGTATTATATATATATTTAGCTACATATTGATGGTATATATATAAATATTTTTTGTTGTTTATATATTTTCAAATGGTTGATAAGTGAAAGAGGGTCGAAATCACTCCTTCTCCCGCAGTTAATCAATTCAAACTTTGGGTGGGGGGACTATAATTTAACCAAGTAACTAATAATGACATAACGAATGTTAATCTTGACGTTACAATTGAACTAAATATGCTAGAGGTATAACTTGAGAAATCAGAAATTATTATTTAGAAACTATTATAAATATAATATGTATTTTAGAAATATATTTATCTGTTATTTCATTACGAAATCGCACCTGTTGAGTGAAAGTCTAATTTAATAAATAAAATAAGAACCAATATAATGAGACAATTGGTGTCTAGTTTTGAAAATATTGGGTTCAGTAGTTGAAGTTTATTGATAGTCTAACCGAGTACTTGAAGGTAGGGTTTCTACATAAACCCGTTAAACCGGACCCAATTCAATTTGTCGATTGATTTTGTTTTAAAATAATTAATTGTGGGTTGATACCTTGCAAATTTGTAAGCTGAAATAAATTTCATTTATTAACAAATAATTAAGAAAAAAAATTCTTCGACTTTCTTGTTTATATAAATCTTCAAGATATTAATACGTTGGTACATTAATTAGTTGGTAAACACATTTTCCTTTTCAAAAAAAAAATCATTACCTTGACAAAATTCAATTTTTTTGTCATTAAATATAGAAAAAGAATGACAACTTAGAATATCTTGATACGTGCTAATTAATGTACTTTTACTTGGCAAAAAAAATCTACATCCTCGTAATTAACAAAAGAAATTGAGTTTTCTACTAGCTCAATTTGTAACTCTTGCTACCATATAGTATTATTCAAGATTTCCAGCAGTATTTTTTTTCTTCCTTTGGTTGTCTACGTACTCGTAAATATCGATGATAACGTGGTCGAATCGTTTTTCATGTATGCCTTCCACAGCAGCATGTCCTCCTTTTCCCGATGCAGCTTCATCACTAGGAGACTGGTCGTGAGCATTAGTCGTTTGAAGTTGTTTATTTGCACAAGTATAATTTGTTTTTTCTTCATTGCAAAATTTTGGTTGTTCATTACTTGCTGCTTTTTGGAGCTTCCATCCCATAATTCCCATTCCCAGGTGTTGTTTTAATTGATGAAAGTATTCTGCTAAGAGAATGAGGATGTGAATAAAAGCTAAAAATAAGGAAAACATCATCATGATGCTACTATGTTTAGTTTGCGGCGCCGTAATCCATGACAATAAGGTGAAACTACAAAAACTTATGGCAAGACCTTCAATAACATTCCGACATACTATAATACTATATCCTCCTCGGAATTCCATAGAGACAGACACGTTCTTGATTTTATTTTCAAGATGAAGAAGAAACCCCCCCTTGGTCTCAATCAATCTAATGGGAGGAAATTCTTACCCCAAATATATATTGCTTTCTCCAAAATTTTAAGGGACGAACTCTTCTTTTTTTTTTTTTTGGTAAATTGACGAATTCAAAGGGAATGTTTGTGTCGGTTTTCACTTTGTGAGACAAATTTTAGAAATAATTTCTCTATTCGTAATATTGCCTCTTTAGATTTTCTGAAACTTATTACAGAAATAAGATTTTGTAAGATTTTTTTAACAAATTATGGACAGTAGAAAACTAGTAGAAGTAGGTTATTTTATTTCAAATTATGTTTTTTTGTTATTTAATATAATTGTTGTTGATCTGACTTTTAGAGAATTATCTGTGAGATTTTTATTTTATTTGGTAATCATATTTTTTTACTCGAATAATCCAAAGATAAATAGTTAATATTTAGTCTTATAAAGTGTGATGTTGAAAATATGTTTGTTCCTTTTTATAGATTCAATGTTCTCAATTATGCTTGTTTAAATTTACATTTATTTTGATATTATTACTTGTAAAAATTATCAACCCGCCAATCCACACGACCAACCTGAATAGTATGGTTTTAAAAGACGTAATAAGGACGTTACGATTTGCTAATTTAGCAACTTGCTTGTGTTTGGTCGGGTTGATTTTTCTATAAAAACCCGCCCATGCTCACCCCAACTTGAAGGTCATATAAAACCAAACCAAAATTAAATAGGGTAAAAAAAATTCAAATAAGTAATCACAATTACAAATCCGAGAAAAACACCAAAACACTCATACATGCCATGCCATAATTCAAAACAAAAAGGCAGACTCATACTACATGCACCAAACTTGGAATGTACATTGTCACTAGCAGAATACAATTACAAATTAGATGTATGCAAATCTGTTCCTAATATATAGCAATTCTCTGAGTTTCATAATATACCATGACTTTTGAAAATCCAAAAATGTTAGAGGATGATTTCTTCTTGTACACTTACATTAAGCATCTTATTTGGAAGAACTATGCTGTTAATTACCACCACCTCATCATCAACCGTCACTGCTTCCCCTGCATTATATATCAATAACGATTCAATTATATTCTTGGCATTTACATAAAATTTATTCACAAGCAGAAAAAAACAAAATTGCGTACCCAATATAGTAATTCCCAGCTTTGTGTTGTGATCTCCTTCAGCCTGAGTCAGTGGTATCAGAATTTAGGGACACATACATTGTGCAGTTTTGTGTACAATGTCATATTTTAATCGTATTTGTTCAAGAAAATGAAAGATACACAGATTATACAACTTCAAAGATTTCACGTAAACTTTTGCTGATTTCAAATACTTGTTGTTTGTTAACTATTTAAATTTTGTTGATTTTACCTGGACTCTGGACCATCTCCCGAGAGACGACTTCCACCCAACAATAGAATGCATAACAACAGCATTTTCCTGTGGAAGAAAAATAATTAGTACCTTCCAAATTTACTACTAGTACAATATATACATTTTTTTTTTGTGGACTAAAATACCTTTATTTCTACATCGTCTAGCACAATGCAATTCATAAGTCTAACACCAGAAGCTATACGAACATTTGCTGATATTGAGACATTAGGTCCAATCTGTTTATATAAAAAGCAAATTTAAGATATTGGTGTGGAGCTCAATTTTATTTGAAGCTAAGAGATTCAGAATGCTACTCAGAGGTTAGATGAAATTACAAACACACCCCCTGAAGTTTCAATAATTACAAAGACTACCCAAACTTGAAGTTTCACCCTACAAGTTCACTGATAGAAGAGGTGATGTTGCAACTAAAATTTTAGTGAAATATCTACTTTACCCCTACTCAAAGTTGACTTTGAATTTTAGCAAAATATTGGTTGTGAGATCACCTCTTCTGTTAGATTTTTACTAACGGTAGGGGGTGTATACGTAAGGTGAAACTTAAGGTAGGGAGGTCTTCGTAATTATTAACACCTCACGAGTTGTTTTTGGTGTTTTTGTACTTTCACCCAACCTCAGGGGTGTGCAGGAATTTATCCCTCCACTGAATTACCTTTGCAGTAGGATGTACTTTTGCTGATGGATGAATGTATACATCTCCAATGACTGTAGCATTATTTTTGCCATCTCCGCTTGCCAGAAGATGCGGAGACGTAAATCGGAATTGAGCAAGATATAAAGCAGAACATTCAATAGACATTCTAACAAGTTATACGTGAGTCAGTTAACATGTACCAAGTTTTAAAAAGAGGATATGTATATAAGGAAAAGGTAATCTACCCTGGGGTTTTGATTTGTTCCCAGAAGTCGGTGGTCTCGTACGTATATAATTCCTTTTTTCCAGCTAGAGGTGACAAAATATCTTGGTCCAACCTAACAAAACCTGTAGGAATAGACCTATATGGACGGTTAATTAACACGTGATTAAACTAAAACAGTTGTTCAAATTCATTTAAAAATACAATCAAAATGCAGCTTTGGAGAAAAATCAAGGTCCTCATTGAGGTAAAACAAAGCAGAAGAGTCGATACCTTGTTGCTAACTGGTAAGTTTCAAAATTAGATACATTGCGTACATCAGCTGCAATCAATAAAACAGAACTCATATATTCAGGCAAAGTGTGTTCTAAATGAAATGGGGAAAGAGGTCATAGAGAAATTGGCATTTTGCACCCAGTAAATACATCATTTTGGCACTTTGCATCCTCGAATTGCAGATTCTTTGGCGAATGATGCACCCTGCTAGGATGCAAAATGCCCATTGTTCTGCCAAAAATATGCAATTTGAGGGTGCAAAGTGCCAGACAATCAATTTCAGGGTGCAAAGTGCCAAAATGATGCATTTTCAGGGTGCAAACTGCTAATTGCTCGGTCAAATGATGAATTAGAGTATGATAAGAATACAATTATATGAAGCATCACTACCTCTGTCTTCTCTGTGCAGATATACTTCATGGATGACATTAAAGATTTTGGGAGTAAAGACGTAAATACCACAGTTAATCAGATCACTTACCTGTAAATTTGATAAATAGAAACGTAAGGACATGCCAACAAAGGAGAACTAGTCAACTAATTTAAAAAAATAAAAAAAACCAAGTTATTTACGAATGATACATACGAAAGTCTCAGGTTTCTCTGTGTAATGCAGTAGTTCTTTGGTTATTGGATCAGCGACCAACTCACCGAACTTGCTGGCTGATTCAGCAGAAACCTGCATAAATGACATTCAGACAGATTATATGGCATGGAAAGTTAACTTTGGGAAACCGAGAAATAGGGGAGTTAAAATTACCCAATTCAGTTTTAAAAAAAAAAACATCAAGACGAGAACTATGCTCTATGATCAATTCTGGTACAAAAGTTTGCGAAAGGGAACTTACTTTAATAACTAGCAATGTGCCCATCCCACCGTTTCTTTTATGGGCCTCTGAGATGACAGACAAAGTTAGTTATATAAATCCTGAAAAACAAGTTCATTACTAACAAAATAATGGTGATTTTATAACATGGAAAATTTAAACCGCTTAAGAATCCTTACCTAGCATGTTTGGCAGTGGAAAGTTGCAGCAGACGTCAAAATTCAACAGAAAAATATGAGACTGCATCAACCAGAGACTTATAATTTCACTTAGGATGTCATAGCCAATGCATGGTAATCAAATTAAGAGAATGAACATCTAAAAAACTTAGGATAGGATGATAAACTCAGTCAACCCTGTGCTGCTATGAAATGCAAAGTTAGATATTAAGCTCGAACTTGTCTTAGCCAGTTATAGTTCAATTGTAGGATAAAGTTATATAAATGCTAAATATTGTAGAAAAACAGAGTTGTTACAAGGCAATTCATTAGAAGAAAATGCTTGAAACCAGTGACACATACAGGTGACTCATCCATGATTTGGTCTCTGAAGTAGTAAAGGCTGCCTGCTGAACCGTGTGGTTTGTCCTCTTTCAAATATCTAGAAGATTAAAGAAAATCAGCCAGAGGAACTAACAAATCACACACAATATTAGAAAATGATGAACAAAAAAGAAAAAAAGAAAGAAAAAGGAAAACCGTATGACTTCACCTAACAGGAACTTTGAGTTCGTTGGAGATCGAAGAGACATATAATGCAAATTCCCGCTCCTCGTAGAACCCGATGAGAAAAATTTGCACAAGGTTTGGTATCTGTGAATTAGCAACATCAATCCTACAGCAATCTCATAAAGTACAAATTTCAAGTCCAATTCTTTTCCTGAAAATCTACTATACTCTGTATAATCTATTTGAATCTCCTAAGAAAATGCATTGTAGCATCTAAGAAAAACATTATCATACCTTTCATACTAATATTGTAAGAGTTTCAATTTTTTATAGCAATCACAGAAGTTATACCCTTTTGCAAGCAGAGATTGGGTGATTAATCATGGGCTGACCGGCCAGAGGAAATAGAGGCTCTGGAGTATTAAATGAAAGCGGCCTAAATCGAGTTCCTGGACAACAAAAAATTGTGGAATTTAAAGAGCAAATTTGTTTGATTAGAAAGAAACGATCGGACTTTTTTAGCAATTCGAACCTTTAGTGGGGCCGCCGACCAAGATAACTGCAACTACCTTCTCCTCCGTGATCTCCATTTATTCCGGCGAAAGGTGAAAGGAAAACACTTTGTTAAAACCTAAATTCAAGAATTTGGAAATTGGAATTTCAGTCACAGTTCAGTATAAACTTTGACTTGTGATTCCGTTAAGATTCCTCCGCAACGGCGTGTCGGCGTCCTTTAATTTGTCCTTGCCCTTATCTCCAATATACGTATTCTTTCAAATATTATTAGGTTTTGGGTTTTAATTTCATCAGTGTGTATTACTTTGTATTAAAATTAGTTTAACTAGCTAATTTATCTTTATAATTTTATGATAAACTAATACATTTACATATATTTTCTAATATGTGTTTGATGTATTGTTTTGATCACCTCACTAAAATATATACAGAATGTATATTATAACAATCGTAATTTAAAGCATATTTTTCTGAATTAGATCATAATGTCCCGATTATAATATGTTTTTTTTTTATGCAATGTATAACCAAATAAAGTTTTCGAGGATCTCTCATAATTTTTAGAATCTTTACAAAGAAGAAAAATGGTTTACAAGTATAGGAGAATTTAAGTGATTATATATTTATAAGATTTACTTAAATTCTCATAAGATTGTATGTTAAACGATCATTAATACCAAAAGAAAACCTACTTAGTAATTGATATAAGAAAATATAGTAAATGAGGATGATTCAGCCATCTAAACAATAAAAAGTGGGGATGAAATGCATACGTTAATAAGTTGGACGAGTTTCAAAAGAATTTATAAATCATAAACATATGAGATGTTTCGGAGAGCATCCCCCACCCCGTCAAAGTAATTCTAGTAGGGCTGAAAATCAAATCAAACTATTACATATTCGATTCGAACTTGTTTGATAAAAGCTCATTTGAGCTCGGTTCGTCACACTAATCAAAGAAGCTTGAACATTATTTCTCGTTCGATAACGTTTGAAGCTTGGCTCTATAAGCTAAAAAGTAATAAAATACATATAAAATATTAAGCTACTGGATACTCAGCTTGAGTTCGAGCTCATTTGATAAAAGCTCGTTTGAGCTCGATTTGTTTAACAATCAAGCCAAGCTTGATAAAATTCAAACCAAACTTGAATTGTGTATTGTTCAACACTACTCGTCGAAGTTACACCTCTCAACTCCAGTAGGAGTTTGTATATTTAAGAAAGAAGCAGTAATACAACTTCACAAGATTAATTCAGGATGTAATTGAACAAATCCAGTCCAAAGCACATAAATAGAGTTTGCTTTGAATTTCTTGCTGGCTCTGGAATTGTAGAAGTCGAGCTCAAATAAGTTTAAATGAAATCGACTTGAAGGTATTTGATATTTTATATTCGATACATGAACAAAATTACCAAATCCTTTCCCAGAATAATTAGGTTAGGTACTCAATCCAATCAATAGCAAATAGTTATTTGCAACAATGGAATATAAAATTACCCTTCAATTTAAATAAGAAATTTGAACTTGACAAGTTTTCAATCAATAATATTATGATCATAATTAATCAGGTATCACTTGGAAAATATTCTATAATAACACTTCACACCTCAATATTCACTATTTCAGGAGGGGAAGAACACATAAATATGACCTTTTGTGATGATCAGCATAAGGGTAACTAGTAACTACTAACTCTAATAGTAAAAAAGTTGATCCCCATGATTCAAGTTTCATACCGTTTCCCCCGATTCAGAATAATTCCACAAACTCCCAACTTGAATGCCTGAAACCACGGAAACAAATAATTGATAAATCAGCAGAAAATAAATATGTTGATACTTGAATACACTATCGAGCTACACCGTTAAAGAAAAGAAAAAAAGGTAGATCATTCTTTCTAATTTCTTGAAAAACATTAATTGCTGGAAATGAGGATTAACCTCTGATGTTCTGTCAATCTAAGAATCTTCACGACCACAAAATTTGAATGGATATTGAACTAACAAATTATCAACAACTGAGAATGAACTTTCTTCACTTAAAAGGCGAAATACAAGTAGCTGAAATGAAACAATATCATCGCTAATACAATAGCTAATTGCACTTACACCTATGATTTTCGACTTGGAAAAATTAATTGATCAGAGGGATGCTGTCATCCTAGAGCTGTCTAAACTTCCAGCTTTTAGTTAACCATGTTTATAGATTTTAGTATAATTAGTTTAAGTTATCTAATAATAAAATATAACAATCCAAAATTATTTGTCTGCCTGAATTAAACTAAATTTGCGAGTATTCTATATATTTTTTAGTATTTATTAGCCAATTTTACAAGACAAGATGGCCCTAATCCTTTTATTAAAATAAGGGTTCTTCAGAAGATAGACGTGCGACATAAACAATGCAAAACACCAAGTCTATGATGAGAAAAATGAAAATGATCATGAAAAATATCTACCATTTGATGCTCAAAAACATTTTTCTTAATGCTCTATGCTGAAATGCTTCCTCAGTAAGAAAAGATAAAAGAAATCGAACTATATTCACAACACCAAAAGAAAATGAAAGTGACTATCTAACTTACCAAAGCATTCTGCACTTTGAAGGTCTCTTTGTGCCATCTGCCCGGTAGAAAAAATAACAGAGCACCCTCTGAACACGTTATACATTGGGTTAGTACTATCTTCCTTGAGTACAATTGACACATTCTATCTGCACCGTCAAATCTTTAATCCCAGAATCACGTAAAATCTCAGAAGCTTGTTTCTTAACACAAGTTTTATCAGCATCGGGTGAGACATGTAAATGGATGGTCCCCACAACATCCGAGTTAGTAAAACTCCATACATGCAAATTCTGAATGCCAAACACTCCCTTGAGCTTCGTGACATCACTTATAGCTTCCTTGAGATCTTGCTCACAAGATCTTGGAACTCTTTGTAGCAAGATTTCTGCGGAATTTCTAAGCAACGGGATTACAGATGACACGATTAGTAAAGAGATAAATATAGAGCAGGCGGGATCAGCAACGAGCCATCCTTTGTACTTTATTAGAAGGGTAGAAATGACAACTCCAACGCTTCCTAATGTGTCGGCTAATACGTGCAAGAAGATGCCTTGCATATTGTGGTCTATGTGATGGTGATGCGTTTTCTTTTCCTTTCTTTCCAAAAGTGAGTCCGTTTCACCATGTTTATGGCGGTGGTCAACATGGTCGTGGTGGTGATGCTCATGGTGGTGGTGGTGGTTACATTTTCCGTGTTCATGACCACCACTATGTTCGTTCTTGTGATTCAAACCCGATTTCTCTTTTCCGTCATGGACGACCGTGATGCAGTCTTGATGTTCGTCTTCGATTTTGCTATCTTGTTCTTGTAAATGATGATCATGGTGGTGGTGGAGATGGGAGTGGGAATGGGCTTCCAAATGGGATCCCGAATGGGCATGGGTATGGGCTCCTGAATGGGCATGGGTATGGGCTTCTGAGTGGGCATGGGTATGGGCTTCCGAGTGGGCATGGGTATGGGCTTCCGAGTGGGCATGGGTATGGGCTTCCGAGTGGACATGGGTATGGGCTACTGAGTGGGCATGGGTATGGGCTCCTGAATGGGAATGGGTATGGGCTTCCGAGTGGGAATGCAAATGGGGTTCTGAGTGGGCATGTGAATGGGAACATGACCCGGACCCACCATGGGCATGATGATGCTCCTCATGAAAGAAAACCAATCCAACCATATTCACAACAAGCCCACCAATCGAAACCGTAAGCAAACTACTAGTAGAAATCTCCTGAGGGTCTAAAATTCGCTCAAACGATTCAAGTGTTATCAAAGCTCCAACAAGAACAAGAAAAACGGCATTAACATATCCCGACAGAACCTCAAATCTCCCACGGCCATAATTAAACTGACTATTCGCAGGCAAACGCGAAATGTAAGAAGCGTACAAACCAATAGCAAGAGCAGCACAATCGAACAACATATGACAGGCATCGGATATCAATCCAAGACTATTGCTCATGAAACCAGCCACAAATTCAACAACCATGTAAGCGGTATTGATCAATAAAAACATAGCAATTTTACGGGACTTTCTTTCGCTCAAGATATGCCTAATAGGTTTCATCACTGTAGTGGTAAATGATTCAGACGATTCTACACCCAATTCAGGGTAGTTAGGATCTAACTCCCTCACTGAAATCCAAAGCAACAACCCACAAATCAATAATCCCCATAGTGAAAGCTCTGAAAAATAAAACAACTCCAAAACAAGAGTACAGAGAAATGTCACAAAATACTCCCTCTGAAAATCTTTAGAACCAGCTACTTTCTCTTCAGTGAAATTCTCACTTAAAAGCACACCAAAAACTACGGTATTTGCCAATGGCCAGCTAAGACTCGATACCGAGATACTATCGCCCTCAACTTCAAAAACGAGCATACTTACGATTGCAGGTATAAAAAGTGTAGCAGTAGTGAAAAACAGAGTAATCAAACGAACCCTTTTCTGCCCAAGCTCTCTAATTTCACCCCAATTCGACAAAACCCTCTCGTAACATCCCAAAAACCCAGATAAAAAAGGAAGCAACATTGGCCAAATTCTCAAACAATTCCCACTAGGAAAGAATAAAAACCCCCTGCTGCTAACATTGACATGGGATAAAGGAAAACATTCAATTCGATCCCAACTAATAGACAACAAAAGGAACCCAGAAAATAACGCAATAAACCCACGCACCTTCGAAGATCCAATCGCATTCCGAGTAATAAAGTTCCGATCTTTATTACCTTCTACAACAAAACGCGCAGCTAAATTTCCAGATAATTCCGCTAAAATCATCGCCGCTGTGCCGCAGTACATCAACGCCTGAAATCTGAGCAAAAAGACAACGGCAAGAAGTATTGATTTAGCGAGGAGGAGTTTGTGCTGGGATTTAGTGATTAGAGTTAGAGAAAAAATAGGGTTTTGAGATTTTGGGTTAAAAATAGAATCCTTACTGTTATTATTAGAAATAAAATGGGAAAACAGTGAGAAAGAGAGAGTGAGGAGGAAAGAGAGGAGGGAAACGAGGAAAGAGAAAGGGAATATTGAGAAAGAGGGAGGGGATGATCGGAGAAATGGGAGGAGAGAGTATAGAGAACGGAGAGAGAAGAGGAGGATAAGGAGGAAAGAGAAGGAGGAGGAGGTGGCGGCTGGTTTGGAAATGGAGAGGCGGTGTTTGGAGGGGGTTGGGGTGGGGGTTAAGGGAGGGTAGGGGAAGAGGGTGTAGGAAGGGGGCCGTGGGGTGGTGGTGGTGGCGCGTGGGGGGAGAGTGATGCGGTTTGGACGGTGGTGGTGGTGGTGGTGGTGATCGGCCATTACTGGAGTTGAGATTTGAGAAGATTGGTCTTCGATTTCTGATTGATTTTATAAGTCGTTCTCCAATTAGACTTTTCCTAGCCCAAAGCAAACGGCGTGGCTTTTTTTTGGAAAATTCTTACATACACCAGGTTTAAGAGGTTAGTGGTAGATCTTGTAATTATAAATATACTACATAATACATTTTCATGATGTCGTGCTCTCACAATGTATGATATGTTGCATTTACAATCACAAGGTCTATGAAAAACTCATAGACCAGGTCTATACAATAAATTTTTTTTTTTATATATATATATATAATTTTATGAGTACACCACTGGCACAAGAAATAAGAGATGAAAACAAGTGAAATTTTGGATTTTGGTATATTTGGAATTTTATGTTTTTAAAAATATTGGTCAAGATTTAGTAGTGTTTATGTGAAAAAATAGTTTAAGTGATTTTATATTTTTTTTATGAGCTAAAGTTTTATTTTAAAATATCCCGAAAATAACAAGGAAAATAAGTAAATAATTGAGGAGTCGGTCTTGCCGTTACAATTGTAAAAACAATAGTAGTAACAATTTTACATTGAATTAATTATATTTCTTGTGAGAAGGAAATAAATTATTTTAGTTTTTACTATGTACTTTTTGTAGAAAATCTGAAAATGTTGTTTGTCCAATTTCAATTTTCTCAAGGACGGTAATTCTTTTTAGAAGTTATAGGGAAATAATTGATGCATAAAAACTCATTGTTAGGGTCATTAGATGTTGAAGAAGGCAATGACTTAGGTTGGCCTTGAGTTATTTCAAATGTTTTATTTGTTAGTAATTAACATAAATTAAATGTTATAGGAGAAAATTTGCAATTTAAATCTGTACCATTAAATTGCGTAATTTTTGACAAAGTGCACCCTCGGCAAAATATCCACTATGATGCCAAAGAATATATAATTCGAGATAGTAAGGTGTCAATATTTCAATTTTGAGGTGCAAAGTGTTAAAACTTCGTAATTTAGGGGTTCAAAGTGCCAAATACTCGATATAAACTCTTGATTTAAGAATTGCATTTGAATTGAGATTGAAATTTCTTTGTTCGTTTAACCAAAATAATGTCATAATCCAAAATTAACAATTCCAAAAGAAAATCTCTATATAATTGACTATTCACTGATGAGAAATTATTTGGTGCATTCACTCCACATATGACTCCTATAACAAACGGATGAGATTTAGTCAAGTTACTTTTCGTATATTAGTACACCATAAGAATAAGATTATGGAGTTAACTTCTTCTTTTTGCAAAAAAAAAAAAAAAAAAAAACTTCTTCTCATATTTATAATCAAATTGTGTCTCCATATATTGCATTTCACCATTCGCTTTGCGGATATATCAATTTTTTTTCTAAATGAATAACGAATTGATTCGTTACTACTTAAAGCTTGAGATCTTCTTGTCACAAATACTTTAAAGTTGCAGACCTTTCAGAAAATATTCCCTTATGTCCATAATCAAGAATCAAGTGTATGAATGAAATCATTCGTGTAGAAAGGTTCTTAAACTTTGTATAAGATCCAAGTATGAAGTAACTAACGCACTAGGGCCAAAAAATTGGAACAAATATTGGTGGGCCTTTTGGGCCTTAAGAAAGTATTTGGATAACTCTGGTTTTTATTGGATCAGGACAAACCTAAACAAAATCTTCATTTCTTTTTATTTTAAATGTATTTAAGGGCTTAGGTCTGACTTAATTTATTTCGAGACTTGTAGGACACATTAAGTGAGAGTCTCTCTAAACAGGAATTCGAACTTGATTTCGTTTTATTGTAGTGACTAGTCTCTTCCGTTAAAACCAATCACATATAAGTTACAAAATCTTCATCGTCCATGTTTTAATCCGCAAAATTTTAAATGAGTAGTCACCATCATAAAAAGATAAATTATTCAAAATCTTGAGGACCAACCCATGACCGGCCCTGGTCTTGACCCATTTTACAATGGTTTTTGACTTTTTGTCTTAACTCAACAAGTTTTAACACAGTCAAGCTCAATCCATTAGTATCCTTAACCTTGTAATTGATGCTAATTCATAACCCTTGATTAAGAGGGGTAAATTAGATATTTGGAAATTTTGCATAGGCAGCAATAATCTATCTATTATTGCACAATATCGCTAGCTAAAATCGTATATTTTGAAACATTTCAATATCGTTTCCCCACAAAATATGGTATTCAACAATACCAAATGAACATGAAATTATAGAGTAATTTGAATTCTACAATTCAAGAATTTAACATTCTATTGGTATGTTGCACATAAAATCCGTACAACGATTTCATATAAATAAATTTGCTAGCCTCACACATTTTTCGCATTTATTTTCCACTAATTAAGGTAAGAACATGGACAGAATAAAAACAATCAATTTGAATATTGACTAGATCGATATTCAGTATTTGTGGAAAATTCTTACATAGACCAGGGAAATGTATTTACATAGTTTGCCGCTCTTTAACAAATTCTGCAACTGAAACTGTGATTTCGTTTTTTATATTTTCTACAGCCGTACGACAAGCTGGCGTAGTATCTGAAGAAAATTAAACAGGTTCGGCGTTTCTAACCATTCAAACACAATTTATTTGAAAATTGAAATTTTATGGATCTCAATTTTCAGGATTAATAGTCGGTGTAAGTCCATCAAAATAGTGAAAATTAGCACGAAAAGTCTGAATAATACATTTATCTGGGGTTGTTTGATGATATCATCTGAAAATAGAATAATCTTTTTCATGAACTGCTCAAATGTTTGAGTTTATGCTTTGTGTTTATCTGAAATTCATGTGCTATGCAAATCTACGAGTTATTATGTGAAACATGCACAAATTGTGAAATTTTATATCATAAAATTTTATTGAACTTTCAGATTATCTGCATTGAATCTCCTGTCTGTTCACTTTCGTCAGTTTATTAATTTCACCTGGCACGAAATCCCCTTGAACTTTTTAAATTTGGCACGAAATGCGCTTGTAATTTTTAAACTTAGCACAAAGTCCCCTTTTACTTTTTAAACTTAGTACATAATTCTTTTTTATTTTTGTAAACTTAGCATATAATATTATTATATCTAGGGATAATTTAGGTATAGAGAGAATTTCACTTTTGATACCATAAGTTACCCTACTTTAATGTTATGGTACCATAATTTTTTCATCCGACACATTTCATAACAATACTAAACAATCAGTAACTCATTTGGTACTTCCGTCCAATAATTAACGGAATCCCCAATTTTGGACGGAAAATAGGTGGAAATTTACAAAATTGGTTCCATAATTAAAGTTCACTGACAGAGTTTGCCCCACATTATTTGGACCTGCATATTTACCCCACAATTTACAAGTTTGAAGCATTTCAGTCTCAATTACAAAAATAGTTAAATTTTTAATCATATATAATAAATTTGGGATATTATTATTAAATCTTTTGAACTAATTAGATTTTACATATAATATATATAAATTAAATAATATTTCTATAAATCTGGAAAAAAAAATTAAACTTTTTAAATTTTATAAATTTATAAAAAAAAAAAACCATCTTCCTCGCGAATGGTCGCGGGTCTCCGGTAACTTTTTATTGAAATTGTTTGAGGGCTTTTGTTCCTCGTATCATGGCGCGCTCATACGTATAATGATCTCTTCAAACCGTTGAGTAATCAGTTCGAACTTCGAGTTGCAATTCCCGAAACCGAAATTTCAAACCTTGATTTCTCCCTCGATTCTCAACCAAACTTCGTGGGCAACATTTATCATGGGTTAAGAGAGGCGGTCGTGGATGGTGGAGCTCCGCCCAAGGGGCGGTGCGATTCGGGGATAAACCCTAAATTTTGGGTTTTTTGTTTGCTGCAGATTTACGCGTATTTGTTGCTTGATTTCGTTTTTTGTTTGCTGCTGATTTATGCGGATTTATATAATTTAAAAAGATTTTTTTTTTCAGATTTTATATAAAATATTATTTAATTTATATATATTATATGTAAAATCTAATAAGTTTAAAAGACTTTTTGAATTTAAAAAATCTAATAAGTTTAATAGATACTTATTTTTTTCAGGTTTTACATAAAATATCATTTAATTTATATATATTATATATAAAATCTAAATATAAAGTCTAATTATCTTAAAAGATTTAATAATAATAAATTTATTAAATAGGATTAATAATTTAACTATTTTTGCAATTGGGACTTAAATGCTTCAAATTTATAAATTGTGGGGCAAATTGTCGGCCCACAAATGTGTGGGGTAAACTTTGCCATCAAGCTTTAATTATGTGACCAATTTTGCAAATTTTTCATCCATTTTTCGTCCAAAATTTGGAATTCCGTCAATTATTGGACGGAAGTATCAAACATGTAACTGAACGTTAAGTAATGGTATGAAATGTGTCGGATAAAAAACTTATGGTACCATATCCTTAAAATAGGATAACTTATGGTATCAAAAGTAAAATTCTCAAAGATATATGAGATAAAAAAAATTAATCATCGAAAAACTCTTATATCCCTTTTCTTTCGGTTCCAGTGTTCCACCACGACCATCGTCGTGCAACGTACCCGCACAAAACGCCATTGGATTTTACTCATTCACCTCCCCCCTTCCCAATCTATCTAATTTAACCATTGTCCCTTAACTTCGCCAGCCTTAGTTTTTCATCAAGTTCTTTTAAATATATGTTAATTAAGTAAACTAGTTCTACTTTAGTAGTTTGGTCTAGTTATAATGAAGATAAAAGATAGTTATCATGATTGTGAAGTTGATAATTATTAAAAGAACTGATAAATATATAATTCATAACCCTTGAGATTTGGAAAATTTTGCATAGGCATCAAAAGTCCATGATCTCACATAGGGGTGGGATGGAGACAAGATTTTTGGGATTCGGGTTTTGATTTTTACTATCCGAATTCTGTTTGAATTGACTTGGTCCCGGTATTTCGGTTTCCCGATAAATATCGGATTTTCAGGATCGGGATTCGGGTTTTTTGAAAATAGTGATTTTAAACTCCTATATGATATAAGTAGCACGCTTTTCTTTATTTTACTCATTCACAACATTATATTTTTGGTTATGGTCATGAATTGTTAATTTGAAGACCATGGGTAGGTGATGGGGGCTTTGGTTTGGGAGTAAGAGATTGATTGAAAGGGGTAATTTATTTTGTATAATAAGGAATTCGGGTGTTAAGTAATATAATTTTAAAATGACCAACTCATCTAAAAGCTTAAGCTGTTAGAGAGAGGAATCGTTTAATATTATATTACTTAACACGCCCCCTCACGTGTTAGGCGGTATTCATTTAATCAAGCCTAACACGTGGAAATTTAGAAATGGGTGGCGGAGGGATTCGAACACAGGACCTCTTTGGGCTCTAATACCATATTGAATTACCAACTCATCTAAAATCTTAAGCTGTTAGAGAGAGGAATCATTTAATATTATATTACTTAACATTGGGATTCGGTTTTCTCGATCGGGTGTGAAACATTACTCGAATACCGTCCCGATTTAGTTTTTCGGGTTTTAGGATTTCCCAAAACCAGAAAATCCACCATATTTTCCGTCCCAAACTAAAAAATCCCGACCGGGATGGGACGGGTTTCTGAAACCCAATATCGAATGCCCACCCTAATCTCACAATATCCCTAGATAAATTAATTATATAAGATAAATTTGAAAACTTCAAACGTTGAATGTGACTGTTTGTTTCGCTTTTTTCGAAATAATTTTATGTTTGAGGAAAGCGAGACAAGAACGTTTTCTACTTTCTGAAATAAATTTATCATCTCACTTTTTTCAAATTACTCTCACAAAAGTCAAATAAACAACAAAAATTTTATCTCTAATTTTTTTTTACACAAACTCTACATTGATTTGATATGAAGTAACATATCTCTTACACAACTAATAAAAATAAGATTTGACATAAAGTATTACACATCTTACACCTACAACATAAACCATTCCAAGAAAAAATTACATCTACCTTTATTTCTCAAGCCACTCTATCAAAAATCAAAAAAATAATATTATCGAGATTATTTTATAAATTTATACTACTCTCCTAAATAATTACAGACAAATAGGCCCGATATCTTTTGACCACAAATTATGATATTCAACAATAGTAACATGAAATTAGAGAGTAATTCGAATTCTCCAATTCAAGATTTTAGCATTCAATTGGTATGTTGCACAAAAAAACTGTACATCGATTTCATATAAATAAATATTCTAATCTCACACATTTTTCGCATTTTATTTTCACTAAATAAGGTAAGATCTTTGTCAGAATAACAAGAATCAATTTGAATATTTAGTAGATCGATCTTCAGTATTTGGATATATTGCCATATGGGTATAAAATGCACTTAAAATATTTATTGCCCTTCATTTAAGGTTGTTCAATTTCATTTTCTGTATAGACATAAAATACTGTATTTAGACAAAAATGGAATCCCACGTTTAGTATTGGTAATAATATATTTACAATTTTACATACATGGTTCTGCATTAGACTTATTTTTTTTTTTGGTATTTACATAGTCTATTGCTGTATAACAAATTCTGAAATTGAAACTCTGATTTCATTTTTTATGTTTTCTATTTCAGAAGAGACATTGGGCCTACAACTGGGGATCATAGACAGCGAGCTGGCACAGTCACCGGCGTAACTTCCGTCGGAATTTAAAAAGGTTCGACTATTCTTTTTAACAATGTTAATGCAATTTATTTGAAATTTTATGTATGAATCGCAATTTAAAGATTATTAGTCGGTAGGGATCAATAAGTCCATCAAAATAGTGAAAATTAACAAGAAAACATTGAATAATACATTTATTTGGGTTTGATCTTTTTGATGAAGAGTGCAAATGTTTGAGTATTATGTTTTGTGATTAAGGATAAGCATTAGGACGATTATATTTTTGTCCAATAGGCACAAAGGTACCATTAATTAGGCCATTATCAATTAAAATCCTCATACTATATAATATGTATACTATAGTCTTTGTTTTATTTCTTTAAAATTGAATTTTCAATCCAATAATGGAGGATTCAAAAGTATGAAGTGATTTCCATGTCACCGAACCACCATAAAAATCAGAACAAAAAGGTGGCGTAGAAAAGGAAATGTACATGCCTTGAATAAATTAAAAGTGAAAATAAAACATGTAATTGTACCTCTCTTCTGTGTTTGGTTATTCTTGTCAATATGTTGTTATGATGACAACATATTTCTGTCATTACTTTGTGCACCCAAGAGTCCGGAACCTTTTATCCAATTAGTAAAATTAATTGTTAATTTAAGAGTTTTGAAGTAATATATATATATATATATATATATATATATATATATATATATATATATATATATATATATTGTATACTAGTGACTCACAATCACTATACAAATATATTTGTGAGTGGTTTGTGATTGATCAATTTAGTGGAATATTCATTCAAAAAATTAATATATTATTATAGGAGTAAACGTTGAGGAAAAGAAAACATACATAATTAAATACCACTTGTTGTGTAAAACTAAAACAAAACTTGTCTGTTTTGAGTTGAGGTGGACATAAGGGAGTTCCAGTGTAAAGAAGATAAAACATAATGTAATTTTATATGAAATAGTAACAAATGAAATTTCCATCTTTTTTTTTTTTTTTTTTGAGAATACATAGGTTTTTATGCATTTAAGTGTGGAACCAATAAGATATTTTTAATTTAGTGTCTTTTTAAATTTAATTTCCTCTCTTTTGGTAACATGTGGGCTTCTTTTCAAAAGCATATTTTACCCCATTAGACCAATACTCAGTCAATGAATAAGAGTAATTACTTTTCTGACAAAATCATGTTTGAGGTTTTGTTTGTTTGAAATTTAGTTTAGTTTAATAATCAAAAAAGTTGATGCATTTTAATTGTGATTTGTGACGTATATATGTTTGTTTGCCACATGCATGCACGCGATCAGCATGAGTTCCCATAAGCAAGACACAATTCCACCACGTAACGCATTCTGAAAATATTGTTTGAATTTTGGTCGAAATTCCCTCAATCTTTTCAATTTCTAATTGGAAAGGAATTAAATGCTTGTGTGGGCTGCCCAATTTACTTGATCGAACTTAGTTTATGGCTTGTACGTACTAATATGAGTTTATATTTTGTGCTAAAACTTGATTTTGTACTCCCTAAAAGAATATTCAAGTTTGGTTTCTACTATATGGTGATGGGACATGTTTAGATAGTAGGTCGTGATTGGGTTAAAACCATTTAAGTGACAAAAGACATATTGATAATTTTTACCCAATTTTGATGGGATGTTGGGTTATACTTGGATGACGAGACATAACTGAATTTGGATAATCAGAAACTTAATAATTGCAAATTTTGATAAAATTCTTGTTCAAGTCGGGCTTGATCAAACTTATCCAATCATTAACAAGTGTATTGCACTTGTTTTGTGAGTGATAACTGTCCTGAGAGTTACATCCAATCTTAAAATAAATGTATTGCATTTGTTATATAACTATTTTGAGTTTGGTCAAACCCGATCTAAATTAAAATTTTCCTAAATTTTGATCAGGTCATAATAAGAATAAGACTAGGTCAAACTCAACCCACAATTGTCAGTTCCAAATCGAGCTCTTAACAATTTCCGAACTTGTTATTTACAAACGAAAAAAGAAAGAAAAGAGACATCAAGAATTCTCAAATATGATAAGAGAAACACTTCTTTTACATGGTATGCTATTATGATTATATAACTCGGATAGGAATAAAATTTAATAACTAATTTTCATGGTAACGGTTTCTAGCTTAGTGTCATGAAAAATTCATTAATTTTGATGATTGTATTTCTCATATTGCACCAGTCATTTTATTTGTTTCCAAAAGCAATAAGAGAAAATGCCACTCAATATCTGCGGTGAAATTTTTTTCCTAAACCCGATCTGTCATAGATTAAATATAAAATCTTGCAAATATGTTTTGTGGATGTATTAATTTGTTCATGGAGTGACGTAATCTTTAATCTCTAGTTTATATAATAGTATCATATTACGATGCATGCAATTTTCGGATTTAGTGCAATAATACATGGCAACTTTACGCAGTGGCACTTGGAATTTCTTGACATGTGTCAAATTTACAGCCATGACATTCAATTAACACAAAGTTAATTCACTCGGCTACGAATCCAAGTGTTCTTTCTATAATACTATGAACAGTGACAGAATAGGACAATTCACATTTTATCCCTCAAAAGTTTCAATTTTCACATCTAACCCTCTAAAATTTAAATAGCAATTGCACTTTGCTAGTAATCAATTAACCATTAAACAAGTTTTAAGGCCATACATATTATTTTCAGGCCTTACTAATTTTTGGGAGTCTTGTGAGCATATCTAATTTTTTTGGTGCAATAGACAATTTTTCTTTAATTAAAATGATCGAAAAAATGAAGCGTATTTTGGATACGTATTTTTCAGTTTTTACGATTTTTGTTAATTTTAACTTAACATGTGGTGTTTGTATATTCATATACTTGGTTTGTACATTTATATAATCACGAAATTTGATCTAAACCCCCAAAATGTTGATTATGAATAATGTGCAACTGATAATTAAATGAAGTGCGAAAACTAGAATATTAGGGGGTGTGCAAAATTTGAAAAATTTAGGGGGGCAAAATATAAATTATCGTAGATTTCTTTTTCATGCATGTAATTTTTTTGCCTATACCCCAAGTGGAATTTTTTTTTGATTGATGACTTTAATAATTGTGCAATCTAGAAAACTTTTTGAAACAATTTTAAGTAGTGACTGTCCAGTGTCCCATTAAATACCCAAACCAACAAATCTTGTTGGAGCTTAAAAACAGTATATCCTCTGTTGCGCTAAACATTTACATATGTTTTTATAGCAGTGACATTTTCTTTTCTTTTTTTCTTTCTAATTAAGACTTTGAGATCGAGCTAGTTAGTTATATCACAAATCATATGTTTTGGTTTTTTTCACTCTCATCCCATATTTGTACTCTTCAATTTATGTTTTGTGTTTCTTCTGTTTGGCTCTTTCATTGATGCAGAACAATTACAAATGGGACTCAACAAATCATGTATTCTAGTCATTGGTAAGTACTATTAATTTCAAGAATATATAATTGTAGCTAGCAATGTCTCAATTAGAAATATATTAATTTAATTTAATCTTGAAATTTATTAAATAGTGATTGCTGGAATGGAAAGACTTGCATTTAAAGGGGTGGCATCAAATTTGGTGACTTATCTAACAGATGTTGTGAAGATGAACAATTCATCAGCTGCAAAATTTGTTAATAGTTGGGTCGGATTTACGTCGATGTTGCCGTTAATCGTAGCGACGCTTGCCGACTCTTATTGGGACAGATATTCCACGATTTTGGCCTCTTCGGTGCTCTATGCAGCGGTGAGTTTTTGGATATCTATTGCTGCATTTTTGCAAGGGTAATTTATGCTCGCTACCCTTACTTTTTAAAAAATTACAAGAATTCCATAATGATTTTAGACTGTTTACCAGAATACCCTTACAAAGATTACAATTTCACAACATAGGGGGTATTTTTGTAAATAGACTAAATCAGAAAGAGTGTTCTTATAATTTTTGGAACATTTTTTTTTTGGTAATTAAGGTATACACGAGGGGGTTCAGCTTAAATTACCTTTTTGTTTAACTACCCTTCTTTTTTATGAGAGAAATAGGCACCTATATAGAAATTGAATGGTAGAGATTAGAAGCCATCGTGTGTAGAATTTATTTTGGTCTTTTAACAAAATTTAAAAGTGGATGGTGATTTAAAGTTTTAGTGGAAATCTATGTGCAAATCATATACTAAGTTGTATTGATGCAGCCCTAGTCAGTATCCACTTACCACAATTAATTACGAGTTATTGTCATCCAAGTAACATAGGGGAGCTCCACGGTTTTCTTAATACACGAGTCTTTTTATACGAGTATGTATTTTACACCTCTTATGTATATGTGACAAGTTGTTTACATTGGGATTATTGCATTTTTGGTGCTACAGCTATAAATCATTGGCGTTTATGTACCGTAACATTTTAGGCTGGCACATTTGGTGCTACAATTTCAACATTAGTTGCAATTTTGGTGTCAATTGAGGCCCAAATTCAAAATTGGCCCGAAATTCCCCCACATGCGGGCCATGCGACATAAAAAATGGGGATTTGGACCATTCAACGTCTTTTTCATTAAAAAAAATACCAAAATTCTAAAACCTTACTTTTCCTATAATATTCACCAAACATTCCATTAATTAAATTGTTACCCGCCTTCTTCTTCTTCCCCAAATAAAAACATCCAAGTAGCCTAGTTTTTGGTGGATGGAAATAAATTTTTTTTTTTTAATAAAAAAAGGCATTGAATGGTCAAAATCCACAATTTTCATGTCACATGATGGAATTTCAGGCCAATTTTGAAATTGAGCCTCAATTGGCACCAAAATTGCCACTGATGTTGAAGTTGTGTGTCAGCCCAAAAAGTTATAGGGTAAAAACGCCAGTGAGCTATAGTTGTGGCATCAAAATGCAATAATTCCAGTTCACATTACACATTACTTAGGCAGGCCTCTATTTTAGTCATAAAAGACATTCAACTCGAATAATGCAATGAATATTGTGAATAAGCTCTTAATTTCGATCAATTTAGGCTGCCTCTCCTTTGAATTGCTTTGTGTTTTTAATTAAAACGACACACATTTACAGAACAACAACTAACAATTAAGTTGTTTTATTTATTTTTAGGGGCTTTTAGCTTTAACATCAACTGCACTAAAATGGCATTGGTTACCAACTAGCAAAATAAACTCAGTTACATCTCTATCATGGTCTCTTTATATGATTTCACTTGGCCAAGGGGGATACAACCCTTCTTTGCAAGCCTTCGGAGCGGATCAACTCGAAAACGAAGATGATTTGCCTCTTACTAATAATAATGAGAAGAGCTCAGACAAGAAGAGCTTGTTTTTCCAATGGTGGTACTTTGGTATTTGTTGCGGAAGCCTCTTAGGTGTCTCGGTTATGTCGTATATCCAAGACAACTTCGGTTGGGGACTAGGCTTTGCCATTCCCACCCTAACAATGGTAGCATCAATCATTATGTTTTTATTTGGGAATCGATTTTATATACAAAGGCAAAGTAAAATCGTCAATCACAAGTCATTTGATGAGATTTTTCGATCAATCAAAGCTTGTGTCTCAAAGTTGATCGGAAGGAAAGGGGTTTCGAGCCATGAATATACCATGGTTGAGCTAGAGTAAGTCTTTTGTCATGCATTAATTTTGTATATTTTCTCTCATTAATTCCCGGCAAAAAATCATGTCTTGATCTACTGTCACATTTTGGTGTTACACATATATATTCGTTGAGACACTTTAATTGTGGATATAGAATGGGTGAATTCGAGTAAGTCTTTTCACATGCATTGCATTAATTTGAATTTTTTTTCTTACTTATTAATGACAAAATATCATATGTCCCACTCTGTTGTCATATTTTGTGTCGCACGTATACATTCAGTGACAAGTGTATATGAGGCCCACGTAATTTAAACTATGACACTTATTAATTGTTTCGTAGTTGTAACATCATAATGTACATATGCAGGGCTGCAGAATTTTTTTAGTGGAACACTTGTTAATTGATCATAAGTTCATAATTGTAACAACAAAATGTGACACTAATATGCCAAACATATTTCATTCTGATTAATTTATTGTGATGAAAAATACTAATTATGCGTCGATCTTGTTTGTAGGCTTCAAGAGAAAGAATTATGCAATGAAGAATCGGAACAGGACAATCCACGCTTCGAACAGAATCCCGATCAATGCATCAGTCCTCTTCAAGCTGTAAAAGCCATACTTCACCTTATGCCGGTTTGGGTAATGCTTCTAATGTTCGCGGTGATTTTCCAACAACCCGCTACTTTTTTCACTAAACAAGGTATGACAATGAAACGAAACATAGGAAGTTTCAAAATCCCACCAGCCGCCTTACAAAGCGCAATTACCGTATCCATAATTGTCCTAATGCCATGGTACGACAAATTCTTCATCCCTTTTGTACGTATTTTCACACGTAACGAAAAGGGTATAACCGTGATGCAAAGAATGGGAATCGGGATGGTTCTTTCGGTAATTGCAATGGTAATTGCGGCTTTTATGGAAAGGAAAAGGCTCGAGATAAGTAGAAATATGGAAGTGGTTTCCATAGAGGTGCCATTTAGTATATTTTGGTTGCTACCTCAGTACATTTTATTGGGGATTTCGGATATATTTACCGTTGTTGGGATGCAAGAATTTTTCTATTCTGAAGTACCTACAAGAATGAGAACAATGGGGATAGCACTTTATACAAGCGTGTTTGGAGTAGGGAGTTATTTGAGTGCGATTCTTATAATGTTAATAGAGTGTTTGACGAGTTCTGGAGGAAATAAAGATAGCTGGTTTAGTGATGACATGACCAAAGCTAGGTTGGATAATTACTACTGGTTTTTGGCGTTTTCAAGTGCAATAAGTTTCTTAGCTTTTGTGGTTTTTTGTAGATTTTTTAGAGATAGAACATGAAAAAGTATATTTTGTAACATTTGCTTGTAGTAAGTATTCACTTATATAGCTTGAATTTAAAGCCCGAAATTCAAGGGTTCATAGCAATCAAATAACTGTTTTTATGTTATCTCCATGTATCAAAAGAATATGTTTGTCTTAACAAATAACATCCATGAAACCATTTAAATAGATAGGATTAATTTCTATTGTTGATAAATTGTAGTTAAAGCAAATTTATCAGGCAATACTTTATTTCATGAAACATGTTATGAACCTTAATACAATAACATATATAAAGGAAATCAAAGCAAAAACCATGAAGAACTAAGTACGAAAATAGTCTTTATTTCAGCCATGCCTGGTTACATGAACAAGATCATAATCCTTCAGAATTCCAATTTCAGACATTATATAAAGCTCTAATTCCTTGTATATCATCTGCATGCAAATTCTTGGTAACCCCTGATGAAATACTAGGAAACATAATTGCTTCAGGAACCGAGCTATGTCCAAGCCCAAGAAGATGTCCAATTTCGTGGATCGCAACAGTCTCCAAGTCGTGCGCATTTGGGACCGGCCCAACCGACCATCTCTCGTCTGCATCATAATGGAACCTCCCATCAGTAGGTGCGAACGCATGAGCTAAGGTTCCGCCGGGCCCATCGAACGGGTATCCATCATCATGGTTCCCACGATGAAATCCAATAACTAAATCAGCATTTTGTTGGACCTGCGAGAATGTGAAATGAGTCGCAGAAGCCCATTTCTGAAAGGCGCTTGTGACAGGGCCCATGGCACTGGAAGGTGTGTTGGATGAAAACGCATAGGTTAAGTGTGTTTGAGAAGCTGGCCATCTAAGGTTCCCAGGGAAAAAACTAAAGTGTGCAACTGTATGAATGGTGTTCGAGCCTGAGTCGTGTTTTTTGTTACTAGTTTGCATGTAATTAGTACCGTTGATGATATCGGCTACCCCACATCGAGGGGTAATCATTTTTGACACTGTTTCATCATCTAATGTTCCTGTAGGTTTAATATGGTAATTGTGTTGGTACGTTTTGAGTGCTGATTCTACGGTATCGTCGAAATCGTCATCCTTGGAATTGGTGTGGTTTAGATTGAGATAACCAAATTCTTGGAGGTAATATTTGAGAAGGTGGATTCCTTTGGTTTTATTTCCCTTGTGACACCCTTTTAATTGTTTGAGAAACTCAAATGGTGATGAAATTTTGGGTTTTGGGATATCTCTCTTGGCTTGGATAGTAGCAAACATGAATAGGAAAAGAAGGAAGATGCATGATGAAAGATGAAAAGTACCTTTAAAAGCCATGAATGAAATTGTCAAGAACACTTAAGAATGGAATGGTGAAGTTAAGTTGGAATAAGAGTGTCAAGGAACTAGAATTCTATTTATAGACTTTCTTGGAGAATTCATTAAATTCTTGATCTTAAATAGTCTTACCTTTTTTGCACGTAAATGGAAGAGGTGTAGAAGTTTTGTGGTTTTTGTTTTTTGGTCTTGATTATTTTATTAAGTCATTTTTGGTCTAGAATTGAAAGACTTGGTCTGGACTTCTTTTTAAATGAGAGTTGCGTATTGATCACTTTAATTGAGTTTTTCTTTTAATGAAAATATTTTATAGCTGCTATATAACCTTCAAATGAATAAGTGAATAAAAATCTAATTATTCATCATATTCCACTATTAAATAATTCATTCGGTAAATAATACTAATTACACCTAATTTAGTCATATGAGTAGAATTCCACCATATTCATTTTTTATAATTAAAATGATATGACATAAACTAACCAAACGAGTAGTTGTAGTCTACAATTGGACGTTCTTCCATCACAAAAAATAGAAATAGGTAAGTTAGAGAAATAAAAAGAGCGACATAGTTTGAATAAAATGCTCACGCGGCCAAATTGTGGACGGCATTGCTTGCATTTCGAGAGGTAAACTTGAATCTCCATTTGGCCATCACGCCCGAATTTCTTTGATTAGATATACTTTTAGATTCTGATCTAAATTAATCAAATATTCTTTATTAAAGGGCTTGGTGATTAAGATGCTTCTTTCTTTCAAGTTTGTTTAATAGGATTTTCATTTCTAATTAATACGATTGCCTAATTTATTTTAATTTCAATTTTTAGATAGGAAAATAATAAAAGCTCAATGTTTCTTTTTAGTGTTTTACTTCCTAATTAACTTTCAAATATAGTCTTTTGAGGTATTCAAAATTTGTTAAGATATTATAAATACAGTACGTGAGTTAGTTAGAATGATCATACCATATTAGGTTTCACATGGATTGCGCTAAGACCCATAAGACTCGAACCTAACTAATCTCAAAAGATAATTTAAGAATTTAGAATTGACCAAAACCTTATAAAATGAACTTAAAAAATAAATTTTAGTTTTAATCTCGAATTGTCAAGTAAAATGTTGAACAAAAAATATGTAACAAGACTTAGATATTCCTAAGTCAGAGAGATTTTTGACAAATTGACTGTATATACCGTGATGCAATTAGTTTGAATTTTCGATTATGTACACAATGAAAATATAATAATAAAGTATTATCTTTTATTAAACTTAAGAAATAATGTACCTAATTAGTATGTTTCATCGTGTCATGTAGCGAATGCAAGAATTATTTGTTTAGGTTGTACTCTATGGTTTTCAATTGGAATTTAAGAAACCATTTATTTTTTTACCGTCAAAGGTATATTCAAGAAAATCATGTTTTTTTCTTTTTCTTTTTCTATTACTAAAGGAAAGACTTAAAATTGAGCTAGAAGAGGTCCTGGTATTTGGGGGTCCGAGTAGAACTCACGTTCATTAGATTTAATTAGTCCTAGGAAAAGTTAAGTCATGACTTGACTTCTACATATATTTCATTTATTTCCTTTCAACATTATAAAAGAAAAATGTACATTTGGAGACAAGTTTCAACAATTTACATTCGTAACTTACAAAAATAGTTGTTGATATCATACCCATTAGTTTAGTTTATAGATAACTGTGGTTTTAGGAGAACATATTTTATTTTATATTTAAAAAAGAAGCTTGTTTTTTGGTTTTTGGCATTTTGCATCCAGAAAATATAGGGTTTTGGCACTTCGCACTTAAAAATACAATTCATTTGAAAATTTGTATCCTAGCGCGTGTTTTAATAAAAAAAATTGTTAGTGGAAGGGTATAATAGTCATTTTTTAATATTTGTTGGCACTTTGTACCCTGGAATATAGATTAGGGGTACTTTGCAACCTACAAATATAAAATATTGGCACTTTACACCCTGCAGATATAATTTTTTTGGCACATTCCACCCCAATTAATTTTTTTTGGTACTTTGCACATTAAAAATATTATTTTTAGCATTTTGCACCATAATAATTTCTTTTGAAAAAAGCTCATGAATGTTTTCGATGGAGAGATAAAATATCATGCTCAATGCACAATAATCAAACAAAGGAAACAAATATTTTTATTTCGAGTTCAATCACAAAAAAATCATTTTTAATTTTTTTTTTTTGCAAATTATATGTACAACTTGTCCTTAAATAGACACTGATCTGCATCAGTTATGATATTCAATACAAAATTATACGATAGATACAAATTTTTTTCCTCCAAAATATTTCTACACGACATACTCTACAAATCTATAATTATTATTTACTAGAATGTCAAATTTAGGAATTACAAAATATTTCTCTCTGTAATTAAATTTAGTATTTCAGTTATTAAAATTTTAAATTATGTCAAATTAAATATTTAATAATTACTTGAAACTTGTAGAATGGGCTTTTCTGCATAATGTTGTGTTTAATCTGTTCTCTCTGTTTTTATTTGCTTATAAATACATCCCTGCAAATCAATTCTCTAAATAAAGACGCGTGTTATTTTTATCTGGTTTGACCCAAATGTTTTTTAAAAAAAAGTACCTTCTTTATATTAACAACTACATGGAATGAAGAAGTGTGTCTGTAGTTAGTTAAATATTAAACCTGAACGTGTGTATTAGTAAGCTCAAAATAAATAAATAAATATTTCAAATTATTGTTTTCTTTGTAAAACTATATTAATTACACTGACCTATTCTACAAATAGAGAATTTCACTTTTAGTACCGTAAGTAACATTACTTTAAGGTTACGGTATCATAAACTACAAAGTCAATCATACTAAAAGTTAACGTCACTTTACACATTTGGTACTTCCGTCAATTTTTTTACGGAACTTTCAATTTTGGAAGGAAAATCTGCATAATTGGTCCAATAATTAAATATTGCTGGCAATGTTTGACCCACATATTTTTTGATCGGTAAATTTACTCCACAATTCAGAAATTTGAAGCATTTCAGTCCTAACTGCAAAAATAGTTAATTATTAATCCTATTAAATATAGTTTTATATTATTATTAAATCTCTTAAACTAATTAGATTTTATATATAATATAATATATATAAATTAAATGATATTTTATATAAAATCTAAAAAAATAAATATCAACTAAAGTTATTAGATTTTTTAAATTTCGAAAAAAAATCTTTTAAACTAATTAGATTTTACATATAATATATATAAATTAAATAATATTTAACATTAAATATGAAAAAATTATTTTAATGTGCCGGCGAATAGGGGCCGGGTGGGTGGGTGAGGGCTAGGGTTTTGTATATTTTTTAAATTTCTTGATTATTATATTGATATATAAAATTTATTAAATAGGATTATTAATATTTATGTCATTTTAAAAAATCTAATATGTTTAATTGATATTTATATAAAACATTATTTAATTTATATATATTATATGTGAAATCTAATTGGTTTACAAGATTTTATTTCAAGATTTTAAAAAAAATTATAATTATAATTAATATTTATTTTTTCAGATTATAATCATTATTTTCCATGTCTCGAACTAGTATATATGGTACTACTTGTAGGAGAATATATACATTAAACTCATTATGGATTTCTGTGTTTTGTTGAACCGTTCAGTACCATTGATAAATGGTAGTAAAAGCAAAGCAGACAACACTTTATTTCATGAACAACGAAAGAACATAAAGGAAATCAAATTGAAGCAAAAAACCATGAAGTATACAATCTTCTCAAAAGAAAAAAAAAAGGTACTTCTAGCAATTAAGTATATATAAGTATATATATAGAGACATCAGTCTTTATTTCAGCCATGACCGGATGACGAGCATGATTAATTCAGACGTTGTATAAAGCTCTAATTCCTTGTATGTCATCTGCATGCAAATTCTTGGTAGCCCCAGATGAAATACTCGGAAACATTATTGCTTCTGGAACAGAGCTATGTCCTAGCCCAAGAAGATGTCCAATTTCATGGATCGCAATAGTCTCCAAGTCGAATGCATTTGAGACCGGCCCAACCGACCATGTCTCGTCTGCATCATAATGGAACCTCCCATCAGTAGGTGCGAACGCATGAGCTAAGGTTCCGCCGGGCCCATCGAACGGGCTTCCATCACCATGGTTCCCACGATGAAATCCAATAACTAAATCAGCATTTTGTAAGTTTTGAGCTCGTGAAAACGTGAAATGAGTCGCAGAAGCCCATTTTTGAAAGGCGCTTGTGACAGGGCCCATGGCACCGGAAGGTGTGTTGGATGAAAACGCATAGGTTAAGTGTGTTTGAGAAGCTGGCCATCTAAGGTTCCCAGGGAAAAAACTAAAGTGTGCAACTGTATGAATGGTTTTCGAGCCTGAGTCGTGTTTTTTGTTACTAGTTTGCATGTAATTAGTACCGTTGATGATATCGGCTACCCCACATCGTGGGGTAATCATTTTTGACACTGTTTCGTCATCTAATGTTCCTGTAGGTTTAATATGGTAATTGTGTTGGTACGTTTTGAGTGCTGATTCTACGGTTTCGTCGAAATCGTCATCCTTGGAATTGGTGTGGTTTAGATTGAGATAACCAAATTCTTGGAGGTAATATTTGAGAAGGTGGATTCCTTTGGTTTTGTTTCCCTTGTGACACCCTTTTAATTGTTTGAGAAACTCAAATGGTGATGAAATTTTGGGTTTTGGGATATCTCTCTTGGCTTGGATAGTAGCAAACATGAATAGGAAAAGAAGGAAGATGCATGATGAAAGATGAAAAGTACCTTTAAAAGCCATGAATGAAATTGTCAAGAACACTTAAGAATGGAATGGTGAAGTTAAGTTGGAATGAGAGTGTCAAGGAACTAGAATTCTATTTATAGACTTTCTTGGAGAATTCATTAAAATTCTTGATCTTAAATAGTCTTACCTTTTTTGCACGTAAATGGAAGAGGTGTAGAAGTTTTGTGGTTTTTGTTTTTTGGTCTTGATTATTTTATTAAGTCATTTTTGATCTAGAATTGAAAGACTTGGTCTCGACTTCTTTTTAAATGAGATTTGCGTATTGATCACTTTAATTGAGTTTTTCTTTTAATGAAAATATTTTATAGCTATATAACCTTCAAATGAATAAGTGAATAAAAATCTAATTATTCATCATATTCCACTATTAAATACTTCATTCGGTAAATAATACTAACACCTAATTCAGTTATACGAATAGATGTCCACCATATTCATTTTTTATAATTAAAATGATATGACATAAACTAACCAAATGAGTAGTTTTGGTCTACAATTGGAAGTTCTTCCATCACAAAATTAGAGTGAGTGAGAGGAACAAAAAGAGCGACATAGTTTGAATAAAATGCTCGCGCGGCCAAATTGTGAACGACCTTGCTTGCATTTCGAGAGGTAAAATTGAATCTCCATTTGGCCATCACACCCGAATTTCTTTGATTAGATATACTTTTAGATTCTGATCTAATTTAATCAAATATTCTTTATTAAAGGGCTTGGTGATTAAGATGCTTCTTTCTTTCAAGTTTGTTTAATAGGATTCTCATTTCTAATTAATAATTTAATACGATTGCCTAATTTATTTTAATTTCAATTTTTAGAGAGGAAAATAATAAAAGCTCGATGTTTCTTTTTAGTGTTTAACTTCCTAATTAACTTTAAAATAATCTTTTGAGGATTTCAAAATCTGTTAAAATATTATAAATACAGTGAGTTAGTTAGAATGATCATATCATATTAGGTTTCAGATGGATTGTGCTAAGGCCCATAAAACTCGAACCTAACTAATCTCAAAAGATAGTTTAAGAATTTAGAATTTACCAAAACCTTATAAAATGAACTTAAAAAATAAATTTTAGTTTTAATCTCGAAGTTTCAAGTAAAATGTTGAACCAAAAATATGTAACAAGACTTTAGATAATCCTAAGTCAGAAAGATTTTTGATAAATTGACTCTATATACAGTGATGCAATTAGTTTGAATTTTTTTATTATGTACACAATGAAAATATAATAATAAAGTATCATCTTTTATTATACTTAAGAAGTAATGTATCTAATTAGTATGGTTTCATCGTGTCATGTAGGGAATGCAAGAATTACTTGTTTAGGCTGTACTCCATGGTCATTGGAATTTAAGAAACCATTTCTTTTTTTACCGTCAAAGGTATATTCAAGAAAATCATGTTTTTTTTTTTTTCTTTCTTTAAATGACTTTTCTTTTTCTAATACTAATGGAAAGACTTAAAATTGAGCTAGAAGAATAGACCACGGTCCTGGTATTTGGGGGGTCCGAGTAGAACTCACGTTCATTAGATTTAATTAGTCCTAAAGTCATTATTTGACTTCTTCTTAATTGGTGGTCCAAGTACGAGGGACTAGGGTCTTCCCATCTACCTCAATTTTCATTATTTCCTTTCAACATTATAAAAGAAAAATGCACATTTGGAGATAAGTTTCTACAATTTACATTCGTAACTTACAAAATAGTTGTTGATATCATCCCCATTAGTTTAGTTTATAGATAACCGTGGTTTTAGGAGAACATATGTAATTTTAATTTTAAAAAAAGGGCTTATTTTAGATGCTGTAAAGTAAAAGTTAAATATTTGGAACTTGAATATTATATACGACACAATAACATTTTACCCTACTATGATAATCGTAATGTCCTTTGTACCTCTTCTTTAAATATTACTAGATATATTGACTCCGTTGTATTTATTAAATTAAGAGTAATTTACACCAGTATCTCATGAGATTTGTCCTAACTAATTAAAATTATGTTTTTGAAAATAACAAAAATCACCACACCCCCCTCAAATAGACGAATGTTAGCGAAAGAAATGCACTCTATCATTACGATTTTACACACAAAAAATAAAATAAAAATATCAACATTCCCAGTTCCCACCCCAATCCCCACCCACTCCACCTTCCCTAATGCACGACCACCCGCCTGCCCCTCCTCCTCCCCTCCATCCCCACTCCACTCCACTCCCCACCCTGCTTACTGTCGTGATGTCGGCGCACAACTTCATAGATCAATTTGGCCACGAAGGCCCTTTGCGATCAAGTCGATCACGAAGGCCTCTACGAATTGGTCACAGAGGAGACAAATCTTGTTAAGTTGACTGGTTAATCATTAATGGATGAGATGATGAAGAAATGAATAATAATTAGTTATCCAATTAAGTTTATATTAATTTGAAGATAATAATTTGGTTTCAGAACTATTTGAACTAAAGGGATCCGGTTCTATTTTTTTTTCTCACCGAGTGAAATACAAATTAAAAGCATTTTCTTGTACTTTATTTAATTGAATTTTTTCTATTATATTATATTTATTAGCAAAATGTATTTAACATTTTTCTAGACCGCAATGTGTTTCACACTTTCACTCTACTCTATGCAGGTAAGTGGAGTATCCGTCGTGATTGGATTTGCAGAAGAAGTGATAGTTGTGTTTATACCTACCATCATATGATATTTCTTAGTTGGTATAAAGTGCGAAAAATATAATTATTATTCACATAAAAATTAGCAATAATCTTAATTTTCAAATAGGTGCATTGTGTTAACAAAAATGTTAACATAGGATTTTGTTTTTAAGAGGGAAAAACACTTTTGGTACAAAAATTTAGTCCATGTAAATCAGTCTAATACGTACTTTCTCTCTGTAATTAAATTTAGTATTTCAGTTATTAAAATTTTAAATTATGTCAAATTAAATATTTAATAATTACTTGAAACTTGTAGAATATGCTTTTTTGCATAATATTGTGCTTAATATGTTCTTTCTGTTTTTATTTGCTTATAAATCAATACTCTAAATAAAGACGCGTGATATTTTATCAGGTTTGACCCAAAAATTTAGAAAAAACAAATACCTTCTTAATATTAACTACATGGAATGAAGAAGTGTGTATGTAGTTAGTTAAATATTAAACCTGAAGGTGTGTATTTGTAAGCTAAAAATAAATAAATAAATAAATATTTCAAATTATTGTTTTCTTTGTAAAACTATATATATTAATTCACTAACATTGTCACTTCTTATATATATTAAGTGACAAGAACTCAAATATTGTCCCTAAAATGGTTTTCATAAATATACTAGTGACAAGAATTGTAAAAAAGTTGTCACTATCGACATTTAGTGATACCCCAAAAGTGACAACCAAAAAGTTGTCACTAAACCATAGTGACAATAAATATTGTCACTAGGTTGTCATTAAAAGGGTGTCGCTAATTGTCAATAGTGACAACTTAAGTCACCATATATTTGTCATTAATAGCTATTAGTGACAACTTAAAAACATATTTTGTCACTTTTGCACTTGTCAGCATTATTATTATGACAAAATTAATATTTTTATCACTAAATGCATACAAAGAGTGACAATAACTTCCACATTATCACTTAATTTTTTCTCACTCAAGCTCAATTTTCTTGTAGTGATTAGATTAACCTATTTTACAAAGAGAAAATTTCACTTTTGGTACCGTTAGTGACAATACTTTAATGTTACGATATCATAAGTTACAAAGTCAACACATTTCATACTAAAAGTTAACGGTGTTTTACACATTTGGTACTTCTGTCAAATTTTTTACTGAACTTTCAATTTTGGAAGGAAAAATTTGCAGAATTGGTCCAATAATTAAATATTGCTGGCAAAGTTTGCCCACATATTTTTGGCCAATAAATTTACCCCACAATTAACATATTTGAAGCATTTCAGTCACAATTGCCAACATAGTTAATTATTAATCCGATTTAATATAGTTTTATATTATTATTAAATCTCTTAAACTAATTTAATTTTATATATAATATATATATATATATATATATATATAAATTAAATAATATTTTATATAAAATTAAAAAAAATATCAATTAAACTTATTAGATTATTTAAATTTCGAAAAAAACTCTTTTAAACTAATTAGATTTTACATATAATATATATAAATTAAATAATATGTAATATGAAACATGAAAAAAAAAATATTTTAATGTGCCGGCAAATAGGGGCTGGGTGCGTGGGTGAGGGCTAGGGTTTAGTATTTTTATTTTTATTTTTTTCTATAATATTGATATAAAAAATTTATTAAATAGGATTATTAATATTTATGTCATTTTAAAAAATCTAATAAGTTTAACTGATATTTATGTTTTCATATTTATATAAAACATTATTAGATTTATATATATTATATGTGAAATCTAACTGGTTTACAAGATTTTTTTTCAAAATTTAAAAAATCTAATAATTTTAATTAATATTTATTTTTTCAGATTATAATCATTATTTTTATTGTCTCAAACTACTATATATAGTACTACTTGTAGGAGAATATATCAGTACCATTGATAAATGGTAGTAAAAACAAAGCAGACAACACTTTATTTCATGAAACATTTTATGAACCTTATTACAAGGAAAGAACATAAAGGAAATCAAATTGAAGCAAAAAACCATGAAGTATACAATCTTCTCAAAAGAAAAAGAAAAAGGTATTCCTAGTAATTAAGTATATATAAGTATATATAGAGAGACATCGGTCTTTATTTCAGCCATGACCGGATGACGAGCAAGATTAATTCAGGCATTGTATAAAGCTCTAACTCCTTGTATGTCAACTGCATGCAAATTCTTGGTAGCCCCAGATGGAATACTCGGAAACATTATTGCTTCTGGAACAGAGCTATGTCCTAGCCCCAGAAGATGTCCAATTTCATGGATCGCAATAGTTTCCAAGTCGAATGCATTTGAGACCGGCCCTACCGACCATGTCTCGTCTGCATCATAATGGAACCTCCCATCAGTAGGTGCGAACGCATGAGCTAAGGTTTTGCCAGGCCCATCGAAAGGGGCTCCATCTCCATGGTTGCCCCGATGAAATCCAATAACTAAATCAGCATTTTGTAAGTTTTGGGCTCGTGAAAAAGTGAAATGAGTCGCAGAAGCCCATTTCTGAAAGGCGCTTGTGACAGGGCCCATGGCACCGGAAGGTGTGTTGGATGAAAACGCATAGGTTAAGTGTGTTTGAGAAGCTGGCCATCTAAGGTTCCAAGGGAAAAAACTAAAGTGTGCAACTGTATGAATGGTGTTCGAGTCTGAGTCGTGTTTTTTGTTACTAGTTTGCATATAATTAGTACCGTTGATGATATCGGCTACCCCACATCGAGGGGTAATCATTTTTGACACTGTTTCATCATCTAATGTTCCTGTAGGTTTAATATGGTAATTGTGTTGATATGTTTTGAGTGCTGATTCTACGGTATCGTCGAAATCGTCATCCTTGGAATTGGTGTGATTTAGATTGAGATAACCAAATTCTTGGAGGTAATTTTTGAGAAGGTGGATTCCTTTGGTTTTGTTTCCCTTGTGACACCCTTTTAATTGTTTGAGAAACTCAAATGGTGACTTGGTCTTGACTTCTTTTTAAATGGGAGTTGCGTATTGATCACTTTGATTGAGTTTTTCTTTTAATGAAAATATTTTATAGCTATATAACCTTCAAATGAGTAAGTGAATAAAAATCTAATTATTCATCATATTCCACTATTAAATAATTCATTCGGTAAATAATACTAACACCTAAATTAGTTATACGAGTAGAAGTCCACCATATTCATTTTTTATAATTAAAATGATATGACATAAACTAACCAAATGAGAAGTTTTGGTCTAAAATAGAGTAAGTGAGAGGAACAAAAAGAGCAACATAGTTTGAATAAAATGCTCGCGCGGCCAAATTGTGAACGATCTTGCTTGCATTTCGAAAGGTAAACTTGAATCTCCGTTGGCCATCACGCCCAAATTTCTTTGATTAGATATACTTTTAGATTCTGATCTAAATTAATCAAATATTCTTTATTAAAGGGTTGGGTGATTAAGATGCTTCTTTCTTTTCAAGTTTGTTTAATATGATTCTCATTTCTAATTAATACGATTGCCTAATTTATTTTAATTTCAATTTTTAGAGAGGAAAATAATAAAAGCTCAATGTTTCTTTTTAGTGTTTTACTTCCTAATTAACTTTCAAATATAGTCTTTTGAGAATTTCAAAATCTGTTAAAATATTATAAATACAGTGAGTTAGTTAGAATGATCATACCATATTAGGTTTCACATGGATTGCGCTAAGACCCATAAGACTCGAACCTAACTAATCTCAAAAGATAGTTTAAGAATTTAGAATTTATCAAAACCTTATAAAATGAACTTAAAAAATAAATTTTAGTTTTAATCTCGAATTGTCAAGTAAAATGTTGAACCAAAAATATGTAACAAGACTTTAGATAATCCTAAGTCGGAAAGATTTTTGACAAATTGACTGTATATACCATGATGCAATTAGATTGAATTTTTGTACACAATGAAAATATAATAATAAAGTATCATCTTTTATTAAACTTAAAAAGTAATGTACCTAATTAGTATGTTTAATCGTGTCATGTAGCGAATGCAAGAATTATTTGTTTAGACTGTACTCTATGGTCAATAGGAATTTAAGAAGCCATTTCTTTTTTTACCGTCAAAGGTATATTCAAGAAAATCATGTTTTTTTTTTTTTTTTTCTTTCTTTAAATGACTTTTCTTTTTCTAATACTAAAGGAAAGACTTAAAATTGAGCTAGAAGAATAGACCACGGTCCTGGTATTTCGGGGTCCGAGTAGAACTCACGTTCATTAGATTTAATTAGTCCTAGGAAAAGTTAAGTTATGAAATGACTTCTACTTATATTTCATTTATTTCCTTTCAACATTATAAAAGAAAAATGTACATTTGGAGACAAGTTTCAACAATTTACATTCGTACATTACAAAATAGTTGTTTATATCATACCCATTAGTTTAGTTTATAGATACCTGTGGTTTTTAGGAGAACATATTTTATTTTATATTTCAAAAAGAAGCTTATTTTTGAGTTTTTGGCATTTTGCACCATGAAGGTACTTTGCACAATGACTTAAAAGTTTTGGCACTTCGCACTTGAAAATACAATTCATTTGAAAATCTGCATCATAGCGTGTGGTTTAATAAAAAAATTGTTAGTGGAAGGGTATAATAGTCATTTTTTAATATTTATTGGCACTTTGCACCCTGGAATATAGATTGGGGCACTTTGCAACCTACAAATATATAATATTGGCACTTTGCACCCTACAGATATAAAGTTTTTGGCACATTTCACCCCGATTAATTATTTTTGGCACTTTGCATATTAAAAATATTATTTTTGGCATTTTGCACCAAAATATTAAAGCTCATGAATGTTTTCGATGGAGAGATAAAATATCATGTTCAATGCACAATAATCAAACATAGGGAAAAAATATTTTTATTTCGAGTTCAATCACAAAAAAATCATTTTTTTTATTTTTTTTCGCAAATTATATGTATAACTTGTCCTTAAATAGACACTGATCTGCATCAGTTGTGATATTCAATACAAAATTATACGATAGATACAAATTTTTTTTTCCAAAATATTTCTCCACGACATACTCTACAAATGTATAATTATTATTTACTAGAATGTCAAATTTAGGAATTACAAAATATTTCTCTCTGTAATTAAATTTAGTATTTCAGTTATTAAAATTTTTAATTATGTCAAATTAAATATTTAATAATTACTTGAAACTTGTAGAATAGGCTTTTCTGCTTAATGTTGTGTTTAATTTGTTCTCTCTGTTTTTATTTGCTTATAAATACATCCGTGCAAATCAATTCTCTAAATAAAGACGCGTGTTATTTTTATCTGGTTTGACCCAAAATTTTTTAAAAAAAAATACCTTCTTTATATTAACTACTACATGGAATGAAGAAGTGTGTCTGTAGTTAGTTAAATATTAAACCTGAAGGTGTGTATTAGTAATCTCAAAATAAATAAATAAATATTTCAAATTATTGTTTCCTTTGTAAAACTATATTAATTGCACTAACATATTCTACAAATAGAGAATTTCACTTTTGATACCGTAAGTAACATTACTTTAAGGTCACGGTATGATAAGTTACAAAGTCAATCATACTAAAAGTTAACGTGGTTTTAACATTTAGTGATGACATGACCAAAGCTAGGTTGGATAATTACTACTGGTTTTTGGCGTTTTCAAGTGCAATAAGTTTCTTAGCTTTTGTGCTTTTTTGTAGATTTTTTAGAGATAGGACATGAAAAAGTATATTTTGTAACATTTGCTTGTAGTAAGTATTCACTTATATAGCTTGAATTTAAAGCCCGAAATTCAAGGGTTCATAGCAATCAAATAACTGTTTTTATGTTATCTCCATGTATCAAAAGAATATGTTTCGTCTTAACAAATAACATCCATGAAACCATTTAAATAGATAGGATTAATTTCTATTGTTGATAAATTGTAGTTAAAGCAAATTTATCAGGCAATACTTTATTTCATGAAACATGTTATGAACCTTAAAACAATAACATATATAAAGGAAATCAAAGCAAAAACCATGAAGAACTAAGTATGAATATAGTCTTTATTTCAGCCATGCCTGGTTGCATGAACAAGATCATAATCCTTCAGAATTCCAATTTCAGACATTATATAAAGCTCTAATTCCTTGTATATCATCTGCATGCAAATTCTTGGTAACCCCTGATGAAATACTAGGAAACATAATTGCTTCAGGAACAGAGCTATGTCCAAGCCCAAGAAGATGTCCAATTTCGTGGATCGCAACAGTCTCCAAGTCGTGCGCATTTGGGACCGGCCCAACCGACCATCTCTCGTCTGCATCATAATGGAACCTCCCATTAGTAGGTGCGAACGCATGAGCTAAGGTTCCGCCAGGCCCATCGAATGGGGCTCCATCTCCATGGTTGCCCCGATGAAATCCAATAACTAAATCAGCATTTTGTAAGTTTTGGGCTCGTGAAAAAGTGAAATGAGTCGCAGAAGCCCATTTTTGAAAGGCGCTTGCGACAGGGCCCATGGCACCGGAAGGTGTGTTGGATGAAAACGCATAGGTTAAGTGTGTTTGAGAAGCTGGCCATCTAAGGTTCCCAGGGAAAAAACTAAAGTGTGCAACTGTATGAAGGGTGTTCGAGCCTGAGTCGTGTTTTTTGTTACTAGTTTGCATGTAATTAGTACCGTTGATGATATCGGCTACCCCACATCGAGGGGCAATCATTTTTGACACTGTTTCGTCATCTAATGTTCCTGTAGGTTTAATATGGTAATTGTGTTGATATGTTTTGAGTGCTGATTCTACGGTATCGTCGAAATCGTCATCCTTGGAATTGGTGTGGTTTAGATTGAGATAACCAAATTCTTGGAGGTAATTTTTGACAAGGTGGATTCCTTTGGTTTTGTTTCCCTTGTGACACCCTTTTAATTGTTTGAGAAACTCAAATGGTGATGAAATTTTGGGTTTTGGGATATCTCTCTTGGCTTGGATAGTAGCAAACATGAATAGGAAAATAAGGAAGATGCATGATGAAAGATGAAAAGTACCTTTAAAAGCTATGAATGAAATTGTCAAGAACACTTGAGAATGGAATGGTGAAGTTAAATTGGAATGAGAGTGTCAAGGAACTAGAATTCTATTTATAGACTTTCTTGGAGAATTCATTAAAAATTCTTGATCTTAAATAGTCTTACCTTTTTTGCACGTAAATTGAAGAGGTGTAGATTTTTTGTGGTTTTTGTTTTTTGGTCTTGATTATTTTATTAAGTCATTTTTGGTCTAGAATTGAAAGACTTGGTCTCGACTTCTTTTTAAATGGGAGTTGCGTATTGATCACTTTAATTGAGTTTTTCTTTTAATGAAAATATTTTATAGCTATATAACCTTCAAATGAATAAGTGAATAAAAATCTAATTATTCATCATATTCCACTATTAAATATTTCATTCGGCAAATAATACTAACACCTAATTTAGTTATACGAATAGAAGTCCACCATATTCATTTTTTATAATTAAAATGTTAATTATGACATAAACTAACCAAATGAGTAGTTTTGGTCTACAATTGGACGTTCTTCCATTACAAAAATAGAGTAAGTGAGAGGAACAAAAAGAGCGACATAGTTTGAATAAAATGCTCGCGCGGCCAAATTGTGAACGACCTTGCTTGCATTTCGAGAGGTAAACTTGAATCTCCATTGGCCAGCACCCCCCAAATTTCTTTGATTAGATATACTTTTAGATTCTGATCTAAATTAATCAAATATTCTTTATTAAAGGGCTTGGTGATTAAGATGCTTCTTTCTTGGGTTTTTCTAAAATAAAATTTTATGGAACATAGGTGTACATGAGATGTTCCATCTCAACCCCTAAAAAAAGTCAACAACAAATATGAACTACAAGTTTTGGTCAAAATGTCCAATGATGACGTCACATCGGACATTAGAAAAAATAAACATATGTTAAATTACATACTAACCCTTTAAATAATATGTTTAAAAATTTCTCCCTTATCTCTAATTAATTTCATCTCTTTCCCAAAAAAAAATCTCAAGTAATCAAAATTTTATACAAAAAAAATCTCTCAAGTAATCAAGTTTTTATACGAATTGACAATTAAGACCATCAGTATAAGATCATTTAAAATATTTTTAGGGAAAAATGCACTTTACACCCCCTCTCAAAGTTACATATTTTGAACTTTGCCACCCAAAAGTATAAATTAAAAAAGCACGTATAAAATCAGTTGCACTTTTTTCCTCAAATGATTTTAAGCCAATTCCTTTCACCAAAAAACATAGATGTAAATTAGTTCTAACATCGATTTTTTGCCCAAATATTTCACCGACGCGCAATTTTTCCTCTCTCTTTACAAATAAATTTTTTTCTACTTAACTTTAGATTTTTGGTTCACAAGACATGAGTCAAGTATTTGGACAAGTAAGAAGTGATGTGACTAATTTACTCTTTGAAAATTCATGTGAGGGGCACATGTACATTTTCCGTCAAACAAAAATTGAATAAAATCATTTGAAGGGGTAAAGTGCAACTAATTTTATTTTTCAGGGGGTAAAGTGTTTATTTTGTACATATGAGTGGTAAAGTACCAAAACATGTAACTGTGGGGGATAAGATTTTTGTCAACTTTTTGATATGGGATTCATAAATCATACGGAGAATTTTGTCAATTTTTTCAAAAAAAAAATGGGGAGGAGGGGGTGTATTCCCAATTTTTAAAGTTACCAGGGGTTATTGGTAACCTTTTAGGTAATAGGGATGTTTTTGCATTGTTTGGTGGGGTAAAATTATCATTTCGACTTGAGAGGGGTTTTCTTTGTTAATAAAAAAAAGTACAAGGTTTTGTTGCTAATAAAAATAACATAGGTTTTTTTGTATAGTTAGACAAAACACAAGGGGTGTTTTTGAATTCACTCATTAAAAAGGATAAATTTGTCTATAAGAAAATAAATTATTTAAAGTTAAATTATAAGGGGACATGTGTCACCAAAATAAATGATATCTCATGTGCTCCCCATCCCTCAAAATCTCATTTTAGACAGACCCTTCTTTCTTTCAAGTTTATTTAATAGGATTCTCATTTCTAATTAATAAGATTGCCTAATTTATTTTAATTTCAATTTTTAGAGAGGAAAATAATAAAAGCTCAATGTTTCTTTTTAGTGTTTTACTTCCTAATTAACTTTCAAATATAGTCTTTTGAGGTATTCAAAATCTGTTAAAATATTATAAATACAGTGAGTTAGTTAGAATGATCATACCATATTAGGTTTCACATGGATTGCGCTAAGACCCATAAGACTTGAACCTAACTAATCTCAAAAGATAGTTTAAGAATTTACAATTGATCAAAACCTTATAAAATGAACTTAAAAAATAAAATTTAGTTTTAATCTCGAATTGTCAAGTAAAATGCTGAACAAAAAATATGTAACAAGACTTAGATAGTCCTAAGTCAGAGAGATTTTTGACAAATTGACTGTATATACCGTGATGCAATGACTTTTCTTTTTCTAATACTAAAGGAAAGACTTAAAATTGAGCTAGAAGAATAGACCACGGTCCTGGAATTTGGGGGTCCGAGTAGAACTCACGTTCATTAGATTTTAATTAGTCCTAAAGTCATTATTTGACTTCTTCTTAATTGGTGGTCCAAGTACGAGGGACTAGGGTCTTCCCATCTACCTCAATTTTCATTATTTCCTTTCAACATTATAAAAGAAAAATGCACATTTGGAGATAAGTTTCTACAATTTACATTCGTAACTTACAAAATAGTTGTTGATATCATCCCCATTAGTTTAGTTTATAGATAACCGTGGTTTTAGGAGAACATATGTAATTTTAATTTTCAAAAAAGGGCTTATTTTAGATGTTGTAAAGTAAAAGTTAAATATTTGGAACTTGAATATTATATACGACACAATAACATTTTACCCTACTATGATAATCGTAATGTCCTTTGCAATGTTTTCAGAACCGGACCGGACAGTGAACCGGTGAGCCAACTGACCACTGGTTTTACTGGTCGAACCGGTCGGACCGGATGACGTCATAATGATATAATAAATATATATTTAATTTTAAAGTATATATAACATGCATAAAATTTAAACATTATCCTATAATTGATTAAAAATATATAAAATTTTAGACTATATTTAAATTAAATCACATAATATTTATATAACTTATATCATAATTGTAATATGATACTAATTGGTAAGCTCATATAAATATAATATGACTATATTTCTTTATAAACATTTAAAAGTGTAAGTTAAAAATACAACAAACTAAGAGATTAATAATTTTAAAATATGATTATGTATAAAGGTCTAATATTCAAAATCAAACTTGCATAATATATTGATTTGATTTTCAAAATTTGACACTTTTTATCCTAAAATAATATTGGAAAGAAATATCTTATAGAACAAATTTTAATAAAAAAATATTATTTGAGTATTAATTTTCATTGATAATGTGTAAAATGTTAATTTGAGTTATCATAATCTAATTTATAAACAAATTTGGCTACAGGTTTTCTGTAATTTATAAATTTGTTTTGTATAAGAAATTCAACAAAAATGATGTAGCTCAAATGGTAAGAAAGTTATGTTTCATGCAAGAGGTTAGGTGTTCAAATCCCATATTTTACAAGAATTTTTAGTTTATTTTTAACATTAATAAAATTTGAAAAATCGAAAAAAAAAAAAAAAAATTCAGAATCGGGTTGAACCGGTTCATTGGTTTTGGACCGGTTCAACCCGGTTCAAACTGGTTTTTGAGTCAAGTGGTTTTAGGGGGTAAACCGGACCAGACCATCCTCCGGTTCGCGGTCGAACCGGTCGGACCGGCCGGTCCGGTCTGGTTTTAATAACATTGGTCCTTTGTACCTCTTCTTTAAATATTACTAGATATATTGACTCCGTTGTATTTATTAAATTAAGAGTAATTTACACCAGTATCTCCTGAGATTTGTCCTAACTAATTAAAATTATGTTTTTGAAAATAATAAAAATCACCCCCCCCCCTCAAATAGACGAATGTTAGCTAAAGAAATGCACTCTATCATTACGATTTTACACACAAAAAATAAAATAAAATAATATGTAATATGAAATATGAAAAAAAAAATTAATGTGCTGGCGAATAGGGGTTGGGTGGGTGGGTGAGGTATTTTTTTAAAATTTTCTTATTATAATATTGATATATAAAATTTATTAAATAGGATTATTAATATTTATGTAATTTTAAAAAATCTAATAAGTTTAATTGATATTTATTTTTTCATATTTATATAAAACATTATTTAATTTATATATATTATATGTGAAATCTAATTGGTTTACAAGATTTTATTTCAAAATTTAAAAAATCTAATAATTTTAATTAATATTTATTTTTTCAGATTATAATCATTATTTTCCTTCTCTCGAACTAGTATATATAGTACTACTTGTAGGAGAATATATCCATGAAACTCATTATGGATTTCTGTGTTCTGTTGAACCTTTCAGTACCATTGATAAATGGTAGTAAAAGCAAAGCAGACAACACTTTATTTCATGAAACATTTTATGAACCTTAATACAAGGAAAGAACATAAAGGAAATCAAATTGAAGCAAAAAACCATGAAGTCTACAATCTTCCCAAAAGAAAAAAAAAAGGTATTCCTAGTAATTAAGTATATATATAGAGACATCAGTCTTTATTTCAGCCATGACCTGATGACGAGCAAGATTAATTCAGACATTGTATAAAGCTCTAATTCCTTGTATGTCATCTGCATGCAAATTCTTGGTAGCCCCAGATGGAATACTCGGAAACATTATTGCTTCTGGAACAGAGCTATGTCCTAGCCCAAGAAGATGTCCAATTTCATGGATCGCAGTAGTCTCCAAGTCGAATGCATTTGAGACCGGCCCCACCGACCATGTCTCGTCTGCATCATAATGGAACCTCCCATCAGTAGGTGCGAACGCATGAGCTAAGGTTCCGCCGGGCCCATCAAACGGGCTTCCATCACCATGGTTCCCACGATGAAATCCAATAACTAAATCAGCATTTTGTAAGTTTTGGGCTCGTGAAAACGTGAAATGAGTCGCGGAAGCCCATTTCTGAAAGGCGCTTGTGACAGGGCCCATGGCACCGGAAGGTGTGTTGGATGAAAACGCATAGGTTAAGTGTGTTTGAGAAGCTGGCCATCTAAGGTTCCCAGGGAAAAAACTAAAGTGTGCAACTGTATGAATGGTGTTCGAGCCTGAGTCGTGTTTTTTGTTACTAGTTTGCATGTAATTAGTACCGTTGATGATATCGGCTACCCCACATCGAGGGGTAATCATTTTTGACACTGTTTCATCATCCAGTATTCCTGTGGGGTTAATATGGTAATTGTGTTGATAAGTTTTGAGGGCTGATTCTACGTTATCATCGAAATCGTCATCCTTGAAATTGGTTTGGTTTAGATTGAGATAACCAAATTCATGGAGATAGATTTTGAGAAGGTGGATTCCTGTGGTTTTGTTGCCCTTTTGACACCCTTTTAATTGTTTGAGAAACTCAAATGGTGATAATTTTTTCGGATTCGGGATATCTCTTATGCCTTCAATAGTAGCGAAAATGAATAGGAAAAGAAGGAAGATGCATGATGAGAAATAAAAAATACCTTTAAAAGCCATGAATGAAATTTTCACTTGACAACGTTATGGTGAAGTTAAGTTAGAATTAATGAGAGTGTCTAATGAACTAGGACTCTATTTATAGACTAAATCGAAATTCAAAATAATTTAACTACATCCAACAACCCTGGTCGGATTAAGGTAGAATTGTTCTCTCTCCCTCTTTTTTAATTAATATTTGGTCTTGAATTGAAAGACTTGATCTTCTTTTTAAATGGGAGTTGCGTATTGGCTTCTCAAATGAAATAGTAGTTTGTTCTTTTTTTTTTTTTTTAATCTATCAATCTGCGTATTTACAGCTTGGACCGAAGAGTGCAAAGAGTTTAGAACCTCCCCAATGTAGTGTCTCTAGTAGTTTGTTCTTTTTTAGTTAAATATGATGTTCATTTTAAGCAAGATTGCCTAACTTTTTCTGTTCTTAAGGAAAATAATAATAGCTAAATGTTTCTCCATAATTGTTTTATTTACTAATTACATTGACAAGTATATATAGTCCTTTGAGGTACTAAAAAATTGAGCAATAACAATATTAAGACAGTGATTTATTATGACGATTCAGTATATATATAGTATATATATGGAATATGAACGGAAGAAGAAAAAGGAAAGTAAACTTATTTATTTGTATATATATTAAGGGTTTCTTGATTAAGTAGGAAATCTATGGAAAAAAGTTATGCACGTCTTGGTTACACTTTTGTATGTACTAAAAATTCTGCCCTAGCCTAGATTCAAAGACGGGTTATTTGGCCAGATGGCCTTTTCAAAAGATAAATTTGCAAAAATGACCTTGTGCAATATTCCCAAATAAACCCTATTTGCATAAGAAGCCCCCTGACAATTTAAAAAGAGAAAACAAATCAATAATTAATTATTTAATGGGAATGACCGAAGAAATAGCCGACTTACAAAAACAATTAATAGATATAACTAAAGAAATTACTGATTTAAAAGAACAATTACTTAAGATAAATAAAATATTAAAAGAGGAAGATATTTATAAAATTTTTGAAAAAGAAAATATACCTAAAGAAAAAATTAAAAATTTAAGTTACGAATTAGAAAAAATTAAAGATTTAGTTTTAATAGGCAAACAAGAACATATATTTAGTTCATCTAGAGAACTACGACCACCAATGAATTTACTAAAATAATGGAAGAACAAGTAGAAGAAATTAGAAAAATGATTGAACAAATAAACATAATTGAGGAGGAACAAAATATAAGGCAAACAAATTTTACAAATAATAATGAAGTAATTTATGGATACGAGTCGGATGATTCTATCCCTGCATATATGGAAAAAGGAGAAAGTAGTCAAATAAAAGAAGAACAACAAGATAATGAGAATAATAAAAAACGAAAGTCCAGTAGGTTTGAATGGATCGATATTGATCCAGAAAACCTTAGAGAAAGAAATGGTTTTTATCAAAGAAAACAAGGAGGATTCCGAAAATTACCAGATGAATATACTCCTCATTTACAACAAATAAAACAAGGAATATTAGATGTAGATTGCGCTAGAAATACAGAAGGATTAATACAAGAATGGGCAAACCAAGTAAACCTAATTCTACAAACAGATGACATATTTAAAAATGCATCAATGGATAATATATGGAATTATATGGTTTTTAAAACAAAAGGAAATGTATTCCAATACTTGAGTGATTATAGATACATTGACCAACTAAAAGAGGCAAGCAAAAATAATGTAGAAAAATTTTACTGGTCAGTGATAGCACTTATATGGAAGGAATTTGTTGGTCAAGATCAAATAAATTATGCAGAAAAGGTTACAGAAAAACAAAATGAAATAGCAACCTGGCATTTAAATAGCATGACTATCTGTGATATGTGTCAATACGAGAATTATGTTTGCGAATTTTCAAAAAGTTTTTATAGATTAAAACCTGAAAATCAGGAACATACAAAAAAATTATTATTAATAAAATTACCATACCCAATAAATAAAGTTTGTTTAAACAAATTTAATGAAGGAGTAAAAGATGGTACTATAGCAGATAGTCTAGGAGGAGCAATTCTTGTAGGACGAGAATATATAATAGAAAAATGCACACAGCTAAATGAAACAAAACTGGTAAAACAAGTTAACAAAGTTTGTTGTGAAGGTAATCCAGGAGTACCACAACAGTATGGGTGTAAAGAACGTAAATATAAAAAGAAATATCATAAAAATAAATATTATAATAAAAAATATAAATGGAAGAAACGACCTTTTCAAAAATATAAAGAAGAGTTTTATAAAAAACCAGAACGATTTTTTAGACGAAAGCAAAACAAGAAATATTGTCCAGAAGGAAAAAAGAAATGTAAATGTTGGTTATGCAAGGAAGAAGGCCACTATGCAAATGAATGCCCAAAAAGAAAAAATAAAGAACAAAAAGAAATTCTAAAAGTAGCAGAGTTAAGAAGTCTAGAACCAATTGAATCTGATATATCAGATATTGAAGAAATATATATATTATTAACCGATTCGGATTATGAGACAGAAGAAAATCATGAGACAGAATTATCTACAGAATCAGAATAGAAGAAACCCAAACTCTACTTTTATAAAGGTAGAAATAAAAGGATATTATTATTCAGCATATATTGATACTGGAGCTAGTATTAGTTTTGCTTCTAAAAATATAAAAGGATTATTTTGGAGAGAAACAGAAAGACCAGTGAGAATTATGATAGCTGATGGAAGTACGCATAAGATAGAATTAGCAAGTTATTTTAATAAAATAAAAATTATAGATAAGACTAAAACACCCTATATATTCATGGTACCATCACTTTACAGGCAAGAATCAGGATTTGATATTATTCTAGGAAACAATTTTCTTAGATTATACCATCCCTTTATACAATGGTTGGAATATATAGAGCTAAAGGCACCTATAGGAAAAATGATAAAAATCCCTATCATAGACAACCTTGAGCGAACAAAATTAAAAATATTACACATTCTTAACGAAACATTATTTTATATGGAAGAAAATAATAAAACGAGTATTGAAAAAGAAGTAGAAAATCTTTTAGAAGAAACTTGCTCAGAGGACCCGCTAGATGTAAAAATAAATACTAATGAAGAACAAATCACTATAGAATTAAAAGATCCAAAACAAGAAGTAAATGTACCAAATAGGATACCCTATTCAAAAAGAGATATAGAAGAATTTACAAAAGATTGTAGAGAATTATTAGAAAAAAGATTAATAAGAGAAAGCAAAAGTAGACATGCTGCTCCAGCATTCTATGTAGAAAACCATAATGAAATAAAACGAGGAAAAAGAAGAATGGTAATAAACTATAAGAAGATGAATGATGCCACTGTAGGAGACGCACATAAGTTACCTCGAAGAGATTCAATAATGGAAAAAATAAAAGGAATGACTTGGTTTAGTTCCTTAGATGCTAAATCTGGGTATTATCAATTAAGATTGCACGAAAATACAAAACCACTAACAGCATTTACTTGTCCCCCAGAAAAACACTATGAATGGAATGTATTACCATTTGGGTTAAAACAAGCACCTGGAATATTTCAAAGATATATGAGTAAAAACTTAGAAGGATTAGAGGAAATATGTCTTGTATATATAGATGATATTTTAATATTCAGTAATACTTCTAAAGAAGATCATCTAAGAAAAGTAGCAATCGTACTTAAAAGATGTAAACAAAAAGGTTTAGTACTAAGTAAAAAGAAAGCACAAATAGCAAAACAAGAAATTGAATTTCTAGGAACAATAATAAAGTCAAATGGAGAAATTGAATTGCAAAAACATGTCTTAGAAAAATTACACCTATTCCCAAATAAAATCGAAGATAGAAAACAATTACAAAGGTTTCTAGGATGTTTAAATTACATATCCGAATTAGGGTATTTAAAAGGATGTGCCAAAGAAAAGAAAAAGCTACAAGAGAAAATAAGTACTAAAAAACAATGGTTTTGGGATAAAGAAGATAGTAAAATAGTTGAACGAATAAAACATATCTCGAAAAATTTACCAAAGCTATATAATCCAACTTCTAATGATTATTTAATAATTGAGACTGACGCATCTGACGAAGTATGGTCAGGATGTATGAAATGTATACAAACAAAAATACCACAACATGAAGAAGTTAAAGAATCAGAAGTATGTAACTTAAACAATGAAATCAGCTCTACAAGCAAAAACATACATGATGATACCGTATGTAACTTAAACAATGAAATCAGCTCTACGAGCAAACGTATACATGATACTGATGAATTATTTACGGAGAAATCAGCAGTCAAAAGTCCAGAAATTCTGTGCAGATATATATCTGGAACGTTTTCTGAAACAGAAAAAAGATATCCCATCCATGAGAAAGAAACATTAGCATGTTTAAGGACATTTAAAAAATGGAGGATTGATCTGTTACCCAAAGAATTTGAGCTTAGAACGGATTCAAAATATCTAACCGGATTCATCAGATACAAACTACAGGCGAATTACAATCAAGGACGACTAATAAGATGGCAACTTGAACTAAGCAGATACCCAGCAAAAATAAAATATATAAAAAGTAGCAATAATATTATTGCAGACACATTAACAAGAGAATTCGCATCAGGATAAACTATTTAAACTATGGAAGGAGCAATAGCAACATTGAAGAATCAAGCGAAGCAGATAAAAGGGAATATTGAGGCAAAAATTCGTGAATTACAAGAATTAGAAAAAGCTATACAATCCCTAGATTCAAGTTACAAACCATCAGAGTTTAGCATGCTAAGCGTGGTGGACGAATCAACAAAAACAAAGGCAAAAACAGAAGAAAAATCCGAACTAAAACCAGAAATTCCATCAGGTATAAAAATTCAGGAAACATCTTCATCATCATCATCAAAGAAGTACTATGTCATCTTCAACGGACCAGCCAAAGGAGCAATCTTTGACGAATGGCATAAAGCATCACTATACATTAATGGTCACAAAGGAATCATTCATAAGGCATACAAAACTATGGCGGAAGCAAAACTTGCAGTCGAAGAAAACAAAGCAATCTCAGAAGCAGAGATTAAAGCCCAACCATTCAAATCAGCTTTAGTCAAACCAAAAGCAACAATAATAGATCAACCATCTTCTTCAATGAAGGTACTCGGAAAAATAACGAAGTTAACACAGGTACCCACAAGACAGGAACACATGCAGCTCAAAAAAGTAAATAAGGAGGATTTTCAAGAATACATGAAAATGCTATACAATTGGACGGAGGAAGATATGACAAAATTCTTTTATCCAACTGAAAAAAGAATAACAGGACCAAAAGCAGTCATCATCAGCGGAGCAAGTCCACTAATGACGTATAAATTCTTCCAATGTGGATTAATTGATACGATATACATTGACGAAAGCAACACTATTCTCCAAGAATTCAATCATGGGATCCAACAAACAGTGAAAAATTATCGAAAGTATTTTGGTAAGGATAGAGAAATATATTTAAAAATATATAGCTCATATCCCTACTTTAATGAACAAGGTGAAGTACACGTGCCAGCATATTCACTCATTTACATGGGAGTATCCAATGGAACATATCCAGTTCGTGATCAACCAGTTAAGGAAAATGAAGAAAGTCATCAAGTCACGAATACCGGATTAATCTATGGAATCGTTTCCATGTTACAACGATTAACCGAGGAATCAAAAATTAAAATAAATTATAAAAATGAAACCACCATGATATATTCAAATTTTAAGGATAAAATCAAAATTGAAGAATTTAAAACATTTATGGATTTTGAAGAAGACATCATGAATATACAAGGAGTATTCAACAAATTATCAGATGAAGAAAAACTCCAGATATGTGAAACATTGAAGGAATTCAAAGCTCACAAATGCAATTATTGCATGGATGAATCTGGTGGAGAAGAAACAATAATTGAAGGATAAAAATATCAGCAGAAGAAGACAAGAGTGTCGGCAAGAAAATCTGAAGTCAACTTTTACTTTTGAAAATAGTAGAATCCAATGTAAAAAGTCATGTAACTTTACTATTATGTAGGACCTACTGTCGAGAAAGAAGTAGGATCCAATGTAAACAATTATGTAAGTTTACTATTTCGTAGGGCCTAGAAAAGATCCTTATCACCTTATGTGATCTGGATGAGTGGAGGAAAATAGCTTCCCCCGCCTATAAATAATGGTGTTTAGTTCAGTTGTAAGTGTGCGAAAATTAATAAAAGAACTCTGTTTCTAAATTTCTCTCAAATCTTGAAGTTGTAACAAACTTCTGAATAGGATTTTTCAAAAAAGAAATCAATCATAAATCATATATTATCTACAAAGATCCCAAATACTATCTACACGGAGCACTAAACTCAAGACCAACCAAGAACATATCAGGTATGTATGATTTAGATTTAATTTCAGGAAATCAATATCTGCAATATCATATATTAGGAGTTATAAATAGAACACAAATTGTTTCAATACTCATAGACACAGGAGCATCTCTATCACATGTTCATCCAAGATATGTAGTAACTAGATCTGCAGCACCACTAGTTGTTATAGATACAATAAAAGGAGATAAAACATGTAATGAAAAAACTACTATAGAACTAATGTTTCATGAAGAATTAAGATTTCGTCTTACTATGTATATAGATGAAAGTGATACAGGATCAGATATACTATTAGGTACTGATTTTTTAGAACAAATAAGATATGAAATTCATTCACAACATATACAAATAGGGGAAATAAAAATACCAAGAATAAAATTACCTTTTTATGAAATAAATAATAAAATATGAGTTCCCCACTAAAAGAATTCGATAGACATATACAATTACTAGAACAAGAGGAAACACTAGGAATGTTCTCAGCTCAATCAATTATTGAGCATAAAATAGAAAAAACTAAAAAGGCAAAATTAGATCTAAAAGAAGGACAACACTTTAATAAATCTATTTTTGAAAAAATAAAACGAAAAAATATTATCTATCATGGCTTATTTACCCAAGAAGTACCAATAGATATAAAAACCACTAGAGGAACCATTGTAATTCCCATAATTGATAGTGAACAAATAGCAGCTAGAATAGAAAAAATTAGAAATAAAGAAGACAGAAATAAAATAGGATATATTCAGATCGCTACAATACAAGTGCTGATAAAATCAACTTTTAAAGAAGGTATTAATTCACCAATAGCTTTAATAGCTTACGACCGAAGAATTAAAGATACTCATGATTCGGTTTTAGGAATAACTATGGGAAACCTAGCATATAAAACACTAAAGTTTAATCTAGGAATTAAATATGCAATTCCTTTATCTACAAAAAATTTAGATAATAGCATTTGTTTAGGATACAAATTTGCAAGAGAAGAACTAATGGAAGAAGGAGATCAACCATTCAGTCTAACATATATGGTAGAATATGCTTTAACAAATAGTCATCATAGTATAAATTTCTTAGATCAGGAATCTATTTATTTAGATAAATTATTTGAAGGAATAGCTCAAATAAAAAAATTACCAATGAAAGAAGTAACAATAGAAGGAACTAGTGACCAAATTAGACGATCAATATCGTTTAGATCACCTAATGTAAAACAATTACCTCTAGAAAAACCTAAAAATCTAATAAAACCAATAAATAATGAAGAAAGAGATTGTATAAAATCCGAAGAAGATAGTGAGTATACAAAACTAGAAAAGAAAATTTCAGATTTAAGTAAATATTTAGAAGACAAATTATGAATAATAAACTTGAAAATAATTGTGAACATATATCAGATTTAGTTAACCACTATGAAAAGAGATTAGAATATTTAAGATCAACATCGATTAGTTCTAAAATGTATAAAATAAATAAAGAAATTATAAGAACAAAAATAAAAGAGGCCAAAGAATCATGTGTTATGTGTAAAATATGTAAAGAAAAAATTTTAACCAAAAAACAAACATCCGTAGCCTCTGACCAATTTTTGGTATCAGAGCCGAGTAACGAAAATGGAGAAAATACAAAAAATACAAAATAAATTACAAAAAATTATTGAAGAAATTGAAATTTATGAAGATAAACTAGCTAATATACAATTTTTAGAGGTTCATCCTTGTACACCAGGAATATTAGATTTCAAAATAAAGGTATTAGAAAGACGAAAAATTGATTTTGAATATGAATTACATAAGCAGAAATTGATATATCATATCGAAAACAAGTACCAAAACAGAGGGTACTAAAATGCAAATTATAGAAATAAAGAATATTAATGCAAATACCATCTCTACAGGAAAAAGCCCCTGAAGGCCAGTTTTGCAAACTAAACTTTCTAAAAAGCCATTTTTAAAATTCACTCTTCAAAGACCCAGAATATTTATTGGTCAAATTGGCCACAAATAAATAATATAGGGCCAAGTTACTCAACAAGGGTTTTGCCGCATTATTGGATTGTCTATGTCAAGATTGGAATTAGAATAAAAAAATAAAAATAAAATATTTATTTATAGTATTGGTATTTTATTATGTTGTTACGACGGTAATTGAATTGGTCAATAGCGGGGGCATTTGGGAATTCGTCGCAGATACAGACCCAGTGGAATTATTCACCAACAACCTTACAAAAAACATAAATGCTTAAATTTTAATTAATTAACCATCATAATACTCCAAAGAATGTTAAGTTGACTAGTTAATCATGAATTGGTGGGACGACGAAGAAATGAATAAGAATTAGTCGTCTAAGTTATAAGGTTTATACTAATTTGAAGGTAATTATTTGGTTTCAGAATTATTTGGGTTGGGAAAAATGATTTAGGAAATAATGTAGGTGTAATTTTTTTTGAAAGAATTATGTTGTAGGTGTAAGATGCAAATATTTTATGTCAAATCATGTTTGTTATGTGAGATAAATTGGGTAAGAGGTGTTTACTTTATAAGGAAATTCTTACCCACACTCCACACCGGGTTTGACCGAACCCAAAAAAACTAAATGGCAAGGCAATACACTTGCTTTGGTTTTTTATGTAACTTCCAAGATAGTGACATATCACAAAGCAAGTGCAATACACTTGCTTGGTGGTTGGATGAGTTTGGCCAAGCCAGACTTTGATAAGAATTTTCCTTACTTTATATTACATGAAAGTAGAGTTTGAATAGAGTTTTTTTTAGAGAAAAAAAAATTGTTGTGTATTTTGCTTTTGGGAGAGTAATTTAAGAAAATTGATAGATAATAAATTTATTTCAAAAATTAGAAAAAATGTTTGTTTCGCTTTTCACAAACACAAAATAATTTTCGGGAATGCCAAACAAACAAACCCTTTAAATTTTAAATCAAAGGGGCCCCAATTCTATGTATTTCATTATCGAGTGAAATACAGAAACATTCCTATTTGTGCTTTAATTATTTAATTGAAAAAAGACCCATTATAGTGTTATTTTTATTAATAAAAATCTTATACATTAACAAGCCAAATATATTCTAACACATGTTATTTTTTCTTAATTAAAAAAAAAAGTAAATTATGTTAAAAGGTATTAACAATAATCTCCTCGTAATTTAACGAACTTGCCATGATTCCAGTGTTTCCTGAAAATATAGCAATAACCTTTTTGGTTAACTCTAGTTTTAAATAGATGTTGTGAGCTGATAAAATATTCGCGCATGAAGCTTTTTGATAGTAAAAAATTATTATTATTATTATTAAGATAAATGACTTTTTGCTAATAAAAGTAAGATTTAGGGTCTTTTGTCAATTAGGTAAAGTATCGGGGGTGCTTTTGCACTTAATCTGAAAAATCGTTTCCAGTATAACACTTTTAAATAAAATTCTAACCTCTCCTCTCCTCTTCAAGCCGTCTGCCCGTCACTGCCTCAGGCTCTCAGCACCGCCGCCTGCCGCCGTACTACACGTACCCGCCTACGTGGTCCAATCTCGATCATACACAGTGTAATACTTTCCCTCTATGGTTGAAATTTAACGGAGTATATATTACTTCTATGTATTTCCATTATTAAAATTATAAATTATTATCAGATTTAAACTTTAATTGCTTGAAACTTGAATAATAGGATTGGATTGGAAATAAATAATTTATAAAATTTGTTCATTAGTAGCCAATTTCTACTCAGGGAATTTCAATTTTTGTTGCTAATAAGCCCAATTTTAATATTACCACTTTTTCATTTTTCAGCTTAATGACGAAATTTAGGAAGCTTAATCGCCCTACAGGCCACCGAATGGCCATGCTCAGAACAATGGTGTCGCAGTTAGTGAAGCATGAGCGGATTGAAACCACAGTTGCTAAGGTAATTATCTTTTCTTTTTTCAGAGTTTTGGGTTAGGGTTTTGCTGGGGTTTTAGTGTTAGAATGAAAATCTTTGGTCTTTTGTTTTTATTTGGTTATGTTACTATATGTGAAGAAGTGCAATTATATTGGTTATGTTAACAGTGGACATGATATTAGAAGGGGTGAAATTTGAAATTAAAACAAAGAAAATGCAGAACAAATGTAACCTTTTCTGCAGTAGTCTAGTTTCGGCTTTGATTATATCCACCATTTCCTAAATAATAAGAAAAGAGAAGTAGTTTCCTGTTCTGTGTCTGTTTGTTTTTACTTAAATAAATTTTTGGGTGAGCATATAAGTCTGCTAATAATTTTTGGAGGTTACATATTGTTGTGTTTAATCTATTCTCTTTTTTTCTTTTTCTTGTTTTGATTTATAGGCAAAGGAAGTACGTAGGCTTGCTGATAATATGGTGCAGCTCGGAAAAGAGGTTTGTATTTAATCTTATAAAATCTGTTTTGAGTTCGGATTATAATGACAAGGGTGAGCTAATTCTGTAATGTTTGTGGAATTGTTAAATGATGAGACGATTAACTAATAAACAGAACTCACCATTTCTTGATAAATAACAAGCAGGCTGGGTATTTATGAAAAGAAAACATTTAGTAGCATTCAAATATAAGTTATGCTTCTTGGATAAGAGTAGTCTTTTTAACATCTATTTTTTAGCATTGTCTTCATTAAAATTGCTGAAGAAATGGTTAATATATACTTTGTTTAGTGAAAAAGAATGTCTGATTTTATTACACTACCTATTGTTTCATTTCTATTAAGTCATAGCTTCAAGTCTGAAAATTACAATTAGCAGATATTCACCCATACACACTCTCTATGGTCGTAGGCATAATAATCAGAATTTTGTGATGTATTGACCATGCCTCCTCACGGTAAATCAGCCTAAAACACTCAACCAAAAACCTGATTGAATTGTCTTTCTTACCCCTCATGCTATGGAAAAAATATAATAGCATTAGTCCTCAATAGGGTGTCACGACTCATGAGTCTTTCCATTCTAAAATTTTGTATTGGCAAGGTCTGATCTTACGTTAATTATTGTAGCTGTATTCTTCTTTCTGTAGTCCTTGGACATATTTTTCCTATAAATTGACGTACAAAACATCTTGTGAGTATAACAACACTGATTCAGGAAACATTGTGCAGAGCAAAACGCTGGAAAAATCTACCATTCTTTTCTTCAACAATGTAGTGGATTCACTTCAATTTTGCTTGAATTACCCATGCTAATCAATCAATGTAGTCAAGGAATTGAGCCGTAAACTAAATATGAACCATGCTTCTCATGATGTGTGAAAAGCATTTCAATCACCTATTGTAAGGTTATACCTCATATAAATATAGTTTAATGAATTGTAAGGCTGTGATTTTTGCTTGACTAAGTAAAGAAGGTTCTGACATATAGTTGGATGTAATTTTGTGATACTAATATGAAGGCAGTGGTTTATGCTTAACTAAATAAAGAAGGTTCTGACTTTTAGTTGGATGTGATTTTGTGATACATATATGTCGCCAAATCTATTTGATTTTTCAATTTTCGAAATGTGTACCAAATTACTACAGGGTACTCTGTGTGCTGCAAGGCAAGCTGCTGCCTTTGTCCGCGGGGATGACGTTATTCACAAGTTATTTACAGAATTGGCCTATCGATACAAGTGAATACGAAACCTTTTAGACAGTTTTTCCTTTAATTTAAAATAGAGAATTAATTATGACAATACGCTGCACATCGTTCTTTTACAGAGATCGGGCTGGTGGGTATACGAGGCTACTACGGACCCGGATTCGAGTTGGTGATGCTGCAGAAATGGCTTATATTGAGTATGTGTTTACTAATTATAATTTGACTTTGTTAGTCTGCGTAAAGAATTATAATGACCATCCAAGTTATTATGCCACCTATGTTTTTATTCTCTTGTCAGGTTCATAGACAGAGAAAATGAACTGAGGCAATCTAAGCCACCGAACCCACAACCACCTCAACGGACACCGATGGATCCCTGGACGAGATCTCGACTCACCAGGCAATTTGCACCCCCTAAAGAGGAGAAGATCAGCTCCGATTCTGAGAACTAAAGTATTTTCTTCTCAATGGGCTGTCATGGAAGAGTTTTGGCTTGGTTCCATTCCGATTTGGTCCCGAAACTGATTTGGGAGTTTTCGCTTAACTTACTAAACTCGATTTGAATTGGTTTTCTTTTAAGAGATTGAGATGGTAAAATATCAATAAAATAATAGTTAGTGAAATTATAAAATTTGAGTTTTGGTTGTTCGGATTTTGGGGAGAAAAATAGATGGTAAATGTAAAATCAGTAACTTTGTGTAAGGTTTGTGTTTTTTAGATATTATATTGTTTATTGCAATTTGGGGAAGAAAATTGGTGATATGTTTTCAACAGAGCAAACATATCTTTAGTACAATGATGACTAATTCCTAGTAAATATTTAATAAATTATTCATAGTTGTACTAAATCTATGTTTGCAAACTTTAGTGGATAAGTTAAAGTGATGATTATGAGTTAAGTTGATTATAACGACGACTTCTGAAAATAAGTAGGGGGTGTTTGCAATGTCACCGAAAAAACGACTTAATTTCTTTTGTGTAGTGTTCGCATTCCAAAACTGTGCACAACTTTTTTCAACTATCTTCGACAAAATGACATATTTATCCTCTATCAAGCAACAACTCTAGGCCAGTTTTGTGGAGTGCTTAGACAATGTTTCTTATCTCATTCATAAAACTCCAACCTTTTATTCATAAAAATGCAGACTTTAATATTGTCTCATTACCATAATTAAGACAACGAATGAGACAATATTAAACTTGTGGATTCTCCTTCTAGGACATATAATCATCGACTAATTATTTAATAGACTTCTAAGGTGACGTTGACGTCAATTTAATTTAAGGCATTGATCATAAATATGTAATCACAACCACATAAATTTTATAATATATAAATAAATTAAATTTAGTTAATTATGAGTTACCTGTTTAACAGGTTAAAACCATAATTTATCTTATATTCTTTAATATCTCAAAGTTAACTACCATAAATATTTCTACTTTCCTTCTTTTCTTTTTTCTACCCAAATTAATATCAAATTACCATAAAAATAGTATGTTTCCACATTGTATGGTACTAGTTCATATATAATAGTACAACACCATCAATGTATATAATTATTCACATTACATAGCTCAATGTTTCACATGTAATAGTATTGACTCCACATACTTAGTACGATATCATATTAGTAGTAATTAGTCACATTATATAGTATTACCATTAGTATTAACCAATTTACGGATAATTCTTCACATTACATGGCATATTTCTCACATGTAGTAGTATAGACTTGCATAGCATAGTATTGACTCCACAAACTTTGTACGGTCAGTCCATATTAGTAGTAATTAGCCACATTATGAAGTATTATCCGCAATACTAACCAATGTGTGTAATTATTCACATTACAAAGTATAATGTCTCACATGTAATAGTATTGACTCCACATATTTAGTACGGTCTCATATTAGTAATATTAGTTACATTATATAGTATTATCATTAGTACTAACCAATTTACTATAATGTCTCACATGTAATAGTATTGACTCCACATATTTAGTACGGTCTCATATTAGTAATATTAGTTACATTATATAGTATTATCATTAGTACTAACCAATTTACTGATAATTTTTCACATTACATGGTATATATCTCACATGTAGTAGTATAGACTTACATAGCATAGTTTTGACTCTACATACTTAGTACGGTTTCATATTAGTAGTAATTAGTCACATTATAAGTATTTTCATTAGTCCTAACCAATGTGTGATAATTCTTCACATTACATGGTATATGTCTCACATGTAGTAGTATAGACTCACATAGCATAGTATTGACTCCACAAACTTAGTATGGTCCCATATTAGTATTAATTAGCCACATTATGAAATATTACCATTAATATTAACCAATGTGTATAATTCTTCACATTACATGGTATATGTCTCACACGTAGTAGTTTAGACTCACATAGCACAATATTGACTACACATACATAGTACGATCTCATATTAATAATAATTAGCTACATTATGAAGTACTACAATTAGTACTATCCAATATGTATTAAAATATAAATTATGTATATTAAAATATATTATGAATTTTTTAAAAGGTTAATATTAATTATTCAACACAAAATATTATATATTGTTTATTATAAAATATTATTATACACAATTATTTATTTATTTTTATAATAATTTATTAGTTTGTAATTTACTATTGATGTGGTTAAATATTACAATGAATGTGGTCAAATAATAGTATAGTACAACTACTTATAGTAATAGTATTATGACTTGTTAGTAACATGTTAAATAGGTTATTTATTAATGAGGTGTCATAATTCTATTGGTTATAACTTACGTCATGTGAAGTGACGTCACCTTATAATTTTCCATTAATAAAACAATATCAATTGATTAAGAACATCCGAACTTGAACTCTGTATGTTTTAAAAGATCTACTAACTTGCATAATTTGGACTCATGTTTCAATTTTCTTATGTGAGTCCCAATATAATTATTTGTTCTTTTATTAGTTTTAGAAGTTCTTTTGCATAATGTTTTCAAATTTTACATCATAACAAAATCCTCTTAATATTAGTTAACTAACATTCTAAAATTTGAAATAGTATATTTTAAAAAATTATTTTTAATTATTAAAAGAATGTTTTAATTAGTAATTTTTTTTAATCTTATCTAATCATACAAGTTTATTTATGTTAATAAACAATATTCAGGGTAGTAGCAAAAGTGGGATTCAAAAATAATTGGAGGACAATTAGAATAGTGTTACATTTACAAGAACTTGTTCATGCCTACCACAATAATGTTCTTTTTAATTACTATTTTTTTTTTGTTTGAAAAAATAGGAAATTAGTATTGATCAGGAATACAACTAGTCTAAAAAATATGACTTTTTTTTTTTTTTTTTTTTTTTTTTGAGTGAGTCTAAAAACTATGAATTGCTAAAAAGGAAATGGATGAGGGAAAAAAGAACAACACTGTCATTTCCTTTCTTAATTCATGGAAAGTGCAAGAAGGCAAACTTATAAAGTACAGCTATATTTAGCAATACATGCCTTAATGCCATTGAAAGGATTGTTCATGTGACAAAAGATAAGACAAAACGGAAAAGTAATAACTATAAGTGCGAACCCATGTTTGATGATGGGCTCATCTCTATCCAATAGGCATGGCCTGGAATTGATTAATTGAATTTGTACCTATTTCTATTTCTTTTTCCCAAAGTCTTGAAAATATTACCAATCATTAATTTCAATTTTCAATTTTGTGTTTTTGATTTGTTTTGTCATTACTTGGAGATTAAAAGATTCTCATAATCTTTGAAAGAATTACGAGGAATCATTTATAAAAGAATAATAACTAATATGTAATGAATGCAATATAATTCTTAGAAAGAAGTAAGAACGATATTTACATTATTTCTTCATAATTACGGAAACATGTATTTTGGTTGAAACTAGGAACATAAATTGAAAAATGTAATTCTGGCCGTTTAGTCTATAATAATCTGTACATTTTTCTTGTTAACGATACAGAAGATGGATTTTTTCTTTTTATTCGAATTAGTTTAATGTAAATTTTAAACGAAACAATTGTTTTTAATGATATATAATAAATGAAACACTAAAATAATAGCTGGAAAGAAGGAATGAATTGCAGTCATCACCCCTCAACTTTGAACTAATTGCAGTGACCCTTCATGACTTTCACAAATTTTAATAAAGTCCTATTTAGATGTATTTAGGCACGACTGTTATGAATTTTCAAATTTTAAAACTCAAAATAAACTCACCGTTTTCATTGAATGGCATTACTCCTATGACTTAAAACTTAGAAGACAACATTTAACACACATTCTCTCTCTCTCTCTCTCTCTTTTTTTTTTAAGTATTAAAAAACTTTAGTGGCTTCATATTTTCCCAAAACCAAACATCAGTCAAATTTATTTTTAACAATTAATCAAAATTTTCATACATTTTTATCGAAAATATTAAAGTTCCTATTTTTGGGGTCAATTGGAACGAAATTACACAGTAATTTCTATTCAACACCTCCCTTTAGTTAATAAGTTCTCAATTTTTTTTTTTTAAATAATTGAAATATTTATAATATTTAATTGACCGGAACATATCTAAAAAATAAAATTTTAATTTATGTTATCAGTCTTTCCAAATCAACAAAATATCAGCTGACCCCATATTTTCCAAAGTACTTTATTTTCATTTTTCATCCAAACAATGTTTCGATATCGTTCCAAAACTTTAGAACCATAAAATGATAAAAACAAATGAGCCAAAATCTATCCAAACATAGTCATTAAGTTTCGGGGGTGGATGCGATTAGCTCAAAGTTCAAAGGAGGAAATGCAATTATCTCCGGATAGAACAGCCTTTATTAATTTCCAGTTTTATAAAAAAGTGATTAGTAATACTATACGACGAAAAAGGGCGGAAAAAAAGAACTCCTATATATACGGGCAAGGTGTAATCTGTAAACTATCTTTTTTTTCCAATTAGAAGAAACCAAAAAATGAAAACTAGAGCACTCATTTTCAATTTTCTTTTTGCATCTGCTCTTGTTTACGGATCCGTACAAGGGCGACCGTTGCTGTTGTCGACCACCAGGCCTCGCCCTGATGATGCGGCGTCGTTCGCTCGTTGGTTGGTTTCTCAGAGCTCATGGGGTGTCCTCAAGTAATGGCATCTCCCCTCACTCTCATTTATTCTTTATATTTTAAATCTGGAAAAATTGTAGCTAGAAATTTTGTTTTGTTGTGTGATTTTGAATTCTTAAAGTCAACTAAAGTTTTACTATTGGTTGTTCTTGATTCGTGAATTTATATTGATTTTGTTCATTTAAAGGTCTGGTTTCTCGGGCTTAATTTCATTTTGTCCCCTTCAACTATATATCTTCAATGACTACTTTGTCCTTTCAACTATCCTTTATACTTTAATTGCAGGAGGCCATTAGTTCCAGCTTAATGAAATGATTGAACTAAAAATTTGTGGCTAATTGAGATTCATTTCGCCATTTGGCTGTATAATTGATGATTGGCACAAGAGTAGATATATATATTAAGTATATGTTTGTTTCTTGTATTTCAATTGATTTCTTGATTTATGGTTTGTTGCTTATTAACGTATGACTTAAATATGTTATCTGTATATATGCAACTTTACACATCTTGAAAACTTATGAATTGCCAAAAAGCTAATAAATTCCATTTTACTTTCCAGCACAATATCCAGTGAGTGGGGTGGTGCACCATTCGGGTATGTCTGAATTTAATTCAAATCCTACTTCTTTGTTAATTAAGTACAAAGATATTATGTTTCTCATCTAAAACGAGCTTCAAATTTTGCTATGTTTTATGGATTATAGAAAGTTCTTTGTTTAGGCTTTAAAAGTATTGGTACTTTGCAGGAATGTGGTTTCATTTAGTGATGGCTTACCCGACAAAGGCACAGGTGTTCCCTACTTCTACCTGACAACACTTGATCCAACAGCAAGTAATGCTTTGAAAGACCAAAGATCTTCCTTAACTATAAGCGAATATAGCCTTGGATCTTGTGGCAAAACTGACCCCGAGAATCCCACTTGCGCAAAAATTACACTCATAGGAAAGGTTGTTAATATCGTAACATAGTACACTAGCTCAAGTTATTTTATAGTGTTGAGTAAAGCTATTGGTTAGTGAAAGCTTTTCTGTTGGAATTTCAGTTAAAAGTAGTTGAAGGGAATTCCAAGGATGCTGAATTTGCTAGAACTGCATTGTTCACAAAGCACCCTGAGATGAAAGGTAAGTGAACTTCTCCGAATTTTTTTGTTCATTTGATTATGAAAAAGGCTAAATTCTACTTTACCCCCTTCAACTATCTTCAGTGATGCTTTGCCTCCTCTAACTATCCTTCATGCTTCAATTGCACCAGACATTTAATTTCAACATATTTTCGTCAAAACGCCTAAGATTTCCCCCTTTACCCTCATATGTATAAACACAACTTGAGGCATTTCTCTAACGAACTTGAAAATATGCCGAATCTAATGATTTGGTGCAATTGAAGCATAGATAATAGTTGAAGGGGGATTGACCAAAAAAAAATAGTTGAAGGGGGTAAATTGGGTAATGATATGTAGTCAGAGAGGGCAAAATGGAATTCAGCTGAAGTTTCGATTTAACATATTAATTCTTTGAAATTTTGGCAGGATGGCCTAAAAGTCACAATTTCCAGGTGTACAAATTAGACATTGAGAATATATTTATGATAAACTGGTTTGGAGGTCCTAAGCCTCTCACTGTGGATCAATACTTACATGCCAAATTGTGAGTAGAGCAGTTATAAACTTATAGCCTTCTTGTCTGTTTAGTTATTATATTTAGTTATGTATGACGACAGCTTTGTCCTGAAGTAGATGTAATATATATCGAAAATGCAATAAAAGGTAATGATTATTCGTGCAATCTTACTTGATATTGAACTCTATCGTCTAACAGGAACAAACTCACAGCAACTTCTTGATTGTAGTTCATCCATTGTGTTTATGTGGTCTAATCAACAGAAGACTGGACTCTATTGTTTTCCGAATTATTCGTCGATATCATGTAAAAAAAGAATATTATCGATTATGATTGATTCAAGAAAATAATACAGATAACCGAATTGTAAATAAAAACTTATTTGATTGAACTTTTATTGTTCATCCATCTCATTGTATGTATGGAACTGTGTAATGGACTTAACATGTACTGTTTCTGTGAATTGATTGAATGATTGTAATTCTTTCTGAACTTGCATTTTGCTACTTCTAAACTTAGATGCATCATGTTTTTGAATTTTGAGAATGATTTGGAGCTTTGTGTACATAGCCCAGCTTGTCTTATTTAACATGTTAAGTGCAAAATTCTGATATCAGGATGTCAGTGGAGTGGATTTAATCTGAATTTGGCTGGATTCATTCCAATGTTTATCTAATTAGAGATCCGTTATTCCAAGTACATGGAGACAATATCGATCTACTTCATACGATAATAAATAAAAAATTATATAATATGTACAATGTATAATATTTTATTTATTTAAGTAATTTGAAAAAAATCCAAAACTCGACCTAATTGAATGGTATTTGAAATTGAATACAACATAATATAAATTTAAGGTCCAGACAAAGAATAAAGTTCTTGGATAATTAAAAAGAAAAAACAATTTAAGGAAAAATACATGATCAAAAATTTGTTTCAAGTGTATGTTTTGATCATTTAAATATTGAAAACTTTTCGAAAAAAAATTCGAGAACGTTTTATGAACAATATGAAAAAATGTTACTAAATTAAGAAAATAAAAGTTTTAGACATCTAATTTCAAAATTATACTTTATTTTTGTTTCCATTAAGTTTTACACATAAATTTTTCGATATTTTTTTACAGAAGTACTACAAATTTTGATTATGGATATAAAGGCTTGCATCCACACAGATGCAATTTTTTTTATTCGAGTTACTGAAATGCAATTTAAGTTATAAAAAAAATCAGTTGATGCCCAACCCCCGGAATTTCACGAAACCGGATAACGAACAGAAAAATGTTGGTGAACGACGATTATGATTCAATTCTTAATATGAAACGAAATTCATCCGTTTAAACTTGTTCTAAGAAAAGATTTCACTGAAAAGAAAAATGTTGGTTCCCCTCTGCAATTGCAACCGCCATTTCTCATTTCTCCCTTCCAAAACCCTCCTAAACACCCCAATTCCAAATTGTCAGTACCCCAACTTACAATTTAAACCCCTCCGCCGCCGATTTTCCGTTTCCGCCTCCGCCGAGACGGAAAGCCAAATTCTTCCCCAGTCCGCCATTCATCGTATAGCCGAAAAGCTCCGTAGCCTTGGGTATGTTGAAGAAAGTACCAATAACGAACCCCTAACTCCTGGCCCCAATTCTCCTGGAGAAATCTTTGTCCCTCTACCGACCCGTTTGCCCAAGTACAGAGTCGGTCATACGCTCGACTCGAGCTGGAGCACGCCCGAGAACCCTGTTCCTGAACCCGGGTCGGGGAATGTGATACAAAGGTTTCATGAGGTAAGGAGTAGGGTAATGGAGGAGGAAGAGAGGATTAGGAAAAGCAGGGAGGGGAAGAAAGAGAGTGTGGCCCCGAGTTTGGCGGAGCTTACGTTGCCGGAGAAGGAGCTGAGGAGGTTGAGGAGTGAAGGGATTGGATTGAGGAAGAAGTTGAAATTAGGAAAAGCTGGGATCACGGAAGGGATTGTGAACGGGATTCATGAGCGATGGAGGAGGAACGAGTTGGTGAAGATAACTTGCGAGGATATTTGCAGGATGAACATGAAGAGAACTCATGATTTATTGGAGGTTAGAAGTGTGCTGCATTGAATTCGATGTTTCGAAATTGAGCAAATGACTCACTATGCAAGTAATGAGAAAGCATAAGTTCAAGACACTAAAAATATTTTGTACTATTTTCATTTATAATGTTCTTTCAATTGAGTCATATAATTTGAGAAATTTCACTGTCTGAATGCATTACCGATGATGAATAAGAAAGAGAAAAGGGAATGTAGGGATTGAACTTAATAATTTACTCATGATGTGTGGAGTTTTGAAGGAAAACACCCATATAACCTGTGAAATTGGAGGCTTGTGGTTTTTGCACAATGAATTTGTTTTTGTAGTTTGATTTTCTTTTCCTGTTAGTTTCTTCATAATATTTAGGAGTTGCTTATATAGCATCTCATTATGTACTGTTGTGGTTGGTATTGAGAACTTCGTATATCAAAGCAATCTGATGTGAAAAAAAATTAGTTCTCATTTACATAGTGAGTAGGAACTGATTTAAGTGTTGTCATCTATTGCTGCCTCCTCTACCTCTAGAACTTCCTAATCTATGAGAAGTTTTGACCAAGATAATAGTATGCTCTTAAATCAGCAAATATGTTTATTATTTGAAGTGTTACTTTATGCTGGTCTTGGAAGAGCATATTTGAAGTCGAATTTTCTAAAGTTGATACTATGCCTTTCCCATCAATTTTTTTTTTATATATAATCTGGTGTGCATTAAATTGAATTCTCAGCTAGACTTTTTCTGAATAGGAAACCTTATGATTTAAAATTCTTGTCTATGTTTGACAATATATTCATTTGCTAGATTTGGGCAATCTCAGTATAACATATTTCTTAATCGTCTTAAATTCTGCAGAGAAAAACTGGAGGTTTAGTTATTTGGAGATCTGGAAGTAATATAATATTGTACAGAGGACCCAATTACAAGTATCCTTACTTCTTCACTGATAATAATTTGACAAATGACTCTTCTTCTGAAGAATCTTCTGATACGGACACGAATCAAAGAATACTCAGTCAATCTAGTAAACATCCACCAATCACCAGTGCAGTGGAATCTCTTGGATTGAACTCTAGTACACTCAATTCTCATCCACCCCTAATACAAGGGGTGGGTTTGCCAAATAGAGTACGTTTTGAGCTCCCTGGTGAGGCACAGCTTGCTGAAGAAGCTGACGCTCTTCTTGAAGGACTTGGGCCGCGTTATAATGATTGGTGGGGCTACGATCCTTTGCCTGTTGATGCTGATCTTTTGCCAGCAGTTGTTCCTGGATACAAGAGACCATTCCGTCTACTTCCATATGGAGTGAAACCTAAACTGACGAACGATGAGATGACTACATTGAAAAGACTTGGGCGTCCTTTGCCATGCCACTTTGTTTTAGGTTAGTTATCTCTTTTTCTTCAGATTATCACCTAAACTAACACATGACAAAATGACAATATTTCCCCCACCCCCTCTCAAATTGTTAATGCTACTCTCAGTTGTATGGGGGTAATTAGGGCTTGATCACATACCCTAGTCTCAAATCAGTTGATATTACTTGACATGCAACCTCTTGGAGACCCAAGCAGTTAAGGATACCAGTGGGGCAGGGGGTTATTGAAAATTACTTTTAGTCAAAGTTATATACGGAGTATAAAAGAAATTTGATTTTCTAGATGTAGTTAATCTTTCAAGCTGACACATATTCCTTCTTCACTTGTCTGTTTCTCAGGCAGAAATAGGAAACATCAAGGCTTGGCTGCTTCCATCGTTAAGCTTTGGGAGAAATGTGAAATTGCAAAAATTGCTGTCAAGAGAGGAGTTCAAAACACAAATAGTGAAATGATGGCTGAAGAGTTAAAGGTTTGTGAATTAGATACAGTTTATTAATGCAGATATTATCTTCACCCTTATGGTCTATGAACTCATGTGGTGAGAGTATGAGCAGTTTATTGCCTGAAATATTTTCATAGGCATCTTTTGAATGAAAATAAACTCTTGCAGAGGCTGACTGGAGGGACATTGCTTTCAAGGGATAAAGAATTCATTGTTTTCTACAGAGGGAAGGATTTCTTGCCAGCTGCAGCCTCTTCAGCTATAGAAGAGCGGAGGAGAAATGGGATAAATGTGGCAAAAACCAACAAAATTGACAGCTTGAATGTGAAGGAACATATGCATGGGACAAATGAATATGCCGCTGAAGTTGAACATAATGAAGAAAATGATAAAATATTGCAGGGTCGCTCTGAAAGAAGGAAGCTGAAGTTCAAAGATACAGCAATGGAGAGAACAAAAACCAAGTTATCCATGGTACCCATTGGTCAATTTTCACAGTTGTCAAATTCTTTTGCCAAATCTTCTATCCATGTGTGATATTGATTTTTTCCAAAGGCCTTAGAAAAAAAAGTCAGGGCAGAGAAGCTTTTAGAAGAGCTAGCAAAAGAAGAGATATGCCAACCAACTGAAAGAGATAAAGAGGGCATAACTGAAGAAGAAAGATATATGCTGAGGAAAGTGGGTCTGAGGATGAATGCATTCCTACTTTTGGGTGAGTGACTTGTAGTCAACTGTTTCATTAGAGAAACTTGTTTGCTAGCACTATGGGTGACAATAGGTTGGCCCAGACCAACGCGGCCCAACCTAACTCTTCTTTTTCTGTTTTGTTGGGTTGGGTAATGTAAAATGCATGCTTTCAATTTTTTTACAAAAACACTATATATATTATTTACAAACAATTTGGTTAGATCATGCTTACACCCATTTTATTTATCTAGAATATTCTAAAAACCATATTTTCTTATGGTGTATTTATGTATGTATTTTAACTCTATACACAACATAAGCAAAACTTTTTCAGAGAACGGGTCGACATCGACCCAACCGGTTTTGACCCGTACCATTTTTTATACGACTCATTTAAACCCGTAGAAAGCGACCATATTTCACCAACCCATTTTGACTCTTTCGAACCTAACTGAACCCGCGCATTTTCAACCCTTAGTGAGCACATATTAGCCCACTTGAAATATAGTAGTGGGGTACAAAATCAATGTGAAGTTTATCTTGCAATTACATCTTTCATCATTTGCAGGTCGCCGAGGAGTTTTTGATGGAACAATTGAAAACATGCATTTGCACTGGAAATACAGGGAACTGGTAAAGGTATGTATTGGCAGGAGGAGCATTGACGAGGTTCATGGAGTAGCACGGACTTTAGAGGCTGAAAGTGGTGGCATATTAGTCGCAGTTGAGAGAGTTAGTAAAGGTTATGCAATCATCGTTTATCGCGGAAAAAACTATAAACGCCCTGCTTCTTTGAGGCCTCAGACACTTCTAAGTAAAAGAGAAGCAATGAAACGTTCTTTGGAGGCACAACGTCGTGAGGTATAGTTATTTGTGCTAATGAACTGAACTTTTGTATTCCTTTTTATCGCCTTATGAGAAATTAGATCCTAGTTATATGCTCTAGCAGAATATCACATCTCTGGTATGCTTTTGTGTTGTCCTAATTTAAGTTAAGTACAAGTAATAGAAAAATGGTTTGGTCTTTTACAATAATATGTAAGAAATATTACGTCATTACTCAAATGAGCCACTTGCATGGCTGTTCTAGTTTGGTAAATGACTAGAGGTACATGTGATATATGCTAAAAGAATGTTTTCTGAATTTCTTGACTGCTAGCCTTAAGAAGGTTAAATTCCTGATCTTGGGGAAATTAGAGTAGCAATTTTTGGTGTTTTCTGATGGTTTTTTATGTTGTTTGGCAGTGGATATATGTCTACTGAAACATTTATTTAAGGTTTTAGTATTTATTTCTTTATTTTGGTAAATTCAAATCTCTTGAATGGAATTTGAGATACAATCTTATAAGATGCAGTTGGCTTAAATACTGAATCTTATCAGTTCTATTTTCTATTTTTCCTATATTCTCTCTTCCCTTAACTTTTGGCATGTCAATCAACTGATGTTCCACCATGTCTTATGCATCTTTTCCATCTGATGCAGTCGTTAAAACTGCACGTTTTAAAGCTCAACAGAGATATCGATGTATTGAAGCTCAGACTGGTAAATTCATTCCAGATTTACTTCTTTTCAGCCACTTACTTTGTCAATTGAATGATTTAATAATTTTGGAGCTATATTTCATTCCAGGACAAAAATGAACCTGCAAATGCTAAGCAATTAACAGAAGATGTGGAGCATGGATTTGTAAGTTGTACTTGATGTTTTACTGATGCTCTTTTCAAACATTTTTTTGATCAATTTCACCATTCAGGCTATACACCATATATTATCTTCTCCCAGGTCAAGGAGCAGGAGGTAAATCAAAATCTTTATGATGAAGGCGAAATATTTCAAGAAGATCCTCAAAGTGATTACCGGTCTTACTTTAAAGAACCTGCCAATGAGGAGATAAATGAAAATCATTACGGTGAAGGTGAAATATTTCAAGAAGATCCTCAAAGTGATTACCGGTCTTACTTTGAAGAACCTGCCAATGAGGAGGTAAATGAAAATCATTATGGTGAAGGTGAAATATTTCAAGAAGATCCTCAAAGTGATTACCCGTCTTACTTTGAAGAACCTGCCAATGAGGAGGTAAGAAGTCAGCATTTAGTTTCAAGGTTTATACTGATATATAACCGCTCCTTTTTCTAATGAGTGTGGCCTAATAAGGTGGGCGTTTTTCCTCATTTTGCAATATATAAACCCTGGACATACATGCAAAAGTTATTTGTTAATGCTTTTGTAAATCTTGACATGCAAAAGTTACCTTTTTTAATGAGAATACAAATTAGCTTTTTGGATAAGTGTTACTGCATAAAGGATGATGGGGGTAACTCTCATCCAAAACAGGAATTAGGTATTAGTATTCAGTTTTCGTTACTTATATTTTTTTAACGATACATCTGATCCATTAAAAACGTGGAGTCTGGTGGTTCTCCACTAACCACAATGAATTCCTGTTACCATCAATTTTGGCCTACTATATTGGAGTGTTTTTAATCAATTCACATTGGCCAAAAAGGGTGTATAGATGGGCATGTAAGACTAGCCAATAACTGCAAATCTTTGCATATAACTATTTATGATGGTTTGTTAATCTTTATTAGTCATGACTCGTGTGTGTTATGATGTGAGGATGGGTTATTTTTTTCCTGAATTTTGACTCTGTAATGTAGCTAAGGCTGTCATTTTCAAATTTGTTACCCATGTACACAGCATATTTGAAATTTATGGGTCATCTTGTGGCCTTTTTTCCCATAGTTTTGTATTTTAAAGCTGAAACCATAATTTAAGTATTTATTTATCTGCATAACCTATCAATTGGTTTGCATTGAAGTTTGTCTCAGTGTGGCTGTTACTGCTGTTAGGCTTATGTCTGCTCTTGAATTTTATTGTGGGAAAATGAAAACGAAAGAAAAACCAATCATTTGAAACAAGTAAAAGAAAAAATCCAAGATGCCATTGTAAAGCAAATTGTGATAAAGACTGTTGCAGAAAACAATAATGATATTCTTCCCTACCAAAGATTCGAGCACAGCTTATTATGACTCTTTGCCTACATGAGTATTTATGTTTATCCATAACCTTTTATGGGTTTTCTTCAAATATTCTTTGTAATTTTCCTTGTGCAAGACAAATGCTTCACAAATTTGACTACTGTTATTATGTTACAATGTCTTTGTGGTATCATGATAGAAGGCTATGGAATGCCTTGAGACTGTTGCGACTGCTATGCACCCAGAGGATCTCACCCACACTACGAAAGGTTCTTTGGATGTTGTTCAGCAGGACTTACCAGCAGACATCTCTTCACAATCTGAAGTCAAAGGAGATTATTTATTTGACGTAACACAAGGGCTTCAAACTACATCAGTTGTTAATAAAAGCGAAGTTTCTTTTAAAACAAATGAGCAAAATGGAAATGTTGAACGTTCATACCGGCCCAGGGTAAATTCTGAGTTTTATTTTGTCTGTGCATAAACAATTATGTTGAATAATTCTAAATTGATGCATGTCATGTTGATATCAGTCTCAAGATCGAAGAAGCACTTCAACCTCTACTTATTTCCAACGTTCTAGAGGTATGGAGTCTGATGTTGGTTACCGGAAGGCTGAATTACAACCCTTGATTGATAGAGCTAAAATTGAGAGACCATCAATGATGCCTTTCAGAGAATCACAGCTTTCAAATAAAGAGAGGCTTCTTTTAAGAAAGCAGGCCCTCAAGATGAAAAAACGACCCGTGCTAGCTATCGGTAATGTTATAGTTCTTCTCTTCCATTTGCTGCTTATTGTTGCTCTGTTCAACTCCACTATATGTAAGTGGTCCCACAGGACTGGACACTCAATAGTTTTACTCTCATGCTTTCAAAGATTAACACTTTTGCTCCCAACTTTTCAAAAGATTTTGCACAATTCGTACTTATCCCCCATTCCATCCAATGTTGCTCTTTGGTTCCTGTAGGACAGTCTCTATTTTGCTTTTTTGGTCCATAAGATGGTCTCTGTTTTGCACTTTTGGTCGCATGATTGTCTTTGTTTTGTGCTTTTGGTCCCAAATTGGATAGAAAGTTGAAATGACAAAATGTGAAAAAAATAATAACAAATTAGGGACCAAAGTCCAAAAGTGCTATATTTAAGGCACCGGACTAAAAGTGTTTTGTCCTTGGTACTAAAAATGCATTTTCCCATGTGTAAACTTTATTGTTAACTTCAAGACGTTTTTTCTTACTTTTCTACTACAATGAAAAATGCTGAAGTATTAATGTTTACTTGTTATTAGTGTTCCTATTTAACGCAAACTAAATTGTAGCTTTGTGCATGATGAAAGCACTTGACACCAGCTTCTTACCTTTGTTGTGATCCTTTAGGAAAAAGCAATGTTGTTTCTGGAGTTGCTAAAGCAATAAATGAACACTTTCAAAAATATCCTCTTGCAATAGTGAATATCAAAGGCAGAGCCAAAGGGACATCGATCCAGGAGGTGATTTACAATCTGGAGGTCTGTATTTTAAAAGTTTAAGTACTTATTTCCAGGCAAAATTACATTTTTAGTTCCACGACACAAGACTGGACCATCATTACTTATGGTCTCGTGTTTTGTATGATTATACTTTTGGTCCCAATTTTCTAGTTCTTTTTTACTTTTTGGCCCACACTTTATATAATTGCACTTTTAATTTCACCTTTTCAAATATTTTGAACTTTTGGTCCAATAGAATAGTTTATGTTGAGCACTTTTGGTACCATAGGATTGTCTCAATTATGCGCTTTTGGTCCCAAATTAGATGGAAAGTAGATGATGGGACCAAAAGTGCAAAACTTGTGAAGTAAGGGATCAAAAGTGATGAAGGTCAAATCCTCTTGGGACTAAAAATTCAAAAGTTTCCCTTATTTCCATATAGATTGTGAAATTAAACTTCACTATCCTATCCTCTCAGCAAGCTACGGGTGCTGTTTTTGTGTCTCAAGAACCGAGCAAAGTTATACTGTACAGAGGGTGGGGATCAGGAGCGAAAACAGACCGAGCTAGAGCCGACTCAGCCGGTGAAGAAATGATGGCTCGACCTATTGTATCTCCTGAGCTCATATCAGCAATTAGACTTGAGTGTGGATTGAATTCCTCCGCAGAAGAAAAAGAGGGATAGCTGGTAAAGATATCTTTTGCTTTAAGTCTGCAAATTAAATATATTGCATTGTCATTTCTACAAATTCTAGCTACAAATATCTTTCACATTCTTTGTAATCTTACTCAGACGTTTGTACAGAACACTGGTATATTTCATATATGTATATTTATACGGGAAAATTCTAACGAAGATTGAGGGCCTGTTTGTTTGGCGTTTCCCAAAATTTTTTCGTGTTTGGGAAATGCCAAACAAACATGTTTTCTATTTTTCGAAATAAAATTTTCATCCATTAATTTTCTCAAACTACTCTCTCAAAAGCCAAACAAACAATAATTTTCTTATCTCTAAACAAAACCTATACAAACTCTACTTTGATTTGACATAAAGTAACACATCTCTTACACAATTTATCTCACATAACAAACATGATTTGACATAAAGTCTTACACATCTTACACCTACAACCAAACTCTTCCAAAAAAACCTATACATACTTTATTTCTCAAACCACTCTCTCAAAACCCAAACAAACAACATTACGCAAATCGAGATTATTTCACAAACCTCCACTACTCTCCCAAACTACTTTCCCAAACGCCAAACAAACAGGCCCTGACTTATTCCACTTTTCACTATTTAGAGTGAGAATGAAAAAATATCTATGCAAGATTTAAAGCTTCGTTTAGGTATGGAATTACATTCCTCAAATACCTTCTTTTATCGCACTTTTGAATTAGTACCATAATAGTTATGTTGAGAATTTTTTAGTTTTTGAAATTTTAGAGAGTAATATTACATTACAAACTTATATGGATTCACCATCCGACTTTGACTCTTGACTTTTGTATGATATTATTCCTTGCTCTCGTTATTCTTGTTTCATTTATCTTTTACGTATAGTTTTACGTAAAAGATTAAAGCTGAAACTTTTAGGGATTTAATGACATCAAATTATGATACTTTATGTGAAAGCATAATTGGAAAAATGAATTATATTTTGAAAAATAAAATTTTATTTTGAGAAAAATAAAAGTTTTGGAATAGAGGGTGTATTTTATATATGTAGCAGTTGACAACCTTATATTCTAATTTAAAAAATTCGTGAGGCCGTATATAACTTTTTATTGAAAAGAAAATTCAAATTAAAAATTAATTTGACTAAAACAAATTTATTGTACTTATCATATAATTATTTTTTATTCTAAAAGTGATATCCCTTCACTAAATAAATGTATTTCATTTATTATATTAGATTAGACCAAACTTGGTCATCAAGAATTATCCATTTCCCCCAATGAATGGTGCATGTGCGCCACTAAAATGTACTTCCCGACTTATTTTTCTTGCTCTTTTTACTATTTTAGAAAAAGGTAAAAGTTAAAAATATAATACTTTTTATATTTATGTCCATAAAATTAGTACTTGAGAATTAATAAGTCAAATCATCATTTCACAAAATGAAGTAATATTGAGAAAAATAATGTTATTTAATAAAAATATCATATAAAATATCATCTTTTTTTGTTTTCCAATGATTTAGTCTCTTTCGAGGCACGTCAGACATATAATGTGAAAATATTTCCCAACAAGGTCATATAAAATGCTATGGAACCAAGAAATAATATACTTAAAAAGAATATAAGAGTAAAAAAATTGAAATAGAAAAATTGTAGAGGAGTTAAATAGAAATATTGTATATTTTTGTCTATAAAAAATTGAATACATTTTGTGATCTCTACCTTTTCCAATGAAAATAAGGTTCAGAACAATAATGTTAACACAAGGAGTACTAATATAGTAGTATTATACTGTATATTCTATTTTGTGATTCATTAATGCCAATAATAACTATGATAATTCCTGCCACAAGTCTCTTTCCTTATCCGAAAACATACAAAGAGAGAGAGAGAGAGAGCGGAGAATGTGCGTGTGTTTGTGCGCTAGAGAGAGAAACAAGTAAAAAAAAAAAAAGAGACGGCACGAAAAACATTGCAAACAAGGGTTTGTATTTCCTTTATTTATTTTATATATACCCCTACTTTTCTTTCGTTCAACGCCAGAACCTAAAAGCAATCATCATTTCTCTATTTCATCATGTTCTTCCGACCATCACCTAGCCATCATTATGCCCACAAACTCACTGCATCTGCGTCAAAACTTTCATCATTATCGAAGAAAAGAAAAGAAAAAAGAAGTCACTTATTTGCTCATGTGTCAGTTATTCATGATGATGGAGGGAGGAACAAGTTTTGGAGTGAAAACTTAAAAGGGCTCCACTTTTTTGCCCAATACTCAAAGTCATGAAACTTTATTTCTTCTTTCTTCATGGGGAATCAAGCATCATGGTCCGATCACTTACCAAATATGTATCACTTTTCTATGTTTAAAAACCTTGTAAGTTCTTTTGTTTTTGTGATAGATCTTGGGTTTATAGATTCAAGAATATTGTTATAGTGTACGGTCATAATTTAAGATTCAGTCATTTGTCGTTCTGATTCGTAGTATTAATGGGTGTGGATTAGCTAATCAAGAAGACAAAATAAGTAAAAAATTAGTCAAGTTGTACTGTGTATTGTGTGTGTGTGTGAAACTCTATGTATGGCGGCAATTGTAGTGCATATATATGTTTGTGTGTGTGAAGCAAAGGTCTTTTCTTTTCTAGCTTCCCTCTTGATTGTACTTGTTTCAATTTTTGTTTGTTTTGATTTTGTCTTGTGGTTTGTATTTTAACAGATCTATGTTATTACTACTATTCTTGTGTTTATGTAAGATTGTATATTTCAATTAATTGAAGGAACCAATTATTTGTGTTTGTGGATATATATTATTAGGGTTTGTATACTTGAGATTTAGGGTTTGGTCTTGTTTCTTTCAACTTTCAATTTTCACCTGCAGAAATATGTTTATGGTTATAAATATGAATGAAAATAAAGTTCTCCAATTTAATATTTTTTCGTTGATCTTGATCTGATTGTGTTTGTTTGTAGAGATGGGATTCATTAATTAATTCATTATGAAACATCTTTAATTGATTTCTCATGACTTGCAATAATTAATGATAATTATTAAGAGGACCTGGCCTATAAATGTATATCTAGTGCAGATCATGAGTTTTAGTGTAGATAAGAAATCTGCAGCTACTTGATTGCTATTTACATTTCCAAAGTCCTATACCCCTATGATGATGATCAGCGGGTTAATTTGTTTTGCTTTTTGTAGAACCTATGGCTAAACAAACATAGCATTGGTCAAGATCAAGTTTATGCTCGCATATCATTTTATTTACATATTAATCTCAACTACTATTATTTTATTTATATATGCCAAATGAACTAATTTGATCCACATACATGAACTGTATTGAGCGACTTAGATTATTTTTATTGGTATTTTAAATTAGTAATGTTCAATTTATGTTCAAGTTGATTTCATATATCGATATCAAAACTCATAAGATGATTGTGGATTGTAATCAAACTGATTTTTAAAGTCATAAAATACATTTGCATTACTTTTTAAAGTCATATAAAAGAAAATAAGATGGTGTTTTATATAATCTCAACGTCTTTCATAGAGAAGTATAGATGTAATCTCAACGTCTCTCATAGAGAAGTATAGATGTATGTGTTAAATTTTTGTTTTTCATAGATATGAGATGTATTATGTTTGAATATATAAGTTGAAATCTGAGTTAGCTAAACTCATATTTCATTTAGAATAATTTTGGCTTACCTTGCGAAACCGCGAGACCGAGCCAAAACTTAAACAAATAGGTTCTTATATTTGTTTAAATCAAAGTTCACTGAACATTATACTGAAATGCATATATAAACATGTAAAATGAACTTTGTTTTCTAAGAGTAATTAAACACCAATCTATTTTCAGAATGTGTTAAAATATACAAAAGTATTTCACTGCCTAGACGGTTAAATACAATTTATTCAATTATAAATAATTTGATCCATATATATATATATATATATAACATGTGTGCTCTTGTATGTTGCAAACATTACTTGTAAAATGGAATCACTTGCTTTTAATTTATTTTTTTTCAATATTAATTAAAATGTACAAGGGTGAACCCTAATGAAAAATTAGCAACGACCTACAATAATACAATTGGATAATAGATGTTGGGATTGAAAGATGGGTTCTGTTTACATGGGCTTTGCACGTCTTCTCAAGCTCTGATCTATTAAGTCGTCCTTTCTAAAATTTGCCTAAAATCTTAAGTTGAATTAATTGGATCAAAATTGCTAATTAAAAAAAAAACAATTAACTGAATCAAAATTTCATAGTTTTTTTTCGAAAATATAAGGACGTTTCTATTATGTTCTTACTCAATTCAAATTACAGTTTCTATTTTTTTTTTGGTTATCCTTAGAAGTTAATGTTTGAATATTTTAAAAATGCTCAAATGTAACAACTTTGTTTGATTTATAATTCTTTCTGATGTTAACGAAAATTGTTTTCGGAATGTTTCAAACTCTTCTTGAAAATTATTGAAATGTTTACGAAAAAATTATAATATTAATTAGCTGGCCGAAAAATGCTTTGAGAACAAATTTAAATCCATGGTTGGATTAAATAGTTATACATAAATCCATGGTTGGATTAAATAGTTATACCTAGCTACTCGTAATTACTTCTCAAGCTAATCGTGTGGAATTGACGAATGACCTAGTGGTTGAAGACAGGTTATACTTTCTTGAGGCTCTGTATTCAATATTTTTTTTTAATAATCCAGGTGTTCAAACTTACACCAGACTAATCAAGGACCTTCAGAACTCTGAATGAAGTAAATCGCGGAATGTGCCACCACCTATTAGACCTGAATTCTTCATTTGCAACTTGTTAGCATAATTTAAAAATGCAATCAAAATTAATTTTAGACTTAAAAAAAATTTCAAATGTTTGTGAATTTTCTGATGATTATCAATTGTAGACAATTGATCGTGTCTTCATTATTATATTCATTATTTTTTTCAAGTTGTGATTTATAAATTATGTTATCAGTTTCTATCTTGTCCACGTGTCGACTAAAAAATGATTAGGTAAACAAAAAAAAAAGGATAATTAACAAAAAAGAAATGACATATGTTTTGGAGGAAGTCTTTTGGAAGTTGTATTAAGCAAATGAACATTTGGTATATATGAAATTACCAGAAGATATTAAATTTATATTCAAAGTTTTAGTTATTTTAACTTAAATGTAAATGATAGCTACAACTAATTGATAAATGTGGCATCCACCGTTAAAAAGTTATAGATTTGTCAAGGAATTGATTTTTGGGTTCGGCAGGCTCAGAGCCCAAATATGAGCTTAATTGGAGGAAATTTGTGGAGGTGGACATCTTGCACGTGCCTTTAGGTCCACCACTATGACCTGATTTTGGACATTTTAGATTCATACTAGTTTAGATCCCCATTTAAGCTTATACCACTGATGATGCTCTAAGAGAATTTCCGTTGGACGTTATCATTTGAATTATAACTTAGGTGTTTTGCGGTTTAAAACAAAGATATATAGGAAGAGGTGTGTATGATTCACTAGCATTTCATTATTTGTTCAGAGAAATGAACGCGCACGTTAATTTTCAGATAAATTGACTCTTTTAAAACATGTTTAGCTTCTAATTCTCAAAATTGTTATTGTACATCTTGTACTCTGTGATAGCCACTCAAATAGTACGTTGACACCATGTGTACTAGTTTGATGTATCCGAACGCATGAAAAAGTGTAGTCTACACCCGACTTCTCCATTTACAGATAAAATTTATATATAAATATTAATTCACCTAAGTATTTTCTTTCTAAAACTCAACATTCAAACTATTTCTTACATTTTTAAACTAACCGTCTCTTTTTCTAAACAATTTTGCTATATAAACCCCAACCAAAATATATACATTTTCGCATTTTCAAACTCACCATCTCTTTTCTTAAAATTATTCTCCAACCAAATTATAAAATGTATCCATTTAAGTCATTTTGTAATTTAATTAGTGCATAAACTCTTAAAAACATTTGATGAAAATCCGTGATGGTTAAACCAAAATTAAATCTTCTATATAACAAGAAATCAGAACGAGAGAATTATATTATGCATTGATCACGAGACACTTCAAGAAACTTGAACATTTTCAACGACACAAAACAATAGTGAAAATATTATTTGACGTTATGAAAAATCATCCACCACAACTTTGAATATGTTTGGATATGTAGCAAGAACTTCACTATAACTTTAAGCCGTTGTTGATTATAACGACAACGTGGCAGCTACTGTGGACATATTTTTTTCAACCATAACTTTTGCACCAGTTGTGGTACGTATATAGTTGTGGTGAATGTTCCGCAATTACTTGAGTTGTGAATATGTTGTTGCGGAAGATCAAATTTTGATATTGAAATCATGATCAAAATATATTTTATTTATAAAAGTAGAGTACAATTTTTTTCTTCTAGTTTAGTACACGAATATGGGTGAAATATATATGCACTAGATTCACTTATGACAGATTCATTTATGAGTTATGACAGATTCACGATTGTGGTTGGGACAATAGAGCCTGGTATTCTTTTGTTTGAAGGCAATTTTTTTGAATATTCAGTTTGGAACTATTTGATGAAGAAATCTACTCTTCTTTTGGTGAGGCATTTCCTGGCCCAATGGTTGACATTGATTTTCCGTCAATCAAATTTCCAGAATCAATAGTCGCAACAAATTAATTTGGATTGAATAAAAAGTCTCCAATGTTGTTTACTTTTATATTTTGGTTATAAATTATTTTTCTTAATTTCTGTTCCAAACCAATGAATACTCGAAAGTTCATATGCTAAGACTAAGAACTTGGACTAATCGGCATGTAATTACTAGGTTAATGTATTGTACATATTCATTACAAAACCTTAAGGTATTATACGTGAATTTTAAGCAATGCTTCCTCCCTTCATTCTTTTTTTCTTTTATTGTAAAAATGTGTCCATAGTACATAATCTTGTATATTTGAGACTTCACAAAAAAAAAAAAATTGTCATGGTTTTTACCAAAGGTGTTAATATATCTTTCAAGGCACTTCCGAAAATATTAGTGGGATCCTTGCTGCAATGCGAACTCGGACCTAAGCACATTGTAGGGACTAGTCCCTTCTAATACACCATGCACCGTTGCTAAATTATATGAAAAAAATATAATTAATATTCATACTAGTTCTCCTCTAGGATAGAGCCACCTAGTTTGTGATTTAAGGAATATCCATAAAAAAAAATAGAATTTTATGTAATATATATATACATATATATTTGTATTTTCTCATCCTAACTTTTGCTCTTATTTATATTTTGAAACATTCTAAGACAATTTCTTTTATTTGAAACAATTTTCTCTCAAAATTTGTTCTTGTAAAAGCAATTGTGCGATACTATTAATTAAAAAACACCATTATAAGGCAAAAACATAAAAATATAGTATAATTTTCTTATTTTTTTAACTCTTATTATTTTAAACTTCATTCTAAACCAAAAGAGAGAACCAAAAATTGAATGGAGGTATTACTTATTAGTGGAGCATTAATTTGTTGGGCTACCCGATGTAGAATCATATACGGCATTCGGGTTTAGGCTTATTAGTTATTTCTAGATGCATCTGGCCCATAAACACATTTATTGGGCCTAAGGTCCAGCCCCAAATATATTTCCTTGGTTGAACATGACAAGTGAAGGAGTGGCTCTGTAATTTCGTCCGCCGATATTGTCAACGAGTGGTGCTCAGTCACCACCTCCAATTTTGTTAAACTTTTAAAAATAAACATTAAAATAAAAAAATAGCACCAAAATTTCGTACACCCAGCTAGATATACTATATTTCAGTGGTGCATAAAGAACATAAGTAAAAAAAATTGAAATTAAACATTTTCGCCATGAAAGCTCTTCAAGCTTCAACCTCTTACAGCGTTGGATTCGGAATTTCATCCGTCGCTACGCCGCCGAGTCCTTCTCGCCATCACCGCCACCTCATCGTGGCTAAAGGTAATCAATATTGTACTATTAAACCTAAATTAGCGGAGTCAACTTTCATAACTGTTTGATTTAGTTAGTTTGAATAATTGTGTGTAATTATGTATAGTGGAGCCGACGGAGAAATCAGTAGAAGTAATGAGGAAATTTTCGGAGCAATATGCTCGGAGGTCCGGCACATATTTCTGTGTGGATAAAGGTGTCACCTCTGTTGTAATCAAGGTATTCATTCCATCACTCTGATTTATTTATTGTATATCTCAATTGAAATTGCGCTAGTCAGTGTGAAGAATTTTTTGATTTTTCAGTGTGAATTACTGCTCAATTGATAGTTTTGGACTTACTAAGGAGTGAATGAAGAGTTTAGGTGTCCTTAGATCTTGAATTTTGATTGTTCAATGAACTAATGTGTTGAGCTATAGGTCAATTTAGTTTCTTCTAATTCTATATTTACTTGAGTGCTTGCTGATCGGATGCATGTTTGGAGTTTTAATTATTTGTTTAAAGCTACTTCTCCTGCTTAAGTGTATGTTTTACCAGGCATTACAAAATTAACCTGTTAGATTCGTGTGAACTTTTGAGTAGAACTTATAACAATATACCAAATGAATAAAGATAAACTATTCTCAGAACGTTTGTATGATTCACTGTCTAGTCCTAATGGTATGGCGGCTATCGAAGTCTTTGTTGTCCAACTGTGATGCTTATATCTCAATGTATGAGTGGGGAAATCCTTTCTGAGTTCTTATCAATAATTGAAGTCACTGATTATCATGTGTGCTTGGGAGCTGGGGATTATCTTAAATTCTATGAGTCATGGTAGTGTCTTGCATATTTTTACAGGGATTGGCAGAACACAAGGATACGTTGGGTGCACCCCTCTGCCCTTGTAGGTAATTATCCCTTCCTGGTTAATATTTGTAAATCCAATCTCATCTTTATGAAATATATATTATTTGGTTTTAAATGTCATTCAATTTTTTTTTTTTTTTTTTTCACTTAAAGAACTTTCTGCATATCTTAGATTTCACATGGATTGAGGTAAGTCCACTTAAATGGCTTGGGCCTAACTAACCTCAAAAGAAAATGTCATTCAAATTTTTTAACAATACTATACATAAGATTTATCTAGACCATTTTGGCTCCAGGCACTATGATGATAAAGCTGCTGAAGCACAACAGGGCTTTTGGAACTGTCCTTGTGTTCCTATGAGGGAAAGGTAATGTTTTATATTGATGTTTGTTGCATTTTTCTCCTCCGGAATAAAAAGTGTATCTCATTTCAAACAAAAGAAAACAGGCTATTATTCTTGTATTTGGAGCATATCATTGTAGCAATTCATATAATAGGTTTAAGGAAATGGCTGATAAAGACAAATATGGTCTTCATTGCCAATAAAATGCAAAATAAAGAGGGCATTCAGAGCCTCAAAACCAGGATACTTTTATCTTTTGAACCTGTCACCCCGTAACTACTGACTGTCCAATCTATAATATTTAAGATAGCCTCTAATGAGTGGTAGTATTGAGAACTTTTGATAACTTGGGATGAAATCCCGATATTATATTTTTTGTTTCCTGATGTTTTTTTAAAAACACACACACACATTTTTCGACCTATTTTGTCTTGGCATTTGTGAATGTCCACGGGTATTGAATGTAGTTCAATTTCCAGAAAACTTGCAGCTCTCATATTTTAAATGACCATTTCTTCCTCCTATCTACTCAGCTTGTCTTATCACAAGTCATTTCATTTGCATTATGATTATCCCTGTTTGTTTTAAGTACGAAGTTCAAGTTGTATCTTTAGCAAGATATGGCTAGTGAAATGTCTCTTCTACCTTGAAAGACACCATACTAACTTCAGTGTTGACTAATATGATCTATTCAGTAATCTAATAAGTCTCAAAATGCTCTACTCGCACTGGTATTTGATAAATTGCTTCTTAATTGTCTGTCAAGCTTGCTTGTCTGAGATACAACAAAGTAATTGCATTGCTGCAATATTTTGTATAGTTAATTTATCCTGAACCTCATTCATGATGAGTTTTTGAATCTCTTGGAATATCCTTGGCATGGGATATGATTAGGTTCTGTGCTTTCGGTTCCCATATCCTAATTGAATTTTTGCCTTGGCAGGAAGGAATGCCACTGCATGCTCTTTCTCACCGCTGATAATGATTTTGCTGGCCAGGACCAGGTACCTTGTTGTTTTACTTAGGCTATGTTTGGTTCTTGGATTTCAAGGAGTAAAGTGACAAGAAAATGAAAATGAACAAAAAATGAAGTTTGCACCAGAGTAAAGTTTTCTATAGCATTCAACTCGCTAGAATCCAAGGACCAAACATAGCCTTAAGGTTTCAGTTTTTCTAAATGTGTTTGTTGTCGAATTGGAAGCCTCCATTTAATCGTGGAAAGTTCTGAGTTGAATTAGAGTTTTTTGTTGTTTTGTTCTTTAATTCGTTGTTTATGTTGCATATTTTTCCTGTGTGTTAATTGATCGAGTCTTTACTATTTTAGTTTGTACTTGGTGGGTGTGCTTATTAACTATGTATCCTTAATTGTAAGATACTGTTTTTGGTAATCTGATGCTCCTCGTCTCCTTACTATAAGTGCCTTGTGCTGTGCAGACCATTTCATCAGAAGAGATCAAAGAAACGACATCAAACATGTGAAGCCTCTGAATTTCTTAGGATAACTACCAGTGTAAGTAAATCTGTATCATGATCAAGAAACTATACTTCTGTTCTCACATAATAAATAAGCAATGCGCCTTCTTGCTTAACATTTGAGTTTCACAGCTAGAAAGCAATATGTTTTGTTCTTGCCATTTCATTAATATCTAAATATTTCAATTATGTGTTGGTATTTTAAAAGAAGGAACTCTTAGTTTTGTAGGTCCAACGAAAATATGAGCTAGAAATTGAAATCAGATGAGTGTTAATATTAAAATCTTCTCCATATAACACAGACATACAAATATCAATAAAGAGTTACAGGTATTTATGTAAGAAAATGGAAATAATTAATAAGCATTGACACTGCGCGACGCATTAGGAGCACCAATTTTCTTCCCACAATCTTTTCCATTCCTTGAAGCCAATGCCGCCAAAAACTTATTGTCATTAGCTGAACCCGATCTCAGCTGCAAGCAGACATGATCCAATGGAAACCTATGCTTTAAGCAAACCTTTATCCGGCAGCTTTTACAAGTGGCCGTGTTTGAGAACGTTAAAACCTCTTTGCACCTCCTTACAGGACACTTTTCCTTTTTCTTCTTCTTAGGATCACAGTCTCCTGACATTTCGTGCCTTTCTAGAATCTTCTTCTCCTCCTCACCAACATATCCCGTGGTCTCGATTGCAGTGGAGCATATTTCACACACCACCACCTTACGGCTTCCGATATCGGAATTTAGACAGTCGTGTGATTTGTATGATCGGTGATCTAAACAATATACCTGCGGCAGTTTTTGATTTGATTGAATCAGGAAATATGATTATTATTATGAAAATGATTGATTAAGATTTAAGTGAAGGAATTAGGGATTACCTTTTGGCAAGCGTTACAGGTGAAAGGTAGGAAATCGAGTTGACGGCAATAGGGGTCTTGGCAATGAAGGCCTAATTCTGGAAACGCTTCTGTTCCTCCTCCCATATTCTTTTCCAAATCGTTCAAAGCTCTTCTTAGTTTGTTTCTCTCTTCTCTTCTCGTGAAGAAATATTCACGCTGATGAAAATTTGAAAAAATCGCAAAGAATGTAATAAAAATACTTTGAAAGATTATGGAGGTTTTGGTTTATATAAACTTGTGGCTTGGGGAAAAAGCTAAGTTTAGCTGTTCTATTAAGATTTCTTTGGCGGGTGGGAAAAGCAGAATAGCGCGTGTGGTCGAGTCGACATTGACGGCATAGGCATGTATCTGGGTTGGACACGAAGGATCCAGAAGCTATAACATAAATTACGGGCTGAAGCTAGAAAGTTACTTACTATTGTGGGCTTGTGGTCCAGCTTATGAGCCCAATTTATGAAGTTTTTTGTTCAATCTGGGTTGTGTTGAGCCTGGTCACGATTTATTAATAATAATGGATAGGGTTGGATTATAATTGGAAATCATTTCGAATTAGGCATGATTTATTAGAATATTTTTTAATTAGAAATTTATGGATCTGATAATTCGGAATAAATAGATTCCAATATATCCACAAATGCAGTATGCTTCATAACTTTTTTTTTTTTTTTTTTACAAACAAACAATCATCAATTAATAAAAGGAAATGTATGTGTTTGAATAATACTCCTATATTTTAGCAGACAAGTATTAACTTAAGACTTAAGAGTGAGATTGCATCAACCGGACTTCAATTTTGAACTAATTGTATCTACTGGTATAATTTATAAAGGTCACAAGAAGTGAATGTAAATAATTTAAAATTCAGCATAGGACAATCTAATTATCTCATATATTAATGTAATATGATTGAGTGACTTTGAATTGGAATTTCTTTTACTAGCCAATGTTATTGTACTAATTACTGTGTTGGTTTTCTTAGAAAGAAAAGTTCTTTCTTTAGAAAAATAAAAATACTCCATTTTACAGATTTTCAATAAAATGATGGATCAAATTTTCATGTTTCTCTGGCATCGAGTACACTTTCTTGTGGTGATCTATAACCGTATATCAAACACGTACAAGAGGAGAATTATATAGTGCAGGCCATATTTGCTCATCTTGTCCAACACTTTAATTAATTAACAAGATTCACGTGCAATCATGCATAAAATTTACACTCACATCAAGGGATTATCACAGCTAATAAATAAGTAAAGATCTGCTTAAAGTGGGATTTTACTCATTTGACCCACCACCAGTACAACAAGGCATGGTGACAACAAATTATTGCTCTGTATTTATCAACAGAGTACAAAAAAGGTGTATGCCCATTTGTAAAGAAGAATACTCTTTTTTTTTTTTTTTTTAATTTTTTTAATAAAGTTTTTCAAAGCATAAATTGCGTACTATGTTCTCACTTTATTATCAAGGGGCCACCCCAACCAAGAACTCCAATTCCATATAGAGATTGATTGGACAAAGTTTCCTTTTTCTTTTTTTCAACAAATTGAAAAGGTTATAGATATTTCTTTTTTTTTTTTTTTTTGGTAATACATACAATATGAAAATAGTAAAAGAACCCTGCTTATGACAGTAACATTTAAAATAACTCGTATTTGGATACAATATTTGAACGTGAAGGTTTTATACATTTCTGAATTTAGATTGGAGTTTAATTAAGATTCTTCAACCATCAAGGATGTGTATAAAATTTGCTTTGTTCGGCTTGCCAGAAAATAAAAGGTAGGTAGCCTAGAACCTTTTTACACAAAAATGAAGCCAGCCGTGTGTGAACAGGATCAAGAAAAGGTGTTCAATTGCAGGGTCCTTCCTAGAAGTTCGATTCTGTTTAGTGCGGTCCAGAAATATACTAACCTTAATAATATTTCCCTAATCAAACACAATTTAGATTATTATATCTACAACTTCTGTTCTATTCAATGGGAGAAAATTAATTATAAATCAGATTTAATTAGTCCTGTACCCAATAAGTCTAATTACCTTTACGTTTCTTGTCAATTACTAGTATTATATTTGAACCAAAGAAAGTAACTTAAGAGAGATAATTATTTGAAAAGAAAGAGAATATTCCCTCTACCTCTAGAATAATGAAGAACACAGACTTAAGAGTAAGCCATTCAAGCTCATAATTACACATATGTCAGTGAAGGACTTTTAATTACATATATAAATTGCTCGATAAATTTAAAATACTTATGTATTTACACATTCACTTATCGAATGATACATATATGTAATGTAATGTAACACCAAAATATAACATGAATACGTGATAAAAGATATTCTAGAGCGAGAAAAAATTATTTGAGATGAATTAAAATTTAAGAAGGGAAAAAAAGGGATGGACATATATGATCCAGCCTAAAACAACACCATGCATTGAGCTAAAAAGAAACTTAGCAATTAAGTTGAAAGGCAATATGATAATTGCAGATTCTTTTTGCATGTTTTCATGCAATGGGACAGGAGTTGAAAACCCTTTTTGCAATTTACTTTTTGGCCTTAACTCTTAGCTACTACTCTACAACTATACTTTCTAATTATTTTTTGTTTATTATATATATAATAATGTCATGACTCTTCTCATAATTTTCAAGGTTTTGCCTACTAAAGTCAAAATCCCAGAAAATTAATACCTACTAATCCACTATCTTTTATAAATAATAATAATACTAATAGTTAGGTATGTTAATTTCAATAACTTAATTAGAGTAGCTACCTATTTGTGAAAATTGACAAAGAAAGAGTGAAAGACAGATTCGTCAATCAGGGGAGACAAATTAAAGACTGTTAACGGCAAGTCACAAGTTTAATTTTCGCACACCCCACGGCCCACCCCTAAAGAGCAAAAACCAAAAGAAATGATTGTAATTCTTGTATGCATGTTTATGTGTAAGTAAATTCAAGCCATTTTGCATGTCTTTGTCACTTCAAAATTTTGTCTAATATGTAATGCATAAGATTTAATTCTCCTATCTGATTTAGAAAAAAATATTTTATCAAAATTTTAAAGAAGCAATTTATCTCATTACAATGCAGAGTGTAACACACTCTCCGAAATTGAGAGTAAGCATGAAAAAAGTTGCATCAAAAGACAAAGGTACCCTTAGGGGGTAAATTGCCACATTTATCATAACACATTGAATAAAATGCCACATTTATCATAACACAAGGGGATAAAGTGTCACATTTATAATAACAAAGGCTGATAAAGTGCCACATTTATAAGTTGATTATATGGGGAGTAGAGGGTAAAATGCTCTTTTTAAATCACAATGAGGTAATTGAATATTATGCATATCACATGAGAGAAATTATCATATGACATCAACCACCTACTTTTTATTCATAAAAACAAAAATTTGACATTAGTATACTTTTCTCCATCAACCGAAATATATAAACTCAATCCAAATCATATTTCGATATTTTAAGAGTCCAAAAATCTAAACAATGTTTCAAAATTCATTGAATTATCCAAATTATTTTACAAAATCAAACGAGACAGAATCAAAAATCAATTTAGATAGTACGGATGATCTCTGAATTGATCTCCACTTTCAATATCAATATAGTAGTTCAATTAATTTAGCAAAATAAAAAAAGCAATCTTACAAACAAAAACTCATGATTGGTCAAACAAATAGCCATGTGATTCTTTCCCCACTTTCTCTTTTGTAAAATAAATTAAACACATGTGGTGCATTTACAATCACAAGGTCTATGAAAGCCTTATAGATCAGGTCTATGTAAAAAAAATTCTAAATAAATGTGCACCCTATACATTCCCTTGATATTATGGGTATATCTTTCCTTAATATAAATTTAATACTAGCGTAATTTGTTTATCATTTTACTTTTATACAAATAAAATAAATTGTTTCCTGATATAGTTTTATAAAAAAAAAAAAAGCACCCCGGAATTTCGTAAAAATCATTAATGATCTCATCTCCTCCAAGAACACAATCAATCAAAGTGACAATAATTCACACTCCTTTATTTTCTTAATTTGCAAATACTAGTAATCTCCAACATCAACAATCCTCCGCTTTCCATTCACTAATACATATCCCCATTTGTTAATCATAACAAAACATTCTCCAATGGCTTCTCTCATAATCCCACATTTCTTTCATAACAATAACAATAACCATAACCATCATCATGAAAATTAACAATAAACATTTTTTCAAAGAATTCTCAATGGGAAGTGGCAAACAGAGATGGAAAATCTCCTTCCACAAATCACCAAAAAAGCCTCAATTCTCAATCCCAACCGAGTTCCTATGTCCTCTTTCGAACACGATCATGGCGGATCCCGTTATAGTATCTTCGGGCCACACCTTCGAACGCAACTGCGTTCAAGCCTGCGTTACGCTGTCCTTCAACCCAACTCTCCACGGCGCCGCCGCCGCTGACTTCTCCACTGTAATTCCCAATCTAGCCCTTAAATCCACCATCCTCAACTGGTGTCGCCACCACCTAATCGACCCACCAAAACCCATCGACTTCTACTCGGCTGAAAATATTATCCGTAAATTAATTCCTCCGTCCGAGTTGACTCGGACACCGAGTGAAATCTCCGTCGCTACTTCTTCAGAAGAATCCGTCGCCACTCCCCGAATCGGGCGACCCGGACCCGGAAATGGACCCGGGCTAGCTTCTCCTCTGCCTTTTACGAATCAGCCCTCGTGTTATTCTTCATCTTCTTCGTGTTCTGATATCGAAATTTTAGGTATGGATCAAAATTCTTAACTCAAATTTTCTGAAATATTTTTCCTAATATTTAACTTATTGGTAATGAAAATGAAATTGTTATCCATAATTTCAGGAAGCAATTTCATGGAAGAGGAAGAGCTCATCGCCAGACTAAAAAGCTCTCAACTACACGAACAAGAGGAGGCTTTAGTTTCGCTCCGGAAACTGACCCGAACCCGGGAAGAGACCCGTACCCGTTTCTGCACCCCGCGTCTCCTCTCAGCTCTGAAATCATTAATCAGCTCAAGATACTCAACCCTACAAGTGAACGCCGTAGCGGCGTTGGTGAACCTGTCTCTAGAAAAACAGAACAAAGTTAAGATCGTACGGTCAGGAATCGTTCCTCCTCTAATCGACGTAATAAGGAGCGGATTCTCTGAATCGCAGGACCACGCTGCGGGTGCGCTCTTCAGCTTATCACTCGATGATCAGAACAAGACCGCTTTAGGTGTTTTAGGCGCGTTGCCTCCGCTTCTCCACGCGCTGAGGTCGAATTCCGAGCGGACTCGGAATGACTCGGCTCTGGGTTTATACCATTTATCGTTGGTACAGAGCAACCGGGTTAAGTTAATCAAACTCGGGGCGGTTCAGACTTTGTTGGGTATGGTGAAAACGGGTCATATGACGGGTCGGGTTATTTTAATCTTGTGTAATTTGGCTGCCAGCGTGGAGGGGAGGGCCGCGATGTTGGACGGGGGCGCGGTTGATTGTTTGGTTGGTTTGCTGAGTCGGAACGAGTTTGACTCGGTTGCGACTCAAGAGAGTTGTTTGGTGGCGTTTTATGGGTTGAGTTATGGCGGGTTGAGGTTTAAGGGGTTGGCTAAGGAGGCGGGGGCGGAGGAGGTTTTGAGGATGGTCGAGGAGACTGGGAGTGAGCGTGGGAAAGAGAAGGCGAGGAGGATATTGGAGGTGTTGAGGGAGAAGGACGACGAGGAGGAGGAGATTGATTGGGAGGAATTGCTTAACTCGGAGGATGATTTGAGTCGGACTCATAGTCGAGTAGGTGGGCGGAGTGGGTCCAACTCGTGAGCCGAATTTCTTTTTCTTTGTAATTTATTTTGGTTGTTTTGTGAGAATGGGTTTTAATTAGTTGTAAATTTCACAAGTGATGCTAAATGTGCATGGATCTGGTTCTCTTTCCTTTTGGGGCTACATTGATGTTCGGTTTGACAATTGGTGAAGTTGTAAATAAAGATTTTTGTTGAGGGACTAAAGATTTGATTTTCGTGTGATCGGTGGAACCGGGAAACTTTTAGGAATAATAGTTGCGGATACATGTGGTTGGATGTGTCTGACCAATTTCGTATTGTACTTGTCTTATGAATAATTTAAGTACAAATGTACGATGAATTGTTTGGAAAATCAAAAAGGGATTGCGGCCATTGATCTTCCCAGCTGGCTCAATACTAATTCGATGATGGTTAAATTTCAGCCGTGCCAAATGCAGGCTAGGTTTTTTTTGGTGGGGGGGGGGGGGGGGGGGGGAGCGGTGGTGTTTACACACAATCTTGAGTGTAGTTTACTTCTTGTGAACATGGCATAAGCCATAATCATTGGAAAAATCAGAACTTGGAGCTAAAGTATGTTTCTTTAGTGTCTTCTCTATAGTTTTCCTACTTAAACCATCATTTGGTACAAACATAGAGCAGTTTTCTTATTGTTATTTAGGTTGCAGATTGGTTTGGGCAATGGGCCGGACAGCTCAAATTACCACTCTGTTCTTATTCTTATAAGAAAATAATTGAAGCTACAATTCAATAAAGGTTGTTGATTCTTATAGTTGGGTGTGACAATGGCTAATAAATTAGTGGGGAAATTCTTATCCACATCGGGTTTGGCCGAAGCCAAAATAACTACAAGGCAAGTGCAATACACTTGCTTTGGAATTGGATGTAACTCCCAAGAGAGTGACAAATCACAAAGCAAGTGCAATACACTTGTTTGGTGGTTGTATGGTTTGGCCAAGCCAGACTTGGACAATAATTTTTCAAATTAGTGAATGTTGTTGCGATAGCACAATACAACTCCAAATTACCCCCAAAAAATCAATGTGAACATTTATCCATTTGTTGCATAGAAGTGAGTGAGACAATAATGTCATTTTGGTTCACAATTGAGAGTTCAACACAAATCACAGGCTGAACTGTGATTGAGTTAAAACAATCAATCAAGCATCAAATAAACCCTAATTATACAATTTATAACCCCTAATAATCGAAATCAAACAGGGCAATAACATATTCATATTGTAAAGCAACCCACGATTTATTGATATACCTGAATATGAAGTCCATCTGTAAGTGTAGTATTAGATGTTACACGAGATTTGCATTCACTATCACATACTAAATTTGACCAAATCAAACACAAAATAGGAAAGGCTTGTTCAATTGTAGGTATTTTGCTAATTAAATGAACAAATTAGGAGATTGAAATGTAAAATTGAGATGATCAGATCTCACCCAATTACACAGAGGGGGCTCCAAGCCTCCATTACACAGTTGGCTCATAATCGTTAGCATGTTGGGTGAAGCAATCATCTTTTTTAGGCCCAAATTATAGTGGCTAAATCACCCAAATTGGGTGAAGCATGCTTTACTTTCTATGGGTTTTGGGGTCTGATGTAATCTGATGCTCAGATTGAAATGTTTTATATATTCAATATTAAAACTAATAATGTTTCATCTTTAATTTAAAACAAATTGTTATTAAACTTTACACAACTTTTATAATTAAATGTATCTTTAATTTCTAGTTAATTAAATTAAACAAAGTATTGTTAAATTCGTAGTTAATTTTTTCAATTTTTAATTTTTTTATTAATAATTATTTTTAATTTAATAAAAAAATTAAAAAAAATATAAAGGCACTAGGTGGCGCCAAGTGGCACCACCTGGTGCCATGTTGGTAAGGGACGCGCTAACCAGGGCTGGCTGTGCATTTGGGCCATCTCCACCCACCCCCTTTGGGTTGGAGATGGCCTAACACATTTTAAGATATCTTGATTCTTGCTGAGTATTTATTTTTGTTCAGTTTATTTTGTGAGTAAATAATTGATTTCTGCAGATGGACATTGAGTAACTAGTATCTTATGCTATAAAAGTTTCAGAAAGAGAGCCTCAAATGGCCTTGTGTGCCGTAATTGCTAGGCTTTTTTTTTTTTTTTTGTTTTCCAAGGGTTTAATTCCATTCGAGGTGTGTCAGATACATTAAGTAAGAACTTAAACCTGAGTTTGCTACTTTGGAATGACTAGTTCCTTCCACTAGACCAATCACATATTAGTGCATTATAATAACGTTACTCATCTCTATCATATTGAGGTAATATTCCGTTTCTCCCCCCTTATATTTACATATATTTATCATATCTCATCACAAGTGTAATATGGCTTTGTAGGCATATCCAGAAGATGAAAATGTTCAACTGTGTGCCAGTGACATGTAAGTGTAGAATTTTTTTTTTCTTTACATAAATTCGCTATTATTTGAATCTGACGTATTCCATAATTAGGACAAAATATTATTTTGGAGATCGAGAAGTAATCAAATTGAGTATAGTATTGTCTACTGCTTACTATGTGATGTCCCTCTTGGCCGTTACATCCATCTAATTCCTGATGAATTTTTTTATGAATATCCTTATTATATGGAATGCTTCTATATACATATGTAAGTTTTTCATATTTCTGATTTTTTTTATCATAATTTAGATTGATAAATTATCTGATAGTTTGGTAAATTTGTTGTGTACTATGATTTCGAGAACTTTTATTTGCTATATGACCCACTCAGGGTTTTTGATTTTAATGTTGCTCCTATTGAATACCCCTTTATACGACGAAGATCATGAGAACTTTTTCAACCATTACAAGATACGTTAGTATAATATATGTATGATGTATACATTATTGGATGGGAGCATTGTTGATTTAAGTGCACAACTATGCAGGTTCCCCAGCTTCCGAGGACAACGATGGTATAATTGATGATGATGATGATGATGATGATGATGGTTCCCTCCCAACTGGTATAGAATATGGTGTCATCGTTGACCCTAATGCTGCTGATCCTGGTAATGGTTTTGTTAAATTGGTACATAAATGTAATAAAGTGTGAGTTTCTTGATTCAAATGTTATTCAGATTTAGATCCCCCACTCGAGTCCAATAATGATGAAGCATGGGCCTTGTGGAAATCTTACGTTTCTGATTTGCCTGCTGCTGTGCAAGAAAATGCTGCTACTAATACTGGTAATGCTTGTTAAATTAATACATTAAATAAATAAATAGTGAGTTTCTTCATTCAAATATTATTACGATGTAGGTGCCTCACTCGATCACAGTGATGTGGATGCACCCCCGCCTGGGGGGAATGAAGTTAGTGATCGTCAATTGAACGGAGGGGACAATCATTTTCCTGTTGCTCCCCCAACTTCACTGCCAGGTAATGATGCTTTATATATGGGTATGATGCATTAATGATTAAATAGACTGTTTATGATCCAATTTTGTTTTTCCGAACCGATATATGGGTATGCATTAATGGACTGTTTAAACCTTTTTATGGGCAGGGTAGTTTGGAGTTTAAAATTTGTTTGAGCTTTGATTTGTTATAAAGAAGTAATATAATAATAATAAAATTTGAGCCAAACTTCAAATTTAAACTGTGTTTACTATCTCGAACTGATCGAGAACATTTAAAGCCGTGTTTTTGTTCCAGTTCCTATTATCCAATTAGAACACAAACACGACTTTAAATGCTCTCGGCCAATTCGAGATAGTAAACAAAGTTTAAATTTGAAGTTTGCCCGAATTGACGTAGATTGTGATCAATTTGTGCTTGGATTGAAATGTATCACTTAATATCTATGATCCTTGGCATGAATCATTAGTCAGCTTTTTACAATTAAATTCTAATCCCCAACAGGTTGGGGAGCGCTATGTCACGGGCTTAACTTTCTCAAAGCATCCCGTGCGTCACATAGCCTCGAAATGCCCCTTGCGATCGATTCTGCCCTTTGCGGTTGGCTAAGTCAGCCTCTCTCGTCCCTATGGTTGGTGTCTTGAAGGAGGTTGACTAGAATGGTTAAGTAACACACAAGTGTTGGAGGAATACTTAGATGGATTGATTTACAAATGAATGACTACACCTATTTATAGTAGTTGTATCCCTAATGGATGGCCAAGATCAATCTCATCTAGTGGCCTAGATTTATTCTCTAGATTGTTCCTACTCCTATAACTTTCTACCATGTCCCTACTATATATCTCTATATTAATCTAGAACATTCTACAATGTTCTACTACATACTAACTATATGTTTCTAGAACCTTCTATGGGGTTCTACCACCTTCTAGAATCTTCTAGAAGTGTTTCCAACCTCCTAGAGTCTTCTACAAGGTTCTCCATCCTTCTTCTCTAGACTATTCTAGATTGTCCTAGAATATTCCACAATCTTCCGCCCAAGTGTAGAATCTTCCGGAATGTTCCGCACAGACTTTCAGGATCCATCTGGAACTATGAGATTCCTAGAAACCTCCACTCCCATGCATGTTTGTCTCATTGGCCTATTCCATGGGATGAGCCGGCTTGGCTTGATTGTCCAGTACGTTGTTCAAGTGGTTGGGCCACCCTTCTGGCTGCCCGTGGCGCGCGCCTGCCTTGTCCTGGACCAGGCATGCAACTTGCCTGGGTGCCAAGATCCCCATCGGTTTGTAGCCTCGCCCCTGCGTAGCTACGTGCTTTCGCAAATCCCTCGATTGGGTGGAGTAAGTCCCGTCCCGAGTTGCGCTCTCGTCCATCGGTCCCTGTGTTGCGATATTTTGCCCCTGCAAAATGTCAGGCCGTGACAACTAACTGTGTTTCCCCCAGGATGTGCAACTTCATCCTCATTACCAAGGATCCTGGGGGTAAATGAGGATGAAGTTGCACATCCTGGAAAAACACAGTTGGTGCTCCCCCACCCGATGGGGATTAAAATTTAATTTTCAAAAAGCTGATTCATGCCCAGGATCATAGATATTGAGTGATACATTTCAATCCAAGCACAAACTGATAGCAAACTATGTCAATTAAGGCAAATTCAAATTTAAACTGTGTTTATCATCTTGAACTGATCGAGAACATTTAAAGTCGTGTTCTAATTGGATTGAGTACGAATGATTGTTACTATTTTCTTATGCTTTGCTTTATGTATTCAGCCATGACGGGAAATTAAGGTGTGATTTTGGAAGTTTACATATATAATCAAACATTCCCCATTTTAAAAAAAAAACTAATTTGAAAATTAGGAGGTTTTAAATAAAAAATGTTGCTTTCCTAAAATTAAATTAAATCGTCACTCTCTGTTTTCGTTTCCTCTCCACACCCAACCATATTAATTCAATTTCTTTTTTCCATGGAGATATTTCATGTTTTTTTTCCTAATTCTCAAAAATGACTTTTTGGATTTTAATTCTCAATTTTTTTTTTTGATCTATCAGATTGTGTATTCACAGTTTGGATCGAAGAATGCAAATGGTATATGTTCTCTCCATTGTGGTGCTTTAGTAGGATTCAAACTTGAGTCTCGCTCTGGGAGTCGCAAGTTACTACCACTTGGCCCAATCATCTTGGGTTCTAATTCTCAAATATGAAAAGTAAATAAGTGAAGGAATGAGAATTATTGAAGATAAGGAATCGATTGGTAAATTTTAGTCACAAGGGGAAAACATTTGCATAATTTTGTCAACTGCAATTTATAGAAAAGGTTAATTTAGTCAAATTATAAAAGTTAGCTCTGGAAACAAGAAGTTTTTATGACATCAACTCTAGTCAATTTTTATCGAATGAAAGTGATGGTTTCTCTTTATACATTAAATAGTTTTATCTTCATATTTTTATATCCACTCTATATGCTAAAATGTGAAGGAAAAAAAAAAAAAAAAAAGGTCTCCACTGAATTAAAACATGTGTGCTCAACTTCCGCTATCAATTTTGCCTTAACCCATAAATAAATATGCTGTCCACTCTTTGCTGATGTACAACCCTGACTAGCTTGGGGATATTTTCAAAATCTATCCAAATGATGAATGGATGCAGTGTTGCAGACCATGGGCATTGTTGTTACCGCGCCGTTATTAAGTTATACTTTTCGGGTCTGTGTTTTTAAAGCTATTAAACAATAAGTTTATGTTTACGTTTGATTTAATATATTAGATTAGAACCTTATAAGAGGGAATGGACTTTGGACCTTTTTATTGGTCCGTCATTGTTGAATTTTCTCAGCTTGGGAATGCTTCTTCTCAGTACAATTTTTTAGCCTTGATATTCAGATGGCCCTGACCTGACCTGACCTGATGTCTACCGTTTAAGGTTTCAGGGAAATTGGTCATGTAACTAACACTCTCTAGAAAAAATGTCCTTTAAAAAGTAATTGGGTTGGCAATTAAGTTCTGTATCTAAGCTAATTTGGCAATTTAGTCTTCTTTTGGCCCGAATTGTTTTTCTTCTTCCACCGTGTCCGCCATTTCCACGCCAAAAATCAACCTATTGCTGATGTGTACTCTTAAGTTAAATTCAATAAGACTCACCGCAATGTTCAAAGATATTCAACTACTACCAAAATTAATACTATAACATTTAACTTTTGAGTATTGGAAACAGACTAGTTTGGTAAAATGAATTTCTAAAAGACATTTACTCGAAAAGATCAAATAACAATAATAAAAGCAGCTGCAGTTAGCTCTACATAAACTTTAAAAGTAGTTCAACGACAACTCTCAACTAAACTTGTGCAACTATAAGAGCTAATTATATTAGATTTTCATTCTACACACTACTCGGTCTCTTCTCTTGTGATGCAAAAATTGTCCCTCTCAACAAGTTCAAAGTTCATGTGGCAGAGGCAGGGATGAAGTGTTATGGTGCATATGCATGTCGTTGACAGGGATACCAGGTGCAGATCCTATGGAGCACAAATTAGAACAAAGCTAAATGGAACCACATTAGATTGTACAATACAAGTCATGCAAGCTATGCATACCTTGGCCACTAGCCTCTAAATGTATTGTGCTGACATAGGCGGCTCTCCTTGCATTCCAAGAAGCAAGTTGTGCTCTAGTTGGCTGAGGGGGAACCACTTTTTTCCTATTTCAGGATGGGGTAATCCAAGGTTCATATCCTCAAACTACTTTTTTGGTTTGAGTAAGGTTTTCTATTCCAAAAATTTATACCTCAAAATATAAAACTATGAAACGTGTCACCATAAGAGAGCATTTCCAAGTTAACTTTGTTTCGTATAATTATTAGTTTTCTCTACTTTATTAGGTTAATGATGAGTTACTCTTTAACCCCCTGGGCTGTGACTACTAATTGTGGAGATTCCTTTGACAGGAATAGTCATATAATTAAATTAGATGTCTTACTGGGTACCTTTCCTTGAAGTGTAGCATTTTCCATGCAGTAACCAACTTCCCACCGGAGGTCCCCAGCTTATAAAGTTTTTGAATGCGCCTTTTCCGAGCAGCATCCAACTTCTTGACGGAGCCCCCCAAGACTTCAAGAGCTCCAGGAACCAAGAACAAATGCCCATCTTCTATCTTGACATTAGTTAGAGATAACTACCTGTATATGAATTTATCAGCAGCAAATCAATAACCTCCCATTCTGCTAATCAAAAGGAAATAAAGAACCACAAACAGACCTTCAGTCCTGCAGGGGCCAGAACTTCAAGATCTTCAATAGGCTCATGTTCAAATCCAACCACACGTTGGACACCATCTGTCATGGACAACTTGAGACACCTCTCCGTTCCTGATGCAATGTCCCGGTACTTTCGATTTGTAAAACCAATGATATTCTCTAAGTCCTCCACCTACAGAATTAATCCTTGTGTGATCAGTTCTAGAGAAGTTGCTATTAAGAAAAGCAGATTATAAACCTCTTCTACAATGTATTCATAGCTTAAAATTTGCCAATATGAACCCACAATTCATATCATGCGTGTTTGTTTCCTTTCATTCATCACAACAGATTATTAAACTACCAATCAATTTTAGTTTGACAAAATGCTAATCACAGCAACTGATTTGTCAATTGAACATTATTAAACAACAATTTTTATAAGAAACTACAAAAGTAACATTTGTCTGTTTGTTATTACCTGCAAAACAAAAGATTTTCGCCCAAACAGTAAGAATAACGTGTTGTTTTTCTTCTAACTTTTATTTCTGACATTCTTAATAATTTGTACTATGTTAGATTTTTCTTTGCCAAAATTTCAAAATAGGTCCTACAACTTTAGAATCCTTTATAAAATAGTGTAATAATTATTTTTTATACCGATGAAAAGTTTTATAACTATATATTACGGAATATTTTTAGATGATTCTTTAACCATGCATTATTAATTTTATATAATTTTCAGAAATTATTTTTACTATATTAATTTTGAAATATCCTATAAATAAAAATTATATACTATATAACTATACACCTACATTGAATTATTATTAATTATCTAAATCGGTATTACAACAATATTATTACAATTTCCTCTTTTATTACAAATTATATGCAATTCAATCATACTTGATAGTCAACCATATCTGATATCTAGCTCCTCTAAGCATAACTCCTATAATGGTTCCTCATGAAATCACACAAAGCTGACTCATATGAGCTCCCAACTATCACATTATACTCCTCCCACCATTGCATAAAGCTACTCTTAGGCAAGAAAATCTCAGGCGACGCCGCGAAATTCCTTATCAAATTCATCACATAACGCTCGAACACGATCAACTTTTCTCTAGACAATTGCATATCTAGTCCCATACTTCTACATGACAAAATGGCTTCCTCCACATGAGCCCAAAAGCAAGAATCCTCGGTCAAACTACACGCGTAATTTCTCACCTTTGCCCCTTCGACTGGCTTATCCTCATTAAGCCATTTCTCTAACATAACATAATGTTGAGATCTTCCATGGGCAATATAGTCTTTTAGTCCTTTCTTGTAGTAATCAGCTATGTCTAGTGGCTCGACCATTCGCCTATAGTTTGTTCCTGCGTAGAGCCAACGTAGACGAAAATTGGCTCCTTCTTTTTGTGGCATTTGCTCGACTTCAGTTACCATTCTTTTCCAATATTGCGTGAGGGCTCGATGTCGTTTGATGATTTGTTCTCTGCTTTTGATTTGTTCTCTTGTCCCTGGTTGTTTGTTTTTGTAGTTATCGTAGTACCCTCCTTGATCTTCGGACATTTTCTTGTACCATTCGATATAGGTTAGGTCTATTTTTCGGTTTGTTAGCTTCTCGTTGGGATCAAATATGGAATTCTTCTGTGTAAGAGTTTTTCTTGCCCTTTCAGCCGTAGTTGTTGCGAGTGAGTTTAAACCTCCATCATTGCCCTTTATTCGTAATGTACATGCAACATTAAGTTGTTTAGAAAGTAAAGTTAGAGATTCTCTAGAGTATTAGTATTAGATTGGTAAATCTAGAATTCTTGGCAGGGCTGTCAACAGGATGGATTTTAATTCGAACTCGATACATTGATTAGGATCTGATTAGATTAAAAAATATTAATGATCTTAAATACTTGCAGGGAATATAGATCTAGTGAAATTGCAAACATATACCCTATGCGCTGCCTAATTAGCAAAACTCTCTTGCGTTATATTTATTACCAACCCTGCTCTATTTTTTATTAGCAAAAAAACTCCCTCCCAAGCCGGAGCACATATTTTGTAGGAAAAATGAGAATTATACATCAAAAAAAAAAAAAAAGCAAAAACACCCCTACACCTAAAAGTTCATAACAACCCCTGTTCACTTAAAAAATTGGCAATAACCCCCCTATTAATTTATGAGGAATTTCAAATGGGATTTTTTGGTAATAGAAAAAAACACGTGTTTTTTCTAATAAAACCAACGTAGGGACTTTTTCCAATTAGGCAAAGCAGAGGGGGTAATTTTGCATTTAGCTCATGATCTGATAAATTCTCCGAAGCAAGTAAACGATTGACATTTCCTACTATGTTGGAGCTGACTTGACAATAAAAAAAATTGAGCTCATGACTTGAAAAGTAAACGATAATGTGGCTCGTTATAGACGGTTATAGTGGTGAAGATTTTGGGATTGGAGATTCACCATATCTGATTTTTTATCCGAAATCCGATGGATGCGGATATTGTTAGAAATTCCAAAAATCTGTCAGGATCCAACTTTGGAACCAGAATGATCCGACCCGTTGACAACCCTATTCTTAGCTATCTTAATTTAGAAAATCCCGTGTTGCAATTTGCTATAGGTCTATATTCTACCACATTATATATGATCTCACAGAAGCAGAAAAAAGAGTTTTTATTTGTATAGATCGTACATAAACTGAAGTTGTTTACCTGTGTTTCAACTCCAATTGCTTTTAGATGCATTACGATTCCCGCTTGCAGATTCGTTATCGAGTTATCCACTAACGAAACTCCCCTGCAGATCGATCTACACACGAGGTGTTCCAAAATCATCCCGTAATCAGTAATCTGAAGGCTGTTTGGCTGATGAAGAGCAAAATTAGACCCCATTGAAGTCACCAAAAGCTCCAATATTGAATCCGGTTCTTCAAAACAAGCACAACCCAATTCTGAGCATAGGAAATATGTACCAAAGGGCCTGTAAGCAATATTTAAAGAAGTCGAACTACCACTTGTAACATTTGTCTGTGAGATAAAAAGATGGGGCACTAAATCTTTGTTCGACACCACATGAAAGAAGCTTGAATTCCAAGTTGGACGTTCGGATATGGCTTTTTGGAAATATATGTCACCGAGAAGGGGTGATCCAAATGTGATGCAAAGGGGACGTTTGGATGATGATGATGGTAGTATGGTATCGAGTATCCATAGTGTGAATAGGGATGCAATTGATCCTCCTAAATCGTGACCGGTTATAATTAGTGGACTGGAATTGCCAATCTGCATTGTAGAACAAAGTAAATCAAGAAAGGCTCTACTGAATACAATGCAAATATCTCTCTCTACAAAAGCTAACGCTATGTTTGTGTTTGGCTATTTGATTTCAGTGTGCAAAAAGCTATAAAAAAATGTTTTCCTTGAACACTTGGCTTTATTTTTGTTCATTTCTATGAAAATGCAAGAACCAAACATAAAACATACGAAAAATCTTAATATTTTGGAAAAAATGTTTCGAAGAAGTACAAAACTTTACGGACTCGATGCAAGGAGAGGCCAGTAAAGAAGTTTTTTTTTTTTTTTTGTTTGTTGAGAATATATGCATACAACTACAGCAAGTAGAATTACAAAGATTTTTATTTTTCCAAGAAATAATTGTCAGTTAATATTGCCTCTATGAATGTCTTCATTTTCCTTTCGGAAATGTGCATAAACAAAACCCCAATTCCTAAACTAGCCATTAAAACAAATGAATAAATATTCTCAAGATTGCCTTTTTCAGAATATATAGTCTCTAAATCAACAAGTCATCATAATAATAAGCCAATTAATCGTTATCAAATAAGCAATTTCTAAAAATCCAATTATATTAAACAAAAATAGAAAAGAGAGCTATATATTATATACCTGATTTCTCAACAAAGTCAACTCATCTAGGATAGAGCTAAAAACAAGGAGTGCTGTTTTTTGAATGGAGAAGAATGGGTTGACTTTGGTCCCAATAAAGTCAAAGAGATTGAATGCCACTTTGAGTTCTTGAGATGAAATCAAATCTCTACCTTGTGTCTGAAAATGGTGCACTGTGCTTTGGGGAGAGGATACAAAAGCAATTATGGTGCCGTTTGGAGGGTAATTATGTACTTTGCACTTAACAGGAGGAAGCAGGGTAGTACTTGTATCAAAGGGATGGAATTGTTTTTGAGTGTCTAAAATTGCATCCCATGAACTGTGGAGAAGACCTGAGGTTAGCAGTAAATCTGCTACTTCCAGTCCACTGCTGAACCTGGCATTAGAAATTAAGGTGAAATGTCAATAAATGAATTATTATGGAATAATTTTCTTGGAATTTAAAGAGAAATTTCATGCTTACAGTGAAAGGTGGGTCATTTGAACTTCTTTCCTGGGAAGAGTAGGTTGTAGCGTATCGAATTTCAACAAGAAGACAATGACTAGAATATATAGTGAGAGGAATAAGTGTCCCACATGGAAATTAATTTCAAAGGAAAAACCAAGTTGTCTTTTTCTTTTTTTAAAGGATTTTGAATCCTAGACTTTACTTGATTTTCCTTGAGAACTTCTTCTAAGAACATTCCAAAAAAAGAAAAAGAAAAAAAAGGAAGTGTTTTAGTTCTTGTATTACAACAATTTCTAATAAAAATTAAAGTAGAATATGGATTTTGAAATAAAATAGAAACTAACAATAATTAAAGGAAATCATGTGTATATTAGTTTTTTATTTATTTATCAAATGCGCGTACTGGTTCATTATCTTCAAAAGTTTCCTAAGTTTTTCCACAAATTTCCAATTAAATATGTTGGGATTTTTTTTTCCAGAAAAAGTGAAGGAAAGTTGGCGATTATTTTTCTGTAATCATGAATTAAAATTTCGTTTTACTATTATGTTTCAGTCAGTAAATATTACAAACGTTTCGAAGATTTTTCGATTTTTTTTGTTAAAACAATTGGGGAAATGGTAAATCAAAAAAACAAGTTGGAGTAGATAGTATTATATAATTTCGTTTCGACTAAATCAAAATTAAGAAGCGAAAAAAATTCGGGGAAACTTATGAAAATTTAAATCGATGTGCAGGAAAATAATTAAATGTATAAAACCCAACTTTCCTCCACTTTGCTTACAAGTGCAAAACTATAATCAAATTTAGACATCCAAAAATATAAAGAATAACATTTATGCTAAATTCATGTAAAATCAATCATTTGTTCATGACAAATTTATATGGTGATTGAGATATACTAGTATACACAGAGCTAGTTAATTGAGGCCAAAACCGAAAGCACGCAGTTTAACTAATTATTAATCAATATATCATGTTTGGATCGGACTAAAAAATGGTGATATATATACTCGATCGTTGAGTGAATTGATCAAATAGGTGGCGTTCAATGCACTTACCAAGGCTTTGAATGCTAGCTCCAATTGTGGAATGTGGTTGGAAAACATAATAATATTAGAAGTTAACCCAATTACTGCTATATATTCTGGGATTTTACAATGTATAAATAAGTAACCAAATACTCATGCACGTATCAATCAATTGCACAAGACATCAATATTGACCAACTCAATCCAAAGTATAGATAAATTAAGAACTTAATTGGACACATACAAATACAAATTGTGAAAATGAACTCTTTGAGATTAATTGTTTGCAATGAAGCCGTTGCAGCATCTTTGCGTGGGACCGGAGTCGGTGCTGGAGCCCAAGCTCTGTCAAAAATCGATCACAGCCATGATAGCAATATATTCTACTTGCAGCCCATTTTTTTGTTTAGGATAAATAAATGTTTATAAAATAAAATTAAATAAAAACTTGTGCTTGATTAATTCTTAGTAAAGCTTTATATTATATCTTGTTATGTTATATTGTGCCATGTTCCTCGATCGATCGGGCTATATATACATATACTAGTAATTCATAGCAATAGGTGCATGCGAGTATATATCAAAATCGATGATTTTCATGATAATTTGTCTTGGTTCGATCTTCTGATCACAAAGAATTAAACCCGATGAATGGAATATTATTATTGTTTCAGAGTTGTTGATAGTATTTTTGTGATCTTGTCTCATTGAGCAATCACAAACCATAAATACATTATATTCTCTCCACAGACACATGTAATATTTGGCTTTTATTCAGGACTTTGAAATTATATATCATTTGTAGGAGTATGTATGTATACATTATAGTTGTTTGTAGCATGAAATCCTCAAATTCGTCTTTTGTTAAGATATATATTGCACTATATTGTTTGTTACTTGGTTGTTTATATTAATTAATATGTATCGTCAAGATTATATAGAAATAAGAGTTGATAGGATGCAAGAATAAAGATCTAGCAAATAAATAAATAAAAATTCAAATTAGTACTGAAATGAAATTAAAAAGACATATCATAAATAAGTAAAAATAAAAATACATAGATAGATTAATTAATTAATTAATTAAGGACACTTGAGCTTGCCCCCACGAGTAGTCATGGCGGCATAGCATTTTCCACATTTGTCATGGTTGCCATTTTGGCCTGGAGGTACACATTTGCATCTATCACAGCAAGTCAAACAAGCTCTCATGCATACATTCTTCCTTGAGTGATTTTTGCACCTCACCACACATAGTGGCTCACACTCTGCATTCACCTCTCATAATTAAATATTCATAAATTCATCATAATGTTAATTAATGTTACATTAAATAAATTTTATATATATATATATATATATATATTACGTACCTGTTCTGTTTCTTGGTGGTCCAATGGGACTAGGTGCAAGTGCTGGTGGCAGCCGATGTGCTGGTGGTGGTGGCTTGACTACTACTGGTGGTGGTGGTGTTGATTTATTGTAAATTGGACTTACCACAGGGGCAACTGCACCTAATTCCTATATTTATATATTATGAAAATCTGATTAAAAAACAAAAAAAAAAAAAAAACAATAGCTAGAGAAGATTTAGAGAGACATGTATATATACCTTGGTGTTAATAACAAGGAAACAAGCAGCTAGCACAAAAAACACAGACGACATTGAAGCCATTTTCTCTAGAAATAATTAATTACTTAGTGATGATACTTGAAGTATATATAGAGAGAGGGAGAGCTAGCCTCTTATAATATGTAAAGTTAAAAAAATAATTACAAAATCTTTATACGGATCGAGTACATTTTAATAACCCAGACCAGATCATATATAGATATATACTATTATGGGCCGGGTGCCCTGCAGCCCCTGTTGAATTCAAGTCTCCACCCACGTGCAATGCAACAAGCGGCCTAATTGTGTCGGTCAGTACTTTAAACAAATACTATATCTATATCTAGTTTTTTGAAAATTGAAAACAAACCAAACCAGCAGCTAGCTTTCAACAAGGCTTCAACTGGACAATTAATATTTTTAGTTTTTCCAAGTAAGTAAATTATCTACAATGTAAGTTGGCACCGACGTTGTCATTGATGATCCTTTCCTTTCCTATATAATATACAGTAATATAATGTAGTAGTAGCAGTACTAAAATATTAAAATAAGATATCAAGTGTAACAACTGACCGACTGACTGACTGAGATACTATCAAATTTAAATTCATTGGACATTAGTCAAACTAGTCAGTGCTAGCTGCTGTTAGATTCGTTTATAGTTTAATATATTTTTACAGAGAAATTTCCATGTACGTAGCACATGATCCAGCTGTTTCTTGTTAAGATATTAATTGATCACTGTTTTGTGAATGTACGTGTTACATTACGTTGATAGGAAGTACAAATTTGTTACGAAAATATTAAGGCGAATGTGCAAAAATTGACCCATAAGAAGGACGAAAAGTACAATTCACTTCTTCTTTTTAATATATATTAGAAAAGTGCACGTACGTTGTACGTGTCTAGTTTTAATTTTATGGGTATTTTTGTAAATTAGGCTAAAATTAGCTTCTTTTTTTATGCCATAAAATATCATATATATTCAATTTATTTTTTATGAAATTTATTTTATTAATTATTATTGTTTTACCAAAAATAAAAATGATGGCTTTAAATAGTTGTAATAAAATATAAAATGATGACTGATATAGTCAGGACATCTTATAGAATTTATTCTATAATAGTAGTTTTCATGTTAAGTTTATCCGTTATTCACCTATGATACATGTTTCATCCGTTTCTTCACAAATTTCACGAGTATTTTTTCTTACTGGTTTCACCAATTTTTTCATCAACTTCACCAGTGTTCACAAATTTCACCCGAAGTTTCACAGATTCATATGTTTCCACTGTTTAATTTTTTACAGGCTAATATATATTTTTAGCTATTTTTCCGCTTTTTTTATAGGTTATAACCATTTTTCATTGTTTATCCATTTTTCTTCGATTTTTTTTTTCAATTTAAACCCATTTTCCACCTATTTCACCTTGTTTTTGTTGGTTAAATTTTAACCATTATCACCTATTTCGCTGATTTCACATGTTATTCATCTGAATTTCTCATTGATTGATATGTTGTCACTGTTTATTTTTTTTTAACAGTTTATATTTTTTTTAGCGATTTACCCTTTTTTTTTTATCGGTTATAACATTTTTCATTGTTATCCCATTTTTTGTCAATTTCTATTGTATTTTCCGGCTTAAACCATTTTTCTACCGATTTCACCTCGTTTTTGTCAGTTAAAGTTTAACTGATTTCAATCGTTTTTACCATTTTAACCCGTTTTCACCCATTTCACATGTTTTTCTTTAATTTCACATGTTATTCACTTGAATTTTCATTGATTAAATATGTTTTTACCTACTCTATGCGTTTCTGACCGATTTTACCCTTTTTTCACACTTTACACTTTTTTACTGGATTTCACATGTTTCATCATTTTCTTACAAATTCCACTCGAATATATTTTCACAAATTTACAATTTTTAACCGAATTTACATGTTTTCATCCATTTTTCATAAATTTCACCCGAATTTTTATCGATTTCAAATGTATTTACGATTTCACATGCACTTTTTTTTACCGATTTCATCCGTTTTTTAACCAAATTCACCAGTGTTCACCAATTCACCCGGACTTTCATCGATTTCACATGTTTTCATTGATTTAATATATTTTTTTTAATGATTTCAGCAGTTTTCATCGATTTCACCAGTTTTTTGACCAATTTCACTCATTTTTCAAGAAACGAATTTCATGAAAGTACGAGGTTATGCATGTCTTGATATTCTTTATATTTTGCTTCTCTAGCCAAATAAACAATAAGTAATTAGCTAGGTCATAAGCATTTTTGGTTCATTTATAAGTAAGATGCGATTATATTTTAACTTTTCATTTTTTAATTTCTTTCTTCTTTTGTGTAGCAGAATGATATTTAAGAAAAATTGATTTTAATATTTTGCTTTTAGAGGATTGTATATGACTTATATTGTATTAAATCTTTCAATGATACAACTAACAAATTTTTACTTAAAATAATTTTACATGTATATTTTATGAGTTATTTAAAATAACAGTGTTTTTTTTTCTTATGTTTTTATTTTATTTTATGTGTTATATGAGAAGAAAAATGAAATTTTAAAATTTGACGTAAAAGATAATTTCTAAAACTTTAGGAAATTTTGTAGAAGATAAATATAATAAGATTCCATGTCTAATTGTACTTACCATAATTAATATAAAAAGATTTCATGTCTAGTTATTCTTCTTCAACTATTTTTACATATTTACCATTGAATTAAATATCACTTTACAACTCAAATAAGGGTATATTAGTCTTCACAAAAAAAGAAAAAAACTTAAATTATTCACACTTTTATAATAAAGTAAAAGTATAGATATAACAAGTATATATAGAGTTCATCTTGCCTAATAATTTTGATTTATGACATAATCAAATGGAGATATATATAAAATTAATATTCTTCTATCCAAATAATAAAAACATACTCATATATATATACTTGTATTGTATGATAATAAATACTGTTTAACATATATGTATATGGATGATCATTGTACGTAGCATATGATCAAATGATACAGAAACACATACATGCATTTCTAATGGAGTATATATAACTTAGTATTTTGACTGATTTTAAGGATACTTGACCATTTTGCCTTGGAACATCACTTTATCCCATTTGTGACACTTGATTAGTTTAGGTACACACTTGTTCTTGGCACAGCAAGCAGTACAAGTTTTCATGCATGTCCTTTTGGGGGTAATTGGCTTGCAATATTCTGCACACATTTCCACACAATTTCCACCTTTTGTTGGAGTTGGACTAGGCTTCTTTGGTGCAGGGATGGGGCCCATTGATGGCCCATCATCAACTGGACCCCTAGCTTGTGATTTCACATCAAGAATATGCTACAATCCACACAAACAAATTTAAATTACTTGTTAGTTCCTGTAATTAAAATTTTATTTTGTTGGTTTCAGGACATATTATAAAATTTTAGAAATTAAGGGTAAAAAAAAAAAAGTATATAACCTGAGCTAAAACATTATCTATATCTTCAACCGACGAGGCCTACAATGACAAAATGTAAGCATCGTCAGTAATATCAACATTGTCATAAACAATTAAAGAGAAGCAAAAACACAAGTAATTAATTAAATTAACATTTCATAGTGAAAAATATTTTTGACAGGATAAAAATGTGTTGCAATAATTTTGGTATCATTAAAAGTACCATTCGAGTAACCAAGAGCGTCAATGACAAGAGAAAGATCATCGATTTCATAGCCATTTTCGATCACTTAAGCAAATTAACAAGATAAGATGAAAAAAGAACTCTTAATAATTTATTTTTATTTTACTGATAATGGATTTTACAATGTAGAATTGAGGGCTATATATAGTGACCATAATTAATGGGTACAATTCCCTTCAATTCATTACTATCATTTTTCTCGTCCATACCCCCAAATAATTCTTCATTTCTGTCTGCCCAATTAAGTGAAATTAAACTCTTTTACTGAACATTTCACATTCCTATACCTAATTGAAATTATGAAAGGTACATGCATGTATAATCGAATTGAACTCTAAAGTAATTTACTTGATGATCAAGAATTTGTTAAACGTTAGTTGACTTGAAACGATATAGATAATGCTGAAAACGAGTTCATTCGAGTAGCTAGCTATATTATGTCTTTTAAAGATTTAATATGTTTTAATAATTAAATTTTCTCGATTTAAATATATCGTAACGAGACTCAAAGTGGTAAAAAAATTACAATTACGTCAAGAACTTGAAATAAAGAAGAGACTTTGCCAAATAAACCTTATCAATGGTTAAGTTGAGCAAGGAGAAACAATGCATGTGTATGTAGAATCGACAACCCATTTGTAGATGGAGTGCTTTTATGGAGGGAAGCAATGGACATCATTGAATTCTACTCAAATCAACTATGATGTCTGGCTAAGTTAATAGGAAATAACTTACATTAGTTTCATTTTTAATTATTTTTGTGATTTTTCTAGAAGTAATGGCGGCTCTTTAGAGTATTTTCATAAAAATAAAAAGAGCATATTTTTACAATATTTTAGAAATTTGTGTAAATACTTTTAGTGTTCAATTTATATTACAATATAAGAGTTTTTCTGATTGTTATATGTCAAATTAATAGGGTGGCCAGGTTTTAAAATTAAACTCAACTCTTTCAATATGTTACGAGGAATCTTTCTTTTTTTATTTATTCAGACAGACTCATAAATTCATAATTAACATTCTAACATTGCATAATGATCAATGGCCTCCACTAATAGTTTGTTTTATACATTCATCAGAAACCTAAGATTTGAAAATATACAACAATTGTAGAAATAATCAACAGTGAAATGCCTACAAACTTCTTCTCAGTGATGGGTAAGAGTAAGATGCATCCCCTGCATTGAGCCAGATTCTCAGAACTTGAGCAAAAAGATATACAAGAAATCGAGAATTCACACAACCCTCAAGGAGTATAAAGATTTAGCTGAAATCTTCTTCATTCTGGAAGCTCAAATTTAACGTTTGCAACTTGAAACCAGAGCCTTGAATTATCTCTACCAAATTTGACGCCACACCTGTACCTTGTACTGTTGTATCTTTTTTTAACTACAAAAATATACAATGTTTACATAAACCAAGAACCACGAGGAAATGAGATGATGCGTTCATGATAAAACTAGATAATATTGCAGTTAAGACGGGCAACCCCTTAGAAGATCGTACGTTCATGACTAAACTAGATAATTTTGCATTAAGATGGGGTAAGCTACACAAACTACACTGAGCTATGCAATTCACTACATTTACAATCCTATGGTGTTAATACCTAACGGAATTTGATGACGTCATCAAAAAATATATTGATTTTCCAAAAAGACCCATGGTCAATGTCGTTTAAGGATATACCTCTGAAACATAACACAAACCTTAGGGGATCATTGTCATATGTTTTCTTATGTAAGGGTGTTAGCAAGTAATGTAGTTGGAGGGGTGTCAAAGTAATAAACAGCTGAATTTTCGTAAATAAAAAGGGGGTGCTAGGTACTTTCAGTTAAAACGTCAGGGTGGTAGTTTGTGTTATTTCACAAACACGAGGGAATGAATCTTAATGTAAACTGACAATACCATGGGGGTTGTTATGTAGTTTACCCATTAAGTTGATATGCTTGACCGTTACTGATAATCGTAAGAGACCTAAAGCTCCACAATCATGAAAAGAACAAATCATATGATGAGTTAGTTGTATATTTTGGTAAACAATATAAGGGCATTTGCTAATGAAAACATTATATCTATAGGTGCCAAAAAACTTATTACTTCTTAAGCCCATATTTAACTCTAGATTAATTTATATCCATTTAAAAGAAAACAAACAGCAGAACAGTGAATTTTCTTCTCCACCACTTAATTTATGCATTCTTGATTAGAATGCATAAATATCATAAAAGAAGCCTTGAGTAACGAAAATCACCTCGACGGTTGCAATGCCCTCAAGAACTTGTACTTTAAGATCTGCAATGCCTTCTACCTCCTACAAAATTATGAATTGATTTGTCAAGAAATATCAAAATGGATGGACCTAAAGAGTTATTCAGAATCTGGAACAATAATAAAATACCATACTTTTCAGTCCCTCTTTAAGGAAATTGAATTGATATTGAACACATTGAAGACCAACATTTATAATTTAGATCATGGAAAAATTCACCATAACTTCAAATCATTATTCATCAATTAAATCCTTTGGACTGTAATGCATAACGATAGACTGTAGTAAGAAAAAGCTTTGGATTTCAAATTCAATGATTTATTTTTCTTGTCAAATAATACATAAGATTTGATTTAGGGATTTCAAATCAATTCAGTCCAAATCCACCAATCCAAAATGGGTCCATATATATTTTAGCTCGAACATGTTCCTTTTTCTAGTTTAAAATAATGAGATGTGTATTCAGAATATACGCATGCATACGGGTCTCCTTCACCTTTTCCAGATATTAATTCAGATGTCTATTTTTGTATATATTACATTTATTATTAATGCAAAAAAGCACTAAAGTTAACCTTTGTGGATTTAAGGTTTAAAGTAGAGTTAATGGCAATTTACCCCCTATAATTTTATAAAAGTTTCACACTACCTCCTTAACATTTTTATATGTGGTAATTTATTCGCCTTTCTTATAATAATATGGCAACTTACCCCCATGTGTTATGATAAATATGACAATTTACCTCCCTATGTTACAAAACACTTTTTTTGTCCACTTTTAATTTCGACAAGTGAGTTATACTCTCCGGCTCAAGGGGATAAATTGCGTAACATGAGTATTACAGGAGGTAAGTTATCACTAACCCTTTAAAGTAAGATTCCTCGTGTAACATGTTTCCAATGTCTCACTTTGCATTAGTTTTGCTTTTTAGCATATCCCAAATAAGCTAGTTCTTGTCTTCCATTTATAAAGTGACATCTACAGTAAATAGGGAGGAGAAAATTATTAATCTGGAACAATTTCTTTAATCTTCCATTTAATTGGCACATTTCGCAAGCTCTCAATACAATGACTGTATTCTAAAAAGAAATTTAAATATCAAGATCTAGTAACATTCTGAAACCACAAATAGAGAAATTAATAACCAGACTAATAGTTTTGGTACCCGAATCCGCAACAAAGTTTTGCTACAAAACATCATCAGCGATAGTTAATATATACTCCTACATAATAAATACAACTTAGAGCTTCGTTCTGTTCCAGACAAAAAGCATAACCAAAAAATTCTGGTAGTAAGCACTTCACAGTCCCATTCTCTTCTAGCAGCACTTTAGGTCATTTCATGTCACAGTCCACTTGATACTCACCATCTGCACAACCATCGCATCACATACAAGTCGTTAAAAATCTAATACAAAAAAGGACGACGACAATAAAATCAAACAACCATATCAAAGCATAAAAGAGATGATTATTACTTTTCAAATGTACTCCTAGATTTGCTTGAGCATCAGCTTCACTGTTATAGTCCTGATAACAAATTTCAATATGCTTTTTGGTTAAAAAATAAAAAGCATCGATTTTGTAAAGAAAATAAGAGACTCCATCAAATCGTACAATTTCTTCAAAAACACTTACTCTTTCAACATGGCAGATTTGGAAAGATAAGAACTGATCTTTGAGCTCTTTAGCTACCTTACACAGATCAGCCATGTTCTGGTTCTTGGTTCTCCATAAACCCTGAACCTGTCCATGAGTTCATGTAGTGTTTTAAGAGTGTGTTAGGTTCCTCGAGACCAGTTTTTGTTTTTTCATTTTTTTCAGTTATAAATGAAGAAAGAATACCTGCATACAGACAAGTTTAGAGTCTCCTTGAACACGTATATGTTTGAACCCTTTTTGGAGAGCATATTTAATTCCTAGAATAGCACCTCGGTACTCAGCAACGTTATTAGTAGCAATACCCACACCTTCACGTAACCGAAACACCTATTGGTTTTCAAGATTAAAACAAAATGTCACGTGATTGTAAAGATCCGAGTAAAGCATAAAAAACAGAGAGGTTAAGTTAAAATGGAGTACCATGCTTCCATCTGCTGCCCTCAGGACTGCACCTGCACCAGCTGGTCCAGGGTTGCCCTTGGAAGCACCATCAAACTCCACAATACACGAAGACTATATATGAAAAGAAAATTATGCATAGATATCGATGCCCAAAAAATTTGACATGTTACAAGAATGTCAGAAATTGAAAAATAAATTAAGTGAGAGCAACTTACGCAATAAGAAGAAATTGGTGGACCTTGGAGAAAATTATCTAATTTGGCATGCTTTAGTGAAGGATTATCTGCAAATGAGGTTGATCCAACTATATCCTCCTGAGAAAGAGAAAGAAAATAAAGGAAAAAGTCACAAACCTATAGCTTGTATACAATTGTACTCTAAAGTTAAATAAGAATCCATAATTCAAATAGATCACAATTATCATCAAACCATGGGATTGCCGTAATCAAATGAGCCTTTCCTTGTAATATTCTATTATGTATAAACTAAACTGCTCATGTCACATAATTCAGGTTTCATATCAAAGCATGTAAAAGATAACTTGGTGGGTTAGGTTTTGGATCAATACAGCATGGACAAAGCCTCGAACATACAATCAACATTAAAGAGAATCTACTCCAGAGGAAAATAAATTTTTACTTGTCACAAGTCACTTAGTTAAAATCAACTATAACGGGCTTATTCTAGTTAAATTCTTGTGCAAAAGGCTCCACTTACGATTAGGCATGCCAAAATTGAAAGCAGATCATTTAGGAACTCCAAATTTTAGCAGACTTAAAGTTGCAAAATCACTTCAGAGATGCAAATTCAAGATAAAAGTAAGTCAATTGAGAAATTACCTGTGGCCTCTTCTCTACCTGATTCTTGCCAGCTGATTTATTGTTAGAAGAGTTTGGTTCCTGCACACAACATATATAACCATTATGTCGATATTATAAGTAAATATTTAAATAGATATGAAACATCTGAAGCATACGACTTTTTTTACTTAAGGTTCATAATCTGACCCGAAATGGGCAAGTAACAAGTTGACCAAAAAGATGATCTTGCACATCACTGGCATCAATAGAATACATAGCATTCTTAAGCCCATGAGATGAGAGGTACTCCTCAGCTTCTTTAGACAAACCAAACCCTTTATACACAACTACAGAAGGATCATTCACCTACAAAAGAACTCAAATATTTAACAAATCCATTTGTCAATCTATCTTTAGAAGTTCCAAACAAATCATGGCAGAAAAGAGGTAAGGAACTTTTAATTAGCGCTAAAAATTTCAAAGTCAACCAAATTTTATTCTTTAGTTATAGGTATGAAATGAAATTCAACTTCAACAATATACACTCATATACTAACTCTAACAAAATTTCAAAAAGCTATTTGCTTCTCAAAATTGGCCACATCTATCATATCTACCACATCCAACTTGTTCCTGAAGCCAAAATATGAAATTTTGGGAAAATATATACTTACATTTTCAACTTGCAGGGAAAATATGAAATAAAATAAACAACATAGGTCACACACACACAACCAAAATAAAAAATAAAAAAGCTGATAAATCGAATTAAGGTGGTGTTTTCAATTACTTGTGCTTTGGAGTAGAGAAGCCTAAAGCAGGCCCTTACCTGCTTCTAGATTCTGGCTTAGATTTTAAGAACCAGAAGCAGAATTTTATTTTGCAAACATTTCATAAACACTTATTTTGTTTCAAATGCTAAAAAGTACTTTTTTTTTAGTGATTGAAAACACTACCTAAGAATGGGCAAAAAAATATGAGAGAAATTTACAGAAGATTGAAGAACCGATTGAAGATCGCTGATGCTCTTGTAAACTCCAACAGTATCCCTCTTATTTACTACATAAAAAGCATTCCTTTCATCCCCCATTTTTTTCTGCTGCTCTCCAAAAACAATGCTGTAAATAGCTCAGTTAAATCATCTGAGTATAATGCATAAAAATTAAATAGAACCCTAAAATTAGCATCGATTAAGATTTCAAAAAAAGGAAAAATTAATAAAAGGAGAAACATTACCTTTGATTCTCGGGATTCAGCGCACACTGTAGAGTCAAGAGTAAAGGTGTATGTGTATTTATGAAAAAGAACAGAGGGAGAATTATTGTCTTATTTAATAATAATAATAATAATGGGCCTCTTGGCGGGAAAGTTGAAAGAAAACTAAATGGGCTACACCTTACTCAATAGGCCCAATAAATATTCTTTGTACGGCTCTCACATGAAAAATTATTGTTTAAATTCGGTCTTTCATAGATAATATATAAAATTTTATAAATATATTTGGTGGATACATTAATTTTACTCATGGTATATGATTCGAAAGACCTGGTCTAGGCAAGTATCACCCCTCCCACATATTAGTTTGTATAGGTTTTGATATAGGAGTACTATTAAATAAATAATAGTGCATATATAATTTAAAGGTGCATCCTTTAAATGATATGTTCAATATTTTTAATTTTTTTTAAATAAAGCTAATGTTAGTTAATAAATACGACGTGAGAGGGAAACTTGAAGGGGATGTTTGTTTGACATTTGGGAAAGTAGTTTGGGAGAGTAGTGGAGGTTCGTGAAATAATTTCAATTTGCGTAATGTTGTTTGTTTGGGTTTTGAGATAGTGGTTTAAGAAATAAAGTAGGTGTAGGTTTTTTTGGAAGAGTTGGGTTGTAGGTGTAAAATGTGTAAAACTTTATGTCAAATCATTTTTGTTATGTGAGATAAATTTTTCAATAGATAGGTTATTTTATGTCAAATCAAAGTAGAATTTGTATAGGTTTTGTTTAGAGATAAGAAAATTATTGTTTGTTTGGCTTTTAAGGGAGTAGTTTGAGAAAATTAATAGATGAAAAATTTATTTCTGAAAGTAGAAAACATGTTGACATTTCCCAAACACGAAAAAAAATCTAGGAAACGCCAAACAAACAGGCCTGAAGCGTTTTTGCTTCATTTTATGATAGAAGTATATTAAACTAATAATTTGGTGCAATTGAAATATAGAGGATAACTAAGTGGGTAAAATGATGCAACTGAAATGATAAAATTGACATAAAATGACCAATAAGAGTAAAGTGAATTTTAACCAAATAAAATGATTTTTTTAAAACTGAATCATGCTGCTACGTGATTAATTAACTCGCGCGCCGTTGAGAAAAACGTGAATAAAAAAATACTCATTGAAATCCATGAATCAAACATTTTGTAGCATATATATATATAATATATATATCAATTATTTGAAACATTGATAGTCCTTGTAATTATACAGTGTAAAGATTTGATCAATTCAACTATTCTATTACACATCTATACCAAATCCAGTTCATAACAGAAGATTGTATCTCAATTTAGTTCTTTAACTATATGTAATAATTAACACAAAAAAGGAAAAAGAAAAAAAAAAGTTAAACAAAACAAAATCTCAACTCACTTGCTTGCTCCCCAATCAAATCAATATTCCCACAACCAAAAAAGACAACCCTTGAAATTAACAACTAGTAATAAAAATGAATCCCATGTGCGGATAAAAAGCTTCGATCGTGTAACAGCCGTAAGCAGAAGAACATCCGATTCCGATGCACGACCTTTTTTCTTTGTCACGACCCATTCATAAGCACTTCCAAGTTGAAACATTGCATTGAATTTTGTAAAGGACATTGTGTTTTCGAAGAGTAGATATGGCATTAGAAAGATTTTGGTGATGGTAATATGTTGAGAATCGACAAATGGTTATGGGCACGTAACATATATCACCCACGCGGTTAATTCAATCGGCCTTGGGTACGAACATTAATTGTAAATGGGAGTACGATGCAAAAGAGTAAAAAGGAAGTATAAGTTTCTTTAGGAGAGGAAGAATAGGAAAAATAGTATTAAACTATTAATGTTAGTTACAAATATAAAATATTATATGTATATATAGATTAGATAAATCGACTTGAATCCATATTTGGACAACATATTTCTGATTATAGATCTTTTTAATTGGATCACATCAACCAATTTATAATTTAATAAAAACTAATATAATAAAAAAATTAATAAATAGGGCCGACTTGGTTCAGATTTTCACAAACCTACTTGTATATATTTTTCATGCTAAATATATAGCCCAATTATCTAATATTTTCGTAATTTAATGGCCCAACTATCTCAGTTAGCCTGAACTCGGATCCACTTGTATCGATCAAAAAAGAAAAAGAAAAAGAAAAAATTCCCCGTGTCGTGTGTGTTGCATTACAGTCTTGCAGATCGAAAGCATGGATTGGTCTTGTGTATTAAGTTACTTCCTTTTTGTAATATACTATATGTTGAATTAATAAACGTTTTGTTTTCTTTTATTTTTTAATTGCAGATGTAGAAAATGGTGTTGTTGAAGAAAATTCTTGATTTCCCCCAATTTGTAGCTTCCAATGGCAAAGAGTTTTGGGGCTGGTTCTTTCTCCTAATGGGTTCTCTTTTGTTTGTGGGTTTCTTATATGCTGCTGTAATTTCAAAGCTTCTTCCTCCATCTAATAATGTCATCATTCATGCTATACAAAATGACTGGTATAATTATCTTCCATTCGAATTAATGTTATCAATTTTGATTATGATATTTCTTATTGTTGTGGAAAGTCATCTTTATTCTTCTTGCAATTGGAGCTCAGTTCCTACTTTAGTTATATAGAAGCTTATATCATTTGCGGATACACATTTAAATGTGTAGATTATGTATTGTTTCTTTTTTAGGGTAATTCACAAAAGGAAGAGACTTTAGTTTAATCAAATGAATAGTTTTTAAGATTTAATCTCCTATGCTGGTCTAGCCAATTTTCTGGTGATGCTGATGTCTAAATCTGTTGTCTAAATGCCTATGAACTCTGCTGCTGGTAACTTTAAATGTCCGGCAAGAAGAAGACACATCTCGTCGTTGCTCTTTGATATTTGTGGTGTCGTTACACAATCATGTAATGAGCTATGCTATACTGTATAGTTGTTGGTTTGTCAAGTACTAGATTCTATCAAATATGCACACTATTTCTTCTCGAGCTTTAGGCTCTGCTTTGTTTGAGGATTTGGAAATTTGTGGAAAATGAAATCAAAGAAAACTAGAATTCTAAACTTGTTTGGTTGCTAGAAATAAGTGAGTAGAATGAGTTTCCAAGAAACTACTTTCTTTGTTTATGTTTGGTTACTATAGGAAAGAGCGAGGTAAAGCAAATAAAATTGGAGATTGGAGTGGGAGAAGTGAGTGAGAAGCGATGAGAGATGAGAAGAGATAAACCAAGAATGAAGAAGAAAATTGAAACGGTGCAGAGATTGGCAGTTATGTAGGACTTTCCCCGGAAATTGGATATTCCTTGTTTTAGTAAAAAAGAAATTTGGCTTTTCCTCGAAATTATTTTCCTTACGAAAATACCTAGCAATCAAACAAGTAAAATGTTTTACATAGCATTTTCATTTGTTTCCTCACCAAATTCCATGAACGGAACCAAACCTAGCCTTAGTGATTGAGACTTAAGATTCTAGTCCATCCATAACTATTGTTTATTTAGGAAAAATAATTTTCTATCATGTGGCATTAATCCATTATTCCGTATCCTTGCCTGTAAAAAAGGAAATGGAAATAAAAGTAGCATGTGATTGTGCAGGTATTATTGCTTCTTGGTGCCCTTGACACTTCTAATCCTACTGGTTGCAGTATATTTTCATTGGCTTGGCATGAAAATGTTCAAGCATGCATGATCTACCTTTAAGGCTTAATGAGGTTTATCGAGCAACCCAATGGAAACGAATGGTACACGTTTCTTTTTAAATTCAATTCATTTGCTTAACGAGTACAGTGTCTTTGCAATTCATATATCATTCAATACACTAATTAAACAACAATCAAATGGTATATTTACATGTAATTACAGGAAACACTTTTGGTGATGCACAGTTTGTTAACTCTTAATAGGAATATGTAGGTGAAGAAAAGTGCATTTGAGTAGGAGAAACAATTTTAAACTTTAATTCATTTTGAGAAAGGCATTAAAGCTTAATTTATTTGCCACACATCTATCTGTTGCTCCACCACAAAAAGAAATATTCTTTCCCAATCTGAATAGTGTTGGAATTTAAATTTCCACCTATATAAAGTGACATGGCATTCAAATTTCATGATTTGGCAAATAACTTGAGCCCCAACACGAACTGCCACATTCAACATGCGCAGACCAAATGCCAACCATTGCCTATTACCTTTACTATGCTTATATAGCTACTACATATGTAAACACTTCCCAATTCACAACTCATTCATACCACCAAAAACAGTGTCAAAAGATGTCCCTTGTGTGTAACACCTTTGGCTGCTCCTTGCACAACCACGGATACGAAGGTGGTGACGTTGTATACGGTTATGCACCGGTTCCGTACACAGAAGGTGATGGGGATGATGATGGAGATTATGACTATGCCCCAGCTGCGTAGGGGGGCATACTTAGAACCTATATGATGAGTGACTTGTAGTAATATTCTTTTTTTTTTTTTTTTTTTTTTTTTTGAGAATTCAGTGACTTGTAGTATAATTAGTAGGAAATTATGTTTGATCTAGACTTTTATGAGTATTGGGCTGTGATGTGATGAGGGTTTTGATCAGGTTCTTGTACTTCACAAAATACTGACATATCTGTGAGAGCTAAAAAAAATTATAATATAATGAGAGCTAAATTTCAAGTATTGCTTTAATCAAATTATGATAATATTTATGTTACTCCGTGCAATTTTCTTGACCTAAATATGTCATTTGGACGCGGTTTAACCATTGTCCTAATTTAAATAATTTATTTTACTTGTAACCTAAAATAAGCTACTCGATCAACACTTAAGTATTAAAAGTTGATTAAAACTTTTTTATGCTCTTTTTGAGTTAATAATTGAAAAGTTTTGTATGCTACACAGTCTGCAAGACATATATCTCCATCATGGATCTTGGGTGAAATCATAAAATTCGTCTAAAAAAAAGGGGTAATCATAGACATTGAACTCATACAAAAGTATAAACTACACTCAGAAAGGAAAAAATAGATGAAAATGAAGATATTTTTATATTAATTTCTACTTTAAAATATTGGGTGGTATAAGTTATCCCTAAAGTATTACTTAGTTACACTTACCCCCTCTTTTATAGTTATGGAGTTTTTATTTCAAAAATATCCATGATCCTTTCATAAATAATAAATTTATATATTAATTTATCAAAAAAAAAATTGTCTTTTTATTGATTATGAATTAATTCATCCACCAAACAACATTATGTTTCAATTTATTCATTTATTTTGTTTCCTTCCTTCTTTTGATCTCAATTTTTTTCTTTATTTTCATCTCATTGTTTCTTTGTTTTTTGTTTCAATTTTTTTCTTTATACTTTTCTGAGTTTTTAATTGGTAATAATTATCTAATTTATTTTTGGTACGAATTATTATTCAATATATTGAGTAATTCTCCTTCAAATTCTTTCTCACAATTTTCAAGTTTGACATATGCACATACTATTGGTAATTTTCTTTTTGGTATTGAATCTACTTTCTGATTGATAATAGATATATAAAGAAGTTAGCATAAATATAGATTGATGGATTAACGATACAAGCCTAAGTCAAGTTCGAATTTTCAAGGAAAAATTTGAAGGAGAAATACTCAAAATTTTGAGTTATAATTTATAACTAAAACAAATGAGATAGTTAACACCAAATAAAATTTGAGATAAATTGTAAAGAAAAAAATGAGATATAAATAAATAAAACAATTGAAACAAAAAATAAAGAAAGCAAATTGAAATGGAAATAAAAGAAAAAATTAAAAAAATTGAGACAAGAAAACCAAAGGAAACAAAATACATGATGAAATTGGAACATAATACTGTTTGGTCGATGGCCGAATTCATAATTAATAAAAAAAAATCTTTTGATAAATTAAAAAAGAAACAAATATTTGTTATAAAAGGGACGAGTTTAGTTTTGGAATAAAAAGTTCAATAATATAACAGAGGGGGGTCAGTATTACAATTGATACTTTAGTGGGATAAATGATACTACCCCATACATTAAGTGAGAAAACTGTATTTCACCCTTTCTAAAATTCATGAAGCCCTTGTTGGCGTTATCATGTAAAAAAAGAATTTTTTATTATTTACATCGGTTACATGTATTTATGGTACATAAATTAATGTTCATTTCAAGAATTTTAACAATGAGTGCGCAAACAATAACTACTTTATAAAAGAACAATTAATTAGACATATAAATAAAAGCGGAATAAACTTTGTAAATCTTCAATTAGTAAAGCTTCTATAAGATCACATATATATATATATATATATATGTATATATATATGTATATATGTCTAGCAATGGAGTTAAGCAGTAGTGGTAAATTTGGTACTATATAATATATATATATATATATATATATATATATATCTAGCAATGGAGTTAAGCAGTAGTGGTAAATTTGGTACTATTTCCTATTTAATGGCTCCTTCATCTAATCCATGTACCCAACGAGAGTTTATTATGCAAGGAGGCTGAAAGACATTCTAGACGGCTGATGTTGCCCGTGAGCTGTTTTACATCGAATGGTATAATAAAATTCGGTTTTTTGGTAATCAGTGGAGTTGCGTACAAAGTTGCATTGAAAGTTGCGCAGGCGTGAACATATAATCACTAGACCAAAAAATAATTAAGCACTATTTTTACATATATATTTGGGCACCACAAATCCGGTATAACTTGCATAATGAGTACGTATTTTACCTACTATCTCATGCATAATGTCCTATAATATAATTGACATGTATTCTAATTACTTAGTTCTCCAAGAGTTTGTTATGTTTTTTCTTTTCTGTGAAGGTTAACTCATACTACAATAATTTAATGTTTCCAGTTTTACCCAAGAATCACTCACAATATTGAGAAACTAGGTGATAAGTGTAAGACGTACGCTCCCTTGTGTTAAGCAAAACTTGCACGAAAGTAACATGTAAAATGTTTATTGTATGGAATGTCCATGTACCGTAAAACATTTGGCACAAAACGCCACATTCAGATAGGCATATTCAAGAAACCACTTTCAAATTTACATTTCAAAATGATTTATTGAACTATGCCGACCCAAAACGGCATATTTTGTAAGGTGGGGTTAAAGAGGGTGTTCAAGTTGAATATCTAATAGTATAAGGGCATTATATACAATAACTATTTCACATGATAAGTTTGTTCAGAATGTCAAATGAAGACGATAAATTTGTCGTTATTTGTGTATATTTCACATGTTGAAAACGCACATGGTGCATCATACCAATTACACGGTGACATGTGAAACAAATAATCATCATCATACATTGTTCTGGCCTAATATGGCTTTCGAAAATTATTTTCACATAACCAAAACATGGTATGATGTGGGGTTTTCCTTTATATGTCACTATGTAATTGTTCATTTGCACTATGTGAGTAATCTCTAATGCCATAATTCTTCAAACTCTGTTTGGTGAAAAATGAAAGCTTCAAATTTCCAAAGTACAATAAGAACAGATATTTGAAAAAAGAAAAACTGACCTTTGTTAATTTTTAGTATAGTACCAATAGAATCCAATTACAAGTTCCAGAAGATCAAATAAGTAAGACCATTAAAACAGTAACTCTTTCAGACCATTACTCAAACAGTTTACACGCAATAATGAAATATCATTACTCGAACTTAAATACGCCCCCTTTACTTCTAAGACTCACCAATTAAACCTCAAAATTCAATACTTTCGCCATCAGATGCCTTTGGGTGTCCATTATACGCTAATTTCATATTCAAAGTAGCACAGATAACCCTAAATTTAAGCCTCAATGAATCCATTAAATCGGAGACGGACTCGTTTTCGGGTTCAGAAATTGGGTACTGCTGAAGCAACTCATCCATCTTATTGATTCCTTTTTGGATTCGGGCAGAGAAACAATTCGGGTCGACTCGAATTGCGGAGCTCCAAACATCGATGCAACCTCTGTAAAAACCCAATTCTTCGCCCACTTCGAACCCGGTTTTCAAGCCCACTTGTCGGCCCTCTTCTTTTCCGGAGACTAATCCCTCTGCGTAGCCCTCGTCGTAGCCATCTTTGAAGTGGGTTTCTTCTAACTTTAAAGAGGATTCGAAGATGTCGTCAATGGAATCCATGCGAGAAAAACCTGGTGGAATTTGGTTTTATTTTATTTTTTATTGCAAAAGTCCAGGTTAAAGCTTTTTTTTTTTAATATATAATTGCACTTTTAAGAAAAATGTTTTTTTTAAAATATATTTGACCTTTCTTGATATAAAATTGCAAATTTTGTCTTAAACTATTTCTGTTTTTTTTTATATCTTCCTGCGCTTTAGATGAGTAGTAATTTTAGTTCCATAATTTTAAAAGTTGTGCGAATCTCATCCCATTGTAAGATTTTGGATGGAGATCGCCGCTTAATTGTCAACTCGATAATTACGTGTCAAATAACTTCTCAAGCAGACAAATACGTTTCATGTTGGAAAATTAACAAAAAACTACCATTGTAATATCAATCCCATAAAATATATTCTTTTATTTTTCTAATACCATAATGTAACACAAATTAGTTTGTTGCATATTTTCTTGTATTTTCACAGAATTTTTGAGAAATTTGCAAAAAAAAAAAAAATCATCATGCAAGAATTTTATGTTAGAAAATTTGTAGAAATGTTGAATTAATAACATAATTTTGGTACAAGCAATTTAATTATACAAACATAATTATTATTAAAATATGAAATTTTTTATTCAATATTTTGTGTATACTCAACATGTCTTATCATTAAATAGCTTTTATAATTCATGTGATTGTGCGAAACTAGAGGAAACGTGAGAGATTAATATAAAGTTGAAAAAATATTTTAAAAATGTGGGGAAGTTGGAGTAATTTTTCTTTATTAAGGAAAAATAATTTGTACAAGAAAATTTGGAAGGTAGGAAAAGATGCGAGGGTAACATAGAAAAAAGTTCATTGAGGAAATATGAATAATTATTGTCTATTTATTTTTTCCAAGAGATTATCTTGCACGAATAAAAAAAGTCCGCAAACATGAGAAAATAATAAAAGAGAAATCGCCGAAAAAATTAAATTTCTTGTTGTATTATAGTAGGGATGAAAAATGAAAGAAATATATTTTATTGGATTGATATTGCAATGGTATGTTTTTTGTCAAATTCTAACATGACACGTATAAGTCCATGTGGGAAGTAATTTGACACGTAATTGTCGAGTTGGCAACTAAGTGGTAATTTGCTACTCATCTAAAGCTTGAGACTATATCTAAAATGCAGTAATAGTCTAGGACTAATTTGCAATTTTGCCTATAAAATTGATTGATATAGAACCTAGTTTAGAGTATATTACGAAATCATCCTAGGACTATGCGACAGCCCCACTAGAACTCTAACGTTATAAAATTAATAATATAGCCCATAATAGTTAATAGTGGATTTTTTTTTTAACTTCAAAATTGCTCTGACATTATGAATATTGCTCTGCCTATAAAATCACCCTTTACGATCAAAACATACACTTCTTCTTCTACACGGACTAGAATTAGATTCTCCGAATAGAGTTAGGACTCCTGTTGAGGAAAAAAGAATAAAATTGATATCATCTATTTATACCTCTTCTTACTATTGATTTTGCCATAAATAATTTATTTTTTCTTTTCCGGATTTGGGGGTGCAATTCAAAACCCGGACTTTTTTTATTCTCAATCAATTTCTACTTGAAAATCCAATGATTGTTTATTGAAGTTGGTTTAGATTATTGTGTTTTGGTTTGTGATGGATGATGATCATAATTATACGATGGATACGGATTATATAGGCTCTGAGGTAAAAAAGAGTGCAAGTGGGAGCTACTATTTTGATTGTAGCATATGTTTGGACAAACCGATCAAGCCCGTCTTAACTTGTTGCGGTCACTTATTTTGTTGGGTGTGTTTTTATAAGGTTCCTTTCAAGAATATTGATTCTTCTTCTTCTTCTACTATTTCTTTTCCTATAAGCTGTCCAGTATGCAGAGGAGATGTTCCAGACAGCGCTGTAATTCCTATTTACGGCAATGCCTATAGAAAACGTGAGGGTGTGCGCGACACTAAGTCAGTTCCCACTCTTTTTGCCATAATTGAAAACCTGAGGGTGATTTGGAATTGTTTTGGTGAAATATCCCATGTAACTAGAGAGCGTATGAGGCCTCTCGTGTCACAGGATTGGAAAACTGCAGAGGCCCATCACATATATGAATATGACCGATCTTTACAAATTTTATCAGGTACTGTTGTTCATCTCGAGAACCTTTCAGCTCATCTTTTGATAACTGAGGAAAACCTAGTTCAACAGTTGGACAAACCCTTTGAGCCCGTGTTTAAAAAGACCGCTGATTTTTTTGATTGTAGCATATGTTTGGACAAACCGATGAAGCCCATCTTAACTTGGTGCGGTCACTTATTTTGTTGGGCGTGCTTTTATCAGGTTCCTCCTCACAACATTGAAGAAGATTCTTCTTCAACTAATAGAAGGTGTCCAGTATGCAGGGGAGAGGCCAATAGCGCTGTAATTCCTATTTATGGCGGCAATGGAGAAGATGAGCAGCGCGTGTGCAAGACCAAAGCAGCTCACAAAGTTGTTGTTGAGTCTTGAGGTCTTTCTACCATCGTTGAAGGGCTGAGGCGGACTAGGAATAGTATTGATCGAATTTGCCATATAACTACACAGAATGTGAACACACTCAAGTCAAAGAGGTGCCAAATTGAAAAGGCTTCCGGCAAGTCCAAGTACTATGACCGAAGTTTACAAAATTTAACATATCATTATCTTTTTCTTGCTACCCTTTCAACTTATCTTTCGACAACTGAGGAAAAGCTAGTTGAACAATTGGACGCGATCGAGGTTCCATGAAATGTATCACTTATGGTGCTTGAGTTTAGATGTAACTTACTGAGATTTTTTGGTTTGGATACTTTTTGCTTGGAAGAAATACATCCAAGAGATGCTTTGCGGTATGAAAGATGCTTAACCGATACAAACTTATGTCAACGGTGCAATAAGTACCCCGAAACTATCCTTCACACTCTTCGTGACTGTATGGATGCGAAAGAGGTTTGGGAATATGTCATTTCCCCCACGCAATTTCTGAAATTCAGTCGCCTTAGCTCGGAATCATGGATTCGGGATAACATAACTAAGTTAGTGTTTGATAATATTATCTCCCCAAATACCCCTTGGCCTCTTATGTTTGCGTCTCCTTTGTGGAGTATTTGGAAAGCTCGTAACAAATTTATTTTTCAGAATGTTAAAGTTAGTATGCAGGAAGTTGTCCTTGCGGCGAAACGATTGGCGTTTGATTTGGAAAGTGTGTTCTCGGAGAAGGGAGGGACTCGGAATAAAGCTCGCAACTCAGTTAAATGGAAATGTCCGACAGATGGGTGGTTCAAGATTAACACAGATGGAAGTTTTATTGCTTCTCAGAGTAGAGCGACGACAGGTGGTTTGATTCGGAACGACCTTGGGGAGTGGGTAATTGGCTTTGCCCGTAAACTTGGCGACGTGTCGATCACCACAGCTGAACTTCTTGCGGCTCGTGAAGGACTGAAAATAGCGTGGGACAGACGATTGCCGAAGATCATATTGGAAGTGGATTCAGAGGTTGTAGTTAAGCTTATTAGGGATGCTGATGTTGATCTTCATCCGTTGGGCAACATCATTCAAGATTGCAGGATATTGTTGGGTATGCCATGAGAGAGTAGAGTTGCACATACCTTGAGAAGTGGCAATTGTTGTGCTGATGCACTTGCATCAAAGGGACATATTATCCCAGAATGCTTTCAGATGTGGATGGATCCACCTCCTGATTTACTCCCTCTTCTGGAAGAAGATGTAACTTAGTGCCTTTTTATTGCACCTTTGTACCAAAAAAAAAAAAAAAAAAACTTGATAATTCAAAAGATAAAAAAAGAGCCATGATTTGGTAGATTTGTTAATTGTGATCAAACCAATGTACACACAAACTATATAGTTGTGCTGATTTTATTCATGAAATCTCTAGTATTGGTTGAAAGTATATTATGATCATGTGTATGTCTTTTGTCAGAATGTTAAGTTCCGAGAATTTATCAAAATTAATCTGAATCTCATGATCTGTTCATCATAATCTCATGACCTTTAAAAGCTCATCATCCTTTGCCAATAGCTTGACTTACTAATCCTTATGAATGCAGCAGCCAATTCAACACTAATAATCCATAAGCATAGAATTAACAAAAACAGAACATATAAATATAGTCTTACTTTATTTGAATATGTAACAACAGAATCCAATTACAACTTCCATTAAAAATCAAATAAGTAAGGCCATTAAAACAGACTCTTTCAGACAATTGCTCAAACAGTTTACACGCAATAATAAAGAATTTCGCCAACTTAAATACGCCCCCTATACTACTAAGACTCACCAATTAAACCTCAAAATTCAATACTTTCGCCATCAGATGCCTCTGGGTATCCATTATACGCCAATTTCATATTCAAAGAAGCACAGATAACCCTAAATTCAAGCCTCAATAAATCCATTAAATCGGAGACGGACTCGTTTTCGGGTTCAGAAATTGGGTACTGCTGAAGCAACTCATCCATCTTATTGATTCGTTTTTGGATTCGGGCCGAGAAACAATTCGGGTCAACTCTAATTGCGGAGCTCCAAATATCGATGCAACCTCTGTAAAAACCCAACTCTTCGCCCACTTCGAACCCGGTTTTCAAGCCCACTTGTCGGCCCTCTTCTTTTCCGGAGACTAATCCGTCTGCGTAGCCCTCGTCGTAGCCATCTTTGAAGTAGGTTTCTTCTAAATTTAAAGAGGATCCGAAGATGTCGTCAATGGAATCCATGCGAGAAAAACTTGGTGGAATTTGGTTCTATTTTATTTTCTGCAAAAACTCCATTAGGGATATTTGGCTCAAACGCCTTATTAAATGTTCCATTTGCAAAACTATGCCTTTCCTTCTTGGGATTGTCTATAGTGACTCTTGGCTGCTCAGAGTAACGAACGACGCCCCCTCAAATATTGACACTTGTCCCTGTCCGACCCCCAACTCGGCAGTTGTACGCACCCAGCTTAACGGCTATAATACCAAAATGCCCTTTGACGGTCCATGTTGAATTAAAATCCTAGAAAGCTTAATTAATTAGGATAATACCAAAATGCCCTTTACTGAAATCCTACAAATATGAACTCTCATTCTATCCCTTCTCGTTCTGCTAGCTTTAGAAAAAAATTGTTTTCCCCCATTTTGATTTCATTTTCTTCTTGTCTTATCTTCTCTGCATTGCTATTCATTCATTCTTCTCCAATTTCAGAGAACATTGTTTGGCTTGATTCAGAAATTGTTCCAGTTGGGGGAAATATTTGAGGGATTTGGAATTCATCATCAAATCTAACCGTATTAAATATATTTTTAAATGGCCGCAGGTAGTTTGATTTAAGTTTGAAATTGTTTCGTAGTTGCATAATTGCATTATTATCTATCTCAATTATAGTTGGGTTCACTTAGCTTTCCTTTCTTGTCAGCTGACCACTAAGCTTTTTTGGAAATATTGTATAACAGCTTAGTAAATTCCTCTTAAAAAAAAGAGAATATATATTAGGCATACATAGTTTAAATAAATTCCTTCCTTTACTTCGGTTGTAATTGAAGGTATAAATACATACATGTTGTGAAATTTATACATTTTCACAGTTTAATGAATTTTGAATCTGACATCTGAAATATGTTCCTTTATGTCAATGTATTAGGTGAATGTTGCAAACATGTGAAGACGAATTGCGAAGACGAATTACCTACCTCATCTGATTATGTTAATCCATGTAAGAAAGAGGAGGTTGTTAGTCAGCTAGTTTTTGACAGTGTTGAGGATGCTGAAAAATTCTACATTGGTTATGCCAAAGTAGAAGGCTTTTATGTTAGGAGAAGAAGTGTTCAAAAGAAAGGTCCAACAGTGAAAAATAGGGTGTGGGTTTGTACCCGAGAAGGTTTCCGTGAAAAAAAGGAAGAAGGGCTTCATATGCTACGAGAATCTAAACCATTGACTAGGTCTGGTTGCAAAGCTACTTTTCGAGTTACACGAGACTGGATTTCGGGCAAATACATGGTTTCTAAATTTTTGGATAATCACAATCATGATTTACATGTATACAAGAAGAGGTACGACATTACTCCTTTTTTAGTTTATGTACATATTTTTTTTGATAAGTGTTATGTAATTCAAATATTGTTTGTTGACATGTCCTTTACACAGCTACTTATCGCCCCCAGACAAGGTTTTGCTTAGTTTGATGACGAAGACTGGAATTAAGCCATCCCTTGTTATCCACTACTTGGATCAAATAGCTGGAGGTGCTGGAAAACTCAGCTTTAAAAAGAAGACTGCATACAACTGGTTGAACAAGCTAAGAGCAGAAAGGATCCGGGAAGGTGATATGAATACAGTGATTAATAAATTGAAAGAGTCAAAGCAGAAGGATGATAGATTTTTTTACAAGTACTGTGTGGACGAAGAAGAAACACTTACTAGACTTTTTTGGTGTGATGGTTCATCCAGAGCTGAGTACGAGGCTTTTGGAGATGTTTTGGTATTTGATAGCACTTACAAGACGAATAGGTATTTGTATCCTCTCGTCATTTTTTCAGGAGTTAATAACCATGGATCCACTTGTATATTTGCTGCCTGTTTTTTACAAAACGAAACAATTGAATGTTATCAATGGGTTTTGCAAACATTTTTAGAGGCAATGGGAGGTAAAATTCCAGAATCTGTACTAACTGATCAAGATGCAGCTATGCGTTCTGCTATTGTTTCTGAATTTGTTGGATGTCGACATAGGATATGCAGTTGGCATTTATGTCGTAATGTTCGTAAAAATATTAAGAATTCTTCATTTTGCAATGAATTTTGTTCATTGATGGATAGGAAGTGCTCAATAGAGGAGTTTGAGTTTAGTTGGGCTAATATTGTGGAGAATCACAATTTATCCAATAACAAATGGGTAGTTGACACCTACAAAATTAGGGAAAGGTGGGCAGAAGCATACTTTCGTGAGCAGTTTATGTGCATGATGACCACCACGCAAAGAGCCGAATCTGTAAATGCTTTAATCAAGTTGAGTGTTGAACACAAGATGACCATTATTGATTTTCTAGATCACTACGAACGGACATTACAAAGGCTTAGGAGTGATTTCATAGAAATGCAAAAGAAGTCGGAGAACGATCATCGTGAAGTTAGAGAAAGTCCATTGAAGAGCTTGGAGGAGCATGCTATTAGCATATATACTTTGAAGATCTTCTACATGATCCGTAAGGAGATTCGGGACGAACAAGGTGTTGTGGGAGAAAATAGGATCAAAGAAACTGGTGGAAATGAGATATTCGGTTACCGCGAAAACAAGGATACTGGGGTTTCAATCAACAAAGTCATAGTTGGTGAGAGAATTTCAAAGTTCCAATGTGATTGCCTTAAGTTAGAGTCGGAGGGCATCCCATGCCGACACATTATATCAACCTTGAAGTACTATGCTGTGAAGAAGTTCCCTGAGTCCATGTTAAAGCGTAGATGGTTAAAAGAGCCTGGTACTGTACTAAGAAAAAAGTTCCCTGATCCTATCCCCGTTGCCAATAGTGAACAACAAAGATTTGGCAAATTGAATGCAGAATGTCTTGTATTGAGCGTTGTTTCCTCTCAAACTGAACCTGGATATTCAAATTCCCTCAAGCGAGTTAGGGAGGTAGCCGATACCGCAAAGGACGAATTAATGATGCATTCTCGGTGTGGTAGTGTTCCTTCAGAAAATAATGTTAACAACGACAATGAATCTTGTGATAATGTCATACAAGACCCACCAATTACGAAGATGAAAAAAGTTTGCGACCCTGTCAGTAACAAGACAAGAGGAGCAACAAAATCAAAGAAACAAAAATGTGGGATATGTGGGTATGTATGTCAATACACGTGATTACAATAAATTTTGTTTATTAATTTATTTGTTTCAAGTTTTATTGACCTATATTTCATATATATGAAGTGTTCCTGGGCATAAATCAACAACTTGTCAGTTAAAGAAGCATCCAACTTCTGAAGGAGAAAAGAAGTACTGTAGGGAGAATGCAAAGACTAGTTCAGTCCCCAACGAGCAGACCAATGATGATGCGTTACAACATTTATCATATGGTTCATTACCAAAGTTCCCAGTGATCTTCAATATGCAAGAAAACAGCCTGAAAGGTGTGTTGAACATGCAACCAAACAACAGTGTGTTACCCCTGTTCTCCCATACGTCATATCCAATGGTGCCAGGAGCATTCACAACATTGTTATGGCAACAACAAACTGTAAGCATAGCTCAAGTTAATGATTAATATGTGTGTTTTATAAATAATGGGACTCATGGTATAATACTCTGTATATAGGGTGCAGCATCAGGAAGTGTGGCACACTCGTTTCCGGACTTTCCAATTCCTCCTCCAAGTCAGAGAAGTTCTAAGTGAATTGAAATTGGACTTTTGTATATATGCAGTGTACTATATTTGAATGTATTTAAATGATGTATGTTGAGTATTAACAGCCAAGTCAGAGAAGTTCTAAGTGAATTGAAATTGGACTTTTGTATATATGCTGTGTACTATATATGATTGTATATTAATGATGTATGTTGAGTACTACTAACAGCTAAGTCATCGCTGAAGTGTTCCTTCATCGCTGAGAAGTTAGGTGATTTGGACTCAGCTGTTCGTTGCTTCATGAGAACTTAAATTTTATTGATTCAGCTGAGTACAATGTTTACCAACTCGACAGCTTTGTACTGTACTTAGCTGTTCTTGCTTCATCTGACTAATTTTGTTCTATGCGAATGCAAAAACTAAGTGTGGAATTTAAATGACACATAATGTTATAGTTGGATAAGGAGTAATCTGTTTTCATTAGATGTTGTGAGCATTTTGCATCAGTTCACAAATCAAAAGAAAGATTTCATTAAAATTACAAGTGAGAAAACAGAAAAATCTTAATCTCCTTCATCTTCTGTAATTCTTCTTTTGATGATCATCTTTTTTCTTGGTTTGACTAGTTCCTTCCCCCTCTTTGTTATAATTGCAGAGGCTCCAAACTCTTCGAAATTCAAGCACATACCTTCAACTAGTGCCTTTTGCCTTCCAAACCCAGTATCCGTAGATTCAGCAGAAAACATGCCTTAGTAGCCTTTAAAACACTCAGAGTACAGCTTAGTGAAGTACTAAAACACTCAGAATGGACCAACATTATCAGAATTCACCGAGTTCGAGTTGGACAAAATCTTCCTTAGTGAATTACGCAGCTGTTCGATCTTCAGCAAAGTAAATAACTTAATGCAAAGGAACTTAACAATCAAATCAGTACATATATGATCAATCATCATAAAAATGAGCCATCTAAACAGAAATACATTAGGCATAAGCAATTTAAATAAAATCCACATTTGTTGGTCCTCCGTTTCACATAAACTCCATGGATTCAAAAGCAAAATCAAAATACATGTGTACCAAAATAAGTCTTTTGAGAACCATCACCAATACATGAAGCACTTAATATAAAATTGCAGAGCCAAGTACTACAATGTCCATCACTATTAATTTTGCTTGTATTGGTACCTTTAACGATCTTTCTTCACATTATGGGCGCTAGATGCTCCAAATATCTTGCTCAACACTCTTTCTTCTTCTGCTATTTCATCTTGATGTCTTCTTCTGATTTCTTCTCTTCTTTTCCTTTCAAAGTCTTCCTTCTTCTTCTTTTCTTTCTCTAGTTTCTTTCTTGATCGACTTTCATCACGGTTTGTTACCTTCCTTGATCCTTCCCCCCTATTTTCAGCATCATTGTGATGTAGTATCACTTTGCCGAGATCAATGAGGTGGGTGGACATGGTTTGGATCAGATCAACAACTTTGGGATTCTCAGTACACATCACCCTCGCATTTCTTTTGATTTCCTCCATTCCTTGATAAACAAACTTCATTTGACTGTTCATTATCTCCTCCATTATTTCTTGCTTCTCAATCATTCTTTCAACACTGTTTCTGGTTTTCTTCATTTCTTCTTTCATTTCAGTCATCCTCTTCTCCATTTCCTTGATATATATCCTTTGAGTATAATAAAAATGATTTTGCACCTCATGATTCCATTCCAGTTGTTGTCCAAGTCCAATCTGTTCAGATTCATCAGTGAGTTCCTTGTTGTTTGAATCTTCAGGGGTAACATCCTTTGATAACCAGTTTGGTGGTCCAGACCCGAGAGGTGGTTTCATCGAGATCCTCTTTCCTTGACGATCAACAGCCGAGTCAATATCATTACTAAAGTTTGATGCAGTGCAGTGAGTACCAGATAACTCCTTCCATTGAATTTTCTCTAGATCCTCAATTCTCTGAATGAAGTTTCTTTCTCTCTCATCTTCAGACTCTTGGTAATTGTCAATATAAGTGAGTAGAACTTCCATTTCATCGTTTCTTATTTCAGCCAGTGATTTCTCTTGTTGTTCCTTAGCCTTCTGAGTTGATGAATGCTCCGGAAACATTTTCTCCTTTCCTTTGGCTGAAGCAGCAACTTGAGGATCTTGTCGTCTGTTCAGTCTTTGCTGTTCATCAATAGGGGCTTCTGAGATTTTGATGGTAGATGTATTTCTCCTTCTTATCAATTCATTCAAGGTCTTTGTAGCAATTGATCTTGTTTCAGCCATTCTTTTGTTGGTACTCTTCACCTTCCTTGATTTGTTATCAACTGTCACTGGTTCAGGGGTGTTTTCCAATTGCAAAGGGACATAATAGTTTTTCATTTCCTTACTAGGATGTAACCACTTCCCTTTTCCCAGTTTTGCTCCAACTTGGGATAACAACATACTTACAATTATTCCTTGACACATATTCTTCTCTTTAACGTTGTGGCATAGATAGTCCCACAACACTTTTGACCAATTGATTTTCTGAGCGTACCATATTGCAATCATGAGGTGCAATATTTGCTTAGGCAAGCTTTCAAATGAACATTTCTTGCATACTAAAATGTTAGAGCAAATGTCAGCAAACCTGTGAAATTCAGGTCTTAGTTGCCTTTTATCGGTTAGGGTTCTAAGCTGTTCACCTTCCTTAGCTGTTAGGGCACAGAAATTTTCCATTCTTTCTTGAGCGAATGTGGCTAAGTCAGTGATTCCTTCTGTTGGCAGGCTGAAGGTCTTGGTTACTATCCTTTTTGTTACAACAATAGTTTCTCCAGCGACTTCTGACACAATGACTTTCTCACGAACAGAGCCATTTTGATAATATTCCAAATAGCCATTCTCGTAGAATTGAACTACTTCATTTACAAAAATCCTTTCTTCGTGAGCCGATAAAAATTGTTTGAGCCCAGTGTACACAATCCTTGTTATGATGGCTTTCATCATATTTGTACCACTTTCAGCATACGCTTCACAGTTCAGCCATGATCCTTCTGCGAGTTTCCTCTCTTTGATTGGGGATTTATTCCTCGAAGTCTGGCTCGACACAGATTTTAATGCCATTTTAGAGATTAGGATGTATTGATTTTAACAGAGTGTAAAAATGATATTTCTTCTACACCAGATTGTAATTTGCTTCGAAGATGTAGTGAATCTTTGTGTGAAAAGAAGAAGAGTACTTGCCACGATTTAATATGTGCCCTTTCGTCCTACTTTTAATTTCGAAATAGAAGTCATGTGGCGGACTCCAAATGTTTATTCATTTTGATTAAGGCGGGATTGTCTGTATCTTTCTCGGCTGTTGTACGCACTCAGCTGTTGGCAGCTTTGCACTCCAAACGTTTGAGTTACTACTATAGATTCAATTGATTCATACTCCCTGACCAAAATGTTAGTGTGGAATTTAAATGACACATAATTTTGTGAAAGTGGTACCTGTAATCTGTTGTGAGCATATTGAACTAGTCAAAAGAATGTTTACAGTGTAATCTGTTGTGAGCATACTTTTCTAATTTTGTAATTTGCATCAATTTACAGTTTAATTTGCAGAATGTAGGAAATGTTGCAGAATAGTTTAACTGGACTAGTTTAATTTCCGTAGCATATATGTTTGCCTGAATGTTTACACACTTATATAACGATTTTAATAAAATTACACTTGATAAAACAGAAAAAGTGTAGCTTCTTCATCTTCTGTAGTCCCTGTGATGCTTCTTTTGAGGATCGACTTTTTTCTTGGATTGACTAGTTCCTTCTCCCTCTTTGTCTTTGTCACCATACTTCTGCTGGAGGAAGTTACTAATCTCGGCTACTTGAAAACTAATTGTTTTGATTACTGCCATGTCATCATTATTATTCTTCATGCTATTGTCTATAGCTGCACATCTTCTTCTTATAGCTTCCGTATCAGTCTTGATTCCAGTAACAGACTCTTTAATTTCTGATATTTCTCCCATCAACATGTCTGTTACCTCATTCAATTTTTGTTCTTGAGCTACAACCATCCCAGTTAAACTTTTCTCAGACTTGGCCATCTTGGCAGCTAAATCCTTGACACTTTTCTCAACCTTTCCTTCAATACTCTTCATAGTGTCATAGCTGTCTTGAATGCCACGCCGAATTGCAGCCGCTCCATTACTCAATTCATCCTTTTCCTCAATAGATAATCCGGTGTTCCCAGCTTTTGAGTGAATCTGCTCAGCCAATCTGTCAAATTGATCTACTTGAGCTTTGTGTTTCTCCTCTAAATCCTTAATGCCCATGGCAAGTAACTCTTCAACTTGTTTTACTTTTTGTAATGTCATCCAAATTCCAGAGTCAGTTTCTCTGGAACGATCCTCACCAACAAATGTGGAGCTGGGCATTAAAGGATTTTGAGTAGGTTGTTCAGTACTTTGCTGTTCATTTTGATTTTGAGTAGCCTGTTCATCAACAGCCGCGTCCGAACTTTCAACATCTTTATTTATATCTGAAATGGCAGCTGTAATACTTCTTTGGACATTTGTCTCCTCGTCTTGCTTCTTCCATGTCAGCAGCAAGGGAGATTCTTTGTCAAAGTTGACTCCTTCAAAGTCAATCACATAAATGCTCCTTAAGATGTCACTTGTGACTTCTTTTCTCTCAATCAGCAAGACTTGATCCTCATCATCAGCTGATACTTCAGTTCTATTGTCACTACAGGAATCTTCATTATCAAAAATATCCATAATCTCTGGTCTGTTATAAGTGACTAATGTCAATTCCTTAGTGGCTTCTTCATCATTCTCATTTGGACTGTGTGGAAGATCATCAGTTGATGTTCCTTTATTCACCTTCAGGTAAGCAGGGATTTGAACATAAGGGCCTTCAGCAACCATCCTTATGTTAGGTACAAACCCCAAGTCAGCAGATTCTCCTTCGAAATTTGGTCTAGCCCTTTGCGCCCATCTATTGATAGTGCAAATGATCGCTTTATTTACCATCCTCTGTGGTCCAAACGTAGGAGTTGATGCCTCAATTTCATTTCTGACATCATACATGACTTCTCTTATCTTTTCAAAGATCGCATCCCTGAAAATGAATGCATCCACAGCTTGCCTTCTCGTGGGTATGTTCAACCAGTTAAGGACCCATTGCTCCTCCTTAGAGAATTGCTTCCATCTTTTCATCTCTTCTAGAGAGCCATCCAACCTGCAATTCCTCCATCTGATATATCTTCTTTTTTCAACTGTGTACTGAGTCCTTTGTTGCACCGTTTCATTGATTTCTGCCAGTTTGTGTGCATAGGCATCAAACATCTCCGGCAGGCTCCGGACTAGTTGAAGAGCATCTCTCTCTTCCTTGTCTCCACATTCCCTGGTGTTAACAATTTGAACTTCATTTTCACCTTCTTCAGACCCTGCGTGATCTGGTTCCTGTTTTTTCAAACTTTCAGCAAGTGCTAAATCCATAGCTTGATCATCAGTTAAGTTCTCTGGTTGAAATTCAATTTGAGAGACCATTTTCTTTTTGGCAGCAGCAGCACTTTTGGCTCTTCTTCTGTTTAGCTCTGCCTGATTGCTAAAAGCATACTTGCTACCATGTTGTTGTTTTTCTTTTTCAGCATAAACCAGGACTTCTTTTCCTTTCACAGATGAAGACTCAGCTTGTGGGCTCACAGTTGACTCAACTTCTCTCACCACACTTAGCTGATGAACATTAGTCTGTTCACTAAGCTGTTTTTCAACTACAGCAGGTTCATGAAATCCTAACTTTTTCACGGACCTTTCCGATCTCGGCTTTCTCGGGGGTGCCTTCTCCAAAGGTTTGACAGATTTCACTGTTGATCTTGTTTCTCTTCTAGGTATCTGAACCGATTCAGTTCTGGCAAATGAGTTGGCTTCATAATCTAAAAGAGGTTGAGCCAGTACCTCATCAAAAGTTGTATCTACCATCGCCTGGTTGGTTTCCACATTTTCATGCTGATCAACCTCATGAGATACTGCAGGGCCAGACTCCTTTGAACTCATTCTCACCTTCTTTAGAACAGGTGCATTAGACACTTCAACTTTAGCCTTCCTTTTAGTCTTTTGTTCTGGGTCATCAGCCTCAGTAGCCGCTGAAGATTCTCCCTTGATGGCTGGGGGTTCATATTTCTTCATCTCCTTGCCTTGATGCAAGGTCTTCTTCCCATTTGTCAGACTAAGTCCCATGTGAAGAAATAGAACACTCAAAATGTTCCCATGGTATAAGTTCTTCTTCTTGCCCATATTTGACTTCATGTAGTCCAATATAACATCAGCCCAACTTATCCTAATTCCATACCAAATGGCAACCATGTAGTGTAACCTCTCCTCGGTTAAACCATCAAAAGATCCCTTTCTGCTTTCCAGAATCTTTGCAATTATGTCTGCAAACCTCTGGAATTCATCCTTCAGTTGCCTTTTCATCATGTATGAACCCATCTGTTCACCATCTTTGGCAGCCACCTTCCAAAATGAGTTGACCTTAGTCCGAGCGTAGTTCTTAATGTCCACTATTCCCTCAACAGGTAAGTCAAAGACTTTGTGCAGAATAGCCGCATCAATTTTGACTTTTTGCTTAGCTATCACAGATTCTATTGAGTTTTCTTTCACTTCAGTGTGATGATAGAATTGGAGAATGTCATCGGTGTAGATGTACTTTGAATGAGCAGATAAGAATTTCATCAAACCAGTCTCCCTAATTTTTCCCAAAATAGCTCTCATTGTTGATGTTGAAGAGGCTCCAAACTCTTCGAAATTCAACCACATACCTTCAACTAGTGCCTTTTGCCTTCCAAACCCAGTATCCGTAGATTCAGCAGAACATCCCTTGGTAGCCTTTGAAACTTGTTTAGGTGCCATTTAATCCTCTTGCAAAATTTCGTGAGTGTAAACGATCGAACAAAATGAAAGCAGTAGTCTCTTCTTGATTTAGGGTTTTTCAATTTGTGGGTGGTAGAAGCTGTTATCAGCGAAGCGGTCTGGTATTTATACTTTTCCAAATCACTTAACAGGGGTAATCTTGTCCAATGGACTTGTTTTAAGTTGAGTGGCTAAGATCGACGGATTTCAAAAACATGTTTTTTGTTAGTTTAGGCGGGAAAAAGTCCCTATAGACAATTAAATTTTTACTCAGCTTTTGGTTGTACTTTACTGTTTACATATACGGCTGTTGTTACCATTTGCTGTTATAATATTTCGCTTTTCACATATACTTGGCTTCTAGATGCTCCAAATATACTTGGCTTCTAATAATATACTTTTTTGTATTACGCAACTGCTCTATATTCAAAAAAGTAAATATACTAATGCCAAATGAACTTAACAATCAAGTCGGCACATATATGCTAAAACTTGTAAAATATTAAATGAGCTTTCTAAACATAAATACATTTGGCATACTCGTTTTAAATAAAATCCACGTATGTTGTTAACAAGTGTTTTTAGATAAACTGCCCAAAATCACCGGCACCATCACAAAACAAGTACAAAATTAGGTTAAAATAAGTCTTTTTTGTACCATCGCCAATATATGAAACACTTATTCTAAAATAAGCAGAGCCAAGTACATTCTATCAATATTAAGGTCCTTCAAAGGGGGACGTAAAATTTGAAATTCAACCATGAGACCGACAACTAAGCAGTTGTCATTTGCAAACTCTGACCACCCTTGACCCAGTGCAACTCGATCAGTTGTTCCATCTTCGTTGTTCACATAAGTATGCACCTTCACCTCCCATGTTCGTTGACCATACTGAGGAACTTTAAGAATTGCTACTTTCTTTGAATCCAGGTGATGTGCCATCCATTTGTCTCGGGGAAAGTACTACAACATATATATATATATATATATATATATATATATATAGATTACACATTATATCCATATAAATATATAAATTGGGAATAAATCTTTGAAAAACATGCTCTTACATATATGCACTGAGGAAATTAATGCAACATAGACATACCAATCTTGGAAGGGATTTTTTACAAAAGTCCGGGACCATATGTTTTGTAATTTTTTTCCGCCAGGAATCAAGAGGCTCACCATCATTGGTATCATAATTCATTCCACCATCACCATACTCATATAGTGAATCACCATCCTCGTCAAGTGCATCATCATACTCGTCAAGTGAAATTGTATCCTCGTCAAGCGAATCATCAGCCTGAACTGCATCTGTGTTCAAATCTGGAGCATAACTCAGTGTCTTGCACTGGCACCGAATGCGTCTAGACCCTGATTCAACGAAACAGAAGACAATCTTGAAACAATTAAAACGAATGCTTTCTTAAACAGATTCATCATTTACAGAAGGCAATTTCGAAACAATTAGCACGGCTTAATTTAATGTGTAGTAAATACAAATCATCTTTCAAGCATAGCCCCTACCTAAGATAAATGGCTTTCCAGTAATCATTTGTGGTGGCTCACAATTAGAATCAGTATTGTAAACAATTGCACTAAATATCCCATTTTCGTGATACTCCATCTGGATTAGGTTTGACCTTGAAAGTCTGTGGGCTACACAGAAAGATTCCCAACACTTTCCCCGCATGATACACAATGAAGGGCCGTTGCTGATTTCGATCTTCCACATCCCAAAACGTGTTTGAACTTCTGCAAATGAGTTACCTCTCTGTGGGATAATTGAATGGAGTCGTTTTGGAAGCTCCTGTATCGAATTAGAACAGTGTGCTAATTAACTTGAATAATCATTATTTAGTGCAATTGTATGATTGCCCATAAACTATTCATCTTACCAGACCATGTGGATATGAGCCCGCCTCTAAGAAGAAGTTGATTGCCGTCTTTGTTTGAAAAGATTTCTCCATACAAGATTTTCCACTACATACCCAACAACCAAAGTTGGCCTCGCCAAAGTACTCGAAAAATACCACATCCTCAGCAACCAAGCTGAAATCCTTTGATAATTGTTTAATCCCTTCACCGCCCATGAATAGTTGACCTCTTTTTTCTGTTATGCAATAGTAATATGTCCTCTTGCGAGTCAGGAGAATTCCCTTTCTTTCTGGCCTCATCTCTTTTTTGGCAAGCGAGAGAAATTGTTGAGGAATTTTCTGCGAGGAATCAAATAATAAAAAAATTAAACTACAAACAGATGAGTTAATACAAGCTCCTTGCACTAAAATGAAAGGAGAGAATCAAAATGTAAAGTTAATAGCTGGACCAAACATCAGTACTTCCTCAAACACAATGAACACTTCGAGGTTAAACTAAAAACGGAGAATCTAACACGTGTAGTAACCCACGCATTAGGCTATTCTTACGAAAACATAGATGTAAATTCATACAATCGCAGTGTAAAAAAAGCACTTACAAACAATCCATTAAAGTTTCCCAAAATGATTATAAAGAAGCGCATCCCCAGTGCGAATGTGGATCTAGGCATAATTGACCTTCTTTGCTCTGCGGCTTGAGAGAAATCAGAAAGTAGAGGGATTTTATTCTCGTATTTTATGGAGAAAGCTTTTCTGTATATGAATGGCAAAGACTGGCCAACACATGGAGATAATGGAAATTTTTTTCTTTGTTTTTCTATTAAACTCAATTAAAATTAATTAAACATACCAAATGTGTAATTAAGTCACAGAGCGAAATAACTAAAAATTTATTACCTAATTAGTGCAATATCATCAAAATAAAAAAAAAAAACCCGTCCGTTTACAATTACTTCGCTCATATACTCGGCTTCTAATAATATACTAAGCTGTTGATACTCATCTGTTTCTATTACCATATGTACGTTTTTATGCAACCATATAGGTTAATTACTTTCCTTCAATCTCACTGGATTAATTACCTAAACTCGAAATCCAGATAATAAAACCTTTCTGTTTGTGTTTATTATGAACATTAAGAAAGTGTTTATTTTAAAATAACTATCTGAATACAAACGTGTTTATAGCATTTAGATTTTGTTTGGGATTGTGTATTAACGGTCATAAATGACTATATCCACCTTATTATTCTTGCAATTATTATTACTCTCCAAATGCACAACATATAAAATCATAGAATAATTTTATATGTTTAAAAATTTTATTCTTCACCCCATATTTTCGTTAATGAAGGAAAAACTTATTTTCGATTTCCAAGAAATACCTTCATAGAAATATTTAACTAATTTGAGACTAACGGAGTAGTTAATGTTACCATACGAGCTGGTCCTCCGCTTCGATTCCCGATTGACCAAAATCATACAAATTGCACTAATTTGAGACTAACGGAGGAGTTAATGTTACTATACGAGTTGGTTCTCCGCTTCGATTCCCGATTGACCAAAATCATACAAATTGCACTAATTTGAGACTAACGTAGGAGTTAATGTTACTATACGAGTTGGTCCTCCGCTTCGATTCACGATTGACCAAAATCATACAAATTGCACTAATTTGAGACTAACGGAGGAGTTAATGTTACTTTACGAGCTGGTCCTCCGCTTCGATTCGCGATTGACCAAAATCATACAAATTGCACTAATTTGAGACTAACGGAGAAGTTAATGTTACTATACGAGTTGGTTCTCCGCTTCGATTCCCGATTGACCAAAATCATACAAATTGCACTAATTTGAGACTAACGGAGAAGTTAATGTTACTATACGAGTTGGTTCTCCGCTTCGATTCCCGATTGACCAAAATCATACAAATTGCACTAATTTGAGACTAACGTAGGAGTTAATGTTACTATACGAGTTGGTCCTCCGCTTCGATTCCCGATTGACCAAAATCATACAAATTGCACTAATTTGAGACTAACGGAGGAGTTAATGTTACTTTACGAGCTGGTCCTCCGCTTCGATTCGCGATTGACCAAAATCATACAAATTGCACTAATCCTAACCGTAACCCTAAAAACTCTAACCCTAACCCTAACCCTAACCCTAACCATACAACCCTAAAAACCCTAAACCCTAAAAAACGTGATCAATTTGTATGAAATAAACCCTAAACCCTAATACCTAAACCCAGGGGCGGATCCAGGAATACGAGGTAGTGGGGGCTAAGCATAGATCAAATTTTCGATAAGTTTCTACCGAAGATATAAAAAAAAATATTTGAGTTACCCAAAACGAGAATATAGAGTAATTCATACTTCAACATATTTTCTTTATATTTACAATTTTGCTAAGGATTTCTCGAAATCCTCGAAAAATTTCTAATTTATAACTAACCGAAAGATAAGTCGGAAATGAAACTTAAGTCCATGGGGCTAATGTTACTATACGATAAATTTAATAATCGAAATTAAAAAAATCAAATAAAAAAGAATAAAAGAGTCACACTTATAAATTATTTCATTCAAGAGAAAATATGTATAAAAAATAGAGGAGGTGAAGTTCGATAAAAATAACCTCCACATGTTACTTTAATTAAATATAATAATCATTTATGATCCCAAAAGAATTCAAAACTTCTACATATCTTAATTACATTCTCAAATGACACCAATTACAATCACAATTATTGACATTGTCGATTTTTTATTTTCCAAAATCAAAGCTAGTATTATTTTTATGAGGGGAGGTGAAAATTTGTGTAGTAATGTAAAAAATAAAAAATAAGAAGAAACCGTATTATAAAAATTAAGAAAGAAATAAAATTAAAAAATTTATTAAGATGGAACAAAAATGAAATACCAATTACTAAGAATTTTTTTTTTAAAGAACAGTTGAAATTACGTGGGTCCGCCCCTGCCTAAACCCTATAGCCTCAATCCTAAACCCTAAACACTCAATTACCAAAATTTCGAATATCGAGTCTACTACTTACGGCTATGTCATTAAATGAGCAGCTGAGTAATGCCATCCATCCTACTGTCTGTAGCTTTGTTTATTAAAAAGGGAGATTTTATTATAACACCTAAGTTGTACAAATTCTGTGAAATGTCATTTCAATGGCCAAATATCAAGTGGGCTCTCATGAACTTGTCAGCCTTTTCAATCGATTTGACACAAACCAACCCACATTTTATTTTTCATATAAAATTAATTTTTCCCATCCCAATTATTTATATATACAGCGATGGTAGCTGTAATACCATATCATTACCAGTCGATTTAACATACACCTTATATTATATTGCTTACCAAACCCTGCAACAGATGGTAATTTTCAAAAATTTAAAATCATTTGCTATATTTTGTTGGATATTTTGTTACGGCTAATGGTTCAACTATGTTTCATTTGACAGGGAAAATTTTATGTGGTATTTGTTGGTCGTGTACCAGGTGTCTACGAAAATTGGGATGAAGCACAAAAGCAAGTACTTTACTATAGTAATGCTCGACACAAATCTTACAAATGTTATGAGGAAGCACACGAGGCTTATGCCAGACATATATCCTCGTCAAGCACAGCAGGTTCGAGTTCTAGTAACACACATAATGTGGGTGACCTTGATGAAATAAGAAGACTACGCAGTGAGGTTGAAGCCTCACGTTTAGCTAGAGAGAGAGCCGAATTCGAGAGAGATGAGGCACAAAATATGAACAAAAGCATTACGGAAATTTTGAAAGTCCTAGGTTCTTTGAAATTCGAAAAAAATGAAAACCCCTAATTTAATTTGTTATTTATCTGTTTCAGCGTGTAATGAATCTTCTTTTATCATGTTTTTACTTTTGCGTAATTTTTGTATCTAAGTTTTCTAATCCAGCGTAATTAATTAATGTCAGTGCACTTCGCATTTTAAATATAAGTTACTTAATCCAATGTAAATAATTAATCGTGCATTAATCTAACAGAAGTGGTCCAATATTTCCTAATTGCTGTACATAATTTTATTAGAAGTACATAATTTTAATAGACACGTACTAAAACCAAAAGGCGGGAATACCAAATACACTTATTTTCGAATTTGTTAGACGGAATTTGAAGAGCCGAATCTGCTGTAATTACACACAATATTCAAGATGGAAATGTGAAGTTGAATCGACACAACTCATCGGAATACCAAATTAGCTGTGTATATAAGCAACTGAATATTAAACAATCCAATTCACTCACAAATCTTTTCAATTAAATAAAATTAATATTATTCCTAATTTTTATATGGATCCCAATCAAAATAAGAAGATTGCTGGTGACGACATGGATGACGCTTACTGGTTTGTCCAATGTTTTTTTTTTCCAATTGAAAACCTTTTTTCTGAATTTTTTCCAATACAGCTGAGTAATCAATGTTATTCAATATGTACATATAAAAATAATGATTATCTACAGGGAATCGCTAGCGGCTGAGATGGAGGAATGGGTAGCCCAAATAGATGAGGCAGAAAGGCAACGACAAGCTGAACAACAAATTGAACAACCTGCGGAGCAGGAAGAAAATGATGAACCACAGGATGAGGAGGCGGACAAGGATGAAGATGATGATGATGATGAGATGGAGGAGGAGGAGGAGGAGGAGGACGATGAAGATAATGATTCTGATGATTCGGATGATGATGGGGATGAAATATTGGATAGAATAGATCGTATTATGAATTTTTAATAATGCTTTGTTATATTTAATTAAAAAAAAATTTAATCTTTCTGAAGCTTTTATACATTATTTATTTATATAATAATTTATTTTAAATCTATTTACTTGCAATTCGTGGTCTTAACAGCAAACAATCAATTATTGTAGACTTATTTTAATTACTTGTGTAATATTTTAATTACTTGTGTAAAAGATATTCCATAAAAATTAATTTACTTGTCAAAGCTAAAGTGAACACTATTGACAGTAAATCTGGACACGCAGACCAATCACAAACAGTAGGATATCCTGTCTGTAATTGCCAGTCTGCCTCCCAACGTCCCATCCCTTACCTACCCACAATATACAGCAATTCATACTAATACTTCGCTCTTCACAAATAATCAGCTGTTGATACCCAGCTGTTTACAATACTTCGCTCTTGACATATAATTGCCCTCTAATAATTTAATCAGCTGTTGGTGCTCAGCTGATGGTACTCAACTGTTGATACTCAGCTGTTTACAAAATAGAAATGAATAATCGAACAGGTTGTGTCAACTCAGCCGTATCAAAGGGTATGTCAAATCCACATAGTAACATTCGGCTACTGGAGACATTCGGCTACTGCAGTGCTGACGTATAACTATAATTTATAGGAGACATAACAGAGCGAAACCATCTTGGGATTAATAAAACTAAAACAAATACATGAAATAACAAGTACTCATCTATTTATATTGTCAACACTCGCCTTTCAGTTGTTAAAGAACGTAAAAAAAACTCTATTTGCAAATAACATCTCCTTCTCCTTGCATTAAACACTCTCAACTACAACCGAAGTAAAGGAAGGAAACATGTAAGTCTGTTACAAATTCTATATACAGAAGCGCAATTATGCATGCAAACATTTTTTTTTGGGAATTTTAGAGCAACTTCTTCCACATTTGAACACAACCAGAGGCTGATTTTATATGTATATCTGCTGTATATATATATACAGCAGATATATCACTACATATACATTGTAGATTTGTTTATATGCTATTACATGTTATCTGGTATATATATATAAAGCTGTTTCTCAAGCTGTTATCATTAATCAAAAGCTTAGTGAATATCTCAGCTGATTAAATAGGACTTAGCTATTCAATAAATAGGATTGGATATGCACAGCTTCATCCAATTTTTTTTTTTAATATTTTCACCATTAATGATGCATACATCCGTACATTAATGTTTTCAAATGTATTAGGAGTAAACAACCGAGCTGTGTGGATTCAAAGAGGAAGTTAGAATTCGAAGGAACCGAACGTGAGAGTACTCAACCTGTGAAGTTAACAAAAGATGAATCTACATCAAAATCCAAACAAGTAGATAGTTTTCTCCTAAGTATAGGAGACACAACAAATGATTGTGAATTTCTGGATTTAAAGAAATTCTTGGAATCCACATCCCCTGGTGTGAACAAGCACTTAACAAATCATGAGACCGATCTTATAAAGAAGGTTGTGGATTTTTTGGAGCCAAAAGAGGTATGCACTACTGACATATTATTGGTTCTGATATTTATGTCATTACACTATTGGAATATTGATGTCATTTATGTGTATACTTAATGTATTCAGGGGATCAAATTTGAACACAGGACCTCCGTAAAAAAAATTATCGAAATTAATAGGATATTAAATGAGACTCAAAGAAAGTGTGTTCAAGAAATGGGATTTGGGTCACTGCTCAATATTCAAATTGAGTGTATAGACAAGGTGATGGTAAAATGGATACTGGAGCATTACAACTTGGACAATCATGTGATTAATGTTCATGAAGGGTATATTGATATTAACGAGGAAGCCATCAATAAAGCAATTGGTGTCCCAATTTCTGATATAGGTATTAAGTTCCGAGTGGATTCATCAGAAGGATGTGCTCTTTATGGGGATTACTTTACAATCAAAAAAGGGAGAATTGATATTGCATCCTTGACACATAAGCTGAAAAGATGTTATTCTTCCGGCAAGGAATTCAAAGTTTTGTATATGGCGTTCCTCTTTGCCAACGTCTTGTTCCCCGGGTGTCAACACAACATGCCTTTGTATTATTTAAATCTGCTAGTGGATTTGGACAAAATCCAAGAATATAATTGGGCAGGGTTGATACTAGAGAAGATTGAAGAGGGAATTGTTCAATGGAAGAATCAAGAACAAACTTATGTTTCAGGGTGTTTGTTTGCATTGCAGGTACTTAATTAAATCTAATGGTCCAATTCTATTTGAGGAATTTAAGACTAATTATAAGATTAGGATCTCTTCCTAACATCAGGAAATTATAATTTAAATCACAGGTCTTGTTCTTGGCAAATGTGATGCCAATTGGAACTCCGTACTATATCAGGCTTCAAACGGAATTGCCGTATGTAGATTACCTGACAAAGCAACGGGTCAGTCTACTTACATTCGACATGCACAAAATGGGGGGTTACTGGAATGCAAAGGTACATAAATTTGTTTAAATAATGATGCCTATGATTACTTGCAAGCTTTATGATTGGATTCATCATATTTTTTACAATTTTTTAAGTCTTTTAATATACTCCAATATTTTTTTGGTAAAGGCATGTAAGATAAACAAAGGTTATACACCATCATCTAGTCCAGGATTACTTGTCCTTGACAATAAAATAGATGACGTACTGCCTAGTAAGGAGGATGAACAAGTGAGCAGACGTAGAAAGGAGAAGGTGGTGAATGATGGACGGAATTATGGGGGAATGACTCCTGATTGTAGTATTGGTGTCTCACAACACCAATCATCACCTATTGACAACCACTTCATCTACCAACAGTTCAATTTGTTGTTAGCAAGGGTAAATGAATTGGAGGGAGAAGTAACAAGAATCAAAGGCACTTTGAATGAATCTTCAATGAGCGCAATTTCAAGTAAACCAAACATTGCAGATTTGATTCCAAAGATTTATCAATCAATCATGGAGCTTCCTAACGCTTTAAACAGCCAGTTATATGCATATATGAAGGAAGCAGTTCATAAGGGTGTGAAGCCTGGGGTCATGCTAACTCCATGCTCAAATTTTCACACACCGGAATCAAAAGTTTTTAATTCAGTTCAGAAGGAAAATCGTGAGTCTGTTAATGATTTTGACAAAATTACAGAGGATGGACTCCATAATACCCCATTGAATCCAGAGTCGAGTCCTGATGATATTTGCTCTTTCTTGTTGGATGAAGGGTTGCCGTTGAGGTATATTTAAGTCTTACAAGGACAAAATTTCCATATCATCCCTATATTTCATTTACAAAATTCTAAACTTCATGCTTTAACAGTCAGGTGGTGATTGATTATGGATCATGGTTCTGCACGAGAGAGATCATGCTTTGCTTACAACCAGAATGTTACATTCATGGGATGGTAATGTTTAATAGTCATTCAATTTTTTGACATTATAATAATTGCCAACTAAAATCCTGTAATTCAAACAATTATCATCTAATTGAAATTACAACTAAAAGTATTGCGTCTCAGATTACAACTAAAATCCTATAATTACAACCAAGTATTAAATTTGTCTTCTTTTATTTCCCATTCAAGTACGAATCACAAATGAGTGTAAACTATGGTTAAAATTTAGAACTAGTAGAAAAACGGTCAAATAATCATCTTCTAGAGTAATTCTTTTTAGTTTGGCTTACTCCACCCTTATTGTCATTGTCACCATACTTCTGTTGCAGAAAGTTGCTAATTTCTGCTACTTGAGAACTCACGCAATCAAAAACTTCCATAGCCTTGACTTGCTTCTCAAAGTTTTTGTCTAAGGATGTGTACTTCCTCCTCAAAGAGCTGACGTCAGTTTCCAGAGTGTTCTTGATAGCAGTGATGTCACTCTTCATTGAAGCAATCTCCCCCAAGAATTTATTATTCAAATCATCCAGCCTTAACTCTTGATTGCCCACAACATGAGTTAGAGTCTTCTCAGCGATTACGAGTTTATCAGCTAACTCCTTCATACTCCTATCAACTCTACATTCAATCCTCTTCATTGCGTCATAGCTATTATGGATGCCTTTCCTTATAGCATTTGCTTCATTACTTAAATCCTCCTTCTCCTAAATGGATAATCCAGAATTTACAGACTTTAAGTAAATCTTCTCTGCTATCTTTTCAAATTCCCATAATAGTTTTTTGTTTTTCTCTTCCAAGTCTTGGATACCGTGCTCTACATCATCTTCTATGGTATCCTTAGTCATTATCAAAGACTTCTTCAGGTGGTCTTTCATATTGGTCCCCACACTTATTTGCGCATTATGAATGTGATCAGGAACATTCATCATATCCCGAAACTCTTCATCCTCTTTCTCTGTATCACTGGATGAAGAATCACTTATATATACAGGTCCCACACATTGGGGGGTGTTGTCAACCATCTTGTGCTTGCACTTTGCAATGGCAGTACAAGTCTGTTGCACAATTGAGTCAGTACTAGACTCATCAGACGAGTCCACAAGCTCAAGAGTTTTACTCAGCTCCTTTTCCTCTTCTTCATCAGCAACCTCAACATCTTGTGTTTTCCAAGTTAAACACAACATTTCTTTCCATTGGGCTTCCTCAAGAACTTGCATTCTCCCCAGTGACTCAGCTGTTATTTTAATTTTCTGTAAACTTTGGAAATATTCTCCATGGCTTTCTTGTTCCTCTAGCTCCCATTCTTCAGGTAAATCAACAGTTGTTCCCTTGGATAATTGCAAGTGATCAGGAACTTTAACGTGAGGTCTCTCAGCAATTAATCTAATATTGGGTACAAAACCAAGATCCGCAGATTCTCCTTCAAAAGTTGGCCTTGCCATCTGAGCCCATCTGTTGATTGTGCAGATGACTGCATTGTTAATCATCCTTTGTGGACCAAAATCTGGGGTTTCATCCTGGATTTCATCCCTAATATGAAACATAACTTCCCTTATTTTTTCAAATATAGCATCCCTGAATATGAAAGCATCAACAGCTTGTCTTCTTGAACTAAGCTTTAACCATTCTAAGACCCACATTTCCTCCCTGTTAAAGTCACTCCAATTATTCATTTCTTCTAAAGAATCATCTAGCCTGCTGTTTCTCCATCTCACATATCTTCTCCTCTCATCGGTGAACTGAGTTCTTCTGTGGACAATCTCATTAATCTCTACAACCTTATGTGCATAGGCGTCATACATTTCAGGCAAGCTTCTAATCAACTCCAAAGCATCTGTTTCTTCTTTGTCCTCACACTCCTTTGTTGGGGTGAGTTCATGATCAGAAGCATCCTCAATATCTAAAAATATGACTTCATTGTTGCTCAAGCTGTTGGCATGAGCAACTTTCAAGGCCTCAGCATGTGTGATGGTGGCCTCAACAGTTTGATTCTCACACGAGAATTTTTTCTTAGTAGCAGCAGCGGTACTTACTATCTTTGTCCTAAGTTCATCTTGATTTTTAGATGAGTACTGGCTCTTCTCTGTACTACACCCATTGGAATCTGCCTTAGGATCTGGAATAGGTCCAATTGCAGGCAGAGCTTCAGCTGGGTCTTCAGACACAACAACTTGCTCACCTTTATCAGTAACAGACTCAGTTGTTGCCTCACCAACTTCCATCTGTGGTTGAACCTCGGTTGGTGAATGATTCTGTTCATCAGTCTGATCGATAGGAAATACCCTTCCTCTCTTCCTAGGTGCTCTTAGCTTCTTTGGTATAATCTTAGAGATCTTCTCAGCAGGTTGACATGGCTTAGTTGACCGGGTTTCTCTCCTTGGAATCTGAACTGACTCAACAAAGTGTTCAAAATAACCCTCTTCGTCCAAAGGTGTTTCTTCCATACTTACATTGTCAACAAGAACATCAGTATGTAGTTTCACCTCCATTGAAGTAGTTGGTATAGAAAGTCCCTTCAAACTAAACTTGACCTTCTTGGTTTCAAGTGCTCCAGCATTAATATTCTTTGATCTCCTCTTAAGATTCTTTTCAGGCTCTCTAACTTCTGTGGCAGTAGATGACACAAATCTTGTGGCAGGTGGAATATACGCCTTCATCTCCTTTCTCTTATGAAGAATCTTGCATTTGGAAACAGTAACACCCAGATGCATAAATAGAACACTCAGAATGTTACCATGGTAGAAATGTTTCTTGATAACACTATTCTTCATGTAGTTAAACATGACTCTGTTCCAGTTGATCTTTTCACCATACCATATGCTGATCATATAGCATAGTCTTTCATCAGTAAGTCCATCAAATGATCCTCCTTTACATTCTAGGATCTTTGCCACTATGTCAGCAAATCTTTGAAATTCATCCCTTAGTTGCTTCTTGGTTAAAGGATATTTCTTCAATTCTCCATCCTTGGCAGCTAAATTCCAGAATTCCAACAACTTAGGAGTACCATATGCCTCAGCATCTTCAATACCAACATTAGGCAAATCAAAACATTCATGTAAAACTTTAGGAGTGATAGTTACCGTTTGGTTTGAGACCATAGAAACAATGGAATCACCCACAACATTCGCGTGTAGGTAGAATTGTGTAACATCTTCAACATAGATGTAAGGTCCATGAATGCTCATAAATCTTCTGAGCCCAGACTTCTCTATCTTGTCGATTATATCTAACATGGTAGGGTTGCAACTGGCCTTAAAAGAGGGGAAGTTCAACCACATTCCGTCGACCAGCAGTTTTGGCTTTGACCCATTAATCTCGTGTTGAATTGGTGCTTGTGCGACCTTAGATTTCTTGTTTTGAATCTTGGGTGCCATTAAATTTGCAGAATTCAACAAAAAGTGCAGACAAAAAAGCGGAAGAAAATTTGTAATTGTCTCGTGATTAGGTTTTTTCTGACAATTTTGGGGTGAAAAAGGGGCAGGGAAGGGCTCAAGATCCTCTATACCACAATTAATGTACCGTACTTGTGTACCACTAATAAGTAATTGCCACATGTATATGTAACAATTATAATAATTGCCACATGTACATGTGGCAATTACTTATTAGTGGTACACAAGTATGTATGGTACACTAATAGTGGTACAGAGGATCCTCAGTCAACAGTTTACAATCCCACTGGACCCAACCGAATCAGTCATTACAATTAATGGTATTACAATTAGTCAACCTGTTAAGATAATTATTTCATAGTACAAACCAAACTCATCCAACGACCGGTTATAATTACAAGTTTTGAATGATGCACGTGTATGGCAACTTTAAAACTGTACTAATAATCTTATAATCTGTTCAGTTTGACAGTCTGTATAAGCAATTTAAATAAAACGTGTTCAGCTATCAACTAAATGATCATACTAGTTTATAAGTAATAGAGAAGTAACTGACTTGTAAGCAAAACACATCCTCTGTTTGTGCTGTATTTTCCAACAAAATAAATATTAATATCATGATTGTGCTGTTCATAGGTGCTGGACTGCGTGGCATACATGTGCACTATGAAAAATAGAGAGGAATGGACAAGACAAACTTGTTGGTACATGCCACCGGTTTTTAGCGTATGTTTTGTATCAATCAATTGCTGTTTTTATTTGCTATGTGTAAATATAGATATGCTTTTTATACCTCATAATTCATTATGTTGTTTATGAACTTGTGTATTGCAGCAAATGTGTTTAATAGCAGAGATGCCAAATGAAAGAATCCTGAAAGCCTTCTTCACATCAGAGCACAACTTTGTCTCAAGAATGGAATTCTTGGACAAGATATTCATCCCTATTAATGATTGCCATGAACATTGGTTCATTATCATTTTAGACATGATTAATTGTGACATAAGCTATTGTGACACAGCACCCTGTGAGGAAATGGAACCATTGAGGAAACAAATTGCTTTGAGAGTGGTATGTTATAATATCCAGTAAGTTCATGATGCAAAAAGTTACTTTTAATTTTGGTTTCTCACATTTTATAAATCAAACAGATAAATCGTTTGGAAATATTGTTAAGAAAGTGGCCAGCTATAAACTACAGGCACCAAAACATTGGCCAGTGTTGGTTATGGATAAATCCAGACTGGGTGCCAGTACAACCAAATGGGTAATGTTCACAATATTTTTAGTAATTTTTTTGCCTTATAACTATCATGTTTTTAATGAAAAGATTAAAATGTAAAATTAGGTACGACTGTGGCATATATGTTTGCCTGATAATGATGTTTGATACTGGGATCCAGAAACAGCTCAGCCAGGTATAAATTATATAGAACATTTCAACACTTAATTTATTGGTTCCTTATAAAATTGACTCGTTAATATAACAATTTACCATTATGGCAGGCTGAATCTGTCATTGCTCGACGGCAAGTTGCTGTTCAACTGTACCAGGCAAAATTCAACAGATTTGCTTGGCAAGCTTAGATCTCGTGGGTAATATTGTCTACGTATTTTGAAGGAATTGTACTACAATGTCTATGCTTCTATTGTCGAAATACCTAAACTTGTTGGTTTTTTGTATGTGTTTTTGATGAGTTTTTGGTGTAGGGTTATTGGATACTTTATTGGATCTGTACTAGATTATAGAGTTATTGCTTCTGTCTATTGACATTGCTATAATTTTATAAACTTGCATCTGCAGATTGTATCATAACCTTAAGGTCTTTTTCTATGAATGAAATTTGCTTCATCTTGGATCAGTTCTATTGTGTATTCAATAAAAGGCTCAATTTGTACCTTCTGACAATTTATAAGGCTCAACAGCTAAGTTAAGGGCTGTTACAAATAAAAACGTGGTTTAGACTACGCCATGTCAGAACGTTTTACAACTTTAACTACACGACAACTCTGCGCATTCTGCAATTAATCCCGCTTAAACAAATTGAACTCCATTTTTCGAATCCGCCAATCACATTACAGCAGTTAAAAGCATATTCAACGGTAAAGGCTCATTCTCATCTGTTCATGCTTTTTACCCACAGTCAGAGCAAAAATCCCTTAAGCACTATCTTTGTGAAATTTTCTTCCATATTCAACTCTGAAAATGGCACCAAAAACTAAGCCCACCAACATTGTCGAGGGAGAATCATCTGTTGCAAGACAAAGCAAAGTGGTTGAAGGATCATGGCTTAACTTTCAAAAGTACAAGGAATCTGGAACCTCTATGATGAAGAGAATCATGGAGAAAATTGAGGCAACTGGTCTCAAGAAGTTTCTTTCCGCTCATAGAGAGAACATCTACTTGGAAGGTGTAACTGAGTTTTACATGAATGGGAAGGTTACCCAAGACTCCATAAACTCCGCTGTTGGAGGAAAAACCGTCAAGATAACCTCCAAGTCTCTGGGAACCGTCTTCAATCTGCCAAATGAAGGGATTGTGGACATAGCTGAATATGCTCAGCCAAAGATGGATGATTTTTGGGCATTAGCTGCAAAAGAAGGAGAAGTTTTAAGGAGTTACCCTGTAAATAAACAACTCAAACCTGAGTTTCACAGGATGGCTGACATCTGTAGCAAAATTTTAGAATGCAAAGGAGGATCCTATGAGAGTCTATCAAAGGAAAGACTGCATTTCATGATAGCTATCTGGTACGGTGACAAAATCAACTGGGAAGAAGTAATGTTCAATTATTTGTGTCACAATGTAAATAAGAAAAATCTTTACCAAGGTATAATGCTGAGTGTATTGTTGGGTAAGTCTGGAGTCACTTTGGGAGTTGGCAAGAAACTGAATAACAAGAAGGAGATGAATAGGTATAAAGAACCAACTTCAAAAACCAAGAAAAGAGGAAAGTCCCCAAGAAACAAGACCGTTTCAAAGAAGCCAAGAACAGAAAAGGAAACTAGCAGCACTACTGGGTCCAACTCATCTGTTCAAGAACAGAGAACTGATCAAGACCTGGACAGAGTGGTACAAACCAGATCGGTCGCTGCAAAGTCATTAGCTGAATTGGCTGCGAATGTTCGTAGAAGGAATAGAAGTACACTGATTATTTCTGAACCTGTGCAGTTACCACATCAGCGAACTGGAGAACAGCTTAGTGTGGAAAGAACAGACGCTTCTGCCAAAGGAAAAGAAAAGATGTATCCTGAACCACAAGAGGTTGCATCTTTCAAAGAAAAGGAGAAGGTTGAAAACCGAGATCAGGAATTGGAAAATTTGTTGGTGGATATTGACAACTACATAGATTCGGATGATGGAATGGAGAATGAGGAAGAGAAGAGAGCTGAGGATAAGCAGAAAGGTGAACAGCTAAGTGGGAAGTTAGCTGATAATGACGGAGATGCACCTTTTACTGCATTTGAAACATCTGGGGATGATGATGACAATGACGATTACAACCCTTTTACTCCATCATATTACTCCTCAGATGATGATGAAAATTATGAAATGGAGAATGAGGACGAGAAGAGAGCTGAGGATAAGAAGAAAAGTGAACAGCTACCTGGGAAGTTAGCTGATAAGGACGGAGATGAACCTTTTACTGCATCAGAATCATCCTCGGATGATGATGCGCAGCAAACTCCTTATGCTGGAAATTCAAGGTGGTTTCCACAAGGAAGAGGCACAATGCTCTATAGAAGGGAAAGTGCATCACCTGACTCTTCAAGTTCATCGCCTAACTCTACAAGTGATGACACTGAAAAGATAGAGCATGAACATGTAAGTAATATGTTCAACATGCCAGAAGATATTGAGAACCATCAAGTGAATACTTCTGAAGATTGGAAGGAGTATTTAACGAGGTCTCTGACAAAAATAGAGAGCACCCTTGATAAAAACTCAAACGAGCAGTTACTTCATTCAAACACTCAACTCAATGAGTTCAATATGGTTAAAGAACATGTTCGAAATTTTAGGGTAGAGTTGGATGTGGCTGGTGATGTTATCAAGGAATTGTTTAAAAAACAGGAGCAGAAGATGAATGAGATGAATGATAATCTCATGTCTGAAATGAGATCCATCAGGAAAGATGTTGCTGACATGAAGGAATCGTTTGCGAATGTATTTAAAGGATTCGGGAAGGGGGAAGATGGTGAGGGATCTAATAAAAAGAAAAGGAAGATGACAAGGGAGAAGGAGGAAGGAAGTGGCCGAGGTGGGAAGAAGAAGAAGAAGATAGCCTAAATTTCAAATTTCCTTGTGTTTCTATCATTTTGTAATCTGTTGTTTTGCTGCAAAATTAATCAAACAGATTCTTCTTATCAATCATTAGTTTAACCTTACAAGTTTTGTGTGAACAATTTGGGTTATATTATAGAACTTCTTTTATTATTCCATATTGGTATAAGCAAACCAAAACTTAATTAATAATTATCTGGTGACTTTCATACTACTTCGTACATTCACATTTAAATATCAACAGATAGAGCGCATGTCAAGGGGTAAATTATCTGCTTGATTTATATAATGTGAGAATCTACAATTAAAAGTCATTTAGTGCATCATGAACATATTGGTTATTAATATTTTCTCAAAGCAATCTGTTCCTCAGTGGTTCCATTTCCGCACAGGGTGCTGTGTCACAATATCTTATGTCATGATTAACAGCTTAGTGAAGTACTCAGCCAATGACTTGGCTGTTAGTTCATCAGTCTGTTGATCACCATGTTCATCAGAAAATACAAGTGTAGCTATTCTCCCATATGTTGAAAATACTAGGTAAAAAAAAAAAAAAAAAATACTAGGTAAGGAACGGTCCACGTTGCTCTCCTAGGTAAGCGCAACGGGCGCAGCTTTTAATGCACCTCATCTGAACCGTTGATCATGATTATCCCTCACCGTTCGATCGGATATCCGGATCGATAAAAGGAGTGGGAGCTTACCATTTACCACATAACTCCATACCCAAAAACATCCAAACATGTATCCTTCAACATATAATCCTACAAAATTTTACCAAAAAAAACAAAAGTATAATCCGACAAATATACTTCTCGTAAATCTCCTTATTATCAAATCGACGAGGAGTGCTTTCTTGATCTTGGCACCTCCTCGACCTTCTCGACCTCCGGATAGAGTAAGGAACAATTTCACCTTTGGATTGGGTGGTTTCGGTAAAGGGGGTTCCCCAAAGTGCTGGCCTCTTCGTTCGATTGGGTGGGTTCGGTAAGACGAAGAGGCCGATTCCGTTGGCGTCTCGGCATTTCGGCGTTCAGAAACTCGTCAGTTTCACCATACATCTGAACGTTGATATCTCGAGCCGGAATCACTGAGCCATGAGGGAAAAACAAGTTGGCGGCAGCCGAGAAAAGGGAGGAGGAACAAAAGTGCAAATATTCACACACAACTTCCTCTTCCTCGATGCTCTCGATGCTAAGTACCCCCGGCCAACCTCATCACCATCGAAGGAAGCCCCGAAGACAGCTTCTCGGGGCCTCTCGAGTCGTTTGAATCAAGGTCTGCAACAAAGTATTCACATTACACCTTGAAGAAGACGACTTTATTCGATGGACACCATCAAGACTCTCAACAAGATCCTAGCTTAGATCCTTTAGAAACTTGTAATAGGTTTTTTATTTCATTGTAATCGTTTTAACAAGATCCTTTAGAAACTTGTAATAGGATTTTGATTTCTTTGTAATCGTTTTAACAAGCTTATCGTTCATTATTGTATCATTTGATCATATAAATAAAATTTATTTTCAGCAATAATTTGTCGATATATCAATTATCAATCTCAATATATGTTGTCTTTATGTAAAGACCACCAGTAAATTGTCCACTCATCTGTTCAGGAACAGAGACTTAATCAAGCTTTAACAGAAAATTTTCCAAGAAGAGGGATGCAAACCAGATCGGCAGCTGCAAAGGCTATGAGTGAATTGGCTGTGAGGTTCAATTGGTCAAAAGGAATAAAGGTACACTGATTATTTCTGAACCTGCTCAGTTAGAACAACAGCGTCGTGGGGAACAGCTTGGTGTGGAAAGAACAGCCACGTCTGCCAAGGGAAAAGAAAAGATGTATCCTGAACCTGAAACACAAGAGGTTTCATCTTTCAAAGAAAATGAGAATGTTGTAGATCAGAATGCATCTTTGGAAGAATGGCTTGTGTTAATTGACAACTACAATGATTCGGATGATGAAATGGAGAATGAGGAAGAGAAGAGAAGAGAAGAGAAGACAGCTGAGGATTGCCAATGTTATGAAGGAAAACAGCTAAGTGGGAAGTTAGCTGATAAGGATAAGCAGAAGGAAGGAGAACAGCTAAGTGGGAAGTTAGCTGATAATGACAGAGATGCACCTTTTACTGCATCAGATTCATCCTCCGATGATCATTGTACTTGTCGATTTGTTCATCTTCTAGTTATCTGGGTTCCTTCAATCTACGAGTATCTTGTAGCAATTTTACATTTTTTTACAAAGTATTTGCATCTCGATCCTTCTTTATTTGTTCAGAAACTTCTTTTATTATTCCATATTGGTATAAGCAAACCAAAACTTAATTAATCATTATCTGGTGACTTTCAAATGCAGTCTCTAATTGAACAGACTTGGTTCCTTAAATTGATAATCCTCACAAACAATTCTACAAAAAATTTCGAAACTCTTCAATGTCATTTCATATACAACATCTAATAACAAAGCTGCTAATGGAAACTTGCAAAATCTAGGTAGTACAAAAATATTTATATGTCCTCACACTCCTTTGTTGTGATGAAGTCATGATCAGAGGCATCCACAGTATCAGCAGAGTTGACTATATTGTTGGTCAAGCTGTTGGCAAATGCAGTCTTGAAGTCATCATCTTCTGTAATTGTGGCCTCAGCACTTTCAAATGTAGTCTTCAAGTCATCATACAAGTGTCTCAGCTATTCATTCAGGAAGTGTACTAGGTTTGTCCATCCATCTGTTCATCGGTCTGTTCATCAGAAAATGAAAGTGTCGTTCTCTCACATATTCTCCATCCATCTGGTGATCACCCTGTTCATCAGAAAATACAAGTGTGGTTGTCTCAGCTATTCTCCCATCTGTTGATAACCCTGTTCATCAGAAAATACAGGTGTCGTTGTCTCAGCTATTCTACATCCATCTGATGATCACCCTGTTAATCAGAAATTATCTGTTCACCAAAACTAGGAATGGAAACTTAAAATATCTTAACACCAAAACTTCTGGTCTGATAGATGATTCCACAAATCTGCAACAGCTAATGCCCACTCCCACCTGGGCCGTTCTGCTCGCGACCAGTCCCAAAAACCAATCGGCACCATCACCCTCATTAGCCATCAATCACACCTGATTCGCTGAACGGCCGAACTATGAGTGTATTGCTGGGTAGTGGTGTGTGTGAGCGGCGGCGGCGGTGTTTAAGTTAGGATTTGGGAGACAAATTTAAGTGGGTGAGGGTAATTAATAAATATTAAAGGGTATAAATGTCAATTTAATATGTTAATTAAAAAAAATAAAAGGGTATAAATGTCAATTTAATATTTTTATTAAAAACTAATTAAAGGGTATAAATGTCAATTCTGGTGTACGAATTAATTAGTGGGGTTCGGACACCATTTAAACCATCGTACTAAAATGTACATCTTTTAAGGCACGAGGTACAAATTCAGGAGCACGCCTTATCCTGACTCTTGAGCAGCCAAGAGTCAGGATAGACTCCCCGTTCCTTCTTTCTTTTTCTTTTTCTTTTTCTTTTTTCTTGATTTTAATAACAATTAAATCTAATTAAACTTAATTAAGTCTAATTAATTAATTAACCTAATAATAATAATACAAAACATCAATAAAAATTCATTTTCACTATCAATTCATATTTCCCTCACTAAAAAAAAACTCTCCAAAAATTCCATCCCAAATTTTTGTCACTTGTCACTTGGGCGCCCAAGTGACAAGCGACATTGCTGACGGGTCGCTTGGGCGCGACAACAATGCCGCCGGGTCACATGGGTGCCCAAGCGACCCAACGGCAACAATGCCGCCGGGTAACTTGTGCGCCCAAGCGACCCGGCAGCATTTTCGGGTTTTTTTTTTTTTCATTTAATTTAAAGTTAATTAATAGCCCAATCTAAGTAAGGCTAGTTTTGCAAATAAATATTTGAAAAAGCTAGTTTTACAAATTAAACTTTCCATAAGGCCATATATGCAAATGACTCAAAAATGATCCAGTTTGAAGCTCTTACTTGATATAAGACGCGCGTTCATCGAGGGTTTGTTTGGAAGGATTTGGCTCGGTCTCGTGAGTGTCAGTTTCAAAAAAATAGTTTGGGTTATTTTGGTCCAAAAGTTTAAAGTACTTGAAATATCTTTATATTTTATAAGATCTTGGACATAAAATTGTTTGATATGAACTTTTTCTTTTTGGGTATATCTATAAACCTAGGGAATGTTTGTCTCGATTTTCACATAGTTGTTTGGGAAAATGGGGTCGTTTGTAAAAAATTCTAGATTTTTTTGTAATGTTGTTTTTTGATAAATAAGATAGGTGTATAAATTAACTGTTTAAGTTGTAGATGTAAGGTTCTTGGAATGAGTTAATTGTTTAATTCATAAATTCAGATTGTGTTATTTCTATTAACAAATCTATACTTATTATAAAAGTGTGAATAATTTAAGTTTTTTTCTTTTTTGTGAAGACTAATATACCCTTATTTGAGTTGTAAAGTGATATTTAATTCAATGGTAAATATGTAAAAATAGTTGAAGAAGAATAACTAGACATGAAATCTTTTTCTATTAATTATGGTAAGGTACAATTAGACATGGAATCTTATTATATTTATCTTCTACAAAATTTCCTAAAGTTTTAGAAATTATCTTTTACGTCAAATTTTATAATTTCATTTTTCTTCTCATATAACACATAAAATAAAATAAAACCATAAGAAAAAAAAAACACTGTTATTTTAAATAACTCATAAAATATACATGTAAAATTATTTTAAGTAAAAATTTGTTAGTTGTATCATTGAAAGATTTAATACAATATAAGTCATATACAATCCTTTAAAAGCAAAATATTAAAATCGATTTTTCTCAAATATCATTCTGCTACACAAAAGAAGAAAGAAATTAAAAAATGAAAAGTTAAAATAGAATCGCATCTTACTTATAAATGAACCAAAAATGCTTATGACCTAACTAATTACTTATTGTTTATTTGGCTAGAGAAGCAAAATATAAAGAATATCAAGACATGCATAACCTAGTACTTTCATGAAATTCGTTTCTTGAAAAATGAGTAAAATTGGTCAAAAAACTGGTGAAATCGATGAAAACTGCTGAAATCATTAAAAAATATATATTAAATCAATGAAAACATGTGAAATCGATGAAAGTCCGGGTGAATTGGTGAACACTGGTGAATTTGGTTAAAAAACGGATGAAATCGGTAAAAAAAATGTGCATGTGAAATCGTAAATACATTTGAAATCGATAAAAATTCGGGTGAAATTTATGAAAAATGGATGAAAACATGTAAAATCGGTTAAAAAATGTAAATTTTGTGAAAATATGTGAAATCGATGAAAATATATTCGAGTGGAATTTGTAAGAAAATGATGAAACATGTGAAATCCAGTTAAAAAGTGTAAAGCCGGTGAAAAAAGGGTAAAATCGGTCAGAAAAGCGTAGAGTAGGTAAAAACATATTTAATCAATGAAAAATTCAAGTGAATAACATGTGAAATCAAAGAAAAACATGTGAAATGGGTGAAAACGGGTTAAAATGGTAAAAACGATTGAAATCAGTTAAACTTTAACTGACAAAAACGAGGTGAAATCGGTAGAAAAATGGTTTAAGCCGGAAAATACAATAGAAATCGACAAAAAATGGGATAACAATGAAAAATGTTATAACCGATAAAAAAAAGGGTAAATCGCTAAAAAAAATATAAACTGTTAAAAAAAAATAAACAGTGACAACATATCAATCAATGAGAAATTCAGATGAATAACATGTGAAATCAGCGAAATAGGTGAAAATGGTTAAACTTTTAAACAAGGTGAAATAGGTGGAAAATGGGTTTAAATTGAAAAAAAATCGAAGAAAAATGGATAAACAATGAAAAATGGTTATAACCTATAAAAAAAGCGGAAAAATAGCTAAAAATATATATTAGCCTGTAAAAAATTAAACAGTGGAAACATATGAATCTGTGAAACTTCGGGTGAAATTTGTGAACACTGGTGAAGTTGATGAAAAAATTGGTGAAACCAGTAAGAAAAAATACTCGTGAAATTTGTGAAGAAACGGATGAAACATGTATCATAGGTGAATAACGGATAAACTTAACATGAAAACTACTATTATAGAATAAATTCTATAAGATGTCCTGACTATATCAGTCATCATTTTATATTTTATTACAACTATTTAAAGCCATCATTTTTATTTTTGGTAAAACAATAATAATTAATAAAAATAAATTGAATATATATGATATTTTATGGCATAAAAAAAAGAAGCTAATTTTGGCCTAATTTACAAAAAATACCCATGAAATTAAAACTAGACACGTACAACGTACGTGCACTTTTCTAGTACACATAAATATGTAACAAAAAAAGGAGACCTCCACACACTAAAATTCTAATTTGTCACTGTCTTAGCACCATAACAGGCGCAATGACATAAGCCAATAATTAAGCTTTGCAGTTTTGCATAATGAAATAACATGGCAACAGTTAATCAGACAATTACAATTATTAGTTGAACCACTAAAATCCAATTTTTGCATAAACAATAATTTTGATGAATCAAGATTCCAAAAAGCAGGTAAACAACTGGTCCATCAGTCAAGATCTTAGTTTTAAGTATTAGCTAAACAAATCTATGAATTGAACTATTGAAGCACTTGATGACTTCTCCATAGGATCTCAAATTCTAAATTTCTCACATCAAACACGCACAATTCAAAAACATGAAACCATCATCTTATTGCAAAGACACATTTCTAAGCTTAGCAAATACAACTTGTATTTTGTTCTATACAACATGTTTAGCCACCCTTTTCACCTTTTACCTCATTTACTATCCCATAAACATTACATACACATCCAACATTCAAGATTACAATCAAATCAGCAACTTCACTCAACCCGAAAATGGTAAGTCAAACCATAAATCTAGCGACAAGTGCGATTTATACAAAGGGCAATGGATTCAAGATGAAAGAGGCCCTTTATATACAAACTATAGCTGCAAAACAATTCCATTGCAAAGAAATTGTTTCCTGAATGGGAGAAAGGATAGAGATTTTCTGCATTGGAAATGGAAACCAGACCAATGTGAACTGCCTCGTTTTAACGCGGAAACATTTCTTAGTATTCTTCAAGGCAAGACAATGGCTTTCGTAGGAGATTCACTTGCTCGGAATCATATGGAATCTCTTCTCTGTCTCCTCTCTACGGTTAGTCCTCGAAACTACGCTCATCTTCTTCAAACATTATATAATCATTTAAAAGCAAAACAAATAGCATTGAAGTTTTCAAGTTCTTAAAATCTTTAGTCATACATTTGACTTGCGAAAGGAAAGAACCGAGGAAGTACAGAAAGGAAAAACAAACAAAATTAAGCAAAATCGAAAGGTTTATTGACAGTGAATGTATATATATAGGACTTGTTTGCAAAAATTGTTCTTTTTAAAAGCAGCCTTATATATCTTGCTTCGGACTTTTGGGTTCTTTTAGAATTTTTTGTCGAGCTAAATGCAAAAATATCCCATGTTCTCTGCTTAATTGGCAAAACCCTCCATGAATTCTTTCTATTAGCAAAACCCCCATGTGTTCTTTTTTTATTAGCAAAAAGCCACATTTGAAGTTCCTTCATAAATCAATAGGGAGATTATTGTCAATTTTTAAAGTAAACATGAGAGTTATATTATCAATTTTTAAAGTTAATAGGGATATTATACTCAATATTAAATAGCACAAGGAGGGAGGAGGGGGTATTTGGTAATAAAAATAATACAAGGGCGTTTTTGCTAATTAGGCAAAGCACAGAGTATTTTTGCATTTCACTCTTTTTTTCCCACTAGTATAAGCTTTTCAGAATCCAAAAGCTAAAAATCAAAAAGCTTCTGCAAACAAGCTAATTACATATTTATATATCATAAAAAACATTACAGGTAGAAACTCCAAAAGCAATTCAAGAAGACACGGAAGAAGATAAATCCGCGACATGGGAATTTCCAAAACACAATTTTACCTTGATGGTATTCTGGTCTCAGTTCCTCGTTCAATCAACCGAGAAAGTAATCAACGGCTCTGCTACTGGAAGCTTCGACATACAACTAGACAAGATCGACAAAAAATGGTCAAAGAAACTACCTATAATGGACTACGTAATATTCTCCGACGCCCATTGGTTTCCCAGAGAACACGATTTATACGAGGCTGACAAACACGTCGGTTGTGTTTACTGCCAGAAACCAAATGTGACAGTTCTTGGGCCGGGCCCAGCAATTCAAAAAGCATTCCGGGCTGCTTTCGAGGAAATCAATAGTTGTAAGAATTGTAAGAAAGTTTTTACCTTGTTAAGGACGTTTTCCCCTTCGCAATTCGAGAATGGGGAGTGGAATACCGGAGGAGTGTGCAATAGGACTAGGCTTGTAGAGAGGGATGAGGTGGCTCGAGAGGGGTATGATTGGGAAACTCGGAAAATTCAAGTGGAGGAAATTGAAGTTGCGAGGAAGTTAGGGGAGAAAAGTGGAAATATATTTGAAATTCTTGATGTGACGGAAATGATGTTAATGAGGCCTGATGGGCACCCGGATGTGTACTGGGGAAATACATGGAATGGATATAGTGATTGTATACATTGGTGTCTACCAGGCCCCATCGATGTGTGGAACGAACTTCTGTTAGAAGTGATTCGGAGAAGATTATTAACATGACTATTAGATAAACTCTCATTCGTGTTTATTTGTAATCATTAATTTCCTCCTCGATCGTTAAAGACGTTAAAATCTAATGTTTGGTACTTAGATTTAGTGAGTAAACTCTGAGAAAAAAGGTTTCCTCGCATCAAATGTTGCTTCACTTGTTGTTTATTTACATTTTCCTTGTCATTTTACTCACTTAAATTTAAAAGTCAAACATAGCCTTATGAATCTTAGCTAACAGAGTTACATTTACACTATGTTTGGTTCTTGGATTTTAGTGAGAAAACACTGAGAATAATGTATACTTAGCATCAAATGATAGAACATATACCGTGCTTCATTTTTTGTTCAAATGCATTTATTTCATCATTTTACTCGCTGAAATTCAAGAATCAAACGTAATCTTAGTCACTCGTCAAGAATCACATAAATTTTACAACATAGCATTGCAATATAATACAACAAGATGAGATTCGTATGATGTCAGTTGCAGTAAAGACTAATTTGATATTATAAGCGCCATTTCAGCAATCTACAACAAGTTTTTACAAGCATAGAGAACTTAATAATGATCCAAGAAAACAAAACCTAATTCAAAATTAACAAAAGGGCATGTCTTAAAACTCATTAATTTGATGTGTACCCAGAGTAAATGAACAAATTTCACGTACAGGCTGATACTCCACCAACGAAATATCCATTGCATATCCACTCACCGGCAGCTTCAAATCCCGCAAAACCGTAAATGCCTCAGCCAAACGAGTCCTTGGCACTTCCTCAGCTACCGAACAATAAGGAATCCAATTATCTGGCCTTTGCTCCTCCCCAATTTCAATACCTTCTTTCTTCATTGCATCACACAACTGCGAATGAAATTGTAGAAGAGATAGAGTCGGAGTTGGGCCAAGAAACAGAACATTGTTGTCATTTGGGAGGCTTCCAATTGAAGAAAAGCACAGAGATAAAGGTTCTTGTTTTGTAGCAAAATTCCTTACGACATTCTCGAATTTAGCAATGTCGATAAAAGGGCTCGCGAATAAGGTAATGTGAGGCCTAGATTCGATTTCGATAAGTTGAGTGCTGATTTGGCGACGAGCCAAAACATTCCAAGCCTTCAAGATTTGGTTCTCTAATGCGGGGTCGAAGTAGAGCTCGATTGCGTAGCCTTGTGACATTGTCTCTACATTCAAGAAATAAAAAAAAAACAGAGATTGAATCAAGAAAAATGCAGAACTACCAACTGAAATAACAAATGCAGAGTAATCAAGATAATTACATTATCAGCAAATAATTTATTTATTTTTAAAAACAGCAGCATACATGTTGAATTTTAACCCAAAAAATAAGAAGTAAGATCTAAAGATTACATCACCAAGGGCAAAACACATCAATTAAAAGGAAACCCACAAACCCTGAAAAGCTAAATTAACCCATGAAGCATATATTCGAAAATTGGGGTTAAATTAAACCCTAAAGCCATGAGATTTTAATAAAAGATTCGAAGTTGGAACATACCTAATTGAGATTAGAGGCAGCTGAGACAGAACAGCCGGAAAAAAGAGAGCCAATTCCGGAAACTGAGTGACCAATAGAGAAAAATAAAATTCTGGAAAATTGAAAAGGGTATAAAGATGGAGAGAAAGGGATTAAAGTTTCAAATCCTATAGGGACAAAGGGAATAAAGTTTCGAGAAAAAAAGGTTCCTCACAAGGCTAACCAAGAAATTTATTGGATTATGAATAGGTATATAATACTATTAATGTATGAATTTTCACTGATCTTAATGAGAAGCTTTATTGAGCTGGCTCTAGTAAATTGCTTATGGATGTTAACAAATCTATTTGAATTCTTTAAACTTAATAGTTATTTCTTTTTTTAAATAAATTTCCCTTACAATAGGAAAAATACACTTCACAAAATAAATTTATAATCTTACAAGTGGCCTGGTAATTCAATGAAATCATTCAAAAGTCTCACCTAATTCGAAAAATATCATTTAGTTGGTGCCTTCTCTTAAGCATATGCCTATCTTGCTACTTTTGAGATGCCTTTTATTTTTGGTAAATCCCCCCTTTCAACTTGATCATATGCAAACTTGTGTAAATCAATTTATTTTGCGTGTTGATTTTTGTTTTGATTTTTATGAAGACTAAAAATATTGAATCGATTTTAACTCATAATCATCAAAGTATTATTTTTTATTCCTTTAAGATTCTGACTTGTAAGTCTAGCTTAGACTTGTATGTTCGATAGCTTGCCTACAAAATCAAAATACGTTTAGAGACTAAGTCGGAGTTTAAATGAAGGCCTCTAATTTTTAAATATGATATGTGATCTTGAACTTAAAGACAAGAGGAAACACCGGAAAGTAAAGTACTCCTATATATTGTGTGTACATGAATATGACTAAATGTACTTTTATATAGGAGAAGTTCGTATAGGATTTGTACTCAACGTATTCAAGTCAGTATCATAGTGTATCATGGGGAATGTTCCCCTACCGCTCAAAAGGACGGCTTTCGTGATGGCTCATAACTGAATTTGATATTATTCCAATTTGTAGAAGTCGAGTGAAGTCATTGAGAAAAATGTAGCAGACAACACACATTGTTGTGTTAGTCTTGTTCCCTAATAAGACAAAAGGTGACGTAAATACTGATTACTCATGAATGCTCGTGGGTTCATGGGGATCGGCTTCTTGAGAAATGCCCAAGTTGAACATATGTGTATTTCTTATAGTTGGGATCTCTACAAATAGTCGTCCCTTTGGCCTAGGGGCCTTATGGACATTATTCCCAAACTTGCTTGTTCTGTGATTCGAACTCATGGGATGCGACATGCGAGTTAAGCTAGTTCATTAAAGCATGGCTCACTTGAATTTAGACTTAGTTTGAACTCGGACCGGTTCAGATCCCGATTCGTTTGTTTTATTCCACCTTAATTTTAATTTTTGTCCCACATTGTAACCATACTTTTCTTATTTATTTATTAATGTTTGGAAAATTTTCCAATTTTTTCTAAATGAAATCTCTGTACAAGCACAAAAAGTTGCTTATCTTGAATGGATTATGAAAGGAAAGTAAAAAAACCAATACTCCGTAGAATATTAAATCAATGTCCTTTTTTTGGTAAAATTTGTTGAAATATTTTCTGTATTATAGTTGATTGCATATTAATTTTAAAAAAATCATTCAATTATGATCCACGAATAGATAGCATAGTCTAGTTTATTGTAATTTCATACATGCATAATCCAAGAAAATATTGAGTTTAATAAGAAGAATAATTTTTCTAATAAAACGCACATACATATCATTCACTCGGGAAATCGAAAATAGAGTGGGATAGGATTGTGTGGCTCCGGGGAAGAATCCCACACCGAAAATGCACTGCTTGAAGTCATCCATTTCTTGCTCATCTCCGGATAATGCCGATCCAACACATCTTTCAAACTTTCTGTTGTAGTCACCCACTCCAATCCTTTCTTAGTGTACACTTCTTCATTGAAATCACTTGTGAAATTTCTATCTGCCTCAAGCCTCCTATATATCCAATACAAAATCTCAATCAATATTGGAAAAAGGAAATCACCATTACCCACCTGTTTATTAATTTTACGAGGGGTAATCTGCATTTTTTTTTTTTTTTTACAAGGAGGTAGATTGATCATTAGGCATATCTGAAAGAGATAAATCGTTAAAACCCAATGGATTAATATATTATTTTCATTACCTGGTGGCCATGAGAAGGAAAATGACAAAAGCAGTTTCGCTTATGGCAAATCCTTTAATCTTTTTTTCTGCCATGAGGCCAACTAGAATGTCTAGTTCTTCGACATCATCGTTGTATACTTCTCGGAGGGTTTCTATAGCTTCATTGTCATTTGTTAAATCTTCCCATTTGGAAATGGGGATTAGAAGAAGGGATCTCCGAAAATCGTTGTACCTAGCAATGCTCCTCTCTCTATCCCTATAAACTGCAAATAATTTTCAATCTACTATGATTAGGATGAAAATTATATTGAATTGACTTAAAGTTAAACATAGAAATTTGTTTGATTTCAATTATTATAGGAGGAATTTGATTTTTTTAAGTATAATATGATAGACTATGTTGCACCTTTGGTATCGAAACGAAAATGCAAATTTGATATCACAGTTTAAATTTAATTTTCATTGGAACGTTCATATTGAATTTTTTTTTAACTGAGACGGATGGAAAAGCTGTCACGTAATGAAAACCATGTCAATACTTACTTTCGAGCGATGGTAGGTCAACTGGATTGGGCCGATCAGAGCCGTCAACATTTTGGGCTGTAAGATTCCTGAGCCACAGGGGATAGTTCCAGAGCTCCAGTGCACCACAAGCTTGGTGGCCCATTGAAACCATTTGACCTTCAAACCCAATTTTTGACAAATTATCTATTCCCTTCTGACCAATCATCTCCGCCATATCAATTCTGAAATATTATTAAAGAAAAAAAATCAATTTAAACTTGGAAATTTGTTTAAAAATTTGAAACATATGGGGTCTACATGGATAGGTAATTGGTTTGTTTCTCTTGATTTTGGTCTTTAAAAAAATTGATTTTCATTGTTTCAAAGAAATCTTTGAAACATAATTTGAAAAAATTAATATTTGGATGTTAGTGTTTCAATGAAATATAATTGGTAGTTTGATATCTATCGAATCAATAACTTTTATATAGGAATAGTGTATGGTAAATATAAAATCAATGTTCTAAGTTCAAGGTCTTATAAAATTGGAAGAGATGGCTTGAAACCAAATATTGGCTTGTCTTGAAATAAGACTAAATACAAATGAGTTTGATATCGTCTCGTTGGAATGAAACTTGGATGGGGCAGACTTGGATCCACATGGAACTCAATAAAATAATTCAAACATTTTACTTCAATAGTAAAAACTGAACTTATATATTTATATTATTTCCTATTTTTTTTCCCTTCATTGTATTTTGAAATTTTGTTCGTATCTCCAAATTAATCCAAAAAAAGAAAAGATACTAAAAATTGAATAAATTCAGCAGGTTAAAAATACATACTGTTTAATCAACGGAGGAGATTTGTTTGGTTCTGGTCCAGGTGCAGGTGCAGCCTCAATATTTCTGAGGAGAAAGTTATCAGGTAAGAGAGAGTGCATCCTATAAACGGCCACAAATTCTTCAGTCAAGGAATATGGTACACCATGATCATTGGGCTTCTTTGAACCCAAAATACCACTCAATACGTTTCCTCCAATTCCAATATGCCCATATTTGTCTTTCAACTTCTTCCCCAGCAATCCATACCTTTTGCAAATTTACAAGCCCAACAATGTCAAACTTTTTTAATTTGTAAAAGTGGAAGAAATTTAGAAATTTTGGACTTGGAGAACAATTTTTTTTTTTTTTTTTGCAATTGATGAGAAATTAATACCAGTTGCCTCGCATTCCAGCGCGTAACATGTCCGTTTTAAGAAGTTCAACTGTCCAATCAATTGTGTGGACTTTTGCAATTACAGCACTAGTCACCACCCTCGCATGAAGATATAGTTCATCGTCTTCAAATTTTGGGAATTCCTTCTATTAATGCACAAATAGAACATAAAATTAATGTAAAAATTATAATATGTGTTAATTTGCTTTAACTATACTTGAATTTTAATTATGTTTAATGCATTGAGAGAATTATATTTTTGGTACTGCGCTTTAGGTCAATTTTTACTTTTGGTACACCGTTTTACGTGTCCAACACATTTTGTACCACGTTTTAACAAATTGTGATACATTTGATACCGTCGTTAAAAATCACCGTTATATGGAGACGTGGCAGTAATTAAGTCTTATTGCAAAGTTGATCCAATACTTATATTGACAAATAATTTTACCCCAAAACATTTCAGGCTACCAAAATAGCCCCACATCTTTAAATTTACTGACGATTTTAGTCCACATAAGTGGAAATTGACCTAAAAATCGGTATCAAAAGTGCAATTCTCTCTTGATGCATTAGTGCACCATGTGATGTGATGTAATTTATCAATGTGTTCATGATTTGAAGTAATTTAAATTTGTACGAGGCCGGGCTTGAATAATACCTTCAATGCATCACATATGGCATTGTGTTCTTTAACAAAGAGGGCTTGCAATGCTAAGACTCCAGCCCATGGGTTCCGAACATCTCCGGTTATGACATGACTCCCATTTTGGTCTAATTGAAGAAGCCCATCTTCTGAAATTTTGAGCTTTCCATCTTTAAAACTCCTAACTTTGACCAATGTTGCTTGGTCATTGCCATATATTGCACTCCCATCCCTTCACAATAACTAATTTGAATTTAGAATTTTCTAATATTAATTATGTAGATTATTTGTCTTTTGCTCATTATTATCGAACGTTCAATAAGTTCTAGAAATACAACAAATCTTACCACCTAAGGTGCACATACAATATGGACAATATCACAATCATATAAATTAATACGATTGAACGACATGATCACTTTGATTTTATAAATAATTATTAAAAACTTACCACCATGGGGTCCGACGGTTTAAATAGCCACTCTTGATTCCATAATTATTAGTCTCTACTTCCTTAGACTTGTAAAATTTAAAGGCTCTAAGAGGGCATTGAGTTGCAACTTCTTTGGGCGCAATGAGTTCAACCTAAAAAGAATAAGTAGGATGAAATGAACTAGTTAGATTTAACCCGATCGATCCACACTTGTTTGAACCGTACGTTAAATCCAGTCCAACCAGTCCGAATTTGACCTGTTGATTCATATTTTCGATATGATCTACCCAGTCGTGAATCATAAATTGTATCCAAGAGGCTGCAATCATATTGAATTGTTTCCCTGTGTCAATGAATTTTCTACGTGCCAAAAGCTTTGTTGCTACCACCATTGGATCTGGCCTCATTAGCTGCAAAGAATTAAATTAAATTAAATGAAGAAAAAAATGAGATACTATGTATAGGGATACAGGATACTACTGCATGCATAAATATAAGAGGGAAAAACACTTTTGATACCAAACTTTAGAAAACACATTTGATACTAAGCTTTTTGAAAAAACACATTTCATACCATGATTCACACAATCTTGACACATTTAGTTTTGCAGTTAATTTTCGGACGAAATTCAGCACGTGCCGCTCATGTGCCCGTTAAATTGATAATGGGAGGGAAAACATGCACTGGTTTTAAAGACCCATATTTGACGGCACGTTCTGAATCCCGTCCGAAAATTGACGGAAAAAGTAAATGTGTCAAGATAGTGTGAATCATGGTATGAAATGTGTTTTTTTTCAAAAAACTTGGTATCAAATGTGTTTTTTGGATTAAAGTTTGGTATCAAAAGTGTTTTTCCCTCATAAATATAATTAACTACTTGTTATTTTAGATGTATTTTTGTACTGATGACCATGGATTTAAATTTTATGGTGTATTTTAGTCAGTTAAGTATTAGAAAATTTTATGAGATTTTTCAAAACAAAAATAATTGGCAATAATTTTTTTTAATAATTTATTCATTTTGATTGGACCCAAAAAAGAAATTATGTCTCACATGGGTTGAAAATCATAGTTAAGTCCAACCTTATAAGGTTTTGGACAATACCCACCTCTGAAATTGAGTTAGGCCCAATCATTGTAAGTGGACTCGGTCCAATCCATGTGGTAAATTATATTGTGTTCACTTTGCCCAGATAACAAAGATCTGGATTGTCATTTATTCCTCTAGCTAACAAAGTCTCGAGTGTCATTATTCCTCCGGTTAACAAAGGTCTGAAGTGTCATTATTCATGTGTTGGACCTATACCCACATGTCACAATCGCAAGGTTGGACTTGCTTCACCCACACATTTAGTTCGTCCACACGTGAAGAGAGAGTACTGGACTACATGTCCCACATGAGTTGAAAATCATAGTTAAATCCACCTTATAAGGTCTTAAGCAATCATCACCTCTTAAGCTAACTTTTAAGGTTGAGTTAAGCTCAAACCATGTACGTGGACTCAGCCCAATTCATGTGATGAATTCTATTAAAAAAATGTAGTGTTTTCGATGTAATCATATAACTAATTTGATTCATGGTGAGGACAAAATGGTCTACACCTATGTGTTAGGTTATGTCTAGTCCGGCTCAACAAAAAATAAACTTTTATATTAGTTGGTTGAATTGAATTAAAATTTGTGTGGATAAAAAGTAGATCAACTAAATGTAAACAGGAAAACCTTAATTTGGTAACTGATTATGGTAGATCATACTAGCTAGTCCTATTGTGTATTTAAATCTTAAATTGCATACAAAAAAATGTACATATTTATTTATTTTACAATTTATATATATAAATAAGCTTAAGCCAAATATATATTAATTAAGCATTTCTTTTCCTTTTTTTTTTTTTATGATTTGTACCTTGTTCAATTGATTAACAGGAGGAACGTTCCTGCCAAAGAAAGTTCCTTCAGATTCAGTACTGCCAAGACTTTGATTGAATGGCTGGTTTGAATTCCGGTTTTGGACCAGCTTGTTTCCAACATTGAACAAGTTGTACTTCTCGTAAAGGTGCCGACGGATAAGTAAGTATATTAATCCCAAAAAAACAGGTAGCCTGTGCCATAATATACCTAATCTATCCACCCAATGAATAATCTGCGTCAAAAAAGGAAATAGTCTTATCAACCAAAAAGCAAAACAAAATTCTAATTGAGTAAGAATTAATTTAAAGAAATATAATAATATACTAGGAAGAGAAATGTGTCGATTAGGGTCATTCTTCCAACGACTTCGTGAAAATCTTTGTAAAAGAGATTTTTTATGAGGGATGCCATGATATAAATTATTATACTATAAAAATTTATTTAGCACGTGTTACACAACATATATATGAGACCCTTTTATCTTTTATACATATATATATAAACACGAAGGGGGTGTACTAGCATGAAATGAATGTGTGGTTGAGACGTTTTATACACAAATGGTCTAGCTAGCATGCATGAATGTGTGGCTAGACATATTTATGTCATGCTAATTGTGGATAATTTTTTATTTGGATGGGTTTTGAACCACTTACTGTTTATCTACGATATATAGACTTATTGATTCGTCATTTTCTATTTATACATAGATCAGTTCATTGTTTATTCACAACGAGATTATTGGTTTAAATTAACCAAGGTCGGATCAGCTCTTATAAAACTGCTTCGATGCTCAAATTTGTTGTTTGTACTAGAAAACACATGAAAGTTTAAATGACTTTGTGAAGCTTTCGGTATATATATAACACTATATATCATTATTAGTTATTATAAAAACGTCATACTTGTTTAATTCATGATGCTATTTTAATTTGGTGGAAAAGGGTATCCATTTCTTAGGGCTTGCCCCTTTTTTACTTTTTACTTTTTACTTTTTTGGGTTGTGTGACATTGATGTTGGAAACATTATGTGGACACTTTTTATTAATATTATGTTTCTGAAGATATCAAACAACTAGTTAAGCCATAAGAAAAAAATGATTGTTTGAGTTAAAATTATTTATAAGAAAAAAAATTAAATATAAGAAGATTTATCATTGAGGTTTTATTAAGGTTTTTAAAAAAATGCTTTTATTAATGTTTTCTTTTAAATAATTTAAAAATAATAAAATTAACTAAAATTTAAAATAATTTAATTTGGGTTGATTATTTTGAGAATAAAAATAACTAGATAAATACTACTTTTAATTGTAACTACATTTTACAAATAAAATATTTACACATATCAATACAAAAATAAAACATAAGCAATGAAAAAAAAATTGGAACAAGCAGGTGGCGCCACCTGCTTGGCTGCACGGGCGCGTGCATCAAGTGAGAACTAGGAGGGGAACTTTATTTCCCATTCCCCCTCCCCCCTCCCCCCTCCCTCCACCATTGAAGACCACCATTCTTTTCCCCTCCAAACCCCCCGTCCCCTCACTATTGAAGATGGTCTTAGGAGTTTAGATTCTTTTTCTTGTGTTCACGTTATTAGGGAAAGTAATTATATTGATCATGCTAGCTTTAGCTATAGTAGCATTCAATATTTCACCGTCTTCAAATGTATTCCCTAATTTTATTCAAGACTTTGTAATTCATGACATTGATCATTAATGAATTCCACATGTGGATTCCTCTCAAGAAAAAGAAAAAAAACTATTGGACCTGGTCTCGATTTGGAGAAAGATGTTAACCATTTGTGACCCAATTAATCATTTATTTAGTTTTGTAAAACTAAACAATTAATCCAGCTTTCTTTTAAAAAATAAATTTTGTTTAATTCAAATCATTAAAAGTATTTACTTGCATTTGATGCTACAAACAATTAAAAAAAAATTATCATTTGTTTTTGTTTTTTGAGACTACGAATTAAAAGATTTAGTTTTTCTATGATTTGATCACGTCACTAAAAATTTAAAAAATTAAGAAAAGAGAATCCTTGACGTTACTATCCTGATTATGACAGACACATGCATGCTTCTCTAATATAAGGATTTAAATACATCTGAATTTGAATTGTTGTGTACTTAAGGATATTAGTTAATTAAATCACTATTATTTGGCGCGGCGCCTAAAGTTATTAAAAAAGTCAAACACTCAACAAAGTCACAAGTTCAACTCTCAATGAAATAATTGATGGGGAGATTAAGTCTTTAAGATAAGAATTTTTAACTGCTTAAACTGTTGCGTGCTTTAAAGCTAGACTAAATTAGGCTGCACCTTTAATTGCCTATTTTAATTAAGATAAGAAATTTTTAGTGGCAAAATTGCATTTTTAATCCCATAATAACACCTCTTGTTAGTTGTAACCAGAGGATTACAACTTGGCCCAACCACCTTGGATTAAAAAAATATAATCTCTCGTTCTATATTGACCCAATTAAAATATTATTCTGGCTACGCCATTCACAAATAAGTAACAATTTTAATAAAACAAGGCAAAACAAACACTCTGGGCGTGACCACTTAAAATTTTGACATTTAATTATTAATTGACCCTCTTCAGATACTTTTAATTACAACAATGCCAGTGCCAGTAAAATGGGTATTGATCATATCATTCGATTTTAGCAAACGGCGAATTGGTCATTTACACACTGATATTCTCTTTATGTGTTAGAAGAGGAGCATTGGCGTCAAATGATAATGAATCCACGTTATAATCTTCTGATAGACTGTTGATTATCTCTTCTTTTCTTTTCCCCCATATGACCGTGTAGAATCCTGCTGAAATAATTATGGATCCAACAACACTGCAAAATCAAGAAATATTTTGTTTTACTTCCAATGAAAAAATTATTAATTTTTAAAAAAAAGAATCACACTTTACCTAAGGAGAAATTGTTTGTGCATCTGTCGCATGGAAATAGTGAGAACATGAGTTTAACGTGGATATTTTACTTCACATGTCACCATGTAATTGATATGTTGCATCACACAAATATTTTCCCCCTCAATTTAGGCTTTTCATTTTAAAATTTCATTAATTACATATTTTTTGCACTTTTACACTTACCTCTACCTTTTTAAACCGTTGCAATCCACTATATTTGGTCATGATGCAATTGATGATTTCGCGTGATAATTTGATAATAATTATCAGTTAAAAAAATAAAATCAATCAGTTTTATAATTCACTATTTAACATTTTAACACTTTCACACTTAAGTTTATAATATCAATGGTATTGTGAACTGAATCAATTAAATATAAGGTTATCAAATGCAAATACGAAAGAGTCAAAGGTGTAAAGTGCAAAAGATGAGTATAATTAATTATATAATTGAATTAATTACCTCCCAAGATTGAGATTGTCACCGAGGAACACGACCCCCAAAATGGCTGCAATTGCAATTGACAATGGCTTGAATAATCCCACATAAACAGGCCCCTTTACATGTAATCCCCATGCTCGAACCATTGAAGAAAATCCTGATCCGATTATTCCCTAAATTATAACAAAATAATAATTAGATAAAAAAAATGGAATATTTATATATATGATCTTAATTTAATTTATTTAGTGGATATATATATATATATACTTACGGAGTACAATATCGAATATAATTGGACATTTGCTGGAACCTTCCATGCCTTAATATTTGGTTGTGTGATAATACCCACTGGTAGAGATATAATACAAGAGAATACATTGTAGAAAAACACTACTACAAATTCTGCTGGATACTCATTCACAAATTTAGCCTGCATAATAATTAATTAATTAATAGTGGTACAATAAATTAAATAGCACTAATATATGGAGCAGTATAATACCTGTGCTGTATCCCAAATGGACAAAACAAGGTAGCTTCCTGAAAGAAGGGCTCCACCAATAATCCAATTTGATTCGTCCGATTTTAACGTTATTGAAAACATAGGTAACGTTAATTTTTTGTGGTCACGTGTCTTTATTAAAATTGGACCATTGTACAACACAGCAACTAAAGCACCTAATATTGACACAAAAGTCCCAATTATCTTGGCCTGCCCACTTAAACTTTTGAACCTTAGCTTTTCCATCCTAATAACATATATATGCAAAGTTAATATGCATTTCAGAAAAAAAATGCTTAAAATTTAGAATCTGGAAACATAAATGTTGCATCAAGTATCAAGATTATGTTATGTGAAACTTATTCGACGTCATCTTTATAAACCCAAATCAAATTAAAACAAATGTGTTATTAAAAACACACCAAAAAAAATAAACCCATACTATCTTAATGTACGACTAATAACTAAGCCTTCGAAATTTTGTCCTCTTGCTTAATTTGAAGCACACAAAGTTTGACAAATTTGTAATGCTAACAGGTTTACAAATGGCGCACGTATGTTTATAATTTGGTAGCAGCTAGTTGGACCAGCACATGTACAAAAAAAAAAAAAAGTTGGACCAGCACAATTTTAATTAAAATAGGCAAATATATGTTAAAAAAAAACCAACTTATTAGATTAACATAGAATGAAACAGCTCACTCTCTTGCAAAACTAGTCTTAATTGTAAAATTAGTTGAGCTTCCTGAGACAACTGGAAACATTATAACAAAGGATGTTTCTTGAATTTTGTATTAAATTTGATCGCATTTCTCACAAAAAGACAAAAAAAAAAAAAAAAATCCAATAATTATATAGTGCGTGAAATTATAATAAATTTCTATGAGATAAAATTTAGTTCAGATAAAAAAGCTATGAACATAAAAAGTAATTAACATATTACGTGATATTGACCAAAAAATTAATAATCCGTCAATAATATTGGTGTGCAGCTGAAATATATAATAAAACAATTTATAGAGGGCCACTTGATCCTTCTGAAAAAATAGCTTCATTTACTAGATTATAGTCTCAAACAAACTACTGGAAAATAATTTTTAAGGTGTTCCAATTAAAAAGGGACGTGCTTACAATTATTTTATGCCACTGTCCTAAGATGAATGCCACCTGGCATCTTGTTTAGTACATTTTGTTTGCATATAGAATATTCTCCAGGCAAGGTTATTCATTTTTTTCTTGTTATATAGAAAATATCTATATCTATATGATTAATACATACATAATAATCTGTTTGGACGTAGTGACATATCTTTTAAAGAGCACACTTAAAAATTACATAATAATTAGTTGTTCTAACACATAACAATAGAATATTATTTTTAGAATTTTTTTTCTCCCAACTTAACTTTACATCATCATTGCAACATATTCTATCCAATATTACAGCATCATTACATGAAAATCAATCTAATAACTAACAATAATACTAATAATAAATTAAAATAAAAACTCACATTAGTGGAAATTGAACTCAAAATAATTAAGTCATGGAACATCATCCTTACCACTAGACTACGGTATCACTGGCTATTTAATTTGAACATGTGATAATTATGTACCATACTGCTTCTTTTTTAACACTAAGCTAGGAAAAATAATACAAAATTAATACAATGTAATTTGCAAATTATGACCATCTTCTATCCATTATTTTTTTTATTAATTTTTTTTTCCAATTAACCTGAAGTAATTACGCGTTATAATTTATTCTAGCTTCTTTTATTTCAACATAAAAAAAAATAAGATAAAAAAAATGTTTTAGCGTTTATATTTTATTAAACTACAAATTAATCTTCACGATAAATTTGTAAATATTTCTTACATTTTACTTCACTATTTTTTTATATCTAAAATTCGAATTTAAATTAAATTTCAAAAGATAAAAAAAATGCTATGGTCTAATTAATTAATTTGAAAAGGAAAAGGAAATTAATTAGAGAAAAATGAAAAAAGACCTGAGGAGAATGGCAAGGATAAATGTAGTGGCAGGAGTAAGATTGCACAAAGCTGCAGCTAGTGTTGGACTGCTGTATGAAATGCCACTGTACGCTAGAATTTGCGATGTAAATCTGCTCAATCCTCACAAAAAAAAAAAAATTTAATTATCCATAATTACCCAACATTTAAAATAATTAGTTGGAACATATAAAATTAAATAAAATATACATACCCAAGTAATCCAAGAAGAAAGAATTTTCCAAGAACGATAATGGTTAATGGAGGAAGCGTCGTTTGTTTCCTGCAAACATATATCAAAAATATATAGATGATAATAATGACAGGCATATCACAGGGGATAATTTGATAATTAAAAAAAAAAAAAAAAAATTCAAATTGAAGTATATGTGCAATATCAAAGTATGACACGAAAATGTTATGAAAAAATCATCGATTCTACGGACCTGTAGGAAATGAAAGCTAGAGGAAGAAGAAGAAGAGCAGAAATGGCATAAGAATAGACCATAAATATGTTGTAGCTTAAACCATTTGAAACGGCGGCTTTGTAGATGGTGGTCAGCCCCACGGTCAGGCACTCCGACACCACCATGGCGGCGAACGGCAGCACATCTCGGTAACAGTACTCTCTCCGCCGCGCCATTTTTTAATTTCTCTCTCTAGAATAAACACGCACTCAATATATATTGTGAAATATTTTTAGTTTGAAAATTTATATACAAAACTAATATAGTGTTACTGTGCACTAATCAATAAGTTGACTCAAATCAAACACAAAAGTAAACTACTCCCTCCCTCTAAATGTCACATTTAACATTTTCACATGGATTAAGATTTTTTTTAATTATTCACCTTTCTAGTATAAAATGTCAGAAACATCATTTCAATGATTGCTTTGATTAATGTTATGAATTTTTTGTGTACATTAACAAACTTGTGAGCTTAGAAACAAAAAAGAGTAAAATTAGAAGAAGAAAAAAATGCATTGATAATTAAATATAACAATTAATTTAAAAAATAAAATCCTGCAATGTGACAATTAAAATGAAACGGAGTGAGTAAAGGATATTTTGGCCTACCATACGAATACTACTTTAATGAAAATTATTGCACATGTTGGGACCATTTATGATTATTTCCACATTGCAACCACAAATGGGTCTAATCTACTGTGTTTGTATATTTTTGCATCGTGCAACAATAGAGAAATCGTGGTGACCGATCGGTGTTGGCCCACTGTTTCGATCATGAAATCAAAATGTTTAATTACCCTTTTCAGCAAAGCTTTAACTAAACGATTAATTAAGTTTGGATATTGAGTTTTATGTGTTTGAAAATTTAAGATGTAATTCAAATTGAGCTTAAATTTAAGATTTATGAGCAAGTATAAGTATGTGATACGTACCAAATTAAATAATTGATGGAAATAAAATATTGGTGTGATTATGGTATGTTGTGTAAATAGGCAATCCATGCAAGAAATAATTTGTTGAGCCACATCCTAGCTAGGAAATCATTAATTGGATCACATTTATAGAGAAATAATTTTGTGCGGTGAAAATGAAATCTTGGAGTAATTTTTTATTTTTAAATTTTTTTTTTTTTGGTGTTTGCATCACATTATCCATACAATATATGTATACACAAAACAATTATTACTAAAATACAAATATGAAGTAATTATCCCATAAAAAAGGCTCGATAAGATGCTTAGTGTCGTCGATGGATGGACCGTCCTAAGATAATATTACGTATCAGAATTGTTTTATTTTTTCTTTCTCTTTTACTAGAATATATTTTTAATAGTTGGGTGTACAATTATGAAACTCGATAGTATTTGAGTTTTTTGTATCCCAACCACTTGTTTAATATATTTACGCACCAGCAGTACCAGCAATGGAGTTAATGGAAATTATTAGGGATGCATGGGCATGTTATGTTGTGGGTACATCAAACAATTTTCCACTTCAAACAATACCAATATGTACCGACACTCAATAAATGTTGAAAAATAGAAAAATATTTTTGATAAATGTTGAAAAATAGAAATAGTATTTATATGTAATTAGATGTTTACTATAGATGTGAAACTACATATACTTAGATCAGTAGATGGGTCGAGTATATATCATTTCATTCATGAACTGATCTAACAACAAATTAATTCCTTGTAATTACAACAACTATTCTAGATTTAAAACAAGAGAGGGGGAGGGGGGTACTACAATTTCATTTTTTGTCAATACGCACTTAAATTTTTCATAACAACTAAAATGAGGGAAAAACACTTTTAATACTAAACTTTGGTCCAAAAAATACATTTGATACCAAGCTTTTCGGAAAAACACATTTCATACCTTGATTCACACCATCTTGACACATTTACTTTTGTCGTCAATTTTCGGACGAAATTCTGCACGTGTCGTCAATTGTGAGTCTTTAAAAACCGTGCAAGTTTTTCCTCTCATTGTCAACTTAACAGGCACATGAGCAGCACGTGTTGAATTTCGTCTGAAAATTGACGGAAAAATTAAATGTGTGAAGATTGTGTGAATTATGTTATGTAATTTGTTTTTTCAAAAAGTTTGGTACCAAATGTGTTTTTTGAACTAAAGTTTGATATTAAAAGTGTTTTTCCCTCCAACTGAAATTGGATCACTTTAAATTCCAATATTCCATTTTAATTTAACACTAAAAGTTAGATTCGATCATGTACATAAAATGTAAATAAGTCCTTGACCTGATGAAAAGTTGAGACTTTTAAAGGTATTGGGTCTAATCTTACTTGAAATATGATCATTTATATAGTTTTATTCCCATTATTGTTAAGTTATGTGATATTGTAAAGATTATTAATGTTATTTATTAATTAGTACCCAATAGATTCTCTAATGCAATTATTGATGTGATGTATATTGACATGACTAGAAAAAAAAAATCACACACAAAAACAGCTTTTTAAAAACTCATTTAGGTGCAAAATTTTGAGTTTAGTTTCAACTTTGTAAATGGGCGAATATGACACCAAGCTTATCCACATCCATCATCTGGCGTTTAGTGAACATCAAATGAATGAACAAGGATTGTTTCAGTACAAACGCCGTCTTGGTTTACTATCAAATACTTTATTTTTTGTCTGCTTCTAATTCATTTTCTTTAATTTGGTTTAGAAACCTTTACAATATCAATTGCCCACATGTGTTTCTATTAATTATGGGTCACCTAACATGTATGTATTCATTGAGAATGGAGATGAGAATACACATTAGTAGAATAAAATTGACCATGAATTGTAGGACAAGTTAATTGACTTATATATTTAATGAACTATATGGATGCGTCACGATTTCAAATCAATAATTGAATGCTGCCACCATGCATATCAATTCAAGATTAACTGAAAATGAAAACTAGGGGAAGTTCTAAATAATACTCCAATCAAGATATAGATCAAAGTAGGAAAGTTCAAGTAATGTGTATGACAGTATTTCGAAATGATCGAATTCAACCACTTTTTAGATTTGATTTTTATAAGAAATTATTTTAAATACTTTAGAGAAATTTAAAAAAAAAAAACCATAAATTTAAGGTCTTGGCTTTACAGCAAGATCCCAATAAGTAATTATGTTAATACATGTTACAGACCTGTTCTAACGTCTGATGTTCTTGGGGGACATTAATGTTTGACGTGCTAGAGTCTTAGTTTCATCAAATATTTTATTATTTAAGAAAAAAAGAATTACATCTGTCTTGTTTAATTTTAAAATATTGACGTGCGCGTTAGTCCAAAATTGGTAAGATAAGAAAAGATTCAATTGCAGCCTTTGAAGAAAATTATAATTTTTTAACTCACATGCAGCTCGTTGTCCCATTTTTTTTTTTTTAAATATTATTTTTTGTCCGAATTTGAGGCAGCAAACCATTGGATAAAAAATTTACACACTGGCGTGATGTCAATGAATCATCAAATTGCAATAAGCTATAAGATGATTTACCTCTCTAATATATATATATATATATAAAAGATGGATTAAAAATTCCATCTTTTCCGTCGAAAATATCGAAAAGTTTCCGTTTTTGAATCAAACGAAACGAAAACAAAATGTAATGCCGAAACTATTTGTTTCACTGAGACTCTCTTATTTTTCTTAATTTTAAAAAAAATAATACAAATTTTTTATTTAGTGTTTCCAAAATATTTTCGAAAAGTTTTCAATATTTGACTAACCGAAACATACTCTCGAAACGAAATTAATTTTGATCCATGGATAATTTCCAATGAAATTCTGGTGAGTGGCACCTTAAGAATAAAATTTTGTCTTGCCCCGATGTATATAAATTATGGTGTTTGTGTTTCACCAAAATACAAATCACTCAAGTTTCTTATTCACAAACAAGGATTATTGCTTTTTAAAGTAATAATACTTCGTAATATATAAATATACGTGTAGTTGCAATATACTATTATACCAGTGAATTTGATTGAGATTAAAATATAGTCCATTGGACAGCCCAGAACAAGCTTACCCAGTCCATCTGAATAAGTCCTATAATTAACTTACAAGTTACAATGATGTAGGTTAGTGGGCTCGTTCTATAAAGGGTAAGCCTAGAAAAAAAAACTATATAGGCTTCAATAGTGTAAAAGTTGGATCAGCCCATTAAAATCTGGGTCCGGTTGTATCTACCAACACTATATGTATTTCTTTTTTTCTTTTTTTGAAATAAAAGAATACATCCTTTTTTCCTATACATTTCGCATATATTTATTTTACAAATACAATTTCCTCCCTCTCTAAAAATGATCCAAGGCATCATCTTAATATGCACTTGAATTTTGATTGCTTGAAACGTGGTAATCTTTTAGGAGAGGGGCATCCACACTACAATCTAACGACGACTCCACGTCATAAGTTTCCGGTATGTCGCTGCAGATTTCTTCTTTCATTTTCCCCCACAATACCGTATAAAAACCCAACGAAATAATGATGGATCCAACGACACTGCATAACAAAGAAATAAATCAGTTTAATTATCGATAATTATAGGAGAAATTAAAATAGTTTTATAAATTACCTTCCGAGAAATAGATAATCGCCAAGGAAAATGACACCAAGAATGGCTGCAATGGCAATTGACAATGGCCTAAACGATGCTACGTAAACAGGACCTTTAACATGTAAGCCCCAAGTGTGGACCATGGTACCAAATGCTGACCCCATAATTCCCTAATTATAAGAGTACATAAATTAGACGTTCAACATTTATTGTATAATTAATTAAGTAGGACATAGAGAATTAAGTTATCTTAATAATTAGGTACGTACCGAATACAAGATTGATATCATTCTTACATCAAACGGCAGTACTTTCCAAGCAGTAAAATTTGGTTCTGAGATGATACCAACTGGTATAGAGATAATGCAAGAGGATAGGTTGTAGAAAAACACTAGTAAGAATTCGGCTGGATATTCCGTCACAAATTTAGCCTGAAATATATACCAAACGGAGGCTACAATATAGCTAGCTGCAAGAAGGGAACCACCCAAGATCCAATTGGAATTGGATTCGAAAACAACAGAAGATCTGTTTAATTGAAGCTGCTGCTGCTGCTGCTTTTGATCATGGTATGCATTTAATAGCATAGGGCCTTTGTAGAAAACCACAATAAGAGCTCCAGCCATTGATACCACTGTCCCAATCATTTTCGCTTGACTGCTTATACTTTTCAATTTTAGCTTTTCCATCCTAAAATCCAAGACATATAATTAATTGCAGAAATATATATCATGACAACTTAATTAGAAACCTACAAATATATATCTCTAATGAAGTGGAGTAGTATATTAATTTATATCCAAATAAAAAAGAGTTGAAGAAAGAAATAAAAACCTGAAAAGAATGGCAAGAAAGAATGTAGTAGCGGGGGTGAGATTGCTCATGGCTGAACCCAATGTTGGATTACTCAGTTCAATTCCTTTATACCCAAGATATTGTGCTGTAAATCTGCACAATTCACCACACCATTAATTAATCCGATCCACACATATAATATATATATATATATAGTAATTACTACAATTAATTTATATATACACAAGGGTGAAATACAGTTTCTCCCCTTAAAGTATGGGCGTGGTATCAATTACCCCCTAAAGTATCAAATTTAACACTTACCCCCTCTGTTATAGTTTTGTAGTTTTTATTCCAAAAATACCCCCACCCCTTACATAAATAATAATTTTTTTTATTAATTATGAATCCATTCATCCACCAAACAACATTATGTTTTAATTTCTTCATTTTGTTTTGTTTCCTTCGGTTTTATGGTCTCAAATTTTCCTTTATTTTCATCTCATTTTTTTCTTTATTTCTTTTTCAATTTGTTTTCTTTTATTTTATGTTTCAAATTTTTTTATTTCTATCTCAAATTTTTTCTTTATATTTTTATGAGTTTTTATTTGGTGATAATTATCTCATTTATATTCGGTACGAATTATTATTCAAAATGTTGATTAATTCTCCTTCAAATTATTTCTCGCAAAATTCAAGTTTAACGCCAAATAATATTATGTTTTAATTTCTTCATTTCTTTATCAAAAAATAAAATCTTTATTAATTATGAATTCATCCACCAAACAATATTATGTTTCAATTTCTTCATTTCTTTTGTTTCCTTTGGTTATTAAAAAATGAGATGAAAATGAAGAAAAAAATTGAGATCGAAAAAAGGAAGGTAACAAAAGAATGAAGAAAATAAAACATAATGTTGTTCGGTGGATGAATGGATTCATAATTAATAAAGAGACAGTTTTAGTTTGATAAAATAATAAAGAAATTATTATTTATGAAAGAGGGGGGGGGGGGGGATATTTTTTGAATAAATACTACAAAACTATAACGTAGGGGGGTAAGTGTTACAATCCATACTTTATGGGGGTAATTGATACCACTCTCATACTTTAAGGGGGAAAACTGTATTTCACCATATACAGAATAGACAAATTACTCCCTCCATTCCATTTATTTTGCTCCATTTGCTATAGTATTTGGTCAGACTTTTCAATCTTTTAAGTGACTTATCATATTACACTACAAGAAAAATGAATTTTAGTGACAAAATATTAAGTGACATTGTTGAAATTGTCACTTTTTTCATATATTTAGTGACAAAAATATAAGTTTTGTGACAATAAAAATAGTGACAAGTGCAATAGTGACAAAATATATTTTAAAGTTGTCACTAATGACTATTAGTGACAAGTGTATGAACTTAAGTTGTCACTATTGACAATTAGTGACACCCTTTCAGCGATAACCTAGTGACAATAAATATTGTCACTATAATTTAGTGACAATTTTTTAATTATCACTGTTGGGGTATCACTAAATGTCAATAGTGACAACTTTTTCACATTTCTTGTCACTAGTGTGTCTATATACATCATTTTAGTGACAATATTTAAATTCTTGTCACTTTGTCATTTACTATTTTGTCACTAAAATTTAAATTTTTTGTAGTGTTATATTATTCACATTTTATATTAAATATTTTAAATATTAATATATATGGTGTATATTATCAACTTATTAATGAAATATATTAATTAAATTATTTATTAAAATTTTTATAAATTTAATCAAGTTAATCAGTTCACTGTATTTTGAGCAAAATAAATAAGATGGATGGAGTACTATAAATTATTAATTTATATATATATTTACATACCCGAGTATCCCAAGGATGAAGAATTTGCCGAGCAGTTGAAAAGTCAATGGTGGAAGCTGTGTTTTTCTTCATACCCAACCCAAAAGAGAAACATATTTAATTAGTAAACAAAAATATTTCTATAGAATTAACAATTAATTATTAGAATATATAATCCATGAATTACCTGTGAAAAAGGTAGGAAAGAGGGAGGAGAATGAGTGCAGAAATGGCATAAGAATAGACCATGAAAACATGGTAGCTTAAACCCTTTGAGACGGCGGCTTTGTAGATGGTGCTCAGCCCTACGTTCGTACACTCCACCGTCACCATGGCGGCGAACGGAAGCAATTCCCCCTGAATTAAACTTTCCGTCGATGTCAACATAATGCCTTTCTCTTAATTTCCTTTTTCCTTTTTCTTTTTTCTGTTGTAAAAACTGTTTCTCAACCAAATTTGGTCCAATTAATTATTTATATAAGGAACAAATTATTTACCTTATTTTTTAGTAGTAGTATTTTGGATGAACTAATTATTTTCTGTTGGTGGAAGTTATATATAAGCTAGGGGAAATTTATATCCTACTACTATTGGTCTAAACCGCTGGCTTGGGGGGACCACTTGCTTTGGGTTTATCTAAAAGAGAGAAAAAGTACTCTTTGTTATTTGGATTATTAATGCAAAGAAACATTTTCTCCAAAAGTTAATTACTAGTAGTAATATTTTTTTTAGATAAAGTGTGAAAATACTTTTTCAAAATCCAAAATGAACATGATTTTGGTCTTTTCATTAATTTCAGGTGAGATTTTTTTTTTCTGGAACCCAAAAAATTTACATACAATTGCAATCAAGTTGGATAACATTATTTATGAGAAAGTGCATTTTTTTCTTCTTTATGATAATTATATCCGTAATTTATTAATTTTACTATGAGAAAAATGTATTTAATTTTATAAGAGGAATAATTAATTAGTCTTGTGTGTGAAGCACTTTATGTTCACGACTTCACGTGGATATGCGCATTCATCTACGAAGTGTAATACAGTGGAAATAATGTATCACACGGCAAATACTACACAATTTTTATGTGACTACATGGATTTAGTTAATTTGGTCTTAACCGCTTCTCAAATATTTTATAAGATAAACGTGACTACAAGAAATGAAATAGCAATTATTAAATATTAATATTAAATTTGTTGTCTTTTATATATACAATTATACATAACTTAAACAATTGGGATAAAAAAATAAATTTCATAAAGTAGAACAAGAAGTATTGAAGGTTCGATCATATAGAAATAAAAAATAAAAAATAAATTAAAGTCATTAGATTATTTATACCGAAAATGATACTCTATTCGTTCTTACATTCTTATTTCTTTTTTATAATTCTAAAATAAGATTTTGTTTCTTAGATACATCTTTTAAAATATATTATCTCACATAAAGTATCGATTTGAGAATATTAGTTTTTAATCAATATTTTAAGAAGAAAATGCACAATACTCTCGTGTGTTATAGGATGCTTGTACAAAACTCCAATGTGAAATTTTTGTTGTGTCATATCCACTTGTAATTTCAGAAACTTTGCATACTCTCCTCTCACTCCGTTAGTTGTCTAACATCGTTAAATTTGAGTTAATATACCTAAATTTTTCCTAGATTTAAAAAAAAGAATGATATGTTACAAAGAAATTTGTGCTAAAATAAAAAAAATGCAAAAATTAAACATGTGTTATAAAGTACAAAGGGATTTTGTACATACCCGTATCAAAAACTAACGGAAGCAAACAAATGAGGATTGTATGCAGAGTTTCTGAATTACAAAGTAATTTGATGTAATGAAAATTTTATCGAATTTAATTTATTCTGATTTCACATTACACAAGATTTTCCCCCTACTTTGAAACAATAAGTCTAAAATGAAAAATAAAATATTGTTTAACTCGTATATAAAATTTCGTATAGAAACTAAAAAGGGAAGGGAAAGTACATGGCACGTGCAACGATAAGTGTGACTGAGAGCTGGTCAGAAAGATGAAAGTTCCCCGATGAGGCATAGGCATAGATATGGTCTACAGTCCAACCGCTTTAACATTAACATCATTTTGGTTCAATCAAATCCAACCAACCAACCTATTGCGGTTGGGACTTTTCACAAAGTGGGACCAAAATTTGATTTGAGAAAAGAAATAAAATTGTCGTACACACTTGGATGGATAATTAGGAGTGTGAATAGTTAGTTTGAGTGGATTAGATTTGCAATATATCTTTTTCAACTCGAATTTTACAGGTTTAAAATAAAATTATTCAGGGATATAGAATTTGATAAGCATCAAAAGGTTTACTTGAATAGTTACGTGTTAGGATGGTTTTCCAATTTTGCCTATTTATTTTGGTAATTTTTGTTTTTTTGAATGGTAAATTAAACTTTATAGTAATTCTATATTTGATGTTTTATCACCGTAAATCACAATCTGAATGCCATAAATTGTTAAGTGTTAACTCAATTATTTTGTCTTCAAAATATGCTTGCAAAAGCCAGTAAGACTTAATTCAAATATATTTGTTTACTCTTATTATCATTTCTATATGTTGGTAGTTATTAATTGTTAGTTGATATTTTTGCTACAACGATATATATTATTAACACTTTCGTATATTTTGGAAGAAACTATGTCACGCCCCAAAATTAAGACGTCATCGGCCCTTGTGACGAAACACGATGACTCAAAGACGTCAAAATCAATACTATCAAGAATACTATTAAAAAACTATTTTGCGAAAGCATCAAAATATTTCAATATAACTATCTTGGTACAGAGCATCTAATATCCAGACAAAAATAACAAAACCCAAATGTCTATGATTCTAGTCACTAATAATAAGTGGCCTTACGACGAAGTAACTTCATCCCGAACCTCAAGTAGCACCGTATTCAATTCTTAGCTCTACGAGCTAACTAAATTTCTGAAATAATAAAAGAATGCTATGGGTGAACCGCAAGCTTAATAAGCAATTCATGACATATTTCTACTAGATCAAGCATGGATCTAAGCATATACAATAACTACACACGCATATCAACCATTTGATATCAAAAAATAATTTCATGGAGACAACAATCAAATTTTCAGAAATCAAAACTAATACCTCCTAAAGTTAATAAGTTCACAGACAAACACTACGACCACTACTATAACGATATATATGTTGCGTGATCGAATGCACTATATATTTAATAATAATAATACTCCCTTCATTCCACATTACATGACGTTTAAGATTTTTTCACAAGGATTCTCTCTTTTGTAGTAGATGCCGAACCTGCTGTGCCCCATTGACTAAGAAGGGGGCGGATTAAACAAATAATTAATACCCTATATTTTAGTAAAATAAAAGTGTAGTTGGACAAAATTATCCTTAAGAAGCAATTAATTTTTTTGTAACTTCCCATAATCTTTCTCCTTTTTTCCCATACATCTTTCTTCTTTCTCTTTTTAATGAAGAAGGGTAAAAATGTCAAAATAGCATTTAAGTTTATTTTGAATTTCTAAAGTGACATGTATTGTGGGAAGAAAAAAAATTTCTCTAAAAAGACATGTATTATTGAATGGAGGGAGTAATAATAATCCAGATACTCGGACAAGGACGACGACCTTTATAAAGATTTGCCAGAACTTCGCCAGCTAATTTTATGAGCAAGTTAGTTTTAGTACGATTTGAATGCAGAAGATAATACATAATTAATTAAAATAAAAGGCGATTCATTCTTACCTTGTCCTATAGTCTACATGTGGACAATCATAGCGCACGTTGTGATTTGGTTTCAAGTGTCGGTTTGGACGGTGTAGTACTTTTCACAACATTTTAGGAAATTAAATTTGACATTTTTTTAAACTCGATGTAACCTGCAGGAAGGAAAATGACATTTTAAATTACTTGCAAGAAAAGTAATTTCTGAATAAAGAAAAATGTTATAAATTATTGGCGGGTTTGCGAGTGATTGTGTTCTTGTACCGTGTCGTATTTTAAGCAACTTGATTTAGCAATTGAAATGGTAACTACATAATAGCTAATATTAGTAAAATTATTTCCTTCAACAATGGATTGCAAACAAAATTGATTGTAGAAGAATAGATTTTATAAACTTGTGGTTCCCAATAACTTCACATTATAGCTTTTAAAATGATTTATTTTGCTATGGATGCACTCATGCACAATACTAAAATATTTTAATAGAATAAAATTTATTTTAATTTCTTATGATCCCAAAAAACTTTACAATTATTGTGAATATATATATATATATATATATATATATATATATATATATATCTTCACACAATACACATCCGAACAACTATCTATCCCATTGTGATAAAATCATGCAAAAGGGCTAACTGTGACGATGATTTCTGAAAAAATTATTTCATACTTAAATAAAAAAGAAATAATTTGTGAATCGAATTCTTTAAATGTGAAAGATATAACTTATTAAATTATATTTCCATGCATGGTCATTTGATGAAATCGTGAGATATTTTCCTGATACTTTGTCATAATATTTAACATATTACATGATTGGTTCTTTGATTTGACTACACATTAGCAAAACAAACAATTGGAAAGATAAGTGGATAAGGAAAAAGCAGGGAAAAGAAGAAAAAAGTAAACAGAAAAATTCACCAACTGCGTTCAGTTTTCTGTCCTTTTCAAGTTATCTTTTTCCTACTTATCAAGAAGAAAAGTCATCTTTTTCCTAATTTTACTTTTCGTTGCACACTTAGCTTGCACCATTTTTTTTTTAAAAATTAACTCTCATTTTAAAGTAGTTTTGGTACTCAATTAATAAATGCAAAGATCATGTACAACATCAAGAAAAGGGAAAAATCCCATCACAAAGACAACAAAGGATAGTTTTAGAGAAAAAGATCCAAGCACTAAGTTTATGAGTAATACAATTTCCATGGAATTTTTTTCCAACAAGCAGACAGACACCAAGACAAAATCTTATTTCTTCTTCACACCAGTCTAGGTTGGTAACAGATGAGAATCTCTGGATAATATATATCGCCACATCTAATCTAGTTAAAAAAATATTTTAATCTGAATCGGTTAAATTCAAAAATGTCAAACAGTCATTCAGCAATCCATATTTTGAAACGTTATTCTTCCATTATGTTTTGATTTATTTATCCCAAAAATTCATTTATATTACTAAAATTGGTTGCTGTTATTTTCTTATCTTATATTTATGAATTAGTTGCTCATCTACAGATTTGCAATATCATTTAGTGATATTAACATAGAAATATAATAATCAGATTAACAGGAAAAAGAAAACAATAACCATGGGAGGTTAATATTGTCAGAGAAGAGGTGGAGATTAAAATGGGCGAAAAACAATTTTCTGTTCAGAATGAACAATGGCAGGTTGAAGACAGTAACCACTAATCTTGCAGTAATGTTAGTGACTATTTATAGCCCTTTGAAAATTATAATTGAACATCTCCGAACCTAAAAACATATCATGCTGCAATAAATATTTCCCTTCTTTATAGCCACATACTGAATTGCAAGCTTCCTATTAATCCAACTTCTGAGAAAAGACTAAACTCTCAAGTTTTCCTCTTTTTCTTTCTCAAATTAGGCATTGCACGAAGAGAACTTGCATACCGATTCCCAGAAGTATGCTCCGCGTCATCTATCAAACAACCATCATTTTGTGCATCATTCTTCATAATTGGCTCAGAATGGAACAAACCAGTCCTTCCATTTGATGTTCTTGGGGTACTAATTGACATACCAGTTTCATGATTTTCTTCCTCCACAGAATCAGCAGTATCAAAATTATTAGATTTTTCAGGGTTCGTTTCTTCGTCGTCCTCCACACAAAATCCACCCCCAGACTGAAGATAATCCTTCGATAGAGGACAGTCAATTTCACTACCTCCGGTCTGACTAGTGTTCATCGCATCCATATTGTATCCTTGTTCAGTTTCATAACCAATAAGTCCACCTTCTTCCAACTCATTGACATTTGTACATTCATTGAGTAAATTAATGTTGGTCTCATTAACACCAACTGCTTGATCCACAAGGGACTCCTTAGTTTTTGCATCTTCATTTAGACAATTTTCACTTTCCTTGTCACAGTCATCAGATTCGTCCGAAACAGTGTAAATCACACTCTTCCGAAGCCGCCCTGACTGAAAAGACACGTAACTAATATATTAATACAAAACAAAAATAGATGAAAAATGATCCAAAAACTAATAACAAACAATGGAAACTCTTATGCAAAACAAGAACTTAAGAGCCAAAATGCATTCTACTCCCTGTTAACTACGTTTGTGCGTTTAACCCCATTATGCTTTTTCAAAACAAAGCTTAGTACATCTTATACTCAAGTGCACAAAGAGGTAATTAGCTTTTTTTCCTCAAAAGTATAAGGGGGTTAAATGCCAATCTATTTTTCACTGGGGATAATTGCCATAAACGTACTTCACATGGTGTAAAAAGCAATTTACCAAAGGAAACGCTATCTGGATCACAAACATAATATGTGAGGCGTATGCAAAAACAGCAGCCAAACTTACCCTTCGTACTTGACCAGGCTCTTCTGATTCTTTCCTGGCGTTAGGATTTACATTTGTAGAGTGTTGTAAATTTGTCTGTGCTATCTTTTCTTTTGTTCGTTTTCCCTTTGACTGCTTATGAGTTGGTTTCTCGGTGGTCCTAGTTTGGTTACTAGTACCACCAGCACACACTTCGACTCCTGGTCGGTTGGCCTCATCTTCAGTGGGCTGCGCTTTTCTTTTCTTTCTACTTCCAGATTGTTGTGGGGTGCTTTCGTTTATCAACTCGGATGATTTATCCCCTGTTATTCCTTTGACAGCCTTCTTTACCCTCTTACTTCTAATATTTGCAAATCTTTCATTGAATGTGTAAAATGCTTCCAATCTCAGTTGTGTCTAGATCAACCAACCAAAAATGAACAAGAAAAACATGTTAGATAGGCTATATTCTTCTCCAACTCTGTTAAGAAATTTCATTATACAGTTAACAATAAAACAACAAAGTTATATAGGAGTATAACATATTTCTGATTGAAGAAAAAGGGAAACCTCATGCTTGTTGTACTCCTTCAAAACTGGTAACAGCAACTCATCTGCTTTTGAAGAGCCCCACCCGAACTTTTCCCAACACAATCTACATGACAACAAATTCCTTTGTTAGTTGTATGTAATTCCACTAGGTAAAGCATTATAATTATAGCAGGCTGGTAAAGGAAGGTACAAATTGGATTTAAACCCATCCTTATATTTGACAAAAATAAATTCAATTGACCTCAGCTGTACTGAGGCAATGCCATAGTCCCATATAAAAACAGCACCAAATTTCAGTCATCTTAGGCAATCTCTGCATTTTAACTTCTAAAAAGGTATTCAGCCATCATGTAAAAAATAAGAAATGCTGAATTACACATCCGCTTTGAAAGGTTGATGAACTCGTGTCTAATCAATATTTATTGTTTACGACATAAATTCTATGATGTTCTGCGGGAATCGAGCTCTTAATATCAACATATAAATGTTTAATAAACCAACAAAAAATTAAATGATATCGTAGTTAAGCAATTTTCTGACCTAGTAAATGTAATTATGATCATAATTCCAAGGGAAATGCCTTAAATGTGTCACTTCTCTACATGATCAACTAAGAGTTGCAAAGCCAGACATGCTGCAATATCAAGCCAACAATTCAGGAAAGACCATGCAAGAAAAAGGAGAGCGAAAAACTCACTTGCGAAGAACAAATAGATCTGGCTTTCCCCACGAAAACGTTTCTGTTGACTTATCCACTTGTGGAGAAGCATATGCCGATATCACAGCATCACTTGGAAAAGACGAAGGAATATGCCAGTTTTTGCTAACATTTCTCTGTACAAATAAAATTTAATGATCTCCAATATGAAAAGAATAACTAGAATTCATCATTGAATATCTAGGAAGGAGAAAGTGGTATTACATGCTTATCCATGAAAATTTGTTTTATCTGTTCAGTGTCATCTACCGACTGTGGAACATTTTGATCACATGAAATCCCTTCTGCTTTGCTACTTGAGCCACTCTTACCAACTTTTGACACTTTCCTTTTGTTGCCACCTGTACCTAATTTTCCTAGAATGGCAGGATCTGGGGACTCAATCCACTCCCGAAATTCCCGAAGACCATCTTTCTCAGGAAAAGCATTCACAACCTCAATTGCATTAACAATGCCAATGCCACTGTAAAATTTATAAGAGATCAACATATGCCAAATGCATTTTACTTTAAGGTGAACAAGTTCTTGACATCAACATTGATGAAACATCTACACAAGAATATGAGAAAATGAAGGGAAAAAGATGGTAAATTCATACCACAAGGATAATAGTGATTACCTAACACCTTCGGTGTAATCGCTTCCAAGAAGCAATGCCATATGGACTAATTTTTCTCGATTTAACCCAAGCTCATTCTCGATATCCTACAAACAATGTAAATATTAAATAACCAATCCAAAAAGCAAAATATGTATTACTGCACGACATGATCAGAGAGGATTTGCACACAGGATAAATAATTCCATCACCATTACTTTTTGTTATGACTTTACCAATCAAAAAATATTATCATTTGGTTTTTAGAGAGCATAACCCACCCATAAATCAAACTAATAGACAATAGCAGACTAAGAATCCCCCAAAATAACGGATCTAATGCCACTCATGCTCCAATTTTTTATGATTTAATTTATGTTTCTTGGGAACACAAATATTATCTCCATCAGGGCAGAGAACGAGAACCCATAAGACTTAATCTAACAAGTGGATGTAACCCGAGATACATCTTCCTCTCAAGGGCTTCAAGAAGGTGTTTTTTTGGGACCGCATATTCAAATTCAATCCAGAATGACTTAGACATGCTATAAAATATTTTAGAATAGCAAAAGTACAAGATCACCTTCATTAGGTATGTCTCCACATATTTGCGATCATCAAAGATGTTCTTGTATACGCTTCGTGCTCCAAACAAGAATGCATCAGAGTCATCAGTGACCACACCGTCAACAAGGTTTGAAAGTTCCATGAATGCACATTGAGCTTCAGCTTCCATTGGTGCAATGATATATGGTAAGCCAAACATTTGAAGCAACTCCTACAATATAGAAATGGTTGAATCCGTGAGTCATACCAAAAACAATGTAAGGGAAAACCATCTATTACTGAGAGATTAAGGCATTTGAAAAGCAATTACATAGTAAAACAAGGATCCTTATCGTGCACAACAATATGTAATCAGAATAAACAACCACTACCAAATTCTTTGCCTGACTTTTCGACAGTGCAATCTCAACCAACAATAAACCAGGTAGCATGGAGAAATATTTGGCATTTTCTTGACCTGCCCTCAAGTCCTTTCTCTAATCTCCTATATAGAATTGCTCTAATAGTTTCCACTCTTCAATTTCCTGATCAGATAGTGCTCTAGACTATCATTAAGGGCTAGAAGTAAAACTTATTGACGTAATATATAAATTCAGATATCCAAAAAATTGTGATGAACTCATATAAAATATACCATGCAAAACGTATTTTGCTTTACTTGACATGATTGAAAAACTTATTGACATAAAATATAAATTCAGATATCCAAAAAATGTGATGAACTCATATAAAATATACCATGCAAAACGTATTTTGCTTTACTTGACATGATTGAAAAAAAGTATCGAGTTTGATGAAGGGAGATGGAACATCACAAGGGTTTAACTTGCCTTATCCTCTCTGACAATGATCACTAACCAATTCAAAACCTGAATACTGTAGTTAAGATAATATCTGGAGGGAACTGCCCATTTTAAGAAAAAACAAATGATGATGCATTTTCACATGATGGAACAAAGGCTATTCATCTGCATATATAATGGTGCTTTTTAGCTTATGGGCACAAGGATGTTCATATGCTTGAATAACAGTGCTTATTTAATTGATGGACACAACGGGTGTTCATTCATGAGCTTTAACTTGAAACTAGAGATATGGATCAAGTCTCTAGAATGTTGGAGGAATTTGCAACATCTGAATTCCAAAAGCAAAGCAAGAGAAGTGACTCCTTGTCCAAGGAAAATTGCTGTCCCATAATTTGATTAATTTACCTGGCATTCAACAAACATTTCGCTGTTTACTGATTCTGCATTTCGCTCAAGTCTCCGTTGCTCATTTCCAAGCTCTTCACGCTCTTTATCTAGAAACACCATTTCTTCATCCAAACGATCCTTCATGACTTCAGGGTTCTCATCAACATCCAAAAACGAGGATTTACTTGTAGGATCCTCCTTTCCCACAGAAAAGTCGCCATATTTGTTATCCGTGAGCAATTCTTTTGCACCATCAGGATCAGTAATGGAATCATTTGCATTAATATTTCCAATTTTTGCAGTCTCGCAACTATGATCATCTAAGGCTTCTTGAAACACATGTTGAGCATCCACGGGAGCAGAATCACGCAATCTGTCAGGTCGTAAATCATTGAAAGAAGACCCAACTGTTGAAATACTAGAAGTACCAGCAACCTTGTCTACTGCATGATCATCATCATCATCATCTATGTTACGAGTGTCCATTAACCTCTTTCCAGTCATACTCAATGCCTTTTCTTCAGACAGATTGGCTGAAGCCAGGAACATTTTATCAACTAAAGCTTCACTTCCACCAGCATATTCACTCAAAAGCTTCTGATCTGAATTACTTTCATCTAAATTGACTTCTACACATGCAGCAGACTTTTCTTCTGAATCATTGATCTCTAAGATGTTTGATGGGCACGTTATTTGAAGTGGCTGGCTTACATCCGTCTCCGAGAACTCAGACTCCGTTCCCTTATCCCCTTGAAGAACAGATACCAAATCAATGTGATGACTAACCGTGTCTCTAGCTATTCCTGGTTTCTGATCTTTACGAGGTTCATCTGTAGATATGGGCTCCTTCATATCATCAAGACTTCTTCTAATTGCTTCCTGCAATGTGGCTTCTTCTTCCTGAACACCTTTCGAAATAGTAAGATGGTTCTCATCTGGATAAGATAAAGACTTCAATTGAGTATCTTGCAATCCTTCCTCCCACTCAACTTCACTCTCATCACTGTTAGCTCCTTCCAAAGGATATTCTTTAATTTTGTCTTCAACGACTCCTTCCTCCCACTCACAATCTGAAGTAGAATCTAACAACTGTTCCTCTGAGGCAGACTTACCAATGGAGAAAGCAGTTACTGGCTCACCGGCTACCAGACAAGCAAACAAATTATCATCTGCATTTCCAGATTCAAGCTCACAGTTATCTTCAAAGGACACCTCAATAGAAGTTCCGACCATCATAGCAGGCACCTTGGTTTTTTCAACTTCACCATTCAATCCATCATTATTCTGATCAATGACTTCTTGATACTGGAATCTATCAGATAAGCTACTTAAGACATCAACTACATTTCTAGTGATAGTAGTTTCACTATTTTCCAGGTTTGTGCCTGCTTTCTCTTGCTCTACCTCCTTCATCAAATCTAAATTTCTTTGCAGATCACGAGTCATGCGAATCCCCAGTGCTCTTACTCTACTGACTCGAGGCCGACCCCTCTCATCCAGGTATGTCTCAACATCATCATGAAAGGTCTTTGCAGTTTCCGCCCCAGTTGTTCCAGCTGCAGCACCAGAACTTATGGTTGACATAACTCCATTGACAGCATCGACAGAAGAATTCATTGGTGGAGGCTGACTTTGATCAGAATCGATTCTCTCTTGTCCAACAGATGTAAAGGCTCTGATATCAAGTTAAATTTTAATCATGTAACTCATATAAGATAGCTTACATAAAAATTCCAGCACAAAAGTTTTATTTATCAAAAAGAATCATTGCGCACTCTTTATCCCCAGTAAATGATGAGGAGAAAATGAATTCTCTGTTGGCTTCAGATGCAATTCGTGAAGTCTGTACACCGCCTATTCCTCTCCCCGAAGCAGACTTCTGGACTCCATCAATCTCACGGCGAAAAGCCACTGTTTTGAGATAAGACTCTATTTGTAGTTCCGAAAATCTTGCTGGGGCCTATATGAGCCAAGAAATATAAATAAACACAGAAGAAATGGCCAGAAAATCTCCATTTCTACAATTGGTCAATTCTATTTTATTATACACAAAAAATATTATAGTAAAAAATAAACAGCAAGGTAAGAAAAAAATATGATATTTGATAAGCATAATTTTTTTCTTCAAGCAGAAGAATAAAACCACCTCTCCAACTTTGTTAACATCTATCAGCAATATAAACAAAGGGACGCTCAGAAACCTTCATTAAAGTGATGAGAAAAAAGATTCGTAAGAAAAGTCTGACAAGATGATCCAGAAAACTATACCAACAAATAACACAAATGTCTTTATCACACACACACAAACCATTTTTTTCGAACCAGTAGCTTCTGCACAAGCCACCGTACGAAGTTAGGTTTCCATTAAACATGAATGACATCTCTATGAGAAGTGAACAATCCCCGCCCCCACCCCCCCCCCCCCCCCCCCAAAAAAAAGAAAAAAGATAACAATATAAACAATATCTTCTTCAGAGTTCCCTAATAAGAATGTCAGGAATCATACCTTTTTCACCTTTTGATACTTTTGCCTGTTCTCTGCCATCAGTCTCTCTCTCATCTGCAAAGAGGAGAATGCAGGCCGTATAAAAACTAAATCTAATTGTCTATAAATCATAATAACAACTGATAACTGCAGAAAATATACTAGAATGATAAGAGAACAACAACAATATAACTAACTCCATTCAATATTTTTATCATTTGATACTATTTACCAATCAACTTGCCTAATTTTTTAAATGGTTAACATGAACAACTTAACAAATTTAATTAAAAAAATTAAGTTGAAAACATCAAATAGCATTTACAGATTAAATTTGAGAGTTCGACACTTCTAAAAAATATGTAAAATTAATATAGAATAAAATCAGTGTGATTAATTATTGGAAACATAGAAAATTATGACTTCCCTCTATAGCAATGTAAGCAAATAATTAGAAACAAATAGAGGAGGACGAGTAATTTTACCTGAACAAGGAGGTCAAGTTGCATGGATGGCGGTAAAGAAGCCAAGACAGCAGGATCAACTTTCCCTTGCATCTCTGCCTACAAGAACAAAGGGAGTATATAACTAGAAAATGTAAAATATCGAGAGAGACAGGAGGAGGAGGAGGGGGGTGGGAGAAAGAGTAACCGAAAAGTAAGAGGGAGAGAGAGAGAGAGGAATATGAAGCTCGCACGAGTCGATAGCTAATAAAAGCTCTAAGTCAATTATAAATGACCTTACAAGTATAATTTCTTCATCTTCATCCTCCTCTTCGTCGAGTGGAACCCCTGCACCTGATGTTGAAGCATCACCAGTAAAACCCTCACTCTCCTCTGCAGCAAGGGAGGCTGCCAACCTTAATCAGCTAGTGCACATATGTCAGAATACACTTACATTAACTCAAGAACAAAATACACCAAATAATCCAGCATAAAACTCACATCGCATCCAATTCTTCTTGATTGTAACTTATAGCCGCCTCATCCTTTCCGTTCCCTGTTTTCTGCTCAAGGTTAGGTTCCTGTATGATGACTCTTTTTCCTTTAACATCATTGTTCTGTCTCTGCTTCTCAAGATCATCTGCCATTTCTTTCAATCGCATTGCCTTTACCTATCAAATTAACCATGGATTGAAATTTCCATATTTTTCCACCGAAAACACCAAAAGTTTATGCTTTTAAGTCAATCGAAGTGAAAATATAGAGTAGTTTCTACTTCACCATGTTCCTTTGATTCACAAATTTTCCAAATGTTCCCCGAAAAATTCCATGAAAACAAAAGTTTAATCCACGCTCATAACAACACAATGAAACTCATTCACCGAGTCACTTTATCCAAAGCACTAATTATAATACTTTTTATGTGCAGCTGCTGCTCAATGATCAATGCCTTTCTAAACTAATCATAAATTATCATACAAACTTCGAGAACAACTCACATGATTGAGGAGCAGTTTCTCTGCGGTCTTTCTGATCTTAGCCTGTGCATTCTCACGTTGGCGACGCCTTGCAATGACAGTCCTCCGCTTAAGAGCTGGTGTGCCACCGTCGAAAACGAAAACCGGCTTCGTGCGGAGGTAGAGAAGCTTGCAGATTCGGCGGAAGAATCCCAATATGTGAGCGTTCCGCACCATTTCTCCCTTTTCGTCTCGCATTGCTTTCATAAACTGAATCATCCATATACTTGCATCTAAGAGAATAAAAATTAAATGATTGAGAGAGATAATAGTAGTAGTAACATGAAAAATGGAGTGGTTAGGGTTTTGGGGTACCGATGGCGAGTTTTTTTCCGGCAAGGGTTTCAACGGAGACGCGGCGGCCGACGGGGGAGAGGAGTTCCCAGAGACCGTGGACTCCCATTTGATTTACTAGGTTTTATCTTCTCAGATACGATCAAAATTGGTTTTGCTGCTCCTTGTTGCCGCCAACGATTTCTCTTATGGTAATATAAATGGGCGCGGGACTCCTAATATGACGGTTGATTTTACTGACATAAACGACGTCGTGGAGCAGTTGATGTTACTTGGATTGCGTTTTATAAGAAATTAAAAAATTATTTTTTAAGTATTAATTAATAAATTTCTCGAAAAAAAAGAAAAATCATCAAGTGACAGCTCTTTCGAAAGGGTTCGAAATTGAATTCGTCCCTTCCTCGACAAAATTTCATAAGGTTGAGTCAAAAGATCGTGATTCAAGAAAGATTCATGAGGAAATCCCATTTCTCTAGAATTTACTCCCAAGTTAAAAAATTTGTATTGTGAGGAGTTGGATCCTTTCACAAAAACCAATCCATGTTGTTCATTCGTATTCTTTGATCCAATTGCAAAGTTCAAGTTCATATTAGAAATCTAACGCGTATTTAGATACAACATGTGTGTCCCTCCAAATGGTGCATCAGTTCAAATTAATTGCGAACCTAACCAATAAAAACGTTGGTCTTTCTCAGTAATTTATTCTACTAATTTAGATTGTCAACTACTAATTGATATGCACAAATTATCGATGTATTTTTCCTCACGTGGTAAATGAAAGTTATCAATCCTAGTGGAGTCGATTAGACTTATTTCGGGATTACAACATAGTTGCTTATAATTTTTCCTTAGATAAACTTGCTTTGTCTCATGTTTTCATAGGAGAAATTCCCCCTAATTTTTCTCCAAAAAGTATATATATATATATATATATATTCTCCCTAACTTCATTCTAGACAGTCATCTGAATGATAAATGAAATTTTCGTATTTTCCTAAATATTTTCCTAAATAATAAAAATAAAACCGTTGTTAGAAGAGGCAAACACGGCGGCAAAATGTCTTTTTCCTATGTTAAATACTTAAATTGACGCAAAGCCACGTGACTCTCTCTCAAACTCAACACGTGCGCCCGAGGCCAACGCTAGAAATAAATAAAGAAAGAAATAAAAGAGATGATTTTGAACATGTCGACACCTTTTCTCCATTAATTCTCCATTATCTTTCCATTGTCTTCCTCTTATCTTATTTTTCTTCTTTTTTCCAATGTTTTCAGAACCGGACCGGACAGTGAACCGGTGAGCCAACTGGCCACTGGTTTTACTGGTCGAACCGGTCGGATCGCTGGTCGGACCGGATGACGTCATAATGATATAATAAATATATTTAATTTTAAAGTATATACAATATTCCTAAAATTTAAACATTATCCTACAATTGATTAAAAATATATAAAATCTTATAATATATTTAAATTAAATCACATAATATTTACATAACTTATATCATAATTGTAATATGATACTAATTTGCAAGCTCATATAAATATAATATGACTATATTTATTTATAAACATTTAAAAGTGTAAGTTAAAAATACAACAAACTAAGAGATTAATAATTTTAAAATATGATTATGTATAAAAGTCTAATATTCAAAATCAAACTTGCATAATATATCGATTTGATTTTCAAAATTTGACACTCTTTATCCTAAAATAATATTGGAAAGAAATATCTTATAGAACAAATTTTAATAAAAAAATATTATTTGAGTATTAATTTTCATTGATAATGTGTAAAATGTTAATTTGAATTATCATAATCTAATTTATAAACAAATTTGGCTACAGGTTTTCTGTAATTTATAAATTTGTTTTGTACTAAAAATTCAACAAAAATGATGTAGCCCAACTGGTAAGGAAGTTATCTTTCATGCAAGAGATTAGGTGTTCAAATCCCACCTTCTACAAAAAAATTTAGTTTATTTTTAACATTAATAACATTTAAAAAATAAAAAATAAAAAAAGAAATTCAAAATCGGGTTGAACCGGCCCAAACCGGTTGGCCGGTTCACCGGTTTTGGACCGGTTCAACCCGGTTCAAACTGGTTTTTGAGTTAACTGGTTTTAGGGGATAAACCGGACCGGACCATCCTCCGGTTCGCGGTCGAACCGGTCGGACCGGTCGGTCCGGTCCGGTTTTAATAACATTGCTTTTTTCAACACATTAAAAAGAAACTCATTTTCATTTCAATCTACTGATCCTGTACTTGGTCTCATTTTCCGGTTAGTTCCTATACTTGTGCTAAATTGCTAATATTGATTATTTTCCTTTTCTTTAAGAGAAAATTGTTTTGGGTTGTGGGATTGTTCAGTTTTTTAGACCATCAATTGTGATTGAAAATTTTGGGCTTTTATTTGTGTGATATGGTTTTGCCTTATGGGATTCTTGATTCTGTGATAATTTTGTTGGATCCAAAGGTTACTGATTAAATTACCCTTTGAAGCTAAACAGTAGTAGTGCAAATACTAGAAGTCTAGAACAGTGCCAAATATATAGTTGTAAATTATAATTATTGTTGATTGTTCATTAAGGTCTTGTATGCTTTAATTTTTCATTCTAATGCAAATTGCTTATAGCGGAGAAATATTTGTTTCAATGAGGTTCACATGATCACATCAATGAATTATCCGAGAAGGAAAAAATATTTCTCTTTAATTTTCCAGGATATGATGAGATCATTAAAATCAGGATTATGGGTCTAATGCATATAGAATGTTTGTTGAAAGTTCCGTGAAAGTGCAAACAAGGATTTGCTATTTTATTTGGAGTGTTGTACTATATTTAAATATTTGTTTCACATGGATATCCAAAGGATGAGATTTATCTCCTATAATGTGATAAATGCCAAGTTATTTTTCAGGTTTTGGTGAAGTAAACTCTAACTTGTATTTAACCTTTTGCTCATTTTAGGCCGTTCACATATAATTCTTTGACAAAATGTCATCTCCCAGCAAGAGACGAGATATGGATGTAATGAAACTGTAAGTATCTCTTGTATAATATCTTTTATGCTCGTTTGTAGCTGATTTTTTAATCTCTCATTAGTGTCATTGACCATTGCTTTATTTTCTTTTATTCTTTTTATTTTTGCAGAATGATGAGTGACTACAGTGTTGAGCCCATAAATGATGGAATCAACGAGTTCAATGTGGAATTTCATGGTCCAAAAGAAAGTAATGTTGCCATATCTTTTGTATTGCATTTGCTCCATCAACATTTGCTTATGTTTTTCCTGTATGCCTGTATGCCTTCGTATTTCTGCCAACTAATTCAAATGTGGACAAAAGATAGTTTATTTTCATTGTTCTGGAAGTGTTCAGGGCAAATGAAATGGGAAATTGACCCCCTCCCCACCCCCAACCAGTAAGTAACTATTCTGAATTACTTGCTTTTATCAATTTCAAATCATTGGACCAATGCACTAGAGTATGTCTTCACTGAAATTTTGAAACTAAACATGTATTTACTTGCTCTTTGACGTAGATTGAACTTTCCACGTCATTCTCTAAAGGGAAGATTACGAACACCTTTGTTTTTTCCAATCAAGAGCCTTGACTATATTAGTTTGGCTTTGCTCTGAAGATAACCAAGAATCATATTTGATATATAGGGTCCAACGATCCTTGATGATAGAACTTGTTACTACAGATACAACATAGAAACGATTCTAAGAATGCAGTTACTATGATTTTCATAAAATAAAATAAAAAAAGAAAAAAGAAAAAAGAATGGGGATTTGAACTGTTGTTGGGATCATTGATTGCAGGCCCTTATGAAGGTGGAGTTTGGAAAGTTCGTGTAGAATTGGCGGACGCATATCCATACAAGTCTCCTTCCATCGGGTTTCTTAACAAAATTTTCCACCCAAATGTTGATGAGTTGTAAGTTAGCCTTCCCTTTATGAGACTATAACTCTGTAATCTGAAGTTCTTTTAGTCAAGAATTTACATAGCATGTGAATTGTGGATGGTAGGTCTGGTTCTGTATGCTTGGATGTCATTAACCAGTCATGGAGTCCAATGTTTGGTAAGTAAAACAGTTTACTGAGACTATGTTTGGTTTTAGATTTTAGTGAGTATAAGAGAGTAGATAAAATATTGCATATTTTCCTCATCATTTTCCTCCCGAAAAATGAAGAGCCAAACATAGTGTGAAGAATGGTTTTTACTTGTGGATTTTTTAGCAAGTGTATATTCTCATATGCAGATCTCTTGAATGTGTTTGAGGTTTTCCTCCCACAGCTACTACTTTATCCGAACCCTTCAGACCCGTTGAATGGTGATGCAGCATCTCTAATGATGAAAGATAAGGTGCAATATGAACAAAAAGTGAAAGGTGAGTTATTTTTTTTCTCTTGATTCTATCATGATAACATAAATAAATGAAAATGAGAAAGAAGAAAAATGAAATATCAGGAATGATGAAGATAGAGTTGGTAGAGTTTCTGGTGTTTTGGAGACATATATGATAAATGAGAAGTATCTAGATGAATCATTACATGAACGAGGAGTCAAAGGTTTCTTAGGTGTGTATACACAAGATAATACAATGGAAAATGGAAATCAAATGGTAGCTTAAACAGCTAGGTTGCACTAGTAAAGGAAAAAAGACTAAAATACCCTTGTGCATAAGCCTAATTAAAACTATAAGCTACGAGGAGTCAAAGGTTTCTTAGGTGTGTATACACAAGATAATACAATGGAAAATGGAAATCAAATGGTAGCTTAAACAGCTAGGTTGCACTAGTAAAGGAAAAAAGACTAAAATACCCTTGTGCATAAGCCTAATTAAAACTATAAGCTACCATGGAGCTATTTTTTGACACCTTTCTCTTGTGACTCAGAGTATTGTGAACGCTATGCGAAGAAGGAGCACATTGAGAACACATTAACAGATGAAAGTGAAGATGAAGTAAGTGATGATGAGGCTTTTAGTGACAGAAGGAGTGTTAGCGATGATGAAGTCGCTGGACGTGTGGATCCTTAGGCAAATTCTTGGGCATCTAGTTATCTTGTTAGTTGTATTAGTAATACTAATAGTTACTTTCGTGTAAATTGTGACTAGAAGGACTAAAATGCGTGTGTAGTCAATTCATTTATAATCCTATTGACTATGATCAATGTGACGGCACGGTTCCGCTGGTCCGTCGAATAGCAGTCGGTCAAATTTTTTTTTTAAGAAAAATATTAAAATACTGACTTTATTTATTTTTTTAAAACAGAAACGATAAATTAAAAATTTTAAGCGGAAGCTGTTTAAAACAAAACAATAACAATTTGAATTACTATGTTTTTTTTTTTACGAAAAAGTAAAATCAATTTTCATAGTAGAGGTTTAAAGCGGAAGCATTTGATCACAACATATCAAAAGATTTGAACAAAATCAACTGAGAGAGATAAATAAGCAATTTATGAAAATCTTGTCTTTCTTATGAAAATATAATCAACTTTAACGATTCAAATATTCTAAGCAAGGTTTTAAACAAAATCGAAAAAGAACATAAATCGACAACAAAATATATCTACTTTTTCAAATACTAGGGTGGGACCGTAATGGTGATGACCTAACCGCAACCCGACTATTAATTTTCAGAACACCCGAAACTGAAAAGAATGAAACATGGAAAGCATAAGTTGATCGTCTAACTTAGTGAGGCTGTGGTGTGAATTTGCATGGTGATGCGTGGATGCAACATATTATATAACGTAATCATGTTATCAAGCAAATTAAGCATATACGGAAGAAATACGGAGTTCACATAACCAAGAATTTGTTGATGTTGTCCTCCACTTACCCTCCATCATCAGCCTGATGTCCATTCAAACACACCAAGTAAGGAGCAACCTTACTATCTAATGTGCATCGACATGTTTTTGCCTAAGTTCGTCCTTACTCCCCAAGTGTTCCTCCCCACTTGGATTGTAAGGCCAGGCCTATGAGTAACCGTGACAATCCCATCGGCCCTTGCCGTCCAGGTTGGCATCGGGTCCATATACCAATCAAAAGGGGCCACACAAATGGGAAACACATAACCGGAAACCAGGGCCGGCCCTGAGGGTAGGCCGCGTAGGCGGCCGCCTAGGGCCACCGATCCGAGAGGGCGTCCGATTTGAAAATTAGGGTTATAGAGGATTTGTAGATTTGGGAAATTTTGAGGAAGAAGATGAGCCGATTTGAGAAATTTTGGGGAAGAGAAGACGGCAAGCAATTTTCTTTTCATGGGGTGCAACTTTTATTCGAGCCACATGATCAAAATTAAGTAGTAAAATGTTAGCCGTTGGATCTCCCCCAATTTATTATTTATGTGTTGTAGTGGAGACTTGAAGTGCTAATGTGGACAACTCATTTATTATTTTGTATTTTTGTGCTGAAATTAAATGAAAAAAATCTCCCCCAATCTCTATCTTCTTCCTCAAGTATCAATCTCCCCCAATTTCTATTTTCTTCCAATCTTCCTCTTCCTCTCACGTGTTCATCTCCCCCAAGCCCCTACTTTTATTTCCCCCAATTAATCTCCATCTATTTGCAGTTTACACCCCTACAAAATCCTAAATTCGGAAAAACATCCCTTTACAATTGACAAGTTATTTTTATTACTATCAATTACAATAGAAAATTACAAAAATATTCACGGCATAACAAAACATTGAAACACAAGATGGGCAATTGGGCATGGTGCATCTTCAAGCTTAATCTTCACTCTTCATTGATATTTTTTCTTCGGGTAAGGACTTGATCTTTTTCCTTTGATATGTAATATGTTGGGCTTGCTTGAGTGCTTTTGAAATTTGGTTGCTAAGTTATATGGGTCCTAGAAAACACATATCCGGGTATGATAAAAGAAAAAAAAAACAAAGAGTTGAAGAACTTATTCAATCTCAAGTAGGTGCTCTTGATAAGTTTATTACTAGCAATAAAAATGCAACTGACATAGGTTCAGGTTCGACTTTAGTTGAAAATATCGGTGAATGATGATTTTCCAAATGAGGAAAATGAAGATTATGTGATTGGAGAAGATGAGGGCTTGGTGAACGAAGAACCCGATCGACATATAAATGAAATTTTTAATGAAAATTTGAATGGGGATAATCAGAATCAAGGGTTTGATGATATTTTATTAATAGCTTAGGTGTTTATGTTATATTCACGAATGTAATTATTTTCTTATTTAATCAGATTGTGTCTCGTATTATCAATGTTATTTTGTAAAGCAAAATTGTTTCTTGTTTAAATAATATGTGAAACTAAGGGCCACAAATTCGAAGTTCGCCTAGGGCCACCGAAATCCTAGGACCGGCCCTGTCGGAAACAAAACAAACGGAAACAAACAGAAACATAACATATCAAACATATTTAACATATTATCAACATTTAATAACTTATCAGATGAAATTTTGGGTATCACGATAATTTCGTAAAATGTATTCGCAACTAGTAGATTTGGATGTAGCATGCATTGGGATTATTATGTTGATATAATAAGGATTTCATGCGAGTAATGTCGACCTAACAAGTTCAATTTATTCGTGACAACATGCAAGAAAATTTAGAATATAAGAGCATAAGTAAATGTTTGGACTCGATCTACTAGCAAATTGGATCGACACACAAATTAAACACACATCGCTCACCTTTGTCGCTTAGTATAGCGACTAAAATTCCACAAATGAAGCGTATCCGAAACCTGAGCAAGTACGTATACGACTTAGAATATCTAACAACCTTAATTAAACATAACTAATGAAAATCTTACACAAGGATTTCCTAAACTAACACATTGCACACAAGAACTTAGAACTTACGACATCAACTCCTATAAAGAGTATTTCTTTTCAAACATTAAGATTTTTCAAAACTCAAACTATTAATAACATGAAACAGCGCCAAAACTGCAAATTTTTCCCTTCATTTTCCTGATTCACAAAAACAGCCCCTAAACTTTAAAAACATCCATTTTTTGCGAAAATTTGAAACAAACTTTAAAAGAAATGAATTTTAATTAAACTCATATAAAAATCAAACAAGAACTGAAAATTAAGTCTATTTTTACTCCAAAGTCAAATCTCTAAAACCCCTCAAGTTTTAAATACTCTAAATACACCCTCATAGTTTTGAAACGTAAGAAAATCGACTTTCTTGATAAAGATCCAAGCATCTAAGAAATATTTAAAATATTTAAGCAAACTTTCAATATAAAACTTAGATTAAAAATATGTTTAATAAGTTTTCACCCAACTAGGAATGAGAAACAAAAAGTTCTTTAATCATAAATTTTCTTCGGAAAAATTTTAAAATTTTCAATCTTTAAACAAAAGTGAACAAAGCACTACTTCAAATAAATTAATCAAAAGATTATAAAAGTAACTTAGTAAAAACAGCGACAAAAATGATACTTTTACTCCCTCATTTTCAGATTTACAAAAATATCCCCAAAAGTTTCGAAAACTCCCTTTTTGCAAAAACCCGGATCAAACTTTAAAACAAATAATTTTTCAAGTAAACTCATACCAAATATCAAACAAAACATAGATTTTCAGTCCATTTTTACTCCCAAAAAAAATACCGCGGCCCTAACCCTTCAACTTTTAAAATCTTTCAAAAATAACCCCAAAGTTTTGAAAAATTAAAAACATCAACTTTCTTACAAAAAGAAATCAAGATCCAAATATATAATCAACATTTATTTAAACCCAAGAAATACCACATTAAAATCTAATATTGAATATAAACTTAACAACTTTTCACAAAACTATAATGGATAAACAAAAGTTCTTCAATATTCATGTTTTATGCAAAAGAACACAAATTTCTAAGTCTTGAAATAAAATTCCTAAACTCAACCCAAATATGAAAATGAAATATATTTTACAATATAAACTTAAATCTATTACTCTTTATAATGCATGTATGTTTTTCTCCATTTTTCTTTGAAGAACACCTAAAAAGAGAACAAAAATAAAATAAAATCAATTAAAGAACACAAGCATAAGCGGATCTTCACCCAAAGCAACGAAGGCGATGAAGCTCTCCTCATTTTCAGACCTCCGAAGGTGGTGGTGGCGGCTCTAGTGGCAGTGGTGGCGGCTCCGGTGGTGGTTCATAACAAAAGCCCTAAAATCTTTACTTTTCATCAACTTCCAGCGAATTTAGATTCACTTTGGGTCATTAAAACGATGATCCGAACGGTCAATATGTAGCTCTATGAGTGTAAAACCTTCACACGAAATTTGAGTATGATCCAACGGAGGAAGAAGATGGAATGGTCGAAATGCCGAGGCTATGGAGTGTATATCCGAAAATTTTCTTTCTAAAGTGTTGTCTCTTTCCCCCTCTCTTCTTAACTATATGTAAGTATTTTAAGTTGTAAAGAAGATAAAGTGGTTTGAGGGAGATGTTTAATGGACTATGAAATCAGATTTTTAGTGTATAGATACATATACACACAATATGGAGAAGAGGTGATTATAATTACTTACCAATTCCACCAATGCATGTCTTTCTTGGGTGGTGGAGTTTACTTCACCCAAGGGCATGCCTTAGCAGCCCTTAGGCTGTCCTAGGAGAGCAAATTATTTCATTTTAGCGGCCTACAAGATTCTAGGTCGAATTTTCACTTTGCCCCCTAAGATTTTGAAAACTTACATTTCAGTCCTTGAAATAAAAAATTTGTGCATCCAAGCCCGAAAATTTTCAAAAATGTTTTATTATAAAATTAAAGTAACTTATATGTTTTTAAATTATTTCAAAGCTCATAATATCACAAGATTTAATTAAATTGTATATTTTAATTCAAATTAATGCTTAACTTTGAAAATAAAAAGTAGCATATAAATTTGGGTTAAAAATCCAATCAAAAGGGTTCGAAATTTTTGGGACGTTACAATCAAAACAGCTAAAATGTAATATTTGCACAATCAGTTTAATATGTGAATGAAAAGATTGCTTTGGACATCTGCAATTGGAAAGTTTATATGGGATACACATACATATGTGGAGTTTAAATGGCTCTTAGTTGTCACTTATATCTGGTAGTTTCTTCAACGGCGATAGCATGTAAAAGCAATATGAGATAAATACATGAATAAGAATGGGGATTATTGCATTTTTGGTGTCACAACTAGAGCCCACTGGCATTTTTACCTCGTAACTTTTCGGACTGACACATTTGGTGCCGCAACTTCAACATCAGTGGCAATTTTGGTGCCAATTGAGACCCAATTTTGAAATTGGCCCGAAATTCCTCCATGTACGGGCCATGTGACATGAAAATTGGGGATTTTGACCATTCAACACCTTTTTCATGAAAAAAAAATTAAACCCACCAAGAACTAGGCTACTTGGATGTTTTTATTTGGGGAAGAATAAGAAAGCGGGTAACAATTTAATTAAGGGAATGTTTGGTGAATTTTATAGGAAAAATTAGGATTTTAAATTTTGGTATTTTTTTATTGAAAAAGACGTTGAATGGTCAATTTTGATATATTACTAAATCACATGGCTCGCATATGGGGGAATTTCGGGCTAATTTTGAAATTAGGCCTCAATTGGCACCAAAATTGCCACTGATGTTGAAATTGTGGCACCAAATGTGCCAGCCCGAAAAGTTACGGGGTAGAAACGCCAGTGTGCTATAGTTGTGGCACCAAAAATGCATTAATCCCAATAAGAATGGGTCATTTTCATGAATTTGTCCCATACTACTGTTATTTTATCAAGAATTTATTTATTGTGCTCCTAAGATAGATCTCTGATGTTCTTGACGTATAGATAGAATAACAACATTAGATTAACTTATTTTTTTCTCATTATTGTCTAAAGTACTGGTGAATAGTGAGGTTGATTGTTTCAACTTTTGCCAGTTAAGGATGTCCAAAACAGAAAATGCCATATTTTTCAGTTGAGGATTCAAGAATCCTTCAACTGAAAACGACATTTAATTGGCATCTAAGGGCCTGCACAAAAATTCTATAGTCGATTGTTACTTGATATATATCGGCTACTCATTGCAAACTCAGCCAACAAAAACTAATGTTGTTATTCTCCCAATTCTGAGATTTTCAAACTTCAGAATCTAGTATGAACCAAATCACTATCTGGGCTTGTGTAGTTTCACTCTTTTTCCTCTTACACACTGCAAAATCTGATGAAGAACAACTTAAAGATGCACTGCTAGAGTTTATATCTAAACTCTCAAACAACAATAGCATCCTTTATCCCACATGGAATTCATCTTCATATCCTTGTAGGGATAAATGGAGGGGCATCACTTGTGAAAAAGACCAACCTTTCGTAGAAGAAATTGTTCTTGAAGGGTTAGGTTTATCCGGAACTCTTGACACGAGCCTCATTTGCAATACACTATCCCTCTCTACATCCCTCTTAATTATAGATGTTTCTGATAATTTTATCAGTGGAGGAAACTTTGAAGATATTGCAAACTGCACCCAACTCACTCATATACTTATAAACCAAAATCAGTTTACGGGTAGTCTCCCGAATTCATTTGCTCAGTTGAAAAATCTGAAAATTCTCGATTTATCGCACAATCAATTCTCGGGATCTATACCGATTCTCGACTTTTCCAGCTTGTCGGAATTCGATGTCTCGTACAATAATCTAACAGGAACTATTCCGGATAAAGCTAATCGATTTGAATCGAGTAGTTTTATACACAATCTTCACTTATGTGGCCCACCATTGCCTAACACCTGCACATCGAAAGTATTGTCCGAAAAAGATGGTTCTTCCAAAGATCAGATTCTAATGTTTGCTGGCTATATTCTAATCGGCTTAGCCGTTTTATCTATAATCCTTCTTTGGATCTACAAAAGAAGGAAAGGGAAAGGGAAAACGAAAGAAGAAAAGCTGGACTCTGATAGCTTCACCAAGCCTAGTTTCTCCTCTGTGGAGTTGAAGGGCAAAACGGACATTTCAAGTACTGCTTCCGTCGAGAATTCGATGGTTTCTTCGTCGTTAGTAGTTCTTACAAGTCCGGATGTGAATGGGTTGAGATTTGAGGACTTGCTTAAGGCTCCGGCTGAGTTGATCGGGAGAGGGAAACACGGGAGCGTGTACAAGGTTGCGTGTGAGCCGCAGGGGCGTACGGTTTTTGCTGTAAAGAGGATCAAAGATTGGATGATTTCAAGCAGTGATTTTAAGAAGAGGATGAGGAGGTTGGATTTAGTAAAGCATAGTAATGTTTTGCCTGCAGTTGCTTTTTATAGCTCAAGACAGGAGAAGCTTTTGGTGTATGAGTATCAACAGAATGGGAGCCTTTTCAAGCTAATCCATTCCCATTGTAAGTAATTTATGCTCAAACTTTTATTTGTGTTTTTGCTAGAAACCATATGCATATTACATGCTACTAGTATGCTACAAGGCTTTTTCAATGAAGTTGTCGAATTTACGTTCGATTTTGCCACACAAAAAAAAGGAGAGAGTTGTTCGAGTTCACATTTCACATATTGCAAAACAAATCCCACATATTCTATTGTTATCAATTTTTGAGGATATAAACTTCAAATAGTACTATATTATATGTGTAGTGAAAGTGAAGTCCTTTATCATTAAACACATAGAAAAGGAACACTCTGATGTTTGATTCTTTATCTTTTTTTGGTCCTAGTTTGATTCTTAAACATAAATGTCAATTTGATACTTTTAAGCAATCTTCAGGGAACCAAACGACCCAACAATTCGACTGGAGAGCCCGACTTTCAGTTGTTGCGACAATATCTAATGCCTTAGCCTTTATGCACGAAGAGTTACAACACGACAAAATCCCACACGGCAACTTGAAATCCTCAAACATATTACTAAACAAGAATATGGAACCATGCATCACCGAGTACGGCCTAATGGTCGAACACAATGACAGTAATACCCTCCAAGAAGCCGAAGATGATAATGACTCTCTCTTCAAGGCCGATACCTTTGCTTTTGGAGTAATTCTTCTTGAATTGTTGACAGGAAGAATGGTTTTGAACGATGGGTTGGATCTTGCGAGTTGGGTAGTTGCCGTAGTTAGAGAAGAATGGACAGTCGAGGTGTTTGATAGAAACTTGATAGGTGAAGGGGCTAGCGAGGAGAGAATGGTAAATATGCTACAAGTTGCGATTAAATGTGTTAATAAGTCTTGGGAGTCTAGACCGAGCATGAGTCAGGTTGCCTCGATGATTAGTGCGATAAGGGAGGAAGACGAGCGATCTGTGGATGTTTCGGGACTATCTGTGACTAAATCATTTATTGAGGTGTAAAAGGACAATCTCGTGAATAATAGTATTGAAATTGAAATGGAAATGTAGGAAGGGCTAAGTTGTATTTTTCTTTCTTTCAAGTGTAATAGTATGGTTTGTATTTTACCTTTATTCAAGTTGTTTTTGGTGACAATTTGCTTAGAAATCTACTCACTATGATTTGTGGTGAGAAAAATGCCTTTTTTGTCCCTCAAAATCAGATTGTCACCATTTCTAGATCCGTGCTTTAAAAATCAGCAATTTTTGTTTCATTCTTTTGACATAAAAGTTGTAATTTTGGTCCTTCCCCGTATCCATCCAATATGGAAGTGAAAATACAAAAAAATAAACTATCACACATATGAGATCCAAATTGTAAAACAATAAGTGTTTTAAATATAGAGAGTATATAGAAAGTGGAGAAATACTAAAATGTGGATAAAATTGAGACAAATATGTTTTTTTTCCGTAAAGAGCGAAAGTAAAAGTATTGTTATACTTTTTTTTTTTTTAATTTTGATAAAATGTAAAAGTATTGATTTGTAAATGTATTTTTTTTTTTTAATAATTGTTGTGCCATTTTCTTTTTAAAGAAAAAGACAGAAAGAAGTGTTGCTTACTGTTGGAATTGAAGTTGCCCCATATGTTGAATTTTTATGACATAGACTAGACGACTGAAATTGTTTTATATGGTGGATGACTCGAGTAATCAGCTACTTAAATTCCAAAATGTCACTTTTAATTTTAAATACATATTCATAAAGTGAGTGAACACTGAACATGGCACAATATATATAATATGCATTTGCAAATTGAGTTCTTGAAAAACTTTTCATCACAATTTATAATGGTCAATTCCAACTTCCAAGAACATAATTATGATGGGCCCGTTTCGTTTATCACACTCTTGAACTAACTTTAACTCTTAACATTTTTTATCCCAAGAAAATACTCCTTACTTTTAAAATTTTAAGTTGTTTCCATAAACTTGAACAGTTCGGCAATGGTTGTTAGGATAATGTTAGAAAATAAACCATTAAAATTTTAAAAATCTAGTAAAGTAACATTTCTATTTCATAAATCTATTTTATCTTTTTTAGTGAAATGAATCAATGATCAGTATATTATTATATTAATTACTATATTAGAAAATCAATCCAAATCTATCTAATTATTAGCAAAGTACAAATATATACAAAATACCGATATTAAAATTAAATTGAAGAAATACCCAAACTAGTGGGATTCGAACTTAATATCTCTTGATAGATTGGGTCAAGATTTGATATTTCCACGATTTAGTTATGTGGTCTATTTATTATTTTAGGCATTGACATTTGTGGTTTGTGATAATGGTGTGGCTCAGTTAATAAGAAAATTAGTGGCGGAGTTATGCCTTTTTTTTGGTTAGTACTGATATTATCATAATAATGAAGATATTATTTATGTGTTTGTGGAGTACTAAAAAATAAATCAAATATGCATTATTTTGGGAAGAAAAAGAATAGAACACAATAGAGAGCACTTGGGGCAAGGAGAGCACGACTTGAAACAAAATAAACTTAATGAAACTTCTATAAATATATTACATTTTTCTTAAAGTAATTAATGGGAATTAAGTCAATGTACATCATTGTTTTACGTGAGATACTAATTTGCGACTTCCAAAAAGAAACAACGGAAGTAAAAAAAATAAAAAGATTAGGATTAGAGGTGAGATAAAGTCAAGGATTAATTAAATTCATTTATGATAATATGACTTTTGCAAACTTATTAATTACATCTCTTAATTTCCTCGTGAACATTAATGAATGGTTGACTAAGTTAACTCACATGTAAAACAAAATCAACATGAACATATATTAAAGGCTAGCGATATTGCCAGAGCAGCAATTGTTGCTGCCAGAGCAAAAAATATATATTTCCAAAAATACCCTTATCATAAAAATGAATGTTTTATTATGTTTCCTAGATTTTCTAAATAAGAACAATAATTAATGATTTTGATTTTATTATATATTAATTCTTTTTAATGTTGCTTCATCTCCTTCTCCGTGGCACCAACCATTAAAACTTCATCAATTCAAAGCTTCCACCAGCATTAATCCTTCACTCACCGAAGCTGAAAACTAATCAATGAAAAGTCTTTTTTATTTCATATTTTTTTTCTGTAGACTCTCGTTTGAGTGATATGAAACTAACAAAAGTAGATCTGTGTAAATTACACCATGGAGAGTTCCCAAAAGCTAAGATTTTCAGTTCCTCCATAAATAAAGGTGAAAGAGGTGAGATAAAGAAATAGATGTTAATTTGAGATCATAATTTTGAATTTAGTGTTAATGAATTTGGATCTACTCCAAAGGTAAAAGGATAAAAATATAAATGGAACTTCAAAAACATGAAAAATTAAATTTAGTTAAGAGATTCAAAAATTTTGGGCTAGAAATTAACAGTCTAATTTCTTTCTTGAAAAATCTGCTAGCTATAAACAATTCAATAATTTTCAAGGGTTTCATTTATATAAATTTGTCTGTGGATCATGGAGAATTTCAACGAAAAATATCAGATAATATTGAAGATATTGAGGATGAATTCAATACTTCATTGAATCAATTGAATTAACATGAAATTAGGGCAATTACGCAAATTGGGAATTAGGGGGAATAGTAGCCGTTACTATTTACTTTTATTTGTTTAGTCTGTATACAAAAGGCGCTTTCACGCTTTTAGTTAGTTAGAATATAGTTTGTTATAAATAGGTTAGTAATTGCAGTTTTAATCAATCAAGTTCTGTAGATAATCTTCTTCTTCAATAATAAAATTTCTCTCTGTACTTTTTCTTCATTCTTATGTCAAAGTTTATACATTAATATGGTATCAGCAGTACACAAAACATTCAATATTCCGCTGCATCAATTTCTCCATAATTTTTTCAATTCCCTTCTACATAATTTCTCATATTCTGTACAAAATTGAATCTATCAATTTCTGATTCTTCTTCCATTCAGTTCTGGTTCTGTTTTGTTTCCACTCCAATTATCAAGAAACCGTTTCTGATCATCATCCTCTTCATATCTTTATCCGCATCATGTCTTCATCTACACATCCAGAGACATCAACCACATCAACCTCCACTTCCTCTTCAAGAAGTCAGATTGAAGATCCCACCAGCCCTTATTTTCTTCATCCAGCGGACGGGCCTGGCTTAAAACTGGTATCTACACCATTAATTGAAACAAATTATCAGTCATGGAGTCGTGCTATGATGATGGGTTTAAAAGTTAAAAACAAGTTGGGATTCATAGATGGTTCTTTACCCAGACCATCAACTGATCCCATCTTGATTAATACATGGGAACGCAATAATACAGTTGTAGTGGCATGGATTTTCAACGCCATTTCTCAACAAATCACAGACAGCATCATGTACCATTCCATAGCATCTGACCTTTGTAAAGAACTTCAAGAACGTTTCCTACAAGGAACTGGCCCCAGACTTTTTTCTCTTAGAAGGGAGGTCATTTATCTAACACAAGGTCAAGATTCTGTAAGTACCTATTACACTAAACTCAAGAAACTTTGGGATGAAATATCCAACTGCAGGCCTGATTGTGAATGTGGAAAACTTGACACATATTTTCAAAATGAAAGATTAATGACCTTTCTCATGGGATTACAAGATTCCTACTCAAATATCAGCAGTCAAATCCTAACCATGGACCTTTTACCTACACCTAATAAAGCCCTATCCTTAGTTACTCAGGAAGAACAAAAACTGGTTGTTAAAGCAAATTTCAGAGAATCAAACACATTAAACTCCATGGCTTTTGCAGTTAAAAACCCTACTCAGTTTCAACCAAACAGATCCCATCCCTCTAACCCTCCTAGACCTATTACATCATTCAACAATCCAAGACCCACCCCATCATTTAACACCAATCCTCCCAACAACAACTACAACAATCCACAACCCCTTAATCAACCTTATAGACCACAATTCAATCCTGCTTTCAAGAGGAAAGACAGACCTTTTTGCACCCATTGTAATATGCAGGGTCATACTATTGATACTTGTTTCAAAATCCATGGATTCCCTCCTGGCTACAGAAACAATTTCTCCAGAAATCCAACCCCACCACCATCAGCACAACAGTTAATTTCTACAAGCACCAACCTAACTCAACAGCCCATCCTTCAAGATTTTGTCAAGACACTAACTAGTGATCAATATAATCACTTGGCAAGCTTGTTATCTAATCAGTTGAACATAAATACACAACCAAAGCATCAGAATGACACCAACAACACAAGCACTTTCAATGTCACCACTACATCAGGTTTCCTTTCTTCTATTAAACCCCATTCTATTGATTTCATCAAATCTCATTGGATTATTGACTCTGGGGCTTCTAATCATATATGTACTGACATTAAAATGTTTTCTACCATTTCTCAAGTGCATAATACTACTATTTCACTCCCTGATAATAGGTGTATCCATGTTCATTTTATTGGTCAAATTACTTTTAACAAACACATTACTCTATCTAATGTATTCTATGTTCCCTCTTTCAACTTCAATTTGCTTTCAGTAAGCTCACTATTACAAAACACAGATTATTGTGTCTCTTTTCTACATACTAACTTTTTCATACAGGAAACAACATCACAGAGGATGATTGGACAGGGTAGCCTATATCATGGACTCTACATAATATCTCCAGACACATCTCTCTCATCCACAACCTCACACTTTTGTAATAAGATTTCATTACATACTTGGCACTGTAGATTAGGACATCCTTCCTTTCAGAAATTAGCTACTCTTAAAGACACTTTGAATATTTCTGATGTATCTACTTTTGATCATAATATTTGTGATACTTGTCATTTGGCCAAACAGAGAAGAATTACATTCCCTAATAATAATAATTTCTCTCCTTCTGCATTTGATTTAATACACTGTGATACTTGGGGTCCATTCCATGTAAAATCTCATTCAGGTTTTAGATATTTTTTAACATTAGTTGATGATTACAGTAGGTTTACTTGGGTATATCTTATGTGTCAGAAATCTGAGGCTACTACAATTGTTCCCAAATTTATAAGAATGATTCAAACTCAATTTCATACCACAATCAAACAGTTCAGATCTGATAATGCCAAAGAACTTTTATTTTCAAAACTATTTTCTGATCTTGGTATTCTACATCAGTTTTCATGTGTTCAATCACCACAACAGAACTCTGTGGTTGAAAGAAAGCATCAACATATTTTAAACATTGCAAGGGCTCTTATGTTTCAGTCTAATCTACCTATTCATTTATGGTCAGAATGTGTCCTTACCTCTGTTTACTTAATGAATAGAACCCCATCCCCTATATTGAACAATATCAGTCCCTATACACTCCTTTATAACAAACCAATCAACTATAATTTCCTTAGATCATTTGGTTGCCTAGCCTATGCCTCAACTTTACATGAACACAGAACCAAGTTTGAACCAAGAGCAAGGAAGAGTATTTTTGTTGGTTATGCACCTGGGTTCAAAGGATATAAGCTTTATGATGAAACTAAAGATGAATTTTTTCTATCTAGAGATGTAGTGTTTTATGAACAAATTTTTCCTTTCAAAGTTGCAGATTCTGGTTCCTCACATAATCAGTATGAAACACTCTTTCCTATTGTTCATGACATTGATCCTATACAATACCAGTATCCAGAACATTCTACCTCTCTTCCCAGTTCTATACCTCCTCCTACAACACAACCTCCTATTCCTTTCTCTACTTCAGACACTGCCCCCCCAAGGAGGTCTTCTAGACCAACTAAACCACCAACTTATCTACATGACTACCATTGTAATGTTATCACTAACACTACTGTTCAATATCCCATTTCTCAGGTTCTGGATTATTCTACACTTTCCAATTCTTACAAGTCATTCATATGTAATATTTCTAGCATTCCAGAACCACATACATATAAACAAGCAATAAAATATCCTGAATGGTCACAGGCAATTTCAGAAGAATTACAAGCAATGGAAAACAACTGTACATGGCACGTAATTAATCTTCCACCAAATAAGAAACCTATAGGGTGTAAATGGATTTTTAAAGCAAAAAGGAACCCTGATGGATCTATAGAAAGGTATAAGGCCAGATTAGTGGCCAAAAGGTTCACACAGCAAGAAGGTATTGACTATATGGACACATTCTCCCCTGTGGCAAAACTTGTCACAGTTAGAGTTTTACTTGCTATTTCCATGTCTAAACAGTGGCATTTACACCAACTGGATATAAACAATGCTTTTCTCAATGGTGAGTTAACTGAGGATGTCTATATGGAACTACCTCAGGGATACACACCACCTATATCTTCAAATTCTACTACTCAACAGGTATGTAAGCTCAAGAAGTCTATATATGGCTTAAAACAAGCCAGTAGACAATGGAATTTTAAACTTACACAGGTTCTTAGTTCCATGGGATTCACACAATCACTCTCTGATTACTCACTCTATACTAAAGGTAACCTAAACTCCTTTATTGCATTATTGGTTTATGTAGATGATATCATCTTGGCAGGTCCTGATTTACAGTTAATATCTGACACAAAAAGACTTCTTAGTCTGCATTTTAAATTAAGAGATTTGGGAATTCTTAAGTATTTTTTGGGAATAGAGTTGGCTTATTCAAAACAGGGATTAGTATTATCTCAGAGGAATTACACTCTTCAATTACTTCAAGATACTGGTTATTTAGCCACTAAACCAGTTTCTTTGCCTATGGATCCAAATATCAAATTATCTAAAAATGACAACAGTCCCCTTGATGATCCTTCTTCTTATCGTAGACTAGTTGGTAGATTAATATATCTAACAATTACTAGGCCTGATATCTGCTTCACTGTTCATAAATTAAGTCAATTCTTGGCTCAACCCACTACTAATCATATGGCTGCAGTACAACATCTACTCAAGTATCTAAAAGGGTCTCCTGGTCAGGGATTATTCTACTCAATTAATTGTGATTTAAAACTAACTGCATTTTGTGACTCAGATTGGGGGAGTTGTGTTGATACTAGGAGATCCACTACTGGTTTCTGTACATTTTTAGGAAATTCACTAATTTCCTGGAAATCAAAAAGACAATCAACAGTTTCACGTTCATCAGCAGAGGCTGAATACAGGTCTATTGCAGGAATTACAGGTGAAGTTTTGTGGCTTACCCAGCTCCTAAAAGACCTCAGCATACAGCACTCAGCTCCTCCGGCTATCTACTGCGACAATCAATCTGCCACGCACTTAGCCCTCAACCCAGTCTTCCACGAACGTACCAAACATATCGAGATAGATTGCCACTTTGTCCGCCATCACATTGCCAGGAAACATATCAAATTGCTATCCATTAGCTCATCAGATCAACTGGCAGATGTCTTCACAAAACCTTTGCCACGAGTTCCATTCCAGCAAATTATCTCCAAGATTGGTGTGAAGGATATTCACACTGCATCTTGCGGGGGAGTATCAGATAATATTGAAGATATTGAGGATGAATTCAATACTTCATTGAATCAATTGAATTAACATGAAATTAGGGCAATTACGCAAATTGGGAATTAGGGGGAATAGTAGCCGTTACTATTTACTTTTATTTGTTTAGTCTGTATACAAAAGGCGCTTTCACGCTTTTAGTTAGTTAGAATATAGTTTGTTATAAATAGGTTAGTAATTGCAGTTTTAATCAATCAAGTTCTGTAGATAATCTTCTTCTTCAATAATAAAATTTCTCTCTGTACTTTTTCTTCATTCTTATGTCAAAGTTTATACATTAATAAAAAAAGAAAGAAGACGACTTGGAGAGATGGAGATTTGAACAAAGAAGAATCAGTAGAAGAAAGAAGAAGAAGACCATTAATTGAAGATATGGATAAATTAATGATTATAGAAGAGAGAGAGAGATAAAATAGTATTTAAAACAGGTTAGAATTTAATTCAAAGGGTAAAATAGGTAGTTTATAAATTTTGCTCTGGCAGCAATCTGGCAGCAACAATTGCTGCTCTGGCAATATCGCTAGCCTATATTAAAGTGAATTTAAAGGCTAACACAAGAGATATTCTATGTTTTTGCCCATAAAATTAAGGAAATTTAAATTAAATTTGTTTCTTATGACCTAATTCTTGATGTCCAATTTTCCACAAGGCCAAATATTTACGCCTAATGGCTCTCATATAAAAAAAAATAAGATTAGGGATTATCTTACGTTAATCCTTCCAAGCCACGACCAAATGACCTATAAAACAAGTAATGTGTTACATACAAGTAATCATTCAATAAAAAATGACTAAGAAAAGTATGACTCAAATTAATCAAACCAAGACAAGGAAAAAATAGAAAAATCTAAATCATGCAATTATTATAGAAAGATGATTATCTATTCTGCCGATCATCATATTACATATATATCCAACTTAAATATATGAAAAGGCAAGGCTTATGATTATACTAAAAAAATTGACTCAAAGTCTAATTAACTTAACCACACATTTGCGTAAAAAACAAATAATATTTTAGTAATCAATGATAGGTTTTGGGTTACTTGGGCCATATTATAGTAAGCAAGTCATTGAGATTCTTTTCTTAGCTTAGATTATAGATTATTGAAGATAAAATATAATTTTAATTTCCTTCCTTTTTATAAATGTCCGTTTGATACATCATTATTATTTCACAAATTCGGCAATTCCTTAGTTTCATTTCTATATCTTGTTATATATTTCTTCTTTTCATTGCATATTATTGTTGTATTAATTTTAACTTTTCGCTGAAATTAGATAAATTTAAGTTTTGAGATAAACAATTGATATCATCAGGTAAATGAATATAAACATAAAATAATCAAAAGAGAAATAAGAATGACTGACGTGTATAGGAGTCACGCCGCTTGACGGTAGGGGTGTGTTTTTTGTCTCCTTCATAAATTCTTTGTAATCGACAATATGTAGGGACTATGTTCGTTTTGTTTGGTGTGTCTTCTGATTTTCTTGATCGAAAACTGCATCTTTCCCTAGAAATAAATTTGAATACATTTCTCTAGAAATAGACCCGAATGCATAAATAGACTCTTTAAAAACTCCAAGGGCATGAATAACTTGTTGACTAGTCTTTTAAATTCCATTGGAAAAATGTTGTTTTCTTGTGTCTTCTACATAAAAGTTTTTTGCTTGTACTAATTAGCGTTTGGCATTTGAAATTTTGTAAGAGTAATTGTTTCAAAAGCTTTTACAAACTATATCTCAATCTTAAGTACTATTTTTTCAACGAAGAAGTAGCATTGAACATTTACATATCAATATTTTTCCTAAAATTCAAAATTTCAATTCTAACATTCACTTTATTTTCCCAAGCACATTAAAGATCAGTAGATAAAACCCAAATCAATCAATAATGTAAAAATATTCACAAAGTTAGATAAACAATAATTCTCAATCATGGAATCAACAACCAATTTACCAATCAATCAAGAATGAGACATATGATTCACAAAACCTTTTTATTTTTATTTTTTAGAACTAGGATTCACAAAACTCTAGGAATTAAATATTAGCCACCCATATTATCTACAAAATCATAAAAATTAACAATAACGATAATTCCCATGATTTACTAAAATAAAAATGAAATTGAAGATAAGATCGTGCTTAGTCTCTTGAAAATCTTTGAGTATCATCCTCCTCATCTTCTAAATCCTTCTTTAAATTCAAAGCTAAAGTAAAGTGTAAGTGTAAAATTCGATCCTCACACTAATAACAAGGGTTCCATTCTTAATTAAAAAGTCTAAAATACCCTTTCAAGGTGAAACTGACATTAACCATTACAATTGAAAGAGGATCCCAAAAATACCCCTGATAAAGCTCAATTCGCAACCTTAGCAGTTGTCTCCCGCGGGGATTGCACTTCTAGTCCAGCGCCTTTTTCTTCCGATCGGCTTTCTTTGGGCTCCCCTTCGTCCCTTAAGCAATTATTTCAATTATCATGCAAAAGCCACGCAAAGAGAACATGAATCAACTACAAACAACTCAAAGAAACTAAAAAGTAAAAAAAACACTCAATAACCACACAAAACTTGAGGATAAACAACGGTTTTGGGCTTGAGAATGCCGGTAATAACGTTGTTTTCACGGCGTTATCAGTGATGAAGAGCAGCAACTCATGAATTTGGAAATAGCCAATTGTATGGTATACTACTTTTAATAGAAGAAAAAGAATTGGATATCAGTCTTATGAAATATCTCAATAGTTGAAGCAAAAATACTAATAAAATCTTATGTATCTGTAAACTTGAACCAAAATTTGCACCAAATAGATGTAATTAAAATCCTCTCGATCGGTGAAGGTTACATAAGATTAAAATTCCCACCACTAAAGAAATCAATGAAACCATGCTCAATGTAATAACTAAACACGCATTAATTAACAGTCTATAAAGTGGATTGACTCTTTGACGCATGACACGAGTTTCTACCACTAAACCTGCAGATAGCTTACAAAGATGTACTTTTAACTATCTACTGTACTGACAACCGCATATATATACTTTGAGTATCGTATAATAAAAGAAATTGGAGCATCAAGCATGCTGATCTTATTCATTGCACCAATGCCAAGACACCTTGAAGCAAATACCAAAAAATCGATCGATAATACCTCTACTTGACTCCGACTAAATAATTAATTTGTAAACTCTCGGTCAAGTTCTTTTCAACTAGTTTACAACTTCATAATTATATATGAATTGTATGAGCAACCCGATTAAGATTGATCGAACAGGAGGAAGCTAAAAGCCCATAAAGGAAATAATATAAACATGCATGTTAAGATATGTCAATTCTTCAACGAATGAACATGCAACACAGTTATGCTATAAAATACTGAAACAAACAAATATAATTAATTAAGATGGACAAAAAAATAACCAAATAAGGAATTTCTCTAAATAAGTTCAGCTAGCCCCTTTGGTGGATTTAGAGCCTCTTTCAATGGCTTTGTCTATCGGGCCGTTTTCTAATATCAGGGCCCTAGCCTAGCTTGTTGTCATCCCTGGTGAAGGGTATTTTCGTCTAAGTGTCTGGTCCACGTTCAATGTGCCACATAATGATGTTTTTCGCTCCACAGTATGGAATCCTAAGCCGGTCAGATCGAGCTGGACTCCACTTCAAGGTTCCTAACCCTGTGCTCAAAGAAACTCGTCAGGTTGTGCCGGTGGTTGACCCGACGCTGACCCTCCGATGCCTAAGTCAGATCAATTCAAAGCATAGCAGAATATAGCAGAAAAGTAGTAGCTAATTCGACCAGAACGTACCTTAAAATGTAACAAATGCGGAGTATTTATAGGAGTGGAAAGCGGATCTTTCGGATCGGTCAGGTCTTTCGGGTCGGGTCGGATCTTCATTAGTTCGATCAAATTGAGATCTCAAGGTCGAATAGCTATGCTCGAAGGTCGAATTGGATGATAAAACATGACTTAGAGATCTAGCTTGGGATGTCTAATTCGATGTATCAGGTATGTTGATATAGGCGTATCAAGTTCTTGCGGAGTTCAGTAATGAAATCATTCAAATGGGCCTAGATTCTTTCACTTCGACATAGTAGGATATCGAACTACATAAGGGCAATCATAAGGAGTAATTTCTGTTTAGGTCGAAGAAGACTAAGTTTGGTCTTGGTCGAAGAAGAGTAGTTTGGTCTTGGTCGAAGAAGACTAGTTTGGTCTTGGTCGAAGAAGACTAGTTTTGGTGTTGGTCGAAGAAGAGTAGTTTGGTCTTAGTTTGACTTTATTCTGACGTGTAACTTGCCATGTCATTGATTGAATATTTGGTATATCAACCCCTCGACATTTAAGATGAGAAATAGGCATCTTGTTTACAGCGAATAGTTCTGGCTTCTTTGGGATGAAAATAAATAAGGCAAAACTGTCTATATAAGAAAAATGCTCTGGAAGCAACAAATAGAGCTCTGGCATTATAAGAAATTGGCAATTTGGCACATATATTTGGATCTTACGTGAATAGTATTAGTGTTTGGTGTTCAGTGCCATGATGGACTTTAGCAACCCAATTTATGTTGGCAGAATCTGCAGAAGATATTATGCTATCCCCATATAAAGTAACCTACTTGTGCCATTAAAAGAAGAATCTTCCTACTAATAAATCATTATTATTTCACTATTCGGCAATTCCTTAGTTTCTTTTCTATTTCTTGTTATATATTGCTTCTTTTCATTGCATACTATAGTTGTATAAATTTTAACTTTTCGCTGAAATTAGATAATTTATAGTTTTGAAATAAACAATTGATATCATCATGTAAATGATTTAACATAAAATAATCAAAAGAGAAATAAGAACGTCTCATGACTTGTATAGGAGTCACGCCACTTGACCAAGGAGGTGTATTTCTGGTCTCCTTCGTAAATTCTTTGTAATTGACAATATGTAGGGACTTTGTTCGTTTTGTTTTTTGTCAAGCATTAAATGTGAATGACCGTGTCGGCGCGACGAACCAAGACGACATGAAGCCCTCCATATGAGTCTCTTCATAATCTTATAATAAAAATATCGCGAAAACGTCATCAGTAATTCAATATAGTTTTTCTCGGTACAGAGCATCTAACATCGTGACAACCTAAAAAATACCAAAATACTAGAATCAACTCTAAAGAATAAATAAGAGTCTTTAACATCTAAGGATCTAGTCACTACTAATATCAATGTTGTGTTAAAGGTGAGGTAGCTCCAACATGAAACTCAATAAGTCGTCTGGTTCGACACCTTAGTTCCTCGAAAACTAAATCTCTGAAATATATAAAAACATTGCGAGGGGTGAGCCGCATACTCAATAAGCAGTTCAAGATACAATTTTACCAGATCAAGCGTGGGTTTACAAAATTACAATAATTATACATGCAACGATATCTTTAATATAATTTAATAAAACGATTTCATGGAGTCAATAAACAGATTTACTAAGATCAAAACAAATATTTACAAAGATTAGTAAGCTCACAGACAAGCGCTACGATCACTATTATAACCCATGGCACGGGCTGTTAGCATATAGATATCCATGGTCCAAAACAAAAATACTCAAACTGATTAACAGTTGGAGGCCAAAACAAAAATATTCGGAACTAGTTCCTATAGCTAACCAAAATCCCCCAAATGGGTCCAAAACAAACGCAGGTCAGAACTGAGAGCTTAACAAAATAATATTTTTCTCCATTTGTCAAAATCAAACAATCTTTACATCAACAAAAAGATATTTTATGATTTATCCTAAGTCGGTCAAAAATTCTCATTATTCTTTCAATTTCAAAATACAAATAATTTTCTTCTTTAGTTCAAATTTTAGAATCATAATAACGAGTCATATTTTTCAAACAGTTAAAATAGACTATAATACATAGTAATACGAAGAAAATACAAGTAGAAAAGCATCAAGAACTACTTACCTTGTATCCAAAGACTTGAGATGATGTACCAAGTCTTCGTCATCTGACATGGAAGTCAAATAAATATTAAAATAAAAAACCCACCACCAAGGACTCCAGACAATCGACAATACTTTCGTCGTATTCAAATCATCTCGATATCGGTGATCCTTCCAAAGACCGACCAAGCATGTCGATTTAACCATAAAATACGTCGATCTCGAGCCCTGATGATCGTATCTCGATATGTCACACTAAAATAGACCACGCCACCCTTGCTAAAAAGATTATTTCCCATAAAACCTCGGATCCTCCTCTCATAGGGTCGAATTGGATAACCAAACCCGTATTTGACCCTATGCGATATATCCGACCCGTTAGGTGGATTCTACAACTATAAATACCCCTCATTAATAAGCCTAAAGGTACGTACAATCTACTAAGAACAATAACTTCTACTTTGAACTCTTATCTCGACACTGACTTAGGCATCGGAGGGTTATCACCGGGTCACCACCGGTATTAACTTAACGTAGTCTTCTTTGATTACAGGTTAGGTTCCCCTTTATTAAACGAGGAAAAACTTGATTGATCTGCTTGTCCTCACATTGAAGAGCAGTGTTTATATTGACACCTGGACTAATCCAACATATAATACTATTTCACATAAAACACACTCATCATGAGATACGTTAATTGTCCAAAAACTATACCCTCGGGACTTGATTGATTATTCATTAATTATTTTATTTTTCTTCCACTCTAATATATATAAACAAGGGCTTTATATGCTTATAAGTACAAGCACACACTTACGGTAGGTGGCGCCACCTGCTGCATTTTTAATTTTTTTAATTAATTAATTACTTAAATATAAAAAACTTTTTTTTCTAATTTTACTTAAAATCGACAATTTTTTTTTATAAATTTTGTGTAAAATTTAATAAAATTATGTTTTAAATTAAAGATGTAACATTTTTAGTTTTAATTTTGAATTTTTAAGTTTATTATTATTATTATTATTCATATTCAAAATTAAAATTATTATTTTTATTGATAATAAAGAATGAGAGTAGTGAAGTTTTTTTTTAATTAATTGGGGATGAACCCCCAGACTGTTGGAGACGGTGCCCCGGGGGTGCAAGATTACCCGAGGGTGGAGGAAGACGCCCTATGGGATGACCCTCCTCCCGGTTGAAGATGACCTTAACAGTCTAGAAAGTGGATCTTTGGCGCATGACATGAGTTTCTACCACTAAACCAAATAACTTACTGAGATGTATTTTTAATGGGAAAATTATTTTTTTGGTACCATAGGATAGACCTACTTGCACTTTTGGAACCATTGGATATGAAAATGCAAATTTGGTACCGTAGGATAGGTTTTCATTGCAACTTTGATACCAAACCCAATTTTTCTCCAAAGTTAATGATAATTTAATCCCTATGAAATGCATAATGTTCAATTTACCTACTCGTGGTTTAAAAAAGAGCATTTTACCCCTTGAAATTTTGTAAAAGTTTCACATCGCCTCCCTGATATTTTTATAGGAGGCACTTTATCCACTTTTATTATGATAATGTGGCATTTTGCCCCCTGTGTTATGATAAATGTGGCAATTTATCCCCCTATGTTATAAAATAGTTTGCATGCCTACTCTCAATTTCGGCAAGTGAGTTACACTCTCCGGCTGAAGGGGGTAAATTGCTTCATTAAATTTTTTACAGGGGCAAATTGATTTTTTTTTCAAATAATAGAGGGGTAAATTGAACATTATGCATTTCATAAGGGGTAAATTGTCATTAACTTTGTAGAAAAATTGGTTTTGGTACCAAAATTGCAATGAAAACCTATCCTATGGTACCAAATTTGCATTTTCGTATCCAATGGTACCAAAAGTGCAAGTTAGCCTATCCTATGGTACCAAAAAAGCAATTTTCGCTATTTTTAACTATCTACTATACCGACAACTGCATATACTTTGAGTATCGTATAATACCATTGTTTAAATAAAAAAAAAGAAATTGGAGCATGCTGATATCATATTCATTGCACCAATGCCAAGACACTTCGAAGCAAATACTCAAAATTCTATAGTACCTCTACCTGGTTCTTATACTACATAATTAATACGTTAGATTTCCACTGATGTAAAATTCAATAATACCTCTACTTGATTCCGACTAAATGATTAATTTGTTAACTCTCGGTCAAGTTTTTTACAACTTCATAATTATATCCAAATTAAAAAACCATCAAGCCTTTTCAATCAAGTTGTAATGCACGTCTACTATTTTCTTACTCAATATATAGTTCCTTTGTCAAGCACAAATGTATGAGCAATCTGATTAAGATTGAACAGGAGGAAGCTAAAACCCAATAAAGGGAATAATATAAACATGTTAAGATATGTCAATTCTTCAACGAATGAACATGCAACACATTTCTGCTATAAAATACTGAAACAAACAAATATAATTAAGATGGACAAAAAAATAACCAAATTAGGAATTTCTCTAAATAAGTTCAGCCCCTTTGGTTGATTTAGAGCCTCTTTTAATGGCTTTGTCTATCGGGCCGTTTTCTAATATCAGGGCCCTAGCTTGTTGTCATCCCTCGACATTTGCAAAAATATTTTGGGTACAAAAAATTACTACATCTTAATATTCACTAAGCTACAAAGATCACCCACGGTGATTAACTTCATCTCTTTTTGGTTTCCTTCGGAGTCTTTCCTATTCTTCTCATTAAGAGTCAACATTCTCTCTTCAATGGTATCTTTTACAATCATCTTCACTATCTTGTACTCACTCTTCTGGCAGATCCAATCCCCCAATTTTGGTGTCCACCATGGCTCCATCAAATAAAAAGTTGTCCTTGACACACAAGCTATTTCATCACTTGAAATACTTAAACTGGCAAGAAGAACTGTAGGCCCCTTCGTTGCCGAGCTTCTGAACTCCTTGATAGCTACGTCCCTATCTTTTGCAGTCAATGCTCCATATAATCGGAAAAACCCAATACCAGCTTTTCTTAAGAATTTTTCGAGTACACAAAAACAATCGAAAAACTGTGAGAATATTACGGATTTGGTATATTTGTTTTCACCTTTGGTAAGCAATTCTAGAAGGGTTGCAATTTTTGAAGATAGATATGAAGTAGACGTTGCCTGGAGATCCCCTGAAAGAGCTTCGAAAATGTCAGATTTTGATATCCTTTGGCGACACAATGGACATATTCCTATTGATGATTTGTCCAAACAATCCACAATACACGATCTGCAAAAAATGTGACCACAACGCGATATTGCTACATTTTCAGATGGACAGTATAGGCAAATTCTACACTCATCTTCTTTCGAAGATTGTAGCGCCAAACGCAATTCTCTTAATTTGTTTGAATCCTTCACATCTGCAACACAAATAAAATATGAGCTGTAAAGAATCTGACCAAAGAACTAATATTGTTTAACAAGACCAGCCATCATTTTATCAAGAGATACAATAACTCAAAGAATGTAACAACAATGTTCTACTTCATTAAACCATTAAAAAGGGTAAAAGAATAGAAAGGACTTTCAAGGAGAAAGAAAAAGAAAGTGCAAAATGGCCCTCCAATGACAATTGGAGGCCATGCTTAATAATTCACTACAGGATAAGAACATAGAGTTATAAAAAGTAGTGAAATTTGACTGACCTTCAATTGTGCATTCCAAGAGCTCCGTCTCTAAAAGCCAATACGAGCAAAGTTCCCTAAGACTTGAAAGCATGCCAAGTACTTCAGAATAGTGGAAATAATTTAAGCTATCCATGTACTGTCTAACCAACATTTGGGCTTCTTTTTCTTTGTTATCATAATCCTCCCGTTGTTTTTCACAAAGATTCACATAACGGATCACTATGGCTTCGGAAGGCAAACCATCTAAGGTTGTGTACTTTCCACTACTGCAGGAAACCTACAAATATGCCAAGTTTAAGAGGGTAATTTTGAGACATGCTATTACAAAGGAAAATACAAGAACAGAATGATAAAAACAAAACAGCCGACCATAAGTGTCCAAAACTAAGAAAAACGAAATAATAAGGCTATCAGACGCATATACTAAGCTTGAATTGAACTAATGCACTAAGGACTGATCCTTTGAGTTCAAGGAACTGTTGGCTTCCTACATATTGCATTTCTAAATATATCCCATGCACTGAGTAAAATAAGGACATAAACAATGCTTAAAACAAAGACCCTTCTATGGTTAACTTAATTTACTTCTCCAAACATACTAGAAATTCTGTTAAAAATGATCGTCTTAAACCCCACAAATGTCAAGCGAAAATCCCTAGGTGCAAGTTTTCAGTAGCGAAATAGAATCAAGGAAGAATTGTCAAGGCAAAGCTCATCGGCTAAACAAACACAAGGACCAGACACCTACGTTTGCATTAGATAAACATTAGAAATTATTGCTAGCTTCGAGGGAACCTGATGAAACCAGGTCTTTTTAAATGGCTCCATCTTAGTCTAAAGTAGTCTAGAGGCAAAAAGGAAGACAACTTAGAATATAGAATCAACTAGATGATGGATGCAGTTTTCCAAAACAGTAAGAAAAAACATTTAATAACATTAGACTATTAGTGTCTATTTCAGTCGTATGGATCCAAATATGTAAGGATCCAAGAAAAAAAAAAACACGAGTACTCGAGTTCCCCATCCTATCTAAAACAAATTAATATTTGTCATAGAAGTGTCAACAATAACATCATAAAATCTCATGAACAGCATAAAATTGTTTGAACGATGAGAAGACAACTGGTGGAGAATTACTAGCCAATACGAAAAACTCCAAACTAATATGACTATAACTTCCAGAACTTGGAACTCAGAATTGCCAATCTAGAGACCATGACTTCCAAAACGTCAATCTAGTGAGGAGGATGAAACACAGGCAAACGCGCAAGCCAAATAGATACTCTTAAGCGTGAAATGCTACATCATGTTGTTACATAAATCTATGGTTACCTCTTGTTGATACTCTGCAAGTGTAGTTGTGAAGTTTCCCTTCGGGGACATCCGATGAAATTGGAATGGAGTAGTTGTGAAGTAGTCCAAAGCCAATACCTTATTTAATATCTCCCTCAATCCGGCGTCTAAAACATCCCCATAAGTGAAAACAAAATTAAAAATTACAGAAAAACATAAAGATTATAGCAACTTCATGATACTGACATTGCCATATTTGAAATACAAACATTTTAGAAAATTATCATTAACAATAAACTACTACAAGAGTAACTTATATAATTGATCAAAAGAACATGCCATGCAATCATATTATTTGGTATCCAATTGTTTTCTGCAAACTCCACTTCTAATATCGTTTAAAAAATGCAATCTTATGACAAAGCAGCAAAACTATGATGGCCTATCCAGATTAAATCCTACATATAATTGATCCCAAAAAAATCCCTGCAATTGTCATATTATTTTCTCTCTGAAACCAAATTGGATTCAAGAATTCCACATCACATTACTGGGACAAAACATCCAACCATTTCATAATACAATCATGCCAATGCAGGCCACATATTTGTTGGCATATCCTGGAGTTCATAATATTTCGGGGAGAAGCAATCTTCTTAAACTTCAAAAGCCACAAATTCCAAAAACCCCCAAATACACGCTATCCAAAAAATTGATGAAATAACTTTGGCATAAGTTTGCATATATCCGAGCAGATACTAACACAAATAACTTTGGTCTAATTTAAGCTAACAACAATCGAATACATATATATCCGTGCATATACTAAGACACATAGAACTTAAGTTTGCATGTATGCAAAGATTAAAGGTTCAGTTCAACAGACCACTCAGACTACCAAAATAGTGCATTATCTTCCGACAAAAAGCTACACTAGTATAATACTCATCCTGCCATCAATTAATTAAATGTCCATATGCAGCAAAGTTAACTAGAGCAAATAAAGGAAGATTGCAATGGAAAAATTTCTTCATACAGGTGATATTGGAATTGGGCTCAATGGGCTGCTCGGAATGTGCAAGCCATAGCTTTGCATGCTCCACACACTTCTCCAACGATTTCTTGTGGGACAAACTTGAGTTGACTGGCCGCGGTATCAACAACCGACTCCCAAGCTCTGAAATCAAGTCCAAATTCCATTCCTTCAAAGGACCCCCCGCAGCATCATCATCCTTCAACTGATCATAAGTTAGAAAGCAACTCCTCTCATGCGTCCTCGTAAGTATGTTATCTTCGTAACTCATTAAAGTCTTTACATCAAAAACACTCCCGAAATAGATCAAATGAAGCATATCAGAGACATTGTCTACACTAAAGTTTTCGTTTTTGTTTCCTCCTAATTTTGTATCAGTTTCTTCCTTCCTTTTCTTCTCCAAAGCTATCCAAACTTCTCGAGTTAGGGCTTGCAAGAGGGGCTGACGGAGCTTCTCGAGCTGGTCAATGCGGGCGAGAATGGAGGATTTGGAGCGGAAGGTTTCCTCCTGTTCTTTGTTTAAGGTTTTGCCTTGGGAGAGGGATTCTTCCATTTGAGATATGCGTTTGAGTTTTTTGCGCAAAGCGCGGATGCGTTTGTAGATTAGGTTGAGGACTGGGCCTTCATTGGCGAAGGCGGAGGACGAGGATGCCGCCATTTGATGGTGGTGGAAGGGTTTAGTGGGGGGAGGGGTTTTAGGAAACATAAGAAGCGGAGAGGCGGGTCGGTCTGGGTTTAAGGAGACTCTTTTTGAATGGTTTCCTACCGACCCAACATCAGACAAGTGTCCCCCTCTCGTTTCGTATTTTCTTCCCTTTTTCATTTTCTCAAGTTTTGACAACTGTCCTTAATCCCCAGTCTCCTTTTTGCTAATCTTGGTTAAGTAAATTTGGATCCACTTAAGACTTTTACACAGTAAACGAGCTAGGTGAACTCAAAATTCAAATATAAAAGCCATTTTAAGTTATTTCCTCACTCAAATCTACACCGTCGTGACAAGATTTCACTCTAATTTCTTTGTTGGAAGTGAAATTATGCTTTCTAGTAATAATGAATCGGATATAAGAATAGCACTAATGAGTAGTAATTTGGGACCGATGCATTTAAATTGAAATTTCAGTTTTACAATTTATGTTAGTTGATCTGCAAATTTATTCTCATGAACATTAGTTAAATTCAAATAGGTACTTTAACATGTTCATTCTGACAAACAAAACATCAATCAGATCTAAATTAGTTGTTTTCCAAATTAATTCCAAAGGAACTCACAAAAATTACGAAATGGCAGCATAATGAATAGGTTAAATGGCAGCATAAGGGATTCCAGGAAAGATGAAAGATGCGAGAACACACGGTTAGTGTAAAGGAAACAATCATGTGTGATACAAGTTAAATATGTTTGTCGGGTGTCACTGATCTATGAATGTGACACAAAGTGGTACATTATATTGGAACAAATGATCCTTTATGGGTATCATAGCTTTAAATATACCATTAAATCTAAGACGACCACTTGAGATAGAGAGAGGGGGCGTAGGAGATTAAATAGGAGGGGCAGTTGTTTTTCTTTGAAAAGACAAAAAAAAAATCCCTATGCTCTAACTAAAAAAAAAACCGTATCTATTAGTTTTTTTTTTTTTTTTTTTCATTTGTTTTGAAAATCAGACTAGGGATCCTCTAAGGTGACTCTCAGCCGTTGAGAGTCACTTAGTTGTTTGTTAAATGTATGGCACGTACGAACCCCCTCTTAATTCAAATTACCAAAGTATCCCTTAATTAAATTAAAATCTTTAATTTAAAAAAAAAAATAAAAAATAGCCCAAAAATCAATCCACCAACCAAACCCTAACCCAAAACCACCGCCGCCGCCGCCTAGCCTCACCACATCAAACCGCCATTGAAGTGCAGAGAAAGAGAATAGCTCACCACCGCACCCACACCTGGGGTCGGACCAGAACCTCCCTAGCCGTGGTCGGACCAGAACAGCAGCGAGACTTCGCCGCCATTGTTGGTCGCGACAAGAACCTCCACCACGTACCAAACCCATACAAAAAAAAACCCGTACCAAACCTTCAGACTGAGGTCGGCGGCGGCCTAGGAGTTTCTCCTCAGGCCGTCGTCGCCATGGAATCGGTGATCCCAGGTCGTCTCCGGCGACCTGGGAAAGGGAGAGAAAAAAAAATTAAAATGACAGGGGCAAATCGAAAAAATAAGAAAGTGTAAGGGGCATTTTGGTCATCATGGTGTGTACATTATTTTGGTGGGTACATACACACGTACAAGGCGTACACAATTTTACACTAAATACTCTTGTACAATAAAGAGTCATAATATACTGTCCCATCAGACTAACCCATCTCTCTCAAGAATATGGTGCATATTTTCAATTATATTAAAGAGAAGAGGGGTATATTGTCAATTTAATTAAAGAACAAAGGGTAAAACTAAGTGTTTGGAGGTAAAATTCTCATGTCGAAAGTAAATTGTGAACAACCACTTGCAGTTTTCGCGTTTGAATCACACGGATATTTTGGGGGATGTAACTGGCACTGACTTAAGAACACATGGGATTTTTTGGATTTAGACAAAGCATAGAGATGTTTTTGTCTTTCGCTCGTTTTTCTTTGGGGTTAGATGTGAGAGAGAGAAAATGAGCTTTTGGTAAATTATCTAGCCTCGGTTAACCAGTTAACAATAAAAATTAGAATGAATTGTAAACAATAGAAAATTGGATGTTGGGGATATTAAGACCGGTGGTCTTGTCCTTGTGTAGGATCAAGTCATTGTTTATGTTATAACACGAAAAGAAACTTAGTTAGGTAAATGAAAAGTCAATTGCTTATCAAATAGTTTTATTATTTTTGTAAACAACAACATACTCCTACTATATTTATATTAATTTATTTATTTGATTATTTTGGTTTTATATAGAATACTTTATGAGAGTTGAGGATTTTTTTCTTCCAGTTTTTACAATAGTTAACTTTTTAATATTGAACATTTATAAAAAAATTTAGGGACCCAAAAATTTGTCTGAGGTACACAAAACCTAGCCCAAAAATCAGATTAAGAAAAATTACATTTTTGTGAAAAATTGGCGCAAAATTGTTGAAAATAGTACCCTAAGAGGAAGTCGTTTGAATCTTTTTTTTATCAGAATTCAGAAAGGGATAAAGAAATTGTAGAGAAAGTGTTGAAGTTACCTACAATGCTCATTTGCTCGATGAAGACGGGATTTCTCCAATTCTGAAGATTAGGGGTTTGAATGATACCGGTAGTTATTAGGTTCGGTTATCAAGTCATGTTTTGTATTTTTTATTTTCTTTTCCGTTTTTCTTTCTTTGTTTTTCCCGCTTTCTCCTTCTGTTAAGTGGCTTATAAATAGGACTCATAGTTTGTAATTTAAATTCATTCGACTCTAATGCTAGTTTAATTTTTCTGCAAATCTCTTTTTCTTCATTGCGCATCTTCAGTGCAAGTTTTCTTCAACAATTCTCAGTTTCAATTCAATGTTTTACAATTTATGATCTAATAAAGATTAATGGAGTAGTAAATATAAACGAGATCAAGAAGTATGTATTTGTCAACTAGAACTAACAAAATGATGTGATTTGAATATAACACCACAATCCATAAAAGTTCGGATCAGTTTGGTCAAATCCAATATGAGCAAATAAAGTCTACCTAATAATACAGTAAATGTATGAAGTCTTCTCATACAAACTTGTTAGTCGAGGGCTTTTTATTCCTCGTATGATGATTAACAAATGATATATTCGTCTAAAGGCCCAAGATAAATGTTTCAAGATTAAAAAAAAACGCTCAAGCTCAAATTAAAGAAAGGCCCAAAACTGAAGACAACCAACACCCGTGGAAGAGCCCATAAAACCTATATTGCAAGTCATGTGACATCGGATTCGTCGTGTTCAGTCTGAAAAAGACCAAAATGAAACAAATAACTCTTAGCAGGGACTAATGTGAGAAAAACATTAAGAGAGACGACTCTGTAAAAAAAGTAATGATAAAGAGGACCATTAGTGGTGTTTACCAGTATTATTATTATTAATGTACACGCATAATCACACATTAATATATACCTTAATTTAAACATTATTGATAAGCTATAAACATGTCCAAGTTTTTTTATCCAATGTCTTTGCTATCATTATATACTATCAAAACCAAAATAATTGAAAAGAAGCACGAGCACACGCATTTACATAATCTAATTGTAGCGTGCATAAACATGAACATATGTAGTTGAAGTGCTCTTAGTGATGTCGACCCACTTACATCCAAGTTCTTTATCAATTAGTTGAAGTTGGTTCCAAAGAAAATATTAGGCTAAATTACACCTTAAGTCTATCAAGTATTAAGTATTTTACACTTATTTTCCTCGTATCAAAAAAATTACACTTAAGTCCTTCTTGTATAAAATGTGTCACACTGATTAGTTTTTTTGCGGTTGCCCGGCGAAAATGTAATCACGAAACTGCAACACATATTCAAATTTAAATTTTGTTAGACATGAGATGTTGAGTTGTAGTTTCGTGATTGCATTTTCATCAAAAAATTGCCCCAAAAATAATCGATGTTACACATTTTATATAAAAGGAACTGAAATGTAAATATTTATGTAAGGGATACATTAGCGTAAAACACTTTATACTTGAGACCTTAAATATGATTTATTCAAAATATCAATTAGCCTTGCCAAAATCAAGAGAATGCAAAGGGAATAGGACAAATGATCCTCACGTTAAAGTGTAGCCAACAAGTTGCTGTCATTTTATACTTTTCTTTTTTCATAATTAATGTGAGTTCCAAAGTTTCATGTATTCTCATTGTTTAATGTGAGTTAATTATTTTAGAAGCTATCCCAACTTATTATCATTCAAGAAAGTGGGCTTCCTTTCCTTGAAAAAACTTATATTATTACAAATAGTATAAAAAATAATTTTAAAAAGAAAGTCTCCCTTCTATTAGTTGTCTGTCGCACACTTTAATTCACATGTTTTTTCAATGGACTTTTATTTATAATAAATTGGGAGGATTCATGTCTAATTCAACCGACACATTTAGGGCCTGTTTGTTTGACGTTTTTCAAAAAAATTTCGTGTTTGAGAAATGCCAAATAAACATGTTTTCTATTTTCTCAAATAAATTTTTCATCTCTCAATTTTCTCAAACTATTTTCTCAAAAGCCAAACAAACAATAATTTTTTTATCTCTAAGCAAAACCTATACAAACTCTACACTGATTTGACATAAAATAACCTATCTCTTACACCATTTATCTCACATAACAAATATGATTTGACATAAAGTCTTACACATCTTACACCTACAACCTCACTCTTCCAAAAAAACCTACACCCACTTTATTTCTCAAACCACTCTCTCAAAATCCAAACAAACAACATTACGTAAATCGAGATTATTTCACAAACATCCACTACTCTCCCAAACACCAAACAAACAGGCCCTTAGACTTTGATCGTAATTTTAAAATTATTGAATAACATATACTAGACTTTCCTCAAGTTGATCATAATTTTAGAGCATTGTATAATAAGTTCTAGATGTATCGTATACACAAAATTACCCTCACTTGGGCTAATTTCCATTAGACTAAACAAAGAAAGAGAGAAAGAAAATGTATGAGTATTTTTTTAGTATATGTAGCAAATCTAAATGAGGGCGTTTGAAAGTTGAAACTGTTATGAGCTGGAGCAAGTATTTTTCTAAAGGGTGGGTAGCCAGAGAACCAAGAACTGGCCGGAAAATAATTTGGGTCGCCAGGAAAAAATAGAATTATGATTACATTGTATGTTTGTGAGAAAATCTGAAAATTAGGTTAAATGAAACGTCACTATAATAGTGTGTGTATGTGTGAGAAAATCTGAAATTTATACCTTAATTCATCTTACAAATTGTATTATTATTATCATTATTGTACACGCATCATCACACATTAATATATACCTTAATTTAAACATTATTGACAAGCTATAAACATGTCAATGTTTCTTATCCAATGTCATTTACTATCATTATAAATTAAAAAATTATATTGTCAATGAGTGTTTTCAAGTTGTTACATTATATTTACCTGTGGACACCTTTTATTTTAATATACACAAATTAAAAGTACATTTTTCAATCATGAAATTATTTACGAATAAACAATTAATAAATGAAAGTGGAGAATGTTAGACATATTGTAAAAACTGCACCAATTTTAATAGACCGGCCGGGAGTGCAAATTTTAAACTTTTTGAAATGAGTTTTGAGCAAAAATACTCAAAAATTGCAATGTCGGGTTGTGCTAAAAAATGACTTGCATCACAATAAACTGAATTTGCTTCCCAGCGAACAAAACATTTGGCTCAGTGCGCTGTCCAGTCCATTGAGCCAGTGCAGACTGTATTTCACTTCCATCACCTTTATAATTATGTAAAGAAGGAAATTTTGTAACTCAGTAAGAAAACACTTCTGCTTACAAATCAGATTATGTGCAAAAGCACGAAGAATGCACATCAAGTAACATAGTATATAACATTACATGAAGTTTTACACACCAAATGAGTTACAGAAGTAGTTAAACCATTTCTAATTGGAGAGATGTGACATAGAAACCATCATTCAAGAGTACGAAGGATACAAGACAAAATGAGCAAATGAATAAGCAATATGCATTTTCTCGAGACGAGGACATAACATTCCAGTAACTTAATTCCTTCTCGTACATGAACTGGCCAATAATTTATTAGAAATATAAAAACCATGAATCTGTAAACAAGATATAATAATGCATAATACCAATCTACCATGTGCTGTTTTTCTAGTTAAATGCCTCGTAAATTCAAGGCAGTTTTGTTTATTGGAAGGAAAAATGTCGTTCCAACTAAACAGGGCCCTCAAAGGTTACTTGTGCTTTTAGTTAAAGACAATAAAATATAGGTATGTCACCATCCCATTATAATTTTATAATTAAGTGACATGATTAATCATTAAAATAAGCATATCTACGTTTCCCATGAATCAGACCAGGGGAAGCAAACAATAGGCATTGAATAGCTAAACAAATTATTCACATGAAGATATATGATCTTTCATGTAAATTTACATGCCTCAGCTAATATGCCAGGGACTAAGATATCTCAGAAGTAAGCATAGTTCAGGGTTTTTTGAAAGTTAACCTCCCTGTGAAATAAAAATAGGCAATTTAACTCCCTGTGAAATGAAATAATGAGCAATTTACCTCCTTGTGATATAAAAATAGGCAATTTACCTCCCTATGAAATGAATAATGAGCAATTTAACTCCCTGTGATATGAATTAATGAGCAATTTACAGGGAGGCAATGTGCTTCTTTTATAAAAACACAGGGAGGTATCTTGCCATTTTTCTTATCACAGGGAGTTAAATTGCCTATTTAGAATATCACAGGGAGGTATTTTGCCCTTTTTAGAATATCACAGGGAGGTATTTTGCCCTTTTATTTATCACAAGGAGTTAATTTGCCTATTAAGAATAACACAGGGAGTTAATTTGCTATTCACTCCATAGTTCACTTGTAATAAGACCTGAATACCATCCCCATTCAAAATAAGACAAAGGTAGAAAATTTCAGTGTCATAAACTTAGTGTCTCTTCTGTAAAAAAAATGGTAAAATTTACAAAATCTTTGGCATCACGCATTGAATCTTTTAAAGTAAAACTAGAAATACTTCCAATTAGATTATAATGGGTTATTCAAAAGTAAATCAACGGATTTAGGAAAAATCCTAACCCAAACTGAATTTCGTCATACCAAATCGATCACTTGAGTAATAATTTCCCAAGGATCTGGACACCATAAAAATTCGGTATGTTTCCAAATTCCTCTCTACGCTTAGGAATAATCAAGTGGATGAAAAATTGTTCATTACTGCAATTAAATTACTTAAATTTGGCATAATCCTCTGTATTTTCTAATTAAAAAAAAAAAAAAAAGAGGAGGCACAATACGGAGTATATTCTCTGATGGAATGAGAGAGAAGGAAGAACAAACTCTCAGTATCCAGTTCAATGGCCTTGAAGGTTGCACCGATCTCAGTCAACAATTTCTTCACGGACACACGGAACGGACAGTAGCTTTTGCTGCAATGAAAAAAACACACACATCCATAAATAATTCATAAAAACAAATTTTCACCTCGAAAATCAGATAAAAATTAATATGCAACATATATATATAGAAAATAGAACCTGAAAACGGCGACAGCATCTGAAGAAACGATTTCCTTAGCCTTAGCAAGAGCCATATCTTTGATTATTTAAAATCCTAACACAGTAATTCGACCTCAATTAAAATGTGAAAAGAAAGTATGAAGAAATGATTCTGTATTATATTATAACTTATAAGTGTCAAGGCGGACAGTGAACAGTGCCCACCATTTTCCTTTCATTTTTTTTTTCACATTTAATCATTACACGGCGTCGTTTCTTTATTTTTCCAGAAAATTGTTCTTGTTCTATTTTCTTTTTGCTTTTAATATAATGCCACCATTTTCCTTTTCATTTTTTTTTGCACATTTAATTATTAAATGGCGTCGTTTCTTTATTTTTTCAAGAAAATTGCTCTTGTTCTATTTTCTTTTTGCTTTTACTATAATGCTTCTATTTATGGTCAGTTTGTAATATGTGGGACCCATGTAATTTTTTATTTTCTTTTGCGGCTTGATAATCCAAACAAATGAAAAAAGGAAACTCAAGTTTCTCTAAGGCCATCTCCAATGGAGAGGGCTAGCCCCGGGGCTCCGGAGCCCCGAGCCAGCCCCCCCCCCCCCCACCCCCCCCCCCCCCCCCGAGCCCTGCCTGGTCGTCTCCAATGGTAGGGCTCCGGAATAGAATTAATTCCATTTTTTTCCTTTGCCCACTCTCACCTATTAATATTATAGTTTTAATTTTATTTTTAATATTAATAATACTAATAATTATTTACATCTTGTAATTAAATTATTAATTATATTAAAATATTAAAATTAAAGAGAGTTCGGGTGAATGAGAAATTAATTTCATTTTCTTTCCTTGCCCACTATCATCTATAATTAAAATAAAATTTGATAAATATAAAATTCATTCGGGTTTTTCTGGAATTAGATTCTACTCCGTGAGTAGATTAAAACGGTATATCGTGTGTTCAAATCGGAGTTCGGGTGAATGAGAAATTGACACTCAAAAATCACCTCTTGAAATGGAAGAAAAGAAATGCAATTGGCATTTATCCCACATTGGAAGTGGAGTGAAAAAACTTGAGGTTTATATATACGCGACCTGCGGACACGAATGCAGTCCAATTCTCTAGCTTTCGGACAAGCCCAATTTTTAATTTTTATTATTTAGAACTTATTAAATGCAAAAAAAAATTATCTATACTAACAAATTTAAATTAATTGCAATTCTAATAAATTTAAAAAAAATTAATTTTATTATATTAAATAATCAAATTAAAAATTGGTGACTACGTATATTTATTAAATATATACAAAAAAATATCATAACACATTTTATTAAATAATTCAATTCTACAAATTTAATTTAATTAGGGGGAAATTTTAATTTTATTAAAAATTACTTTAAATAACAAATTATATATATATAAAACAAAAATTAATTAAACAATTAAAAGAAAAAAAAAACGAACCAGTCAGGTGCCGCCACTTGGCGGCACCTGACTTAAAGAGGGGCGTGTTTACACGCACCCCTCTTCTTCTCCAGGTCGCCCACAAGACCCGGGGCTGGGCGCAGGGCTCCGCCCAGCCCTGCGCCCAGCCCGTTCCGCCCCGCCTGCCGCCCCGCCCCGAGCCCAGCCCCCACTGGAGACGCTTCCCTTCCCGCAGCCCCACCCCGCCCCTAGCCCGGCCATCTCCATTGGAGATGGCCTAATAAGCTACCTTATGTGAATCATCAGCCTTATCTCTCCACTCTTCCCAACACAAGACTTTTCAATTATCTTCTCTCTTTTCCTTCTAACCTTAAATAATATCTCCTCCATTGATTTTTCATTTTTATGCTGCCTTTGATTTCGGCAGCTACGGGATTCAATTTGGTTCCCGGTGAAGGAGGTGGACTGGCGGCGTCGACGCGGTTGTGGTGGTGGGTTGTAAGTTCAATGTTTTTCGAAAAGTTCAGTTTCTTCCCAAATCGAAATCGTCAAAATTGATAAAGCAGCCATTCAGTCTAGTGGGAGAAAAGCGGTTACCAACTTTGACCCTTCTAACTATGAGAGAGAGATAAACACTCTTCCGGAGATGGAGGTATAGGATAAATTATCTATTCCACTTCTTTTATCTCTTTCTATTGTTTTTGATTGTTATCAATTTGTCTAGCTTATTAAAGATGTATTTATGGTTTTTTAGGCAACACTGATATCAAATCAAGTGGCAATTCTAAGATTACAGGTGAGTTCTCTATTAGACGGAGTAATTCTTGTTTCTTGTTTATATTCGTGTTAGCATTTTGGTTTGGTGAAAAAATTTGCTTCTAACTTTGTTCCTTTTTGTGCAGGCAGTTTTACAGGCATGGATTATTACCTTACCTTACTTTTCCTTTTTCATTTAATATTTTTTCTGATTTTAATTTCTTTAATTAATTTTGTGTTTTTTTTTGGCTGCTAATGTTTCCTATTTTGTCCAGTAACCTCATATGTTTTTGGATCTAATGTTAACATTATGTTAGTTTATTACTTCTCCGTTGTTAACTCTCATTTTGGTGAAGGTTTTTTTTTTTTTTTTGGATGTTCCTGCAGATAATTCACAAGGGTATATATGAAGATGCACCTATTCTTAGGCCAATAAAAAGGTTTGAATCCCTGTTTAACCTTGACATATAAACTTGAAATGACGTGTGTTGAAATTTATCTATCTTATTTCTTAGTTTTATTGTTATTCTGGTATAGCTAAGACACAACATTTCAATCTATGCTTCTGGAAATTGGAACGTGTTGAGACTGAGCATAGAAGATGTTGTTCTAGCAAAGAAAATTGATAGTCCCTCCAGACAAGACTGTATAGGTATGTAGTTATGTCATTTCCAATTTTTTTTTTTTTTTTTAATATCTTTCTTGAAAACTTAAATTGTGTCTTGCTTGCTTGCTTGGGAAATGATGAAATAATTATGCTATTTCATCTATTGTTATTCATTGCATTATTATGTATCACTTAAATTTAAATATACTTTTTTGGTTCTCTCACCATTTTGTCTTCACTTTTTTCGTTGTTTCTTTGATATTGCAGGGTTCTTGTTGGTGGTTATTCCTCTTATTAACTTTTGTGGGTGTTTTTAATTTCAGAATAAGGTTCACAGTAGTCTTCTTCTCCACAAGATACCAAGGTGAGGTTTATTTCCCAGATTACCTTTATTTCCCCTTTCATATCTTCTTAATTAGTCAGAGGGCTTATAACTATTTTTCACTTTTAATGTGTTACTACTTCATTGGTTGATTTACTAATTTTGATAGGGTTTTGTTTATACCTGTTTACCTGTTTATTTTACCTTTTGACCTGACTGAGTTTTTTCTTGTGCCAAAGAAACACACTTGAGGTGTGTCTTAGAGGTGTGGATCAGAGAGATATGGCTAAAGAGAGTAGAGTAGGAGAGAGACTACCTGAGAGAATAACGGAACTAGGGTTATTGCCGTGGTGGCATGTGAAAGCAGATGCAGTGAGGCAACCATCGTCTGTGGTGGTGATTTCTTCTACATTTTTTTTGTTTTTGGTATTTTTTATTTAATTCTTCTTAGATCTAATTATTGATTCCGATTGGATTTAGATTATTATTTTAATTTTTTATTTTGATTTAATTCTTCAATTCAGCAAATATTTTGGTTATAATCTGAAAGAGCAAGTGGCGACTATCATGGTTGTACTGACAAGGCATATGGAAAAGCTATATCAGATGCAAAGATATACTCAACTGCCCTGTTCAAATAACAAGTGATGGAATACCTTTTTGCCTGGGATCTATCAACCTCATAGATAGAACATATGCGGCTCAATCAAACTTTAGCAATCTGGCTACAGATAACCCACACCTTAACATACAGGGTGGAGTTTTTGCCTATAACTCACATGGAGCCAAATTCAGAGCTTGAGGTGTAAGTGAAACTTCAAACCTAAAGTTATTATGTATTGTGACTTCTTGAAGCTAACATGTTACCCCTTTTTTGTGTTGTTTTTCTGGGTGCAGGTTGGAACCTCCAAGAACACTTGGTTGTACTCTAAAGCCATATCAGAAGCAAGCTCTTTTCTGGATGTCTGAAATAGAGTATGGTTCAAGTGTGAGGGAAGAAGTAAGAGTCTTCATCACATAAATTATTTGAGCTCAAAATTTTTGATCTTTGCAGACGGGCCCCGACAATTTACGTAAACATTTTCTCTGGTGAAGCTACTACCCGATTTCCAACTGCAAAACTGACTGCAAGAGGAGGGGCAAATCTATGACTAATTTATATTACTATTATTATAAAAAGATAACATTTTATGTATATTATGACAGTAATTTCATTTTTTTAATGATTGATTAAGTGATTTGAGTTTTCTCTATTTTATTGGACGTGGAAGATAATAATTCGTATTGTTAACTTTCTTGATGATGGTATATGCAGATTTTGGCTGATGCAATGGGACTTGGAAAAACTGTGATGACAATTGCTTTGATACTTGCTAGAAGAGGCAAAGGTTACCCTAAGAATGAACGAGTTGTCATGGCAGAGGAGGATAGTAAAGTAAAAGGTAGTACCCTCATTGTATCTCCTATGCTTTTATTAGGTCAATGGAAGGTTAGTGACCTTATGTATATAGTGTTGTATTTAACTTGCTTTTTCATGGTTTTTTTTTCCATTCAAATCAAGAAAGCCAATGAGCTATGCTTATTTGATTTTGACATCTTTGTTATGTTCCTTAGGATGAGCTTAAAAACCTGTTCAGTTTCAAATAGCATATCTATCTTTGTTCATTATGATGGGGATAGATCCAATGATCCTAGATATATCGCTACTTGATGTAGTCTTTACTAAGTATGGTGTCTTAAGCTCAGCCTATAAAATTGTAAGCCTTCATAACTTAAGAAACGAAAAAGAACCTCTTATTTACTCCATTATATATCAATTTCCTTTATATATATTTTTATGTTAACAGGATTCAATGGCCAGTATTTTTCATAAAGTTGAATTGCATAGAGTGGTTTTAGATGAAGCTCACACTATCAAATCATATAAAAGTCTAGGTGCTCAAGCTGCCTTTGGTTTGTCCTTGTATTGCCGATGGTGTATTACTGGAACTCCTATTCATGTATGTTAATTCTTTACAAATTCCCTTCCTTTCTTACTAAGATTATAAACTCTAAATATGATATGAATATATAACTTTATTTATGCAAAATGATATGGAAGATCTATATAGCCTTTTGTGCTTCTTGCGAGTTGAGCCATGGTGCAATTGGGCATGGTATAAAGTTAATACTGAGTGCAGTTTATTTGCATTTTTGCTTTATGTCAAACCATCCCACATAGATTCATTTCATTATTTTTGACCATTTGTTGGTGGAGCAAGTTGATTCAGAGGCCTTATGACAACGGTGATCAGTAAAGGGCATTCTCAGGCAGTTGATGCTTAGGAAGACAAAGGAGTCAATGGACAAAGAAGGAAGGTGACCATATATTTTCTTTGTCGACTATTTTGTAGTTTTGTTGCTTCACGTTGTTGATAATGCATATTGGGATTATATGTATAGGCCAATCCTTGTACTTCCACCGACTGATATCAAAGTAAGTAGCTTTGCAAAACAAATACTATCATCTTATTATCTTTAGATAACAATGTTAACACAATTACGTTATAAAAACAGGTCCAATTTGGCCAACTACTTTCCGAAGGCAAAGTTCTTCATAACTATGCAAATATTCTCGAGCTGCTACTTTGACTGAGGAAGCGCTGCAACCACCATCTCCTTGTCATGAAGTGAGAACAATTTATTTTCTTTCAAAAGTAGCAATTCCTTCCCTTCTTATATTAAGTTTTCTAACATATATATTTATATGACTCCCAGCTCAAGAAAAGGTGATACAGAAGAATATGCAGACCTAAACAAACTAATGAAAAGATTCATACTTAATACTCCTAATTCATCTACCCAAAAAGGCCCTTCTCGAGCATACGTAGAAGTAGTCGAGGGTCTAAAAAACAGTGAAAATGCATAATGTCCAATTTGCCTCGAGGCAGCTGAGAAAAGAACTTGTAGAACAAATTAACCATTTTTAAGATATCTGCTTACCCTGATTGATTAGGAGCTAGCTAGCTAGCTCAACAAAATTCTTTACTTTAGGTTGGTGACAACCTTTTAATGCCACTTTTTATTTTCTTTTTGCCATTAGTGTATTCTATTATCTGGTCAGGAAATATTGAAGTTGGCGTAGATGGAAACTAATGAGCCCCAAAGCAATGCATTGTAGTGTTACGACTTTGGTATTTGCTATTTACATTTTCTTTGGGGGTGAAATTTGTGATAGGAGTGTTTCTTTAGCTATTGGTGGCCATTTTCTGTTGAATCTTACAGATAAACGATGTATAGTTTGAGAGTGTATAGCTCAAGAATGTTTGACATTGAGAGTGGCATGGCTTGTTGAAATTATATGCTTTGCATATTTAAGTGTAAAAGCTCAAATTTTATGATAGAGCCTTGTTAAGTGCAAAAATGTTGAGGAATTTAAATTATGTTTTTAATTTGCCACAACATTCTTATTTAAATAAAATTATATATTATGCTCTCGTATGGGATATTAAATTGGACAATATAGTGGCGTGGAGCAATTAACCTAGTATATATATAGGTGGAGCAATTAACCTAGTATATATATAGGTGGATTGGGAATTTTGTAATTAAGTAATGAAGTGGAGGGCAAAAAAGTGTATGGGCCAATTTTAATGATGCTTTGGCCCACTATTCCGATTTTATTAATTATGGTTTGTGGACCATGATCCATTATTCTGTGCAAGTTGCTGGCCGGCCCGCAAGTTACCCATACGATGTGCTTTGGTCGACGAATAACACTAGTCTTACAACAATATTATTTGGGTGTATTTAGTCATTTCCAATTATTCAATCATTATATTTCATTTAATTTTAATTTTCATTTTCTCCACTATCACTTAATAATAACTATAATAATAATAATAATAATAATAATAATAATAATAATAATAATAATAATAAATAGTCTGAATGGTGGTCGTATGTAAACGACGTTTTGCCGTGTGTAATCGTAATAATTTAGGTATATATCTATGAACCCAAGTGTTTCAATATATAAATGTTAATCGTATTTAATTTAACAAATTGTATTTAAAATTTCATAAATCGTATTTAATTTAATATTTGTACATTTGGTATGCTAAATTAAAACTTTTAAAATATAATATTCTAAATTTAAATAATTTAAGGTTATAATAATAATGTTAATTAAATTTAAGTTTCTCAAATCATATTTAAGTTTCTTACAGTGTTATTAAATTTTAAACAATTAATGTTAAGTTTATTAAATTGAAGTTAAGTTTTTTTAAAGTTTGATTTTTACTAATAAAATTAAATTTAAGTTTCTTAAATAAAATTTACATTTTTAAAAAGAAATTAACTTTTTGAAAATAATACACAAATTAAAGTTAATTTAAAAAAAATATTAAATAAAATAAAAATAAAGGAGAAGCAAGCAGGTGGCCGACAAGTGTTGACCATCCACTTGCTGGGCAGACGCGTCCCTTGCAGCGAGGGATATTGGGTTGCCTTGCCCCATCCCCTGGGCAGTGGATGAACCAACACCCATCCACCCCTCAAGCCTTCCCCCTTCCCCCCCTTTTTCTTCATTTTTCTTCAATATTTTCCCATTTTCCTTGGCTTCCCCTTCCCCTCTTGTCATTAGAGATGGCCTAAGTATGTAGATTTTAACGGTTCTTGATTGGTGCTTGAAAATGCACTTAAATTGTTCTAATTTTCCAAATAAATCAAGTGTTAATTTGATATTTTCATGAAATTATTAGAAATTATTGTGATTAAAAAATATTGAGTTTTGATTTATTTTTATAGGAAAATAAAATATGAACCCCGGAATATTTAGCTTTCTCAAATTGTACAAGTACCAAAGACATGAGTTGAAGCAAGGAAAGATTCAAGGAAGTCAAGTAGTGCAAGAACAACAAATAAGGAATCTGTCAGAAATATTGCTGCTCATTCCAAGGACTATAACTCTCGTAAGGAAACTCCTATGAAGCTGAATTTTGGATATGTTATAGAGGAAGGAGTTAGCTATGCTAAGGACTTTACGGATCTGGATTTGGAATTCGGAGCACAAAGATATGTATTTTTCAAATATGTCGCGCAGATCAGAATTTACCATCCACGGGAAACGCGATTTTTGGTCCTAAAGTGATTAGGAAACTTGCCTAAGGGTGAGTTTGGCCTAGCGATTCGAAAATCAATTATAGGAGAATTAATTTTACTAAAATGGATTTTGGCAATAATTGATTATGATAAAATTCAATTATAAAATAATTGCTTTTGGATAATAGCTTTTGCAAAAGTAACACTTTAGTAGCTTCTAAAATAAGTTGATTTTTAGCTTCTGGAGATTCCAAAAGTGATTATGATATTAGGGGCCAAACACCATTAAAATCACGATTGACTAAAAGCAATTTCTATAATTGGGGCCAAGCACTTCAAAAATCACAATGGAGGTCTAGAAGTGCTTTTAAGAGCTCCCACCGCTGGGTCAAACTCACCCTAAGTCCTTTCTATACGAGGATTATGCCTCCTAAACATCTTCATACTCAATTTCTACCTCCTAAACATTCTCCTACTTGAATTAGGCCTCCTTAACATCTATATATAGTCCTAGAATTACACATCTTGGAACACACAATTCTTAGTCTTAGTTACAATTCTCTCTCAAATTATTATCATATTTTCTCTCTAGAACTTGTGATAATGATTAGCAAATTAGGCTAAGAGTTATTTGGTGAGGTTAGAGATGAACTTATATGCATAGTGATCTTATTTGGATTCGATTCTTCAAGGTTTTGTAAGTTTTATAAATTTGAGTAATTTACTCTTCTTCAACTATTTTCATCAACTCTTATGTTAATACAATTGTTTTATTAATTTTCATATAAATCTAGTCAAGCTCTTTTTATGTGAGAATCTTTATGATATAATTATATTGATATAAGTCATTCGTTTTATGGGTAGTCTTTTAATGCAATATGCCTTGGTATATAGTATGTTTTTGATTTCTCATAAGATGATATTTTGTGCCAATTCTAAAAGCAAGAAAAATATTTACTCAAATACATTAGAAATCATATGTTTTTCAATTATTTATCTTCCAATTGATTGTTTGGGATGTGAAACTTTCAGTTGAATAATTTTATGAATCAATCCAAATAAGTGAACGAAGCATATAAGGGATTCTTGACATCTTACCGTTTTAATTATCGTATTTTTCAACAACCAAAAATTCACTTTTCTTTAAGTTTTCTTAAAATCAAATCACTTCGTTAATTTAGTTTGTCTATTTATCTCTAAAGCTACTTTGTCTACTAACCTTTTTAGCTTGTTTTAGTCATCTTCTCGTGGAAACGACCGCCCAATCTATTCTACATCAATCGCTTTGTTTCGACAAGTTTGGGTATAATCAGTTCTGCTATTTTATGTAAATTAATAGAATTGGCACTAAAGTATTTTCAATTAATAAAAGTCCTCAAACATATCCATTGACCTATAATCTCGTTAAAACCGTAATTCATTGTAGCATCATCTTCATCATTAAATCATCTTTGTCCTTTGAACATAATAATCAAGAGGTATTAGTTTTATTTTTAATTACATTATTTTCACAAAGCAAACTTTCTGCAGATAATTATAAGTGGACTCAAATATATTATTTAAGATTTTTGGGGGTGAAAATAGACACTTTAAAACCGGTTAAACAAGTTGCCCACACTGTTTCGAAAAGTAAAATTTCTCGAACCAATTAAATTGAGATGTAAAAAATAGGACTTCCTATTGATATTTTCCTTCGTAAAAAAAGTTAGGAATTTATTAAAGTTGATCAAGTGAAATCTAGAAGCATCTCAAATCAACATCATTTGTTCCCCCTGGTCCACCAAATTGTGAAGGTTAAACTTGTCTTTCTCCCTATTTAACAATAAAAGTAAAAAAATAAAAAATCTTAAATGTCATATTTAAAAGAAGAACAAAATTGGTTTCAATTTCTGTAAGAATTGGTTTTTTCTTCTTTTCCTTGATATTATGGATTTATTTTTAATATAAAAGGAAGACAATATTTTATTTTATTTTTGAAGAAAAAGGAAGATAATATTTGAAGAAATATGAAAGGATTAAGGTTCGATTTGAGTATATTTTATTTCGGAGTGAATAGCAAATTAATTCTCCGTGTTATTCTAAATAGACAGTTTAACTCCCTGTGATAAATAAAAGGGTAAAATACCTTCCTGTGTTTTTATAAAAGAAGCACACGATCTTCCTATCGATTTTTACATTTTTACAAGGGGATAAAATACACATTATGCAATATAAAAAGAGTTAAAGTGTTCATTTACTCATATCACATGGAGGTAAATTGCTTATTTATGCATATCACGGGGGGTAAAGTGAGGTAAATATGTTGTCAATGATAAGATTAAATTGGTCATTTTTTTACATGAGATTGAAGTCTCAGACGCATTATAGAGTGTGTGTGCAACACCTCCACTAGTAAGAAAGTGAAATACTCATTATTTCATATTACATGGAAACAAATTGTTGATTATGTCATTTCACATGGAGGTAAATTATCTATTTTCATATCATAGAGAGGTAAATTGTCCATTATACATATCACATGGAGTTAACTTGCTAAGAACCTTTCATTTGGTCATATCAAGTACTGAACTCTATTTGTATCAATGGTCCTGATAAAATTATTGCTGCAAAAATACATGTTTAATAGGGATTAAAGTGAAACAACATATAGTATTATATAAAGTAGGATTTTTTTAAGGGTGATTTACACTCAGACCCCCTCAGGTTTGGGCATATTACAAGAAACCCCCTTTTGTTTCAAAAATTACAGGGACACCCTCTCAGATTTGGGCATATTACAAGAAACCCCTTACGGCGTTAAAAACAAACGGAATTTGATGACGTCAGCAAAAAAATTTTGATTTTCCGAATTTACCCCTGGCTAAATATACCCACAGGGGGTGTCTATGTAATATTATTATACCACAGGGGGTGTCTATGTAATAATATTATACCAGAGGGGGTGTATTTGAAAGATTACAATAACTTCAGGGAGTTAGTTGTAGCCAACTGTCATATTTTAAAAAATGACCGTTGGATGTTACTGTTGACCACGTATTTTGGTTATAAATAGCAGTCCAAATGTTTTTTATTTTCTTTTGTATTTCATCCCACAAATTTGATAATGTCATCATCAAATTCAAGAGGTAGTGTGAGATGCTTTAAATATCGATAATCAAAATATTCATGTGTAGAGTTTGTGAATAATGCACCCATAATGGTTACAGATGCCCGCCAAGATTTAAGTTGTATCATCCCTACAAGTGAACATTTTGATTTATAGTCAAAATATATGGTCAACATAACATCCATTGGTAATTTTTTAAAATATGACCATTGGCTATAAGCATCCCCATGAAATTTATAGTCAAAATATATGGCCAACATTAACATCCATTTGTCATTTTTTAAAATATGACAGTTGGCTACAACTAACTCCCTGAAGTTATTGTAATCTTTCAAATACACCCCCTGTGGTATAATATTATTACATAGACACCCCATGTGGGTATATTTAGCCAGGGGTAAATTTGGAAAATCAAATTTTTTTTGCTGATGTCATCAAATTCCGTCTGTTTTTAACGCCGTAAGGGGTTTCTTGTAATATGGCCAAACCTGAGGGGGTGTCCCTGTATTTTTTTAAACAACAGAGGGTTTCTTGTAATATGCCCAAACCTGAGGGGGTCTGAGTATAAATCACCCTAAAATAATTGGCCAATATAGAAAGATGCGATACCAGATCGCTATGGACTAGAAGTCCACACGCCTGAAGTCGTGAAAACCGATCATTTTGAAATCGTGTAGTATTTGGACTAGTAGTCCACACACCTGAAGTCGTGAAAATCGATTGAGTACAAATGAGTACTTGTACGAAAACAAAATGAGAAAAAAAATTGTGGGAGACAAGGTACGACTTGTTGTACAAGGTTTCTCACAAAGACTTGTAATTATTATGTTGAGACATATTTCCCCGTGATCGACGTAATCACGTTGCGGTATTTAATTAGCTTTGTAGTCTCTGAAAGACTAGACATGCGTCTAATGGATGTAGTTACCGCATATTTGTATGGATCACTTGATAGTGACATTTACATGAAAATTCATGAGGGATTTAAGATTCGTGTAGAACATAATCAAATGTCTCATGGATTATATTCTATTAAACTGTAATGTTCCTTGTACGGGTTAAAACAGTCTGACCGGATGTGATATAATCGGCTCAATGATTACCTTGTAAATAAATGACTCATGAATAATCCAATTTTTCCATGTACTTCTATCAAACGATTTGAAAATAGATTTTCTATCACTGAAGTACACGTGGACAAGTTAGATCTCGTGGGGACTCTTGAAAGACTCACAATAACCGCAAATCATTCGATGAAAGAGTTTGAGATGGAAAATCTCGGAAAAATAATGTTTTGTCTCGGCCTGCAGATCGAGCATTTATCAGATGGAATCTCTGTCCATCAATTGACATTTTATATTGATAAAGCTCATTAATTGAGCAGTCCCATGGTTGTTCGATCTTTAGATATAAAGATAAATTATTTTCCTCCTCCATAGAACCATTAAAGAACTAACTAGTCCTGAAGTACCGTATCTAAGTGCAATTGGAGCCTTAATATATCTTGTAAATTGTACAAGGCATGATATAGCATTCTCGGTTAATTTGCTTGCAAGGTATATCTATGCACTAACAAGAAGACATTAGAATGACGTTGAAGATATATTACACTATTTTCGTGGAACAACTGACATGGGCTTAATTTACTCTAAAGGTTCCAATCCACAAGTGGTGGTTAATTCATACGTTGTTTATCTTTATGATCCGAATAAAAATAGATCTCAAAGTATGTATGTATTTACTTGGGGTGGTGCTACAATATCATGACGATATATGTAACTAATTTTAGCATCCACTTATTCCTACCACTCTGAAATTTTAGCATTGCACGAATGTCGTGAATGTTTATGGTTGAGATCTACGATTTAATATATTCTAGAATGATGTGAGTTGCCTTAAACAAGGAATACATCAATTATTATTAAAAGAAGACAATGTTGAATTATATCGAAAATGACATAAACACATATCACAGAAGTTTTTCTTCATCCACAACCTTCAGAAAAATGGTGATATAGATTTTCATCAAATTCAATCAAGCAACAATTTTATTGATTTATTCACTGAAGCATTGTCGACTACATCATTAAGAAAGTTGGTCCATTAAATAGAAATGCGTCAAGTCGTCAACTTGTGGACCTTGTGTCAGCATCAGGGGGAGCGTGCCATCAATAATAAGTAGCACGCTGTACTCTTTTTCCTTCGTCCAAATTTTGTCCCAATGGGTTTTCTTGGCAAGGTTTTAATGAGGCAGCGTTTCACGCTTATCGATCCCATATGGATGTGTACTCTTTTTTCCTTGTTCAGGTTTTTTCCACCGGGTTTTTCTAACAAGGTTCTTAACGAGGCATATTCCATAAATCATGAACATCCAAGGGGGAGTGTTATAATATATAACATTAGTGGATGTCCATGACATATTTTGTAACTCCTACATGAAATGTTTTATAACCTCCTATTGAAGAATATCATAAATGCCACATTTGAAAGGTTTTGTAACATTGGTATTGAAGGTCATGATGTGGCTATTTAATAGTATTGTAACTCTTGTCTTATTGTATCTTTTTTTTTTTTTTTTTTTTGATAACCCATGTGTTCAAGCTTACACTAGACTAATCCTGGACCCTCAGAACCCTTGCCCTAGAATCCTGAAGGATGATTATTGTATTTTTTTTTAGTCCTATAAATATAGGACATTATCATGTATTGTATACACCAACAAGAATGAATAATATGATATTCACTCCCTCTACTCTATATTGCTCTTTACATTCTACTAGTTACTTAGATTTGTTGTTCCTTTTAGCTTAGTTTTATAACAAGTTCTGCATTTTTGTACTTTAGTGCAGAAAAGTTCCAATATACACTTCTACATGGCCTCTTGTATTTGAGAGTCCAAACCCCTTTTTTTAAGACCCATATAATATATACAAGAGCTCTTGGAGCTCTATTTTTGTGAGAAATTCAATAACACTCTTAAAATTTGAGTTTTAAGAGTGCCGTTGGAGATGCTCTTACATGGATGAATTTTGCCGCAACATTTATAATTTTTAAAACAAAATAATAAAAAATTGATTTAAGAATTCTAAAATCTTAATATTAGACATAGAGGATTCAAATTTATATTATAAACTAAAAGTTTTATCAAAATTATGTCTACCCATATGTATAAGTATTCTTAATCAAATAAACATATCCGAATCCAAATACATATATTTGTTGTTGAATAATATTCACTATACTTATAACGGTTGTTTCTACTGAAAGAAGTTTTCAAAACTTAAACTGATAAAAACTTATTTACGATCAACTATGTCACAATAAATAGTAATTAAATTGATAATTTTATTTATAGAAAAAATATAAGTATATTAGAAAACTAGAATATGAAGATTTAACAGTATATTTGCATTTACTAAAGCTAGACAAATAAATTTTACATAATATATCATTTTTACGATATAGGTCCCCGATAGGGCACCGAAAAGTCTAGGACCAGCCCTGATGGGAATGCATCTGATAAGAAAAATTTAAAAGGAACGAATGTGTAAAAGTCAATCAATAATGATATATATTCCCACTTTTTATTCTGCAAAAATTCGGACCTCTTATCTTAAAATTTAAGGGATGAACAGTGTTATACATTCCCACTTTTTATTCTGCACTACAACAACTCGTTTATATTTGAAGATTCTACTTTTAAACAACCACAACACTTCACTCCAACAGTTCGTTTATATTTTAACATTCTACTTTTAATTATTATTTATATATAAATCATAATGATATATATTTAGTATTTATTTAATATAATAATAAAATTTTAAAAAAATATATATTTCGAAAAAATAATATGAATTTAGATTAAAAAAATCTGAACTATATTTCGAGAATCGTGCAATTTTTGAATTCGAATTTACATTAAATATTTATGCAGCAAAGTACAAAAAAATGTTGTACTTTGCTGCAGAAATCAAAATATAAATTTTGAGAGTCCAAACTTAAAAATTTAAATGACCTTTAAACTATAACATATCCCTTGGAAAACCATTTTTGTGAAAATCTTATAATTTGACTTATAAGAGCTCCCTCGGAGATGGCCTAAGACCATCTCCAACAGACTTACTAAATTCAGACCTCTTATCTTAAAATTTAAGGGGTGAACAATGTTATACATTCCCACTTTTTACTCAGCACTCCAACAATTTGTTTATATTTTAAGATTCTACTTTTAAATAATCCCACCACACCACTCAACTCCAACTTAAACACACTATTTTACTTTTAAAATTTCACTTTGGACTCTCAAATATGAGAGTCCAAACTTATAAAATTTTGATCGTCTTATTTTTTGAAGACTACATTGAAGTATATTTTTTATGCAATTCTTACAAATTTTCTTGTATTTCTTATAATTTGGAACATAGGGACTCCCTTGGATATGATCTAAGAGCCCGAAAATTGCGATGCACTCTATATCAAATCTATACATACAGTACATTCATCAATTGTCTTATCCTAATTATAATTAATAATCGACAGCATAGCTAATTAAGAATTAAACGACACCACTTGAGTTCAAAATTATGCTTTTACAATCTCCCCTCTTAGAGCATCATCAATGGTGTACCAAACTGGGAGCCCAAATTAATTTAGGTCCAAAATTTACTAAAAACACCTCACAGTGGGGGACCTAAAGGAAAGTACAAAATGCACCCAAAACCCATTTACTTCCAATTGAGTCCAAATTTGAGTCCTCAAGATTGTTGAACCCATTTCAGCATCCAATCATAAATTAACACGTATATTACGTGGGAAAGAAAATAAAAATCTTATTGGAAATATCAACATCTAATCATATATTGACACGCATATAAAATCCTTATCACAAAAATTGAAAAAAATAATTAAAATAATAATGAAGACACCATCAATGGTCTATAATTAATAATTATTATAAAATTTATAAATATTTTGAATTTTATTTATTTTTTGTTTAGTCTAAAATTACTGGTGATTGCATTTTAAATAGATTTTAATTTTAAGTTAGTGAAATAATTTTAATTTGAATTGATTTTAAAAATGGATTCCCATTTTTTATGTCTATTGTTGCAGAAAAAAACTTTTCTAGAAGGTGCAAAACACTGTAGCACATAAAGAATTTGGGTCCAATACTGGTGATGCTCTTACTCAACCATCACCCAAATCCACCCAAGTCACACCGCCGCTATGAATCCCGCCGCCTCCACCATCTCCATCTGAACCCAGAATCACCACTTCTCCGCCCAAAACCCACGCCGCAGCCTCCATCTCCCATCTAACAACCACCATCTTCATTCAATCTCCGTCAAAGCCCGAATCCCCAACCATCACCATCTCGATACACAGCTGCTGTGCTGCACCACCATCAAAGTTCAGTCCACCTCGCAATACTTTTCCCCTTAGATTCCGACGACCCGCTCCACCACCACATCTTAAGTGAATTTCTGTACGGCGGGTTAGCAGTCTTTGTCAACTTTTTTCTTCTTCAATTTTTATATCTATATATATGATATCTGCTTGTGAGTGTATATTCCGGGTTTTAAGATATGGAATGATTATGCCTTATGGGGGCCTATATAAACTTAATTTCTGTGATAGGCTTTGACCCTTTGTTGGATTTTGTCTGGGTATTCTGAAAATTTGAGGTATTATAGCTTGGAGGATGAGAATCTAACCGACTTAGTTCTAATATTTTGATATTTACATATCTTTATGTGATGCTCATAGTTTAGTGTAATGGAAAATGTTGTGCGTAATTTTTTATGTGAAATCTGAAACACTGGGTGTGTAAGTGGTTATTCCATCCAAAAAAAATTTAACTAGGAGAGTGATTTTTTGTTGAATTTTATTCTGTTAGTGAGTGTCTTATTTGAATCTGCTTTCTCTTTTTCTTTCCACGGGGAATAGTTGACGACATTACACCATAATATTATCATCTACTGCCACATGATTTAGTATATAGCTCATGATATTACACCATAATGTAATCATTCTGTTTGATACTTTATTGGACTGTTTTTAAACTGTCTTTTATACTTTTCTTGTATTTTTAAACCATCGTTTTTACCTTTCCCGACGGTTTTTCGTCAATAACCGTCGGGTATACCGTAAGTATGATTAATTACTTGAATCTTTCTATATTGAATAAACAACCAATTTGGACAGAAACAATTACTCTTTTGTATGCCTTTTTATCTTCTTATAAGAAGCAAAATATAGAAGAATTCTTCATTTTGCAGATTGTAATATGCCTTTTCTTCTTCGGCGTTGTTCCCATTATAATTTAATTCGATTTTTTACAATAAATTGTTTTAATTGGGCAATTTGGTTATCAGAAGTTAAGCTATGGATGAGTTGGCGGTTAAAAATTCATCAACATATGCATCAGAACAGGTCATTTTGGATCTTATGTCTGACCCTACTATGGTGAGGAACGTGGTGTTGGTTGGACACTCCCATCATGGTAAAACAGCTTTTATGGACATGCTGATTGAGCAGACTCTCCAAATCCCACCCTCACCCATCGCGGACCTTGATGATTACTTGAGGTTAACCATGAGATTAGTCAATCGATCCATCAAGGCAGTTCCTATGTCACTTGTTCTCAAGAACAGTGATTCAAAAGCTTACCTATGTAACATGATTGACACTCCTGGTCATGTTGAATTCTCCGACGAGGTGACTGCTGCTGTTAGACTTGCTGATGGGGCAGTTTTAATCGTAGATGCGGCCGAGGGAGTTTTGGTAAGTTGTTTTATTGTGTTGTAACTTTTCAAACTTCTATTAGTGCTCATGTATTTAATTATGTTAATATTCCTTTTTGTTGGCAGTTAGATACAGTGAGGGCGATACGCATTGCGATCCGGGAGCTCATGCCCATAGTTGTCGTATTAAGCAAGGTAATCTCACATATATTCCTCAAATGCTTATCATTAAAATGTGGTGAAATGCACAAATCTTGTATTAAGGAAAGGAAAATTTGCACAAAATTACCAAAATTGTTCTTTATAATTTTTATTGCACAGCCCTTCAGTTTTAATTTTCTTTGCAAACATGCCATTTAGTCCATAAGTGGATTAACTCCATTTTTTTGTGAAGGTGGGAAGACAAAATATAGTCCCTCCGTTCTTTTATTTTTGCTTCTATTTCCTTTTTGGAATGTCCCAAAGTAACACTCCCTTTCCTAATATGGTTTTTTTTCTCATAAGTACCCTTTCACATAAAGTAATGATTTGACACCACTAATTCTCTACAACTACTTTTAAGGGCATAGATGTAAAGTTGCCTAAAAATTACATTTTGTCAACTCTTATCTAAAACTCCATGCCAAATCTCAAGAGAGCAAAAAACGGAGGGAGTATAAAATAATAATAGAAAGTAAATTCTAAAAAATGACAAATGTTTATAAAATTTGTTGAAACTTACTGATTTTGTTGCTAAAGTTGGCTTGATTTGACTAATTTTGGAATATTAGCTTAACTTAGCTGTTAATGTTGCTGAATAATGTGCTAAAATCTCGGTGTTAAGTTTTTTAGTTTAACTGAAAGTTTATGAAATTTGTTGAAAATTACTCTAGGATGTTGAGTTATTACTGATTTATGATTTATATGTAAATTTAGTTGTTTATACTTCATGGTTGTCAAAATTTATTGACATTATTGGTATATCCTAAATAAATATGTCAATTCTTCTTTAATATTCATTTATCTTCAATTGTATAATTAGGTTGACAAGATGATCGCCGAGTTACCATTAGACACAGTCTACGATAAGCTACGGCACACAATTGAAGTCATCAATTACCACATAGCTGAGGCATCTTCAACTGCTGAAAATATTCAAACTGTTGATCCTGCTTTTGGAAATGTTTGTTTTGCTAGTGCCACTGAAGGATGGTTGTTTACTCTACAGTCCTTTGCTAAGCTACATGTCAAACAACATAAATTTCCTAATTGTTTTAAAGAGTTTGCTTCACACCTTTGGGGTGATTTCTACTTCGATCCTGTTACCAAAGATTTCAAGGAGCAACCTACTATTGGAGCGAAACGGTCCTTTGTCCAGTTTGTTCTGGAACATCTTCATAAATTGGGTAGACATGTGACTGAAGAAGATAAGGAGACTGTGGATGAAGAAGATAAGGAGACTATGGAGGAAAAGCTTCATCGGCTAAGATTAGTAAATGGCTCTAATTTTGGTAGTGCCACAGTCTTTACAGGTTTGTTGGTTGAACACATACCATCGGCTAAAGAGGCTGCACCTCGGAAGGTTGAGCACATCTACACTGGGCCCAAACATTGTTTACTTCACACATCAATGGAGGCTTGTGATGCATCAGGTCCTCTAATAGTTGATATAGCAAAACATTATCCTAATCGCTTTGGCAAGGCCTTTCTTGCTTTGGGTAGGGTCTACAGTGGTGAAATTACGAAAAAACATGTGGTATACGTAAAAAACAATGAATATGCAATGCCCATTGGTGATGTGGTTGAGTATTCACTGGATTCGGGTGATAAAAGAAAAGATGATGATTATGATAGTCAATATAGTTTTGATGAATATGGTTATGTCACTAAACTAAGCGATGGTGATGATAATTTTGGGACAAATGAGTATGACGAGGATGATGATTATAGTTATGCAGTTGACACATATCAAATAACCAACTTGTGGGTCTATCAAGCTAGATATAGGATGCCCATTAGTAAGGTTTGTCCTGGTTCCTGGGTTCTCATTGAAGGTCTTCAAGATTATATTGAGAAAACTGCCACACTCTGCTTTCCATTCCTAGGTGATGAAAATATATTAAGACCCCTTTGTTTTAACACTCTTCCTTTGGTAACCTTTGCTTTGGACGATGATGATGACCTTCGTGATTTTATGTTGAGTAAAGTGCACTTGAATATTAAAAGAATCATCAGAACTTATCCATCGGTGATTAATACTTACTATAGCACTGATGACTATTACGTTAAGAATATTACATGTACTGGCGAATGGTACCTATCTTCTATGATGAGAGACTGGCAGCGTTTTTCAAGGAAGGAATTGAAGGTGCTTACTATCTTTATTTCGTTTGTTTGTACTCTTTACTACACTTTATTGTTTCAATTATGCTTTCACCTTATCAAAAGAGTAGGTTAAGCTAACTGGTAATTGTTTTTCTTCTGCTTTTTACTTTATTGAATAGTTGTCAGAACCAATTGTCCCACTCTGTGAAACTGTTTCGAGGCCCTCTTCAATGCAATGTTCTGCACGCTCTGAGAGCATGGAAAATAAAATTACCATGGTAGGCAATGTTGTATTTTTCATTGATATAATACTTTTTTGCCATTTGTAGTTGCATATAATTTAAGTATAACTTGTATTTATTTGGAATACATTTAATTTCTAGATTGCGGAGCCACTAGTGGAACATATTGCTCATGCTTTTGAGTATGGTACTGGAAGCAATGTTATGCTAAGGAATTTTGATTTTTTGAAGATGCATTATCCCCAGCTTGATGCTCAATCTTTTTGGGCAGTTGCACCTGATGACCAGGTGAGCTGAATGTATAATATCATACTTTTCTTTTATATATATATATATATATATATATATATATATATATGTATATATATATATATATGTATATATTTAACACCTAGATAATGTATTTTTTCAGGGAACTAATGTTCTGTTGGACGATACACGGCCAAATACTGACAAGAGCTTGCTTCGAGATATCAAAAAATACATTATTGAAGCGTAAGTATGTGATCCACTTTGTTCAAAATTATTCTCAACCTTATAGTTGCACTAATGTATTTGTGGACAGGTTCGAGAAAACAGTCAAAGCAGGCCCACTTTGTGGAGAACCGGTCAGAAATGTCGTATTTAGAATAGTTGATGTCGAAATTCATCATGAGCGCCGTAAGCGACGTCTTACTAATGAGATAAGTGATATGGCCTTTATGGCGATGAGATCGGCATTCCTCACGGCAGCTCCTAGACTTATTGAACCAATATACAATGTGGAGGTAAGGACCATGTTCTATATATTTGAATTGGATAAAGGTGACGAGTTCACGCTTCTTGACTACTATATTGAGAATATAGCTGGAAATTAAATTATCACTACATATATCTACAACGAGAACTGAAATATTGTGGTTTTCAGATATGTGCACCCAAAGATTGTAGTCCAATCATTTGGAAGTTGCTAGAGGGTCAACAGGATGTCGTTGAAGAAAAAACTCTTTTTTTGAAACCAACCTGCATTTTCAAGGTTTGATGACTCGACCACTAATTTTGAATATTTGATAGATCCCTAATATAATTCAGTGGCTTTGAAATTCATTAAATTAATCTATACTCGATGTATTTTTAGGCAAAATTACCTTTCATGAAGTTATTTGGTTTTGAGAAGAAATTAAGGAAAGAAACTTGTGGTAAAGCCGTTTGCTCATATGCGTTGGATTGTTGGTGCATTGTCCCCTTTTCACCTACTACACTATATAGAATGAAGGAGCATCCTGGTTTGAAGTTTGCAGAAAATTTAGTTAGTCCGTTGGAGCCATGCACAGACGATCATTCGGCTCACCAAATCATGCTCAAGAGGAGATGTCATAAGGTATAATATTATAAATTTTTTAGTTTCCATGTTGAAGAATATATATTTGAACACATGGTTCGAACATGATGGTTTGTGTACCTAGATAATTATTAAACTATAATTTTCATTGACTTGTCAGGGAAAGCAAGTTAAGTTCAGCATAGAGAGAAATTTTCATGAGGTGATGGTTAGGGAACTAGAGCAAGAGGATCCTGATCTTTACAAATTGTTAGAGCCGGATGCGACTAACACTTGGGAGAGTCCCCATGTCTATTTCAAGTAATAGTTGAAGCTATTTCAGTGCGCAAGATTACGAATACATAGTCATTCTCTAAATATATTTTGCAGATGTTAAGTGGTAGCAAAAAATCATTTCTCCTCTTTAGTAGTTTGATTTTGTGACATTTGTCTCCAAGGTTCATGGAATAGGCGAAAAAAGAGCTTGATTCCTTTGCTTGAATATGTGTGGCTAAATCAAGTAGTACTAGGGGTGGCATTATGGGTCAAGACCCATGGGCTGGCCCCTTATCGACCCAGACCAATCAAACCAATATATTTTCCTATTGTTGATGGATTGGGTCTACTTAATATTCATATGAGTCAATAATGAGTTTGTTATTGGGTTTATAACGGGTCTAATGAAAAAATAAACACATTAAGATTAATATTTAATAGCTTGACTTTGACTCAAAAGTATTATTTAATTTTTTCTCCTAAACCCATGAAAATTCTAATCAAAATGAATTCCAAACTTGTTTAAGACATGCCCACTTAAAACTCGACCAGTTAGCGACCCATTTAATTTGACCCAATCCGTTTCTGACCTGCCTGGATCCAACTCGACCCATCCGTTTGCCACCCCTTAGTAGATCTTATGGTTCCTATGTGATTGATTTACATGTTTTGATTGGGGATTTTGTTGAATTGTATTTATTGAATGTTTAATCATTTCTCTTGTATTGCACATTCAATTAATTTGATCCTGTTATGAAATTAAGCTAGAAGGAACAACAAATCTAAAAGACTAGTGCAATGTAAAGAACAATACAAAGTAGGGAGATAATATAATTTCATCTTATTCATTCTTGATCTTTCCAATTCATGATAATCTCCTCTATTTATAGGACTATATGAACAATACAAAGACCAAGAAGTAATAGCTATGGGGGGATTTACAATTGTAAGAGTTACAATTCTCATAGGACCCGTTTGTTTGTCTAGGAATGGCATGCAATTTGGTAATCTGATTACCAGACATCATATAATTGTGTTTGGGTTGATTTACTGTATTTTGGGAAAGGAATTAAATTCCCCATAATCAGGAATCTTGCCTTCATAAACTAGAAATCTAAAACTCAAGTTTTCTATGGTATTCTAATTCCATTTCCATTGGAATTCATGGTAAAAATTAAAAAGACAATATTTTCCATATATACTCCCTCTCTCACTCACTCTCACACACACACACACATTATATATATATATAATTAATTAATTAATTTGTATTTACTATAATATACAAAAATTAAATCAATTATAAATTTTGAAGTATAGTCGGTATATTATATATTTAATCAACATTAATAATAATTACTTACACCCCTTGAAATTATGTGCAATTACATGATCATCCTTTGAAGTTTCAATAATTACAAAACAATATTTGAAGTCTTTAAAAAATTTAACTTAACATAAAATACATTTTACCACTTCATTATACTTATTAAATTAAGATAAATGTCAAAATATTAACTGATTATTGGTTGAGTAAAAAAAGTTAAATTTAAATTTTAAATTTTATAATAATATATAAATGGAACATTTTTGTTAACATGTGTAAAAATGGATTTCATTCCTTAAGTTTACCAAACATTTGAAAAGGAATTTGTTACATTCCTTTATGAAATCCCGAGTGTTACCCAAACAATATAATGGCATTATATTCTTGGTATTCACATTCCTAGAAATCAAATTCCTAGAATCAGATTTTATTCCCGTTAAACAAACGGGTCCATAGGGGTTACAAAACTCTTTCATGGACATCCACTAATATGTGTCTAGATTCATAACACTCCCCCTTGGATGTTCCTGACTTATGGAATATGCCTCGTCAAAAACATTGTCAGAAAAACCCGGTGGGAAAAACTGAACAAGAAAAAAAGAGTACATATCCATATGGGGTCGATAAACGTGTAACACTGCCTCGTTAAAACCTTGCCAAGTAAACCCATCGGGACAAAACTTGAGCTAAGGAAGTACAATGTGCGGATTATTATTGATGACACGCTCCTCCTGATGCTGGCAAAAGGTCCACAAGTTGACGCATCCTAATGTGGTGGACCATCTTTCTAAATGATGTAATCGACAATGCTTTAGTGAATAAATCAACAACATTGTTGCTTGATTGAATTTGATGAACATCTATATCACCATTGTTTTGAAGCTCGTGGATGAAGAAAAACTTCAATGATATGTATTCATGTCATCTCTGATATAGCCAACATTGTCTTCCCAAAATAATATTGATGTATTCATTGCTTAAGGCAATCCACATCATTCCTGAATATATATTAGTAATAGATCTCATCCATAAACATTCACGACTTGCTTCGTGCAATGCTAAAATTTTAGAGTGGTTGGAGGAGGTGGCTGCTAATGTTTGTTTCTTAGATCGCCATGATATTGCAGCACCACCACAAGTAAATACATATCCACTTTGAGATCCGCCTTTATGAGGATAAAAAAGATAACAATCATCTGCATAACCTACTACATGATGATCGGAACTTTTAGAGTAAAACAAGCCAATGTCAGTTGTTCCACGATAATAGCGTAGTGTCGGTGTGGAGCTGTATCTTGCTAGCAAATTAAAAGAGAAGGCAATATCCGGCCTTGTACAATTTGCAAGATACATTAAAGCTCCTATTGCACTCATATAAGGCACTTCAGGACCTAATATGTGACTACAATAAACTATGTTAGTAATTAGCTTCAACGCTATTCTTTACAAAAAGCATAAGATTAAAATCTATAACTGATATTCAAAAGTTCTCTTCTAAACAGTTACAAGATGTTTACAATTCATTGCTCTCCTTGAGTTATCATCCGATACTTTAAACAAATTGTTCCCTTGAGTTGTGTATTGAGATGCAGGGAAAATATAGATGTTCAAAGGAAAAGGTGAATTTTGAAATAACTCATGGTGATATAACAAATTGGATTAAGGGGAAAGAAATGCCGAGGAAGGTGTGATGCAAATCACATGGGATTAAGTAAAATATAGGTGATAATTATTTAGAGGCAATAAAATTTAAAAATATATATACCTAGAGATAAAATTTGCCTCGGTATAATTTATCGGAAAAATTGTGCTAAAAGCAAAAGTGGAGAAGGAAATAATGATGTCCATCTCCTCGTATTATTGTTGTTATTATATTAACAATTTTTGTGGAGTTGATTTTGCAAACAGGAGCATGTGCACGTGTACGACACAACAAGATGAGAAAAAAAATTGCAGTTCATAATGATTAACGCTAATTTATAGAAATAATTAGAAATATATATTATTTATATAATAATACTCGAGTATAAAACATTGAGACTAGTACTGAGGCTAGATCCTTTAAGGATTAGTATGAGACTAGATTCTTAATCATCGAGGGGATGGGCGTAAGCCCGCTGATGAGGGCTATTTCGTATATAACTGGATCGGATTCTTCGACCTAACCAAGATTGATCCGGAACACTTCGATCTCGATCAGTCCTCACCTTTATCGACCAAGATTAGCAGCAGTGTATCCTTAGCCTCTCGCGTCGATCCGCCTGGCCGACCTACATATTTTGAGCAGCTCGTGGGCCGTACATAGTCTCCTATGGGCCCTAGGGTTCTATTATGAAGATACGTGTTAGCCTATAAATACAAGATTATTATACTGTCAGAGGGACTTTTCACATTCCACACGTACTTGTAATACACTAGATCGGTACTCTAGCTCAATTAAACACATTTATAGCTAATTCTTTGTATTGCACCATCCTTAGTAGTTTGGCCATGCCCGATATTCTTTGTAATTCAGATCAAATATATTCAATAAAGCACAAGTTCTCCATATTTGTTGACTACTTTATTTTATTTTATTGATTTTACTTAGTCGTACGAATTACGGTAAAATCACAAGTTGTCACACTTCTCAAAGTACATGGGGTAAATTGTCATATTTATCATAACAAAGGGGGGTAAACTGCCTCATTATCATAACACAGGGGGGGTTAACTATTACATATAAAAATTTCAGGGAGGTGGTGTGAAACTTTTATAAAATTGCAGGGGATAAAATGCTCTTTTTTAAATCACATAGAGGTAAATTGAACATTATGAATATCACATGGGGTAAATTGCCATTAACTCTAAATTAATCAGGCAAACCACATTGATTAATTCTTCAAAACTCTGAGTATGATACTACAATTCTCAATACCCATTTGATTGAAAGTTAAACAACTAAGCTTCCATTACTTAGTTGTTATTATGTAATAGGCCGATGACTTGACTTGGCTCAAATTGTTATCATCAAAACCCCTTAACTCACTCAAGTGATAGTCACACTTAGAATGTTTCTTTGAGTTAATAAATGTTCTTCCAACATATCCTTTCCCTACAAACTTACGTTAACATCATAAGAATTGCTAGCAAAATATATTCACATTGTGTCTAGTCGTTGTGATTCAATACTCCCTTGTACCTACCGTTTATATTACTTGGGACACATATACTTGCATAAAATACACCCTTGCAGCCCGATTCAATTTTTAAAACATTTCAAAAAAGAAATTGGGAAAGGAAAAAATGATTTTGGTACGGTCAACATAATATTGAAAACTTTTCAAGAATATTTAGTGTACGTTTCGTAACACTAGGAATATTATGAAAAAATTACGAAAATTTTAAAATTACATTTTATTTTCTATTTAATAAATTCAAAAATAAATAAAATTCTATGATTTTTACGAAAAAAGAATTTAGAAAATTTGATCCAAGTTTGATACCACCTTAATATAACACGTGTGAGTATGTTGAAATTTCATATATTCACTTTTAATGTGGAGTGTAATTGCAGACCGGCCCTTTTAATATGTGGGCCTTCAATTTATGGCCCATTACACAATCTTATTAACTACAAGGTCAAATAACAGTGGCTAGCTCAAGCTATTGCGATCTTAGAGCGATAAAGGAAATGCGTATCTCAAGAAAAATAAATGAGTACAACATCCAATGAGGTGGTTCATTGGCAAAGTTAGGGCTCTAATACGGATTTTCTTTTAGTTTAACATTAATATTAATAGTTGGTTTCTTTTTGTCATTTGACTATAATAGATTTTCTTATTTATTAATATTGTCGTAATGATGTAAATCGCATTTTAGCGAACCAATTATATCACAGTTTATATTAATAAATTTCCGTGTGAACTATTTATTGTAAAACTGAATTAATTTATATTTCCGTGTGAACTATTCAGGAAATTAATTTATTGTAAAACTGAATCTTATTTATTGTAAATTAATTTATTTTGGCTCGTCCAAATCGTGAGAGAAAAGAGAAGAGAAAAAGAAGAAAAAAAACGTGAAAGAAGAGAGAGAAAAAAGAAATTGGTAACTGGATATAGAACTGTAAATCTGAGGAAGATAGATCAGGGGCAAAATTGTCAATAATGCATAAATGGGTCTTTAAGTTGAATGGATTATTATCTTTTGTCATGGGCCAAAATAACAACCAAACACCTAATAAAAATGCATGACTCAATTCGTAATGGGAAATTAGTCACCATGGACTGGATTAATTGCTCAATCTTGTATAATTCGGTCTGCGAAACCAAAGGGGCCCTTAAAGGCCAAGTCACCAATTTAGTGGTGATATTTAACGACAGTCCCAAATGAATGATTTGTTAAATTATGGTGCCAAATGTGTTGACTTCAATATGTTTAGTACTAAAAGTTATTGACGTAAAGCTCGGTACCAAAAAATACAATTCTTTCATATTCTTTTGATAGAAAAATCAATATTTGAAAGTTTTTTGAATGCATAATGACATATGGCTCTTGGAAAATTGACGAAGTTCTTCTAGAAACCAGTTGAGTAATAATTCAATTGAACTTTATCTATTTTCTGATACAAATATGTTTAGTTGATCAAATTTTCTAACACTGAATAATTTACAAGGAATTGTTTGAAAACGGTAAATAGTTTATTGTTGTTTTGTGCTATTTACATTAAATATTGAAAAATAATGGACCACTCAAAAATTTATTTAAATTTTATAAATATTTATAAGTCAATATTCCTTGATTAATAAATTAGTAAGCTTTTGATAAGAAAAATAAAAATAAATTAGTAAGCAAATGTATAGCAACTTGCAAGAATGACCTTTTGTAATTGACATCCGGCATATAAGCCCACCAACAAAGTATAGTATTTGGCCCAAAATAAGCAAGAAAGACGCGTGCCAATTCCGTAAATTCAACTCTACACAAGGGAAAGTGGCATTCATAAATAAAACAAAAAAGAGAAGGGAAAAGGAAGCGATAAACACTCTTTCGAAATAAAAGCAGACTACGCCAGAGCCGTCCGATCTAGGGTTTTTTTTCTTTTATCCAACCATGCCGAGGAACAAAGGTAATCGCAAGAGAGGAGAGATCGAAGCCGACCTGGTGACAAGAGATCCGTTTCGGAAGGAGTGCGGCGAGGAGTACGCTCAGGTGATAAGTAAGGTTTTAAATGGCATATGCGGTGCGGTGTGCCTTGACGGCATCACACGCACCTGTCATGTCAGTGATGAGCTGCTCAACATAGTCGGGGTCGTTATCGGTGATATTCTCCTCGTCCGTCCCCACAAGAATAAGGTATATCTCATTATTTCTTATAATACTAGTATTATTTTTCTTTTATAGAGATCTTCGGGTTATTTTTTTTTTGTGTTTGTAATTTGATTTCTATTCATATGCACTTGAATTTGTATTACTGTTTATATTTACGTTCCAGTGATCTAATTTTTATGTGGAAAAAAATTGTGCTGTGTTTTGTGGTATGTTACATGCTTTCCTATTTCGTATTTTTTCATTATGAACCTCTAGAGACATACTTCTAGAACTTGTATGCACGTAATAGTAATTTGTTATGGTGTGGAAGAAGAAATGGAACCGAGGTTTTTGGATTGCCGGAGTACTAAATTGAACTATTGGATTGAGGGCAAAATTGAATTGGGAATTAGTCGGACATCATCGATTTAAGAGCAAACTGTGAGAAAAGAAGAGCCCTTTGTTGAAGGGCCATCTATAACAATTAGGCCGTTTGATCTAGGCCGTTTCATTATCTAAAACAATTATGGTTTTCTAAAGACTTCTTTTATGTATTTTAATTACTATCTTTTTACTAGCTTAGTTGATAAATGAACTAGCTCATCCTCGAAAAATTCAAGTAAAGAAAAGTAGGATTGAGTGGGGAATATTTTAAATTTTTCCCTTGATGGATGAATGTTCAGTTGTAGAAGCCCGAATTATACAGCATAAGGCCCATTTGCCAAGATTAATAACAAAGTTAATTCAGCCATGAAATCTGTAATCTGTAAGAAAACTTCGTTCACCCAAATACATAAAAGAAATAAAAGTAGGAAATTAGCATGTAAAATTCAGAAAATCGATACTCGCGATACTTTTCTTTGGAAAATCAACAACTAAGTAGTTCTGTTGCCTGTGTGGACTCCTCTAGGTTGGGGTTGGTAAGTTGGTTCAACTTTAATGTAATTGTTATTTCCTTTAAAAGAAATGGAACTGAGGTTTTTGGATCGGTTCATTTTCAGTAGGTTATAGACTAGAAGGAGACAACACAGATCCTTTAAATGGAATCAGGTCTTCAACATTAAAAGTTGGACTTATCCCCATATCTGGAGAAATTTCAAACACATGCATTAGAGCCTACCAATTTTTGAATTCTAAAAGGTCCAATACTACGTGCTTGCAATTTCTTTGCAATTCCTTTAGGGAATCGTTCAGGTTTGACTCATAACATAATCTCCTATTGAAATTTTTTTCATTGTACGATGAGCATCAACACTTCTCTTATACCTTTCATTGCTTTTATTAATTTTACGATTAATCTCAGCATGCAAATCATGAATGTGTTGTGCATATGAATTGGCTGACTCGGATGACCTATGTGAATCCAACATTGGTATGAGATCTATAGGTGCCTTAGGTTTGTGACCATAAACTACCTTAAATGAAATCATACCTATTGACCTATTGACTGTGTTATTATGTCCAAACTATTTAATAGGTACGGGACCTAATATGCTTACCAACTAGGAACCTTAACAGATTACCCAGACTTCTATTAACCACTTCAGTTTTGTCCATCTGTTTGGTAATGGTAGGCTGTAGAGAACATGAACTTGGTGCCCATCATATGCCAAAGTGTCTTCCAAAAGTAGTTCATAAATAGAACATCTCTATCAGACACAATTGTCTTCGGTAAGCTATGCAATCGAACAATCTCATCCATAAAAACCTCTTTCCACTACTAAGAGAATATTAGAGTTATTTTTGGTCTCCTTTATAAATTCTTTGTAATCGACAATATGTACGGACTTTGTTGGTTTTGTTTGGTGTGTCTTTTGATTTCCTTGATTGGAAACTGCATCTTTCTTTTGAAATAAATCTGAATACATTTCTCTAGAAATAGATCTGAATGCATGAATAGACTCTTTGGAAACTCCAAGTGCACGAGTAACTTGTTGACTAGTCTTGGATAGTAATTTCCAGAATTATTAAAATCTGAAAAGTGAATCCTTGAATGACCATTAGAATTCCAGCCATTTCTTATAAATGGCTGAATTCGCAATCTTCTTCTTGATCCTCATTCTATGATAAACTTTGAATTTGTTAAGAGTTAATCTCTTCATCACTGAAAATGTATGTGCATTGCTTGGGAGCTTTAACTTGGAATCTACAATCATCCATAAAAAAATCCATGTTCTTGAAGCATGCAATTTTTTTTCTTTCCTTTCTGTACTAACTGCACCCATCTTTGGTGTTCTAATTTTTTCCCCATATTTTGGTGCTATCAGAAACGCCGTGCTGATGTAATTCTGAAATTCATGCCTGAGGAAGCAATGTTATTGAAGGCCCATGGTGTGCTGCCAGAGGGCACTCTGCTTAATGAGAGTATTCTAGGTGGAACGCAAAGTGAGGAAGTCGAATTTAACGACGAGGACGAGGACGAGGACATTTACACAATCTAGAGAGTTTGTGAGAATGTCCTTTCTTTCTTTTGCAGTATTAAGTAGTGGGTTTTCTTATGTGTACCTTAATGTAACCAAACAAAAAAAAAATGTGTACCTTAATTTAAACATTATTGATAAGCTATAAACATGTCCATGTTTTTTTATCCAATTTCATTTGCTATCATTATATACTATCGAAACCAAAAGAATAAAAAAGAAGCACGAACTCACGCATTTACATCATGTAATTGTTGCATGCATAAACATAATCATATATAGTTGAAGTGCTCATTAGTGATGACCCACTTACATCCAAGTTCTTTATCAATTAGTTGAAGTTGGTTCCAAATAAAATATTAGGCAAAATTACACTTTCTTTAAAGTATGAAGTATTTTACACTTATTTCCCACGTATAATCGATCAGTTTTCTTGCAGTTTTTTGGCGAAAATGTAATCACGAAACTGCAACACTTATTCAAATTTAAATTTTATTAGACATGAGATGTTGAGTTGCAATTTCGTGATTGCATTTTTGTCGGAAAATTGTCCGAAAAATGATTGATTTTACACATTTTATATAAGAAGAATTGTATTGTAAATCTTTTGGTAAGAGATACATTAATGTAAAACACTTCGGGCCTGTTTATTTGGCATTTCCCAGATTTTTTTCGTGTTTGGGAAATGCCAAACAAACATGTTTTCTATTTTCCGAAATAAATTTTTCATCTATTAATTTTCTCAAACTACTCTCTCAAAAGCCAAACAAACAACAATTTTCTTATCTTTAAACAAAATCTATACAAACTCTACTTTGATTTGACATAAAGTAACCTATCTCTTACACAATTTATCTCACATAACAAACATGATTTGACATAAAGTCTTACACATCTTACACCTACAACCCAACTCTTCCAAAAAAACCTACACCTACTTTATTTCTCAAACCATTCTCTCAAAACCCAAACAAATAACATTACGCAAATCGAGATTATTTCACAAACCTCCACTACTCTTCCAAACTACTTTCCCAAATGCCAAACAAACAGACCCTTTATATTTGGGACCATAAATATGATTTATTCAAAATATCAATTAGCCTTGCCAAAATCAAGAAAATGCAAAGGGTATCGGACAAATGATTCTCACACTAAATTTTAGCCAACAAGTTGCTGTCATTTTATACTTTTCTTTTTCTTAATTCATGTGAGTTCCAAAGTTTCATGTATTCTCAATGTTTAGTGTGAATGAATTATTTTTATTTTAGAAGCTATCTCAAATTATTATCATTCAAGAAAGTGGGCTTCTTTTCCTTGAAAAAACTTATATTATTACTAATAGTATAAATTTTAAAAAGTAAGTCTCCCCTCTATTAGTTGTTTATCGCACATTTTGATTTAGGGTTGAGCATGATTCGGGAAACCGATCGAATCGGACCAAAATCGAAGTTTTGGTATGGACCGATTACCGAACCTAATTTTCGGTTCGATAATCGATTTCTGCCCAAGAACCGACCGTTGATAGCAATCAATTTTCGGTATTACCAGTCGGTACCCATTTTTTTTAACCTAATTCGTAAACTCTAACCACATAAATTTTCACTCTTCACTACTATTCCAAGAAGCCAGCAACCGCGACCACCATCTCTGCCGCTGCCGAACACCAGATCTGCCCCCTCCGCCCCACCATCTCTGCTTCCACCGAACACAAGATCCGCCCCCGTCTCCATACCGATGTGAGGTTTCTTCTATTGTGATTTACTTTTGCTAACAAAAGAGACTTGAGCAAAATTATTGGGAACTATTTAATCTACTTTTGGACATTATACGTAGCTGAATATGTTTGAAATTGGTAGTGGAGTAGTGGACCATCTCATTCTGCAATTGGTATTGGAGTAGTGGAATTTGTTTGAAACATTGAATTGTTCTTCTGCAACCGCCGTTTCACCCATCTCATTCTCTAACAAATTCGTAGTGGAGTAGTGGACCATTTTAGGTTTATTTACATATTAATGGGCCTCTGGAAAAATTTTGCAATCAAGATTAGTCAAACAAATGACAAAATCCCAAAATTTCAGGAAATATTTCGTTTTTTGGATAGAACCGGAATTGAACCGAACCTTTTGGTTTTTTACCGATTCGAATCAAATTTTTTTGTTCGACAAACAGTCCGCGGTCTCAAAATTATCGAACCGATCGGATACCGAAATTCGGTCCGAATGCTCGGCCCTACTTTAATTCACAAGTATTTTCAATGAACTTTAATTTATAATAAATTGAGAGGATTTATGTCCAATCCAACTAACATGTTTAGACTTTGATCGTAATTTTAAAAATATTGAACAACATATAGTACTAAACTTTCTTTAAGTTGATCATGATAAACACAAAAGTTAATGTTTTTAAGCTACAAATCACTTGTAAATTCTTCATAAGAGAATCTTACATAATCTATCTTCTTGATTCTTGAAGTCAATGACCAAGATTTTTTCAATTGTAAGACCAAACACACCTCTTGTTTCAAAAGTCATGATATTCAACGACTTGGCATTGGATGTAGATGCAACAACCAAAACATGAAAAATGTATAAAAATATGAATACTAATTCTCGTAATTGAAAATGATATCTATGAAAAATTGGCACATATGTTTGGATCATAAATTCGGTGCAATGATGTACTCATTTCCTTTAGCAACCCAATTTATGTTGGCAGATCTGCAGAAGATATTATGCTATCCCTATATTAAGTAACCTACTTGTGCCATTAAAAGAAGAATCTTCCTACTAATAATACAACTGACCAAGTTGATTTTCACATTGATATATAATGTTTTATTTTTAATATTACTACTAAGAAACTAACAAACACTAAAATTTAAAAAAAAACGAAAAAGAAAAAAAAAAAAGTCTAAAAATAATTTTCTAGTGATCACATAATAAAAAGAATATTTGCTTCTAGCAATATGTATTGCTTTGCTGATATCATTGACATATATACATGAATAACTATACATTTACACGAAACAAATACACAAACGATATTCATCAGATCGATTTAAGTAATCAATTTTTATTTTCTCGATTACAAAGTTGTTACGACATGAATCAATATATGAATTTTATTTAATTACCAATGTAATTTTTAAAACATCTTTTTCAGATATTGACGTCCTTGAGTTGATTGATGAGAACCTACACAGAAAATTTCACTATGTGACCTCTGGCTTAGCCACTCTACAATTTCTAATGATAAAATTAAGGCTGAAAAGGTTCCAGATGTAGCTATATGTTATAAAGCTTCAATGAAAAACCACCAATATTCTCAACAACTTTGCAACTGCTGCTGCATTAGTACAAACTCATCATGTGTAAGTCAATTAATAATATCACCATTTACCTGTATGCTGTCTAGGTGCTGCCGATGTTCCGTAAGTGTGGCGCCCAAAGACTCAGCATGACGGCTGGTACCACCAACATGCCCACTTCGTAGGAGCTCTGGACCCTCTCCATCATTGGCTTTCGCCTGCAACATCAGTCAAAGATATGTTACTAAATCACAGATACCAACCACCAGCATGCCGCTTATTGTAATTGTAAAATATAGTGATAATTCTACAACAGTAGAGAGTGAAAATCTTTTTATCTGCAAATGCAGCAATAGAGGACCTTCTTCTTAATACTTAACCAAATCAAATATTTTGATGTGTTGCAAATCTAGACTGTCCTGAGAATTTAGAGCGAAAACAAACTCTGCAACCTAGATCTGATAATTTAATAACATATGAAAGAACGCAGCAATTATGTTTTTAACCAATTTCTCCTATAAAACCTTCTTTTTGCCCACATCTTTGTCAAGGTTTCCGACTGGTTCAGAATAGGGTCACATCCTATACTAGTCATGGTCATACACACAGACACCCCCAATAGAAGAAAATTGGCGGGCAAACAATGAAAAAGACTGGTTCTGCTGAAAGAGTATACCAGTTGGAGTGATTGCTTATGAATACGCTGCAAGGCATGGGTCCAGCGCCGCAAGACTTGTGCAATATCAACAGTAGGCTGCCCCCTCATGTTTCTTTTTTCTTGTGAAGCCTCAGTTTCGCCATTATTATAGTGTTGAGGGGTTAAATTAGTAGACGGAATTGCAGAACTTTGATCCATAGCCGCTAGCAAAGATGACCCAGAGATGCGATACCTGAAAAAAAATGATATGCATTAATAAAGTTGGAGGTAATTATTATCAGAATGACCTATAAGCAATATAGAGATGTTACCTATGCTCACGATGAGCTATAAGATCCTCGATTGGGCCTGAAGCAAGAACCTCGTGCTGACCAACACAAGATCCCAATTCGCACATATAAAGGACTATTGCATGAGATAGTAACTAAAATTGTTGTTGATCATCATTTTCTATTCTAATTAAACTCTTAGTAAGTTGAATACCCAATATATGTCGCAAATGATTTTGCAAATGTATGCATTAAGCTAAGGATTATATATTTTACAAGTTACTCTAGGACTAATAAAAGCCAACGATGAACTAAAATATTACAAAATTTATAGTATAGAGACTTCTCAAGGATACTGAAATTACATAACAGGTTTCAGAAAAAAAAAAGTAGTCCACCAAGGGACTCACACAACAACATCATAATTTCATTTCATCAAAGAGATTCCAAGCCACAGCTTAATGAAATCAAGAACATTTAATGATATCTGACAGAGCAACAAACTAATGATACTTACTTTTGCGAGATAACAAAGAGTCCCACATGCGGGTAGCTCTCTGAACCATATGAGAATTCTGACTTGAGCTAGATACAAGTTCATCCCAGAGTTGACCTTCCAGTTTCACTTTGTTTCTTAAGTCGTGTAGTTTTTCAAGCTCTTGCTGCAGATACGCCAAATAATAAGAAGAGAAAGAAATATGAGAAAATGTTTTCACAGGAACAATACTATATGATTAATAATATTTCACCTCTTCAGCACATAGACCACGAAATTCTGCTGTCATTACATGAGCCAAATTTGACCACATGGCCTGCCTTTGGACTGCAGTCTCTGCATTTTCCAAAAATCTTCTTCTTTCAAGAGCTATTCTAGCCTGTTTATGGAGAAACCATTCACCGAAGATAGTTAGTCTGAAGACTCTATCAAGCTATAAAATATATTTCTCAGACTGAAAGTGCAAGTAACTTTCTGGACTAAGTCATTGTAATAACACAAACGATGGGGAAATGTAAAATTTGAAAATGAATTTCTAAATCATCGGACTACCCATTTTAAAACTCAAAATTAAAATAACCCGGAGAAACTAAGTCATTGTATATTGTCCGTTTTGATATAATCACATTCCATACAAATTAAATATAAAATCACAAGGAAGATAACTTTGTTAATGCCGAGAAGAAGGACTTTGAGAACCCTCGAGATGGATAGTAGGAACTACTTCCTCGTGTTCCTGGGAGGACGAGTTGGGGTTTCTAGAAGAAGAAGCCATCTCGATGGAAGTAATAATAGCTCGATAAGTATGTAGATTGCAGGTATTATCGACTGATTTTTACTACGAGAAAGCTGAAGATAGAAGGTAAAAGTAATTATGAAGATTACGGACAGTTATATATATACAAGGTTGAAAAGACATTTCGGCCCTTCGCGACGCTTCATTTTCATGCCAGAAGGAACAAGTGAATGGACCCCGCTGATCCAATAATCGGTTTTTAAAAGATACGACTTGCAACTATTCATGAAAAGATGTACTCTTTTCCTTATTCGGATTTTTATCCCACAGGGTTTTTTTTCCGAGTAAGGTTTTTAACGAGGCATAGTTCATGAGTTCAAAGGCAATGACCATAATACTTCTACGAGCTTCAACTACGATTTCGCTCGAAGAAGTGAGGGAGTACTGATGGGGGCTATTTTACACCATAAAGGATAATCGCAAACTTGGGCAGAATTAGGTCGTTCCGACCTTATAAACAGACTCAAGCACGGTTCGAAGGTTGGGGTCGTCTCGACCCGAAATACATATCTCGCCGACCTAGCACTGGAGTCCGAATCCTGGAAGGATACTACTCAAAATCCTACTCTGATTATGTTACCTTGTAAAGCTGGGATTAGAGAATCTATATAAGAGCATCAGCTCCATTGTATTAGGGTTACGTTTTACATCACATACGCATATATACTTTAAGCACATCGTGATTACTTAATATTCCTAATCAATAATACATAGCTTTGGCTCTACATAATCAATTGGGTTCCTTCGTATTGCTGCTACGTTATTATCCTTGTGTTAATCCATCCTGAGTAAAGTAACTAAGCCCTTAATACTGTTAGATCCTAGTTAGTCCTGTCATAATAATATTGATATTATAGAACCTAACCAAATTCAGTAAAATCACTTGATTTCTCTGCAGAATGGAGAACATGTTGCAATGCTTTCTTGAAATTCTCTAGTTCTAGGCCATGGTTGTTGGGTAGTTAATAATCTCTGCTCTACCCGTTCCTGCACCATTCTCTCGATCTCTCTTTCCGAAACTCGTACTGTACGAGGTTGGTTACGTACCGAGTCGATCACATCGTCGTCGATGGGAATAAAGGTATGTTCTCCCGAATTAGCCCGCACGGGACGAGCATTGGCTCTTGCCCGATTAGGCCTTCCTCCTGCTCGAATATTGTTATTGACCGGTCTTCCATTGTTGCGTGGTGGAGTAATTAGAGATCGCTGATCAGTTACCGGGCTGTCAGCTTGATCGAAAACATGATCCGCATCCCTAGGGGATCCCATCGCTGGCTGTGCCCCAGCCGTCCTCGGATTTACGGCTTCTTGTTCAGGAACGTTGAAGATTTCAGCACAGAATGAACCCATGAGTTGTACCATCTGTCTCAGCTTTTCCTCTCTATTTGGTAGAGGTGGTGGAATTGTTTGAACATGCGGGTTTACTGGGGGTGGTTTGTCACCAGGGATCTGTTGCCCCAGCGAGCCCTGTCTATTCGAACCAGCGCGCACGCCTTGAGTCCTAGCATGATCGGGCTCCTGTTGTTCTGCTGTAGGTGGTGGATTGTTGATACCCTCCCTACGAGAATTTTCAGGTAATTCTTCGGCTGCTAGGTGTCCTTGTGATGTGGCACTTTTTTCGTCGTTGCGTCCGCTTATCCTTGGGCGAGCCATATGTCTATCGAGCAATTAACTTAGCCCCTCGGTGGGCGCCAACTGATTTTACCGAATTTGGTTCGATAATATCAATGATTATATAACAACTTGAGTTATGTTCCAATTAGATTAAGGGCTTAGCTACTTTACTCAGGATGGTATTACGCAAGAAGAATAAACAGCAACGATGATAAAGTATAAAGCACAAAGACGATGTAAAATAAGAGCAAAAGCTATATTATTGATCGCTGAAATATGGAGGTAACAACGTAGGCTAAATAGTATAAGTGTGCGCAATATTTAGTGTGTAACCCTAATACAAAGTAAGAGTTGTTCTTATATAGAGCCTATAGTCCTAAAATCAGATTAGGATTTTGAGTATTCTCCCATAAGCATTCGGATTCTTGAGCCAGGACGATGAGATACGTTTTCCATATCGGGTCGACCTACTTTCTTTGACCGTGCTCCGCATATGCTTATAAGGTCGGAATGACCTCCTTTTATTAAAGTCAGCGATTGTTCTTTATAGTGTAAAATAGCACCCATCACTTAACCACATGTGGCTTGAGGAAAGTGTATTTGTTTATGGTTGCTTGAGGAAAGTGTATTTGTTTATGGTGCTATGATCATGGGTTAAAACTGTGTGGATTTTTTAGATATGAACTAGATTGGTATCTTTCCTTTTATGGTGAATATTTTTTGGCATGGGAGTTATCATATAAAATTCAGTCTGCTTGATTCTTGGCTGTTGTATGCCTTGAGAAAATTTGAACTTGTTTGCTAGATTGTTCTTAATTGAATTATGTTTTTGTTTCTCAAATTGGTATCTTCCCTTTTATGGTGAATATTTTTTGGCATGGGAGTTATCATATGAAATTCATTTTGCTGAGTCTTGGTTGTTGTATGCTTTGAGAAAATTTGTATTTGACTGCATAGAGTGTTCTTAATTGAATTATGTTTTTGTTTCTCAAATTGGTATCTTCCCTTTTATGTGTCATAATGTCTATGTTAAAATGGCAATGGAAGTTGGCTTCTTTTGGATTATGCGTGTGGCAATATACAGGGTAATTTGTGTCATATTGTTGGTATGCAGGGGTTGATATTGAGTTGTTACAATTTTGATGTAGAGTGGTTGATATTTGAATGTTTGTCAGATTGCTAATTAAAACAAGGCTGGCTTTTGGTTTTTGAATGCTTTATGACACAAAAGAAGTGTTGGTTTATAGTATAATACTTGTGCACATGTAAATTATAATAAATTCTTACACTTGTTTTGTTTTGTGCTAGTTGGGATGTTCAAAATTGTGGTTTAATTAATTTCAAAAATCAAATAGCTGATTCAAAATCAATATGTCATATTGTTTTAATGTTGATTGACCAGTTATTGTCATTATGGCATTAAATGCAAGCCTTATTCAATATCTTGGTAGATGATAAACTATTCATCTTTTCCATTAAATGCATGCCTTACTCATTTTTGGGAGATGATAAACTATTCATCTTTTCCATTAAATGCATGTCTTATTCATTCTTTATTCTGAATTCATTAATTCATATCTACCCTCAATATTTATTGCATTAATGGGGGTAGTTCAAAAGTTCACCCCCACCTTTCTATATAAACACAAAGCCATATCAAGTTTTGAGAACACTCAACATTTACAGAGCCCTTGAATCTGTAAGTCATTAATTATTTTTCTTGTTATTGTTCATGATTTATTATATTTTTTTTCATATGATTTATAAAGTCATCCAACATGATTAAGGTCTTCTGAATTTACTCTCTGTTTGGAATCAGGTTTAACTTGCAACATGCCGAGGAATAGGCGTATGCGAAGTGAAGCCAAAAAGCTCAACGATGGTTGGTCCTTTGATGAAAACTGGTTCTTCACTAATCTTCTCTTACATGAGGCCGAGGTGGGGAATCTTAAGGTTGTTGATTTGCTCACTGGAGCATGCCAGTGTATTTCAGCCGCAATGAATTCATGGTTTGGTCGTCGATTCAACCTATTCTCTGTCAAGCAGAAGGTGGAACAATTGCGCTACAGGATCAAAACTTTCAACAAGTTTTTGCATACTCCCGGCGTCATGTATGACATCAAAAACTGTGAGTCTCTTGTCAATGACTTCTACTGGAGAGCTGTTGATGGAAAGGTAACTAACTAGTTTAGCCTTGAGTTTATTATTATTGATTTTATCCTATAAACATAGAATGATAACTCTACTTTATTTATTTTTTTAGATGAAGTCCCCCCTGTTTCGGGAGTTCAGGGTGAATGGTGAACCATTCCATCTCAAGCTGTCATATATATTAGATGAATCAGGTGTGGCTACTTTCCCGAAAGACCTAACCGGAAGTCCTGAATGGCCAATACATGTTCGAGACTCAGAAGATGATGAAAAACCTGTTGTCCCGTTTGCTGAAACTAGTGGTTGTGTCCCTCCCCTTCCTATTGCCTTTCTAGGTAATGATGTTATCACGATTGAGAAGACAAACTTTAGTGTTGTTGAAACTCTGGAAGAAGATGGTGGTTCTGGTGGAAGTACGTTGGATGTTGAATAATCTGTATGTATTTGCAATATCACGCACCCTTGTTATGATGTGTTAATTATGGGTTGGTGGGTTGTATTAGGGGTATGAATGGGGGTAGGCTGTTTTATGTCTTTAGTTTGTATGTAAGGGCTTTATGGTTGAAGTAGGATGATGAACTGGACTTATTATGGTTTTTGTGATTACCCTAGACAATTTGTTGTAATGCAGGGTAATCAAAATCGGCATTATATGTAATTTTCTTAACTTGCAATGAAAAAGGTGTTGTTTTGTTATTATCTATTGGTGCTTATGTAATATTTTAAACTCCTATTGTTTGCCTAACACTTGTATTTGAAAAAATCAAAGTATTCACAGATTCTTCAAGTCACATGGTTGCATTAAGAGTTGTGAAAGTAGATTTTGACATGATATTCTCTGCAAAAAATTTGACACTATATTCTCTGGACAAAAAAATTGCAATTTACACAGGGGACATTTCAAAATCCAGGGGGGTATTTGCTAATACATAAGTTATATAATATATATGATAGGGGGGTAGTTGCAATTTAGAAAAGATGAAATCAAATCTTCTGCACTCCACTCCAGATTCTCCCGTGTACTGCCTACCAAGATAGGTAATAGTCCAAATACTTTATTTACATGTAGCCCCCATAAGATATTGAATATTACTCATAGTGGCCTATCATAAACTCCTATAAATCCCACTCAAGTAGCAAGATAATAACATAACAATTACAATTGAAAAAAATTGCACGAACTACTTGCAAAAAAATTCGCAATGGCTTCCTTCAACCCTCGGCCTCAATCTCAATTCCTATACACCGAAAAATGGCCAAAAGAAATTGATGACTACTTCATCGAATTCTTATCAACTGATGGTTACTATAGAAATGCAATTTATGTCCATAGTTTATGTGACATTCTTAAGGTTGTTCGTGATGAGGTGAATATGTATTTCAACCGGTCTTTCACCTTGAAGGAGATTAGGACAAGATTCGAAAAGATTAAACGTAGAAATGCAATATTTGGGTATTTGAGGAAAGTTTCGGGTTATTGCTTGATCGAAAATACAAACAATGTTGGGTGGGATGGAATGAAAATCGTTCAACATTTATGCAGGGTATGAATACACTTGTAATTTTTATAGACAAATTTTTTATTCATGGCACTTACTAATTAACAATTTAATTTTATCTCGAAGGAAACCCCATTTTACGAGGCTTATGCTGTTTCTGGAGAGCCAATGTGGGATGAATTGTGTCAAATCTTTGGGGAAAATGAGGTTGATGATGTTATCGAGCCACCTCCGTCCCCAATAGACCTTCAGTGGTTTGAACGAGATGATGGCCCACATATTGGCCATGAATCACCAATTCAAGTTCCTATAAATGAACCGCAAATTAGGTTCTCCCCGTGTACTAATGAGGATTTTTGGGATGACTTGGCAAATTTTAACAATACCGCTATGGATAACTCAAACGACGAAGCTAAAAATTATTCACCCGTGGTTAAGTGCCTATGGCCAAGTGAAGGAACGTTTGGAAGTTCGGGTATTGAAAAAAAGTAGTGTCCGAAATTCACATTTGTGGGCTTTTAATCAACTCCCAAGTTTAAGTTTGTTACGTTTAATCAAATACCGTGTTTAAGTTAGTTTTAATTTGTTGAATCAATGTTTGGATTGAAAATAGTGGTCCACAATGCATTTTTCATACCTTAATTTTTGTGTACATTTCTAAAAATAAAAAATTAATAAGACAACCATAACCACACAACATCTAAAAATCAAAATAAAACAAGCATAACCCAACGTGCATAGCAATATGTCATACATATATTAATCAAGGCATCTTACCATCAAGCATCATGTGTGCTTGCATCTCACGGTTGCGTTCGAACGAGTTAAAAAACAAGCTAATGTGCTTTGAATTATCCATTATCTTGAATGACAAATAGTTTCGGTTCTCGTCCGTTAGAGAGCTAATGCTATCAAGTGCCGCAATTATCTTTTTTGCCTTATCGTCATACGTGTCCTCCTCCTTTGCAAATTTCGAGTTAAGATCAGCCTATGTGGCTTTAGCCCCCACAATTAACTCGTCCATGTCGGGTTCAAACTGTTCGGACCCATAAGACTCCGGTGTTTTCCTTTTCCTTGTTTGTTTTTCCTTCTTAATCTTTTCAGTCTTAATCTTCTTTGTCAATTCCACCTTGTTAGGGCCACTGGTATGAAAACCCATGTTATACGGTGGTAACTCCTTTTCAAACTCTGGACCGTCTGAAAAATCTGTTGTTAAATCAACGGTAGGGCTGCTATACAATATGTCATCATTGCTTGCATCATTAAATGGCTCTTTTCCCTTTGAATTAGTGTTCTTCACATGATTGATCTTTAGCAAATCTTCAACTATTTCCACAAAGTCATCCGCATCATCTCCAGTTGCCCTATGTTTCCCAAATATCTCAACCCAATCATCATAGTAGATATATGACTTGAATCTCATGTTTACAACATCGGGGTGTGCCTGATTTTAAACCAAAATTAGAATTCAGATTCATTAGTTAGGCAATCTAGGGGAGTATTTGCAACTCAAAATCCAGGGGGGTAGTTGCAATTCACAATCCAGGGGGGTAGTTGCAACTCAAAATCCAGAGGGGTATTTGCTAAAACATAAGTAACATAATTCACAGTCCAGGGGGGTATTTGCAACTCAAAATCCAGGGGGGTATGTTGGTCCCAAGTGGTCAGATGAGGTTTAGAGGGGGGGGGGGGGGGTGAATAAACCTCTTCAAAATTCTACCTTTTAAAATCTCTAACTTTTCTGTTCAGCAGACTAAGCTGATCAAGAACAGTAAGCAGACTAAGCTGATCTAGCACAAAGCTTTGAACAGCAGAGTTGACCACTCTTCTGATTTCACTTAGCTGATTTTATCAAATCAGAGTTTAAAATAAACTAACTTGCAGCGGATTTATCAAGTGTTTTTCACAAGTAGTTTTCTTTAACCTTGAAACAGTTTTATCCCCAGTTTTTTTAAATAAACTCCTTTATAAAACTTTTCAGTAGTTAACCTTTAAGTGTTTTGAATATGCTTCTTTGAAATATGCAGAAATTAATGCAAGTTAAAAACACAAAGGATTTTTATAGTGGTTATATGGATGTAAGTCCTTTAGTCCACTCTTCCAAGTCACTTAGATCTTGGGTTATACTAAATCACACAGATTACAGTATACACTTCTTACGCCAAACAACAAATGAAGTGGCCGTAAGTTCACAATAGGAAATCACAAAGAAACTCCTATTCTCAGAAGTGATATCGCTCACAAAGGTTGATATCTACTTCTCACAACACAATCCTAAACAAAATCACTCAGATTTTTAAGTATATTCTGATTTCTCTCTTTTCTGCTTCGTCAACAGATGACTAGGCTGATGAGTGCTTTGTTCTTGAGTTTGAGACTTAGAAGAATTTTGCTTCAGATTTTTGCTCTCAATGCGTGTTGTCTCTGTGTTGTTGTTCTTCTTCAACTCACGAACTAAGCTATTTATACTTGGAGATTTGAAAATCTGCCCGTTGAGAGATCGGCAGCTGTCAAATCCTCGAGTACTGGTCCTTTTTTTTGCAGAAACGGCTGCTGCGACTGAACACTGTACACTCTGCTGTACTTTCTGTCGCTTCGCATTAAATGCGCATTAAATGCACCAAGCTGATACGAGGTTTCTCTTCAATCATTTGTCATAAATACCCTTCCTCTTCAGCATTTATTACACCAAGTGCATTTATTACCGTTGTAATAACTTCTGATCCACTTCCACTCTGCTGATCGAAGTCACTAGTCTGATGTATACTCGGCTGATCCCAAACTTGAACTAATCTGATTTGAGTCGGCTGATAGTCCACCAGTCTGATTACTTCTTCAGCAACAGATCAGTAGTCTTCTGGACCATATTTGACTAGTCTGATGAACTTCTTCCTTAGTCAAATATCTTCTAAGGTTTGTACTAAGCTTCCACTTAGCTGATGACTTTGGAAATCATCAAAACCTCCCTTTACTTTAAAGTCTTCATCTTCATCCAACAATTTCCCCCTTTTTGATGATGACAAAACTCCAGCTAAGTACCTGTACCTAAACTAAAGTTGAGTCCTCAAAAATTTCTGAGATAGAAATGATATGTTGGAAGCTTGAACTTTTTTATAGATTGATTTGAAAATTACAGTGCAAGTTACAAAAAAAAAGGTTGACTTAAGTAAAAAAAATACAACTGAAGTAAGCTGTTACAAAAGTTTAGCATATGGACTTAAGGGGTGTTTGCAAATGCTTTTGAAAGCTAAAAAACAGTTGCTTAAAGTAAAAGTAAAAAATAAGTACTTTTATTCAAAAGCAGGAGGTGTTTGCAAATATTTAAAAAAAGCAAGTTTAATTATTACAAAAATGCCACCTAGAAGAAGCAATGGAAGAAGCACCTCCTTAGTTGCTTCTTGCCAACCTGCTTTTACCTGCTTTTCAGTTGAAGAAGCAATAGCAGAAGCACCTACTTGCAAACACTACCAAAGTGCTTTAAGCACAAAAAAAGCAAAAAAGTACTTTTTAAAAGCCCTTGCAAACACCCCCTTAGTCTATTAACTAGTCTAGTCCTCAGCTTCTTCATCTTCTTCTTCTTCCTCTTCCTCTTCATCAACTTCTTCACTGCTCTCTTCATCTTCACCACTTGAGAAAACATCAGCAAGACCTTTTAATTTTTCTCTCCTTTCTTCAGCTTCAATTCTTTTTCTGATGTCTTCCATCCTCTTATACTTAACGTCTGGATTTAGCTGTTCTTCAGCAGAGTACTTAGAGGCAGCTAACTCCTTGTCAGTTTTAGCTACATCCTTGGGCTCTACTTTATCATCAGCTCCATCTTCAGCTTCCTCTTCAAGTACTTCATCTTCTTTTGGCTTTCCAGCAGCAGCCCGTTGGTCTCGTACTTGAATAGTTGCAGCAGTCTCAACAGCTAACTTAGCTGATTCCTCTTCCCCCTTTTTGTCAGCATCAGCAGGGTTGAGTTGATCAGGAGTTATGTTGACAGCAGCACAAAGCTTCTTGATGTTTGAATCCATGACTTTTTGCTCAGCACAGTGATGATTTAGAGTATTTTCCATGCGAAGTTGATTAGCTTTTAATTCACCAGAATGGTCATTCAGACAGTCAACATTCAACTGAAGAGTTGACAGTTCAGTTTGTGCTTTGTCAGTGATGTTGGTAACTTCTTGCATTAAAGCAATGTTCTTCTCAGTTTCTGCTTCACTGACTTGTGTCATGACTCTAATAACTCTTGCGATGTCAGCTTCATTCCTTTGAAGAGTAGTGTGGAGATGACCTACATCAGCCTTCACATCTTCAAGACTTCTGCTCATATTCAATATGCTCTGAGTTAACATCAAGGAGTTATCTGGTGGTAGAGGAAAGTCTTCAATGGCATCCTTGACCATTTTAGCAGTTTCTTCCTGTATTTGCTTAATCATCAGCTGATTTCTTGTCTCCATCTCCTTCATAGAAGTCTCAATCAGCATCTGGATGGATTCCATCAGTGAGGAATGCAAATCAGCAGTAGGAGCAGAGTGTGATGATTCAGCAGGATCCTCTTCTTGTGGAAGTTCAGCAGGTTCTTCCTCCTGTTGAACAGTTGCTTCATGAAGAGCAGGACTTTCTTCAGCTTTCCACTCCAAAGCTAAAGGAACGAAGTCCTTGACCATTTTAGGCAGCTTCTTTGATGTATTCAAGTTGATTTCTTCAGCCTTTGGGTCTTTCTTTTGTTCTTCACTAGCTGGCTCATCAGCTATGTGAATGATCTCAGTACCATCAGTAGACACAATTGTCTTCTGATGAATCAAATCAGCTGGTACAAAGGGTGATGTAGTCTGTTTAATCTTCAGCTTCTCTTGATAAGTACTGATATCAGAGCCATAACAGATTTGCTGTAAGCTTGGTAGACTAGGCGTTGAACTTGATGTTCCTGGTTCAAACCTTGATCTTTCAACCCATTTTTCCAGAGTAGTGTAAACAGCAATCTTGACTGCTCTGTCAATTCTATCATCAGTAGGACTTGGCTTCTTTGAAATTGAGTTTTTAATAGTAGTCGCCTCCTGACTGACAATAACTCTTGCATAATCATGCAGTCTATCCCTTACAAAATCTGAGTCCAAAGCCTTGACAACAGAGGATGTTTGCAACCAGTTTAGAACCCAACGTCCCTCTGTAGCGAACTCCTTCCAGGCTTGGATTTCTTCTTCAGACTTGTTCAATCTATACTCTCTCCATTGATTGTATCTGATCTTCTCTGGGAGAAAAGTAGTCCTTGATTGAAACAGCTGGTTTAGTCTTTCCAACTCAGCTTCAAACTTTTTGAAGGCAGTAGAGTCACCTTGGACAATCTCTATTGCTCTCCTCACTTCCTTCTTTTTCTTCTTGATTGGTGCAGCCCTTGGTAGCACAAAATCACCTTCCTTAGGCTTTTCTCCAATCACGATGCCTCCAGACCTCCTTGGTCCATACGCATCCTTTTTGCTCTCTTCTATGGCCTTTGCCAATTCAGCTTCTTCCTTGGCAGCCAGTTCAGCTTCTGTCAGGTTCTTGACATTAGCTTCCTTTTGACTTGCTTCAAGAGCTCTCTTTAGCTCAGCATCATCACGTTTTCGTTGTTCAGCTTCCTCACGCTTCTTCTTGTGATAAGCTGATACTTTTGCTTTGCCAGTTCTCTTCTTTCTGGCATTTCTTGACTCAACAACTGGTGCCGCAGCTGTTGTTTCTGGTAAAGCAACTGCTACCGGTGCAGCAGCAATTGGTTCGAGGATCTGCACTTCAGGATCCTCTTGAGGTTTGGCAACCTCAGCTGTTGGTGTAGGAATCTGTTTCATTTGATCAGCTGACTTCTTCTCAGCAGATTCCTTCACTGATTCAACAGGCCTCTCAGCAGATTGAGGACTTCTTTTGGCTAACTCAGAAAGTTCAGTATCTTCATCAAGAAGTGTCAGCTTCTTTCTGGCAGTCCTTTTTGTGAAAGGTGGATTTGCAACGGTAGAAGTGGCAGTGTCCTTCATAGCACTTCTTGTTCTTTTAGCCACATTTTCAACCGGTAACTCAGCTGAAATTGTCTTGTCAGAGGATGTCCCAATAGACATCTCGTTGATCTCCTTGACTGTCTCATCAACAATCAAATCAGCAGCATCCTTCCTTTTAGAGACAACTGTTCTGGCTTCAACAGCGGGCTTTGCTGTTTGAACAGTCGACTTGCTTTTCTTGCCTTTATCAGCAGGCTTTTCTGGCTCAGAAGCCTTTCTTTTCTTTTGCTTCAACTCTGTCACAACAGCAGGCTCCTTTGATCTCCCAGATTTTACTGGTTCATAAATCTTCAATTCTTTAGCCTTATGAATTTCCTTTCCGTTAGTCACACCACATCTCAAATTTACCAACAGATGACTAATGAAAATCCTGTGCAGAGTCAAACCACGGACTTTGTGATCAGCAATCACATACCAGATGAAGTTAGCCCAATTTACCTTCAACCCATAGTAAATGGCTATCATAGTATGAAACCTCTTCATTGGTACACTGTCCAAGGAGAATGTGCAGTTCTCGAGGACTTTGGCAACCAAATCTGCCATTCGCTGAAACTCGTCCTTCAGCTGATTCTTTTTGATACTTCCAGATAGCACTTGATTCTTCTTTGAGACCAGATTCCAGAAATCTGACTCAAAAGGTTCAGCGAGGTTTGCGATGTCAGTAGACCCTTCAATGGAAAGTCCGTACATTTCATTCAGCAATTTTGGGGTTACGCAGATAGCTTTGTCCCCAATTTTGGCTTTAATCTCCAGTTTGTCGAAGTCAACATCGTCTTTGGAACCATAAAATTCAAAGACCTCGCCCTTGAAAATCATGTCTTCATGGGCCTCCATGAATTTAACCAGCGTTGCCGCCTTGAATTTCTCCAGAATTTCTTTCATCAACGGGGTGCCAGTCGCGTGATACGTCAGGTAGTTCAAGAACATACCTTCAGCAGCAGCTTCCTTTGCATTAACCTTAGAACTCATTTTCCTGAAAGAGATTGAAGAAAGACTAGAGTAGATTTGCAGTTGAATGGATGCAAAAATGCTCTGAATGCTTTTGAAATATTTAGGGTGCGTAAAAGCTCAGTCAGCTGATCAGATCTGGATTTATAGATGTTAATTCTTGTCGGTTTCCGTGAAAAGTGGTAACCGTCAGATTAGTTACTGTAAAAGCAGATCGTGCGATCGAGATACGCGGATTTCAAAATAGCATTTAATATGTCAGATAGGCGGGAATTTGAAACGCCACTTGTCTGTTACTTATAAAAGCGTGCTTTTGATAAAACGTTTTTAATACAACACTTTAAATATAAGCAGACATAAATAGAAACAGATGAGTAAAGTACTTATCTGATTAACAACTTGTCTGATACAATATATCACTAGTGAGGGCCAATATCTAGTGATCTTCCTTTGCTGTTTGTCAATCCAGCAAGATAATTAATCTCCAAATCTTCAAGAGTTAAGAACAAATCTTCTGATTGAATCAACTTCAACTAACTGTCATTGAAGATTTCATCTTTAAAACAAGGGTACCGCTAGTCTTACACGTTCCCCCTGAATTCAAGAATTCATCAGTCAACTAGTCTGTTGAGAGTCTGTCTTCTTGAAGTGTAACACTTGTTGATGTCAGATTAGTAAGCTGTTGAACCCAGTCTTCTGATAGGTTCCCCCTCAGCTTATGAATCCAATTTTAACAAGCCTAATTCCGCTCTTAGAGTGGAGAATCTAGCTTCATTCAGTGGTTTGGTGAAAATGTCAGCAATCTGGTTGTCTGTATGAACATACTCAATAATAACATTTCCCTTTTCAACATGGTCTCTGATGAAGTGATGTTTGATCTCAATATGTTTAGTCCTGGAATGACTAGTAGTATTCTGAGTAAGTGAGATTGCACTTGTATTATCACAGTAGATAGGGATTCCACTGATCTTGAGATTATAGTCTTCAAGTTGATGCTTCAACCAAAGTATTTGTGCACAACATGCTCCAGCAGCAATGTATTCAGCTTCAGCAGTAGATATGGATACTGAAGTCTGTTTCTTACTCATCCATGAGATCAGACGACTGCCTAAAAATTGACACGTACCTGTAGTACTTTTCCTATCAATTTTGCAGCCAGCAAGGTCAGAATCTGAATATCCAACAAGTTCAAATCCTGATTCCCTTGGGTACCATAATCCCAATTCTTGAGTGCCTTTGAGATACTTTAGTATTCTTTTAGCAGCTAAGAGATGAGATTCCTTAGGATCTGATTGAAATCTTGCACAGACCCCAACAGAATACATAATATCAGGTCTGCTGGCTGTTAAGTATAACAGTGACCCAATTATGCCTCTGTATTTGGTGATGTCAACTGATTTGCCACCTTCATCCTTGTCCAGACGAAGTCCAGTAGACATAGGAACAGTAACAGATGAGCTAGTTTCCATACCAAATTTCTTAAACAGATCTTTTGTGTACTTTGCTTGATTAATAAAAATACCATCAGGCAGCTGTTTGACTTGTAAACCAAGAAAGTAATTTAATTCTCCCATCATGCTCATTTCAAACTTGTTCTGCATCAGCTTAGAGAATCTTTCACACATCTGTTTGTTAGTTGAACCAAAAATAATATCGTCTACATATATTTGTACCAACAATATATGATTATCCCATTCAATAGTAAACAAGGTTTTATCTACTTTACCTTTGTGAAATCCTTTAATTAAAAGAAAATCAGATAAAGTATCATACCATGCTCTTGGAGCCTGTTTCAGTCCATAGAGAGCTTTCTTCAGACGATATACCTTATCTCCTTGTTGATAGACTTCAAATCCAGGAGGTTGTTCAACATACACTTCTTCTTGCAATTCTCCATTGAGAAAAGCAGACTTCACATCCATCTGATAGACAGTGAAGTTCTTGTGAGCAGCATAGGCTAGGAACAATCTGATTGCTTCAAGCCTTGCAACTGGTGCGAATGTCTCATCAAAATCAATGCCTTCTTCTTGGCAGTAACCTTTGGCAACTAGTCTTGCTTTGTTTCTGGTAACCATACCATCTTCATTCATCTTATTTCTGAAAACCCACTTAGGGGGTGTTTGCAAATGCTTCTAGGAAGTACTTTTCAGCTTTTTTTCCTCGAAAAACGGTTTTTCAGTGTTTGCAAACTCTGCTTTTGCTTTTGCTTCTCAACAAAAAAGCAGTTAGAAGCTGGTTTTGGAAAAGCATGTCATGACCTACTTTTGGGGCTGATGGCATTCTTGTAATAAAATAGAAGCAGTTTTGTGACATTTATATCCTTAATATTTTCTCTTAATTCCAACAATACCCTCATTTTCTATTTTATGTAATTGATGTTATTTATTTTTACTTTTCACAATTTTATTTATATTCTTGCGGATAATGACTATAAAAAATATTATATTCATTTTTTACAACAAAAAAAAATATTTTTGTTTGTGTGTCGTCTTCGATTCAGAATGTGTTGTTCATATATATATATATATATTAATTTCTAGTTTAGCTTTGTGCATTGTTGTAGCCATTTTTAATTTTATGTAGGGTTTTATTATTTTTGTTTGTTCACTAATTATAAGTTTTTTTATAGTGGTAACTTGAAATTAGTTAGTTTTTTATGCTCAACTTGTTTGTTTATTTTTTTATTGTTTGTTTATTTTGATTTCACTAATAGCTAATTGTTAGTTTGATTTATTTCTATTTTACTAAAGGATTCATTCTGATTTGATTAAAACTTAGTTAATATTTAGTTGGTTTTGTTTGATTCATTATAATTAAATATAAACTTAATTGATGATTTATAATAATTTTGTTTGATTCATTTGATTTGATAAAGTTTAGCCAATGGTTTACATATATAATTATAACATTGTTTGTTTTGATCTTAGTTGCTAAAAGACGTGTGTCTTACAAAAAGACGTTTTCAAAAATTAAAAAAAATTAATTTATTAACATGCCAAGTAAAGAGTAAAATAGGGCTTGTAATAAAATTTATTTAAAATAAAATTAATGTATGAACATGCCAAGTTAAGGGTAAAATAAGACTTGTAATAAAATTCATATAAAACAAAAGACTTACTCTATATAGCTTTTCAGAAATTGCAAACACCTACATGATTGCTTTAAGCTGCTTTTTACCTTATTTTACAAACACCACATGCTTTTTTCTAAAAGTACTTTTTAATTACTTTAAGCAAAAGCAACTTCTTTTCCAGATAGAGAAGCTCTTGCAAACACCCCCTTAGTGCCAATTACTCTTTGATGAGTAGGTCTGGGAACTAAGTACCAGACTTCATTCCTTTCAAATTGATTCAACTCTTCTTGCATAGCTTCAATCCAGTGAGAATCACCAAGAGCTTCATCAATTAATTTAGGCTCAATTTGTGAAAGAAAACTTACAAACATTGTTTCATTTGCAGTTGATCTTCGAGTTCTCACTCTATCCAAGGGATCACCAATCACTAACTCGGGTGGGTGATCTCTGAGCCATCTGAGATCAGGTTGCAAATCTGGATGTTGTCCTCTGGATTGATCTTGCAACACCACTGTTGCAGTCTCAGTAGTAGTCTGTTGAACAGTTGTGGTCTGTTGAACGGTCTCTGGTCTGTCAGCTGTTTGCAACTCCTCTGTTAGACAATCAACAGACTGATTTTGAACAGCACTTGAGTTAACAGCTTGAGATAAGTTGGGTAGTATGATGGGTACATATTCTTCCTTTCTTTCCACATTCAATTTCTGAAAGTCAGCAGATATCTCAGGGTTTGCACTTTGATTCTTTTCAGATGATTGACTTGGTTCATCAAATACTACATGAATAGATTCTTCTACAAGCAAAGTTCTTTTGTTAAACACTCTGTAAGCTTTACTAACAGTAGAGTAACCTACAAAAACAGCTTCATCAGCCTTCTCTGCAAATGCAGTGAGGTGATTTTTCCCATTGTTCAAAACATAACATTTACAACCAAAAATCCTAAGATAATGTAAATTAGGCTTTCTGTTGTTCCATAACTCATAAGGTGTCTTGTTTAGACTTTTGTTGATCATACATCTGTTCTGAGTATGACATGCTGTATTTGTAGCTTCTGCCCAGAATCTTTGGGGCAGCTTTGCTTCAGCTATCATTGTCCTGGTAGCTTCTTTTAGAGTTCTGTTTCTCCTTTCAGCAACTCCATTTTGTTGAGGGGTTCTGGCAGCAGAGTACTCATGACTAATTCCTCTGGAATTACAATACTCTTCAACAGTAGAGTTTGTAAACTCAGTCCCTCTATCTGATCTGATCTTCAAAATTCTTTGACTCTTCTCATTCTGGATCAGTTCCATCAGATTTGTAAGATGTTCCTTGGTTTCACTCTTCTTCTTCATGAAGATTACCCAAGTAAATCTTGAAAAATCATCCACAACAGCTAGGCAGTATTTCTTCCCACCATTGATGATTGGATCAATAGGGCCAAACAAATCCATATGCAGTAGCTCCAAAATTCTGGTTGAAGATTGGTGCTTCTTGCTCTTGAAGGATGACTTCACTTGTTTACCCTTCTGACAGGCATCACAGAGCTTGTCTTTGCTCATGACTGTCTTTGGAATTCCTTCTACCAGATCATTCTTTATCAATCTGTTGATGGTCTTGAAATTCAAATGATTCATTCTTTTGTGCCAAAGCCAACTGATTTCACTTGGTGTAGAAGCCACTAAGCAAACATTTGAATTCTTATCCACAGAATTCCAGTCGACTACATAGATGTTTCCTTGTCTTCTTCCAGATAAAATAACCTTCTTTGTTCCAATTTGTTCAACGTAACACTTATCTGATGAAAACACCACGGAAAATCCTTTGTCACAAAATTGACTTATGCTCAGCAGATTGTACTTCAGGCCACTAACATATGAGACGTCAGATATCTCTATGTTTCCTTTGATAAGCTTTCCAACAGCTACAACCTTGCCTTCTTTGCTGTCTCCAAAAGTAACTCTTGGACCATTCACAGCAACAGCATCTGCCAGCTCATGTATGTCTCCACACATGTGCCTTGAACATCCACTGTCCAAGTACCATTTCTTCGCTACTTTACTCCTACTCCTAATCCTAACCTACAAAACAAAATAAGAATGTTTTAGGTACCCTTTATTGAGAGGGTCCTGGTGGATTAGTATCACCTTTGACAACCCAAGATGTTGAAGTCTTAGGCTTCTTAGGCTTTGCAGTCTTAGCAGGAGCATGAGCAACTTCATTTACATCATAATCAGCAGGCATATTATGGTGATAATCATTATGATGATGATAAGGCTCATAAGCAGGATATGATGCATGATAAGTAGGGTAGGCATGCATTGTTTGATGAGCAGGATATGCAGCAAAATGAGGTGGATAATGAGGTGCAGCATAATATGGTGGATAAGCAGGTTGCACATAATAAGACTCATTTCCATAGTAAGCATTTTTGTTGTAATTTCTTTGCTTCTTAGGTCTGCTCTTTACTTGCTCCTTAACAGACGACTTAGCTTTACTAGTCTGATTGGTTTTACTCTTATCATCAGACTTCTTGGGACTACTCTGCTGTTTGGTTTTACCAGTCTGTTTTTCAGTTTCAGGCTTTTTACCCTTCTTAGCCTTAGGAGTTTTTATCTCCTTTCTCTCAATCTCAGGTGAAATGGGTTTAGTAGTCTGAACATACATGACAATATTACTATTATCAGCAGATATAAATTTCTCAGCTTTGTTCAGTTCTAAACTTTCTTTTACTAAGGGAGTACTCTGTTCAGTTGGTTTATCTATTGTCACAACAGACGACTTAGGAACAGACGACTTATTATGCAAAGATATTCTAGCTTCAAGTTCTTTGATTTGTCCCTTGTACATTTCACATTCAGCTCTCAGAGATTCACATTCATGCGAAAGCTTTTTATACGTGGCTGATTCTTCAGGTTTTTCAACCTTAAGTTTCAGTTTAGCATTTTGCTTTTTCAGCAGAATCATCTCGTCCTTAAGCTTAGCAAGCTCATTAACAACATCTACTTTGTTGTTCATCATTTGCTCAAATGAGTTAAACAGTTCAAGCTCACTTTCAGAGAGTATTACCTCATTGTCAGAATCATCAGATTCCTTTGCCATGAGACACAGTAGTGCAGGTGTTTCGTCAAAAACAGAGTCATCACTTGAAGTGCCAGATTCTGTGTTTGATGAGTGGATGGCTGCCATCTTTTCGGCTTCAGCCAACAGCACCTTGCTCTTTTGGTATCTCTTCTCTCTTCTTTCTTTTCTTTGTTTCTTTTCCTCCTCTGTGTACTTCTCCGCTTTAGGATATGGGCAGTCCTTGATGAAGTGTCCCAATTTCCTGCAATTATAGCACATCATTTTGGATTTATAATCATCCTTAATGTCATAAGAATTAGAGGTAGGTTTAGAAGTAGAAGCATTGTTATATTTGTTCTTCATTTTTCTCTTGTAGAACTTTTTGAACCCGTTCAGTAACAACGCAACATCGTCAGCAGTATACTCCTTTTTGCTCAGTACTGGGGCCTCATCAGATGAGTCCACTTCTCTGCTTTTTCCAGACGATCTTCTTGTTCTTTCTACAGCAACCAGTGCAGCAGTGGGGCCAGAAGTTGAGGTCTCTTCTATTCCCATCCTTGGTATTTTATACTCGTACGCCTTGAGTACAGAAAACAACTCTGTCAGAGAGATCTTCCCCAGATCCCTAGATTCTTCCATAGCTGTGATCTTCATGTTGAACTTGGGTGGTAGCGCCTTCAGGACTTTGAGAGTAATCTCTTTGTCTGTGAACGTCTTACCCAGCTTTAACACGTTGTTCAGCACTTTGGTAAACCTTGAACTCATCTGTTCAATGGTTTCTCCAGGCTTCATTTTGAAGTTATCAAACTTCTCCATGGCAACACTTAGATTGTGTTCCTTGATGGCCTCGTTTCCTTCACTCATATCCCTGACTTTGTCCCACATCTCTTTTGATGTTTTACAGTGTTTGACATAGTCAAACCTTTCATTGTCCAGGGCTTTAGTCATGATGAAGATTCCAACTTTATCAAGATTTTTCAACTTGATTTCTTCAGGCGTCATTTCGTCTTCATCTTTATCAACAACAGTATCTACGTCATCGATTTTGATTGTCTTGGTAATCCTTATTGGACCTTTTGTTATGCATCTGTACATATTATCGTTGTAAGCAGCAAGGAAAATTTCCATGCGTATTTTCCAGTCCTCAAAGCTCATACCGCCTATGTGGGGAACAAGGCTGATACAATCCATTTTTCAAAAAGGTTTTGTTTTTCAAAAAAAATGCTCTTTTGAAAACTTTTGAATACCTTTGAAAAACACTTAAGGATCAAGCTCGTTGATCAGTCAGATGATTCAGATGAACCACCTGCTCTGATACCACTTGTTGGTCCCAAGTGGTCAGATGAGGTTTAGAGGGGGGGGGGGGTGAATAAACCTCTTCAAAATTCTACCTTTTAAAATCTCTAACTTTTCTGTTCAGCAGACTAAGCTGATCAAGAACAGTAAGCAGACTAAGCTGATCTAGCACAAAGCTTTGAACAGCAGAGTTGACCACTCTTCTGATTTCACTTAGCTGATTTTATCAAATCAGAGTTTAAAATAAACTAACTTGCAGCGGATTTATCAAGTGTTTTTCACAAGTAGTTTTCTTTAACCTTGAAACAGTTTTATCCCCAGTTTTTTTAAATAAACTCCTTTATAAAACTTTTCAGTAGTTAACCTTTAAGTGTTTTGAATATGCTTCTTTGAAATATGCAGAAATTAATGCAAGTTAAAAACACAAAGGATTTTTATAGTGGTTATATGGATGTAAGTCCTTTAGTCCACTCTTCCAAGTCACTTAGATCTTGGGTTATACTAAATCACACAGATTACAGTATACACTTCTTACGCCAAACAACAAATGAAGTGGCCGTAAGTTCACAATAGGAAATCACAAAGAAACTCCTATTCTCAGAAGTGATATCGCTCACAAAGGTTGATATCTACTTCTCACAACACAATCCTAAACAAAATCACTCAGATTTTTAAGTATATTCTGATTTCTCTCTTTTCTGCTTCGTCAACAGATGACTAGGCTGATGAGTGCTTTGTTCTTGAGTTTGAGACTTAGAAGAATTTTGCTTCAGATTTTTGCTCTCAATGCGTGTTGTCTCTGTGTTGTTGTTCTTCTTCAACTCACGAACTAAGCTATTTATACTTGGAGATTTGAAAATCTGCCCGTTGAGAGATCGGCAGCTGTCAAATCCTCGAGTACTGGTCCTTTTTTTTTGCAGAAACGGCTGCTGCGACTGAACACTGTACACTCTGCTGTACTTTCTGTCGCTTCGCATTAAATGCGCATTAAATGCACCAAGCTGATACGAGGTTTCTCTTCAATCATTTGTCATAAATACCCTTCCTCTTCAGCATTTATTACACCAAGTGCATTTATTACCGTTGTAATAACTTCTGATCCACTTCCACTCTGCTGATCGAAGTCACTAGTCTGATGTATACTCGGCTGATCCCAAACTTGAACTAATCTGATTTGAGTCGGCTGATAGTCCACCAGTCTGATTACTTCTTCAGCAACAGATCAGTAGTCTTCTGGACCATATTTGACTAGTCTGATGAACTTCTTCCTTAGTCAAATATCTTCTAAGGTTTGTACTAAGCTTCCACTTAGCTGATGACTTTGGAAATCATCAAAACCTCCCTTTACTTTAAAGTCTTCATCTTCATCCAACAGGGTAGTTGCTAATACATATGTAACATACTTTTACACCAGGGGGGTATTTGCAATTCAAAATCCAGGGGGGGTATTTGCTAAAACATAAGTAACATAATTCACAATCCAGGGGGTAGTTGCAATTCAGAATCCAGGGGGGGTAGTTGCTAATACATATGTAACATAATTTGAAAATCCAGGGGGGTATTTGCAATTCAAATTCCAGGGGGTATATGCAATTCAAATTCCAGGGGGGTATTTGCTAAAACATAAGTAACATAATTCACAATCCAAGGGGTAGTTGCAATTCAAAATCCAGGGGGTTAGTTGCAATTCAAAATCCAGTGGGGTAGTTGCTAATACATATGTAACATACTTTGAAAATACAGGGGGGTTTTTGCTAATACATTGCTGTAAAATAACATATATGACAACAAAGGGGGGTATATGAAGTTTAATAAGTTCAAAATTAACAAGTGACTTCCAATTTGTACCATTGCTAAAAGAACGCACCTTCATGTATAGGAACCAAACTTCATCCTCTACATCGATGGTCCTCCCACTGTCGTTCCAACCGAACCCACTTGTCCTTTGCATACCCACTAATTGATAATAGGTCTTCTTCCACACGGTCAACTTTGAATTTATATGCTTAGATGAAGGTAGTTGTGCACTAAGTGCAACCTCAAGTGATTGCAAATACCCCGGCCTAAATAAATTATCAGCCTTCCAACCATTTGTGATCATCTCCTTCAATAGTTGGATAAGTTGACTTTCCTCGAGCGCATTCCAAGATCTACGCGAACCCTGTGTTTTCTTCTGGTTTGGAACCGCATCACCATAGCGTGGTATGGATGCCATTTCTCGGTTTTCTTAACCTGAAAATACAAAGATTCTAATCAAATTCATGGGCATTTTATACCATACCATAAAATCTGAAAAATTCACATAAAACTAAGTTATGAATGTCAAAAAGCACAGAATCATGGGTTTACTCAACACTTATATAGCAGTCACACGAACAAACAAATTCATTGCCAATTACACAACAAATCCAATGACATAAAGGTACATAAAAAATGAGCACAACATGGAATTGGTTCCTATTTTATGAAAACAATATATTTAAACTCAGTTTTAACAACTTAATTGCGCTCCGCATTCCATTTCATGAACATATCATTCGCCATTTGTTCACAAAACTGGTTCCATGCATTCGATGGCTCAACCACATCAATGTAATCTTCTCCTAGAGGATCATTCTCATCGTCACTTGAGTCACTTGATTCAGGCAAATCGGGATTAGCATCCCAAGGTTCGTCAGTCATTGTTTGCCGCATGAAGTTTTGAATCAACAACAAAGCCATTATCATTCTATTTTGCCTCTTTAGGGGGTAGAATGTGTTGCTTCTAAGAATTGCCCACTTCTTCTTAACTTGGCAGAAGCTGCGCTCTATTACATTCCTAGCTTGAGAATGTTTCATATTGAAATATTCATGAGCATTTTGGGGGGCATCCATGCCAACTCCCCACTCTTTCAAATGGTAGCGCACTCATCTATAAGGCTCAAGGAAACCTTCTTCGTTGGTATACCCATTGTCACACAAGTAGTAAGTGCCTATGAAAAAACAATAATATTAATACAACCACAACCGAAAAATTTAGGTAATGGATTTTTTAAATAATCTTTGAACAATGTAATAATTAACCTGTAGGCACTCGTAACCTGTTTGGTCGATTGATGGCATCCCTTAGAACTCGACCATCTGCCGCGGATCCCTCCCAACCAACTAAAGTATACGTGAATGCCCCGTAAATATCACATGCGGCAAGCATATTGGGGGAAATAATACCCTTTCGTGATCTATAACGTGGCTTATCCACTAATGGAACCTGAACATTGACATAGCTTCCATCCAATGCTCCGATGCATCCCTACACAATCAAGAATTTCAACTTTAAAAAACAATCATGAACAAATACATATTATAAATAAGGAACAAACATAAATGTACCTAACTCACCAGAAAACAACTCCACCTAGTGTCATCACAATCATTTGTTATCGGATCGGGTTGAGATAGTAAAATTGGATGGAGCTTTAGCAAACAATTAAGTACACGGTAGAAACACTTGCTCACGGTGTCTTCCAAACGACGATAGTCAGTCTGGACAACTCGAATCTTTGTTGATCCCAAGTGGTCAGATGAGGTTTAGAGAGGGGGGGGGGGGGGGTGAATAAACCTCTTTAAAAATTTACCTTTTAAAATTCTCTAACTTTTCTGTCAGCAGACTAAGCTGATCAGGAATCGTAAGCAGACTAAGCTGATCTCGCACAAAGCTTTGAACAGCAGAGTTGACCACTCTTCTGATTTTACTTAGCTGATTTTATCAAAATCAGAGTTTTAAAAATAACTAACTTGCAGCGGATTTATCAAGTGTTTTTCACAAGTAGTTTTCTTTAACTTTGAAATAGTTTTATCCCCAGTTTTAACAAACTCCTTTTAAACTTTTCCAACAGTTAACCTTTTAAGTGTTTTAAAACTGTCCTTTCAAATATGCAGAAAATAATGCTAGTTAAAAACACAAAGGATTTTTATAGTGGTTATATGGATAGAAATCCTTTAGTCCACTCTTCCAAGTCACTTAGATCTTGGGTTATACTATAGTCACAAAGATTACAGTACACTCTGCTTACGCCAAACAACAGATGAACTGGCCGTAAGTTCACAATAGGAAATCACAAAGAAACTCCTATCCTCTGAAGTAATATCGCTCACAAAGATTGATATCTACTTCTCACAACACAATCCTAACAAAATCACTCAGATTTTACAAGTATTTTCTGTTTCTCTCAATTTTGCTTTGTCAACAAATGACTCGGCTGATGAGTGCTTTGTTCTTGAGTTTGAGACTTAGAAGAATTCTGCTTCAGATTTTTGCTCTCAAAGTGTGTTGTCTCTGTGTTGTTCTTCTTCTTCAACTCACGAACTAAGCTATTTATACTAAGGATTTGAAAATCTGCCCGTTGAGAGATCGCCAGTTGTCAAATCCTCGAGTACTGGTCCTTTTTCTGCAGAACGGCTGTTGCGACTGAACACTGTACACTCTGCTGTACTTTCTGTCACTTCGCATTAAATGCGCATTAAATGCACCAAGCTGATACGAGGTTTCTCTTCATTCATTTGTCATAAATACCCTTCCTCTTCAGCATTTATTACTCCAAGTGCATTTATTACCGTTGCACTAACTTCTGATCCACTTCCACTCTGCTGATCGAAGTCACTCGTCTGATGCTTACTCGGCTGATCCCAAACTTGAACTAATCTGATTTGAGTCGGCTGATAGTCCACCAGTCTGATTCCTTCTTCAGCAACAGATCAGTAGTCTTCTGGACCATATTTGACTCGTCTGAAATACTTCTTCCTTGGTCAAATATTTTCTAAGGTTTGTACTAAGCTTCCACTTAGCTGATGACTTTGGAAATCATCAAAACCTCCCTTCACTTCAAAGTCTTCATCTTTATCCAACAATTTCCCCCTTTTTTATGATGACAAAACTTCAGCTAAGTACCTGTACCTAAAACTAAAGTTGAGTCCTCAAAAATTTCTGAGATAGAAATGATATGTTGGAAGCTTGAACTTTTATAGATTTGATTTTTGAAATTACAGTACAAGTTACAAGCAAAAACTGACTTAAGTGAAAAATTACAATTGAAGTAAGCTGTTACAAAAATTTAGCATATGACCTAGTCTATTAACTAGTCTAGTCCTCAGCTTCTTCATCTTCTTCTTCCTCTTCAACTTCTTCAACTTCATCACTACTGTCATCATCTTCACCTGATGTGAAAGCATTAGCAAGACCTTTTAATATTTCCCTTCTTTCATCAGCTTCAAATCTTGCTCTGATGTCTTCAATCCTCTTAATCTTTATGTCTGGATTAAGTTGTTCTTCAGCAGAGTACTTAGAGGCAGCTAACTCCTTGTCAGTTTTAGCTACTTCCTTGGGCTCTACTTTATCATCAGCTCCATCTTCAGCTTCCTTTTCAAGTACTTCATCTTCTTTTGGCTTTCCAGCAGCAGCCCGTTGGTCTCGTACTTGACTAGTTGCAGCAACATCAACAGCTAACTTAGCTGATTCCTCTTCCCCCTTTTTGTCAGCATCAGCAGGGTTGAGTTGATCAGGAGTTATGTTGACGGCAGCACAAAGCTTCTTGATGTTTCTATCCAGAACTTGTTGTTCAGCGCAGTGATGACTTAGAGTAGATTGCATGCGAAGTTGATTCTCTTCCAAGCGAAGTTGATTAGCCTTTAACTCACCAGATTGGTCATTCAGACAGTCAACATTCAACTGAAGTGTTGATAGTTCAGCCTGTGCTTTGTTGGTGACGTTTGTAATCTCTTGCATTAAAGCAATATTCTTCTCAGTTTCTGCCTCACCAACTTGTTTCATGACCCTAACAACCCTTGCAATGTCAGCTTCATTCATTTGAAGAGCAGTGTGGAGGTGACCTACATCAGCCTTCACATCTTCAATACTTCTGTGCATGCTCAAGATACTTTGAGTAATTGCAAGTGAATTATCTGGTGGTAGAGGAAAATCTTCAATGGCATCCTTGACCATTTTTGCAGTCTCTTCCTGCATTTGTTTAATCATCAGCGTATTCCTTGACTCCATCTCCTTCATTGTGGTTTCAATCAGCAGCTGGATGGATTCCATCAGTGAGGAATGCAAATCAGCAGTAGGAGCAAGGTGTGATGATTCAGCAGGTTCATTTTCCTGTTGAAGTTCAGCAGGTTCCTCTTCCTGTTGAACAGTTGCTTCATGAAGAACAGGACTACCTCCAGCCTTCCAATCCAAAGCTAAAGGAATTTCCTCTTTGACAGCAGCAGGCAGTGTCACAGATGTATCAAGATTAATTTCCACATCTTGCTTGTCCTTCCTTGGTTCTTCATCCGCAGGCTCATCAGATATGTGAATAACTTCAGTACCATCAGCAGACACAACAGTCTTCTGATGTATCAAGTCAGCTGGTACAAATGGTGAAGTAGTCTGTTTGATCTTCAGCTTCTCTTGATAAGTACCACTATCAGAGCCATAACAGATTTGCTGTAAACTAGGCAGAACAGGTGACGTACTTGAAGTACCTGGTTCAAACCTTGATCTCTCAACCCATTTTTCCAAGGTTGTGTAAATAGCAATCTTGACTGCTCTATCAATTCTGTCATCAGTAGGACTTGGTTTCTTTGGAATTGATTCCTTGATAGCAGTCGCCTCCTGACTTACAATGACTCTAGCATAGTCATGTAGTCTGTCTCTGACAAAATCTGAGTCTAAAGCCTTAACAACAGAATTTGTTTGCAGCCAGTTTAGAACCCATCTCCCTTCTGTAGCAAACTCCTTCCAGGCTTGAATTTCCTCCTCAGATTTATTCAATCTATACTCTCTCCATTGATTGTATCTAATCTTTTCAGGGAGAAAAGTAGTCCTTGATTGAAATAGCTGGTTAAGCCTTTCCAGCTCAGCTTCAAATCGTTTGAAGGCAACAGAGTCATTTTGAACAATCTCAATTTCTCGTCTGACTTCCTTCTTTTTCTTCTTAATTGGTGCAGCCCTAGGTAGCACGAAGTCTCCTTCCTTAGGCTTTTCACCAATTACGATGCCTCCAGACCTCCGTGGTCCATATGCATCCTTCTTGCTATCTTCCAGTGCCTTTGCCAAGTCTTCTGCTTCCTTGGCAGCTAGTTCAGCTTCTGTCATCTTTTTGACATCAGCTTCTTTCTTGCTCGCTTCAAGAACTCTCTTCAGCTCAGCTTCATCACGTTTTCGTTGTTCAGCCTCCTCGCGCTTCTTTCTGTGATAAGCTGGTACTTTTGCTTTGCCAGTTCTCTTCTTTCTGGCATTTCTTGACTCAACAACTGGTGCCACAGCTGTTGTTTCTGGTATTGCAACTGCTACAGGTGCAGCAGCAATTGGTTCGAGGATCTGCACTTCAGGATCCTCTTGAGGTTTAGCAACCTCAGCTGTTGGTGCAGGAATCTGTTTCACTTGATCTTCAGTCCATAGAGGGCTTTCTTCAGACGATACACTTTGTCTCCTTGTTGATATACTTCAAATCCAGGAGGTTGTTCAACGTATACTTCTTCTTGCAATTCTCCATTGAGAAAAGCAGACTTCACATCCATCTGATAGACAGTGAAGTTCTTGTGAGCAGCATAGGCTAAGAACAATCTGATTGCTTCAAGCCTAGCAACTGGTGCGAATGTCTCATCAAAATCAATGCCTTCTTCTTGGCAGTAGCCTTTGGCAACTAGTCTTGCTTTGTTTCTGGTAACCATACCATCTTCATTCATTTTATTTCTGAATACCCACTTAGTGCCAATTACCCTTTGATGAGTAGGTCTGGGAACTAAGTACCAGACTTCATTCCTTTCAAATTGATTCAACTCTTCTTGCATTGCTTCAATCCAGTGAGAATCACTAAGAGCTTCATCAATTACTTTAGGCTCAATTTGTGAAAGAAAACTTACAAACATTGTTTCATTTGCAGTTGACCTTCTAGTTCTCACTCTATCCAATGGATCACCAATCACTAACTCAGGTGGGTGATCTCTGAGCCATCTGAGATCAGGTTGCAAATCTGGATGTTGTCCTCTTGATTGATCTTGCAACACTACTGTTGGAGTCTCAGTAGTAGTCTGTTGAACAGTTGTAGTCTGTTGAACAGTCTCTGGTCTGTCAGCTGTTCGCAACTCCTCTGTTAGACAATCAGCAGACTGATTTTGAACAGCACTTGAGTTAACAGCTTGAGTTAAATCAGGTAGTATGATGGGTACATATTCTTCTTTTCTTTCCACATTCAATTTCTGAAAGTCAGCAGATATCTCTGGATTTGCACTTTGATTCTTTTCAGATGATTGACTTGGTTCATCAAATACTACATGAATAGATTCTTCTACAAGTAAAGTTCTTTTGTTAAACACTTTATAAGCTTTACTAACAGTAGAGTAACCTACAAAAACAGCTTCATCAGCCTTTTCTGCAAATGCAGTGAGGTGATTTTTCCCATTATTCAAAACATAACATTTACAACCAAAAATCCTAAGATAATGTAAATTAGGTTTTCTGTTGTTCCATATCTCATAAGGTGTCTTGTTTTGACTTTTGTTGATCATACACTTGTTCTGTGTATAACATGCTGTATTTGTAGCTTCTGCCCAGAATCTTTGGGGCAGCTTTGCTTCAGCTATCATTGTCCTGGTAGCTTCTTTTAGAGTTCTGTTTCTCCTTTCAGCAACTCCATTTTGTTGAGGGGTTCTGGCAGCAGAGTACTCATGACTGATTCCTCTGGAATTACAATACTCTTCAACAGTAGAGTTTGTAAATTCAGTCCCTCTATCTGATCTGATCTTCAATATTCTTTGACTCTTCTCATTTTGGATCAGTTCCATCAGATTAGTAAGATGTTCCTTGGTTTCACTTTTCTTCTTCATGAAAATTACCCAAGTAAATCTTGAAAAATCATCCACAACAGCTAGGCAGTACTTCTTTCCACCATTGCTGATTGGATCAATAGGGCCAAACAAATCCATATGCAATAGCTCCAAAATTCTGGTTGAAGATTGGTGCTTCTTGCTTTTGAAAGATGACTTCACTTGTTTACCCTTCTGACACGCGTCACAAAGCTTGTCTTTGCTCATGATTGTCTTTGGAATTCCTTCTACCAGATCATTCTTTATCAATTTATTTATGGTCTTGAAATTCAAATGATTCATTTTTTTGTGCCAAAGCCAACTGATTTCACTTGGTGTAGAAGCCACCAAACAAATATTAGAATTCTTGTCCACAGAATTCCAGTCGACTACATAGATGTTTCCCTGTCTTCTTCCAGATAAAATAACCTTCTTTGTTCCAACTTGTTCAACATAGCACTTATCTGATGAAAACATTACGGAAAATCCCTTGTCACAAAATTGACTTATGCTCAGCAGATTGTAATTCAGGCCACTAACATATGAGACGTCACATATCTCTATGTTTCCTTTAATAAGCTTTCCAACAGCTACAATCTTGCCTTCTTTGCTGTCTCCAAAAGTAACTTTTGGACCATTCACAGCAACAGCATCTGCCAGTTCATGTATGTCTCCACACATGTGCCTTGAACATCCACTGTCCAAGTACCATTTCTTCACTACTTTACTCCTACTCCTAATCCTAACCTACAAAACAAAATAAAAATGTTTTAGGTACCCTTTATTGAGAGGGTCCTGGTGGATTAGTGTCACCTTTGACAACCCAAGATGTTGAAGTCTTAGGCTTCTTAGGCTTTAGAGATTTAGCAGGAGCATGAGCAATTTTATTTTCATCATAATCAACAGACATGTTAAATTGATAATCATTATGATGAGGATAAGGCTCATAAGCAGGATATGATGCATGATAAGCAGGGTGAACATGCATTGGTTGATGAGCAGGATATGCAGCATAATAAGGTGGATAATGAGGTGCAGCATAATATGGTGAATAAGCAGGTTGCACATAATGAGACTCATTTCCATACCAAGCATTATGGTTATAATTTCTTTGCTTCTTTGGTCTGCTCTTAACTTGCTCTTTAACATACGACTTAGCTTTACTAGTCTGATTGGTTTTACTCTTATCAGCAGACTTCTTAGGACTATTCTGCTGTTTGGTTTTACCAGTCTGTTTTTCATTTTCAGGCTTTTTACCCTTTTTAGCCTTAGGAGTTTTCATCTCCTTATTCTCAATCTCCGGTGAACCAGGTTTAGCAGTCTGAACATACAAGACAATATTACTATTATCAGCAGATATAAACTTTTCAGCTTTGTTCAGTTCTAAACTTTCTTTTTCTAAGGGAGTGCTCTGTTCAATAGGTTTCTCTATTTGCTCAACATATGACTTAGGAACAGACGACTTATTATGTGAAGAAAATCTAGCTTCAAGTTCCTTGATTTGTCCCTTATACATTTCACATTCAGCTCTCAGAGATTCACATTCATGCGAAAGCTTTTTATACATGGCTGATTCTTCAGGTCTTTCAACCTTAAGTTTCAGTTTAGTATTTTGCTTTTTCAGCAGAATCATCTCGTCCTTAAGCTTAGCAAGCTCATTAACAACATCTACTTTGTTGTTCATCATTTGCTCAAATGAGCTAAACAGATCAAGCTCACTTTCAGAGAGTATTACCTCATTGTCAGAATCTTCAGATTCCTTTGCCATGAGACACAGCAGTGCAGGTGTTTCGTCAAAAACAGAGTCATCACTTGACGTGCCTGTTTCTGTGTTAGATGAGTAGATGGCTGCCATCTTTTCGGCTTCAGCCAACAACACCTTGCTCTTTTGGTATCTCTTCTCTCTTCTTTCTTTTCTTTGTTTCTTTTCCTCCTCTGTATATTTCTCCGCTTTAGGATATGGGCAGTCCTTGATGAAGTGTCCCAATTTCCTGCAATTATAGCACATCATTTTGGATTTATAATCATCCTTAATATCATGAGAATTAGAGGAAGGTTTAGAAGTAGAAGCATTGTTATATTTGTTCTTCATTTTTCTCTTGTAGAACTTTTTGAACCCGTTTAATAACAACGCAATGTCGTCAGCAGTGTACTCCTTTTTGCTCAGTACTGGGGCCTCATCAGATGAGTCCTCTTCTCTGCTTTTTCCGACAGATCTTCTTGTTCTTTCTGCAGCGACCAGTGCAGCAGTGGGGCCAGAAGTTGAGGTCTCTTCTATTCCCATCCTTGGCATTTTATACTCGTATGCCTTGAGTGCAGAAAACAGCTCAGTCAGTGAGATCTTCCCCAGATCCCTTGATTCTTCCATCGCTGTAATCTTCATGTTGAACTTTGGTGGTAGCGCCTTTAAAACTTTAACAGTGATCTCCTTATCTGTAAACGTCTTTCCCAATTTCAGAACATTGTTCAACACTTTTGTAAACCTTGAATCCATCTGGTCAATGGTTTCTCCAGGTTTCATTTTGAAGTTCTCAAACTTCTCCATGGCAACACTCAATTTGTGTTCTTTGATGGCCTCATTTCCTTCACTCATATCACGGACTTTGTCCCACATCTCTTTAGATGTCTTGCAATGTTTGACCTTGTCAAACCTTTCATTGTCCAGGGCCTTTGTCATGATGAAGATCCCAACTTTGTGTAGATTCTTCAGCTTGATTTCATCAGCTGTCATCTCATCTTCATCTTTGTCAACGACAGTATCTACGCCATCAACTTTGATTGTTTTAGTGATTCTTATCGGACCTTTTGTTATGCATCTGTACATATTATCGTTGTAAGCAGCAAGGAAAATTTCCATGCGTATCTTCCAGTCCTCAAAGCTCATACCGCCTATGTGGGGAACTAGGCTAATACAATCCATTTTTCAAAAAGTTTTATTTTTCAAAAAGATGCTCTTTTGAAAACTTTTGAAAACCTTTGAAAAACACTTAAGGATCAAGCTCGTTGATCAGGCAAATGATTCAGATGAACCACCTGCTCTGATACCACTTGTTGGTCCCAAGTGGTCAGATGAGGTTTAGAGGGGGGGGGGGGGGGGTGAATAAACCTCTTTAAAAATTTACCTTTTAAAATTCTCTAACTTTTCTGTCAGCAGACTAAGCTGATCAGGAATCGTAAGCAGACTAAGCTGATCTCGCACAAAGCTTTGAACAGCAGAGTTGACCACTCTTCTGATTTTACTTAGCTGATTTTATCAAAATCAGAGTTTTAAAAATAACTAACTTGCAGCGGATTTATCAAGTGTTTTTCACAAGTAGTTTTCTTTAACTTTGAAATAGTTTTATCCCCAGTTTTAACAAACTCCTTTTAAACTTTTCCAACAGTTAACCTTTTAAGTGTTTTAAAACTGTCCTTTTCAAATATGCAGAAAATAATGCTAGTTAAAAACACAAAGGATTTTTATAGTGGTTATATGGATAGAAATCCTTTAGTCCACTCTTCCAAGTCACTTAGATCTTGGGTTATACTATAGTCACAAAGATTACAGTACACTCTGCTTACGCCAAACAACAGATGAACTGGCCGTAAGTTCACAATAGGAAATCACAAAGAAACTCCTATCCTCTAAAGTAATATCGCTCACAAAGATTGATATCTACTTCTCACAACACAATCCTAACAAAATCACTCAGATTTTACAAGTATTTTTTGTTTCTCTCAATTTTGCTTTGTCAACAAATGACTCGGCTGATGAGTGCTTTGTTCTTGAGTTTGAGACTTAGAAGAATTCTGCTTCAGATTTTTGCTCTCAAAGTGTGTTGTCTCTGTGTTGTTCTTCTTCTTCAACTCACGAACTAAGCTATTTATACTAAGGATTTGAAAATCTGCCCGTTGAGAGATCGCCAGTTGTCAAATCCTCGAGTACTGGTCCTTTTTCTGCAGAACGGCTGTTGCGACTGAACACTGTACACTCTGTTGTACTTTCTGTCGCTTCGCATTAAATGCGCATTAAATGCACCAAGCTGATACGAGGTTTCTCTTCAATCATTTGTCATAAATACCCTTCCTCTTCAGCATTTATTACTCCAAGTGCATTTATTACCGTTGTACTAACTTCTGATCCACTTCCACTCTGCTGATCGAAGTCACTCGTCTGATGCTTACTCGGCTGATCCCAAACTTGAACTAATCTGATTTGAGTCGGCTGATAGTCCACCAGTCTGATTCCTTCTTCAGCAACAGATCAGTAGTCTTCTGGACCATATTTGACTCGTCTGAAATACTTCTTCCTTGGTCAAATATTTTCTAAGGTTTGTACTAAGCTTCCACTTAGCTGATGACTTTGGAAATCATCAAAACCTCCCTTCACTTCAAAGTCTTCATCTTCATCAAACAATCTTCTTGTGGTGAGCAAGAACTAATAAGAACATGGCTATTTGTTCTTGCATGGGAACGTATTTAGTATCCCTTAACCCCCCCACGTTATGTAGCAAACAACAAAACTTTTGAAATGCACTCGTGTTAAGACGTATGTTTTCTTTACACCTTATGGTATCTTCATAACAAATATATTGTAAATTTTCCGCTTGCTTGCGCTTCCTACGTATTAGGCTATACCGTATCGGTTGGTTCTTGGCGTGGTGTGCAATAATTCATAGTGAAATTAAGAAAACACCCATCCAAAAGAATTGATAAAACATTAACATAAAGAGGTGTTTCCTTCGTTGATCCATTTGCATAAGGCTGTGCAAATAATGTTGAATACAAGCCATATAAAGCTCACTAGTTCGGATATGCATGAAAAACCCCATATCACATACATATCTACACGTGAAACTTTTCAAAAAGCATGAAAAAATTTATTGACAAACAAATCCATGAACAGGCAGTAAACTTTTTCCCCTAAGAAAAATTGACAAACAAATCCATGAACAAAATTATTGACAAACAAATTTATGAACAGACAGTAAACAAATTATTGACAAACAAATTTTTCAATTTCGCCCAGAATTATAAACTGGCAGTAAACTTTTTCCCCTAAAAAGAATTAATCGAAACCAGTGTTTCCAATTTCCCAATTGTATGGGTACCTAACTCTATCCACCATTGAACTTTACTAGTAAAACAAACAACACCTTAAGCTAAGCCGTACAAATCACAAATTGAAGAAATATCCCATTCAAAATAAAAAAATTCCAGTAAATAAGGGAGCTATGGAGATGAACAAACCCAGATTAGAAAAAACAACCTCAAACTCAATTTTTCCAGTTATGGAGCTAGGAAGAAAAACCTAAAATATTTACCTTGGCTACACAACTCGGGGTCTTCAATTACACTTGGAGCTCTTCGAAACCTACAATGTATACGGACATTAGGTTAGTTGGTTGTTATGTAGAGCTTCATAAATTAAAAAATGATGTGTGTGGAAACTCAAATAGCAATGGCCGAAAATAGGGTTGAAGAAGATAACAATTTCGCGACCTGAGAGGAAGAGAGAGGAAACATGGGTGAGAAAATGAAATTTTTGGGTGTTTTATTTAATTCAATCCGGTTTAATTGTAATAACTCATAAATTCAGGAGGCATTATTGGTATAGAAAATTTAGTTTGGGCCACTATTTTGTAATCGGACGGGGGGGGGGGGGGGGGGGGGGGTGCCAAATTAGAATCATGGAGATTACACTGGCCTGGCCCATATTTCACCAGATTAGCACGGGCAGCCCGACTATTTGTCAGCCCATCCGAACTGGATTTTGATCACTTTCACAACATTTAAGGGCTGAATTACATATAATTGTGGGCTAATTCGGCAAACCGAACGCTGCCTGAGTGTATTGTGAAGAAATATTGAATTACAATCATTTATTGTGTTAAAATAGTTAAATATTTTTTTCAAAAATCGTGATCCCATCGGAAAAGATTTTAGTGGGTCTGATCAATTCAGATGGGTTTAGATTATTTTCTTACTTACGAACATCCTTCTCAACTGGTAAATTCGTGGTTATCCTCTATAGCCACCATCTGTCACGTTAGGTCCCTTTTAGGGACACTTTTGCATAAAAAATGTCCATAAAACCCCTCTAACAGGACGGATGGTGGCTACTTATCTCAGAGGGTAGCCACGAAAATTCCCAACTCAACTACAATGCAAATAAACAACTGACAAATCGTGACCGTAAAAAAATTAAAAAGATGAAGAAGAAAATATCTTATTTTCTGTCCTTATATTATTTTTTCTATTACTCTCTATCACTCAAGCCATTTTTGGAATTGATGCTTTCGAATCAGACACATCCACTATTTGGAATTTGCTAGCTACACCCGAAATGACATGTAAAAAAGATTCCTCGTCTCGGAAACAAGGTGACTCACAATCATGGAAATTGCATAATTTAAGATGACCTATTCCCCTTTCCCTATTCCCCCCACCGTGTTTTGTGCTTTTTGCAATTCGGAATTCCCGAGTACTACTGTAACCGACTTTTATCCGTATTTTAATGCTTAACATTTACTTATCATTATCAAAATAAAATAAAAATAAAAAAACAGAACATCAAATCTGAATCTTCTTTCTGTGCAACTGATCAAGATAAGAAATGAAAAAGATGGGAATCAATATAATATATACATGCGTGTTTTATATAAATGTAAATATATAAAAGTCCGTCGCAAACGTACTTAATTATTTTCTACTTTGAGTCAAAGAGCTAACCAACTTTCAAGAGGATAATTCTGCAACTTTTACATCCTACCTTCTTCAACTCATTGTTTCTACTTAAAGATCTAGTTGAATAATTAATTAACTGAAACACCACAAGAATACTCATAGTAGATTATAATTATGCTAGAAATAATTAAAGAATAGAAACCATATCATTTTTATTTATATATTTATTAATTGGTCATAACAACGAACCATTTCAATTACATTGTATGTATTATTCGGCAACTACATTTTCCCCATTCTCCAAAACTTCCTTAATTACTTTTCCATTTTCTTTTTCTTTCTTCTCTTCTTCCTCAACCTTTCTCTTCTCTTCTTCCTCAGCCTTTCTCTTCTCTTCTTCCTCAGCCTTTCTCTTCTCTTCTTCCTTTGCCTCTTCCAAAGCCTTAACCAATCTCATCAAACAACTTTCCTTGTCTTCACCATCCGATTTAGGCATCAAATTCTCCGCAACATCAGCCGGAGTCATCTTCGTTTCCTCTAACAACCTCCTAACATCAACAAATAAATCATGCGAATCAATGTTCAAATACTTCTTAGCAAAGGCCTTAAACGCCTCAAAACCACAATACGACAACTCTATATGCTTATCCATCCTCCCACGTCGAATCAAAGCGGGATCAAGCTTATCCTTGTAATTCGTAGTAAAAACAATAATTCTTTCGCTCCCACAAGACGACCACAAACCATCAATGAAGTTCAAAAGTCCTGAAAGAGTAACCTCACTCAACTTTTTCTCCTCCATTTTCTTCGTGATCTCCTCCTTGATTGGATCATTTTCCTCATTTTTTTTCTTCTTCTCCCTTTGCCCCGTCAAGTCAAGTGAACAATCAATATCCTCGATCACGACAATCGACTTTCCAGAGGTGTCGAGTAACAATTTCCTTAACTCCAGGTTGTCCTTGACTGCGGTCAACTCAAGATCGTAGATATCATACTTCAATAGATTAGCCATTGCTGCGATCATGGTCGATTTTCCTGTCCCTGGAGGGCCATACAAGAGATAACCGCGCTTCCACGCCTTACCAACCTTTGCGTAATAGTCCTTCGCCTTTGAGAATGTCATGAGATCGTCTATAATTTCTTGTTTCTTGACAGGGTCCATGGCTAAGGTATCAAACGTGGCCGGGTGCTCAAACACAACGTGACTCCACATACTCCGCCGGTATCCATACCAATTCTCGCTCTTATTGTTTATGAAGAGCTTTCGTTGCCTTTCTTTTATTGTGATGGATTTTCCTGTTGCATTGAAGAGAATTAAAATTAATAATGGAGTAATAAAAAAATATGGAGTATAAAAGAAGAATTAATGTTGTATAGCTATAGCATATGTAGCTCAAAACAAAAAATAAATTATTAATTAAGAGAATTCTCCCAACAAACAATTATTTCATTAATTAACCTTCATCCAAGACATGCTTCAAGTAGTTATCAATGATGATGTCTCGATATGTTTTGTGAAATGTGAGTCTGAAATGCCTTTTCTCGTCCTCGCGTGGGTAGAAGGTAATGGATTGTTTATTTGGGGTGGTGAGTTTAGAAGCCCACCATATTTTGATGCCTTTGTATTCGTCAGTGACTTGTTCTTGATCGGCCAACGTTAGCACGATATTGTCATTGTCACGTGTCACATTGGCCTCGAGGCGTTTAGCCTGTTTGGTGGATTTCGCGTTCAGGTAACGTTCTACGGCTGCAAAGACTTTGCTACGCTCGAAAGCATAGTCGCCTTGGTATTCCGGGATTGTGATTTGGAGGTACGGGTAGAAATAAGATAACGACTTTTGGGCATAGCGTTTTACGGGGTCAAGAAGCTCGCGTGGAAAGTAGGCGTAAAATATCATTACACTCGCAAAAATAGAGCCTAATTTAGTTATCATTTCACCTGCTGTATGTGAAGATATCATGATCAAATATGTATTGGAGTGAATGAATCAATTTGTTCCATGGCCTTATATCTATAGTGTAATAGCAAGTTTAATGAGTTAAGTATCAAATCTTTTTGAGCAATTAATGATGGAAATATGTATACCGTGTGAATATTTTTACTTAATGAAGATTCATACAAATCATGTTTGGATTTATTTACACTTAATATATACATATATTTTCCTATTATATCACCTTCCTATAAAAGTTGAAATTCCCATGAAGAAGGAAGAATCTTGAATTGCGATTCTATGTGATCAATTGACTTTCTTGTTGATTTGGTTTGGTTTACTAAGATTTCTATATAATATTTTCCTATTATATCACCTTCCTATTGTTTTTATTCCAATATTTTTGCTTTGGTTTACTAGTGTTGTACTCCTATATAAAGTTGTGGAATCAAAACAAAAAATAAAGAAAAATATTGATCATAATTATTTGAGATATCAATCAAAACAAAAGGGAAATTCGTTTATGTTTAATTATGGTCATTTCAAACCATACCAAGTGTTATTTTGGTAGTAAATATATAATTATCACTTTTATAATTTATAAAATATAATAATCAATTTAGCATTTATTTACAAACATTACAAATAACACTCAATGACAAAATTGGAACATTTTAGGGACAAAGGATTAATTGTAAAAAGGTGACAAACATGTTGAGGATTTTTGAAATACCCAATATATGGGGGAATTTGTTATATGTGATAAAAAAAAAATGGGGGTAATGTTAAAACATATTTGTCACATTTGACTACCTTTTGTGCCAAAATTCAGTTTGAGGAAAACAAATTTCGCCACCATTTTATTTTTTGCGTGCGACAATTTGTTGTTCGTCACATTAACATTTTCGTGACGAATCAATTACTTTTTGCCACAATTTTTTTGCAGTGCTCACATATCCTCGTGAATCCACATATCTCAAAATAATCGCCACTTGCTCCCTACAAGATATATCACAAGATTCATTGATAAAAATAGCAAATAACCCATCTGTTGGATGAAGATGAAGAAATGAAGGGAGGTTTTGATGATTTTCAAAAGTCATCAGCTAAGTAACGGAAGCTTAGCAAACCTCTGAAAAAGTTCAATCGAGAAGACAAGTAAAATCAGAAGATTATATTTTTGGGCTGGAAGAATAGTGATCTTAAGCTGAGTTGGGAATCAAATTGGTGGATATCAACAGAGTCAAATCAAATAAGTTCGGTTTGAATCATCAGAGTGGATTCGATAAGCTAAGTGAAAAGGAATCAGAAATCATCCCAACGGTAATAAATGCACCTGATGTAATAAATATTGTCCGAGAAGGCTATTAATGACGAATGACTGAAGGAGTTAATTCAAATAACTTTGTATCAGCATAGCGCATTAAATGCGACTGACAAATCCATACAGCAAACTGTACAATGAACAGTTGCAAGGAGCCGTTTAAGGTTAGGACCCAAACTCAAAGAATATTTGAAATCTGTCTCATCTTCAACGGACAGAATTCAAACTGCGAGTATAAATAGATCTACATTCAAGAGTTAGAGACGTGAATCACAACAAAACTGTGAGGACTCAACGATCAAATTCTCTAAGTCTCAAAAACTCAAGAACAGATCACTATCAACCGAGTCATTCGTTGACAAAGCCGAGTTGAAGAAACTATTAAAACACATAAATCGGAGTGATTTCTGTAATATTGAGTGTTGTGAGAAGTTAATATCCATCTGAGTGAGTGATATTACTTCATAGAATAGGCTTTCTTTGTGATTTCCTATTGTGAGTTTGTGGTTTTATCATTTGTTGTAAAAAAACACGTGGTGTACTAGTTACTTAGAGTTCTAGTAGTACCTAAATCTTCGTGATTTAGAAGAGTGGACTAAAAGGCATCTTGCCTGTATAACCACTATAAAAATTCATGTGTTTGATTACTTGTTTTTACCTTGCATATTTTCATAAGTAAACAAACGTTTTAAAAGATAAGACTTTTAAAAGAATAATTTGTAAAACTGGGGTAAAACATTTGAATATAAACTTGTTTGAAAAGCATACACTTTCAAATCCATTGCATACAAGTTTTCAAACTCTGAAGTTGTCTGAAAAGAGAAGTAAATCAGACGAGTGGTCTTACTTGCGCTGAATAAGCTAAGTGTTCAATCAGCTAAGAAGTGTCATAAGGACGATAAGCTTACTCTACTTATACAAAGTTAGAGAAATTTTTTTAAGGTATAGAGGTTCATTCAACCCCCCCCCCCCCCCCCCCCCCCTCCCCTCTCTCTCCCCCTCTAGACCTCATCTGACCACTTGGGACCAACAATTGGTATCAGAGCAAGTGGTTCATTTGAATCATTTGCCTGATCAACGAGCTTGATCCAAGGCGTGTTTTTTTTTTCAAACGTTTTAAAAAAGAGTATATTTTGTAAAATCAAAACTTTTTGAAAATGGATTGTATCAGCCATGTTCCTCACATTGGCTTATAATGATAATATGTATACGTGCATTACAAGAGGTCTTTTCAAAATCAGTAAAACCATCAAAGTCAATGATCAAGAGATGATAGTTGACAAATTAAGAGCTTGAAGAAATGACTGTCGAAGAAATCAAGTTGAATAACCTTGATAAAGTTGTTGGATTCATCATGACCAGAGTCCTCGACAATGAACGGTTTGACAAGGTCAAACATTGCAAAAGAGCTAAAGAAATGTGGAACAAAGTTCGCGACATGAGCGGATGAAATGATGATATCAAAGAGCACAACTCAATCATAGCTCTTGAAAAGTTGGAGAACTTCAAAATAAAGTCTGGAGAAATCATTGATCAGATGGAAACAAGCTCAACGAAGTTTTAAAGTTGGGAAGACTTTCATGGACAAAGAGATCACTGACTAAGGATAAGGAAAGAAACAGACATCATAGCAAATAACAACATATTACAGATACTAGAGGTCGTCGATGCCGTCTTCTTTTACCCTCTATACAGATCAACCAAACACACCAGTAAGGAGCGACCTTACACAGACAGATGCATTGACATGTCGTTGCTAGCAACCAGAAGTTTGACTTCACTCCCCAAGCATACCTCCATACTTGGTTCGTGAGTCTGGTCTACAGTGAGGCCGAGGCAACCCTGTAGCCATCTACTACCCAGGTTGCTCGAAAATGTTGTCCACCGAAAATTTGGGGCCCCAAACAGAACTGAACAGAGCAGAACAGACCAAAGCAGAACAAAACTGTTGGTCCCAAGTGGTCAGATGAGGTCTAGGGGGGGGGGGGGGGGGGTGAATAGACCTCTGAATGTTTTTTTACTTGATTGCATAAGCCCCCCGACCCCCAATTTTTTTGGTATATTCGCAATATTTTTTACACTCTGTCAAATAAACTTATATGTTTTTAATTTATAAGAAAATTAGATTCATGAATATAGTTTCTTAATTTTAAATTACATAATTACTTTAGTAAATATATTTGTATACATTTTTAATCAAAGTATTGATTAAAAATTGTATTCATAATTCGATTGTTAATAAGCCTATCCCTAATTCCATAGTTAAGGAAACATAATTTTATTATAAACTATTATTATTTATATTGTAAATTATTCCCTTTTCCCAAAGTTATATATTGTTTACGATAAATAATATTTCATTAAAAGTATTTTTTGTTTTGGGATTTCAATAATATAATAATAAAGTATAGTTAAAATATATACTTTCATTCTGTACTCAATTAACTTTATTATTATTAATATATGATACCATAATTTTGTTTTATAACATTTACATAACATATATTTTTTACAAATTATATTTTTTTTAATTTTTTTTTTTATAACTCAAAATATTCTGATCAAAATTTTAAATTATATTTTGTTTATGTAATCCATGTATTATTTAACTACAAAAAAAATTTGTACAAATAAACTTGTATTTATTGTTGAATATTTATTTTAAGGAATCTAATATTTTGCTCGGCGGAATTTAGTCAGGTTATGCTATTGTTTTAATTGGCTTATACAATTCGATGATAAAGCATATTGGTCGAAGATCACTGATTCTATCTACGTATACAAAACAATAAATGTTCTTGGTCGAAAACCAAAAGGTAGAAGACCATATATTTGATGTTTTATTAATTTTTTCATATTGTACTTTATCTATGCGTTTTATTTATTTCTTATCAGTTTTAACTACTTTATTTTATTTTTGTTTACTACTCTAATTATCCGTGTTATTGTTCATCTCCTCAGTTTTTTATTTACTTGTAAATGAGACGTATGTTAAAATCTTTTTATTAACTAGCATTAAATTATGAGTAATATTTATTAAATAATCAATTACTTATTTAATTTGTAGTGATAATTTTTAGTATATTTAAATAATTTAATATGTTTTCAATGTGTCGCATAAGGTTTTTTTTTTTTCATTTGCGATAATTTTCATACTCTGTCAAATCAACTTATATGTTTTTACTTTATAATAAAATTAGGTTATTGAATATAGTTTGCAAACACTATTTACAAAAATAGGCAAAATTGCAAAAATCGTCCCAAACTATTCAACTTGGCGAATTTCGTCCCGTAATTTAATATTTTTTTGGAACATCGTCCCACCGTTAATTATAAGACGGAAATTGCGCATTTGCCGTTAAATTATCACATGGTTGCTTACGTGTCATGACATGGTAAATTTTAACATGAATAATTATATAATATTACAGAATTTGTCCCAAACTAATTACAAGATTGAACCGTCATTTCCATTAAGTTAGAAATTTAATATTGGGACTAAATTCATACAAAATGGTAAATTATGGGACGAAATTCGGCGAGTTGATATAGTTTGGGACGAAAAATCAAAATTAGTAATTAGTTTGGGACGATATTTCAAACAAATATTAATTTGCGGGACGAAATTCGGTGAGGTAATATAGTTTGGGACGAAAATCCAAAATCACTAATTAGTTTGGGACATTTTCTGCAATTTTACCACAAAAATATCTTACTTTTATAAAATAAGTTAAAGAATATTAGTTCAGTTGCTGTTATTGATCTATTCAATCATTCTAAATATTACAGCTAAGCATATCTACCTAGGAATGCATAATTCCTTGTAATTATTACCGTTCAATGCTTATAGACAATTCAGACAAATCGTTCTTACATGAAATTGAAATATAAATTTACTACGGCACGCTTGATTGTAAGTTTGAATTATTTCAACACATTTGATTATTTTAACTTAAATATTATTTTCGATAATAAATTTAGATTAATGGCCTTAGTTTGACTTAATTGAGGTTCGATCAAAATTCATGCTTATTCGAAATAATTGTTAGTGGTAGGTAACAAAAAATTCGAAACAAATTGTTATTGGTAGGTAACAAAAAAAATCGAAAAACAAATCTTTGATCTAGGTTAATGAATAACATATGCTTATACTCGAAAATAAAAGTTTATGCTGGTTGAATAACAAATTGATTATATACATTATAGTATATTACTAAACTGACGAGAAAGAAATAAAAAAAATGGAAATAGTAAATGGAAAGCATGCTCAAATCCTTTAATTAACTAACATTAAATTATGGATACTATTTATTAAATAATCAATTACTTATTTAATTTATCGAGATAATATTTACTATATTTAAATAATTTAACATGTATAGTCTCTAAAAAAAATATTATTTAATATGTATAAGACAATTTCGTTAAATGTCATCATAAACAGTAATGTACAAAACAGTAGTTAATATATATATAGCTACGTTTAAATAAATAACTCTTTGCAACAGTTTATCGAACTTCTTCACAGACACCCAATTAATACTAGTATGAACAGCTATGTCGTACGATTTAGATATGGTGTATTTCAACGCGTCACAATCACTTATTTTATTTTTTCCTTTTGTTTCAATCGCAATCATATTCGTGCACTGTCAAATAAACTTAGATATTTATACTTTATAAAATAAATTTAGATTTTTTAATTTAGTTTAACAAAACTATTTACAAAAATATCTTCATTTTATAAAACAAGTCAAATCGCATTAGTTCAGTTCGTAGTTATCTATTCATTCATTGTACATAGCTCGTAAATAGCTAAGCCTATTTACCTAACAGTGCATACTATCTTGTATTTATTACTTTTTAATGTTTTATGGACGAATCTGTCAAATCGCTCTTACACAAAATTGACATATACATTTATGTTATGCCTTGTTGTCATTTTTTATTATTTCACCACGTTTGTATATTCTAACTTAAATATTGCTACTTCAGAATAAATTTATATTTGTTAATTTGGTCTGATCGTATGTATATTTGATCAAAATTTAGCCTTATTCAATAAATTTAGGTTTGAACATTTTATTTACCATAACTATTTTAATAAAAATATCCTTATTTAAAATTTCATTCAAAGGATAAGTTAAAATTTATTCGTATTGGACTGTGATTCATAGTTTATTTATATGATTATCTAGGTAGCCATCAGTACCATGCTCAATAACTCTAATCCAGATGGATTCTGAGATGTGCATGTGAGAAGGTAAAGTTTACTATTATATTATGTTAATCTTAATTATGATAATGTCTTATGAAATCTGAAAAATTTATGTGTACAGGGTTTAAAAATGAATTATTTTGACTATTTGCTGAGAAACATAGTAATTTTACTTTTCAAAGTTATATTCGTAGAAATATTAATGATGTTCTATATACGAGTTTCTACATGAAGGCCGGGGAAACAATATTTCATTATTTATTTAATAAAAAAATCTATTAAAACGAAAAATCGCACAATACATCTATTGATTCTAACAAATCAACATATTTTTCCTAAACCTATATTAGGATCAGCTAAATAATTGTAAGAGAAATTATTTTCATTAGCTGATCTTCGCTTAGGATTATTCTTGAAGTTATTCTCCATAAAACCCATATGCCTTTGGAATCTTCTCGTGATTCGTATAGAATAAAATATATATAATTTAAGCAATTAAATAAACTTCTAAAGTAACCAAAATCTATATTTGGTTCTATAATAACTATTACATTGGGACTGTATTTATCTATCGAAACATTAATATTCCAAACAAAATTTTAACTTGCATCCAAAGAATGCAGCTGCAATGCATATTCATCAAGTAATTGCAAAATTGAGATTTTAAATCCATCCATGGATGTTGAATACTCCTCGACCTTTACTTTCTCCACAGAGAGACATATTGTAATCAAATATTTAGCTCCGTCATTTTGGTTTAACGTTATTGTAGAAGAACCTTCCATAAAATACAACTGATTCAGATTCATATTTTTTTAGTACCATGGTGTGTTTATAAATCAAATTAATGTGCTTCATATATATAGTACTAAAAAATAATTATAGCGTCTTCAAATAAGTGAGCGATGCTCACTAAACTACAAAATTGTACTATTATATAGTCCTTATATTATCTTCACAAATGAAACTTTGATAAAGAAGTAAATCAGTTGTTTACAATCTTATAATATCAAAGTAGATTATTATATATCAGAATACGCACTACCTAAATATATATATAATAATTTTATTTTATTGATAGTTGCAGTAATTTTTTCAAAACATCTTAAACATACATTGCAATAAATTTAGATTAATGTATTTTGTTTACTACAACTGTGTACAAAATATCTTCATTCACAATTTTGTGAAAATATTAGATCTTCATTTAAATTTAAAATTAATTTTTTTTTATATAAGTGATATCATTACATTTTCTTAACACACATCTCAACAAAATATAACAAATATGATTACAAATAGTCTAATTTACGATGTCTTCCGGCAAAAAATCAGGTCATTGGATCCAGAAATAATAACATTACCTTTCATGCCTGACATATTAGAAGTGCATTTTCAATGTAACTTAACTACAAAAAAAAAATTCATATCTGAATTAGTGGAGCAGTATAAATATGTAGATATCTCATCAGACGAGCCAGCGACTGGAATTATTAGCATGGATAATTCTGTTTTAAATAATCAAGAAGAAATTAGAGGAGTATTTCTTATGCTACCAAACACCGTTTTGAAAGCAATAAAGGTAAAGAGTAATAGTATATTTCTATTTATGTCATTTAATTAATATATTTTATCTAAGCATATGAAATCATCAATAATTACGTTGAAGGAATTTCCAGATCATGTAAAAAAGGCTGTTGGAATGGCTCCAGCCGATACAATTATTATAAGAAACGGAACATGTTCTTGGACTTAGGAAATAAAAGAAAATTGTTTTCGCAGCCAGTGGAAGAAACTAATCAAAGATAATGATGTTAAACATGGCGAAAAACTACTTCTGTATCAATCACACACAAATGTATTTGAAATTACTTTTTTCACGAAATTTGATCTAAAAAAATGGCAATGGTTTAATGAATATCAGCATTTTTAAAATATAAGTACTTTTTATAATGGTCAATTGAAGATTTCCTACCTCAAAGTTCCTTTTATACCAGGAACGGAGAATCACTTCGCAAGATCAAATGGTTTTTGTGCGCACGTTGATGAAACTGAAGATTACTTGGTAATTATGTCATCATCCATTCATTTTTTATATTTCATCAGTCTTTAAAATTATAGCTTAAAAATAATGAATTTCTTTATCAGTTGATTCCAACGCAATTATTCCATGTTGCACGTATGTGCAACAAAACCAAAGCTCAAGTTATTCAATGTCGAATAATAAAAGAAAAATATTGAATAGAGGAAAAAATACATGTGTCATGACTTGAAACTTGTTTATGGGAAAAAGAAATTCAGCGAGAAATTAATCCAGCATCGCTGCAATCCCTGAAGTCGCACTTTCAAGCAAAGAAACAAAAGCCATATTTCAAAGTCCCCTTCAATGAAAAATAATTCCCAAATAAGCTATGGTTAACCTAGTGTCCTGTCAAAGAGGAGTGCTACGATGCAAGGGATTGCTGATCATATTTTACTTTATGATAATGGAATCATGTCATTTCTTTGTCCTACTGATGGGAAGATCAAATAAATTACCTTAGTTACAGGAAGTAAAGTAGTTGCATGCGAGAAAGCTACATCAGTCAATGGTGCAGGCAGTGAATTTGATGCTACATCAGCTGCAAATGTTCGCCTATGAACTTCCCTCAGAGCATGAAGGGAAAGTTGCCACAAGAGTTCAACGAATCTGCAAAAAGCATATAAAAGTATTATAGCCACAATTGAGACATTTTAAGCTTTCATAATTTGCCAGGAAAATTTGAGTTTTCATTTGCTTAAGCTGCTTACAGGAAATGCTTAAAAACAAAACACTTTTAGGTTGGAACTTGTATTGTGAAACATATTTTACAGAAGACCCAAAATCATTGAATGCACCCTCAAGTAAGGTGATATTAATTATTATTCTTTGTGAATCGTGAATTACAAATTCTAACACCATGTAGTCGAGGAAATTGGGGTAGTTTCCTTTTGCTTCAAAAATGAATTATGAATCTACAAATAAATGTCACACTGTAAGCAGACAAAGTGATATAACCAAAATTGTCCATTTTTAGCTTCTAATAACAATAGACTTAGTTGAATCCTACCACATTTCTACATTTCATCATTGAAACACTAGCCAAACAAATTAAGCCAAATTAGTGCAACAATTCAACAAACAAAACCTTAAACTATACTTCGATCAAACTAAATACTAATTGCACTCCACAAAAATAACCTCGGTCCACAGCAAGTTGCAAGCGAAGAAACCCTCGAATTGCTCCTTGGCAGAGCTCCTTGTGATTCCAGCTCACTTATAATCCCTTGTACAACCTAAGAAAGTTCAAAATATTAGTTCAAACTTCGAACCAAAATACTCAAATACATTGTAAGCAAATTCAACCAAATTTACCTTCCTAAAGTCCCTATACTGAGCCGAATCAAAAATCGGCCACACCTTATCAAAGTCCTGTTCAAAGATCCATCTCAACAACATCTTTATAAGCACTAACAGAACAAAAATCAATTTCTTCAAAAAAAATAATACGAGAGAGAGAGAGAGAGAATTTACCTTGGCGGATTGTACTGGGCCCCGGAGAGAAGACAATATGAAGTACAGAAGTTGTTCGCCCAATTTTGGGTTTGAATGGCGGAATAACCCGGCCCGAGGAGAGCCGTTGCTGGACCCGATTCCGATTATATTCGGATCCAACCCTAGTAACAAGCAATTCGTGTACATTGCACTCTCTAGCTCTATCTCTCTATCCATTGTCATTCACACGTACTAACACCCTCACTGTGTGTGATTTTCGGGTGGTTTGGTTTTTCCGATGAGATTTCGTTTCAGGTATTTTGATTTATGATTTTTGAAGAGCCCTTGTTAATACTTCAAAATCAAATTGCCGATGCCTATGCGAAAATTCATGGACGTTTTTAAAGTTAACTCATATGTAAAAGTAAAACAAAATCAACATTAACATATACTCTATTGGTTTTTTCTAATATAAGATTTTGTGGAACAAGGGTGTACAAGATACCTTATTTCAACTACACAAAAAAGTCAACGATTAATTTAAGCCACAATTTTTTGTCAAAATGTACCATGATGACGTGGAATTGGACATATAATCGAACATTACAAAAAAATAGAAAATCTGAAATTACTAAATTGCCATTTCATAAATATGTATTTTTCTGAGACAATTTTCTCTCTCCTTCATTAGTTTTTTATTTTTGGTGGACATGTATTTTTTCTCCTCAGCCATTGTTTTTCACACCCTAAGATCCATATATTTTTAATAGATCTGGGCAGCAGAATCCACCCAGAATCGATCGACCATTTCCACCGTCTTTCGACCCAATCCTCCTCCTAATCTTCGCCAAAATCGACGATGTCAAAGCCCTAGATCGACGATGCATCGTTTCGAAGCGATTCCAAACCCTAGTTCCTCAGGTCAACAATGTCATCGTCCGCGTTGATTGTGTCATCCCTGATGACGACTCCTCCTCCGCCGCCGATAAATCCCGCCACCCGATCTCCTCCCTAATCCGCATCTTCTTCTCTGGACTTTCAAACCCCTGCAGTCTTTATCTCAGGTGATAAATCCTTCGTCGAAATCGAGCAAAACAGCGTTAGACACCACTCGCCTACACAGATATTGAAGAATTTTAACGAAATCAAGCTCCCTATAATTGAGCTTCCCAATGGGGAATTGGGGATTGATGAGGGTTTTCTGCTTAAGTTGAAGGCAGATTTTGGGTCTACACTTGATAATTATGTTATTCTTGGAGCTTCAAGTGTAATTCCTAAATCAGAAGAGCGCACACAGCACACCTGGATTATGTTGTAAGAATTATGCAACTTTGACTTGTTTAACATAGGTCATACCTTTGACAGTGTTATTGGTCTTTTTGATTTAGCTCATATATGTCTTGTGGATCGAGAACTATGGTCGGAGATATACTGCTGATTTTTTTCCCATGTTACCGTAGAACGTAGTGTGATGTCTGACTGTCTGGGACTTCAGCATCTTAATAAATTTTGAATATCAATATGTGATCATTCATGAATAATTTATTGTCATTTAGCACCAGATTAGCTTTTGGTTCGTTTATATGAATGTAAGGATGGATGTACGGGTATCAAGCTGTGGGAACCTAATCTTTGACTTTAATGGAACTGAATTTTGTCTGGCGATGAACTAAATGACATTTATAATCTTATGTGTATAAAGTGCTTTTGTGAAGCTTATCGAATGTTTGCTGGTAGACATCTCATCTTAGATTTTGAAAATGTCATACTTATTAAGCGCAAGTCATAATAGTTATTGGATGAGATTTGGAGGTTGAAAACTATGTTTGATTTTTTGTTTTGACTATGTGCCTTCGTGGTGTTAGTATTTTACCGATTATTCTTACTATGAATCTCATGGGTGTGATGAGGCCCCTATAAGTGTATCTTATGTATGGTGCTTGTTGAGTGAACAAACAAGAGTAACTTTTTTCTGTAGGGTTGTGACATGGTTTAGGATGTGATGATTAGTTGTGTTCTGGAGAGTTTAGAATGGCAAGTGTTGATTATGTTGGTGCATAATGCGGGTCTCACTTTCAATGTTTTCTTTTTTATTCAAAGTGGACGAACATATAAGAGATTAATCTTGAATGTTTTTTCCTCTTTTTAACGTCACTGAATTCTTAAGCATGCGAGAGAAATGACATATGTTTGGCATTTAGTTTTCTACAAGTGTAGAATTTTTATGTTAAGAATATAGAATTCAAAACTTTGTCCTTTTATGAAACTTTCCAGTAACTGAACTTTCATCAATTTAAGCCTAAAATTAACAACTAATTCCTTCATTGCTCATTGTATCAATGTTGTTACCAAATTTCACATCCATCTTCGTCCAGAATGCTAGAGCTAATTAAATGTTTCTCTTCTATATCTTCTTTTGTTTCATATTATCTCGTCTTTTAAGTTTTCTACTCTGGTGATAGGTTCATGTACTTTTATCTATTTAAAAGAACCGTACACTTCTATGATGATTGCAGACACCATTATGATGCTCATGGTTCATTTCTCATCTGCTTTGGTTTGTCTTGTTAAATGAGAATGGTTTCTTATCTTTGCTTACTTTTCTTTTAATTTTTATTTTTTTTTCCTTTTTATCGATTCAGACATTACAATATCAAATAAGCTCATTAGTTAACTTTTGCTTTATTAGTCAAAAGAGGCTAAATTCTTATCACTTGTGATTCTTGAAAATGAATCGACGTGACTCATTTTTTTCCTTGAAATACTCAGGTGGGAACAGTTCTACTCGACCGTGCATTATTGTACGATATTTTTTGGGTATTTGTCTCCAAAATATAGTTCAAGAAGAGCGTTATGATTGTGGTGAGTAATAGTTATAATCTTGAAATGCGAAATAGAAAACCATATAGTTGCATAACTCTATTAGCTTGCATTGTTCTGTGTAGGAAGCTCATGGTGATGGAAGTGGAGAAGAAGGCATTCCTATAAGGACCTTGTCCGCACAGGGCCGGTACAATATATTACGGGGGCCTAGGCGAAATTTAAAATAGGGGTGTTGGTAGAATTGGTTTTTTATTAGCTAAAAAATAAAAAAGACAAATATTTGTTATTTTTTTATTGGACATTTATTCCTTTGAATGTAACCAGTGCAGTATAAATAGCGTAATGACATTAACAAAACCTGATAATTTTGATATTAATTATGTGCATTAGGAATAGACTTGGTGAATTTTATGTATAGGTATTTATTTAAATATTGGCAATTGCATTGATTGGAGAAAAAGGGTTTATACGAGGAAATTATTGTTATGGTCAATCAACCAAAGAACAACTATTATAAAGAATATGAGAGCTGGTTATGCAGATTTTGTTTGTAGTTTTGACAACACGTAGTGGTTATAGAATTGGTTCTTTGTATTTTTTAGCAACGTTAAAGATGAAACTTTAAGATTTTAGATTTTGGGTACAATTCTAGTAAAAAATTATGGATATTCGTCTAGTTATCTAGTGGTTTTGTTTTGATTTTCTTTATAGTTTGCTAGTAATCAAATAAATATTATGATGCAATGATGTTTCCACTATTTCATTTAGTATGCACAATCATATACTGATAATTTACATAAATTATATTTATATGAATTAGTGTCAATTTACCTCAGTAAAATGCATAATATTTAATTTATCCCATGTGATTTGAAAAATAGCACTTTACGTCATGTGAATATCTTAAAAAAATAATTTACACATTAATTGCCATATTTATAACACTTGGGAGTTAAATTGTCACATTTATCATACCATTATGCAATATGTATTTCATGAAGTTCAACACAAATTCACATGACATGCATTCACTTTCCTTTTGTTCCCCATCGATCAAAAGCAGCATATATTTTTCTTGGAACTTGATTAAGGTCTTACAATTATTTTATTAAGCATTTTATAATGGCATGTAATAGTAAAAATCCAAACAAATTCAAGTCAAAACTTGAGATTAAGGAAAAAAAAAGTCTTCACGATATTCATTCATATCATTCAAACCAATTAATGGGGCAATCTACCATAGGACATTATTAAAAAGGAAAAAAAATCAAAACATTTAGTATCTAAAACATATAATTTTTTCTGCATCCAATAGGGAAATTCAAAGTGAAATTGCATCATTATGCGCTTGGCCATTCACATCCCACGCCAACTTGTTAGCCTTGCATTTACACAAGTATAGTGTTATGCGACGCCTAGCGAGTTTCGATTCCTCCTGTATTAAAAATACACCATAACAAGTTAGTAGTGTGCTACCCATATTATTAATTGATTAATTAATGCCAATATTGGAATAATAAATACTAACCTCATTTAAGGCCTTATAAAAGCCTTGTCTGAACATCATAAACAAGGACACGCGCAACCCACAATCATACCTAAAAAACGTGTAATGCTTTTATTATTGAATTGTGGAGATTTATGACAGTCTTTAATCAATGCTAACAAAAAAACAAAAATTACCCGTTCGGTTGTGTCGATGCCGCAGCATACTCATAGTTAAAAGTTTCTCTAATATTTTTTATTTTATATTTTTCAGGCTCCCATGCGTGCAACAACATATCCAACCTCTCAACCTGCAACATTAACCGTACACAATTTAAAATTGAAGAACAAACCCAAACACGATTTCTTACAATACCATCCTTGTCAAACGGTCAAGAGCTACTCGAAAAATTGCTTTGCACCCGCATCTACTTTGGTGTCTTGGTTCTCGAATTCGACAATGATCCTTGTCTAACTCCTGTCGAAAACCTTCTCGAGAACAAACCCAAACACGATTTCTTACAATACCATCCTTTTTTTAAGACTGTGTCTGCGAACATCAAATTCAAGTTCTTTACCGTACGCATTAAAGAAGTGTTCGGCCTCGTCAACAATATCAAATGTTAGTTGAAGAACTAACTCGGAATCTATTTTCTTCAAATTTGAAAAAGTACGTGGGCTAGATGGATGTTCACTATCACTTTTAAAATGACAACTATTGTGTTCCGCGGAGAAAGGCGATGATGCTTTAGGGCTCTCCAAATTCACGGCCATGTATGTTTGACGATAATGTACTGCAATTAATTGATCCACCCAACGCGTTAAGTAGCATGTATTCATATCAATTCTATCACATTTAATGAATCTGACAATGGACCAATAAAAGTTCATGTACATGAACTCATTTGCAGACTTGTGTAGGTGGAGTAATAGATTCGAGCAAAAAGAAATATTAATCAACCAAATATACAACAAAATATTTGGATACTAATTCCTATGAACACTTGTGATGTCTATTAAAGGGCCGTAACATATCTTTAAAAAAAACATATCTACACACACATGTAAGAAAATTCCACAGATTTCATACATGTTTTCCACATAAAATTTGGCCCTTCCTCTCCCTAACTTCGGCCATTTTTTCCTTCCTTGTTTTTGTTCATTCTTCTGTTTCAATTTTACTGCATCACCTAACAATTTAGTAAACGATGTGTGTTGTGTGAATTTGTTGAGGCACAAAAAGAAGGAATTTGCTTCTTGTTTTGTTCTTTCGCGGTAAAATTAAAAAAAAATACTAATAAAAGGTTTCATATGAAAGACATTTCGTCCTCTGCGTTTTATTAGCCCTGTTCTTCCTAGAGGAATCCCAACATTCTTTGTAAATTTCTAAAAATAAACTTGTTAACAAGATTAAATACCCATAAAATCTATTATACCCGTACACCCATCCTTACATTCATAAAAAATAAACAAAAGCTAATCTTGTGCTAAATGACAATAAATTATTCATCAATCGTAACATGGGAACAAATTCAGCAGTATATATATCTCCGACCATAATTCTCGATCCAAAAAAAAAAAAAGAGCAATTCAGAAAATAAAGTCGACTAGTGTTAAAGAGATTAATGTTTTAGGGAAATTGAAGCAACAAAATTGAAAGATTTTCTCACCTCTTACTCTTTCTAAGTATCTTGACATTGAAACGCTTGTAGATCTGTATCGCCATGGTCTTGATCGACCTCTGATTTGGACCTGCCCCCCGAGCTGTAGAGAGGGGTTGTATTCTTCTGTGCAAGGAAGCGTTGATTAGTCAGTATGCTTCATGGGAGTACCGATCTGTTTGATGGCTCTCTTTCAGGGGGTGGCCTGTTTTCATTGGCCATTCTTTTCTTTCTTCAAAATTTCAAATTTTACAGAGAAAACAAAGCCCTAATTTTTCTTTATTTGGAGAAGAAGCGATTAAGTGAAGATTAAAAATGGCCCAATTTTTCTTTATTTTTTTTAAACTAAGTGTGATAGATTTAGAAAGGATAATTTTGTCTTTAAAGATATTTAAAAAAAGGGTAATTTTGTCTTTAAGAAAATATATTATTTAAATTTAAATTTTAAGATGATACATGTCACGAAGATAAATGTTATCTTATGTGCTCCCCATCCCTCGAAATCTCATTTTAGACGACTCCTACTCTATTAAAGTGAATGTAAAGACTAACACAACACAAGAGACCGTCTATGTTTTTGCCCATAAAATTAAGGAAATTTAAATTAAATTTGTTTCTTATGACCTAATTTCTTGACGTCCAATTTTTCACAAGGCCAAATATTTACGCCTAATGGCTCTCATATTAAATATTAAGAGTACGAATTATCTTACGTTAATCCTACCAAGCCACAACCAAATGACCTATAAAACAAGTAATGTGTTGCACACAAGTAATCATTCAATAAAAAATGACTCAAATCAAACCAAGACAAGGAAAAAATAGCAAAATTTTATAAAGAGTCTTTGGAATTTGGGGCCTCTTTTAAAAATAGTCATCTAACTATATTGAATAAACATTTAGTCCTTTTTTAGTCATATGCTTAACAAATTATGTCAAATTATGTCCCTCTAACTTTTAATAAGTTTCAATTTGTGCCTTCCAGTTACAAATTCCATCCTCTAAACTTTCAATATTTTTAAATTTTCGTCGTCCAATCACAAACTTTTCCCCGATAATAAAATCAAATTTTAATTGTAGGACGAAAATTGAAACTTATTGAAGTTAGAGGACCAAATTTTAGTAATCAATGATTGGTTTTTGGTTACTTGGGCCATACTATAGGAAGCAAGTCATTGAGATCATCTTCTTAGCTTATATTATAGATTATTGAAGATAAAATATAATTTTGATTTCCTTCATTTTTTATATGTCCATTTGATACAATTGACCAAGTTGATTTTTACATTGATATATAAAATTTTGTTTTTAATATTACTAAGTTACTAACAAACACTAAAATTTTAAAAAGACAAAAAAAAGTCAATTTTTTTTCTAGTGATCACAAAATAAAAATAATATTTACTTTGCAATCCAACAAAATAGACATTATAAATATGTATTGTTGTGCTGATATCACTAACATATATAGACATGAATAACTATACATTGACATAAAACAAATACACAAACAATATTCATCAGATCGATTTAAGTAATCAATTTTTTTTTTCTCGATTAAATCCATTTATGATAATATGACTTTTGCACTTTTGCAAACTTATTAATTACATCTCTTAATTTCCTCGTGAACATTAATGAATGATTGACTAATTAGTTAACTCACATGTAAAACAAAATCAACATGAACATATATTAGAGTGAATGTAAAGACTAACACAAGAGACAGTCTAAGTTTTTGCCCATAAAATTAAGGAAATTTAAATTAAATTTGTTCTCATGACCTAATTTCTTGATGTCCAATTTTCCACAAGGCCAAATACTTAAGCCTAATGGCTCTCATATTAAATATTAAGATTACGAATGATCTTACGTTAATCCTTCCAAGCCACAACCAAATGACCTATAAAACAAGTAATGTGTTACATACACTTAATCATTCAATAAAAATTGACTAAGAAAAGTATGACTCAAATTAATCAAACCAAGACAAGGAAAAAATAGAAAAATCTAAATCATGCAATTATTAAAGAAAGATGATTATATATTCTGCCGATCATCAGATTACATATATATATACTAGGTAAGCATCACCGCGCAAGGCGCGGTGTTTGGTGTCCATAATTTGTGTGTTAATATTACCGTATTGGTTGCTTTTATGATTTCCATAGAAGTATATTATGGCGTAAACTGTTAAATTATGAGACACCATAAAAACAAGTACGAGAATAATTTATTCCTATCTACTAAACATAGTAAATACAGAAAAGTTTAGACAATCATTCCATTATATAGTAAGATCTACCCAAGTGCGTTGAAAGAAGTAAGTATTTCGTCTTTCATCTCTTCGAGAAGATCAAACTTGTACTTGTTTTGAAGTTTTTGTATGGATAGTTGACCGATGATTGTATCCCTTTAGGATATTACGTAAAATCTTCCACACCTCTGATATGAACCGGCAGTAGTCACTTGCATTGTTGATCCTATCTAGACGTGGACCTTTAAGGCGCATCCACCAATAAGTGAAACACTTTCTTGCGAATGTTCTTTATTCCAGAACAAATTCCCACCACATTCTCCAGTCTCATTTGTATCCCCATTCCACCATAAATGGTAGGACATTCAAAAATTCCTTGCAAAAGTTTGAGAAACACAAAAACAGAGCTTCGGCATAATGATGCAAACAATTTCATTTAATAGCTAAGTTAAAAGAAAATTGGAGAAAACATTGTAAAATAAAATGTTAGAAATACGGGGAAAAGCAGCAAAATAAGCAAAACCCAAATATCATGCCTTGAAGAACAATGAAGGAACCCTCCCCAAAATGAAAACTGAACACAGTACCATCATAACAAGTCTTCTGCTTGAAGGTTTCTTCTCATCCTTAGTTTTCTTAAATAAATACGTACGGTAAAGCTGCGTGCATCATCACGAACATCAAGCTTCTTAGATCTTCTTTACATGTAAATCTAAAAGTCTTAAGATCTCCTTAAAACACAAAGAACTATATACAAATTAAGATAATTGAAAACCCAGAACCTAATTGTATGCTATTCCACTTCTCACAAAATCTAATTAGAAAAATTAAAGAGAAGGAAAAAGAAAAAGCAGAAGAGACTTCTCGGTGAAGATTTCATTAGGATAAGAGAGAGAAACCTAGGAGATAAAGCAGAAGAAAGAAGAAGATAAATACAGAAAAAAAGAAAAGGAACTCAGCCGCAAAAAATAAATGAAAAGGAAAATAAAACGGCCCCTCGTTTCACTAAGCACGAGCCAAAAAATGAAAATTGAAAACGGGCCCACAACGAATGTAGGACAACGAAATTCTCGGCCCAAATTAAAAGGAAAAGAAATTCAGCCCAAGCACAAAACACACAAAAATTAGGCAATACGACACAGTTTTAACATTAAAACAGGCAAAAATAAATGAAAAAGAAAATTAATTTTACTGTTCATGAAGTTATCGCTTCTTATATGGTATTAATATATATATATATATATATATATCCAACTAAAATATATGAAAAGGCAAGGCTTATGATTATAATAAAGAAATTGAAATCTCAAAGTCTAATTAACTTAACCACACATTTGCGTAAAAAACAAATAATATTTTAGTAATCAATGATAGGTTTTGGGTTACTTGGGCCATATCATAGTAAGCAAGTCATTGAGATTCTTTTCATAGCTTAGATTATAGAAGATAAAATATAATTTTAATTTCCTTCCTTTTTTTAAATGTCCGTTTGATACAACTGACCAAGTTGATTTTCACATTGATTTAAGTAATCAATTTTTATTTTCTCAATAAAAAGTTGTTACGACTTGAATTTATGTCTTTTATTTACCAAATGTAAAACATCTCTCATAAAACTCATTAATCAAATGAATTAACTTCCCAAATCATTGTTATTACACAATTAAGCCACCGTAATAATATCTCAGGCCCCATAATCTTATGCCATACGATAAGGCTCCTTGTCGGTAAAAATGTTGACCATCAGAACTCACGCGCTCCAATAGCGCTTGTACAATGTACATCATTAAAAACCCAGTCTTTTTCTTTTCCCCTTATTTTTCAAAGGTGTCGTCTTTTTGGCAACACTTACCCTTCACTTTGGAAACTAGTAGTGACGGACAGACAACCCTTTACCTTCTAACCTCCCCTGTATTTAATAATCAAAATTTCAGATATATATGTGCAAATCTATGAATGTAAATATAGAAGGCTGAAATCTTGGTTATGTATCTGTATGCTTATGAGCATAAAAATAAAATATTTGTTTTTAAGTAGGAGAGAGAGTAATAGTATATGATGAATTACCATCATTCCTCACTCAACAAAGAATTAAGTGGTGTCAAAGATCAATGCCAATGCATCCGAGTACAAGTAAGTATACACGAGTCATGTAAATGGCTTCTGAATAAACCAGCACTAGTCTTTCCAAAGAGTGCAAAGACAATTCCAGCAAGAGCCTCGTCGAGTTGGGTATTATCACCCAGTTGAAAAAATAACTGAGAAGGGCAATTTGCTCTCACACATTTAATTTCAATGCTCCATTAACGCTGTTTCGGTTTCTGATAAGGGTGCTGCAACAAAATGCGAGGGAGATTTTGATCAAATAATGGTAGAAAAAAAATTCAGTTTTTGCAGTAAGGTCCGTACTCTAACCAATTAGAATAAGGAAAAATAATAAGGGTAAAAAAAAACTAAGACAAAAGTAAAATCTTGTAATGCGATCGAAATTAAGAAATATCATGCATCAAGCATTTCATAGAAAATTGGGAAAGAATCATCAGCATCAGTAGTGTCAAGAAATATATAAGTTCAAATCAGATTAGTCGGGTCAGGGCATACCTAGCAAATCTTCATAAGAATCTGCCAAAAGTTCTGTATCCATCAATAAAGGAGGTGAAAAAACTTGATCCTGAACTTCATCCATATCAAAGAATGGTCTATGAGCATCAGAAACTGGCGAATTCGAACCAACAACAGAGAGGAAACCATTCACACCATCAAATTCATTGAACGAGTCCAAATCATTTAATATATCTGCCACCCCAATATACTTGCCCCAAAGACAGTTGTCCTTAGTATGGGTCTGAAGCAAGGACGAATCTGCTTGAGATGTATATATTTGTCTACTTTTGGTGGAATTAAGTTTCTTATCTTGACCAGCACGGGAAAATCCAGTCCCAGAGGGTTCAGAGCTATCATCAGAACGACTGTCTTGTGAAGATTCCAAGTTAAATAATTGAGATGAAAGAGCAGTTATTCTAACAGTTCTCTTCAAGTTTTGTAGAAAAACAATATCTACATCTGCATATAGATTAGAAGTGAAACTAAAGATGCATCACCAATTGAAAAAATAAAAATAAGTTCAAAAGAAAGGCTACAAAGCACAAACCATGTGGTGGATTATCCGTTTGGCGGTTTAATGGAGGCTGGTCCAGGGATTTTTTCTCTGTAATGGTTTCTGTTGGATTGATTTGAGCTGCATTATGTCGCTTTTGCATGTTTCCACCTTTCCCAGAAGAATTTGGTGGTGAACTAAATAATGGCCACAGTTTCCCAATAGGGGGGGTAACTGATGCCTTTTCAAGCTGAAGTGATGACAGCCTAGAGGACATTTCAACCTCATCGTTACCACTTTCCTTGGTATTATAAAGTTCGAGAGGAGCCATTTTAGAGGAAAGGTTCAATCAATAAATCATGATCTCCGGAATTTTTTTCAGGAAAAATAATAATGAAACTTTAACTAACCAACGTCCTTCCACTGCTCTGTGCCTGGTTATGTGAGTTTGATCTAAGCTTCATTACAGGAGAAAGATCAGATGATATGTTATTTACTTCTTCCGTAAGCTCAGATATTGAGTTTTGTATAGTTGGAGCAACGTCCTTCAGTTGATTGATGAGAACCTACACAGAAAATTTTACTATGTGACCTCTGGCTTAGCCACTCTACAATTTCTAATGATAAAATTAAGGCTGAAAAGGTTTCAGATGTAGATTAGTTCACAGGCATATGTTATAAAGCTTCGATGATAAACCACCGATATTCTGAACAACTTTGCAACTGCTGCATTAGTACAAACTCATGTGTAAGTCAATAATATCACCATTTACCTGTATGCTGTTTAGGTGCTGCCGATGTTCCGTAAGTGTGGCGCCCAAAGACTCAGCATGACCGCTGGTACCACCAACATGCCCACTTCGTAGGAGCTCTGGACCCTCTCCATCATTGGCTTTCGCCTGCAACATCAGTCAAAGAGATACTACTAAATCACAGATATCAACCACCAGCATGCCGCTTATCGTAATTGTAAAATATATTGATAATTCTACAACAGTAGGGAGTGAAAATCTTTTTATCTGCAAATGCAGCATTAAAGGACCTTCTTTTTAATACTTAACCAAATCAAATATTTTGATGTGTTGCAAATCTAGACTGTCCCGAGAGTTTAGAGCGAAAACAAACTCTGCAACCTAGATCTGATAATTTAATAACATATGAAAGAACGCAGCAATTATGTTTTTAACCAATTTCTCCTATAAAACCTTCTTTTTGGCCACATCTTTGTCAAAGTTTCCGACTGGTTCAGAATAGGGTCAAATCCTATACTAGTCATGGTCATACACACAGACACCCCCAATAGAAGAAATTTGGCGGGCAAACAATGAAAAAGACTGGTTCTGCTGAAAGAGTATACCAGTTGGAGTGATTGCTTATGAATACGCTGCAAGGCATGGGTCCAGCGCCGCAAGACTTCTGCAATATCAACAGTAGGCTGCCCCCTCATGTTTCTTTCTTCTTGTGAAGCCACAGTTTCGCCATTATTATTGTGTTGAGAGGTTAAATTAGTAGACGGAATTGCAGAACTTTGATCCATAGCCGCTAGCAAAGATGACCCAGAGATGCGATACCTGAAAAAAAATGATATGCATTAATAAAGTTGGAGGTAATTATTATCAGAATGACCTATAAGCAATATAGCGATGTTACCTATGCTCACGATGAGCTATAAGATCCTCGATGGGGCCTGAAGCAAGAACCTCGTGCTGACCTACACAAGATCCCAATTCGCACATATAAAAGACTATTGCATGAGATAGTAACTAAAATTGTTGTTGATCATCATTTTCTATTCTAATTAGTTTTAATGTTAAAAATATTTATCATTTTCTATTCTAATTAAACTCTTAGTAAGTTGAATACCCAATATATGTCGCAAATGATTTTGCAAATGTATGCATTAAGCTAAGGATTATATGTTTTACAAGTTACTCTAGGACTAATAAAAGCCAACGATGAACTAAAATATTACAAAATTTATAGTGTAGAGACTTCTCAAGGATACTGAAATTACATAACAGGTTTCAGAAAAGAAAAAAGTTGTCCACCAAGGGACTCACACAACAGCATCATATTTTTTTATGGAAGTGGAGAAGCATGGAATTTCATCAAAGAGATTCCAATCCACAGCTTAATGAAATCAAGAACATTTAATGATATCTGACAGAGCAACAAGCTAATGATACTTACTTTTGCGAGATAACAAAGAGTCCCACATGCGGGTAGCTCTCTGAACCATATGAGAATTCTGACTTGAGCTAGATACAAGTTCATCCCAGAGTTGACCTTCCAGTTTCACTTTGTTTCTTAAGTCGTGTAGTTTTTCAAGCTCTTGCTGCAGATACGCCTAATAATAAGAAGAGAAAGAAATATGAGAAAATGTTTTCACAGGAACAATACTATATGATTAATAATATGTTCTCCAATGCACCATTGTGAGATATTTCACCTCTTCAGCACATAGACCACGAAATTCTGCTGTCATTTCATGAGCCAAATTTGACCACATGGCCTGCCTTTGGACTGCAGTCTCTGCATTTTCCAAAAATCTTCTTCTTTCAAGAGCTATTCTAGCCTGTTTATGAGAAACCATTCACCGAAGATAGTTAGTCTGAGTTATCAAGCTATAAAAGATATATCTCAGACTGAAAGTGCAAGTAACTTTCTGGACTAAGTCATTGTAATAACACAAACGATGGGGAAATGTAAAATTTGAAAATGAATTTCTAGATCATCGGACTATCTATTTTAAAACTTAAAATTAAAATAACCCGGAGAAACTATATTGTCCGTTCTGATATAATCACATTCCCAATTTAATGATTGATACAAATTAAAATATAAAATCACAAGGAAGATAACTTTGTTAATGCCCAAGTTATTCAATGTCGAATAATAAAAGAAAAATATTGAATAGAGGAAAAAATAAATGTGTCATGACTTGAAACTTGTTTATGGGAAAAAGAAATTCAGCAAGAAATTAATCCAGCATCGCTGCAATCCCTGAATTCGCACTTTCAAGCAAAGAAACAAAAGCCATATTTCAAAGTCCCCTTCAATGAAAAATAATTCCCAAATAAGCTATGATGCAAGGGATTGCTGATCATATTTTACTTTATGATAATGGAATCATGTCATTTCTTTGTCCTACTGATGGGAAGATCAAATAAATTACCTTAGTTACAGGAAGTAAAGTAGCTGCATGCGAGAAAGCTACATCAGTCAATGGTGCAGGCAGTGAATTTGATGCTACATCAGCTGCAAATGTTCGCCTATGAACTTCCCTCAGAGCATGAAGGGAAAGTTGCCACAAGAGTTCAACGAATCTGCAAAAAGCATATAAAAGTATTATAGCCACAATTGAGACATTTTAAGCTTTCATAATTTGCCAGGAAAATTTGAGTTTCTATTTGCTTAAGCTGCTTACAGGAAATGCTTAAAAACAAAACACTTTTAGGTTGGAACTTGTATTGTGAAACATATTTTACAGAAGACCCAAAATCATTGAATGCACCCTCAAGTAAGGTGATATTAATTATTATTCTTTGTGAATCGTGAATTACAAATTCTAACACCATGTAGTCGAGGAAATTGGGGTAGTTTCCTTTTGCTTCAAAAATGAATTATGAATCTACAAATAAATGTCACACCGTAAGCAGACAAAGTGATATAACCAAAATTATCCATTTTTAGCTTCTAATAACAATAGACTTAGTTGAATCCTACCACATTTCTACATTTCATCATTGAAACCCTGGCCAAACAAATTAAGCCAAATTAGTGCAACAATTCAACAAACAAAACCTTAAACTATACTTCGATCAAACTAAACACTAATTGCACTCCACAAAAGTAACCTCGGTCCACAGCAAGTTGCAAGCGAAGAAACCCTCGAACTGCTCCTTGGCAGAGCTCCTTGTGATTCCAGCTCACTTATAATCCCTTGTACAACCTAAGAAAGTTCAAATTATTAGTTCAAACTTCGAACCAAAATACTCAAATACATTGTAAGCAATTCAACCAAATTTACCTTCCTAAAGTCCCTAGACTGAGCCGAATCAAAAATCGGCCACACCTTATCAAAGTCCTGTTCAAAGATCCATCTCAACAACATCTTTATAAGCACTAACGGAACAAAAATCAATTTCTTTAAAAAAAAAACGAGAGAGAGAGAGGGAGAAATTACCTTGGCGGATTGTACTGGGCCCCGGAGAGAAGACAATATGAAGTACAGAAGTTGTTCGCCCAATTTTGGGTTCGAATGGCGGAATAACCCGGCCCGAGGAGTGCCGTTGCTGGACCCTATTCCGATTATATTCGGATCCAACCCTAGTAACAAGCAATTCGTGTACATTGCACTCTCTATCTCTATCTCTCTATCCATTGTCATTCACACGTACTAACACCCTCACTGTGTGTAATTTTCGGGGTGGCTTGGTTTCTCCGATGAGATTTCGTTTCAGGTCTTTTGCTTTAAAATTTTTGAAAGAGCCCTTGTAAATACTTCAAATTGCCGACGCCCCCTCTAGTTATGCGGAAATTCATGGACGTTTTTGAAGTTAACTCACGTGTAAAAGTAAAACAAAATCAACATTTACATATACTCTATTAGAGTGAATGTAAAGACTAACACAACACAAGAGACGGTCTGTGCATGTTTGAATTTTGAGAAATTGGTTTGAGAAATAAAGTAGGTGTAAATTTTTTTGGAAGAGTTGTGTTGTAGATGTAAGATGTGTAAGACTTTATATCAAATCATGTTTGTTATGAGTCTGTATAGATTTTTTTAGAGATAAGAAAATTGTTGTTTGTTTGACTTTTCAGAGAGTAATTTGAGAAAATTGAAAGGTGAAAATTTTATTTCAAAAAATAGAAAACATGTTTGTTTTGTATTTTCCAAACACGAAATAATTTTGGGAAAAGCCAAACAAACAGACCCTCTATGTTTTTGCCCATAAAATTAAGGAAATTTAAATTAAATTTGTTTCTTATGACCTAATTTCTTGACGTCCAATTTTCCACAAGGCCAAATATTTGCGCCTAATGGCTCTCATATTAAATATTAAGAATACGAATCATCTTAAGTTAATCCTTCCAAGCCACAACCAAATGACCTATAAAACAAGTAATGTGTTGCATACAAGTAATCATTCAATAAAAAATGACTCAAATCAAACCAAGACAAGGAAAAAATGGCAAAATTTCATAAAGAGTCTTTGCAATTTTGGGCCTCTTTTAAAAATAGTAATCTAACTAAATTTAATACACATTTAGTCCTTTAATTTTCACCCAATTTTAATTATAGTCCTATGCTTAATAATTTTTTTCCATCTAACTTTTAATAAGTTTCAATCTGTGCCCTCCAGTTACAAATTTCATCCTCTAACTTTCAATAATTTTTAATTTTTCGTCGTTCAATCACAAACTTTTTCCCCGATAATAGGACCAAATTCTAGTTGTAGGACGAAAATAAAACTTATTGAAAGTCAGAGGACCAAATTTGTTATGTATAGACTAAATTCGAAATTAGATAAAAGTTAAAAGACTAAATGTGCGTTCGTTACAGTTACATGACTATTTTCGAATAGATACCAAAGTTACAGGATTTTTTTTTTTAAATTTTGCCAGGAAAAAATAGAAAAATTTAAATCATGCAATTATTAAAAGAATTATGATTATTTATTCTGACCATCATAATATAACATAACCAACTAAAATTTAAGAAAATGCAAGGCTTATGATTATACTAAAGAAATTGAAATCTCAAAGTTTAATTAACTTAACCACACATTATTTTCGTGAAAAACAAATAATATTTTAATAATAAATGGTAGGTTTTTGGTTACTTGGGCCATACTATAGGAAGCTAGTCTTTGAGATCATATTCTTAGCTTATATTATAGATTATTGAAGATAAAATATAATTTTGATTTCCTTCACTTTTAAATGCCCATTTGATACAACTGACCAAGTTGATTTTTACATTGATATATAAAATTTTGTTTTTAATATTACTAAGTTACTAACAAACACTAAAATTTTAAAAAGACAAAAAAAGTCAATTTTTTTTCTAGTGATCACAAAATAAAAATAATATTTACTTCGCAATCTAACAAAATAGACATTGTAAGTATGTATTGTTGTGCTGATATCACTAACATATATAGACATAAATAAATATACATTTACACAAAACAAATACACAAACAATATTCATCAAATCGATTTAAGTAATCAATCTTTATTTTCTCGATTAAATGTTGTTACGACTTGATGATATTTATGACTTTTATTTATCAATTTAATTTTTTAAACATCTTTCATTCAAATATGTCAAAAACTATTTATACAGATTCAAAATAATTTGTCGCCCAAATAAAAATTAACAAGTTCGATATTATAATAAAACTCATTAATCAAATGAATTAATTTCCCAAATCATTGTTATTACACAATTAAGCCACCGTAATAATATCTCAGGCCCCATAATCTTATGCCATACGAGAAGGCGCCTTGTCGGTAAAACTGTTGACCATCAGAACTCACGCGCTCCAATAGCGCTTGTACATCATTAAAAACCCAGTCTTTTTCTTTTCCCCTTATTTTTCAAAGGTGTTGTCTTTTTGGCAATACTTTAACCCTTCACTTTGGAAACTAGTGACGGACAGACAACCCTTTACCTTCTAACCTCCCCTGTATTTAATAACCAAAATTTCTGATATATACGCGTAAATCTGTGAATGTAAATAGAAAAAGCTGAAGTCTTGGTTATGTATCTGTATGCTTATGAGCAAAAAAATAAAATATTTGTTTTTAAGTAGCAGAGAGAGTTGACGATTTTCTTATTTATTAAAAAAAAAGTAGTAGTATATAAAAGGGGTGTTAAGATTCCAAGCCAAAAGCTGTGTCATTTACTTTTAGGGTTTTGTTGCAGCTGCAAGAAGGGGGTCCATGTGAATTCTTCTTTGATATATCAAGGTAGGTAAAGTTTTCATATCATTGAACAACAATTAGTATATTTTGAGTACTTCTTTTCAATCTGAAAACAAATAGAAATTGTTACTTTATTAGAGCCAGACCACTAAGGATTTGGTCTTATTTTGGGTTTTCCACTTGTGGGTTGTATGTGTTGAAGTTATTTAAACATTATTAGCCTTTTCTTGAAAGAATTGAGACAAGAAATTGGATGCTTTTTGGTTTTTCTTTCAGAAGATGAAGTGGGATTTGTTTGTGTCTTTGTTGAGATGATTTGTTTGATGACAGAAATGGGAGGAAGAAATTGGTTTTCTGGGCATACCCATTTGAAATTTTCTTGGATTCATTATCAAATCAGTAAAAAAGATGGTGTTTTTACATACCCACCTCCCTTTTTGCCTTCTCCACCTACTTCATATGGTGTTGTTAGTAGTAATAATTTTCATAAAGAATCAAGCTCTGGATCAAGAATTAGTCCCGCAGTTCTTTTCATTATTGTAATTTTAGCTGTTCTATTCTTCATATCTGGTCTTCTTCATTTACTCGTTCGATTCCTCACGAAAAACCCATCATCCTCTCAATCTAATAATCGGAACTTAGAAGCTTCGAGCTCAGATACCCTCCAAAGACAGCTGCACCACCTCTTTCATTTACATGATTCCGGTTTAGATCAAGCGTTTATCGATGCCTTACCTCTCTTCACCTACAAAGAAATCGTGGGTCCGAAGAAAGAGCCCTTTGATTGTGCTGTTTGTTTGTGTGAATTCACAGAGAGTGATCAATTGAGATTGCTCCCCATGTGTAGCCATGCTTTTCATATCAATTGTATTGATACTTGGCTCTTGTCAAATTCATCATGTCCTCTTTGTAGGGGTACACTTTTTAACCCCGGATTCTCGATCGAAAATCCCATTTTCGATTACGATGATTTTAGGGAAGAAGATGGTTATAACGAAAATGGACTCTCTAGTATTCAAAAAAGGGTGGAAATTGAGGAAGTTGTGACGGAAAAAGGGGTTTTTCCGGTAAGGCTTGGAAAGTTCCGGAAGTTGAATAACGATGAAGGGGAAATCGGAGGTGAGACGAGTAGTAGTAGGCTCGATGCTAGAAGGTGTTACTCTATGGGTTCGTATCAATATGTGGTAGGTGATGCTAACCTTAGAGTGGCCTTGAGTGGGAACATTGTTAAAGGGACAGAGGAAACTCGTAATGATTTGGCTAATGAGGGTATAGAGGGAAAGAAGATATGTATTGGTACAAAGACGGATAGCTATTCGGTTTCGAAGATTTGGTTATGGTCGAAAAAGGGGAAATTTGCGAGTTCTTCAGATGATCGTATGGAGAATCAATCTCCTCCTAACTTGGATTTATCATGGATGCATAGAACATAAGGTATTGTTGTACTTTATATTTTTTGATTTGTCGTCAATCGGTTAATGATAATGTTGTGTTCGTTATGTTTTGGAATTTCATTGACTATGATTGAGAAAGAATTTGGTGATGGTTGTGACATTGTAGAGCTATATATTTGATGCAAAAATTGTATCTTTTGTGTTCATATTTTCTTTTCTCCATGTTGTAGTTTGGTTTAATCGAGCCCTCGTTCTTTGAGAGATTTTTTGATATGTCATGTGAGGAAAACTTGATGGTATTGGTATTGTTGACATGATTGAATTAGCTTGTTTAGCACATTCATTCCATCTTTGGCTTTCACCAAATCAATTCAAAACTGGACTGAGAATTTGTGTTAAAACTATAGAACATATGAGATTTTAGATATTGTGATTATTAGACCTTGAGGCAGAATACTTGTTGCATGTTTCATGACCCCTTAAACTATTCCAAAACGATTGGATCATCAACATTGTTGGTCCTATGCTTTGCACAGTTTCACTCTTGGAAAAATATTTCGCACTGTGTGTTCCTATCTTCCCTTCTCCTCTAGTTTAGGACCAAAAATGTGAAAGTGAGGTAATTTTATGAAATCAAATATGTGAAATTGAGACTGTTCTATAGGACAAAAGGTGTGAAAATCGGATGGAAAAGGTGGTATAGGACCAAAAAATGCAAACATTCTAAAAAAAGAACCAAATATACAATTTATGTTAAGTGCAGAAGATCCAATTTTGTGGGACAAAAGTAACGCCTTTCTTTTGTTAATTGTTGGGAATTCGGCCAAATCTATTCATTACAAGGCAATCGTATTGTACATGATTGGTCTCTTTCATTGGAGTTTAATAAAAATTACCAAATAAACGTATTACACTTGTCATGTACTGTAATTGTTTTTGGTTGAGCTATAATCAACATAGACTACAATTACCCAAATTCCATTGATTGTGGCATCTTTTCATGTCCTCATATTTGCATTGAATTGGTCAGAAGAGAGAAATATAAATTTTTTACCTGACATTTTGAGAATTTGAATGAATCTTGTAACATCAAAATATTATTAGTGATTTCATCAAATCTTTTGATTTGTATATGCTGGTTTGGCCTTGACCATTCATCAGCTAGAGCAGGTAGCAATTAGCTTTACTTGTACTTTTATTTTACTTGGTTGTTTATGTTCTCCTCTTTCCTTTTTATAAATAACATCTTTTTGTTAAAGATAGTGTGAGCACACTCTTTGTTTATGTGGTTTGTTGTTTCTGGGACTGTGTGGTGGGATCCACGAATTGGTTGTGGTCATGGTGTTGTTCCCTTGTGGCATCTTTTCTTTTTAGGAGAAAAAGAAGAAGAAGAAAATTGAGCCTAGTATGGATTATTTTAATCTAATATTAAAGCCAATTCAACCATACTAAATATTGTTTCTATTTCTTTATCAAAAAACATATTATTAGTATTTATTTTGACTTAATAAAACACACAAGACTGGTGGCTCATTGGCGGTCCAAACGTCTTGTGAATACATGAAAGATTGTGTTTCACATCTTTTGTAAAATCTCATCTACGTTCAAAGTACTGAAATCAAGTCAAATGATTCCTTCGCTTGTATTTTTTGGGTTGAAAATGAGTTATTGGTTTTGCTTGGTGAATAAAAATATTATCTCTTATTAATATTCTCCATTTTGTAAGTAATAGTTGTAATCCCCAGAGTGTTAATTATTTTTCGATGAGGCTGTAACCTAATAATAATCGGAGGTTTCAAAATCAAAAGTCTTGGACTCAAATCCCGTTAGGATGGTATTTTTCAGGTTTAATATTAATTTTGATAATCAAATTTATTTGTGCACTTTAATAGAGATTGAATAAAGTGAAATAAATTTATGATATACTGATACTGATTGATATAATTGTATAAAAAAAATTGTCAAATTTTGATTGTGCTGAAAAAATGGGGGATTAAGATTTAAGGAAGCATCCAAATCATGAAAATTGAGAAATTTGTGATTAGATTTTACTTCAAATTAAATTTGGAGGCAAAGTACAGGCCAAGTGGTGGGCCTAAATGAAAACTAGTTCCGCCGTCCACATCACACCCCCACTGACACCTTAATCTACCGGGCACTTTTGTCTCTATCAGTGAATCCACGATTGTGCAAGCGCGTGTTTTTTCTTTTCTGTTTCTCAAAAATGGAATAATAATAAAATAAAATCAGAACCAATGTCACTAGTTCGAAGTAATGTTGGCCGGAGTGTCAAGTTTAGGCAACAATTATCCCGTGGCAGAAATCCTAACAAGATCAAGTCACAATCAAATGTCGTAAACGATTGTACATGTGAATGCACTATAAAACCAAAATATGCAGATTTATCAACAAAAAATTAATTTTGGTATAACTTATATAAAGTACCATCTAGGGATTAATACAATGTTCACATGTGGATTAGATAGGTTGATTAAACCCAGGTCCAGTTGTATATATACAGATTATTATACTATACTCTGTCTGACTTAAATCTTATTCAGTGTTGTAAGATTGGGTCAAAATCTGGGGCCATTCACAGCTTAGGATCTTTGTTGCAGCATTGCATGAGCAAGAGCCTGGATTCTTGTCCTTTGCTATTTTAATCCTACTGCAGATCAAGGCCAGGAAATGAATTAACAAAGCCATTGGCCTTGTTTCTTTCCAAATATTTTTAGCATTATAAGGGTATTTTGGATGACCAAATAAATGTATATTTGTTTTTGTAAATATATTTTTAAAAGAATAACATCATTATTATCATATTTTATATCCTTTACATCAACAAAATAATCTCTACTCTAAAATACAAATCAAACACACTCATTTATGGAAAAATATATACTCCCTCCGTATCAAATTAAATGGCACATTTGTCAAATATTTTTGTTTCAAATTAATTGACAAATTTGGGTTTTCAAATTATTTTTTTTCTAATTTTGCCCATTTCTTACATTTAAGTTGGGAAACTCAATGATCATCACTCATTAATAAAAATTAAAAAGTAGTCATCATTATAAAGAATATTTGAGATATTTTACCATAAAAATATGTAATTATAAGGTTCCTTAATCTGTGTGAAAACAAAGAATGTAACAATTAATTTGAAACGAAGGGAATAACTATTACTCCCTCCGATTCATATTAGTTGGCACATTTGCCAAATTTTTATGTTTCATATTAATTGGCATATTTGGGTTTCCTATGCAATTTTTTCCAATTTTGCCCTTCTTTTACATCTAGGTTGGGAAGCTCAAGAGTCACTAAGAAAGGTAAATTTGACATTTTACCATGTAAAAGTGATTAATCATAAGGTTTCTTAATCTGTGTGAAAAGTAATAATATGAACCGAAGGGAGTATTATAGTCAAAATTTTCAATATTCAATTCCAACACTATATACACTTTTCAAGATATTTTCAATAATTCTCTCATTTTTCTTAGCAAAGTACCCCCTCCGTTTCATATTAATTGACACATTTGCCAGTTTTTTTTGTTTTAAATTAATTGGCATGTTTGGATTTTCAAAGCATTTTCTCCAATTTTGACCGTTTCTCACATTGTAGTTGGGAAACTCAATGATCACCATTTACTAATAAAAAATTAAAAAGTAGCCATCATTGTAAAGGGTATTTTGAGATATTTTATCATCAAAAAAGTATGAAATGATGATGTTTCTTAATATGTGTGAAAACAAGAAATATGCCAATTACTATGAACTTGAGGGAGTATTAAATACTCTCGGGGAAAGCCAATCAAGCGTCTATTGTCTGCCTACCGAATTTGAGGACATGCAATGACAGTGAAACTAGATTATGAACAAGATTCATTTCACTATCTATTCTAGAATAAATATATAGGGTCTAGTTCAAGTTAAAAATGAGAAATTAACAAGTAATTCAAGAAGCATCATTGCAAAAAATGATCAAGTACGAAAATAACAAACCGAAGACCTAATTTAGTGCAAAATTGGACAAAATATATCAAAAGAGATCTCCCTCCAGATTGTTCCTATACCCAAACAAACAAAAAATATATGCAAAACTAAACCAATCTGTAAAAGAGACACTGAAGAGAATAAACATCCTACCTAATATATCAGAAACAAAAATTAAGAATAAATTTCCCTTTCAACCAATATAAACAAATTGAAGAATAAACAAAATAAAGTACTCCTGTAATTAAAATAAAAATATGAATTTATCAACCAAGTGGCCGACCACCGTCAATCAACAAAGTCAAACCACCCGCAACGCTCCTGGCGCACGTTAACCACCCCACCACGAATCACCACCAATTTTTATTTTTCCTCACGCGAGTGTCACGTGAACACCGGCACCTCTTTATATTGACCGTTCTGCCCCGGAATCGCCGCATAACGTGATGAGAAGTCTCGGAAAATCCTGTCGTCCTCAAATTGATCGTTTTGCCTCGGGCCTTCATCGAAATTTAGCGCATAACTCATAGGATCGTACTGGAATTTCCCTGGCTTAGACCGGCCGGGGGTTTTGTTAAACCGGCGGATAAACGTCTTCCACTTTGGACCGGCTACGAGCTCCGACCATTCCCTCACCTTTTTCAACGCGGTTACACCTTTATCCCACCAATTCCGATCAATGCCCTCTAATTGATCCCCGTCCGACGCAGAAATTCTCTCCCAGTTTTCCGATTGATGGGAATTAAAACACGGAAAGTTGAAAAAACAGCAACATCCGCGGTTTACAAACGCCGTATCCTGTAAATCGTCGTTTGAACCGTCGTCTTTAGGGGGGAATTCTGGGGTGGTTTGCGCCATAAATTAAGAAATTAATGAAATCGAGAGATTAAAGAGGGGGGAATAACCTAATTTGGGGTTTGCTATGAGAATTGCAGAGTTAGTATTTTTGATTTTGTGCAAACCCTAATTCTCTATTTTCCTCCCTCTTCTTCTCTCTCGCTCGCTCTGTATTTTCTCTTTCTTTCGTTCTGTTTCGTATATAACGGCAAAATTTTGGTGGGGAAAGGGATACCGGGAAATACCGGTGGTCAGGGCGGTTTTTATTACTGTCGACAACTGGGAAACTTATAGCTGGAGCCAACAAAGGCCAGGTGGACCAGGTCAAAAATATTAATGTTAACGGTCGGGGTGGGAATGCTGACGTGTAAATTATTAGTGGAGAAGGGAGAGTGGTCATGAAGGAATGTGCTACAGGTGATTATATCATTAGGAATATGTTTTTACTTCACGCTTTTTTTTCTCCTTAAATATGAAATTGGTTGAATTGGGGCTTTGGAGAGTTAAGATACTTATATAAGATAGGGAAAAAAAATTCACAAGGAAAAAATAAATATTTAGCCAATTTTAATATTTCAAGCCAGGCTGCTCCATCAATTGATAAATATATAGTTTGAATATAAGTGACCGAAAATACTTATGTTTATGTTGTGATCCTTATTAAAGAAATAGGGTGTTCTTTTAAAGTTGGATCAAAACGTTAAGTGATCGACTGTATGATATGATTTGTCAAATGTCGGATACATGTATTTTTACGGCCTTTTAGAACTTCAATTTTACAGTTTACACGGATGATCATATTTAACTCATGGGTTTGATTATATTAATACATACTTGAGGAAAACATCTAGTTTATTTAGATAGAGTTTACGGCTTAATTTAAATAAAATGCATATTATAATTAGACTATGATTAGAGGGCTTTTTTTTTTTAAGGGTAAGACTATGCTTAGAGGTATAGTAGATAATATATATTATACCTTCGTAAACCTATAAAAAAAAAAGCTTCATGACTTCAATCAGCTCAAGTATTTTAGTGGTTTTTGTATTAATTTATCTTTCTTACATAGTGATGTACATTGGATTCTCTTGTAGTTATTGGTGAAAATATAATATATAATCAAATAATTAAAGCCCATTTACATTAACTTTTTCATAATAATACATTTACTTAAGTACTTATATGGTTGTAACGGTCGGGAAAAGAATAAATAAATGCGGTGGTTAGTAGTATAGGAGACTGAGAGATGTATACTATAATATCTGATAATCTCCAAGATTGTTGTATAACTAAATAAATAAATGTAATCTAAATAGTTGAACAATATATATATAAATATAATTAGATAAAAATATTGTTTCTATGACAAAAGAAAAATGGATGCAACTAACTCACGTTTGGGTAGAACAAAAAGCATATAAGAATCTTGATAATTGATGGTTAGTGATTGCAATAATATTATTGTTTGCTTAGTGTTAGGTGTTGTTTGGATTGATTTATTGGTTGCAAGCTCATTACTTGAGCCTTTGGAATCAGAGATGAATCAATAATACCACCTAATAAGATGATATTCTTTGCTTTTTCTTTGGAATCATTAATTATCATTCTCTCTCTTTAATTTTCCTTCCTTTCTTTCTTTTTGCCTAGCTCTATTTTTCGATTTCTATTTATATGATGTTTAGTTGCTCCACCGCTCGCAGTTAATTAATTTTTATTTTTGAAAAACCAACCTTATTAATGATAACTTACAAATATGATACTATGTCATTTATGAAGAATAGGTATTCTAATAAATACTTAATTAAGTGACATACATGATTGGAAAAATATTGCGATAAAATAAAACTTAAAAGTTAAAACCAGCTAACAAATTAATTATAGAAAGTGTAAATGTGTGGGCCTGACTTCGAGCTAATCAAAATAAGTTGAGTCAAATATGATTATTCTCTACGGATAAAAAATACATCGGGTAAATTAATGATCCGGATCCTTTAAAGTTGGGTCTCGTCGACCCATATTTTGAAGAAAAGCTTGATACGGTTATGTATTGTGTAAATTACACATTAATAAACATACATCATATAATAAATAAGGTTTTGAATATTCACAGGTAAACTTGTTTAATGCGAAAGTTTGGAATCATAAACTGACATATTGAGTATTGATCAACAACATTAGACAGAATTTTCTGTCGCGTACTTTTCTTCAATATTCTTCATTTGGTAAACAGTTTACTGAGGATTCATCCTCATATTTAATTATTTATTTATATTATATTTTCTGCATTTGTTTATTAAATTATCGGGCTAGACTATTCTCGAATAAGTCCAAGTTTGACTAACTGGCAAAGAATTTACTATACAACTCCAAGCCCATTTGGATGATTTGGGCCATCATGAAAGTCCAATTCTTTTATCATATTATGAGAATAATCGAATGAATGAAAAGTTAATTAATGATGTCGAAATCTATATTGCACACTTCTTCTCATACATGGTTCATTGCTCAACAAGCTACCAAAAAACTGAATTGTCAATTTTTTTATCCTTTAGAATAAAGCCCAAGTGTGCTAGCTAGATAAATGTTGCCGAGGCCTTGTCTTGAGGTAAATTATCCTTTAGAATAAAGCCCAAGGGTCTATTTGGATGGGTTTTGGTTTGGTTTCGTGGGTCTCGGTTTAGAAAAAAATGATTTGGGTGGTTTCGATAAAACCTTTGAGATCTCATTTGAATGAATTTTGGCTGTTGAGTTTTGTGATTGAATAAGTTGAAACTCCACTTGTATTGAGTTTAGATGTTAGGGTTTAGGGAAAAAATAGGTGGTAGATGTCAAATCAATGTCCTTTTTAGTGAGATTTAGGGGAAAATAGGTGGTAGGTGTCAAATCAATGTTTTATAGGTTTGAAGAGTTTGAGTGTGAGTTTCTGAATAGGTTTTTGATGGTTTTATGAGTTTAGCGAAAACTCATTTGAAAAAGTTTTGGCTCGGTCTCGCGAAATCCGCGAGACCGGACCAAAACCCATCCACATAGTCGCGGGTTCGAATTGGATCTCAAGTGTGGATTTTATCTAATTTTATACTATATTAAGAATATTTTAGTTTCTTATTCTGTATATTTTAATAGTGATAAAATATATATTTTCTGATGTAATACTTGATATAATAATATATTCACCGTTTTGATGAAATAAAATGTTAAAAAATTGAGGTTTTATTTTTGTCAACTAGTAATGTTTTATCTATAATTGTTAAATTCTTTTTATATATTATTTTCGGTCGATTTTTGGACGGAAACCGCCATAACTTTTTCGTTACATGACCAAATTTCGTGTTCTTCATATGGATGGAAAGCTCTCGACGACAGCTTTCTAACGGTACAAGTTTCAGTTCATGAAACGCAATAAACAATTAACAATAAAATAAAATAAAAAATTGGGATATTAATTAAAATTAAATCATATCTCACAATCTACAATGAATCATGCCACAATAATTTTCAGATATAATATAGAACACACCAGCGTCCCATTTTGATGACTTAACAGTGGTTTTTGTCCACAAATTGATGGAAAAAGGAAATGTGTCGAAGGGGATGAAATCATGGTATTAAATGGGTTTTTCTAGAAATCACAATACTAAATGTATAAAATATGTGAAAGTTTGGTATAAAAAGTACAATTCTCTCGTAATATATTGTGCCAGCCTAAGAGGGTGTCACTGTCACTGACATTTTCTGCCCATAAGTAGGGTCAAAAATCAAAGAAGTCCATTTTGTACTTGGCTTGAGCTCGTCAATAAAAGTTCATTAATGCTCGGTTCGTCATACAAATCAAACAAGGTTGAACAAAATTTCTTATTTGATAATTTTTGATGTTCAGTTCGAACTCGACTCGATAAGCTAAAAATTGAGAAAACACATGTAACAATATAAAACTATATCGTCTAGCTCGTCAGATAAAAGCTCGTTCGAGTTCGATTCTTAACAATCAAACCAAGCTAACAATTTTATGTTCGATAAAAAAATTCAAATCAAACTTGAACAATATATCGTTCAATACCACTTGACTCGTTTACACCCATACCCATAAGTGTTGTGTGCAAATCTACCGTTTCGATCTTTTCCTGGAATTATCCTAATTAGGAAATTTAGTTAGAATATACATTTGCCTAATTTTGATATGAACGTGACTACATGAGGGACTATAAAGATTAAGTACTTAATTGGATGTAAAAACTGCATTTCCAGTGCCCGAACTACACCATTAGCATTTTATGTCCCACACTTTATAAAACTGCACTTTTACTTTCTTTTTATTGCCTCCTTTCGAAAGAGAAAATTGGTCATAGAAATTGACATAAATGAAGTAAAGAGAAAATTCAACAAAATCAAATTGAAATAAATATCCAAAACATTAGTGAAAGAAAATCAAACATCATATATCTACTTCTATACATAGCTCACCTATTTAACCTTTTCAAATTATACAACAATTATACAACATTAATATCCATAAGAGTAACTCATATAATTATACCTTGATCTAACATTATAATTACTATAAACTGAATCTCCATAATCAACAGTCTTTATAACCATTGCTTCCCTTGGCCCATCCTGTTCTTGTACTGCCCCGAACACAATCTCGTTCGTCTCACCACTCTGCTGCTCATAGTAAGTTTCAGGGCCCAATGGACTGTGCTTCTGAAAATGCTGATGGTGTTGTAGCTGCTGCACGTGGCCCGTTGGTGGCCCACGAAACTCCCCATAATAGGATGGGCCTTGGTTATAAGGCCCGGCCTTAAAAGGGTAGCCTTTTCTTAGAGTTGGTTCTCTCGCTTCTATCGGTGGGGGGCCGTCTTCTTGTGGGATTACAAAGCTTTCTTGCAAAGGCCAGGCACTTCCATTTTTGGAAACCGGCTTCCTTTTTGGACCGGAGAATAATCCACCAAAGATCTCGAGAAAAGACGACCCCGTGTTGAGGAAGAGTCTTCCGATTGAGCTAAATAAGCCGTCTTCTTGTTTTTCGTATTCATCTTCGGAAGGGATCAACGGAGGTCGGATGGATTTTGGAGGATGTGTTTGATATTGTGCATGTGGCATACTCCTTGAGTAAGTCTTTGGATCCTTCAAATTAAAGGAAATTGGTTAAGGGGGAGAGAAAGGAAAATTGTTCTTTGTTCCTTTACCTTTAGAGCCATTTTGCACCTTGCCCCTTAATTGGTTTACGTTTGTGTTTGCCACACAACTTGTACTCTTGCAGTTTGCAACCTCTAGCTATTCAGTGGTGGGTACATATCCGGATAATAAAAAATAGCACAAGGGAGGGTTTTGCTAATAAAATAAAATATGGGGATTTTTGTTAATTAGACAAAACATAGGGGGCATTTCTGCATTTCACTCCACTCCATTCCCTAACCTAACATCCACAACTAAACGGCAATAGGTTGTAAAATTTAACAATGTAACAAAGTCAAAATTGAAGGGGGCCGGGGAGACAAATGTAAACACAAAACTTTTACGGGGTGAAGTGCAAATCAATCCAAAGGTAAACATGAAGCTTCATGTATCATATTCATATCTATTTAATAGTTTTCATACTTACCTGGTCAAATGAAAACAGGGCAGCAATTTTACGTTGTAAAAACGCCAGCAGATAACCGAAGAAACAAGCTGCAGCAAGCACCGCTGCCCCTGAAATGATAAATGCATATACATTGTGAAACCAAACTATCGAATAAATTGCAAAATAGTAAAAGATTTTTTTCAATTACCTAAGTGAAGATTGTCATCATACTTCTGAGAACAATCATCTTCGTGCAGTTGGATCTCTCGAATAGCTTGATTACCTCTATCTATAACCAAAAGAGAACAACTACTTTTAACATAGACCAAATCAAAGTCATTTGAAAATTTAGCATCTTCACTTGGACCGTCAATATGTCCGCCTCCTCGGCTTAATTTTCCACCTGCAATAGTTACAACTCCTGCAAAAAAAATGAAAAAAAAAATCCAGAAATTGTGAGTGTATTGAAACGAGAAACAATTTATGATGGGCTTGTTTGTTTGGTGTTTGAGAAAGTATTTTGGGAGAGTAGTGGATGTTTATGAAATAATCTCGATTCGCGTAATGTTGTTTGTTTGGATTTTGAGAGAGTGGTTTGAGAAATAAAGTAGGTGTAGAATTTTTTTTGGAAGAATGAGGCTGTAGGTGTAAGATGTGTAAGACTTTATATCAAATCATGTTTGTTATGTGAGATAAATAGTGTAAGAGATAGGTTACTTTATGTCAAATCATGTTTGTTATGTGAGATAAATAGTGTAAGAGATAGGTTACTTTATGTCAAATCATAGTAGAGTTTATATAGGTTTTGTTTAGAGATAAGAAAATTGTAGTTTGTTTGGCTTTTGAGAGAGTTGTTTGATAAAATTGAGAGATGAAAAATTTATTTGAGAAAGTAGATAACATGTTTGTTTGGCATTTCCCAAACACGAATTTTTTTTGAGAAACGCCAAACAAACAGGCCCTTGATGTTTCGGAAATTACACAAACACCCCCTTGCAGGGGGTGTTGTGGTAAAATAGGCTAAACCAGAAGGGGGGTTCTTGTAATTTCTAAAACAGCAAGGGTAGCGAGTGTAACTAGGGTTTACCAAAGGGTAGCGAGTGTAACTAGGGTTTACCAAAGGGGTAGCGAACTTAAATTATCCAAGATTCTTTCTTAATTTACCTGTATCACTAATTTTTCTAATTGCCATGTTCATAGTATCGGCAACATATACATTTCCGTTGTCATCAACGGTAAGTCCTTTTGGATGGTTCATTCTTGCTTCTCTTAGCTTCCCATCCACATGCCCTGTGTGCCCCTCGGCTGAGCCAGCAACCAACTTAGGTCTGCTATCTGAAATTGGCAATTTTGAAATGCAATGAATTGACTTATTACATAAATTCGAAAAGAAAAAAAAAATTAATCCAAAATTTGGACTGTGATCGGATATAGATTAGTGTATTAATTATAATTAAAAACAAAGTTGAGCTCGAAATTGAAGCCTGCAAACTTCACAAAATCAAATTGCTTGGACATGAACTTTTCACTGTATAAGATGCAAAGCTGTAGTACAGAATAAGCAAAGCGAAAAATACAAATTCTATAGAAGAATAAAGCAAAACTTGGTCGTAGAGCAAAGTATTAGAAACTAACAAAAGAATCAAATCTAGAAGAAAAAGATCTAGAGTAACTCTCAAAGAAGAAGAACCTTCTTCTGTGCAAAAGCAAAAATAGAATCCAAATTATTAAAGTAATCATAAACAACACCATTTGAGTAATCAACAAGAAAAGAATTTAACTAAAAATCAAAGGATATTTTGTGTTCACATTTATGACGTACAAATTAAAGATGCCAACTTTGATTCAAATGAAATGTATGCAACATCTTCGGGTTATTTGCAAAACACACCCTTGTCTTCATTCTAGTTAGCAAATACTGGTGTATTAAAATTATGGGCATATACCCCCTTTATAGAAACGTAGTTAATTACACATGTTAAAACGCAATGAAGTTTGCAATTACCTATGAATAAGTTTTTTTTTTTTTTAAATCATTCCATTATTTCGTAGAACTGAAGTAGAAATAAACATATAGGTAACATCATAATTCTATTTTGCTGAACAATCAATTGATAATATAGTGTTAGAATTACATTTTTTTTTAGTTATTAATAATGTAAAACTAACGTGCATTGACAACACAATAGAGATATTCAGAGTTCATTTAACAAGAAAAAAAATGAATCATCAGGCGATTAATCGCACCCAATAGATTACAAGGATGTATTTGCTAATTAAAATGAACACAAGGGTGTATTTTGCTAATAACTCAACATTTTCAAGAACAAAATTCAATAAAAAAATTCAAGAACACCAACTTACATCTAGATAAAGTTGAGATCTTGTAAATGTTGCTATTTTCAGAATCCAAAACCAAAATTTCTCCAGCTGCAGAAACCTCAACTGAATAAGGCTCAATTCCAAGTTTACTCCCATCAAACACAGTTTCAACAATGTACCCATCTTCAAATTTCACCATTGAACGTGTCGAAATAGCTTAAAAATAGCAAAACCCAGAAACCATATAGCTTCAATTAAATGAATCACAGAAAATAAAAACAGAGGAAATATATAATTCTTGAAAATGTGGGTTTATTAAGTAAATCTTTTATTACCAGTTTTACTTGTTGAATTCATCGACCAAAGCCATTTGAAAACAGTGGAAGCAACATTTGTGACCACCCCACTTATAATCCCTACAATTTTATGATCCAAGAACAATATTTCAAGAAACAAAAAAAAATTATTAAAAAATAAAATAAAAGTTGCAATGAATAATTTACTTACTTGCAGCAGGAGATGCAGAAACTGATGAGCACTGAACAAGAAATATAAGGAGAGTTATGAGAATAAATATCCAATTCTTTCTTCCCATTGTTCTTTCTTTTACAATTTACAAACAAAATCAGAGAGAATTTCAAGGAATTATAGTGTGTAAAATCAACATTTTCTTTTCTATTCTCTTTTATATGCTAATTAGCATTCTACTTTTATTAGGTATGTGACAAAAATTGCCGCGTGTGGGTTAAAACGTAGTAGTGAAAATGAAGGGATCTCTGTTCAAGGTAAGAAAGCAAAGGATTAAAGAAAAGAAATATGGGACTTTGATTTTAGTAATTAATATTCTACCTTAAAGAAGAGAACATATGCTGTTTTTTTGTCTTAACAGAAGCAAACAACTTTGTCTAAATCCTTTACTAAATTCTTTGGGGAATGTGATTCTTAGCATCAGGTAATTAGTTCAAAGAGACAGTTTTGCTTGTTATAATCTTAAAAAACAACCTTTTACTAATATGTTTGGACCTAATAGCAGATTACCCGTCTTATACTTTATAGGCAGTTTACCCCCTATTGAAAAATAAAAGGACAAAATACCTCCTTGGTAAAAGAAGCAGTGTCACCCTCTTGATTTTTACATTTTCGCATGGGATAGTCAATATCAAGAGGGTAAATAGTCATTACATGTATCAGTGGGGGGTAACTAGCATTTCTTACTCTTAGTAATTGAAAATGTAATTCAATATAGCTAGCAATAGCTAAAAGTTAGGTCAAATTTGAAAAATACTCGTTTGGAGTTTCAATAACTATTAATGTATCCCCTACTTAGATTACTTGATCAATTTTTATAACAAAAATAACATTCTTTACGAAGAGGTGTATAGGTAATAATTATAGATCTAAAGGTGTATAGGTAATAGTTATAGCAAATAAACCCCCTATGTAATTCTTAAAAGGCAATTACGTCAAATGTAATAAATCAAAGGACAATATATTTCCTTTATTTTTGTAAAATAAATGGTTCATTGTCTCACTCATATTCATTGACGAAATCTTTGTGGGGAGGGGGTAAAGTGATCATTTGACAATATCACAAAGGTGAAGAGTGTCCATTATGTAGCATTTAACGTGGGGTAAAGTGAATGAAATCTGTTATCAAGTAAATGTTAAAATGATCATGTTGCATCAAATGAAGCCCCACTTGCAAATTTAGTGTGTGTGTGCAACAACTCATAGATAATGGAGGTTAAACTGTCATTATTAGTTTTCACATGGAATAACGTTTATTTTCTTATCACATGGACATAAATCGTCCGTTAGACATGCCAACCGACTATTGTTTAACAATTAAGATAGGGGATGTGTTTATAATGATTTTTTTTTAGGGGGAGGGGGGATTCATTTATAATTTATAAATCTTCTATATGTGATTTTGGTTATGCATATTTACATATCCATGTAAATTATACATAAATACCAACTCATCATATGTATGCCCTAACCCCCCACCACCCCAAAAATTGTTTAATTATATGTTGACTTGAATTTAGTAGTTAAATTAAATTGTCTGAATTATATGTTAATTTGAACTTAATAGTTTAATTAAATCGTAAATATTTTATTTTTTCATTTTATTATATATTAAAAAGTTAAATATAATAAAATATTTAGATTTAAATTTATTATTTATTATTGGCATATACAGTGTAATAAAATATTATTTATAATGTCATTCATAATTAATATTTGAAATAAATAAAATATAATAGTTATGTAAAATTTGAATAAATACCGATGAAGTGAATAGTTTAATTGATCATGTATATCATATTATACATAGTAAGCCTCCAACATAATACTCTTTATATTCCTAAGGCCATCTCTAAGATGGCTCTTTTAGATATTGAAACATCTAAAAACTTGATTTGTGTAATTAATTAATTAAATATGCTCCACTAATTAATTTGTGTAATTTAAATTGGATGTGTTATGTTAATCTATGTGTTTAATAATAACATTCCATTAATTTTGAATATTTTGCGAATTGATTTTTTAGTATGCCTCGAAAGGGTATTACTGTCATTTAAACTCCAAAACACACACAGCTACTTACAAAACTAAGAATTTAACATTACAACATCTTCAATAACGTTAGTTTGCCCTGTATAAAAGATATAATCTATCATTTACATGATGGTTTAAGTGTAAGTAAAACCAACTCCAAGCAAAGTAGCTACACAAAGGCAATCAAACATGGTAAATCATTCCAACCTCTAAAGTCGAAGCACGAGGAAAACTTGACGCATATGTTGGAGCTCTACAATTCCTCTGCAAGAAATCGTAACCCAAATTAATCACGAGTCTCTTAATCAAACCCGAACCCGTTTTTGTTCTCACGTAACAATGGCCCAATATAAACGCCATCCCCGCTTCTCTCGCTTCCATTAGTTCATTCAATTCTAGCCGTACACTCCGATCGATTTTTGGGCTTTCCGGTACAACAAATCTCACCCTCTTCCGTGGGCCCACGTCAGGTGAACCGACTTCAGTTACATCTCCGGTGCATGTTACTTCAGAAGATTGTTCCTTATCATCATCCCACTTCGTGATCCCTTTGTAATGTGTAGATGCTGTCCCAATCACGGTCATCTTCTCTTCGTTCTCGAGATTGTCTAATGTACCGTTGTTCAATTCTGGGTCCTCCGATCGAATAAACTCGGCTATACTACAAACAAGGTCCTTTTCAAACTCCACATCATCTAGGACCATATCGCGGTACCCATAACGAGCTATACATCTATAAACCCGATACTCTTTCGGCCCGATTCTGCCCACCAAGAATCTCTCCTCGGGTCTCACGTGTGGGACCGGGACGTATTTTATACAGAATAAAACAAGAACTTGATGGAAAGCTGGGAGATTTGTGACAAAATGGGAGAAGATTGAAGGAATTCCAGAGACGAGTTCTGTGTGAATGAGGCCGATTCCTTTGACACGAACGATTCCGAGGTTTTGGCTTAGACTTAGGAGCCAGTTTATGGAAACTTTGTTCTGAAACTCGAATTCGTACTTTTTTAATGTGCCGTAGTGCCAGATGTACATTATTGCTAGAAAAACGAAGGAAAGTACAACTGGGACCCACGCTCCTTCGCGAAACTTGATTAGAGAAGCTGAGAAGTAGAGAGCTTCGATTGACCCGAAGAAGAATATGAAACAAATGGCGAAAATGATACTTCTTTTCCAGCATAGGACGATTACGAGAGACATTAGGCATGTCGTAACCAACATAACCGTTATAACCGCCAGACCTGTGAAAAGCAAAATAAGAAATAAAAAGTTATGAGACAGTTGTGTCACCGAGTTGCTTATTTTCAGTATAACAACATAAATAGAAGGGATAATTGCACTTCCGGCTCATATTTAAGCCATTTTGCACTTTCTTCCCTAACCATTGTTGCATTTCACAACTGGCTGTTCGACAACTACAGTTAGGGAGTCAAGTGCGAAATCGTCAAAAGTTTAGGGACTCAAATACACTGCAGACTAGTTTATAGGGTAAAGTGAGATTTTTTTCATATATACCGCAGTTTTATAAATTCTTGCATATCACATCTGGCTTTTCGATGGAGACGGTTATGGAAACAAGTGTGACACTGTCGAATGTTTAGGGGCTAAATCGCAATGCAGAACAGTTTAGGGGGTAAAATGCAACTTTTCATACATATCTCATCCTTCTAAATTGTTGCATTTCACAACTGGCTGTTCAACAGTGACGATTATGGATTCTGAGCAAATTTTCGAAAGTATAGGGACAGAAAATGCAATGCAAACTAGTTTAAGGGCAAAAGTGCATCTTTTTCAGACATGATATGTTAGTATTCAATTATCATGGAGGGATGTGCCAACCCGACCTGCCAAAGGTATTGAACTGCAACAGTTTAAAAATTTAATATAAAAGTGCAAAACTCGCAACAAGTAAGGGGAAAATGCAATTTTCCCGAAAAACTGATGTAAGCAACACCATATACAAACTTAGCTGTAGATTACCTGATGCATTGCTAATATGTTTTGTGTCCCTAAAGCCAACGGTAACAGCCAAACAAAGCATCATCAAAGTCCAGTTGATTTCTGGAATGTAAATCTGGCCACATATTTTAGACGAAGTGTGAATAACTTTGACCCTAGGAAAGCAACCCAAAGCAGAGCACTGCTTAATAATGGAAAATGTCCCAGTAATAATGGCTTGGCTTCCGACCACCGCAGCAAGTATAGCGATTGCAAGAACAGGCCAGCGTATTCTTTCTGCACAACAAAGAGGATAAGAAATAAATTTTAGATTCAAATTTTCAATATAATATTTGCAAATTAAATAGAATTGAGTTAAATGCAAAAATAACCCCTGTGCTTTGCCTAATTGGCAAAACAACCTGTGTTATTTCTTTTAGCAAAAAAACCCCCGTGTTATTTTTTAGCAATAAACCCTATTTGAAATTCATTCATAAATCAATAGGGAGGTTATTGTTAACTTTTTAAGTGAACATACAGGTTATAGCCAAGGTGTTTTCACATTTTTAGTGGGGGTATAATTGTCATTTTTCCATGCAAAATATGTACTCCAGCTTGGCAAGGAGTTTTTGTTGGCTATTAAAAATAGCAACCGGGGGGGGGGGGGGGGGGGGGGGTGTTAATAAAATAACACATGGGTGGTTTTGCTAATTAGGCAAAGCATAGGCGTATTTCTGCATTTCACTCGTAGATTCTTTCGCATACCAGGTACTGATTCGTAGAACCCAATCCGGTAGTCACTCTCGATTATGTGGTGTTTGGATAGATAAGCAGCTTGCCCCATATAAGCAAGGATTAAGGCTGGATACACCACAAAGCTAAAAGCTATCTGCAATGTGAAGTAGAGCTTTGAGTTAAGAGTGTATTTTGTTTCAATAATCGGCAACTTATGAATTACGTTCATAGTCCAAACAAGAACTTTCAGACTGTTGCATATCAGGATATATATAGCATGAAGCATATTCTGGAAATTCCCCCTCCCGGATTAATATTATAATAGGAAAATAAACGTAAAATGAAAATGAGTAATAGCATTCTTTCGAAAGGATTATTTTACCCCTATTATGTTTAATCAAGTATACTGCACAAGGGTATTTTGGACATTTCACAGAACAAGAAAACTCTTCAATTTTCTTTAGAAGCATGAAGCAAATTTTAAATCAACAAATATAACTCCGGGACAATTCTGGATATTCCCTCTTCTCAATCAATATTAAATAATAAAATAATCATAAGATAAATGGCATTCTTCCGAAAAGACTAATATACCCCTACTCATGTTTAACCAATCTTATTACCTTTATGGACAATTGCGAAAAGTGTCCAAGATCAGCAAACATAGCCTCAGAACCTGAAAGTATCCAGATATTAAGTGAAAAATCAGAACTTGAGTACAACAAAAAAACATGTTAGCAGATTATAAGTACCTGTTATACATAACAAAATCCCGCCTAAGGACATCCAGCCTCCTCTTTGCGTCTTTTTCAAGAATTTATACATGTAATAAGGAGAGAGTGCCTGATAAACTTGGGGATTCCAATGGAAAATATTGTACACTCCAATCGAACTAATGCAGAAAAGCCATGCTATTACGACTGGTGCAAAAAGAAATCCAATTCTGTGGGTCCCATAATGTTGCAGATAGAATAAGAACACGAGTATTATACAAGCAATCGGGACTTCAATATCTGCAAAATATGCAAAATTTAAGAAAAATGTCTTAAACAATTACTATGCTAAAAAAATCAATATGTTTTAACATTTAACACTAAGGTGGTTTTTTTATACAAATCTAGTGTAGAAACTACATCTTTAAACTTATTTAGCAAGGTGCTTTAAAGGAACTTTTCATAAGAATCATTTAAACTTTATTACACCTTTCCATTATCAATAAAAGATTTACTTTATAGAGCTACTCCCTTATCTTCAAAAAATCTTATATTATATTCACTTAGAATTCTTTTTGCCTCAAATTGCATCTCCACTAATAATGATATCAATATGGTCTACCACAATCAAGAAAGAAGGTGACCTAACATTACTTTAAATAGATAATGGTGATTGGACTTTGATTAAACCATAGACTTTGTCCTAATATAACAAAGGCCCCACAAGATTGCATTTTTATTACAATTTGGTCCCTCTCTTTGTCCTCCACGAACTACACGCCGATATCATCTAAATGTCAAAAAATTTGAATTTTTTTTTAGCAATTTACTGAGTCTTTCCTCTTGGTCAATTACAATCAAAATCAAATTCCCCCCTTCTCTATCTTTGGCATATCTCTATCAGTTCTTGGTTTACACTAATTATAGAATAATGAATTGTAAAATACTTTATACTAATTCAAAATGAAGCATAATAACAAGAAGGTAATAAACTTACATTCATGGTGATGCTTTGAAACAACAAGCTCTAATCCAGAAACTGCAGAAAACACTGCATAATTCAAGAAAAAACAAACAAATTAAATCAAGGTAAAAAATCATCTCCATTCTCCGGAATTTTCAATAAAAACACGATTTAACGAGAAGGGTTGATTTTCATACCCGAAATTGCTGGCGTAAGAACCCCATCCCCAATAACCATACAAGTTCCGATCAAAGCCAAAATAAGCAATATCCTTTGCAAAAATCTATGTTTCTCCAATGTTGATTTCAATCTCAAACCAGGATCCCTATTATTACAAGATTCATTTCCATCTTTATTATGATACTCATACAACTCCTGATCCGCGAGCTGCCCGTTGGGCAGCGTGCTAACTCGGGCATGTCTACATAGCAATGAATACAAAGCAAAAGTACCCCCTTCACCATTATCATCTGCTCTAAGAACTATGAACACATATTTAATAAGTGGGATCAAAGTTAATGTCCAGAAAACAAAAGACAAAACCCCATATATCTCTTCATTAGATTCTGAATGTTGAATGTCCTCTGCAAAAGTACTTTTGTAGACATACAAAGGTGAAGTGCTTAAATCCCCATATACAACACCTAAGCTCTGATAGGCTAATGTCAATACTGTCCTCCATGATTCTTTCTGCAACAATTTTATCAATTATAAGAAAAATTAACAAAAGGGTACAAATTCTTTTTCTCAATGCTAAAGGTCTCACCTTTAATGGATTATTTGGACTCCAGCCTTCAATATCCATCACTGGCCTTCTTAAAATCATGAGAAATTCAATTATAATAGAATCAACATATAGAGATAGATATATAGATAGATACAAACCCTTTTGAGCAAACACCAAGAACCCTTTTTTAATTTGGGAAAAATCAGAGGAGCAAAGCAAGAAAATCTTAATAAACAAATTCCCAAAAAAAATAGTGTTGGGAAGATTGAACTATGAAGAAAAGCTGGTGGGAAATTGTGCTAATAGAATATATTGGGCATAAGCATATTGTCTGTAATATATGTAGTTTACAATGTACTTGGCTAGCTTTAATCGAGTAGAAAAAAAATTAAAATATTCTGATTAAATCACTGTACATACATACATACATGGGCTATAAATAATAAATTACATAAAATCAAGAAATCCCACCTTCCATTCGGTCAGTAAATTGATAGCAATATAAAATGACACAGAGAAATTGACAAAAAGGAAAAGGAGATTTTAATTAAATAGTGAATTGGTAGGATAATGGGGGTGGTTTTAGTTCACTTTTCTGGTTTTTGTTATTTGTAACTGAAGAGAATATCCTCAGTGGGTGGGGGTTGGGGTGGGGGGTTGGGGGGTGTGGGTTCAGTGATTGAGTGGGGAGTGGGGACTGAGTAACACTTTGTTGCATGTATGGAGTGTAGGGGCTTGCCATTGAAAATAACGTGTCAAACAAAATGAACTCCGAATTTGACTCGGCAGGGGACTGTTTACTGACTTATATTAATGGGCATTTATTTTTAAAACTACTTTTCCTTTTATTTTATGTACTATACTCTTACTCTCAAAATTTGGACTTTATTTGCCCTAATTTTTTAGCCAAAATATGGTTTGGTCAAATTTATTTGATTGTTCATTTACTAAAAAAGAAAAAAAGAAAAAAAATCAACATATGATTAATTTAGTGGAAGGTCAAGAGACTAGTCACTATTAGTCACTAATATTTGTAGGGGAAGGTTCACAGTTAATGTGTTCGATGTCTCGAAAGGAATTGAACCATTGAAAAATAAATTTATCCAAGCACAAAGTAAGTAGTCTATTATATTTATCATATGAATATTCTGAGTTAATCAAACTTGATTTGGATAGAGTATTTCATGTTTATTTGTTGCAAGATCTAGTCAAACTAATTAATTTAGTAAGTTGAATTCACAAAATTTTATTATAGACATATTAAATATATTACGGATTATACTATTAAATAATGATATTTAATGTTACAAGAATTAGAATTTTTTTGTAATAATTTGAAATTACATAAGTTGATTGATTAATTATTAAAAGGGAAAATTTCAATCTACCTCCCAACTTTTGAGTTTTCTTATTTTGTCCCCTAACCTTTGCAAGTTCCCACTTAATCCCCTCAGTTATTAAAAATATCTCATCCAATCATCTTAAGATACAAAAACTAAAATCTAACGAAAATTTCATCCAGCTTTAATGATGTGACTTTGAACGTTTTCAAATTTTTTTTTTTTGATAAATAATGTATTTCCACTTGCTAACCAATATTTGAACGTTTTCGCAATTCTGCCGGCAAATGTCCAAAAGTAGTGATCTGGACATTTTTAAAAGCTAAAGAAATTAAGTCAGACTTCGCAAATGTTATGCGGCAAAAGATTAGGGGCGAAATGGAATTTCCCCTATTAAAAAAATAACAAAGAAGAAGAAAGAAGCCAAAGGGGCGAAAGGAGAATTCGCTTCCCTATATATCCGGCTGCGACCGGATCGAAATTTTTCTTTCATGGCCCCCTCACATTAACTAATTTGGTTCTTGATATGCAAATTATTTCTGAAATTGACATTTCCTAGTCATAGTAAGAGAATTTATTTCATAGATATATATCAGGTTGCCTGATTTTACCCACCTAAACTAATTGCAAAATAACAAAATATAGTCAAATTTAGACAATATGTAAAAGAAGAAGAAGAACAAAAAGCATATAGTAAGTTGAATTGTCTTTTGCATCTTTTAAGATTACAACATTTTGACAAAATGCATCCCGATTAATATATATATATATATATATCCTCAAATTAGTAGTCAATTGGGGAAAAATGCAATTATGTCCCTTAAACTAACATGAGTAATGTGTTCTTGTATATAAATGTTGGCAAGATTAATTGGCCAGAGAATGTATAGAGTATAATAGATTAAAAATGAGTTGAATTACCTGTGCATTTTAGCAACAAATTCTTATCTTGGAAGTACAATTTTTTTTCTCTTTTCCAAATTGCATTTTGCTTAAATAGTGTAAACAATCATGATGCAAAACCAATTTTCCCACTTGCTTTTTCTTTCTCGTTTTGACTAAAGCAAGAAGAATAATTGCTAAACGTCATTATAGTACTCCTTTGCCTACAATATCAAGTTATTACCTAATGAGTTCATGCAATTGGATTTCATCACCTCTTAGATTTTTCTCTTCTTTCTTTGGAAAATCCAAGTTTTGATATGACTAATGAAAGTTAAAACGTGTAAAATGCACAAAACCAAAATTGTTACTTATTTTGATTGAGAACGACCCTTTACCTTTTTTGTTTGTTAGAGACGAAAACAAAAAGAAAGAACACGAACTGGGACATGCTAGAACGAGAAAAATAGAGAAGTTTATCATTAAAAAAAGGCTTAATTATATTATTGTGCCAATATTTATATGATTTTATCTCAAGTCGGCCATGGGTCACTTTCATTGGGTTTGTATTTCTTCAAAGACAATTTTATGACCACAAATTTTGATTCATAGATCGCCACTTGTCGAATTATTATTATGAAAGCATCAAGCATTTCCAAACAACCCTAAGCAATATTATGTGACAATATGTTTACGTGGAAAATATCAGTACACATTAAATTATAATACTATAAATTTATTAATATAACGTGTCCACTAATTACTTATTAGTACATTAGTGATAATAATTGTTATTAAGTTGTCACAAAACACATGTACTCAATATTGTCAAACCATAAAGCATTGTACATTTATCACTAATAATCAGCAGTAACAATTTGAAATATCACTATCATACTTCAAAGATATCATTGCTTATAAACTAAAATTTATTTCACTGAATACATGCAAATAATATTAATATTAATTTTTCACCAAAGAAAGAACACTATTTTGTAGTTGTATTCACTTTAATTTCAAAAAATGCATCGTCATATAAGCTACTGTGATGCTAATTTCAAAAAATGCGTCGTCATATAAGCAACTGTGATGCTAATGTGAAATTGATATTCTTTTGCTCTAAAATTATTAGAATTCACCACATGAATTGGTCTAAGTCCACTTAATGGTTTGGGTCTAACTCAACCTTAAAAGTTAGCTTAAGAGGTAAAGATTTTTCAATATCTCATAAGGTGGACTTAACTAGGGGTGAGCGTTCGGTCCAAACCGGACCGAACCGAACTGAATTTCGGTTCTAGGCCGGTTCTGTTCTGAAAAAACGAGGACCGTTTACCGGACCGAAATATTCGGTCCGATTCGGTACAAAAACCGATCGGTCCGGTGCGGTCCAATAGTTACCGAATTTCATGTAACACCAATTTCTCATCTACCCATTCTTGAATTTTCGGTCCGGTTGGGTTCAAAATGGTCCGGTTCGGTCCAATTCGATCCGGTTCGGTCCAGATTTTTACCGGTTCTGGTTAACTTAGGGCTCCATATATTAGAAAGAAAAAAAACCGGTTCAACCGGTTCGGTTCGGGGAATCGACCGGTTTTACCGAAAACCGACCCCTATAAGGGGTCGGTTCTGAGTCAAGAACCGGCTACCGAACCGATTTTCCGGTTCGGTACTCGGTCCGGACCGAATCAGTCTGTCTGGTTCGGTTCGGTCGGTTGACCGAACCGGGCTCAGCCCTAGACTTAACTATTGTTTTCAACTCATGTAGGATATTTAGTCTCGATAACCCCCCTTCATGTGGTGACAGACTGAATTTGTGGATGAAGCAAGCGCATCACGTGACATTATATATAAAGCTTTGGCCTTGCGAATTTGTGACATGTGGGTAGCCCAACACACGAATAATGACACTCCGGGCCTTTGTTAAAAGGAGGAATAATGACACTCCAAGCCTTGTTTAACTGGAGAAATAATGACAACCCATGCCTTTGTTATTTGGGCGATGTGTGTGAGTAGATAATGAAGCACATCATGCGTACAAGAAGGAATCCATCACGAAACGAGGTGAACCACTTTAACCCGAGCTCTGATACCATATTAAAATTCACCACATGGATTGGGCTAAATTCACTTAATTAGACCCAAACTATGCAAGTGAATTTAGCTCAATTCATGTGGTGCAATACTTCATTTCTTAGGACAATATTACTTAACCTTCTAGTTAGTGCTATAATACCAATATTAGTATCTGAAGACAAATGAATTAATAAGGTAAGTGATCTGAATTACTTGATTCCGAATGCAAATAGAAGATTCGTCGTACCCAAACAGAGCGCAACAACATGCTCTTTGTATTTTTTAATTTGTTATTGCTGTAGGGACCCATCTACCAAACCATGAACAATTTGGAATTTGCAGTTCGAATCTCCTAACGATAAGACAAACAGGGCCCATTAAATCGGTTCTAAACAGCATAAAATTTCTAAAGCTAAGGCACGTGAAACTAGTTCATTCAAATTAAACCACCCCTGGAATTAGAGGATTGTTTGGTTTGGCCGTCATGAAGGGTACAATTTATATAGAAATAAAAACTACAAAAAGAAGAAAAGTATAACATTTAAAGGTGACTGTTTTGATTTTAATCTATGATTTGGTTTCTTCGGGTCCAGTTAATAAAAAGTTAGGTAAACAATACTAATCAGCTCTTATTAAAAAAAAAATCCTTACATTAAGTCGGATTACATAAGCAAGTCTAAAGATGAGATAAGAAAATCTTCTTATGATACTGTTTATTATAATATATATTTTTAAATTATCTTCTTTAAATTAATTAGAATATGTATTTTGACAGAAGATTGATTCAAGTTTTTATCAAGATCGAACTGCAACATGTACATTGCTATGCCTATCCATAAACTTTACTTTTTGTGAGTGGGTTTCCACTTTCCACTAATATGGATAATATTCATTTGCATGTCTTTGTTTACAAGAATCTTTAAATCAGATTTCTGGTTTATTGAGTTGGATCCCATTTGGATGATTGTTTCAATCAACGTGTCATTTTCTTTTTTTTCTGTTCACTCACCAATTTATATGTTATAATTAATACTAGTATATACTCCGTGCTATGCACGGTATCATAGTAGTTTTTTCTATCAACATAAATCAATTTATTGAGAATTCACCTACCACTTAGCAAAACAAAAAGTTATTCAAAATAAGTTCAAGAAATATGATACATCATAAATCTATATTATCTAAATGAGAATCAAAATTATTAAAACTCCTAGCAAAAGAAACAATCCATGGTGTGATAGGCCTTCATCACACTTCCCCAACACCGACATTGTCCTTCAACTCCAGTACTGATTCACTACTGATCTCCTTTAGTATACTCTACATGTCTACACTGCATCTGCATAAAAGGATTTCATTTAACATTTTTATATTTTTAGAATAAGATATCCATTTTGCTAATAAAATTTTCCTTACCAAACACAGCCTAATAAACAGTTTAAGTTAATATTAAAAAATAAAATATTGAACTGATTAAAGGGAAATATAATCACAATATTTAGTAACACATAAGAATAGTAAGTATACACTAACAAAATCAGTAAAATTTTAAACACGATGGGATGTGGATTTTATACACAGAAATTCAACATTGTTACCTGCCATATTCCAGAACATAAAATTTGCATTAATGTTTCACAGGTGGAGTTGTAAACAAAATTTGCAGATAAAATTATATTACCTTCTAAAGCCAGACCATTTTTCATTTTTTTTAACTAAATAAAGTATATGTACATGGGATTCAAGATCATTACACATTTAAAAATTAATATTACAAAATTCTAAGCATTGGCATCAAAATCTTTAGTTGTTACAACTACAACAGAGCATATATATTAGCCCCCTCGGGACTTTTCCCCTTAAAAAGTAATTTGCAGGGTTCAAATTAGACCCTGCAACTGAATGAAGGTTTACTTCTGTGTACTATATTATTGTGACAAAAGGTGGAATAACAATGAGTTACTTGTTTTTCTTTTCCGTTCCATTCCTTGGATAGCATTCATACACAACTGTATTAATTATTATAGTCTATAGTCTGTGTCAATTCAATTATCCAAACGGATACAAAATAAAACTGATATGAGATAATAACATGCAGTGTACTTGAAATCTATAAAAGTAGTTAACAAATATTTTCACCCAAATAAGATAAATCACAGTACACCTTGACAAAATGAACACTTACCTAGGACTCCATGTACCTCCGTATTGATAAAGAGATTGTCGTAGCTGATCCATAACAAACTCTTAGAATTCTCTCCAGTGCCTCTACAAATAATAAATAACCATGGTTATAATACGATTCAGTGTGCAAAAAAATCAATAACTTAATGCCCGTAGATATTCATGACTCTCCCCCTTGAATATTGGAGTCAAAGAGTGATATATTTCGAAGTTGTACATATTGTAGCATGCGTTAGAGTGAGATAGTGCCAATTGAAAGACTGTCTTGTTGAAAGAAAACCGGTTCAGAAAAACTTCCTCCCAAACATAGCAAACGCTTTGTTTCTTCACATAAATGAGTCTTATGAGATCGGAAAAGGAGCTTAAAATTTACATTCCTACTCCATCATAATGCCCAAACAAATACACCGAATTGTTATGTATAAATAGTATAAGTACATAAACAATGGAACTTAATCAGTGCCACAACTTTTGAACCTAAACATCATATTAAACATATATTTTGGGCAAAGGCATATAAATTTATCAGGATTACAAATAACAAATTGAAAACGGCTACAAATTTGTATTCCTTAACATCATGCTCTCATGTACCAAAATAATTTATTACCGAGTAAAATCCATTAGAGAACACTCCATTTTTTCAATGTGACTACGAAACATATACTCAAAGGTGAATTATATTTTTTACGAAGCATGTAGTTGATATGAGGGATTATCTGCAATCAATATGTTACTGCAGCGGGAAAAAAAAACGCAATAATCTTCTGTTTTAACTCAGAAACTTAATTATTAAGAATCTAAAAGACGCAGCATATCTAAGGTTGAAAGTTTGCTGAGGCATTTTTATCAAATATATCACCTCCCAGTTTAGTTTAAATGAAGGGAAGGGGACTGCAAAACTTATCCTACTGGATTAGTTAAACTTTGATTTGTTTCATGAATCTCTCATGTTTCATCATTATGACATAATACGAACGCAATCCCAATGAATCGTCTGCATTAGAAAGAAACAAATCTTTCAAATAATGTAACTAAGAAAAGGGAACAAAAATAGCATTGTAATTCACAAATTATAAACAATTAACTTTCAATAACTCAAGAAAAAATCTAATTTTCAGCAAAGTTACCCAAAAAGTTCAGAGCAAAGCCAAGCTAAAGGTATTTCCATTGCAAACAATAAAAATAAACTAATAATACGGCATTGCTCAACCCAAAAATAGGCATCAACTATGGCCAACTTTGCAGCCCTGTCGTCGCTCTTCTCGCACAACCGATCCTGAGAAAGAAAGAAAAATAATATGAAAACAAAAATATGACAATGTTAAACTTAACTTCTTAATTTCTTAATAACAATTGAAGATAAAGTATATTATTGTAGAAAATAAGTATCAACGGGGATGGAATTGAAAACTGAAAGAAAAATGAAGTTGGTAGAAATAATTTGGGAGGGAGAAAACCGAAATTGGTAAAATCTACTAAAATGGAAGTTTTTGTGAAGTGGGGAAGTTAGTTGCCGAGTAGTGGGGAGTTTGAATATTTGATTTTTGAAAATTTTGAAATAGCAATTATTGTGGTTTTTTAATTAAAAAAAATTCTAAATTCTATAAAAATAGAATTGAGTCAAAATTAGCACATGACAGTTAAGAGACTGATCTCAAATATATATATAAGTAGATTATTCTTGCAATTTAATGCCTATGCCTCTTAAACTGTAGGGCTAAAATTTATTTTTCATATCATACAATTTGGTAGATTTCACTTTTCATATTAAACTCGCAAAAAATATATTAATTATTTACAGACATTATAAAAGTGATACTTCCATTAGTTTAGTTGAGGAAATTAAACCATGGAGATTGAAGCTCATGTTCAAAGGAGTAAGATGAAGCAAATTTTTTTTTGAAAAAAGGTTGTAATTGCGATATGAAATCTGCGAAGAAAATGGTTTCGCGATTTAGATTTTCAAATGCAAAAATTGAACGATTCACTCAACTTAATACGAAATTTATTATACGTAATGTGTTCGGGGTGAAGAGACGAACAAAACCCATCTCCTATTCCCGGCGAACAACTACCAAAGGACAATGACCATGCGTGAGGAACGATACAGGGGTCAATTCGCAAAATCGCCAAAAGGTAGGAGTCAATCCGCAAAATCGCCAAAGTTTTAATCATTTTTATTAATCTTAATATTATAAAAAAATATATTAGTAGTTTAAATTTTTACGGTCACGTGGCAATTCTATCAACAAAAATACAATTTTGTAACGTCTGTCGATGAATTAGTACGTTTTTTGCGAGTTTGGTATGAAAAGTGAAATTTATCAAATTCTATGGTATGAAAAATAATTTTTTACATAAACTATAGTGTTATATAGATTAATAATTAGAGCATTTCCAAATTCAAACCATACTCTTTAGAATCGCTACATTATAGATGTAGTAATCATTTTTAACAATCCCCATCGGAGATGCTCTTAGAGAACAAAGAAAAATGGAATCAAGTAAAGCCCTTCTGTTTATAGATAGATTGGAATTTGAAAAGACTAAATTAAACAGAATTTAGTGAAGATAATACAAATATTACTCTATTGTTTTAGATTTAAAAAATATGTATATTAAATTCGACTTATTTAAATCATACTATTTTGGACTTTAAAATTTAATGTCCGACTTATTTTCCTCCGAGTTACACACATAAATGGACATATTTTCCGTCAAAATTCAAACCAAAAAGAAATTAAGCCTATCAGTTTTACTATTTCTTCTATGAAATGATTATGGTTGTTCAATTACTTTAGAGGATTAAATTTGAATTCCTGTTGGAAGAGGTTTTCACATAACGTGTCCAACACGTCTTGAAATAGATTAAGTCAAATTTAAGACATGAATATCCTTAGGGAAAAAAAAAAGACTTTAGAAGATAAATTATTAAAAACCAGATAAAATGTGTAGACGTGGACAGCTTAATGGTTAGCTGACCACTCCATTCAGATTAATTTCTAAGTTTTCTTTATCCTAGTACTATTTTTTTTAACAGAAAATAAGACACAACTTAATTAAAAATCTAGTGATCATTAGTCAGAGAATAGCAAGCCGTCCCCAAAAGGGTGGCGCATATTAGGCATCTTGCACACAACCATTACTATAAAAAATTATGGTATAGAATGAATCTCCATTTGGCCCGATAAATTCACAATATTACCCAGTACAAAATTATCTTGTGATATTTGTTTTACATTAAACTCCCTTATACTTTCAAAAACCCTACATAAAACATCCAATCTCCGTTAGTTACTAATACCATTAATTTTTAATTGAATTACTTAAATTACCTCTAGATCTATTAAAAGTACAAGGGGGTTTTGTAAAAAAGTTCAAAAGTACAAGGAGTTTTATGCAAAGGAATTTTGCAGCAAAAAATTATGCAACCACATTGTTCGAGTGGAACACACGCGCATTAAAAAATGGATGAAAGGAGAGGAATTGTATGTTTTATACAAGGTTTTTGAAAGTATAAGGGAGTTTCATAGGATAATTTGGTGCATATTTTGTATAACATAGGATAATATCGTGTATTTTCGTCTCATTTGACAGATTTGAAAGAATAGATGACCTAATCCTCATAACTAAAAATATATTTCATAAATATAATATAAATTATTATTATTAAATATGGTGAATCTGTAGCAGATCGCACAAGCCACAAGGAATGCATCATCTCCATAGAACCTGGGATTTATTCTTCTTCAATTATTTTCTACATTTCAAGAAGGATTTTGACTTGGGAGAATTAGATACGTAATTCAAATCGTGGATCACATGAATTTTTATTTTGATAAGATTAGAATTTTTCTGTGAATATTAATTAAGCAATTAAAATATTCAACAAAGGGGTTAGCCTCCATCATAGAAAAGAAAACATAGATAGAAAGGGCAGAAAAATAGCCAAAGTCAGAAAAACCTAAAAATACTTTGCCTACTTTGCTAAATCGTGGGCATCCCAATTTAAATTCCTCCTAATGTATTTAAATATTCATTTGGGTCAAATTTGTGAAAATCTTCGAACTTTATTTATTGACGGCTCTTCACATCAGTTTTTATTGATAAGATGTATTTGAGATCCACACGTTAGAAATTTGTGAATAAGTGATTGTCTGATAATGAGCCATGAATCTCCGCCATATTTTCCAATTCAAAAATATCTTTGTCAAGTTTGAACTTTGGAACACACTTAATTAATTTGAAAGGCAAATGCTATGCAATAAATAGATTTGGCTTTTGATATATATATATAATAACATTTATTAGAAAAGTATCAATAACTCAAAGAACTTACTTCAAATTGAATGTTTTTTTTTTTGCCAAATGTGAACTAAATTAGAATATTTTGAATTTCCATGAAATTATGTATTAATTGGTGACCGCCTGACAGGTAAAAAACAAAATAGAGCTTGTTTCGATTGATATTTCTTATAATATTTTTAAATAATGAAACTAAAATTTGTGCAACATGTTTTGATTCATATTTTAATATTTGATTAAATAGGTTACTCCCTCCATTCCATTTTAATTGTCGCTTTAAATATTTTTTCATGTTCCAAATTAATTGTCGCTTTATGATTCCAATACAACATTAATTACATATCTTCCAATTTTATCCTTATTGAATAAGAAATCATTAATTGAAGGAGAAAGATAAGAGTTTGAAGAGAAAAATGAGTGTTTTAGGTATAACTCTAACTTTTTCCTAAAATTTAGGCTAATTAATAACTTCCTTAATACATGTGCAAAAGCCTAAAACGACAATTAAAATGGAATGAAGGGAGTATAAGGAAACAATATTTTTCTTTAATGTATCTGATTTCTATTTTAGTAAAGAGTTTGTGGCAAGTGGGTTTTCAGGTGACTAATATAATGGGTATAATGAAATTTCAAGAATGGAGGCTTTTTTCTTTTTTTTTTTTTTTTTTTTGAGAACAAGAATGGAGTAATAATGATAAATTTTAGAAACTCCTAAAAAAAGCTGTTACCCGTTTGTTTTATCTCAAAAGATATAAATATTCTCTGGGAAAATATTAAACCGCTCTAGCAATTACAAGTACTAGAATAATTTAGCGTAATTTTGGATTTTCAAATTCTTTTGTCACTTTATGAACCAAACAAATATCTTTAATATTGAAAGCAAAATATTTGTCACATATAAGGGGACCAGTCAACTTTTAGCCTAGAGAATCTTTCCATCTTTTAATTTGATGGATTTATGCACCCAAAAACAATTCTATTTTTTCAATATTTCCAAAATACAAATTCTCGAATCCTCTCTGTAAACTGTTTAGTACTTGTAGCTTTAGCAAAGTTGGAAGTAGGACACTATGATATGGTGCCCTTGCACATAGAGATGGGTCAAAAGTTTCTTTTGATTTTCAATGTTTAAGTAATAATTTATTTATTTTCACTAGCTCTCTTATGTAGTAATAATTTATTTATTTTAAAACAATTCTAATCAATCTATTATTTAATAATTCAATAGTGGGCAAAAGTCGGAGAAATTACACGTGCACGGGGGCACAAATAATTGATGACCATTAATTTGAGAATTGGAATATGATTTGCTTGATGTTGATGCTATTTATTTCAATTATAAACACTGTACGATAAAGAGATCGAATTTTTCGTGTGCACGTGTTCACATGTATATTTGGAATTTAAATTTTTAAAATGCCTGATCCCTAACATATATACATTAATTAATTGATATTCGAGTATTTCGCGTTGGACTTATTATATTGATATATTATAACTAAAGAGATTAATGGAAACGAACGTTTTATCAATAATTTTATTTTATCATACTAAAAAAAAGGACACATAATTTTTTCTTAAAAATAAATTTATTATTTACAGAAATAATATAGCGTACTAATTATTCATTGAAATAGTTGGGCCATAAATTAAAAGTGGTCAGGGCTGCTTCTTTTTAGGTAAATCTAATCGAACTGGGCCGTAATAAGGAACTATTCTCTATTTATGAACTGGGCCAAAAATAGGAAAAGTAACAGTTAAGGCCCAAACAAATGCTCCACTATCTTTGTCTAAGCTTCAATGATGCCCAACTCAAATTCTAAATTAAGACTAGTTTCTTTCTCTATAATTTTTTTTTTGTTAATAACAACAACACTGATAATATATTAGAGAAAAATCCACACTATTTTGAAAATTGAACACAAAATCTCTAGATTTTGAGGCTTCAGTCTTACAACTCGGTTACAACCTCATCATGATAACTTATACATTAAACATCAATAGCTACCAAATTACAAGTCTAGACTGCAATAGCTACCGAATTACAATAATAAATCAATTACAAAGATTAGTAATAAACTAGAAAAATAAACAAATAAGTGGAAATCAAATAATGTTTCCATTTTTTTTACTGATTTCAATTTCAAGCAAGTCATGATCAATAAATGAATAGTAATAACTTTAATAAATCAAACTAAGAAGAATTAGAAATCTTTACGATATTTAAACCTAATTACAACTCATTTGCTAATACGTATCAACATGCAATCTGCATTGAAGAAAATGACAAAATAATTGTGAATCTGGAATTCTATTGCTTCAATTCATATTAGTCAAAAGGTCTTATCTTATCCCTTTTGGTATAGAATTTGATTTAATTTGATTCTTAAATGGAGTGAAACACAAGTCCATCTCAAATCAAACTTGAGTAAATTGATAAGTTTAGTTATTATCAGATCTGTCTTATCAAATCAAGCTCAAATTGAACTTCAAAAACTATGAAATAATGAAGGTTGTTGGTATGGATAAGGATTGAACTCATTCAAGATTTTATTGATTGATTCGAGTACAAAAGGTCAATTAGTATCTCAATTGTTTAATTCATACTATTGAGACATTGTAAATTGGAGATATCTAGTATATATAGTTGGACCTTCTACATTATTGGGTCAATTGTGAGAGATATCCAGGAATATGTTATCTTAATGAACCTTTTGAATTTCTGCAAAAATGACTTGATTATCATATTCTAGACTTTGATTCATATCATAAGTTCATAACCATTAGCTACAACAACTAAAATGCTGATTCACATAGCACAAATGATTTGGAAAAGGAAGAACACATATGTATTGTTTGGTTGTCGGGAAAGTGAGGGAAAGTGAAGGAAAGTCAGTTTTATTTTCTCTCACTTGTTGTTTGGATAGCAGGAAAGGAAGTTGTTATTTTCCTTCAACTTTCCTGCAGGAAAATTTTGTGAAGAAAAAATTTCCCCACCAATTTGATGGGGAAATCCTGGGAAAATCTGGGGAAAATTTTAGAGTAAATTGCAAAATACCCCTTGTACTTTGTCTAATTATCCAAACTTCCTATTTGTGATTTTTTTTACCAAAAACCCCTTTGTGCTTATTTATTATTAACAAAAAAATACTCTCTCAAGTCACAATAGCAATTATACCCCCATAAAATATCGCAAAAACACCCATTTCAGATACAAACAACCCAAAGAAAATATAATTCTTATCTTGAAACTAGAAATTTACAAATAGCAAAAGGCAATATCAACTAATTTTACAATATATTTTACAATTTTGAAACTATTTATAATAAAACGGAGAAAATTATAAAAAATATTACTTATTTTTCTAAACTTTCTTGATAACCAAACATCTGCAAGAAAATAATTTTCCTGACAACCAAACATGTAGAGGAAAATGAATTTCTTTTCCTTTCCTTTTCCTTTCCTTTCTTTTTCATTTTCCTACAATTTTCCCTCACTTTCCTTACAACCAAACAAGCTAATAGAGTAGTCAAAACAAAAGGTGAAAATCGCATTTCATATTAATCACAACTAACCAATAAAACGTCGTTCAAATCCGATGTACTTTGGGGATATATAGCTCACAAGATCTCCAATTTCATGGTATATACAAGTATACAATCATGGATCCATAACAAGGGAAATTAACAAAAAAAAATAAAAAATTACTCTTTAGTTCTCGTGCTTATGTTATGAACCCAAAATAAGTCCCTCCCGAGCGATATTGGTTACACGAAGGACTGCTTGAGCAATGAAAGGTGAAAGTTTTGATTGGCAGAAATGCTCCCAAGAAGATATCGTGGGATCCTCTGATACAACAACAGTTGGTTCCGTGACATGCGATTTTTCATATGCAGATTGCAACTTCAGTAACAAGGTTCAGGCAGCATCCCTGGATTCATGGAGCTTGTCACTAAGCTGGGATGCACCTATTTGGATCAGATTTTCTATACCAAATGCTTCAATTCCATCAACTCCCTGCACAATGGGATATAGAGAATTTGTTATTTCTTTGTCACTACGACAAAAATTGTCCTCAGTAGCAGACAACTAAGTGGCATGAAAAAAGTGTCACAAAATTATGTAGTATATTCACAATTGTAAAGGTATTATAAATTATAAATGTTAATCATATTTAGTGGGTTCTTGGTAATATTGTGGCACTTTATTATGATGCTACATTTAACATTTAGACACGTCGCTACAATTGGCATTTCAAAAGAAATATTGTAGTGGCCACTTCTATCACTATATAACTACCATATCATTATCAAGTTTCACAATAATAGAAAAATTTGACTAAGCAATATGATTCACATTTCTAATATGTGGCATTTGTTAAGATTATGACTATATTGACACTGTTTTCATAACGTCATTAGGCTTGAAGTCACTTAAGACAATTTTTGTAGTGTGTAGGAAATAGAAAAAACAGCCGATGAGGCCTTAGCCAAGTGGTTAAGGATGAGGCTCCATGACCAGGAGGTCATGGGTTCAACTCCCACGAATGTGGGTATTTTCTCTAGTTTCATACTAGCCTTTCTCTAGTTTAATACTAGTAATTAGTTTACTTTGATATCACTGTAATTCTTTCGATTCGATATAGTGTTTGATGTAACAATGTATTCACCATCTCAAAAAAAAAAAAAGGAAATAGAAAAAACAGCATAACGAAAGCCATTAACAAAATTATGTACACAAAAAGAGTCAGGTGCAATTATGAGCGTTAGGATTTCTTACCAATCGTGGCACACTTCGAGAAATGAAAATAGAAGCTTGAGCTCGAATTCGAGGATTCCTGTTCTTAATATGAGGTTGCAACTTCGGCAACAACAGAAGTAGAGAAACCCAGCTAGTCAGGGCTATTAAAGCACTTTCAGCTGCCTCACATACAAACTTCTTGTCTTGTGAAGCTTTGAGCAGAAGTTGTACAAGCTAAAGAGTACACACAATGTAGTTGAATTGTAGAAAGTAAACATTATGAAAATGCCCATAAAAGAATGTAGGATAAAAACAATAACTTAGTTTGGAATAATATATATTACCAGTGGATCCAATGAATCAATGATATCATCGTTATATGCTTTGAATATATCAACAAAAGTCATAATTGCAGTTTTGCATACAACACTTCTTGGATTCTTTAGGGATTTCACTATTAGGGAAATCAAATCACTCCTGCTCATATGAATCCAGGAGTCTTAAGATAGTAAATTCACAAAATGCAACCAGAACATCACACATTTTTTTTTTTATAAAATACCATAAAAGCTGATACCTACAAAATGCCAACAATGACTTTCTTGTGAAATATAGACAATCTGCGTACATTATTCAGCGTATCACATACGGTAACCCAGTCTTTGGAGCCAAGTCCTGATGAGAGAGTCTGAAAACCAGAATGTCGGAGATATTTTGGAAAGTTACATTCACATAATGTAATCAAGGACTATGTTGGTAAAACAATAAAATGAATTTTATAGACATTCCAACCTTCAGAGTGTTCTCCACGTCTTCTACATCCTTCAAATTCTCAGACTCAATGTACTCTACTTCTAAAATTCCCACATCTGCTCCAGATTTTTCTGTTCCCGCTCTCTCAGTGAGAGGAGGATCAATCAAGGAACCCACATTTTTCTTTTGTGTTTCTTCTGTATTTCCATTCATGGTATTAATTTGAGGTTTTGTAAAATTTCCATTACTAGAGCTTCCATTCATCCTCTCAGACTCAGGGATTTTATTGACATTTTTAAGAGCTATCTCCGACATCATGGAAATTATAAACACTTGAGACTGAAAGGATAACAACTCATTAGTAATATTTAAGATTAAAAAAAATCTGTTAAAATTCAATGGTACATCATAAAAGCAAACTAAATCAGAGACAAATCTGATTAGACTTGCAACACTTTTATTTTTAAAAGTGCAATAGAATTCCATATTTTGCATTTGTGACTTAAAACTACATCTGATGATATAAAAGTGTAAACCATAATGTAAAAATGTTAAATCCTCCGGCCATGTGCAAACCAAATATGAAAATGTTGATTTATAACCTAGAAGCAATGTTTTGTCAACAAGAGATTCTACTGAAAAAAATCCACACATAAACGAAGCTATATTTCTTCAAAACGTTACATGGTTAATTACAAATAATGTAGAAAACTCATCACCGCAATCCTACATCAACCCCTAATTTTCATCCCGAAACTACCAAACAAATCAACAATTTCCTATTTTAATCCATCAGATCATCAAATATTCCAAGTTCACTCAATTTGAACTTCAATATAATAAAAACAAAATCAAACTAACAAACTCGCTAATGACGTTTAACAAATCGATTCTCGAAAATCAAAACAACGATCTCCCACTCAAAAATCAACTACAACGAAATAATTAAAAATCAAGAGTCAAATGAGCACAAATTAAGTCAATTCAAGTTCATGCAATAAGATCTCACTCATTCACAATCATGAACTGCATAACGTTGCCTAAGTTCATTCATATAGACAGATTCAAAGTTCAATTCCATGAAATTTCAGTTAATACACGAAAAGAGAAGAAAATTACCAAAAGGAATAAAAGTAATCAATGATTCAAAGCATCAACTTTAGAATGTGAAAATGCGAGAGTGACACCAGTATTTTTGTATATGTATATGAAGGAATAAAATTAGTAAAAATGTAGAATGTATAAATAAAAACCGTAACCGGCGCGGGGGGTGAGGTTGGGTGGGGTGGGGTGGAGTGGGGTGGGGGGGTTTTGTGAAAAGAGACGACGTGTTTTACTGCTAGAACCTAGGCCGACATGGTGATTGGATTGGGGCGTAAATTACTTGCCGGGTAAAAATGGTGAGATTCCTTAATTGCCCCTTGCTTTTATATGGAAAGTCAGATCTGCCACTATTTGCTTTATTTTAATTAATCTGGTCTTATTCTAATGATTGGTTTAGGTAAGAAGATAAAGGAGAATAATAATCTCAAATTTGAATTAAGATGTCACATCAGTATCATTCGAAAGTGACTCTAATCAAATTTAGTAAGAGGAAGCGTGTGGCGGAATTAATTGTATTAAGTCATATTTTAGCCAAAAATCGACAATGAAGAGTACGTAATAATAATAATTATGTCATCCCCCAAATCTTTGTTCTACTAATATGAAGACATGGGTTAAAATAAGTATATGATCTGCCATGCAACTATAATTTACGATAGTAAAGCTGTGAAGTTATTGGATCATTTTTTAATAATGTTGGATCACGCTAAATCAGATCATATCATATATTAATGGGACACGACATAATCCACGTGATAAGACAAAATATGCTAGCAATTGCACAAAAGTACCCACATGGTGTTGGGGGAAGTACCACCCGGTAGTAATGTGCACCTATTCTTCTTCTTCTTCATGACTTATTGTGGACCAAGGAGGGAACATAATCCTCGTGAGCAAAATGGCCAACCCATGATGCCATAAATTGAGCTTTTGACTAAAATCCAGGCATTTGTATGTGGCTGTGTAGATTGATTTGGTATATTAACAATTGTTATATGTTTCTCTTACTTTCAAATTTTATATATTTTTAAATGATGTTATTTTGTTTCATTATAAATTTATCAATAGTTAATAAGTATTTCATAAGATCGAACACCCGTTTATAGGGGTATAAACGAGTCAGGTTTATAATATCAAATAACATATCTTTCGTGCTTGGCTTAAATCTCAATATATCGAGGTTAGAGTCCAATTTCAAAGATTCAAATCAGGAACCAATACTAGGATCAGATGTGCTTTCTAGGGGAACAACTGAGGATAGTGAAATTATGTTTGAGCTCGATTTGATTGTTGAGTTCGAATGAGGTTGTTACTTTCTAGCTTATTCAGTCGAGTTTGAGCCGATCTTCGAAAGTTAGTAAACAAAAAATATTATTCTAGCTTGTTTGATATTTATAAAGAATAAACAAGTTTTTATCGAACCAATTATCAATTAAATAGCAAGTCATTTGATTTTAATCGTACTCGCTAAGTCCACTCAATATATGGGTCTTGTGGTCCAATAGTTAGATGAATCTTAAATATCTATGAGTTGCATTTTATTGTTGGCCTAGTGATTGGTAGACCCAAATAATGTTTGATCCATAACGTTCAAAGGAGACCAAAATTTAATCCTCTATTATATGATATATCCAATTAAAATACACATTTTTTCATATGAATGTTTTCAATTTGTACGCAAAATGTTTTAATCGAAGAAAGCACGCATCATTTGTAGATGTTAGACAATTTTTCACATATTATAAGTACTAGAAAGTGTAAATCTTATAATAATTTATCAAACTCTAAAGGAATAAACAAGAGGAAGATTTTACGCGATATATATCGATCCTTATAGATTTGTGTGAATAGAATTTGACTTGCGATAAGTTTTCTACACCAAACTATGGAGGAAAACCTTACGAATTCGCATTTTCATTCTTAAATTTGTGTTTCTATATATTGTATCTTGAATCAAAATCTTAAATGTTAAAAAAACAATAAATGGTTATACAAAATTAGACAACTCATATCCAATTTGAATTCTCTAACTTATACATCGACGTCTTAATAGTAACCCAATGAAAGGTTCATTAAAATTGTTGTGCATTCATGCTCTTGGTTGGCCCAATTGGTCTCTTGTGGAGTTCTTAGGCCATCTCCAACCGATAAGGCAATCGGGCATGAGGGGGGTTTGCTGACGGCCTTCGGTTGGAGACGACAAAAGGAGGAGGGGGGATTGGGCGGTCACGACGGGCAAAGGGGTGTTGGGTAATTGGGCGATCATGTTGCCTCCGGGCATACGCACCCAGCATATGCCAGGAGGTACCCATTGCTTAATTTTTGTTTATTGTTTTTTAGTTAATTTTTTCTTTTGTAAATTAGTTTTATTTATAATAATTGGTTTTATTTAGTTTTAATATATGAATTGTAATTAGTTTTATTTATTTTTAATAAAATTGTATTTTTTGTGTTAGATTTAATAAAGTGATTAGTTTAAATTGTAAAATTTAAAATATCTATATTCATAAAATTCATAAAAATAAAAGAATTAAAGAAACTAAAATAATTTTTGGTTAGTTTTTATTTTTATATCTTTAATTTTCAAAATATGAAATATTAGATTATGATAACGAAAAATACATCTTAAGTGGATTTGTTGAACAAAAGGACTTAATTTAAAAATACACAATAGAACTTATTATTATTAATATAATAATTATTATTATCATATCATTATTATTAATAATATAATAATAATTATAATAATTATTATTATCATTATTATTATAATTATTAATGAAATAAGTAAGAGTGAGGAGAGTGAGGAGAGTGGGGAAAGTGAGAGGGGAGAAAATTGTGAAATTGAATTAAATGAAGGTTGATTGTCTTGGAGATGAGTTTTTAATTGGACAAAAGAGCAAATGGGCATGAGCAAGGGCAATTGGGCAAAAAGGGGGTCAAAGAGACAATTGGACAATTGGGCATTCGGTTCGATTGGAGATGACGGCTTATTCAAGAAATGTTATTCTTCTTTTAATGTTAATGAAATTTGCCTAACAGACTTTGGCAGGTGACTAAATTCGTGAACATGTCTGATCTGATCTGATACTTACATATAAAATCATTATCTTATTCACAAAGTTTTTATAAGTACCTTAAGAACCAATTTTTTTAACACCACAAATAATAAAAGTGAAAAGGCATATCTACTCATTTTCAACAAGCCAACCTTTTTTCATTTATAAATGCATATATCCTCAATCTTATTTTATTTGACTATGTATATAAATATTTATCAGCTTTAAATGCTTATTACACAATCCCTTATGATCTTAATCAGATTCTAATCTGATAAAACCTAAGAAAATGGCCTGAATCATATAAGAAAATGATTTTAGTTATTGTTTTGTATTTCTCAATGATAAAACTTAAGAAAATGGCCTGAATCATGTAAGTGCTAATTGTTACTCAAAAAATGTAAGTGCTAATCAGCACAAATTTGAAAAGCTCAGGCCCGAAATGAAAAACCAAACAAATATGAAACTAATTTGTAATTATCACATATATGATTATCAATATTCTTATAACTTAGTTCAATTTAAAGTATCTAATTTGAAGAATAACATACAAATTATGGTTACTTACGGTAATAAAATCCATGCTTAAGATTTTCAATAAAGCATAAATACATCTCTGCATAAACTTTGAGATTTTTTTTTTATTAATTTGAGTTCGACCCAATGCTGGTAATACTTGTTATTAATTATGCTTAAAGCTGAGATTTATAAAAAAAATTAATTAATAATAAGTCAAACATTAATCAGATCCATATAATTTAATACATCAGATTTGCTCCTTATTTTTTGAAGTACAAATCTTAATTGGTAGAAAATCTTAATCAATAGAATTAGATTTGCTCTCTATTAATTGCAAAAATCTTAATCGATAGGATTAGATTTTCTCTCTGTATTTTGAATTACAAATCTTAATTGGTAAAAAATCTTAATCAATAGGATTAGATTCAGACCAATCTTAATTGCAATATACTGGCCCAATTAAACCCTTAAAGCCCATATATATTTAGCCCAACAAATAAATATATATACCTAGGGCAACAAAAATAAATCAAAAACCTGTCTATTTTTTGGACATACAAACATTCAAACACCTGGAAACTTTGACTCCATCGCCATCAACCTTTTTACTACTCCATTTCTTGTTAAATTCAGTCCCACACAAAATCTGTTGACTGAATTATATACAGCTGCCATGTGAATCTATACCACCTATGTCGGCGCATAGCCGTCGCCAAAGGTGGTAGTTTTTTTGGCAACAAACTCACTGTCACCACTTTTTTTTCCTTTCATTTTTTCTTTTTTTCTTTTCCCATATTAATTAATTAGAACGTGTTGAACTTTTGCGGCTCGATTTCGCGAAAAAGAAATCGAAAGAAAAAAAATTCGGTAAAATCCAGCGGACTCTCTCGAGCAGGGGTGATTTATTCAATTGAAAGGTCAGCGATTTCCTTGTTTCGTTTCTGTAAATAAGATTTTTTTGAATTTGATAATTGTTTGTTCGATTTTATATTCAATTGGCATTTTGATTTGTAATTTCCTTTAATTTGACATAACGAGTGTTCTTGGGAAATAATTGAGTTTAAAAGGTCTGAACTTGGAACCTGCATTTGAATTTTGGGAATTGTAATGTTAAATTTTTTGTTGGCCTTGTGAAATAATTGAAGTTATAATTGAAGGTGTGTGGAAGCTTATTTAATGATACTAATAGGGTTATTTTTTTGAAGCTTGAAGCTTAACTGGTTTTTAAATTTTTCAAAGACGGAGCATTTGATATTAGGTAAGCATAAATAAATGTCTATTTATTATTATGGCTTTCTGATTTGCACTTGCAGTAAATTTTTCTGGCATCCACTTGTGTTTAGTTGTAAAATGGTTGTCTGTTGATAAAGATTATTCTTCCATGTAGATATGCTTTCGGGGGTTCCTGTTTTTTGTAGAGCTTATTTGGGTCCACAAGATGGTGACTTGATCTTGGTGAGATTTTATGCTTGTGTAATTTAGTTCTCCTTATTGACCTCAGGTGGCTCAAAGCTATTTGGTTTCACGATTGAGGTTGTATTTTTTGTGAGTGCATCATTATCAGGTTACTCTTGACAGATCTAGATTTTTTTGTTGTAAGATAGTACTATTGCACGATAAGTTTAAGACAATGAAACAAACAGGGTTGTTAGATGATATATTTAGTTTAAGGGGACAAGTAGAGTCTCTTCATCTCATGATTCCATGAAATATCTTAAAGTTTCTGGCAGAATTGTTACATTTGAAATTGAGCACTATTTTGCAATGAAGTAGCCCACTTGTTTCTCTACCAGTTGGTTGGACAATAGGTGCACTTCAAAGGGCAAGGTCTCTGGTTCAAGACCAGGATGACCCAGCTAAGCTAGTGCTATCTTGGGGCTAAAGCGCAATGCACAAATCGAGGTCCGAGCTTCATCGAAGTATATTTCACTGCTATACCTATAACACACTCATTATGAAGGGAAAACTAACTAACTTCTACTTCCAGTAATTCATAACATAAATCTTATGTCAATTTTTTTCAAGCATAATGATCTTTGTGCTTTTTTTCTTTAGGTCACTATCTGATTGTGTACAAAAAAAAATATTCTTTCGATAACATAGAGTTGCTTAACAATACAATTTTCTTGTAGGAAAAAATGTTTATTGAAATTAAATTTTGGTTCAGTTTAACCAGAAAATTGATTAATTTTTTTTTAGTGAGATCAAATAACCATACATTATTAAATAAATAATATAAGTAGAAAATTAATTATCAATCAAATCACATTAAACATGTTTGTTACATTTTATATATGTAAACTGAGAGTAGTATTTATTTCAGTGAGGTCAAATAACCCTAATAAAAAAAATAAACCAATTTAACCAAAAAAATGATCAAAATAACATTAAAAATGCAAATTGATTCATGAAAGTAAGTCTTTCATAAATTGATTTAGTAAATAACTTTTATTAAAAAAATATTCTACTAGAACATTGCACTTAAGCACACACATATATAGTTTTATTATATAGACCAAATACATGTTGATCTATACTTCACCAAAAATTTCAAACTAATCAATGAAATCTATGTTTAAACAAGTAATTTCAGCAATAAAGTTGTTTAAGAAATGTAAAAAGCTTTAGTGCTCACCACATCTTTGGCAAAAAGTGCTAGCAAGGCGCAACTTGCTTTTTGCGCTCCAGGTAATAACACGTGCTAGAGCAAGTTTTTAAATTCTTTTTGATTCATTAATGTAAACTTTTGATTAACCAAACCATTTCCACAAAATTTGAATAGTGACCCAACTGCTTGTTATAGAAAGGAAATACAAAAGTAGGGCAGAGCGCCAAGAATGTACTAAAAAGAAACAATACACTGAACACATAAACCAATTTAAGTATAGTAGGATCTCATATATACGCTATTGGTAAGTTTAAATCATCAATGTAAACTAAGAAAGTTCTCTTCATACTTCAAACACGTAAACATAGGAGGAAAAACCTACAGGCAAAGGAATTTAGTCACTGAAAGTGCATCAATAGGAAAGTGAAGCAATTATTATTGCAAAGACTTGTGATTGTAAGAACGAGGTCATATATAAAAACAAAGAGTTGCATACTAGAAGGAAAATATAAGTTGTAGATAGTAGGGGGAGTAGAATAAAAAGAGATTGTGTATTTCTATAGCGATTGGTTAAGATATTTTATAGCTTAAAAGTTAAAATATTGTAAGTTTCTTTGAATAACAATATGGATTAATGTTTGACAATATAAGATTATAATTTGATTTATCGCTTTTAATATTGATTAAGGAACATTTGGGTTCATATCTATGTTTTTGTGCATCCTCTTTGTAACATGTTACAATTGTATATTTAACTTTGTATATTGGATTGATATGTGTTTCCACGAAATTCCTTTTAACCACCTTATTGTCCTTCTGTAAAAAGATTCTAGTATCTTAATAATTAATTGGACTTGTCATTAGATTTACATAACATAGTAGTTATGTACATTTTACCCAATGATTAAGTCTTACAACTTTAAATGAATTAGATGTAGCGTGGAGAGATGAGTCTTCTTAGAATGGTCACATCGAAGAGGAACTATTTGATATTAGCACACTTATATATCTAGAATTTGTTTATTGTCATATATAGGCCCAATTAGTTTTAATTTAATTCCTTATCTAAATACTCACTCGGTCTCAATATTTTTGCTCATTTTCGTTTGGGCGAAGTTTAGGTAAGAGTTTGCAAAAGTGAAATTTATTGATATTTTTATACTTGTTACTTCAAAAGTACTTCATTTGAGCGGATATTTCTAAGACAAAAGTTCCATTATAAGAAATGGAATTTTGTTATGCAACGTGCCAAATAGGAAACATAAGAAAAAGTTTTGGGAAAAAATGTGTATTTCTTTTGTTGAAAACTTGGAAAAAAAAAATGAATGACCTCTAATAAATCACTAAATGCTTAAGAATATCTCTTTTTTACTTTACTTTATGAAGAACTCATATCTTACCCCATATTTCATTACGCCCTGCCCCCTCTCTTATAATAATTTTGCCAAATTATTTCACTTATTGATGTCCTTGCTCTTTAATTCCTTCAACTGTTGCTATATTATTTCACTTACTAATGTTCCTGTTCTTGCTCGTTTGATAGGCCTCAACAATTCTATATTACATATCCCATTACCATGAAACCAAAATTCCGTCTTGGTGATGCATGTATTGTGGTAGCGAAGACAATTCTATATTAACATTCTTTACCTTTGAAGAACTCATCAACTGAAACATATTGTCCCTTGCCTTTTAAAGTGTTGATAATTTCCTCGATCTCTAACAGCATCGCCACTTCTATATCACATATCCCCTCTCCATGAAACCGAAATTCCGTCTTGGTAATGCATGTTTTGTGGCAATAAAAACAATGGAGTCCCTTTGGCAGAACTGGCTCTAAGTATTGACATCTAAACATTGGACCAACAACAACTTTTTTCCCCTTCTTACTTCGTTGTTCTAATAAGACTGTTGTCTCAATCTTAACAAAGGGGCCATATTTAGACTCCAATAGTTCGGTCTCTTTGGTCTTTAGATTATTTAGGCCACGCAGTTTTTTCTAGCTTCACGAAAGGCGATTGAAACTCTTTCATGTATTGGCTTGTCGAATCATTGGGACCATGAGGTCTTAGATTGTATCGCTTCAAAACTATATCTAATTTTCTTTTAACTCGTTCTTCATCCTCAAGAAAAACCATGAGGCTTTTGATTTCCACATCGGATTGATAACAAACCCAAGATAAGCCTTTAGAAGTCGTGGCACAACAAATTTCCTCAAATTTGTCAGGACATGTAGTTTCTAATATATTAGAACTACATGGCTTGCCAACTTCAGTAGATTCGAAATCCTTCATCAAACAGTTCAACTTTGAATCCTGACAAGTAACAATATTGATGAAGTTTATTGCTCTCACCAACTACTACCCCAAAGACTTGAACCTGATTCCAATATCCAGTACAATCTTCCAACATAATCGAATCCCAAAAACTCACTTCCCAATGAAGATTTTGGAGACTTATTCGATTGTTTATACTTGAAATATTTTCGTATTGGGCTAGAGCTCAACATCTCATCACAAAAGAACTTAAGCAAACAAGTTATCATTACAATTCCTATTACTACCAACAATTAAAATTCCTATTTCCACCACCCATTATTGACATTGTCTAAAACTTTCTCAATCATGTGCTCTCTTCTCCCGATTGTTGTAGCCTTTTGTGAACCTTATGAGCTGGTTTGATGGAGGACCGATTTGTGATCCCTAATGGCGCGGTTTGTAATACTTGTGATTATTTACAAGATGTGGTGTATGATGACAATGGGATTGACTTTTGGTTTGTGGTGTGGGAATGAAAAAGTAGATGATGGTGAACTTGCAGCTGCACTTATTAGCGAAACTGAAAGAAGTGAGATTGAGCATTGGCATATACAATTAGGTATTTTCTGTCTCTTCATTGGTACAATTTATTATTATTTCTTTTCTTGGTTACATGTACTATTTATTAATGTTTACTTTAAGTTAAATTTATATTTCATTTTTAGATTTTCCTTAATTATCTTTGAGTAGTATCTTTTGTTCTGACGACATGTGTTTGATGTCAACATCACTTCTTTTTATGTATTGTTATGAGTTACTTTTATTTCTTAGAATTTTTAAATCTTGTGCTAGCTCTGTGAGATTTTGGATTTTAACTTCTTAATAATCAAATTTGTTGCTTGATTCTATAGTATTATGAACTATTAGAGGGATTTTTCTTTTTTTTAGTATTGCGACATTAGTAGAGCTAACTTTTGATATAGTCAAAATGAGAAGGTTGAGAGGCCAGATAGGCAAATACATTGATCTCCACATCCAACTAAATCTTTTGATATTAATGAATACCATAGTTGTTTGAGGCGCAAGGCGAGGCGAGGCGACGAGGGCGAGCCTTGCCTCAAGGCGAGGCGAGGCGAAAAGCGCGGGCTTTTTGGGGATAAAGCGCATGTATATGAATTTTTCAATATATATCAAATTATCAACAATAATTATAGAATTCAAGACTTCTAAAGACACTATAATAAACATATTTATCATGCAACATTCCAAAAACCAAATTCATAACTCAAAATAAATTTAAAGTTGCAATAGTCAAATACAAAATAGGGTTAGGGTTAGGGTTTTGAATTTCAACCCTTTTAGAGAGAGAAATCGGGGAGAGAGAATGTGTTGTTGCAAAATATGAATTTTATTGAAGTCAAATTAAGTTATTGACTTCAATTTAAAAAAAAAAAAAAAAAAAAAAAAAAAACGTTTCCCCCGAAAAGCCCCGCCTTGGTGCGCCTCAAGGCGAGGCTATGGCGTCCAAGGCCTGGCCTTGGGCGCGCCTTTTGGTAACAAGCATGGCGAGGCGAGGCGAGGCGACGAGGGCTCGCCTCGCCTCGCCATGGGCAATGGCGCGCGCCTTGAGCGCTTTCTATAACTATGATGAATACTACTTTGGTCCACATCCAACTAAATATTTGTAGAAATGGCTTCGAACTACTAGTAATATTATTATAAGTACTATGAATTCAACTGTCTCTATATAAATAATTGGCAGGAGATTGATGGTTCTAAGAAATGCTAAAGTTTTTTTTGGGGAAAAAGTAAGATTTTCAATAGACTACTTGTAAAAGAACCTCCTGCCAGCAACAAACCCAAATAGTTAATATTTTTAATCCCCATTTGTTTTTTTTTTTGTTTTTCACTTTGCACAATGATTAACAAAATAGATTATTTTCCTGAACTACTTGCTGTTGCAAAGTTGTGCTATCATTTGCACTGTTCAGGTCTCACTAGACACTAGTTTCTTACCTTACGACGGGTATAATAAAACTAGAAGATGTAGCATTTGAAATATTGGTAGCGCGAAGAAATTTGAGACCATAAAAAGGTTCTTATAATAAAATGGAACAGATGGAGTATTGCAAAAAGAAGAAATAATTCAGTGGTAAAACAATATTGCAGAATGGTTAAGTAGACAAAGAATTTGGGCTTTGTTATCAATTCTTTGAAGATGTAGAATTTACCCTACAAGAAAGACCGGTAAAGTAAAATATAACTTCAATGTCTTAACAGAACATACTCATTACATAACTGGTTTGTACCAAAAATTATTTTTCAAATTGTTAACGAAACCATAGTTTATGAAAATTAAATGACTTTTATCTCTCAACTAAAAATAATAGAAACCAATTGGGCACTTTTTTTATTTTTTTTATTTTTTTTAATATTAGGGGGATAGACAAGGAATATTTGGTTAGTTAAATGCCAAACTTTGTAAATTCTTTATAGGCAATTATAGCTTCTCCAAGACGTGTAGAGTTTCCTTATAAAAGGATGTTTCTAGTACTTGGTTTTCTGTCCTCAATATTAGCTAAGTATTATATCACTATAAATTCCTCTACAAAGGATTTTAACATCCTATTTTTATTTTTCCCATAATATTTCCCTACACTAAAGCAGGAATTTATGATTTAATTGCTTATAATTTTTGAATTTAAGCGAAATAAAATTGAAATTGAACAATTCTTGCATTGTTATGGAAAGAAGCTGAAACCAGTCAAGTGAATTTTTATTCACGTCATCAATATGTGATGTTATTATGTCTAAGATCTGCCTCAAAGATCGTTTCATGACTACCCATAAACAAGAGAATCGTTGTTCTACTGCATTATTATGTCTAAGAACTGCCTCAAAGATCGTTTCATCCATAACATTTCCCTCCTTCATTTCATTGGAGCTACTTCTATAAGTGGTGCACTAAAATACCTATTGTTTAATTGGTCGAACTTTCCAAAGAAGTTGAGGTCTAACTGGATAGTGACATTTGTGCATGAGAGTATCACTAGCTACATACGGAATCCCCAATTCATTCGTTCCATAGTTTTTTATCAAGATATTTCGTTTTGTTCTTTTATTCCTTTAGAAAAAATTCATGTTGTATGTATATCTTTTGTTTTCAGCAAGAGATATTTATTATTGTTTCCATCTTTGGAAAACTTTTTTTTTTTCGTTTACATAAGATTAGTCACCGAGAAATAGTAATTCTCTTTTATATAATCACCTGTTTGATTTTGCTATCAAAGCCTCTTCAATATCTGTTTCTGCAATTATTAATTATAAAAGCTGGTTTACATTTTTGATGTACCCTGTCTACGACCAACACAAAAGAAAAATGACAAGTGTTTTCTTCTATTTTCAAAGGCAGCAACTTGAAATATCCACCTTTTTTAAAATTTGAATTTTCATTTTTGCATTTTTGTGTGCAGGTGTTGGCTAAATAATGTATAGATGTAAAAAATCATATTATTAACTGGTTTTGGGCTGAAATTTTTTAATGATACAAACATGCAATATCCACTACTGTTTAGTCTGAACTATATCGACTTCCATCTGTTCTTGATATGGGCTATAAGTGGTTTTGGGCTGAAATTTGTTAATTTACTACACATGGGCCTTTTGGCAAGAATATTGGGCTTGGGAATATAGTCTTTTCTAGTATTGCGACGATGTTATACGTGTCTAGGTAAAATAATTAGGATTTAAATTGTGTTGGACGGAGAAATATGTATGATGCTCACTAATGTTGCCATATCTGTTTATTATGGAGGTAATAATTATTTGTGGTTTGCATATCTGTTTTGGACTGAGGAGTCATAATAAATCTGGCCGTCTGAAGTTAATATATTAAACAGTCCGCGTATATCTGTATAAAAGATTCCTGTAATCTATGTGTGTATTTAGTGGATTTATGAAGATTTCAGTAATATAAGATTCGTGCATTGTATATATATAATCTCATAGAAGAGACTACTTAACACAATTTATTTTTCTTTCGCAGTTTTCCTATTTTCCTCTCGCGCCTTTGCCGTGCCTCCTTCTTTGCTTTGACCAGCCTCCGGTCTTTGTGTCGGCATCTCTGGTGCTATAGGTAACAATATTTATCCCATATAAATTCTTATTTGTGATTGATGGAATGTGAAGTTTTTTTTCTCTAATAGGTCTTTTTAAATTCAGATCTGAGTATTTATTCATCGCCTCATCGGCATTTGATATTCCTGTTAGATCTATTTTTTTCTAATTGTGTATCAGACCAACAATGATACCAATGTTATATTTCATTTTTTTCGAAATAATTCCAATTTTGGGTAAATGGTGGATTGTTGGGATGCAGTTAAAAATATAAATTATAGATCTCTAGAAATTAGAGGTAAGCTTCATTATGTATGGAAACTTATAATCTGGCAGAATAATGGGTAAGATCAAACAAAGTTAATTCAAGGAGTTTGGTTTTGAAGTATTCTCCCACCTCTCCCCCATTTTGGCTCAATCTTTAGGAGATCTGGAGAAGGGTTATGGGATTAAGATAAAGTATTTCAAGATGGTTTATTTGTTCCTTTGGGTATCTTATCTTTTATATTTGAAAATGCAATTTATGTTTTTTATATTATAATGTAGACCATGTATAAGCAATGTATCTGTATGTTTAAGATATAAAATGAGGTAAAACTTTCACCCTGTCAGTCCATGTTTTCATATTTGTTTTCTTATTAACTTCCTTGAGTTATGGCTTGGGGGGGGGGGGGGGGGGGTCAAGTTATGTGAAATTGTGTATGGCAATTCAATGTTTGGCCAAGAACTAATACATCTTGAACACTCGATTTAGTATGATGTAGTTTTTATGTTTTGTTCTCTTAAAAGTTTATTATTTATGTGTATCTTTACATTTACAATACACAATTTAGATGATTAATATTTGGTTGACATTAACTTGGTCCTTAGTGAGATTTTGTTGCTTGTGGAGAGTAGATTCCGCTTCAAGAACTTTGAGTTACATTTCTCGTGATTTTGTGTTATCTATTGGACTTTCAAGCCAACAACCTATTTACACTTTCTAATGGAGGGTTATGAAAATGATGAGAGTCGGATATTAAAAGATCATGCCACAAAAAAACTTCTCCCTCCAGGGAATCCTATGAGCGAAGAAAATTCACTTGGTGATATTCTTCAGGTAGGTTTATAAGTTCAATCACTGTACATAGCACCATTAAAATTTATTTCTCTGACTTCAATTTCTTTTTGTACTTTATATGCAGTCATGGAACTTCCTATGGTGTTTCCATGAAGTTCTAGGTCTAAAGAAGTGCTTCTCACTCGAGGAGATTGCTAGAGAATTCACTGGGATGTCATCTGAAGCATTATTTGATATTCATATTTTATTCTTGCGAGTTTTGTTAAGTGATCTCCAAAAAAAGTCACAACATTCCAGAAAAAGGGTTTCCAGATGCTCGACTGAGACGTGGAGCAAAATTAATCTTTCCATCCTAAATGAACTAACTTGGCCAGAATTAGCTAGGAGGTATGTTTTGGCCTTCATGTCAACTGGTGGAGACTTTGATTTAACAAATGCTCATGAGGACATTGATGTCTTCCATTTTTTACATGGTGATGGTGGGCGATTTTGTGGTTCATTAACTGGAATTGTTGGACTTGAAGTAGATACGTGGGTGAGTTTAAAATGTTCTTTTAGAAATAATTTCTCCTATTCCTTGCTTTTATTGGTTGACCTAACCTTGACTCATATTTTAATCGTTTTTATTATAATTTTTTTTTTTTGTTATTGTTATTCTTATTCATTCTGTCTTTCTCTTGCAGTTGCTTGCAGTTGCTGCAAACACAATATATGGTTCTTTGAACAACAATGATGATATCCTGGCCATTGATGATATGGATTACGAGAGTGGGAGTGCATGTCAAAACATATCGGTGAATGAAAGGATTCCAGATTGGGTTCAAGAATTGGAGACTATAGTAAATTTGAGGACTAATGTAGGGTCCCAAATAAAGAAATGTATTCAAAATTCAATAGAGAAATGTCCGCCAACATGGGCGATGGAAGCGTTAAAGATTTCGATCAGTAAGGATGTATACAACAAAGCTAATAATTGTGGCAATACTAAGGTGATATTGTCAATGTTCAACTGTGTCTTCTATGTATCTAATGCATTTGTTCGTAAAAAATATTTATCTCAATTCATAATTTTCTTCCAGAATATCGCTCTGAATGTGGTTAGACGATTCCACAATATGCAACCAACAGTTGCCATATGTAGAAAGAGAAGAAAGTTCATATCTATATCTGACATTGTTCTAAAACAATGTCGTATTGTACTACGGCAAGCAACTACTTCCTTCATCAACGTGTTTCGAAAGAAATCAGTGGACTATGGTGATAAAGGAGGCCCAATTGGATCTCCAAATCTGATTCCGCGTTTTTTGGATTTTAGGGCTATTGATATGAGATTGGCCACTGGTGCTTACTCTGGATCACATCAGGCTTTTGTCGAGGATGTTCGGGAGGTATGTTTTAGTATGGTTGAATAAATGCTTCGTCATACTTGCAAGTTAGTTTGAATTTGGGACATTTATATACTAAGTTCTTTGTTACTTTTTGGTGATCAGATTACATATGTTTATGTAGTAAATATATATATATACATAAAAAGTTACATTTGTTTAACTGCTCAATTTGCAAATCTGGCATGTCATAGCTTATGAAGTTTGACCAAATTTAACGGGTACTGAAAAAGGGCTCATTTGAATTTTGATAATGATAGCAATACAAATTTAAATTATACCAGTTTGATGCCTCAGATATATTTAATTCTTTGTTTTTCAAATTTGGTTACTGAATTTATATATCAGCTAAAGCCTTCTGTAATCATAGACCTAATTAAATTAGTACCACCTTAGAAATAATTTTATCCTCAATGGAATTTTAGATTTCAACAATTACACCATTATAGTTGTTCTTCCTTGGAAATTTTGAAGGAAAAAAAACTGTTTAAATCACATGAAGATTAAATATTCAGGTTCATCGCGTCTTGTATGTTGTAAACCATGCATTTTCTTCATTCAATGTGTTTCAACTGTCCTTCAATTGTACACAGTGATTAACTGTGTAGTAAATCAGGCTTGGCATCAATGTTAGCCTAAAGCTTGTTTCTTTGTGTTATCCCTCTAATTTACTTAGCTGCTTTTCTATTATTCGACTTTAAATTTTAATAATTAGTTTCTCTTGAAATGGCAGTTGTGGAGAAATCTGCCAATTAGATTTCACAAGTTAGCTGAGGATTTTGAACTCTCATACAACAAAGACGTATGTACTGTATCCTTAACTCCTTATTCTTTCTAGTATATTTCCCTAAAGTATTTCTGCCAGTAATAATCATTCATTCCGTTAACTGGAGTTAAAATTAGCCAATAAATCCTTGATACTGTTCTTTAGCTGGCTCGTAATGTAAAATTATAGTTATGCACTTCCATTTCTCAAGTATTCAAACTAGTACTATGTGATAGCCATGCTTTACTTACAAAGTCGTGTTTACTCTTGCATCAGGTTGTTGCTTTTCAACAAAAGCTGGTAAACCACAACAAATTAGAGTTGTTGAGTACTGATTTGAGGAAGGATATCGAAAATGTTCTTCATTCTGTAACTAAAATGGACAAGGGTTTGTGTAAAGTATGTGGCATTGATGAGAATGACACAAGAGTTCTATTATGTGATAATGAAAAATGTAATGAAGAGTATCACACTTACTGTTTAAGTCCACCTCTTGCTGAAGTTCCTGAATATGATTGGTTTTGCCCCCGCTGTGTTGCTGACGAAGATATCCCCCGTGATGCTTCTCCTAATTCATCTTCATTGGTCTACCAACTACTAAAGAAAAATAAGAAACAATCCATGAACCTGATTCTCAATGAAACTGCTGCTCTAGCAGCCATGCTGCAAGAAAGAGAGTACTGGGATTTAAATGTTCATGAGGTAATCCTTCTTTTCTCTTTTTCATCACGATATACTGTTTTTTCTTATTATTTTTTTTGTCTAATAATTTGCTGTTTACGAATTAAGAGAAGTTTTAGTTTTTTTTTTTTTCTTTTTCTAAGTGTGCTTCTATAAAGTCCTTATACTTTAATTTGTGTTTTCTTATTTGAGGTTTATTTATTTTCTATCTCCTTTTAAATGCAGAGGACACGGTTGCTTAAGTTCTTTTGTGATGAGATGTTGAGCTCTAGCCCAATACAAAAATATTTCGAGTATCAGCTATCGAATAAGTCTCCAAAATCTTCATTGGGAAGTGAATTTTTGGGATTTGATTCTGTTGGTAGAATGTATTGGATTTTGGAGTCAGGTTCAAGTCCTTGGGTAATAGTTGGTGAGAGCAATAAACTTCATCAATATTGTTCAACTTGTCAGGATTCAAAGTTGAACTGTTTGATGAAGGATTTCGAATCGACTGAAGTTGGCAAGCCATGTAATTCTAATATTTTAGGAATTACATGTCCTCACAAATTTGAGGAAATTTGTTGCGCCACGACTTCTAAAGGCTTATCTTGGGTTTGTTATCAATCCGATGTGGAAATCAAAAGCCTCATGGTATTTCTTGAGGATGAAGATCGAGTGAAAAGAAAATTAGATATAGGTTTGAAGCGGTACAATCTAAGACCTCATGGTCCCAATGATTCCACAAGCCAATACATGAAAGAGTTTCAACCGCCTTTCGTGAAGCTAGAAAATACTGCGTGTGGCCTAAATAATCTAAAGACCAAAGCGACCGAACTATTGGAGTCTAAATATGGCCCCTTTGTTAAGATTGAGACTACAGTCTTATTAGAACAACGAAGTAAGAAGGGGAAAAAAGTTGTTGATGGTCCAATGTATAGATGTCAATGCTTAGAGCCAGTTCTGCCAGAGGGACTCCATTGTTTTTACTGCCACAAAACATGCATTACCAAGAAGGAATTTCGATTTCATGGAGAGGGGATGTGTGATATAGAAGTGGCAATGCCGTTAGAGATCGAGGAAATTATCGACACGTTAAAAGGCAAGGGACAATATGTTTCAGTTGATGAGTTCCTTAAAGGTAAATAATGTTAATACATTACTTAATTAAATATTCCAAATCTTGGATTGGGTTATTTCAGCACTTAATTCACTAGTTATTTGGATACAAATTTCTATATTACAAATTATTTTCCACCTTTTTAATGTAAAATGTGTATATGTGCTTCTTTTGCTCTGGGGCAGAACAGGGGAGCAAAACATTGTTGTCACAAAAATCCGATGTGGAGTTAAAGATTACCAAGTGTTTCAAGGTGCCGGTATCTTCACAAAGGCAACTGACGGACAAAGCTAGTGATATTTTAGAACATCTTAAAGCTAATCTATTGGATATTGAAGCTGCCCTTCCTCTAAACGTTGTGAGATCATCGAAAGCATGCTCCGATAAAAGACAGGCCTGGCGTGCGTTTGTGAAATCTGCAAGAACTATCTATGAGGTTGGTATCGTGTCAAGTTTGTTTTTCACACTTAGTTATTTCTCTCTTTCGTTATGTTCTTTTGTGTGTATCATGGTGCATATTTATTCGAAACACTAGTGTTTTTGATTAATATTGAGAGTAAGATATAACCAATGTAGCTTTAATGATTAAATAAACACAAGATTTGCAGGAATGATTGCTAAAACTTTGAGTCATTAAGAAATCATTACGAAGGTGATATTCCTACTAAATATCTAAGAGGTAATACTGGCACTATAATGAAAGTGGTTATTTTTTACCATGTGCAGATGGTTCAAGCAATTATTGTGCTTGAATTTATGATAAAGCCGGAATATATAGATATCACATGGCGTCATCATTGGTCATCAATCTCAGCATCTGCCAGTATATCCACCTTAGCTGCTCTGTCTTTGCGAGTGTATTCCTTGGATGCTGCCATATGTTACGAGGAAAAGAGGCAAGAGGATTCAACTGGAAAAATGAACAAGAAAATGAAGGAACAAGTTATGCCATGACTATATTTTACTGTGGATTCATATTTTATTGGGTTGGATGCTCAAAGCTTTGGTTTCTAAAACTTAAAACAAGAATTTCTCTTCGTGTAAAGGTTACTTCAAGCAAGTTGTGGATCCGAATTATGTTTGATATATTAGATTACATTGTTTGGATGAAAATTTGTTAGTGAAGAATAAGACAATGATTACCCCAAAAAAAAAAAAAAAAAAATGGTATGAGACATTGATTTCTAAGTTTTAATATAATTAGGCTAAGTTAAGTATTTAAGTTGTTGAACCACTAGGAAATATTATCATATATTCATATGGCTATGTATTCTTGTGATTGTGCCTAAAAAGTGATGGATTATTAATTGTATTTTGTTTATCAACACTAACAAATTCGACATAAAGTTGATAAAGGACCTAACCTCGTTTAATATTTATTAAACTTAGAGCTCTTAACATATATAGTAATAGATGGGGCTCAATTTATGGCCAATTTGGATCCATCATAATTAAATCTTAGATTTATTTATTTATTTATTTTTAAGATGTCAAAATTAATGGTTACATCAATTTATCGAGTTTATTTCATTGGTATCAAAGCTCAAGGATAAACTAATTATAAAGACTAATATTAAACTAGAGAAATACCATACTAGTGAGAGTTGAAAAAAGACCAAGGGCTCATGTCTTAAATGGTTTCGTGCTCTGACATCTTTTGAAAAGAATGTTTTAGTTATGTACATCGAGGTATGCTAGTTTGGTTTTCATTTAGTTGAGACTTGGTATTGAAATAAATTTATTGTATTTCAACGTGTCTTGTACTCATTCAAATTTTATATGTTTAAGTTGTTTTTAACTGAATGTCAATTTTTTCACAAGGTCACAGCGATTCGAGGAGGGCCCATGTTTACCAGTCTCGGGTCGAGTTATTACATTTAATACTCTAACATTTCGTATTTTTGAAAGACACGTCTTCAACTCGTTAGAGGCAACTTTGATGTTGGAATGGAAGTGGGATGACATATTCAGTTCATATTTATGATTGTGGTGCGTGACATTTGATAGACCAATGATCAATGTCTATGCTATTTACAAAGTATATATCTCTACCTTCAAAAAGAACCAATTTATTCAAATTAAGGTTCACAAATAATAAAAGTGAAAAGTCATATCTACTCATTTTCAAACGAACTATTTTCTTTTTTTCCTTTTATAAATGATAGCTAAATTCATAATATTTTCAATCCTATTTTTGTCCATGTATATATTCATTAACCATAAATGCTTCATACACAATCCATAATTTTAAACCGACTTCTACTATAAAAAAATGGCATGGGTAAAAAAAGATTTTAGTTAGTGTTTTGGATTTCTCTTAAGTTTATATACTAAGTATTAAAATTCAAGGTGATTGGGCGAAGTGGTAGAGTTTTTGCGATTCCTAAAGTGAATCTCAAGTTCGAATCTTATTGAAGACACCAAATTAAAGAGGACTTGTACCCAAGATAAAAAAAATATATATATATGGGATTTTTGCACGTCACCCCCCAAAAAAGTTTCATTTTTGCACTTTCCCCCCTATGATTGAAAAAACATAACAGTACCCCCTAGAAGTTGATAAGTGAGTGCACTTTGCCCCCTGGTCAATAATTTGTTGGATTTCAAAGGGTAGAAATGTAAATTTGGGGTTTAGTGCAATAATTTTAATCTTTTGGGGGGCTAAGTGCACAAAATATTATTAATTTAAGTTATTAGAATATTAACATTTCAAAACACATTTTCATAGAATTTTTTACCTTGATAATCACATCATAATCTAATTTTAGTCTTATAACATATTTTTTATTTTAATTCTTTTACTTTCAAACTTCTTTGATTTGATTAAAACATTTTTAGTACAGAGATGATTTATTTGTAAATAAATAAATAAATAACTATGACAAATGAAAATTTCGTTAAAAGAACTAAATTTGAATTTTCGTACAAAAATTTAACTAAATATTTTATTATTTTTTATTTTTTCAAATTGCAAGTCACATTTGGATATTTTAAAATTTTGTGCACTTTAACCCCCTAAAAGTTTTTTAGTATTGCACAAAACCCCCTGAATGACGTTTTTACCCTTTGAAAATTACTTAAAAATGACCAGGGGGCAAAATGCACTCATTTGTCAACTTTATAGGGGGCACTGTCATGTTTTTTCAATTATAGGGGGGAAAGTGCGAAAATGAAACTTTTCTGGGGGGTGACGTGCAAAAATCCCTATATATATATATAAACATACATGACATTATTCATGTAACTGAGTCTCATACAATAATACATAGTTTTCATATACTTATTAAAATTGTACTATTTCTGAGAAGTTTTAAAGCCCCAACTACATTAACACTATGTATAATTGTATATTCTCAAAATTAGGTCCAATGTTGAATTTGAGTAAACGGATCATGACTTATCGAGAGTCGCAATAAATTTTACTTCAATACAATTTGAGAACCAGTAATAGCTATCGTAAGTGTTACTCGACAGTCGACACAAATCTTAAAAGACCGAGTTCGAAATAAAAACCAAATAATAAAACAGTAATTATCACATATATGATAATAAATATTCTTATAACTACTAATTTGAAGTAAAAAACAGAAACATGCAAATTATTGGTTATTGATTGGATTAAAATGCATGTTAAATTTTCAAAAGCATAATACATTAATACATCCTTGCAAAAAAATTTAAGATTGTTTTATATTGATTTGACCCAAGGCTGATAATACTTACTCCCTCTCCCAAATTATTTCTCGCTTTATGATTTCAATACAATATTAATTACATATTTTTCTATTTTGCCCTTAAGAGAGCGAGTGTAAAACTTGAATAACGTGAAATAGTTAATGCTGAAATAAATAGAGAATAAGGGTATTTTAGATATATAATTTATTTATTTTTATAAAATTGAGGCTATTTATTAGGTACCTTAATATGTGTGAAAACATGTAAAACGAAAGACAATTTGAGACAGAGGGAGTGTTTACTATGGATAAAGTTTAAATTTTTTAAAAAAAAAATCTATGAACAGTAAGTCAAACATCAATCAAATAAATATGTTTAATACATTAGATTTTGAATCACAACTTATTTAGTAAAAATTTTGAATCACAACTTATTTAGTAAAAAAATCTTAACTAATAGGATTAGATTTACACTTTATATTTTGAATCACAAACTTATTTAGTGAAAAAATCTTAATTAATAGGATTAGATTTTCCTCTATATTTGAATTACAAATCTTGATAAAAAGTCTTAATCAATAAAACTATATTCATATCAATCAAATTAGAATTAGAATAATCTCCACGGACAACCTTACTCACAATCATTATAACAATTGAGTATTATTAATGCTATAATTAAAAACCATCGAATTCGGATTTTGTTTTGAGAAACTAATTCATATTTCAAACTATGCAATTTCCTTTATTCATCTGAATGTGAACTTTTATAATTAAAAATCAAATCAATATTTCACAAATTTTTTATAAATGGAACTCTGAGTTTGGATATGAAATTATTTTGATTATCCGAACGTTATTGGGCTTCTAAATAAGCTTTGAACCCCATGCAGATTTAGCCCAACAAGTAAATATATATTTAGGGCTATAAAAATAAATCAAAAACCTATCTAATTTACTCCCCATCGCCATCAACATTTTCTATACCCCATTTCTTATTAAATTCTGATACACAAAATATCTAATCGCCGAATTTTGTACAGCCGCCATGTGAATAATCTATACCACCAATGTCGGCGCGTAAGCCGTCGCCAAAGGTGGTAGCTTTTTGGTAACAAAATCACGGTCACCAATTTTTTTTTTATTTGATTCTTTTTTTTTTTTTTTTTAAATTCTCATTTATTTACTGACTTCTGAGTGTCTGTGTCGAACTTTTAGGGTTGAAAATTGATTTTGGCAAAAAAAAAAAAGAATGAAAAAATAATTCATTCGGTAAAATTCATTCAATTTTAAGGTTAGACCTTTTTCTTCTATCGATTCTGTCCATCAGATTTCTTGAATTTGATAATTGTTTGTCGTAGTTTGTTCGATTCTACATTTAATTGGGTTTTTAATTTGCAATTTCCTATAATTTGACATAACTGAGTGTTTTTTTTTTTAAATAATCGAGTTATAAAGGTGTGAACTTGGAGTTTAGATTTGTAGGAATTGTGAAGTTAAATTTTTTGTTTGCCTTGTGGAATTAATTGAAGTTAAATTGCATCTAGTTTATTTAATGATACTAATAGGATCTTTTAGTGAAGTTGAAATGGTTTTGCACTTTTTAGAGGCGGAGCATTTGATATTAGGTAAGCATAAATAAATAAATAAATGTCTATTTATTGTTATGGCTTTCCAATTTGCACTTGCAGTAAAGTTTTCTTTCATCTACTTGTATATAGTTGTAAAATGGTTGTATGTTGATGAAGATAATTCTTCCATGTAGACTTGCTTTCGAGGGCTCCTATTTCTTGTAGAGCTTAGATGGTGGCTTGATCTTGGTGAGATTTTTTGCTTGTGTAATCTAATTCTCCTAATTGATTCATTAAAGAAACCTTTAATTGATTAACGAAACCATTTACACAACTTGTTATTAAAAGGGAAATATAAAAATAGGCAGAGCGCTTAGAATGTACTAAAAGGAAACAATACTCTTATGCATAAACCAACTCAATTCCAGTGTAGCAAGGTCTCATATATAGACTATTGTTATGTTTAAATCATCAATGTAAACTAATCTATTCACACTCAAACACATAAATATAGGAGAAAAATCCGACGAGAAAAGGAAGTACGAAATTGAGGTGAATCAATAGGAAAGTGAAGTAATATTATTGCAAAGACTTATGATTGTAAAAACGAAGTCTTATATAAAAAGAAAGTAATATAATACAAGGAAAAAAATATAATTTGTAGTTAGTGGAGGAGTACATAAACATATATTGGTATTCTATAGCGATTTGTTAATATACTTCCAAAACTCCATTTTCGTTTGTCGCAATTTTTTATAAAATAGTTTGAAAAGTGAAAGTTATGGATATTTTTATATTTGTTTCTTCAAAAGTAGTGATTTAGAACTAGTGGTGTCAATTATTACTTCATTTGAGCGGGTATTTTCAGATAAAAGTTCCATTATAAGAAAGGGTGTTTTGTTATTCGACGTGCAATAAAAAGTTTTGAGACAAAATGAGTATTTCTTTTGTTGAAAATTTGGATCTAAATTATGAATTGGCTTCTAGATAAAACAGTATATGCTTAAGAATATCTTTTTATTACCTCATTTTGTTGAACTCATATCCTACCATAAATCTCATTACCCCCGCCACTTATAATGTTGCCAAATTATTTTACTTATTGATGTCCTTGCTCTTTAATTCCTTCCAGTGTTGTTTTCACTGACTAATTTTCTTGCTTGTTTGACAGGTATCGATAATTCTACGTATCCCATTACAATGAAACAAAAATTTCATCTTGGTGATGCATGTTTTTTGGCTGCAAAGATAAAGTCCCCTTTACAAATTGACAAGCATTGACATCTATACATTTGACCATCTATGACTATTTTCTAACAAGATTGTTGTCTCAATCTTAACAAAATAGTAATAAAGACTCCAATAGTTTGGTCGCTTTGGTCATTAGATTATTTAGACCACACACAGTTTTTTTCTAGTTTGACATAGGGCGATTGAATCTCTTTCATATCCTGGATTTTTGGAGTCATCGGGACCTTGAGATCTTATGTATCGCTGCAAAAATGTATCTAGTTTTCCTTTCACTAGTTTTTCATCCTTGAGAAAATCCATGATGATCTTAATTTCCAAATTGGAATAATAACAAACCAAGATAACTCTTTCGAAGTCGTAGTGTAACTAATTTCCTCAAATACGTGATGACGTGCAGTTTCTTAAATATAATACATGGCTTGCCAGATTCAGTTGATTCAAAGTCCATCAATCAATTCAACTTTGAATCGTGACAAATTGAACAATGCCGATGAAGTTTATTGCTCTCACGAACAACTATCCAAGGACTTGAACCTGATTCCAATATCCAGTACACTCTATGTCCACAAAATCGAATACCAAAAACTCACTTCCCAATGAAGATTTTGGTGACTTATTCGATTTGTTATCCTTAAAATGTTTTCGAATTGGGTTAGAGCTCAAAATCTCATCACAAAAGATGTTGATCTCTAGCCTAATTTGAGAATATTTTAATGATAACAAATCACCAACATCATTATTGGAAAGTGAGTTTTTGGGGTTCGATTTTGTTGGTAGATTGTAACGGATAAGGTTCGAGTGCTTGGTTAATTGTTGGTGGGAGCAATACACTTTATCAATATTGTTTTACTTGTCAAGATTCAGGTTGAATATCTTGATAAAGGATTTTGCATCCTGTGAATTTGAAAAACGATGTAGTTCTAGTGTTTTCGAAACTACATGTCCTTACATATTTGATGAAATTTGTTGTGCCACAACTTCAAAAGACTTATCTTGGCTTTGTTATCAATCTGATTTGGAAAAACAAGAGCCTCGTGGATTATCTCAGGGAAGAAAAACTTGTGAAACGAAAACTAGATGTAGTTTTGCGACGATACAATTTAAGACCTCAAGGTCACGATGACTCAAAAATCCAAGACATGAAAGAGCTTCAACCTTTTTTCGTGAAGCTAGGCAAAGCTACAGGCGGTTTAAATAATCTAATGACTAACGACCAAGTTTTTGGAGTTCAAATATGGCTCTTTTATTGAGATTGAGGAAACAATTTTATTAGAACAACAAAATAAGAAGGGATGGTAACTGATGTATAGATGTCAATGCTTAGAGCCAATTTTGTCAGGGAAACTCCATTGTCTTTGTTGCCATAAAACATGCATCACAAGATGAAATTTTGGTTTCACGATCATGGGATATGTAATATAGAATTACTAATGCCATTAGATCGAAGAAATTATATATCAACAAAAAAGCAAGGGGCATTATGTTTCAGTTAATGAGTTCTTCATAGGTAAACTACTTAGGTAATATTCCAAATCATGTACTGTGTTATTTCAACATTTAAATCACTAGTTATCTGGATACAAGATTCTATATTACAAATCACTTTCCACCTTTGTACGGTAAATTGTGATTCTTTTGGTCTGAGGATTGTTGCTTCTCCACAAACTCTCCAATTGGTTGTCCTTAAATGCACGAAACACAAATGGTTGATACTCCTGGAGGTAGACAAAACATTCCCGTCACAGAAAAAGTCGGTGTGGGGTTGGAAAATAGTAAGTCCTTGAACAATGTTGCCGATATCTTCACAAAGGTAACTGATAGAAAAATCTTGTGATATTATAAAACATCTTAAAGATAATCTATTGATATTGAATTTTCCCTAACTCAATATGCTGTGAGATCATCGAAAGCATGCATTGATAAATGGTTTTGCACTTTTCCAAGACGGAGCATTTGATATTAGGTAAGCATAAATAAGTCTATTTATAATTATGGCTTATCAGTTTGCACTTGCATTATATTTTTTTTTTCATATATTTGTGTTTAGTTTTAAAATGGTTGTGTTGATGAAGATAATTATGCTATGTAGACATGCTTTCGAGGGCTCTCTTTTCTTGTAGAGCTTAGATGGGGTGGCTTGATCTTGGTGAGATTTTTTGCTTGTGTAATTTAATTCTCCTAATTGATTCATTAATGAAAACCTTTAATTGATTAACAAAACCATTTACACAAAAGTAAAACGCGACCCAACTACTTGTTATCAGAAGGAAAATATAACAATAGACAGAGCGCTTAAAATGTACTAAAAGGAAACAATACTCTTAATACATAAACCAACTAAATTCCAGTGTAGCGAGGTCTCATATATAGAGTATTTTTATGTTTAAATCATCAATGTAAACTAATATATTCATATTTCAAGCACGTAAATATAGGCGGAAAATTCGACGAGAAAATGAAGTAAGTAATTCAAGGCGAATCAATAGGAAAGTTAAGTAAATATTATTGCAAAGACTTATGATTGTAAAAACGAGGTTTTATATAAAAAGAAAGTAATATACTAGAAAGAAAAAATATAACTTGTAGTTAGTGGAGTAGTAGAATAAACAGATATTATGTATTCTATAGCGATGTGTTAAGATACTTCCAAAACTCCCTTTTTATTTGGCCCAATTTTTTATAAAATATATTGAAAAGTGAAAATTATGGATATTTTTATATATGTTCTTCAAAAATAATGATTTAGATCTAGTGGTGTCAATTATTACTTCATTTGAGCGGGTATTTTGATAATTGTTTGTTGTTGTTTGTTCGATTATACATTTAATTTTAATTTTAATTTGCAAATTCCTATTATCTGACATAACGAGTGTTTTTTTTTTTTCTTTTTTTTTTTTGAAATAATCGAGTTATAAAGGTGTGAACTTGGAGTCTAGATTTGTAGGCATTGTGAAGTTAAATTTTTTGTTTGCCTTGTGGAATTAATTGAAGTTAAATTGTATCTAGTTTATTCAATGATACTAATGGGATATTTTTGTGAAGTTGAAATGGTTTTGCACTTTTCAGAGGCGGAGCATTTGATAAAATGTCTATATATTATTATGGCTTTCCAATTTGCACTTGCAGTAAATTTTTCTTTCATCTACTTGTGTATAGTTGTAAAATGGTTGTGTGTTAATGAAGATAATTCTTCCATGTACAAATGCTTTCGAGGGCCCCTGTTTCTTGTAGAGCTTAGATGGTGGCTTGATCTTGGTGAGATTTTATGCTTGTGTAATCTAATTATACTAATTGATTCATTAATGAAAACCTTTAATTGATTAACGAAACCATTTACACAACTTGTTATTAAAAGGGAAATTTAAAAATAGGCAGAGCGCTTAGAATGTATTAAAAGGAAACAATATTCTTAATACATAAACCAACTCAATTCCAATGTAGCGAGGTCTCATATATAGACTATTGTTAAGTTTAAATCATTAATGTAAACTAATCTATTCATACTCAAACACGTAAATATAGGAGAAAAATCTGACGTGAAAATGAAGTAAGTAATTGAGGTGAATTAATAGGAAAGTGAAGTAATATTATTACAAAGACTTATGATTGTAAAAATGAGGTCTTATATAAAAAAAAAGTAATATAGTACAAGGAAAAATATAATTTGTAGTTATATAGTGGAGGAGTACATAAACAGATATTGTAGCGATTTGTTAAGATACTTCCAAAACTCCTTTATAAAATAGTTTGAAAAGTTAAAATTATGGATATTTTTATATTTGTTTCTTCAAAAGTAGCGAGTTATAACTAGTTGTGCAAAGTATTACTTCATTTGAGCGGGTATTTTCACATAAAAGTTCCATTATAAGAAAGGGAGTTTTGTTATTAGACGTGCAATAAAAAGTTTTGAGACAAAATGAGTATTTCTTTTGTTGAAAATTTGGATCTAAATTATGAATTGGCTTCTAGATAAAACTGTAGATGCTTAAGAATATCTTTTTATTACCTTAGTTTTGTTGAACTCATATCCTACCATATATCTCATTACCCCCGCCACTTATAATGTTGCCAAATTATTTTACTTATTGATGTCCTTGCTCTTTAATTCCTTCCAGTTTTGATTTCACTGACTAATTTTCTTGCTTGTTTGACAGGTATCGATAATTCTACGTATCCCATTACAATGAAACAAAAATTTCATCTTGGCGATGCATGTTTTGTGGTAACAAAGACTTCAATATTAACATTATTTACCTTTGAAGAACTTATCAACGAAAACACAACATGCCTTGCTTTTTAAAGCGTTGATAATTTCATAGATCTCTAATGGCATCGATACTTCTATATTACATATCCCCTTACCATGAAACCAAAATTTCATCTTGGTAATGCATGTTTTTTGGCTGCAAAGATAATAGAGTCCCCTTTACAGAATTGACAAGCATTGACATAGGGCGATTGAATTAGACCATCAATAACTATTTTCCTCTTATTACTTACTCTCTTCTAACAAGATTTATGTCTCAATCTTAACAAAATAGTCATAAAGACTCCAATAGTTTGGTCGCTTTGGTCATTAGATTATTTAGACCGCACAGTTTTTTTCTAGTTTGACATAGGGCGATTGAAGCTCTTTCATATCTTGGATTTTTGGAGTCATCGGGACCTTGAGGTCTTATGTATCGCTGCAAAAATGTATCTAGTTTTCCTTTCACTAGTTTTTCATCCTTGAGAAAATCCATGATGCTCTTAATTTCCAAATTGGATTAATAACAAAACCAAGATAACTCTTTTGAAATCGTAGTGTAACTAATTTCCTCATATATATGATGACGTGTAGTTTCTTAAATATAATACATGGCTTGCCAGATTCAGTGGATTCAAGTCCATCAATCAATTCAACTTTGAATCGTGACAAATTGAACAATGCCGATGAAGTTTATTGCTCTCACGAACAACTATCCAAGGACTTGAACTTGATTCCAATATCCAGTACACTATGTCCACAAAATCGCATACCAAAAGTTCACTTCCCAATGAAGATTTTGGTGACTTATTCGATTTGTTATCCTTAAAATGTTTTCGAATTAGGTTAGAGCTCAAAATCTCATCACAAAAGATGTTGAGCTCTAGCCTAATTTGAGAATATTTTAAGGATAACAAACCATCAACATCTTTATTGGAAAGTGAGTTTTTGGGCTTCGACTTTGTGGGTAGATTGTAATGGATAAGGTTCGAGTGCTTGGTTAATTGTTGGTGGGAGCAATAAACTTGATCAATATTGTTTTACTTGTCAAGATTCAAGTTGAATATCTTGATAAAGGATTTTGCATCCTGTGAATTTGAAAGACCATGTAGTTCTAGTGTTTCTGTAACTACATGTCCTCACATATTTGATGAAATTGTTGTTCCACAACTTCAAAAGACATATCTTGGCTTTGTTATCAATCTGATTTGGAGAAAAAAGAGCCTCGTGGATTATCTCAAGGAAGAAAAACTTGTGAAACGAAAACTAGATGTAGTTTTGCGACGATACAATTTAAGACCTCAAGGTCACGATGACTCAAAAATCCAAGACATGAAAGAGCTTCAACCGTTTTTCGTGAAGCTAGACAAAGCTACAGGCGGTTTAAATAATCTAATGACTAACGACCAAGTTTTTGGAGTTCAAATATGACTCTTTTGTTGAGATTGAGGAAACAATTTTCTTAGAACAACAAAATAAGAAGGGATGGTAACTGATGTATAGATGTCAATGCTTAGAGCCAATTTTGTCAGGGAAACTCCATTGTCTTTGTTGCCATAAAACATGCATAACAAGATGAAATTTTGGTTTCACGATAATGGGATATGTAATATAGAAGTACTAATGCTATAGGAGATCGAAGAAATTATAATTATATATAGAAGTACTAATGCCATTTCAGTTTATGGGTGCTTCAAAGGTGAAAAATGTTAATATCCTACTTAGGTAATATTCCAAATCATGTAATGGGTTATTTCAGCACTTAATTCACTAGTTATTTGGATACATGATTCTATATTACAAATTATTTTCAACCTTTCTATTGTAAAATGTGTTGCTTTTTTTAAGGGAAGAAGATTTTGTCTGAGGATGAGCAAAATTGTTGCTTCTTCTCTCCAATTGGTTGTCCTTTTTAAATGCTCGAAACACAAATGGTTGATACTCTTGAAGGTAGACAAAACATTTGTGTCACAAAAAGTCGGTGTTGAGTTGGAGAATAACAAGTCCTTCAAGACGCTTTTAAATCATCGATCGAAAGCATGCATTGATAAAAGACATGTCTGACGTGCGTTTATAAAATCTGCAAGAACTAAATATGTGGTTGGTATGATGTCAAGTTTGTTTTTCATAGTTAGTTATGGTTAGAAGGTTTGTCATTCTCTTTGGTTATGTTTTTTGTGTGCATCATGTTGCATATTTATTCAAACCACATGTATTTCTAATTTATGGCAAGATAAAATATTGAGGAAAGAAATAACCATTGTAGCTATACGGATTAAATAAACAATAGATTTAATTTGCAGGAAAGATTGCTAAAAGTTTAGTGGTATTCGATCATTAAGAAGTCATTATAAAGGTGATATTAATTCTTGGAAAATATACAAGGGGTAATCTTGCACTATAACGAAAGTGGTCAATGGAAGTTTTGTAATATTATCGTATGGTTGTACATTTAGTAATATTACTTGCGTTCTTTCCTAGAATTGGGATCATCACTTCTTATAGACGATCTATTTTATTTATCAACGCCACCAAATAAAAGATAAAGTTAATGAAGACGGAATCTCATTTAATCTTTGCTAGAAAATGACCTCTTATTCTATAGCTTGTAGGCTGGGCACAATTATTTGGTGGATTTGGATTCGTCATAATCAAATCATTATAAGAGTTTGACCCCTCCAACCAGAGAGAAATAAAAAGTTGTTGATATGAAAAATGCACCCTCAAGTATCTCCAATGGTCACTTATATACGAACTCTTGATATCAACTTAATCACATTTGAAAGATGACTAAGATGTTTACGCACTTGTTTATTAAAATGGACCACTCACTAGGAGAAACAAGTGGTCACAGGTATTTGGAGCGACGTTACTCTTTTTATATTTGATTTGTGTGGTCGAATGAAGTCAAATTACTTATGTAACGACTCGAGTAATATCGAATAATATGATGTCTATTTTTTATTGAGCTTGAAATTGTTTTTGCTTTTGATTTGGTTGTTACATGAGTAAAGTTGAAACGATTTTTATTTTAACCGAATTTGATATAAATATTGTGTATTATTTTTATTAGTAAAAGATTTCATGTGTTAATATTTTAATTGGTAAAAAAAAAGGTCGTGCTAATAACATATGGGTTATATTTATCTCTTTCCTTACAAATCATGAAGACTCATAATTAGAGCTAATAAGACACATCACAATCTCAAAGAGAGGTAAATTCATTTGACTTCTTAACATGTGATATTTTGCCAGTAAAAATAATTTCGTCGCTTAAAACTAATGTACGGGGTGTTTTTGCATTTCACTCAAATGATATTTGATTTAGCTTGTCACAATCCAACTCAAAACGGTAAAAAGATTGGGTTCAGAACAGATCCAATGTGGTGAAACTTATAATAACATTCTTTTCCTTTCCTTTTTTTTTTAAACGAAATTTATTATAACATTCAAGAGACTGCAAAATATCACCCCAAGCTTGATTTCGAGTTCTATTATGCATGTTCTAGTTTAATAAGTAAAAAGGGTTGTCAATTCAAAACTCTTTTAAAAATTGAACTTTGAGGCCCATAATATATGTGTTCATGAAATTTGTTGAGTTCTTGCACTCGTAGTTTCTGATTATTTAACTTAATTATCTACTTAACCATTCATTTGATAAAAAAAAAAAAATCAAATAGAAGAATTTTACAATTTTATTGAGAAAGACAGTAAATTATAATTTAAAAGTCGGCCATAGAATTCTTAGTTAGTACTTGGTAAAATATATATCAAGTCTTATTCTCTTGCTAAGTGCCATTTTAGCATGAGATCCAAAATCACACGTCCTTTAAGAATTCAATTTCGGTCCCTATGAAAAGGGCTTTTTGTGAATTTTACTTTTATTCCGATGCTGAAAGATTAACAACTCAAATTTTAATATATTGCAAATCTATGGCATGGGATTGTTACTAATTTAATTTCATGTTTCATTTTTTGGGATGTGATTGGTGATGGATTCTTCGAGGTAGATGTTACTGATTTGAACATATTGCCCAATCTAGAGCGGACACGTGTCACATAAAATACTAGAACAGTAAAAAATTGTACGGAGTATAATTTAATTAATACAATCCACAACAATTATCAAAGTTTCCGTTGAAAATATGGAAAATTTTTTGTTTTGATTCAATGGAAACGAAAATTAGGTTAATTTTAAAATAATTTGTTTGTCTAGGGACTAGGTTATTTTTCTTAATTTAAAATACGTTTAACAATTTTTCTTAATATTTTTGAAACGTTTCTGAAAAATTCTCAAACAGTTTTAAGTATTTAGCTAACCAAAACATGCACTCAAAATAAAATTTTGATCTATGTGCACGAACAACAACTCATGAAAAGTCGACTTTACTTTTAGACTTCATAACTAGAATTTTAATTGTTCATTTTTTACTTGAAAAATCACGATGAAAATACAATTGCCTAATCTCAACTTTAGACGAACTTGTATATATAAATTTGTAGGTTGATGTTTATTTGTTCTGTTTGTGTTTTATAGTGGCAAATGGGCATTAATTCTTAACAAAACGCATTGGTTATATTTGACTAGTTGTACTTTGTAGATGTGGAGAATTGTGTATTGCCTAGAATTTACCAGTGATTTTTAATTATTGCAGTTTAATGCGAACCAATTTGTATTGTGAGAATTATGATGAAACAACAAATCACATTTGAGTTTAGTTTTGATTTCAGATTTCTAAATTTATTCAGAGTTGATGTAACACTTCACTGAGAAAATTAGTCTTCACTAAATTATACTAACATACTAAAGAGAAGGCAAAACTTCATGGGCAATTTGACTTATTTAACCCGCGATAGTTTCTTTCAACTCGACGAACCACTCCACAACCCAGTCAAAAGCTATAATAAATTCGAAAAATTCGACCACATACTATTTTTATAAAGTGCACAAAGTATAACTCCTAGGACCCGTTTGTTTGACGGGAATGGAATATGATTCTGGGTATTTGATTTCTAGTAATCTGATTTCCAGAAATATGATTCCATTATAGTGTTTGGGTACCACTTGGGATTGTACAAAGGAAATTAATCGAATTCCTTTTCAAATGTTTGGTAATGGCAATAAATGGATTACATATTTAATTGGTTCACTAAAATACCACCACCCATATATTATATATAAATCATATAGAAACAACATTTATTATATGGTATTATTTATAATATACTGATTTCAAAAAAAAAATGTATAATATATTAATTAATAATTTATATATTATAATATATAGTAAAAATTAAAAAACATATATAAAAGAAATCAGTGTTACAGGAGAGTCGTATATATATTAATAATCCAAGAATGTAACTATCACAAGAAATGGTGTGTTCATACGTATAAATAAGATAACACTTTCAAAAGAAAAACAAAATTAAGCGTACAATTTGAAAATGAATGTGATATGAAGCATAATCTTTGGATTTGGCTTGTGAATATGACGTATAAACTATATGCATATTCTCAAATCAATTCACATTTAAAATTTTATATTTTTTCAGAAGATTCAACTAGTAGATAAATGAACGTGAAAATTTAATATGTGATTTAAGCACTTGGAGAAGAAAAATAATGCAAGAAACAAGAAAACAATGGCGAGAAAAAATATATATTACGTAGGGAGAAAATAAAATTATCATAAGAAATAATATATTGGTAATAATGTCTCTTTTATTTTTAGTACTAAATCCCCCAGGAATGGAATCATAATACCATAGAAAAATTGGGTTTAACATTCCCATATTTTGATGGCAAGATTCCTGACTTTTAAGAATATATTTCCTTTCCCAAAATCCAAAAAATCTACCCAAACAATATTATTTTATTCCAAGCAATCACATTGCCAAATAATATGCCATTCCTGAGTAAACAAACGGGTCCCTAGAGGTTTTCAATCCAATCGACAATTTGATTATTTTATCAATTCTTTTAATTTCATCCTAATATATCACGTAGGTAACTACATAGTAATAAGTAACTTTTCATACATAAACGTACTTACCACATTACAAGGAGAAAATAAAAGTAAAACAGTACTCATATCACTTAGGAATTAGGATAGAGACCTTAATTATTTAATTTGTATTTAATACACACTAATTCCAAATACACCATCCAATCGGCTCCTGCTGCTCCGCCGCCGAGAACACGTCGGAAAAGTAGCTTCCACCGTTGTTGTCGTCGCTTCCATCATCCTCCTCCGAGTGGACACCGTCAAATGCGGCCACGCAATCGGGATACTCATTGTTGGTCGGGAAGTAGGAGTCTCCGCTGTCGAGAAGCTGACGGCAGTCTTCATCCACGACGGCGCTGCCATCGCTGCCAGTGCTGAGGCGGTCCTCCAACTTTACGGTGGGTTGGGGACACGTTGGCGGATCCTCCGGGAGTGGTTCCAGTTTCTGCACGGCGGGTTCTTCTCCAGCCGGTTCTTTGGCTTGCAACTTCTCCGTCAAGGAAATGAGCTGTATTATTGGAAAGACGTATATAAGTTGGATTTTCTTGCAATTTAATATTTACACAAGTATAACAAACGATCCTAAGAGCGTGGGTTATAAGTTGTCACATAACATAAACAATGTACTTTTCTTACAATTAAATAACTTTGGTAAAGTCCGGTTTGAGCTAAAATTTTCCATAGTACTATATTTTTAAATATAAATAAAATATTAATATGTTATTATAGATTCACTATTTTTAAAGTTGACTAGTCTCCCTATGTTTCACCAATTGGAGATAAAAGGAATTTTACTAGTGCCCTTTCTCATCATTCTCCACTTCACCTATAACTATAAGTGGGCTAAGATCCTGCATGCACTATTACATTAAATTATTACTCCCTCTGTTTCATAATAGGGGCATTCTATTAGCAGATTTTATTGGATATTGTGTAATTGAGATACCCCTTTCTTGTGTGACATGTGTCCCCTAAAATAAATGAATTATACCAAATATTTAATAAAAGACTCATTTACCCTTACTCATTGAAAATGATTGATTTGTGAAGATTTATGTTTATACATGCAAATATATTGTATGAAGTAACACATATTTTAGTAATATAAAATATCAATGTCCTTGTCTATAAAAAAAAAATCAGTGTCCTTGTATAAGGATTAATTATTTTTGTTTAAGAAACCATACATTGTATATACTTTTTAACACAAAATAAAATTTAAAGAATATTTCAAAGTTTACTCCACCATTTAATTTCTTTTTTGTTTTTTAAATTGTAAGATTACAAATTTTAATAACATTAACATAGTTTGTTAACATTAATCAATTTTAATTATCTGGGTTCAAATTTCAAAAGAATTAATATATTGATTCATAAATTGAAAAAAAAAAAGAAAAAAAAAATTTCCACCCACTCCAACCCGGTGCCGGCGCAGGCACCGGCAGCGCAAAGGCCAGGCTGGCCTAGGGGTGGTCGGCGTTGATCACGCAGAGCCAGCCCATGGCCTTGAGAGTGTCAGATCTGGATGGGGGATTCGTCGAAGCGGCCGCACAACAAAGGAAATTAAATGGTGGAGGAGGTTTGGGTTAAGAAGAAAACAAAGGAAAGAGAGAGAATTAAGGGGAAGAAATGAAAGATCCGGCCTCTGCGATTTGGCTGTCGGGTGACCGGACTTGGCCACGTCATGGGAGGTCTGGCTTACGGGATGAGGTGGTGGGGTGATGATGGTGGTTATAGGGTTTGAATAAAGGAGAAGGAAGATGGAAAGATGGAGAGAGAGGAGAATGAAAAAATGAAGAATATTTTAATTTTTATTAAATATATTTATATAGGGGTATAAAAGTAAATTTTTATTTCTGGAAATGTCCAATAATTAAAAAGGGTCCAATTGAACATTTTTGTATTGGACAAATTTATGTGGTTAAGATTTAATCTTGGTGAATTTTAAAGGTCAAGATTAACTATCTTGTTTGAGATAGATTTTTGATATATCTTATAATAGACTAACCCTTCATAATATCTGTCGCTTTGAAGAGTTTTTCTTGTGTCATATTATCTGTCACTTTACATTTCCAATAAAGCATTAATTACTCTTTTTCCATTTTTGCCCTTTATGCTCATAAATTTTCTCAAATATTAGTGGAGGATAATTAATTAAAAGGGTATCTTAGTCTCTTTTATTTTTTTCCTCTTAGAATTCAGCTATATTCAATAGTTTTCTTAATTTGTGTGCATACATGTGAAAAGACAGATATTTTGAAATGGAGGGAGTATTATAATATATACACAAAAATATATAACAATTTTGGATTTGGGTATATTTAGGAATTTAATGGGTATATTCGCTTTGGAACAGTTGAAATTCATCGTTCTTTTATGAGGTGGGGCTTAGGACATATGCTATTTTATTTGACTGATCCAAGAATCAAATTGCTGATGTCGACATATATGTTTTTTTTTATAGCTAAGTACGAATCTTATTGCTAAGACCCGGCCCAACAGGTCACTGTCAAATACTGTATGCACGGCCCAGGTGTCCATAAGACTACAATTGAAGTTGGACTTTAGTAATTTACTTGCTCGAATAAGTGATTTCTTTATTTAATTTTTAAAATAAATTTTGTATTAATTTTATTAAACAACAATACTATATTATATTAATTTACCTTATAAATTATTTGCTTGTGAATATATTACTTAATTATAAAGTAAATATCTTAATGTGTTTCGTATTTACTTTTCTAGAAGTAATAATCATCTATAGTACAGATACATAAAATTATATTAGACTTCAAATTTCTAAAATTTTCAACTATGATAATAGCAAAGTATACTTCTCACCCCAAACAAATTTTTTTATTTTTATTTTTTTGAAATGTCCCAAAATAAGATATTATTTAAAATGATCACAAAAATATAATTTCACGTAAATTATTTATCTGACACCATTAACTATCAATCGGTATTGTCATTAACTCTTTAGTTTAGATGTGTATAAAACTAAATATCTTAGACTAAAATAATCTTAAAGAACTGCATAATTAAATAAAACACACTACAATTAGCAAGAAAACCGTGAAGGCTCTGTTTCATGTGTTACCTCAGCTTTGAGCTTGTCATTTTCCTTAACAACGGAATCGTAGTTGGAGAGGATGGAGTCGTAGCTGGATTTGAGCTGATCATAATCCCTTTCAAGCTGCTTTGTCTTCCACCTCGCACGGCGGTTCTGGAACCAAACTGCCACCTGCCGCGGCTGCAAGCCCAGCTTCTTAGCCAGCTGAGTCTTGCGGTCCGGTTCCAGCTTGTTCTCCACCTCAAAACTCTTCTCCAGCAAGTGCACCTAAATACATCCCACCACCATAGATTCAATTTTTCGCAAGTTTTCACCGAATACGATAATATAAAGTAGTTTCTAAAAGTAAATATTTTTTTGTTCTGCAACTTTTCTAATTGTTTTCAAAAAATTTAGAAAAATACCCCAAAAAGTTACTATTCAACTGATAGATACACACCTCAAAACTACACTAATTAGCTCACATAAGAAAAACTATAGGCCTATTTTCTCATTTAATTTTATATATCAACATTCATTCAGTTACATACCAATAAGTAATAACAATTGACATTAAACACCATTCCATAGTCAAACTAACTTGAATTTTTTTCTCAAATAATCCGTAATTTGAAAAAACATCGTATATTGTACGTAGAAGTAAGGCATAAATTCAAATCAAACTAGCCAATATTCTACTCTATATACATACTAGTTTATTCCCGTGCTATGCACAAAATAAAATTAAAATATGGCTAAATGACACTAATTTTTTTTCATTTGATAACCATTGGAGTTTAATTCAAACTCGACTCAATAAGCTAAAATTAAAAATATATATAAATATCAAGTTAAGTGATACTCGATATGAGCTCATCCAATAAAAGCTCATTCAACTTAGTTCATTTAGCAATTAAACAACAAAACAGATTTTCAAGTTACATACAAACTTAAAATCAAGCTAGGGTTGACAACCTTACGCAAAAGAAATTAAACAGGAAAATGAAATAACCTGTTCAGGAGTAAGACGACGTTTCTTTTCCGGTGACTGCTCGTCGTAATATTCTTCATCATACAAATCCTCCTGCGTGCTAAAAAAAGGTCGCCTCTTAGAGGTTTCCTCCATGTTCATCATCGATCTTCCTCCTAATTCATAACATATATACAAATACGTGAATTGAATCCTAAGGTAAAAATCAAAGAGAAAAGAACAAAGTAAGGGCAATATAGGAAACAAAAACAAAGTTGTTATTGACTACCTCGAAAAACAGAGTCACCGTTCCCGAGAAACAACATGTTGCCGTTGCACGAAGGATCAAAGAAAAAACTCCTTGATTCCATTCCTCTTTTGATAAAATAGATCAACCAATCCAAAACACGCACACGCACACAGTAGAAAGTGTATATGAACAGCTCTATATTATGATGAAATTAGTGTATTTCTCTTTTCAATTAATAAAATTACTAATTATTAAAACAGCATGAGCTTGTGGCGGAAGAAACTAGTGCTCCAAATCAACCTCGCCGGAGATTCCAACGGACAAATACAAAATCCCATCATGCGAAGCACTACTTTTCCCAGCTCCAGTGATTAATTTTCCGGCGAAAAATCGAATTAGTCGCTAATGAATTTTTTAACTAAAATTCAGAGGCTGAAAATTGAAAACAATTGGGAATTTGAGGACAATTTGTTAGTTTTGCAGTGTTTGGATGCAGCTTCGTAAACTTAATCTATGCGAGGGCGAGGGTATTTATATTGGTTTGTGAATGGTGAAATTATCATTTTTGCCCAAGTGGACTTTGGGATATTGTGAGTGGAGTGATATGATTGGTGAGGGTGAATTGGGAATTCGGGGTGTAATTGGGTGATTTTTAATTGGGACTTGCTAAATCGCGCCGGGATGTGGTGGTGGATCTGGACCGTTGATTAATTTGGAAGGGTAGAACGTGGCATATGATGATGGATTTGAAAATGTACCGTCTTAAAGAGTTGCCATTCTCCGCGGTCGGGGAGTTGTCGGGTGCGGTTAACCGGACCCACAATACTGCCAATCTGCCATACTGCTGCAGTTGCGGTTAACACACTGTAAAATAAAGATATTGATAATTTTGGTTATTTATTTTTTAAAAAAAATATTCTTAGTTTATTTTATTTCCAACCATCATATTCGAATAAATTCTAACTATCAACAGTAAATTGTTTAATGAAACAGATTAATTACTACATAGTAAGAAATTCAAGTTCGGAGTTTTGATGGAAGATGTTTATACTTAATGTTTTTGACGTGACTTGAAGGGATACTATATTAAATAGTATTGTTAAATTTTCAGCTATACCCACAATCGATGTGTTTTTTTTTCTTTTTTTCATTTATTTTATAACTTGGAACTATGAAACTCCTAATCCTTTAAATCAAGATTATCTCCCCCTTTGTGGAAATCACGGATGTCAACTCCATAGCTTCCAAGATTGATTTGTTCCATGTCGAGTAGAGTGTTGTCTAAGTTAGTACACACAATTGGGATTGAGCTCCACTATAGAGCACGAGTTTTTAACCTATCCGAGATACCAGAGTGAAACACATTATAACTCGAGTCGATTAAACCTGAGATCGAGAAGATATAATCGATCAAGTATTGTAGGTCGAGTAGTCGACCAACTGGTGGAGCCCAATTGGGTTTACTTCTGTTTGAATCATAATTGGTTTCGTACTAGATCAACGTATATTTCATCTACTTTGACTTAATTATAGATGTTTGACCTTGATGTACACGTAGGTGCGTGTATGCAGTACGGAGTATGATATATTAGTTATATTATGTAGAATAACAAGATATATTATACATTTTTTATAAATTTTCAAATATATATTTTTACTGTAGAAACTATATAAAAATGTACTATTTCTAACAATTCCATTTAATTACTTACATCAAGTGTAGGATATCTCAAGCGCTATTGCCGTTAATAACCTCCCCCAACCAATTGCTTCCACTGAAAATCATACCCGTGACATTGTCTCTGATATCACTTATAACTCTTCATGCGCTATCAGATTCCCCTAATATAATACATCTACACACTAGCAATCAGGACATTCAATTGTAACTTGACTGCAAGCCTCGGGAGACTTGTTGTCAACACCTTGACCAACATTTTACTGCACGTAAATTGCCAAAGAAGAAAGTTTATTGTTATTGGAATTAAGATTAATGACGTCTTATTTACAGCGAGTGATTTCTTTTGAGGAAAAAAAAAGGAATATTTCCAGCAAGTGTATGCTACTGTTTATACATCATTTTCTTTTTCGGAGATGAAACAGTACCAACAGAGTTGCAGGAGAGCCACACACAAAGGGGCCCAGGGAATTATTATTTTTTTTTTTTAATGGGTAAAATGGAAAGTTAACACAAACTATTTTTAGTGGACTTGTTAACATTTAATAATTGTAACTAGATTTTAAAAGATAAAATTTTTATTTTTGATTTTTTAAGGTGATTTGAATTTGACTATTGTTATGTCTAACAACAAAATGGGACGGAATGGAATTTTGAGTAATTTTACTTTGTGAGATTTATCAGCAAATAGAAACCAAAATCTATTATCTTAATACATAGAGAGTGTGTAAATTTTGAAAATACTTTTTTTGCTTTCCTTTCACAAATTAAAGTACAAAAAATTTAACACATATTCAGTAAATTTTTCATCAATTTGAAAGACAAATATTATACGTCTCTCCTGTGAATGATTACTTTCTCGAAAGTGTTATTCGGTTACAATAATAATGTACTTCAATTTATTTCATAATAATGAATTATATATAGATTAATCAAAAAATTACAAAAAGTTCAGCAAATTTAAGTGAACCACTTTTTAAGTACATTGTATTTGCTAAAAAGGGCTAAACTATAAATATGTACACGCTTCATTAATCAGAAGAGTGTGGATTTTGGTTGAAGGAGCCTGGGTTTACTTGAATTTGTAGGTCTGATCCAATTGCAAGTGGAATTGTTTAGCATGTGTAATTAATGATGAGGAGAAATTGGTACATGTGTTAGCATCTCATTTGCACATGAAATCAGATTCAAGTGCCTAATCATATGATTCATATATTACTTAATAACCATATCAAGCAAGAACAAATTTCTCCTTAGGTTAAAGATTTTTAAAATTCAATTTAATTTGTTTGTCCACTTCCCATGTGTTCGCCAGTTGTTGATGTCAAACACTCAAAGGTGCATTTATTGGAATTATTGTATTATATATTTTTCATAATTTCTTTACACAAATTTTTTTTAGAAAGCAATCTGAATTTCATTAAATGACAAACTCAGATGATACACTGTTCAAAATTGAAATAGGTAAAATATTAGAAGCATAAGACTCATTAAACGATAATCTAACTACTTCGTGTGCCACTCGGTTTCCATACCTACCAATATGAATTGCTGAAAAATGCTCGAACTTTGCAACTGCCTCCTTCAAGATCAGAATCTCCCACAATATTATATATTTTGCATAATTTCTTTTAATGAAATTAATATATACAAAAAATATAATGACCATGATTTTTTACTTAATATAATTACAATATATCCATATACCAAAATTCATATTTGGAAAAACTTTTGTTTCTCCTTGGTTTTATAACATAAAAATTAAGATAATTTGAAAAACTAATACTTCAAAATGTTTAAACTTTATTCTCTAAACCGTGGTATTCCACGTAAACGAACGGACATCATTAGAGGCATCAATTTCTACTTCTTCTATCAATGCATGCAACAAAAGAACCATCCCTTTCTATTTCTTTGTCCAGTCAAATTCAATTTGCTAAAGAGTATAATATTGAGCACTAACAAAATACTTTTAAATCGTCACAATAACATTTTATTAATCTTTTAAATAATTAAACTGTGAAGAATAAGTAAAAGATTTTTCCAATCTAATAAGGAAATTGAGTTTATTAATTCCCAAAAAGATTGCGAATCAAAGAATCTAGTTAAGGCAAAAAGGCGATTAGGCATTTAAAAAGATCTATCTAGTTAAGGAGTAGTCTTAAATTCTCATCTCAAAGCATCATTTCTTACTCATCTTTAAATGATTAATGGAATCAAGGGAACAACCTATCATGTTCCTTTATCTTCCAACTCATACACTTCTATCGAGAACCTTTTGTCATTTAACTTAATCTAGTAAAATTTACTCTCGAAAATTCTTAATTAAATCTGGTCTAGGAGAATTCTTACAATGATTAACTGTGATGATTAATTATATCCAGAGTAAAATTTACTCTGGAATTTTTTTAATTATATCTCCTAGGTCTTATGGTTGAAAATGCACCACATCATTATTTGTGATGATGTGGTGTTCTCACAATGAACAATGATGATGTAGTATATGTTTAAACCACAATGTCTAGAAAAATTTCATGTCGACAAAAATGATGATGTAGTAGTTATGAATTTGTATTTTAATCTACTACATGACGACAAAAGTTGAATTTGTAGTTTAATCACATGCATGTCCTCAAAATTTCAATTGATAATAATTTTATGTTTTACGCAGAAATTTAATTGTAAGATTATATCCTCAACAAAAGAACCATCCCTTGAGATTTGATTGTAGATTATATCCCTTTCTATATTGATGGATTAGAATATAATCTTACTAGCACTATTAACGAGAAATTTAATAATGTTTAGAATCTATATATTCCCTACGAAAACTATTTTTCTGATCAACTTCGAGTCTCTTAATGAAAACTTTAATAATTTGTTTTGTGTCATTATAAGGGAAAGTAATATTTCTTGATTCACTTGACCTTATAATGGAAGAATAGATTTCAATTAATCCAATCAAAACTATAAAAATATCAACAATAAAACAAAATAGGAGAAGACAAAATATAGTTCATGATGCATGAACACGTGAACAAGTGCGCGTATCGAAAGAGACATGTCTCTTTAGGGAGGATGCTTTTTGGTTGCCAATTCCTTATTTACTAAGTTAGTAGAGTACGTACGTGGAGGTATCTTTTGACTAAAATAAATGGCTTAAAATTTTTCTAATTGAGTATCAAATTGTCCAAGTATTGTTTGGTTTCTTATTAGATTAAAAATAAAAAAAAAAAAAAAAACTTATTTTGATATTAAAATTAACAAAAGACGGATAATATATTTTCATATTTTATGTTCAATTATTAATTTATCGAGTCGAGATTCAAATGAAAATAAGGGCTTTCAATGGAGATGGTAGGGAGAGGTTATAAAAAGTAAAGGCACCCAAGATATGAAATTGGAATAATATTTGCTTTTGGGATAAGTTTTATAAGGGGCATTAGTGCTTCTTTCATTCTTTTTTGGTAGTGGGGATGAAACAATGACTTTGACACGGACCCGTGTATTTGTTTTGCTATTCTCATGTCATTTTCTTTGCCACCACCAATCTTCTCATTAGGACACATCATAATTAGTACTAGTATCAATTCATGGCCTATCTACACAATTTCACAATTTTTCTTGAAACCTCATTTCGTTTAACATCATTTAAAAAGGTCAAAAACTAAATGTGGAGATTGTTTTATAACGATAAACTCTACTATATGGGTCGAATGAGTAATGTCCCACATAGACTAATTTGTACGACGGGGGCAAATGAAGTGATGTTAAATTTACGAAGAACTTAATCTTGTCCATGTGTTGTATCACGTCATTCATGGAAGCTACAATATTTACTGCTTCGATGTTAATTATACTCTTTAAATACGGTTTAGTGTAGTGTATGCACAAAATAATTTTTTCTTACCTCCATGTTATACTTTTTGTTGTTTCCAAATTTGCATTGGATTCATTTAAAAATGTTATTGCATAGCACTAATCTCATAGGTGATATTAATTGGCAAGCCGGCCCATGAGTTTTAGATGTATTCCATCACCCTAATAGTATATTCAGCCCAAGCCCAAAACTTCATTCAGCACTACACACAGAGACGCCATAGGTTGATCAACTATCTATATGTGTATTACATTTACACCTAATGTCAAACAGAAAATTTCGACTTTTTTTTTGAAGTGTCTCTATATGATGATGAATAAAATGATCTATTTCTAAAAGTAATCAGTTGATTAGAATAGCACTTATCTCTTTGATAAAAGAAAAACTAAACGAGGTTAACTCATATAGAATTTTTTTATGGCTTCTCACAGTTTTACATTGATTTTTTTTTTTTTAAAATTTGTAAGGTTCTAATTTGAAATTTAAAGGTACTATTTACTCTAGAGTTAATGACAATTTACTCTACTATGTTACAAAATATTTTGCATGCACACTCTCAAATTCGGCAAGTGAGTTACACTCTCCGACTCAAGGGGATAAATTGCTCTTTTTTAAATTACAGGGGGTTAAATTGAATATTATGAATATTACAGGGGGTAAATTGTCATTAACCCACTTACTCTAGTTTCCAATTTTCATTTTTGTGGTCATTACTGTAGAGAACTGTTCCATCCGCAGATATGATTCTTAATTTGACTGACTGACCCATCAACCCAAGCCCAAATTTAGGTCTCAAAATGCAGGATATGCTGTGAACACTTAAATAAAACCAGGCTCAAAATCAGAAAACTAAAATCCGACCTAGTAATCCATATCATTCATAGTATTTTATGAAATAAAAAAATCATTAATACGGTCACACAGAACAAATGAACAACTTCTCAAATTGTATTTTGTGGCCTAGATTAAAAAAAAAAAAAAATTAATGCTATTTATATTATAAAAAAATTAGAAGTTTATTAATCATGAAATAAGTTTACTTCGAAAATATGCAATTCAAGATTATGTCACGGTAGAATTAAAAGGAACGTAGGTAGACGAAGATTCTCATATTTGCAGAACTATCTAGATAATGTCTGGGAACTTTTTATGGAATATGGTAGCAGCGTCATGTTTTATTATATTGTGACTAATATTCTAGTAAATGTAAAATGAACAGCTTTATCTACTTAATTTCATTTACCAAGTACCTAAGACCACTTAATTTTCAGAAATTATATCTACTTTACTTTAATCTATATTTAATTTGATTGAATACACTCAATTACTATAATACAAGTGTGTTTATACATATTTTATGGATGATGATTATACTTAGGGGTGGGAAAGAGGACGGTCAATACCCATTGGGTGGTCCTTCACCAACCCGGTCCGACACGGCACAATCCATATATTTCCTATTGTTAATGGTTGGGCTGCATGAGTAGGATTTTGCAATTTTATATGGGATTTTAATGGGTTCTAGTGAAAAATCACACATTTAGCTAAATTAATTAATATTTAATGACTTAATTTTGACGCATAAATATTGTTTTATTGTTCTCTCCTAGATTCATGAAAATTTTAGTTACAATATAAAAATTTTAAATATATTTAAGTTTCAAATAAATACAAAAATATTAAATAACTTTTAAAAAATAGAAAAAATCATTATCATATTAATTTAATCTCATTTAGTTACAATTGAATATTGTATTAAGATTTACTTATAACTATGATGTACTTATTTAATTTTAATTTTAATTTAGTAAAATATATATTATTGTCACACTTAAACGGGCCAACCCGATCCGTTAAAGACCCAACTCACTAACAATCCGACCCGTTTATGACCCACATAAAATGACTCGTCAATCCGTTTTTGACACGCCCGGACCCAATCCGACCCGTCCATTTGCCACTCATATACACCTAAATATATAACATATAAGTACGCTGCACATCAAGAAAAAATATTTTGTACAACGACTGCATGTAAAATGAAGTAATAATGGATTGATATTTTATCTAGTTTTAGTCAGTTAAATATTAAAAAAAAAAAAAGTTAGAACTTATTAGAAATATTTTGAAAACATTATAGATTATAAAAAAAAAATTCTAAACATTGTAAACTAAATAAAAAAATTGAAGCAGAAATCATTAAATATGTTATGATTCCATTGATTAAGAAACAGAGACTTTTCAGTATTTTTCATAAAAATGTGTATTTTACAATCCCAATTTAATTAAAAACTTAAATAAAGCATGGTTTCCTTGTCCCACCATAACTCAAGTACTCAACCGCACCATAGTGCAGCCGCGCGCGCCTTCTTTCCAATCTCATGCACCGTTAAAATGGCCAATCAAATATAACAGCTCATCCAAAAACCCAAACTCCCAGTTCGAATCAAACAAAACAGATAACTACGTACTTTAATCTCTTTTCCTTCTCGAATTATAATTAAGTAATTAATAATTAGATGATTAGTAGTTAATAGCTGATTTGAACTTTATCTATGTGTATGTATATCACCTCTGTTTCATAACTTTCTATAAACCTTATTTCCTATCTGCTGCAGCAGCTGCATATTTACATACATACATAGATACATTGCATATATACGTACAAATACAAATACATATATACTTTTCTCAAGGAGTTTTTGCATAGATGACGCACGGAGGACAAGCATTAGCTCGAACTGTAATTGGAATTATAGGTTTGAACTTTGAAGTTAATTAATTACTGGAGTAATATAATTCATGCTTTTTTTTCACGGTTTTTCTGTATAATATTGCGTATAAATTGGCGCCATTCAAAATTCATCACTGTGTGTATGTGTGTGTGTATTTCTACTCTTCTGAAATTTAACAAAATTCAAAATTTGTTAAACGCAGGGAATGTGATCTCTTTTGCTCTGTTCATCTCTCCAGCGTAATAATCTCTCATTCTCTATCTTTTTTTTTTTTTTTTTTTTAATTTCGTTGTAATTAGATTAGGAAAATTTTGAGAGATTCAAATTCAAATTGAATCGATAGATGTCTTCATCAATTTGTGTGCATCGGTTGCATATACGAAGTGGTACAACAATACATGGATGATATTAAATTTAGTTTGTAAATTTAAGGAGTAGGAGAAATTATAGACATTAATTATGGGTAGAATAAGCAGTAATAATTTTGCAATTAATGTGCAGGCCAACATTTAAGAGAATATTGGAGAAAAGAACAACAGAGGAGTTCCACCCCTATACATTCTTGGCATGTATGATGAATTGTATGTTTTGGGTGTTTTATGGTTTACCAATTGTACATCCTGATAGCACACTTGTGATCACAATCAATGGCATTGGCCTGTTTTTGGAGTTGATTTATCTCACCATTTTCTTCGCCTTCACTAACAAAAAGAACAAGGTAATTAAGAACATATACATACATGTTCACTTCAATGAATAAATTCATTGGACGTACGTACAATTGAGATTTTCAAGATATCTTGACAATTAAATTGTATCAGAGAATCATAGTCACCGGCGTTCTTGTGGAGCTCGTTGCGCTTGCTGCTGTTGCATTTATCACACTTTTGTGCTTTAACACTCATGAAAAGAGATCCATGTTTGTTGGTATTGTCTGTGTCGTGTTTGGAATTATTATGTACGGCTCTCCTCTGACCATTCTGGTAAGTTAGTATGTAATACCTTTTCGTACGTTCAATCATTGCATTTTGATTACCGCGCGCGTCTTAATTAATTAATTAAATTTACTCATGTGCAGAAACAAGTTATCAAGACAAAGAGTGTTGAATACTTGCCATTTTGGATTTGTTTGGCTGGTTTTTTAAATGGGATCACATGGTTCACCTATGCTAACCTCAAGGTCTTTGACCTTTATATTGCTGTAAGTTCATTCTAGCTACTACAATTTAATTCAACTTATTGTTCTTCTACTAGCTAATAAATAAAATGTGCAGGATTAATTATTATTTTTATATATGGTTAATTGTTGGTGTAGATTGGAAATGGAATTGGAGGATTACTTGGTGCGATTCAACTTATTGTATACGCTTACTACCGCTTCCGCGGGAAACAAAATGACGTGAAGCCGGGCGGGGAAGTGCAGCTCCAGAATGCCAACAAAGATACAATCTTACAAGTCTGCTAATTAGAACTTACACTAATTTTGCATTTTTGTAGACTAGGATTTCGTTTTGGTTTTCTTTTCAGTTCTGCAAAATATAAAGTTTTAATATTTAGTTGTGAGAATTCCTTTAACCAACTTACATATTGTTTTTGTTTTATCATTTGGAGTTATAATTTGTGCTTCACTGCTTCTTGTTTATTTGGAAGTTAATTGGCAAAGAAACTTAGTATATAATTTGGACATATATATGTACTTTCACATCAACTGAAACAAGACATTGATGAACTTTGATTCATATAAAGTAAAGAAATGGTTAGAGCCAAATTTACGCATTTAGTCATTTACCAATGTCATTATGACCTTGACTATACAATGGTGATTTAATTGGTCCAATATATATACTTTAATATACCTTAATATATCTAAGTGGTTATGTACTATTAAAAGGGCGACTTAAACTTGGTTGTCTATTTATCTACATAAATTAAATATTGGTTTTATAACCCATCTATTTTTATTTAAAAACTTAATAAGCTAGTGTCCATGGCTTTAGTTGGTTATGTTAATATGGACGTGCTGGAGTAACTTGAATCTTGGTGATTTGGGGTGGGTGAACATAGAGGCATATAAACTAATACTTAGATTGATTGAATAACTTATAATTTATGGATTTTGGACTTCTATTATTAAGAATAAGTGTGATTAATTATAATATAATGGGTATAGATGGATTAGTAGATAAAGCAACTATGAGTTGGGCACATTAGTGTTTTGAAAACTCGATATTAATGAGGTTGTAGTCTGATAGTAAAGCTGAGGTCTAAGAACAAAAAAAGGTACTAGTTCAATTCTCATAAGAGTGAATATTCTTCTAGTTTAATATTAGAGTTTGTTGATTGATTTTCTATGTAATTTTATTATAATCGAATGTAATTTCTGATTTAGTGATATTAGTGTCTTGATGTAATTATTGTTTCACTATAAAAAGTGATTTGAAACTCGACTGACTATCAATTAAAAGGATTAGTGGGACTTGGATCAATTTGAATACGTATTACTCAATTGTTATAATTATTGAATTATAATTTGGTATATATATTATTGAAAATTAGACGATAAACAAGAACAGAGCAATACATGAAATTCTAAAGTTAATCGATTGTAGAATCATTGCTAATATTATTGAAACGGTAGTTAAAAGTAATTATGAATTAGTCGGCGTGCGATTATTCGATCATAAAAGTCAAGATTCGGGATAATTTGGATACAAGGTCATTCTTCTATCAATTCACACAAGATGATGAAATTGATAAATAGGAGTGATGCCATTGAGCGGCATATCTAGCATTAGAAAGGCTCAATATCTAGCATTAGAAAGTTGAACGCCTCAATAAAACGTTGTGAAAAGTGAAAGAGTTTTACAAGTAAACGTTTAATTTCATTAATTGAGAAAATTATATCATACATATGAATTTCGCATTTTAATGACTATAATTGTTATATCCAGACATATAATTATCTGTAATATTCGCAGTATGTGATACATTTTCCTATTAGAATTGTTAGCATATAATTGTGCGATGCACACAATATATGATAATTGTTGAAATGTTGAGGTGTAGTATTTTATCTCACCTCATAATGATTGATAGTACCAAGGTGTGGTATTTTATCTCACTCTACGTACCAATTGTATGAGCATGAATATTTGAGCGCTATTTTGCTCTTGCTTGATGATATTCTCTGACAAATCTAGGTAGTACATGTCTATGGAGTTTGCCTAGAGCTCTGACATTGACCTGACTCACCAATCAGGGATTGGAGCCCTTTGGCAAGTGACTCACATGTTCGGCGACGACATGTCAATGCCAATTCATGGGTAGGGTCACACCTTACCCATCGACTCACTGGCGTGTTAACTATTCCCACCCCTAATCATCATGTATCCATTTAAGTTGGAGTGGTAGTGGTTCCCACGTTGACGGGCGAGTAATTGGTGTTTGACCCATCGTAGGGTAGTACCTATTATATTGTTAAAGGGAATTGCATTTTTCATACCAAATTTTTACCTACTTTAGACATTTGGTACCAAATCTTAAAAAAAGACACATTTAATACCAAAATTGAAGGATTTTTTTCACATTTGATTGAGTTTTAAGGAGGAAATTGCTGAAAACTTTACCTGTATGATATGATTTTCACAACTGTTATGATATTTGTATTGACATTGCATATTAATGGGAAGCTCATGGTTTCTCATATCATTTTCAGCATAAAATTCAATTACACCATTACACTGGCATATACCACCTATTTTTTTTCCAAACCCCAACATCCAAACTCAATTCGGGTTTCAACTTTTTCAGAACCACAAAATTCAATATCCATAACCTAACTAAATGAGGTTTCAAAGGTTTCATCGAAACCACCCAAATCTTTTTTTTTTTAAATCGAGACTCGTAAAACCGAGCCAAAACCCTTCCAAATAGGCCCATAAGATTTCAATTCGGTTGTCAACTATGGAATTATGAAATCTATCAAGTGAATGTTGGATTTGTATTAAAAAATTAATATAATAAGACAATTGGGAGAATTATTAACTTTGAACTACATATATTAAAATTTATTAAGATTACCATATTATTATATTATTAATAGCGTACATGTTTCTACCGTTATCTGTTGGGATGTTACATGGAGTCATAAAACTACAGTGGAATTTGCGATGGATAAATTCACAAATAGAGATGATATAATTAATTAACAAACTAAAATTATTTTAATAAATTATCTGAAAATTAAATGTCGTAAAATTTATTTAATTTAATGAGAAATAATGCAACTAGAATTAATATCTAAAACATTAATCACATGTACACAAATTAATTAGGAGAGAATTAATTACCTCATGAGCGTGTCAAATTCAGAACATGGGCCTCGAGGCATCCTCTCACTTAGTTCTGGTATAACTTCCCTCAGCTTCAGGACGGTTAATAACCTGAAATTAACATTCACGTGATTTTTGACATACAAAAAGTTCTCATAATAATTTATAGTTCATATAAATTATAGAATTAGACATTTGCTAATAAATTTATACGTGGATTGAAAATCCAGTGATTAATATAATAAAAACATTGATTCGATCCCTTAAATTAAAGAAGTAACATTCAGAAACCCCGGATTTTAGAAGCATGCTACCTTATAAGTTATATACACAAAGATTAACTTTATGTATATATATAGTGTAAAATAAAAATACCTGATGTCGAGATGGTTTTACATTGAACTGGTTGAGACAATTCAATTGTTACATTAGTATCAAAACAACTGTATGGAACATTCACCTAGCACACAAATAAAATGAAGATTAATTAATTGGGAGCGTCTAGGGTGCGGGCAAGGTAACTCGCCCTCACATGCGGGACGGTCCTGAAATCATGCCATGTGGCGCGCGTAACTAATATGTAACTCGGCGAGTTGACTCGGTCTGTAAATAGACCATTTTACCCTTTTTTTTAAAAATTTTAAATAAAAATTGAGATAATCTTCAATTAATAAAAGACATTTATACCCTTTAAATCAAAAGAATTAAAAATAAAAACAAATTGGCTGTATAATGTAAAATCAATTATGTCGATCAAATTAGGGTAAAATCAAAATCTTCTCCAATTAATCATCACGCCTTCTTCACGCCTTCTTCTCCAATTCATCACGCCTCTCTTCCAAAAATTGATATCTTGATTTTGCAAAATTAATCTTCATCACCCAACAAAATATAATCTTCTTCACGGTTAATCTTCATCAAGATTAATCTTCTCCGCAATTAATCTTCATCACGCCACAAAATTTAACAGCAGGTTTTATTTTTTTTCTCCACGAATTAATCTTTATCACCGCCACAAAATTCTTCATCACCCAAACTCTCTTACACGTATTGAAAATGGTGGGTAATTCTACAATCATAGAAGAGGACAAGGATGCAAGCCCGAATTTATCTATTGAAGATGGTAAGTAATTGATCATAATCTTAATTTCAAAAGTCTCTAATTTGATATTTTAAGCAGTTGTGTTTTTATTCGCAATTTGGTGAACTTCAAAAGGATATTGGAGAAGCTAAGAGCAACTATGAACAGTTCAAGTCCCAACAATGATAGCTATATTTTTTTGTAAAGGGCAGGAAATAATCAGTGAAAAATCAAAGAATAAACTGCATACGTATAATATATGATTATAGAATGAGGGGTATTTGAAGATGGGGTATATAATAAAATGGGGTATTTTTTTTTTTTCTAACCCCCATGGTTGAAGTGCTAGCCGAGCTAGAACAAGTACAAATCCAAGCTCAAAGAAATACACCACGAACCATGATGGAACAACACGTAAAGCGGACATCGAGCCCTCACAAATCACGCTCTTTTGCATGAGAGATGGTGGATTCCATGTTATGTGGCGATGATCGTTTCTTTTGAAGAAGATGGGATTAACTAATTTGGATTTGTGAATCATTAGTTATAGAGTCCACTCAGACTGGAATCAATCTGTAGTTAGAAGAGCCAAGTGAATATATTTAACCTTTAATTGGGTATTTCATTGTGTTGATAATTGTTATCAACACAATTATCATGTAATTTTCTGGTTGAATTTTAGATGATGATGATGATCAAATAGGCAGAGTGTATATTAGTTATTGTTTAAGATTATTGCAGTAAATTGCAAATTAGCACAAATTTTTAAATTGGGATTACTTGGAAGACTATTTAATGTATTCTAACTTTGATTTTGCATTGGGATTACTTGGAAGATTATTTAATGTGTTCTAACTTCGAATACTTCTAGTGTGAATGTCTGAACTATTACGATGTCTTATTGCTAGTCGATTTTTCATAAATTGTTATATTGAACTTGGTAACAATTTGTATTTACTTGAATTGATCTTTTGTATTCAGAGTATAGGGGTCAATTGGAAAAATTGTCAAAGTCAATTATTATCTAAATTGGGGGTAAAGCGGTCTTTTTATATGACAGACGGTTTTTTTATATTTTTTTAGAAGCAAAATAATTCAATTCGTAAAATCGCAAAACATAGGGGTCAGTTTGCAAAATTGTAAAAGTCAATTATTATCTAAATTGGGGGTAAAGCGGTCTTTTTATATCATAGCCGGTTTTTTTTTTTTAATTTTTAGAAGCAAAATAATTAAATTCGTAAAATCGCAAAACATAGGGGTCAATTTGTAAAATTGTCAAAGTCAATTATCAAACTCAGGGGTAAAGTGGTCTTTTTATATTATAGCTGATTTTTTTTATTTTTTAAGAAGAAAAATAAGTGAAAGGGCAATTTAGGTATATTGTAATTTAATTAAAGTCAATAGTTACAAATTCATTTTGACCAAGTTACCTAATCAACGACCCAGATCAATCTGAGCCAAATGAACGGCATGATGAGGCTTCCCGCATGTGAGGGCGTAACTCACATGCCCGCACCCTAGAAAAATCCTAATTAGTACGTAGAGTAGATCAACTAGCATTTTCATGAGAGTTATATATATAACTTTTCCAATTATAAATCAAACAACTTGAAGATTAATGATTAATTAATTAAATTAAGAATTATTTTCTACCCTAAGAACGTTTTGGCAGCGTGGGCATTCAATGTGGCATAGAACTGGCGGGTCCTCCATTTCTATATAAGATAATTAAGAAAATTACAAATAAAAGCAAGGCTTTATATATATAGATTATATATTTTCTCTTTTTTCTCTAATTCTTTCAGTTTTAAATGGGTTAAGTATGCAACCATGGTTTGTCCCTATATATATAGAAAAATAAAAATAATAAAAACTTCATTATTACAGAATTGATGGCTATATTACAGTGGAATTTTTGTAATGTAGAGAAAAAGATAAAAAAATAAAAATAAAATAAAATCAGAATTACAGAATTGGTGGCAATATTACAGTAGAATTTTTATAATGTATAGAAAAAGATTAAAAAAAAAAAAAAAAAAACCTCCAGAAATTACAGAATTGGTGGCTAAATTACAGTGGAATATTTGTAATGATGTTTAATCTATCCTATTTAGCCAATAACGATATTCTGTCTATATATTCCATTCAATAATGATATTCAGTTTATATACTTCATTTAGCGAATAATGATAGTCAATCTATATGTTTCATTAAGTCAATAATGATATTAAGTATATATACTTTATTTAGCGAATAATGATATTCAATCAATAATAAAATGGATTGTCAAATAAATAGAAAATGTCGATAATAAGATATACATAAGGATTATTTATATTTTATAATTATTACATTAGTTCTACACAACATATATAAAAGTTGGTATTTATATAGCCTTTCGATTTTATTTTTTTTACTATAACAAATTAAATTAAATCTTGCTTCATTTTATAATTTGAGTATAACAAGCAAACTAATGTAGCAAAATATCGATATACATATTATTTGGGTAAAAGGCAAAAATGCGCAGCAAATCTCCTGTCCCAAAGTGGGTGTCACATATTGTATCCCACTCATAAAATTATGCCACATGTCAAATTCATTTATATGCATCACACACAATTATTCCCTTATCATCTTCTTGTTCCCACAATACATCTGCAATTGCAGAATTGCACCAATCTCAAAAATTTATTTACTCTAAAATTAACAATACCGTGGCCTTACCATCTTTAAAAAAATCTTCATCACATGAACTCACGCCGGCTGCAGTACCTTCGTGAAAAAATCAATTGCATCATTAAGTACTTTATTTTGTGAAATTATAATTAAAAGAATTAAGTTTGGCATACCGTATACAAATAAGGTAGAACAAAGATGGGACACTCTCCCATTAGTTTCTCAATGTCCGACCTTTTGTAAGGTCACTAGCATTTGCTGACACGTGTCTCAAAAATGACCTGATACCTTTTAAACAAATTACTTCCCACAACCGAAATTTACCGACTCACCCTTTCCAATATTGTTGAAACAAATCTGAACACCTGAACACCCCCACATCATTAATGGAGATTTCTAATTTTGCCGATTCTTGACATTTACTTGTTATAAAAAATTCTGATTATTTTTTTAATCTAATTCCACTTTTGGATTCTCCACTCTACTGCGATCATTTGCACATCTCAATTGAGCAATTTGGTTCAGTTTTGGGGGTTTTCTTATTTCTATGTAAAAAACCATTTGAGCTCTTAGGAATCGATTTCTTCAATTTTGCTGTTGATTGAGGTTCCTTCATCTACAATTAGAGTTTATTCATCACTTTGGGGGCAAATTTCAGAGATTATAGTTGATTGCAGCGATTTGGGTGTTCATCGCTATTTTTTACGTCAAATTGTTTTGTGATCAAATTGCCGTGAATCGTTGTTGTTGATTTCAATTCTTATGTGCTCGAATTTGTCGGTGGTTGATTTAATTTGGTGAGATTTGAGTTAATTTAGCGGAATTAAAATTTGATTTTATATGTGTATTTCATTCCTTCAAAGTTGTGTGTTGGGGAAGATGATATATTTGCACATTCAGCCCCCAGGCTATGTTCTTGGTCAAAATTGACCTCAAACTTTCAATTTTGCTGAAAAATTAAAGATTTTGTAAGATTAAATAAAGTTTAAAATTTAATAACGTGATTAGTTTAAATATTGTTAGTTTTAATTTTTAAGTCTAAAATTTGAAAAATACAAAATAGCTAGTAAGAATATAAAAAATACGACTTAATTAGAATTTCTGAAAAAAAACTTAAATAAATCTTAATTAATATACAACACATCTTAAATAAAAACACAACTGTTATTTTTTTAAGATGGTGAATTTCCTTTCCTTTTCTTTTTTAAAAAAATTCCTTTTCTAAATTTTTTATTCATTTTTTAAATTACAAATTACAAATTCATTTGATTTGATTTTTTTTAAATTCTTGTTTTTTAAATTCCTTAATTTGAAAAAATATTGATAATTTAAAAAAATTTATTGACTCGGTCATTATTTCGATCAAATTGTACTTTAGATGGTTGAAACACTAACTCATCCGTAATTTGAAAATATATTGATAATTTTTAAAAAAAATTGATGATTCGGTCATTATTTCGATCAAATTGTCTATTAGATGGTATTGAACACTACGGCCTTCATAATTTGAAAAAATATCGATAATTTTGAAAATTTTGATGACTCGGTTATTATTCCGATCAAATTATCTATTAGATGGTTATGTAACATTAAGTCCTCTATAATTTGAAAATATATCGATAATTTTTAAAAAATTGATGACTCGGTCATTATTTCGATCAAATTGTCTATTAGATGGTTATGTAACACTATGTCCTCCGTAATGTGAAAATATATCGATAATTTAAAATAAAATTGATGACCCGGTCATTATTCCAATCAAATTGTCTATTACATGGTTATGTAACACTAAGTCCTCCGTAATTTGAAAATATATCGATAATTTTAGAAAATTGATGATTCGGTCATTATCCGATCCAATCGTCTATTAGATGGTTATGTAACGCTAAGTTCTCCGTAATTTGAAAATATATCGATAATTAAAAAAACGTTGATGACTCGGTCATTATTTCGATCAAATTGTCTTTTAGATGACTATGTATCAATAATTCTTCCCTAATTTAAAAATATGTCGATAATTTTAAAAAAAATTGATGATTTCATCGAAATAATGAAAATGATGTGTGAACATAAACCAAAACAAAATTACAATCACATAAACTCAGAAAATGAAAACAAAATTGATCGCGTACGTATACCCAATAGCAATGTTATATGACCGTAAATGATGTGTGAACATAAACCAAAACAGAATTACAATCACATAAACTCAGAAAATGAAAACAAAATTGATCGCGTACGTATATGAGGCCCGAAGTGAAGCCCGAATTACAAACTCCCAAATTCGTCAATCAAACCTGAAATTGATCAATTACCCAATCAATATAGGCAATTTAGAACTGGAATGCAAGAGGAATTGGATTAAGTCAGCCGCAAACAAGCCAATTCAACGAACAGGCCCTCAAAGTGCTATTACGTGAAAAAATTCAATTCCAATATTGCAATCGTTTAAATCCAGAATTGATCAACGAAATCAACTCTAAACAGCTCAGTAATGATCTAGAGGTGATAAATCAATCAATTACTCCTCCAGCGCAATTTGATCACAAAATAATTTGACGTAAAAAATAGCTATGAACACCCAAATCGCTGCAATCAACTATAATCTCTGAAATTTACCCCCAAAGTGATGAATAAACTCTAATTGTAGATGAAGGAACATCAATCAACAGCAAAAAATTGAAAAAATCGATTCCTAAGAGCTCAAATGGTTTTTTACGTAGAAATAAGAAAACCCCCAAAACTGAACCAAATTGCTCAATTGAGATGTGCAAATGATCGCAGTAGAATGGAGAATCCAAAAGTGGAATTAGGTTAAAAAAATAATCTGAATTTTTTATAACAAGTAAATGTCAAGAATCGGTAAAATTAAAAATCTATTGTTAACAACACTGTAAATTTTTATGAAGGACAATAAAGTAATTTTAATTATAGATCTAAAGCTAACAACACTACACAACCGGGACAATGACCGGTTGTGTCGGTCACCTCCCAAAAATAAAAATATATTATAAAAATCAATCAAAGGCTTTTTTTTTCCAGACCTTTTGTAAGTTTTTTGTTGCTGAACTCATGGGAGACAATCCCAACAAAGATTATATAAATATCTTCTATGGATTGTATTTGTAAATAATTTTGAAATCCAGAAACGTATATGCTACAAAAACAACAAAGATTTTCAATTTTTTATTTCTTTCTTTCTTTTTGGATAATTAGATTTCCAGTTTAAATCATATTGATTAAAAGTTTTGAACAAATATAAGAACAATACTTGCGAACAATAATTTTGGGATTGATCATGTCAAATTGAACTTTCAGTAATTGAAAATATATTGACGGTTGTTCAAGTTAATTTTGATGAACATTTAATTCATCAAAAAAAAAATGAGGAACCTTAATTAATTTTGATGGGTTGTTTTTCTAATTTCATTTTGACAAACATTAATTTTTTTTCAAACTCATTCCAAGGAAAACTAATACTAAGATTTTGGACGGCAGTTGTGTGGAGATGGAGAGGTAGATAAAGGTGGATAATCATGTGTGGTGCAATGGAATGGAACTGGACACATGCCAATTAATTAGGAATGGGACACAATATGTGACACCATTTGGGACAGAAGATCTGCAGCGGCAAAAATGATACTATATTTATAATCTATGACAAGTTTATCCCTTTACTTTTCGGGTTGGAAAATTTACACCATATGTAAAAGTCAGACAATTTCAGTCTTTTTTCAGCTCAATTAAAAGAAATGACATCAAATGTGGTACTCGTGACTGAAATTGCGGAATTTGATTGAATATTAAAAATATAATTGTATATCTACCCTAAAATTTAATAAATGAGCATTTTGATTGATTTTTAAAATTGGTAATTAATTGTATATCTATCCCCTAAAAATTAGAAGCATTTTAACTGAATTTTAAAATTCATAATTACATATTTACCCCATTAGAAATTGAATATTTTGACTCAATTTTAAAACTTATAATTGGATATTTATCCAAAGAATCAGGTTAATTGTATAATTATCCGTAAAGTTTAAATATGTATGAATTGTTAACTGTATAAGTTGCCCATAAAGTTTCAATAAATTATATATTTTAAAATACTAATTCAAATTTACAATAAAATATAATCATTCATAATTTGACTTAGATAGTTATATTCATTTAAAATTTTCAATTAATTAAATCATTGCACCATTTTTTGGAAAAAAAAAAATTAGAGATACCAATTTATATTTTCAATTAAATAAAACAATGACATTTTTGGTATAGTTATGCATATAATATTTTCAATTAATTAAAATCTCAGAAATTTTAGCTTTTGAGTTAAACAATGATACAAATTTCATATTTTTAACAATATATTTACTTAAAGTGAAAAAATGGTTTTAGACTTAAATAAATGATTTTTTTTTATACCAAAGATTAAAACTGGAAAAAAAATTGTATTCTTCAACACCACCACCAATGTGTTTGAGAATAAAAGGTGGACTATTATATAAGAGTGAGTTTGGATGTTACAATATCTCGAGTTATAAGTAAAATATCAGTATCGAAATAAGAATTCCTAGAAGCAAGTTTAACTAATTAGGAATGGCCTGGTAGCCTTAGCCTGTGCAAATCTTTTAAAGGTGGTTTGCTGTTAAGCTGTTGAATAATTAAGGGTGTATGTGGATGGGTTCTGGCCCGGTTTCGTGGGTTTCGCGAGACCGAGCCAAAGCCCTTTCAAATGAGTTTTCGTCAAACCCATAAAACCATCAAATATCCATTCAGAAACAAACACTCAAACTCTTCAAACCTATAAAACATTGATTTGACACCTACCACCTACATTTTCCCTCAAATCTCACTAAAAAAGACATTGATTTGACACCTACTACCTACTTTTTCCCCTAAACCCCAATATCTAAAACCAATCCAAGTGAGGTTTCAACTTATTCAAACCACAAAACCTAACTGCCAAAACCCATCCAAATGAGGTCTCAAAGGTTTCATCGAAACCACCCAAACCATTTTTTTTAAACCGAGACCCACGAAACCGAGCCAAAACCCATCCAAATAGACCCTAAGACATCTGAGAATATATATATAACTCCCACTGGCCCTCAGATAGAGCATCTGATGGTAAGCAACCGGAAAAATAATTTGAAGTAAGTGAGCTCTGGTAGTAGGGGTCCTTTAAGTGGACTGGTCGTCATCTTGTGTGGATCGGTTATCCCCTCTCGGATCGATGTTCCATTCACCGTTTCTTGTGGTACTGATGTCCATAGGGGTAAGACAGCGTAATAATTTTTAAGAAAGGTGGAGAAACAAGGCCGAAATCGAGATTTGAAATTTGAAAGGAAAAGAGTTTCGAGATTTTGATTTTCAAATGTAAAAATTTAACGATTCACTTAATGTAATATGAAATTGATTATATGTATGTGTTCGCGGTGAAGAGACGAACAAAAACTCATCTCCTGCGTGAGGAAGAAGGAGGCAAGGGTCAATTCGTAAAATTGTCAAAAGTTTTGGATCAATTCGTAAAATCGCCAAAGTTTAATTATTTTTATTAAGATTAATATTATTTAAAAAAATATTAGTTTAAACTTTAAAGGCCACATGGCAATTTAGTCAATAAATCTAATTGAAATATAACTTTTGTAACGTGGTACAAGAATTCAGATGTGTTTTTGTGGGTTTGTATGAAAAATGAAACTAATGGAAATATGTGAGTCAATAAAATAATAATTTATATGATATTATAATATTAATTTTCATAATCTTTTAGTAAATACAGAAACAACATGTATTACCAATTTGTTTCGTTAGAAAAATATATCATTTTGTTAACTAAATAATCGACTACATTAGAAAAAATACATAAAAAAAATTCTTCTAAAAACCGTATGATCAAAACCGAATGTATAATTAGCATGGTCAATCGACAGAGTGTTCGTTTGATTTAGAGTATGTGTTTATTCGAATAATTAAATGTATATTTTATTATAATTTGGATCTACGGGGACATACACAAACACATCGAGCGAAAACATGAAACTATGAAAGTTGGACTCGACTGGGTCGATCCATTTGGTCGTGAGAATCCGATTCAATTGGATTGTATCGAGATGTCAAATTAAATGAGTTTTTAATTTGATAAGAAGAATTACTTAAATTAGTTTTAGTTCATTGAGGAGAGAGAATATTTAATTAATTAAATTTGGAGTTTAATTTAATTAATAAAGATTAATGAGAATTAATTAATTGGACTAGGAGTCCAATTTAATTAATTAGGATAAATAAGTTTTAATTAGTGGGCCAACTAATCTTGGAAATTTAAATGGGCCCAAAACTAATTAAAAGACAAGACCATTTTATTAATGAAGTCTTGCATTAATTAAAAAGCTTAGCCCATTTAGTAAGTAGATCTTATTAAGAATCCTATTAGGACTGGGATTAAAAGATCTATATATAACTCATTAAGACTTGCAAGACAACTGGAAATTTTGTTAAAAAAACCTCAAAACCGTACAATGTGCACCCCTATTAGTCATTTTGTAAACTTATATATAAACTTATATACAAACTTATATAAACTTATATAATGATGGCAACATTTTCTCTTTCTGGGTCAATTGAATAGAAAATATGTTTCTTTAATTAGTATTTGGTTCAGATTTCTAAAAAATTTACAAAAACTTATGAATACTTTCGAAAAATATATGTTTCAGAAACATTTTGGAAATATCATATAAAATTGTGAAGAGACTAAAACATAAGAGAGTCTGAAGTTTGGGATTACACCTTAATTTTATTTCGAGGAAAAATACTTTTGATACCAAACTTTATTCCAAAAAACACATTTGGTACCAAGCTTTTTCAAAAAATACATTTCATACCATGATTCACAAAATCTTGACACATTTAGTTTTGCCGTCAATTTTCGGACGAAATTCAGCACGTGCCGCTCATGTACCCGTTAAATTGACAATGAGATGGAGAATATGCACGGGTTTTAAAGACCCACACATGAACGACACGTGCTAAATTTCGTCTGAAAATTGACGGCAAAACTAAATGTGTCAAGATTGTGTGAATTATGGTATGTAATGTGTTTTTCGAAAAAGCTTGGTACCAAATATATTTTTTGGACTAAAGTTTGGTATCAAAAGTGTTTTTCCCTCTTTTATTTCTATTGATTCAAAAATTGTTTTGTTTTTCATATCTTTTCAACAGGAACAATAATTTTTTTTAATCTGAATTCCCAATAGTCCATTTTAAAGCCTAGCCCAATAGTTGAAAGCTCACAAAGTCATTTCAATGACAAAAACAAGTACGAAAACTCTTCGGGCCTGTTTGTTTGGCGTTTGGGAAAGTAGTTTGGGAGAGTAGTGGAGGTTTGTGAAATAATCTCGATTTGCGTAATGTTGTTTGTTTGGGTTTTGAGAGAGTGGTTTGAGAAATAAAATAGGTGTAGGTTTTTTTGGAAGAGTTGGATTGTAGGTGTAAGATGTGTAAGACTTTATGTCAAATCATGTTTATTATGTGAGATAAATTGTGTAAGAGATAGGTTACTTTATGTCAAATCAAAGTAGAGTTTGTATAGGTTTTGTTTAGAGATAAGAAAATTGTTGTTTGTTTGGCTTTTGAGAGAGTAGTTTTAGAAAATTAATGGATGAAAAAATTATTTCGAAAAATAGAAAACATGTTTGTTTGGCATTTCTCAAACACGAAAAAAATCTGGGAAACACCAAACAAACAGGCCCTTCTTGTTTGAATGCATCCAACTACATAACAAGTTTAATGTATTTATTTTGTTATTTATTATTCTCCTAGAAATTTTATCAAATCCGAAAACAAGTATATTACACTTGTTAGGGGCGGAACAAGGAACATTTCTTTGGGGGACTCAACATTTTTGGTCAGCTGCGTTTAATATATTTTTAGGGTTCAGATAAAATGATTAAAAGTAAGTTTTGTGATCCCACAGGGATTAGTCTCTCTAATGTAACGACTCAATGTTCGAATTTTTGTTGTAAGAGATTTTCACCAAATGTATCTGACACATTTCAAAATGAATTAATTAAGTCAGATCTGACACCTATATATCATTGAGAAATCAGATCCAAACAAAAAATAATTTTTAAAGCATCATTTAAACTGTCATCGATAACATTTAATTTCTTAAGTATAAAAAACATCTAAGAAAAAATATATTGAAGCATGTAATCTTCATAATTATCCACTAACGTCTAATTTAACAAAATTTATAAGATAGTTCTCCTACGAAGGCAAAAAAATATCTAAATTCTAAAATATCTAAACATCTAACTTTAGTAAAATTTATAAGATAAAATGTTTGTTCCTCTAAAAAGATGAAACAAGCAAAAGTATCTAAATAACAAAATACAACAGGTTTCAAACCCAAAAACAAGATATATAAATGAAGGCTAGCGATATTGCCAGAGCAATAATTGTTGCTGCCAGCGCAACTTTTTTAATATGACTTATCTACCCTCAATTACCATGTGTTCAGTTTTTTAAAAATTATTAAGTTTTGGAGAATTAATAAATGCATACAACTTCTTTTTCCTCAATTAATTACTTTCCTTCCCACTAGTCTAATTCATCTTGCTTAAATCTTTTCTTTCTCAGGCCATCTCCAGCCGAACCGGGGAGGCAAGCAACAGCCCCCTCGTCGACTGGAGACGGATCTCCCCCCGGAGGGCAAGCAGGCATCCGGGGGGAGTTGCCTGCCTGCGGGCAGGCTGCTCCTGGACGCGCGCGTCCGCTGCACACGCGCGTCCAATGTTTTTTTTTTTTTTTAAATTATTTTTGTTTTAAAAATTAATTAATTTAATTTAAATATGTAAAAAATATATAAAAACTTTTTAACACTTGTTAATTATGATTTAATATTTTCTTCAAAAAAAAAAAACTTAATCATAATTTTGAAAGATAAAATGTTTTCTCCTTCATATTTATACTACTAGAGACCACTCAAACACTAGTTTCAAATCAATGTGGGATAAAAACTTAACTCTCCTTATACCACATTGGTTTGAAGATAGTGTTGAGTGACCTTCAAGTAGTATAAATATGAAGGAGAAAACATTATCTCTTTCAAAAGTTTGAAGAAAACATTAAATTAACAAGTGTTAAAAAGTTTTTATATATTTTTTACATATTTAAAAAATTAATTAATTTTTGAAACAAAAATAATAAAAAAAAATCCTTGGTCAAAAATATTTATGGTTACATAGTAATCGATGTCAATTTTTTTTAATTTATATATGTCTTAGTTTAAAAAAATATAGTATAAATATAAAAATATGACTTAATTATATTTATTATTATTGCAACTTAATTTAAAAATACAATTTGAAGATCAATTAAACAACTTAACATATACGATTACTAAGAAACAACTAATTCGAAAATGACCCGTGTGTTTCCCACAAGTGTTCGACTAAATCTTTTTTCAATTTCGATTTTAGCCGTGATTCTCTCCATAGGCCTATGATCCAACTTGTTGTAGTGTTTGTTGTGTTGCTTTAATTATGTCTAATTGTTGGTGTTTCCCTTGAAAATTATGTTTTGTTTTAGTATGTAATAGTTGTTTTTCTTTTCACTCCAAGTGCATTAATAATAATTGTTGTTGTTTTTCATTAATTATGTTTACTTGTTTTTTTATTTTTATGAATGCCTTATTATTATTATTATTATTATTATTATTATTATTATTATTATTTTTGTTGTTGTTGTTGTTAATATAGTTAAGTGAGAGTGGGGAAAGTTTAAGATTGAAATAAATGTTTTGGATTGTTGGTTCGGTTGGAGATGACTGACTTGGCAAGGCAGGCAGACAAGCAGGCAGGCAGACATGAGGGGACTGTTGCCTGCTTCGACTGGAGATGGCCTCAGATAACTTTCATTTCCAAAATTCTCTTTCCTCTAAATCTTTCCGTCCCTTCTAAGTTCTAACCATTCACACTGCCCAATTAAGCTTTTATCAACGGAATATGTACGATGGAAAAACATTTCAGCAATCTATGATTTTTCTTCTATACGATTATTTTAAGTCTTCTTTTCTATATACATTTAAAGAAAACTAGTCCAACCTATGTCATACTGATTTGTCAAGAAAGATCATGTTCAATATAAACGACTCCAAAAAAAATAAAAATAAAAAAGAGAAAAGAGAACTGAAAAATAAAATAAAATTAAGAAATTGATTGCAAAAATGAATTGATCAATCATATCTCATCACAATAATTGAATGCAATTTTATATTCTTGCTTACAGCCTACTCTTTTAATCCTTAATAAACATACGATTTTAGACGCGGTCGGTTGAGAACAGATCGTGAAAAATATAACATCATTAATTACCTGTCTCTAGATCATTCATCCACAATAATTTTTGTATTTGTTAGACTTTAATATTTACAAAATGAAAGGACATGGATGTATATTGAGGAGAAGAAACTTTAATATTTACAAAATGGAAGGACATAGGTATATATTGAGGAGAATAATATAGTTTGTTTCAAGGAAAATTTAAACCTTGAAATAATTAACTTACTATACATCCATAAATCAACTGAAAACAGTCAAGAAAATACCCAAGTTAGAGTAGCAAGTTTGTGAGGCATAAACATGTTATACACATCATTCGAAGAAGTCTTTTTATTTTTTATAATTTTCATTTGAAGAAGTTTGGTGTTAGAAGAAATTAATTCAAATCTTGAGTCATGAAAAATGAGTATTAAAATTAGAATTAAGACTAGAGTTTTAATTATGTATATATATAAAAAAAAAAAAAAAGGTAAGTGTGTTTAAGAAATAAACCTAGCAGTTAGCTAATAAGACCATTATACATATTTAGGAAAGAGAAACTAATTAATTGAGGAGAGAGAAGCTGTATTTATTAATTCTCCAAAATTTAATAATTTTCCCAAACTGAGCACATGGTAATCGAGGGTAGATAAGTCATATTGAAAAAATTGCTCTAACAGCAACAATTAGTGCTCTGGCGATATCACTAGCCATAAATGAAATATCGCAAAACCCATAAAACTTAACTTAAATTTATTTGCTGACTCGTACACAAACTTTTAAATGCTATGAAACATAGATTGGCATTTGCTACTTAATTTTTCCTTTTAAATTTTGCCCTAACATCTATTTTTTCATCTTAAACCTCGTCATTTAAAATCAAAATTGAATTTTATATTTTTTTAAATTACAAAATTCAACATTCAAAACCTATCCAAATAAAATTTTAAATATTCCACCAAAAAATGTAAACGAAACCCGCAAAATCAAATCAAAACTCTCACCCAAAATACTTTGGGTTCCACCGATTGAGATAGGATTTTCAAATGAATAAATGGCGCTTTTGGTCCTCCTTATGGATTAATTTTTGCACTTTCGTCCCTCTTAAATTTTTTGTAGCAAATTCGTCCCTCTTATCAATGTAGTGTAACACATTAGTCCCTCTTAAATACAAAATACATCACTTAAATTCAAAATATATTCTAAAGTGGACGAAAGTTGATGTATTTTGTATTTAAGAGGAACTAATGTGTTATACTACATTGATAAGAGGGACGAATTTGCTACAAAAAATTTAAGAGGGACGAATATGATACATTACATTGATAAAAAGGACCAATTTGCTACAAAAAGTTTAAGAGGAATGAAAATGCAAAATTTGACCCATGAGGATTCACTCTTTTCAAACACACTATAAAGAAGTAAAGATTATCCGAGTCTTATCTAGAGTGTGAGGTTGACTGGAAGCATCCAATTTCAATTCCCTACACCTACTCAATAAAATTGGATTTTTACTTCTTCTCCAAAAAACCTTATCCTCTCTCAAATCTCCTTTTTCACATCAAAATCAAAGAAAATCTGTAATGTTTCTATTCTTTTTTTGCTAAAACTGTATCAAGCAATTCATCAATGGCGGCCAATATTTCATGCCATCATTATTCTTTTTCACAATTTATCACGACCCAAAAATTATTTAGCCATAAGCTTCAATCTAAATGCATCGACATTTCATCTTTCAACAATGGTTGCAGTCGGCAGTTTAAAACTTTGTGTTCTTCACAGAAATCAGCTGCAATTCAACCCACTAACGAGCAGGCAAGTTCTTCTCCATTATTCACATTTCAATAAGTTGTGTTTATTCTATCATTTGGTTTGTGTGGTTTACTTGTGTTTTAGTAATGTTGATGGGAAATTCTAGTCTAGATCTGTTATGGTCAAATCCAAGTTAGCAAGTGGATTTTAATTGCTTTTAGATTGGTTCTCATTCCGAAGAGGCTAGTGTAAATACAAATTTGTATTTTTTCTAAATCCAAAATTGCGTTTTTAATCCTACTAGACTAAACCCTCAAGTTGGATGGAAATTAGGTAATGTGACCCAAAGTGCAAAAAAAAAAAAAAAAAAAAGAAACTTGGACCTAAAGTACAATTTTGTAAAGTGCAGGACTAAAAATTCAAGTTTTCCAGTTAACCATGTTGATTTGTGATTTTTATGTTCTTAAATTTTTTTGTAATAGTATTTGTTTATGGACTCGGTATGTTTGAAGGGATGTGATGTAGTTGAAATTTTGATTATATAAGTTTTATCTATGTTTTGTGCAGAAAGACAAGTATTCTTCAATAAAGAAATGCACAATTTCTTTAGCTTTGGCAGTAGGACTTATAACAGGAGTCCCTGATTTTGGAACTATAGGAGCGGCCAACGCCACTGCTATTACCCCAGCATTGCCAGATGTTTCGGTTTTGATTTCAGGTCCTCCAATTAAGGACCCAGGTGCATTATTAAGATATGGATTGCCTATTAACAATAAAGCTATAAGGGAAGTCCAAAAGCCACTTGAAGATATTACCGAAAGTCTAAAGATTGCCGGAGTCAAAGCTCTTGATTCTGTGGAAAGAGTAAGGAACTCATCTTCTTGAACTTGTCAACTTTGTTGTACTTCCCATTGCAGCTAAATGCAAAAATATCCCCTGTCCTTGTCTAATTGGCAAAAACCCTTCTGTGTTATTTTTATTAGCAAAAACCTCCCTGTGTTTTTTATTTATTTGCAAGAAACTCTATTTGAAATTCCTTCTCAATTTCCTAAGTGAACAGAGGGGTTACTGCCAATTTTCAAAGTTAACAGGGGGATTATTGTCAATTTTTAATTGAAATGGGTTGTTTTCTCATGTTTTGGTGGTGGTATAATTGTCATTTTGGCTTGGGAGGGTTTCTTTTTGCTAATATAAATTAGCACATGAAGGGTTTTGGTAATAAAAGTAATACGGGATTTTTTGCTAATTAGGCAAAGAATATTGGTTATTTTTGCATTTCACTCCTTCCCATCATGTTTGTGGACTGCTCTGGGTCAGCTTTGTATAGGCTACAATCCCTTACATAAGTTTTTGTAAGGCTCGTAGGAAAATCATTAAATGTAACTGAATGTTATAGGCTCTCTGAATTTGAAGGAGCTACAAAATGGACCCTTTGTAGGTATGGTAGAAGGGATTTCTTCATAATGTGCTAATAAATGGTTTTTCTTATCGTAGAATGTTAGACAAGCTTCTAGGGCTCTCAAGCAAGGTAAAACCTTGATTGTTGGAGGTTTGGCAAAGTCGAAGGCTGAAGATGGGATTGAATTGCTTAACAAATTGGAAAAGGGATTGGAAGAATTTCAAAAAATTGTGGAGGATAAGAACCGTGATGCAGTTGCACGTAAGCAAAAGGAGTTACTAAATTATGTCGGAGGGTGAGTAAGAACAACCATTACCTTATAGTCTGATGTGATTTAATATGAGAGTAGGAATTGTTGAACTTGAATTCTATAAATAAGATGAACAACAAATTTCTACACTTTATAGATATACTGTATAAATATTAGAATAAATTATTGTAGTCCAGACTAAAGTATGTAATAAGAATCTATTGTGATGTGCTACTGTAAAGTCCATGAGAATCGATTTCAATTAAAAAGTGTTGGAGTTCAGTTTTTGTATGGTTTAGGAAAATATATAGAAATTGAGAACTCATCTGGTAGCAGTTATTGAACAATGGCGAGAATATTAATTATGTTATAAATAAGATAATACGAGTATATTTTTTGGATTTGTTTGGTAGCAGTATCTAAAGCATAGATTAGTGGTAAATTAAATAAAATGACTAAAAAATTCATCACATAAATTTGTTGTAGGACCATGAAAATTATATTAATGTAGGGATTGTGTTAGTGTCTAAAAGTGGCTGGTTTTCACTTATTTACGAGTCCATCCGGCATCCGCTTTATTATCACCACTACCAAACAAGGGATAAAATATTTAATTTCACCTAATCTATGCTACCAAACGAGTTCTAGATTGTTATTTGAAGGTGGCAATTACGATAACATCGATGATTAAAACCGCTGGTCATTTTCTACTAAATTCTTCTTTAGGGCAAGAGCATTGGAACGTTAAAAGAAAAGAGAAAAGAAAAAAAGGTCCTCCAAAAGTATGCTATTCTCATTTAAACCCGTGTCATTGACTGCAGCTGAGATCTTCGTGGGGCATTGGGTTTCTGCAGAGTTGAAGAAGATATGGTGGATGGCTTTCCTTATGAAGTACCTGAAGAATACAAAAACATGCCATTGCTAAAGGGGAGAGCAACTGTGGATATGAAGGTCAAAGTAAAAGACAATCCTACCCTCAACGAATGTGTATTCCGTATTGTTTTAGATGGCTACAATGCCCCTGTAACAGCCGGAAATTTTGTGGACTTGGTCGAAAGGCATTTCTATGATGGAATGGAGATTCAGAGAGGTATATATTCTTGAAGAATGAAATTTAAATATTTTATATACAATCCCTCAAATTTTTGCTTATTGATTTGAATATTATTGTTTATGTTAAAATTAGAAATGCATTTGGATAATGCTTACATATTATATTATGTTTCTTCTTTAGCGGATGGATTTGTAGTCCAAACGGGAGACCCTGAGGGTCCCGCTGAGGGATTTATTGACCCGAGTACCGAGAAGACACGTACGATTCCATTAGAAATTATGGTGGATGGAGAAAAGGCACCCTTTTATGGAGAAACTCTGGAAGTAAGTTTCTAGACACCTATTACTATTCTAATCAAGCACATAGGGGTGTGCACAGTTTAGTTAACCAGTCAAGCCAAACTAAAACCGAAAAAAATAGGGTAAAGAGAACCAAATCGTAGCTTAGTGTTTGGTTTTTAAGTTTGTCAAATTTCGGTTTTCGGATTTTTGCCTGGACCGGACCGAAAACCAGATTTCCAGTTTTCTTTTATTATTCTCATTTTTTTTTTCATTTCAAGTTTAAAGTTTCTTAGCCATAAATGATAGATTTGGCATGCTTTTAATTAGAGTCACACGTGTGCTTGATGTTTGAACTTTTTTAGATGCTAAATTCTTGGAAGTTCAATTTTTTTGGATGATATTGATATATGATTTTTATTTTACTTTTATGGCTAACTTTGGATAACCGAACCAAATGTTTTTGGTTTTTAGTTTGGAAGATTGTGAACCGAAATAGAATGGACATCCTAAAGCAAAACTCCCCATTCCTGTTGTGCTTTCACGTCATTTCATTCAGAATTTATGTGAATTTTATTTGCTCTTCAAATTTGATACTATTTATGTTCTTGAACAGGAGCTTGGTCTCTACAAGGCTCAAACGAAGCTTCCGTTTAATGCATTTGGAACAATGGCCATGGCGAGAGAAGTGAGACTTTTAAACTTAGGCTAGTTTGTTTGGTTCTTGGATTTCAATCAGTATAAAACTAGGAAAATTGAGAAAACATTGAGCTTTATATTTTGTCCATTTTCACTTTTCTCATTTACTCCCTAAAGTTCAACCAAACATAGTCTTAATTAAATGTTGCGACTATAAATATTTGTAAATATCCTCTGAATCTACTGGTTTTTATTTTGTCAGGAATTTGAGAACAATTCTGCATCAAGTCAAGTATTTTGGCTATTGAAAGAAAGTGAACTAACTCCTAGCAATGCGAATATATTGGACGGGAGATATTCCGTGTTTGGTTATGTGACGGAAAATGAAGAATTTTTGGCGGATTTAAAGGTTGGAGACGTTATAGAATCAATACAAGTTGTAGCAGGCCTGGATAATCTTGTTAATCCAAGTTACAAGATTGCTGGTTAATTCCCTACTATTAGATTGAAGGATCAAATATTATTCTGGCCAGGCCAGTTGAAGAGAGATTTACAATTCTTTGTATAACCAATGTTGTTTTGTATTATTAGAACTCTTTCTTTCCATTAGAATTGTGATAATTTGGATTGAGGTTTGGATGTTCGAAACACCCTATTTCTTGTTGTCACATGTCTGTAAAACAATTCTAGTTTGAGGATGTTATTTCAACATTATTAGAAATAATGCAAGATGTACGCATTTTGTTAGATTCTACAGCCTTTCGAGATACCTATTTGTACAAATTTTGAAGTCGTATCTTTTATAGACGAGAGCAGTTGAAGAAGTATTGTATGTGAATGAATTCTAGTTAAAAATTTACAAATTAATTTAAAACAAAATTTGATTTTATAAAATTGCTTTTAAAATATAGCTTTTGGAATATATTTAGTTTTTTGTGTTTAAAGGTTTCAAAAGTGACTAAAACACTGGGAGCGAACATCATATAAAATTACAACAGAGATAAAATTATTTTTATCTAGATTGTCAAACATCTTAAAGCTGAACTCAGATAAATGCAATTCCTATTGCTGAGTCAAACTATGCAAATCAAATTATTCAATAATTTTTTAATTTAATAAGCTTCAAAACTTTTGAAGCATTAAGCCAGTTAAGTTAAACAGAATTTGGTGACTTCACACTTTAGGAATTTTTTTGGTCACATACGCGGTTAAACTTTGTTCAGCTTCAGATAATTTGAAACTGAGCCAGTAAATAATTAAAAGTGACACCCTCAAGCAAAGAATATCAGACCTCGAGCAAAAACTGCTATAATAGCCTTTATATACAGGCAAATAATGAAATCACATGTGAGTGTATTATGTGATATACTAACATGGACATACACTAATATTAAATTTCAAGTTTTTTTACATTCAAGCTGAGGTCTCCAGCAATAAAGCAATCATCAGCATGAATGTGTTACAAAAAACTATTTCAGTAACGATACCAAAATATTCTACTTGGTTGTGTATGAGTATGCTTTAAACATGTCACGTTATAAGATCATTATATACGTTGTTTCTTTTTCTCTGGTGTTGAATGTATTTGTGCTTTGATCCCATAAGTCTTCAATTGAAAATTTTCAAAAGCCTCCGAAATTACGCCAACCTGCAAAAGCATAAAATATAAGCACATTTATATGTGCAAACATAACTATAAGAGTGATTAAAGTTCAAAGAGCTTATTCCAGAGATAGACCAATTCGGGCTTTTTGGAGTATACTCGCACAATCATGTCTTCATAAAATGTTGGAAGCAAGTGACTGATACGTTCATCAGAAATAGAAAACTTTTCCTCACTATCATAATCCTGAATGTCAAGAACAGTTGAAGGTAGTAAAAAGAAAATTGAGAATAAAGGGGTGGGGTCTTTTATAAATGGAAAAGTTGGGAAACAGCATTCATACCTTGAAAAACTTGATGCTGGCACAAGGAACAAACGCAAACAATAAGCAATAATTAATTATTTAATACTTCATTAAAATAATCGATTAAGTAAGATTGTAGTTTCATTCAATTTGGAGAAGTACCTTTCAAGAGGATTATGCCTCCCGCGAGTCAAATCTATTCGAACATTGCTAACCACAACATCATCTTCTTTTAGTGTCACCCCCCCATTTCTCTGCATGATTAAACTCAGTAACTTACCTCCCTTATTTGAAAAAAATAACATAACTTTATTTCTGCCAAAGAAATAAACAAGAATATGTTTCAGCAATAAGCAAAATTGCAAATAATACCTGTGAACAAACAATATCTTTTGCAGTGACATCTTTGAAATTCTCCAGTTTATCCTTGGGAACAGCATACTCGTTACAAAACTGCAAAATCGAAACAGCAAATGAAGAACATCATATTGCATAAAGAGCTAGCATATAGAGGAAAGATACAAGTCTTGTTTGAGACTTTGAGCACGCATCAATGGTTTTTTCCAAAAATGTTTCTTAAAGGAAAACATCACCATTATCCTATTCTCAGACCTTTTAGACATTAATGATTTGACTATTAACAACTCACTTTAAAAAAACTCTCTACTAAAAAACAAATTTATTTTATTAAAAAAATCTTCATTATCCTATACCCTAATAGTCAAGCTTTCTAGAAACCAAACCAAACACATTACACATTTTTCTAGAATTTTAAAAATCCTCTCATTCTCTCATCTTTAAAAATATCTTCCGAAAATCCAAATACACTAGCCCTACTTAATTAAGGGAGGCATTAAATTGATAATCACAGACTAGATTTTTAAAAATCCTCTCATTCTCTCATCTCTAAAAATATCTTCCGAAATGCCAAATACAGTGGCCCTAATTAATTAAGGGCAGCATTAAATTGATAATCAGAGAAATAGTCAAGTAGTAAAACCTGATATAGGTCTCTCCGGCGAATGCGGAGGATCAAATCCCTAGCTTCCTTGAGTTCTGGATCTGGAGCTGTCTCAATGGTCTTGATAATTGTGTCATCCAACTGCACCAGAAAAGGAAAAATAGCTCAACAGTCCAGCAAGTAAAGTACACACATACATGTATAATACACAGAGAGATCCCAAACCTTCCAATATTCTGAAGGGTCCTGTATGTGAGATGCTATGTTCAGGTAATCATTTGCACTCACTAAGGCATCTACAACCATTAGCTCTATTGCCTGAAAATGTGTAACCAAATTAATTTTGACTATTTCACATATCATGCACGGCCAAAAGCATGAGCACTATGTTATTTTGTTCCTGTTTTATATGCGCAATTAATGAAGAGCTGGACATTATAATGGCATTTACCTTTGCTTTTGCATGAGTATAAACGGTTCTATACAAATCGGCTCGTGTAGCAAACAACTTGTGGATTGTCAGATCTGAAAATTTATGTTCAGTTAACATGGGATGGATAATTTTAAAAAAAACGTATAAGTGAGTTTTGTCATTTAGTGACTTTACATTCTTTGGCCCGATAGCATATTTCATCTCCCATAACTCTCATAGTCTCCATCAACCTGGCACTCTCGGAAACAGAATAGAATTTAGTAAATGTTTTGTCAAATTCTTTATAAGCTTTGAAATGAAGACATGTTTAAATCATGAAAAAGTCAAAAATAACCTTTGGAACTGAAAATTGCATCCTAAACCACATGCTCGAGAATCACGAACAATGTAATCAAACCTGCAGGACGGTTTTAAAAAGAAACAACATAAGCGAGCCCATATAAAATTTAAAAAGAAACACAGAAGATAATAAAGTAGGGAGCGCAGGCAAATCATATTGGGATGGTTCCTAGTGTTGAGGTCACTAACTTGTCGACATCAATGCCATTTCGACCATTCGCCACAATATCATATAGAAAACGCTTTTCCCTGGCACTCTAGAGATTAGAGAAAACAAAATATAGATCAAATTAAAAATGTGATCAGAATATGATAAAGCTGTGCATTTGTACCAATAAAGAGAACAAAAAATTAGCACAAAGTTTACAAATGAGACTTACTTTAGCCGTGGCATGCTTAGAACTTGCCAGTATCATCTCCTGTCAAGCAATGGGTTGAAAGTAAATAATTCAGAAGTAGGAACATAACTATTTACTCAACTGGAGTACCAATCTCACAAGTATCAACTATTAAAGTATGAGAACTATTATCTTGAGACAAAGTACATAAGAAACACTTGCACAAAGTCTCAAGAATATGAAGTATTGGCATGGTATGAATTTTAGCATAAACACTATACAAATTCTACCTGAGGCCAATCATCAGCTACACAAAAAGATATAATTTATAACAATAACTAATTGCATGTCTAAAAAATTGCCATACTGTAACAGTTGAAAATTTTCCAAGGGAACATGCAATCGTTTCATGATATATCACTTTGATTCAGACTGAGTAATGAGTCTTGCTCCTAGCAAAGGAGAAGACAAATGAATGGTTTTAATTATGAATCCTTGTCATGGCTTCTCAGTGGAATGAACGCCCATATAAGTATATCTTAAGCAACACAACATAGACAACATAGATCCTTGTAAAAAAGGGGGAAAATGAGTAGATTTGCTTTCTCATTTAATGAATCTTGAACTACTATAACCATAAATATGTTTGTATTTTAGCATCAAGATAAATGACCAAGTGCAATCAAATTTAGCTAAAACTAAAGCAAAGATCTTCAGCCCACAACATCCGGCTAGGAAATCAAAAATTATGTATTATAAAAATTCTCAGATACCAGAAAATAAAAAATTCACAGAAGAAAAAAATTAGATCAGCTCTCTTTATCATGTCAGTACACCTGTACAGCCTGGCATGAATATTATAGAAAGGGTCCCTTCTTAAATGTTTCAAAGAACAAGAAAGATATTTATCCACAAACCAATACAGGCGACAGTAAAACACAATCAATAACTAACCTTAACTCTTTTTACGGAATCAACATCTATTTCTATATGATGCGCATCCACAATATGATCCACCATCTCCACAGACATTTGCTCATGAGACCTGCAATAGAATTAAATTGAAATAAGATAGGGTGACTTTTCATTGAGAACCTTATCACAGCAAGACATGGATCTTACAAGACAAATGGGATTCACTAAGAAAAAACACTACAGCAAAAATTAATAATTGGAAAACGCTTAAAAGTAGAGAATATACAACATAGACTTGCTCCTAGACCTAACATCTTTGTATTGCCAAAAAAACATGTTGGAATTAACAAATAATCTAGTTATTCATATGTCATCTTTTTTCTTCTTTGTGATCGGAGGGACAGAGAGTCAAGAGTCAAGGGTCTAGCGAGGGAATGGATTCTTAAGATCTCCAAAGACTGGTTCAAAATACTTAGTAAAAGCACGCCAAGGGTTATATGGGGAGAACAGAAGAGATTTTGTTGTACTTGACAGCATGGTGAAGATTCAAAATCACAGCATGCCTGGATTTCTTCCACAGAAGTATGCAATATGCTGATATGAATAGCAACTCATATTTTTCATAATGTTTTAAGTGGACCTCAAATAACTCCTGCATTTGCCAACAAATATAGGAGTTGGAGCAAGAGCATGAGAAGCTGTGAGAGCAGGAAGATTGGATAAAGTAGAAAGTATAATTCGAAGTAACAATAAAAATTCCCATACAAGAACTGCATAAAATCTCAAACAAGAAATTAAAGTTTGACTATGAACTATAAATTCCTTAACAGGAAAACCATATTTAAAAAGTGCAGCAAGTGCAACTGTGCAAGAATATTACCATTCTGATCCCTCGAGAACTTTGGGAAGAAATTCTCGTTCAAACAAATGACTAAAAGGCCCATGGCCTATGTCGTGCAAAAGCCCTGTTAAGTGAAGCATAATGGGTGGTCATCAACAATCAGCATAGATACTTTAAATCATCGCGTAAGGGAACTTTTCTTAGATAGCACCTGCAAGTTTCACAGTCCGTACATCAAAGCTATCAATACCAAGCTCTGAACCCTGCAGAAAGATAATTGTTGAAAGATTAATACCATAAAGCGTAAGTTTCTTATATAGACGTGATAATTACAAGCAGATCTCGTACTTGCTGATTCTTAAGTTTATGAACAGCTTCCCCAGCTAGCCAATACACTCCAAGTGAATGTTCAAATCTAGAATGCACAGCCCCTGGGTAGACCATGTATGTCATTCCTACAAGTTATAAATAAGATGAAAATAAATTACTTAATATTTACAGTAAACCAACTATATGTTGAATAGGAAAGGTTTGTTGTAGCCCAAGTACATGATAAGATACCCAAAAAAATGACAATTATATTGCTATTTCCTCTACCACATGAAACCTAGTCGAGGACAACAAATCATCCATAGTTCTATTTATTCCATTCAACTTATAGAGATTAATCATTAGAAACAAAGGAGAGTCTCGACAATTTTAATTTAGCAACTAGCAACCTCGTATATGAGGAAAAGAGATAAATAAGTTATACACACACTGACCTAGCTGCTTAAGATCACGCAGCCTGCAACAGAACACGTACAATTGTATTAGGAAATCTGTAATACGGCACAAAATACCAAGATAAAAACACACACAAAAACATGAAACAAATTCAATTTAACGTAGACCTTTGAAACTGCTCAGTGTCAATGAACTTCATAAAAAGCTGTAAACACATAAACAACAATTGAAATTGAATTATCTCCACAATTTTTTAAAAATACATTACTAGTATCGATAACAACTGTATAATTCTAAAACTAAATTGTAGAAGTTACCGGATCGAGATAGATATTTCCATGGACATTGTCATGGACGTGCTTTGAGAATCTGAGATCCTGAGACGAAGCGAAGGAGTAATTTGACGAGAACGTAAGCTCTTCGTTGCAAAATGCTCCCATGCTCTCTTCCTACTAATCAGAAACACAAACACTCGAATGAAACAATAGAATTTAGTAGCTCATGTGTATATATTCAAGGAAATAACTGAAAATTGATGCTGGGAAGAAGTGAAGAGACGATTGGATGAGCGTTACCTACCGATTGTTCTACTCGAAGAGAGAGAACGAATACTGTTTATTTATTACACAGAATTTATTTAATTTGAAATTGCAGGAATGTTGGAAAGGAATGCGGAGATGACTGGATTCTTGGAGGGAGGGGGGAAAAAGGGCACAATAATAGTTTTGGTTTGGGCCTCAATTTTGGGGATTTTCTATGTGAGACTAGCCCCCTACAGTATGCGCATGTGAAAAGGAAGAAAAAGGTCGATCGAAATTGGAAATTGGAAATTGATGGAGCACAATCCGTGAAATTAAACAAGTGGTAAATCATAGCCTACTCTTGACTTATGTTCTAAAATTTATACTCATATTTCTTTCTTAGGTTATTTCAAAATAAGGCTTTTCTTTCCTAAATGAAATTTAAATTTTCAAAAATACTCTTTCACGTAAAATAGTAATTTGACAAATGAGTTTAAATCATAATTCTACAAAAAGTGGTTTAATAATATCAGTTTCACAATAATTGGTTATAATAAAACTGTGAAAAATAGTTGATATATTACTATGTATTTGAAAAGATTATGACACCGGGACATATATATCACAAAAGAATCACAATTAACTGAAAATAATTTTAATTTATGAAGTTAAACATCTTCAAAATCATGTAGAAGTTTTAAAGTAAATTTTCACCCAATATCACTAATTCTCAAGCATAGAAACACCTAAAAAAATTTAAATTTATTACTCTTACCTTAAACTATGTGTTAAACAAACAAACTAAATAAAAGCAATGTTTTCAGAACCGGACCGGACAGTGAACCGGTGAGCCAACTGGTCACTGGTTTTACTGGTCGAATCGGTCGGACCGCTGATCGGACCGGATGACGTCATAATGATATAATAAATATATTTAATTTTAAAGTATACATAATATGCATAAAATTTAAACATTATCCTACAATTGATTAAAAATATATAAAATCTTAGAATATATTTAAATTAAATCACATAATATTTACATAACTTATATCATAATTGTAATATGATACTAATTTGTAAGCTCATATAAATATAATATGACTATATTTCTTTATAAACATTTAAAAGTGTAAGTTAAAAATACAACAAACTAAGAGATTAATAAATTTAAAATATGATTATGTATAAAAGTCTAATATTCAAAATCAAACTTGCATAATATATCGATTTGATTTTCAAAATTTGACACTCTTTATCCTAAAATAATATTGGAAAGAAATATCTTATAGAACAAATTTTAATAAAAAATTATTATTTGAGTATTAATTTTCATTGATAATGTGTAAAATGTTAATTTGAGTTATCATAATCTAATTTATAAACAAATTTGGCTACAGGTTTTCTGTAATTTATAAATTTATTTTGTACTAAAAATTCAACAAAAATGATGTAGCTGAACTGGTAAGGAAGTTATGTTTCATGCAAGAGGTTAGGTGTTCAAATCCCACCTTCTACAAGAATTTTTAGTTTATTTTTAAAATTAATAAAATTTAAAAAATCGAAAAAAAAAAGAAAAAAAAAAGAAATTCAAAATCGGGTTGAACCGGCCCAAACCGGTTCGCCGGTTCACCGGTTTTGGACCGGTTCAACCCGGTTCAGACTGGTTTTTGAGTCAGCTGGTTTTAGGGGGTAAATCGGACCGGACCATCCTCCGGTTCGCGGTCGAACCGGTCGGACCGGCCGGTCCGGTCCGGTTTTAATAACATTGAATAAAAGAACCAAATTTGCGAGACAACAAGTATTTTTTATCGAGCAGAAAGACCACCCAAATTCGTACAAATGACGTTCAGTTTACCTCAATGTTTTCAGAACCAGACCGGACAGTGAACCGGTGAGCCAACTGGCCACTGGTTTTACTGGTCGAACCGGTCGGACCGCTGGTCGGACCGGATGACGTCATAATGATATAATTAATATATTTAATTTTAAAGTATATACAATATTCCTAAAATTTAAACATTATCCTACAATTGATTAAAAATATATAAAATCTTAGAATATATTTAAATTAAATCACATAATATTTACAGAACTTATATCATAATTGTAATATGATACTAATTTGCAAGCTCATATAAATATAATATGACTATATTTCTTTATAAACATTTAAAAGTGTAAGTTAAAAATACAACAAACTAAGAGATTAATAATTTTAAAATATGATTATGTATAAAAGTCTAATATTCAAAATCAAACTTGCATAATATATCGATTTGATTTTCAAAATTTGACACTCTTTATCCTAAAATAATATTGGAAAGAAATATCTTATAGAACAAATTTTAATAAAAAAATATTATTTGAGTATTAATTTTCATTGATAATGTGTAAAATGTTAATTTGAATTATCATAATCTAATTTATAAACAAATTTGGCTACAGGTTTTCTGTAATTTATAAATTTGTTTTGTACTAAAAATTCAACAAAAATGATGTAGCCCAATTGGTAAGGCCATCTCCAATGGAGAGGGCTAGCCCCGGGGCTCCGGAGCCCCGAGCCAGCCCTGCCCCGCCCCCGAGCCCTGCCTGGTCGTCTCCAATTGTAGGGCTCCGGAATGGAATTAATTCCATTTTATTTCTTTGCCCACTCTCACCTATAATTCTGATTTTAATTTTGTTTTTAATATTAATATTAATAATAGTAATAATTATTAGTACTTGTAATTAAATTATTAATCTAAATTATTTGTATAAGTGTTTAAATTTTTTCTTAACTAATTTCGTATTTTTAAAAAATATAGTCACCACCAATATTGTAGTTAAATGATTAAATTTTTAATTACAATAAAAGATATTAAAATAAAAAATGCTATTTATTTATTAATGATTTGTCCATAAATAAATTTAATTACAATTCTAATAAATTTTTAATTTTAAAAAAAATAATTTTATTATATTAAATAATCAAATTAAAAATTGGTGACTACATATATTTATTAAATGCTAGTAAATATACAATAAATATACTAAATAAATTTTATTAAATATTTCAATTCTACATATTTAATTTAATTTAATAGGAAAATTAATTTTATTAATTATTTAAGTTTATATATATTTTTTTCTATTTTTATTTATTAAAAAACCTATTAAATAAACAATTTAAAAAAAACAAAAAAAAAACGGAACCAGTCAGGTGCCGCCACTTGGCGGCACCTGACTTAAAGAGCCCCTCTTCTTCCCCATTTTTCAGACGCGAGCCCGGGGCTGGGCGCAGGGCTCCGCCGAGCCCTGCGCCCAGCCCGTTCCACCCCGTCGCCCGCTCCGCCCCGCCCCCAGCCCCCACTGGAGATGAATCCTTTCCCGCAGCCCCACCCCGCCCCCAGCCCGGCCATATCCATTGGAGATGGCCTAAGGAAGTTATCTTTCATGCAAGAGGTTAGGTGTTCAAATCCCACCTTCTACAAAAAATTTTAGTTTATTTTTAACATTAAAAAAAAAAAAAAAAAAAAGAAATTCAAAATTGGGTTGAACCGGCCCAAACCGGTTCGCCGGTTCACCGGTTTTGGACCGGTTCAACCCGATTCAAACTGGTTTTAGGGGGTAAACCGGAGCGGACCATCCTCCGGTTCGCGGTCGAACCGGTCGGACCGGTCGGTCCGGTCCGATTTTAATAACATTGGTTTACCTTCTTCCGTGTAAAATCATCACACCTATTGACATTCAAACAATTTTTCTCCCAAAAAAGTTACGAGTTTTAAATGTAATATAAAACTAATATATGAACTCCATAACATCTAAGGCCATCTCCAGCCGAAGGGGGGAGACAGGCATGAGGGGGGTCGTCGGCTGGAGATGGAAATTTTTTTGGAGGATAAGCGAGCATGAGGGCAACTGGGGGCATCTAGGCAAGCAAGCTCCAGGCGAAATGACGGCCACCCTATATTTATATTTTCTTTAATTTTTCATTTAAAAAAATAATTTCAAATGTGTTTAAAAAAATTAAATTATATTAATTATATATATATATATATATATATGTGTGTGTGTGTGTATAAAAAAATTAATTGGTCACTTTTTTAAAAATAAAATAAAACATGTATATGTGTGTGTAAAAATCCTTAAAAGTTTGTGTAAAAATTCTTACAAAATAGTCAATTTTATATAATTGGTCACTTTTTTTCTTAAATAAATTAAAATATTTATGTGAGTTTGTAAAAAAATTAGGTGTATTTTGATAAACTACGATTTAGTTTAAAAAAATTATAGTTATTGTTATATAAATATGACTTAACAAAACTTATTATTATTGCAACTTAATTTAAAAATACAATGACAAGATCAAGTAAACAACTTAACAAATACGATTACAAAGGAACACCTAATTCGAAAATGGCCCGTGTGTTGTCCACAAATGTTCAACTAAATCTTTTTTCAATTGCCTATTGACTTCTTTATTATTATTATTATTATTATTATTATTATTATTATTTTTTTTCCGATAATAATAATATTATTATTGTTATTGTTATTGTTAAGTGAGAGTGGGAAAATTTTGAAATTGAATTAAATGTTTTGAATTGTTTGTTCAGTTGGAGATGACAGACTATGCAAGGCAGGCAAGCAGACAAGCAGGCATGAGAGGGCTATTGCCTGCCTCGACTGGAGATGGCCTAAGGACGTTTTATGCATAAGATTTTGACAAGAAAGCCTTCATCAAATATGTTTTGGAGTTACAAAATATTATAATGAGTGAATCGCATTTTCATCCTCCTTGTGGACCTACTTTTGCATATGCGTCCTTAAAAAAAATTGCATAGAAGATGCATCACTATGATCAATGTAGTGTTTCATCGATTCATTTTTCGGCTATGACAAAAAGAAGACGACCTCACGTGCAAAGCACGTACATTACTTAGAGGATATTTTCATCCTATCACCTAAAATTATAATTATATATATTGGTTCATTTTGATTCCTCTTTAACATGTTTTGTAACACCAAAAGTCTCTATGAATTTTAAAACATATTATTGCATGTTTATCCCTAAAAATAATGAATTGGACAATTTGACTAAATTTAATATTGATATACATATTCTCCCCCCAAAAATCAGATAAAATCGTGTAATTGTCAAAGTTTCAATAAATATAAATAATTGAACTAATATTAAACTAATGCTAATTAGTTTGTCCAATTATAATACACATTACAACTACCAAGTATGAAAAGAAACTCATAACAAACACTGATTTTCACACATCTTCTTTTTGTTTTTCTTTTTTAGAAGAAGCCAACAAAGATATATTTAACAAATTTGTTCAGAAAGTACAGTACTAAGGATATGATCAGGTAAGATAACAATGAAAACTAGCTAACAGTTTTAGTATGGAAATAAACAAACAAACTCAATCTCAAATTCCACAAAACAACCAATAGGGGTGGGTGTAAACGAATCGGCTAATATCAAATACCAAGTGCTCAAGATTGGTTTGAATAATATTTGAGTTTGATTTGGTTGTTATATGGACCAAGTTCGAATTGAGCTTTTATCGAACGAGCTCGAGCTTAAGCATTGAGTAGTTTTGATTTGGATGTAATAACCTATTTAAACTCAAAGCTCATAAATATTTGCCATGACATAATTATTCCACTCTATAAAAGAACGAGGAAATTGCATTTTTCATATCAAACTTTTACTTAGTTTAGACATTTGGTATCAAACCTTCAAAAAAAACACATTTAATACCAAAATTGAAGGACCTTTTTCACATTGCTTAAAATTATGCTCCAATTTTTTTTTATCATAGCATGCTTATGTGCCCTATGTATATATCATATCTGAAAATTATTGTTGCATGATTTCTTATAGATTATGATATATGATTTTGATTAATATCCCGAAACTTTGTTAATTTTCTGCGGATTAATTATTGAGTTTCATGAACTGAAACTTGTAACATTAGAAAGTCCTCGTCAAGAGTTTTCCTTCCATATAAAAAACACAAAATTTGGCCCCAAAAAATTGATGGAGAGAGGAAATATGAAAAAAATCCTTCAATTTTGATAATTTGAAAAATACAATTCCCTCGTAAAAGAACACCATTGTTTACAAACCCCATCATTCATGCATATTCATCGAATTTCAGCAGGAGCAGCTTTTTTTTTTTTTTTTTTTTGATAAGCGAGCAGCTTACCAATTAAAGAAAGGAGTTATTAAAGAATTTGTTGATGGAGCCTGTGAAAAATCCGAATCCCCTCCGTTCAGGAAGGAGTTATTAAAGAATATGTATGAGAATTGTTGCAATTATATATATTGGCAATTAATCGGGTTTGCATGTGGCGAATTGATTGATTTATTTTCATGTCCGTCTCATATTATGGATTTCAAAATATCGTTTCCTTTGTATGTTACAAAGAAAACGAAATTGCTTCTTCCTAATTGCAACTACTTTTATATTTTGTGGTTTCTTTGATTGACCCCAGTCCCCAAACCAAAAACTTTTCGGTGGACATTTTGACCCATTGCTCATCTTATACTGAGAAATTATCTCAATATTAACGTGTCGACTGAAATGGGTATTAAGAATCTCGTACCATATTCAATATTAAATCCAATGGATATCTGATTTTGAAAAGTATTCACAAAAAATCTTATCATATCACAAGAATATCTTTATCATATGCAAATTCGATTCCATAGGATAACTGACTTTAATGGCTGATAAAATTTCCATTTTCATCTCCAACAAGCTTCTCAATTACTACAAAAAAAAAAAAAAAAACCAAGCTTCTCAACACCTCATAATCATAATTCAACTTCTTCATCTGTTTTTTTTTTTACTCATTTCAACTGAGCTTCATAAAAGATAAAATATTCCTTAATGAATTTTCTGCATATTTACTTAATTTTACAAATTCTTTCCCAAAATGTTTCCAAAATACATGTAGTTATATTTAGCAACTCCAAAAGCATTAACTTAGCATTGCACTATGTAGTAGTAGTTCTTAAACAGCCCAGAGAAAAACTATATTTCATTGTCCAATGAACACAGATTTTCCACTGATCCATATAGGATCACATATGAACATTCAATCCAAATGAAAAGGTCTACATGAATATGCACTTTGCTAATAGCCTAATAGTAGTTCATAATAATATTTTATGCAACTTATATCACTTAACATGGACAACCACAGCCAATTTGCATCATTTGGGATCACTCTATTAATACCAGCTGCAATGATCCTTACTTCTGCCACCAGCTGCGATGTGTTAACCAGCAAGTAATATCCATAGATCCTTCGTACAAACAACCTTCAAGTTGCTTCTTCCTAAACCATAACTTTCTTGTGCATCACACACAATAATAGGACTTTGAAAACAACAAAACTACCACCTTTCCAATCTCCTAACACAAAATCCACTCTCTTCTCTGCTGTTCATTTGATTACTCTTCCACGACATTGACCAATTCATACTCAACGAGTGAGAGGTTATTATCTTCTTTCACAGTGAAGCTTGCTGGTTCTGTAACTTCAACACGGCCCCATTTATCCACAGCAAGCCTCATAGAACCTTTGAACATGTCGATCTTAGCGTTTCGCAGAATTACGGTAGCATCAGCCTTCATCATTTCCACTGCAAAGTAGTATTCTCATGTTAAAAAAAGAAAAAATAAATAAATGACCAAGAAAGTGAAAATTAAACAACCATTTCAGTTTAAACAAATTCAATGTTTAGTGATGAGCCTAATAAACCCAATTTTTTTCCACTAACTCCACTGAAAAAACATACGACTTCAAAGTCCAAATGTGTCAGGGAGAAGCCAAACTGTTTTTCCTCTAAGCATCTTCCTTTTCATCCGTGTTGGCTCTGTACCTATCAAATGTAAATTGCTACATACAGGTACTCCAAAGCAAGTGCAGACACATGCACACAAATACACATAATATACCTTGCTCGTTCCTTGCAGTGAACAGAATTGTCCCAGTTTCATCTCCCACGAGACATTCAGCAATTCGCATTTGACGAACTTGAGGACCATCTGGCCTGCCCTTTTGCAAAACCATCTTGGAACTGACAACCTTAACAACCAAATTGTGACCATTTGTGCCAGGACGCAGCTGATCAACCTTGGTGAAAACTGGCTTTCTCATAGCTGATTTTGTTTCAGCCATTTTAACCAAACCTACATTAGGATATGAATAGTACAAATAAATCCAACATTTTTGCAATATAATAACAATATTTTCACAAGAATATACCTCAGGTCTTTCATATATGAACTTAAAATATATAACCAAATGCTATCATTAAAAAAAAAATAACACCCCACCCCTGGAAATAAGTATCTGTACTACTTACTGTGGAGCAAAACCTTCGATACAGTTTAAGAAATGAAACTTGTAAATTCGCAAGTTTTTTAACAGATCAAAATCATAAATAGATATCCAATTTTCAAATCAAGTTCAGTAAACATAGGGATTAGGGACAACGAGAAATTAGTAATTCACCATCTTATAAGCGAAATTACATGTTTGAAATAATCAGGACCAACGATCAAACGTTTGACAATTACCAATATGAATAAATAGCTGAAAATCAAATGCAGAGATAGAAAAATAAAAGCAGACAATAATTCAGTAAACCATCGTTCACCAATCGAGCATCACCAGGCAAATGTAGTAATAGAAGAAAAGTACTAAAAAGTTTCAAATTTGATATTGCCAAAACAGAAAACCCTAATTATCGGATCGTAAACAGAGAAAATAAATTAAACTCTCTTTGAGGACTAAATTAACACCATAAAATACAGATCTGAGAAAAAAAGAGCTAAGTACCTTCTGGGCGGAGGACAGAGCAAGAATTGGTTAATGCAGAAATATGGGAGTGGTTTTACTTTTTCGCAGTTTCCTTCTTTTTTTCAATTCTTCAGTGGGTACTGGTGAATTTGTTAGCGTAGAAATCGCTTATAGAATGGCAGTTCAATCAAATTTTTTGACCGTTGATCTTCCACATTTTCTCACCGAATCTCAACCGTACGTGTCTGGAGAACAACATCTAAAGCGTGAGATCTGTGAAAATGAAATTTGAACTAAAGTCGTGGCGATGTAGAATGATTCTAAACCGTGTATCAAGCATATCAAAAAGGCAAAATTGTAAAAAAGGTCTCGACTCAATTAGTGGTTTTGAATTTTCGTCTCAAGCTATATCATTTAATCAAATTCGTACCGTAATTTTATATTGTTTTGAAATATTGTCCAACTTGCCACGTAGCTGCTTATGTGTCATGACATGATAATTTTTAGCATAAACAAATATATAAGATTGCAGAATTCATCCCAAACTAATTATAAATTTTGATTTTTCATCCCAAACTATATCAACACGCCGACTTCCGTCCCATAATTGAAATGACATGGGAAAAAAGAATTCGTTCCATACTAATTATGAATATTTATTATTTATTAATACAAAAAAAAAATGAACAATTTTTTCCTAATGAACCGAGATAGGATTTTTTTCTCAAAAGCGCACGGGAATTTCGAAAATTCATACTATTTTTCTCTTAAAAAAAGTTAATGGCAGTTTACTTCCATATGATATTCATAATGTTCAATTTACATCTCTGTGTTATGATAATGTGACAGTTTAACCCCATGAGTTGTGATAAATGTGACAATTCACCTCCTGTATTATAATAAATGTAGCAATTTACCCCTTGTTATAAAACACTTTGCATGCCCACTCTCAATTTATGCAATTGAGTTACACTGTCCGGTTCAAGGGGATAAAATATTTTTTTTAAATTTTCACAAGGGGGTAAATTGCTCTTTTGTAAATTACAGGGGGTAAATTGAACATTATTAATATTACAGGAGATACATTGTCATTAGTCCCTTAAAAAAGTAAAAGATGAATCGTTGTTTTCATTAAATTAGAAATTTAATAATGGACTAAATTCATGCAAAATGACAAATTGTGAGACAAAATTCGGCGAATTAACATAGTTTGGGACGAAAAACCAAAATTTGTAATTAGTTTGGGACGAATTCTGCAATCTTGTATAATTGTTTACGCTAAAATTTGCCACGTCGTGACAAGTAAGCAATCATGTGGCAAGTGGGATGATATTCTTAAAAAATATAAAATTACGGGACGAATTTGACTAAGTAATATAGCTTGGGACGAAAATCCAAAATCACTGATTAGTTTGGGACGTTTTCTGCAATTTTGCCTATCAGAAAATAAAACTAAATATTTTGATTTCTTAACGAAAACAAATACTCAAATTAATTCTTCATTTTTAAGAACAATTAAATTTGCTTTCACTTCTTTGTTGGGATGTTGGATGTTCCAAATAAAAAAAGGTCTCCCTAAATATAAATTTTCTTTTTACAAAACTACCCCACATATGATATATTGTACCCAAAAAAAATGACACCATTATCAATTTTTAACATAAAAGTACAAATTTTCAACTATTACCTAAATCTTCATGTCAAATAAAAAAGGAAGCATATAATAAAGTAAATTAAGGGCGTGAAAATATATGCAGTCACAATATTTTTGGAAAATGGATCGAACTTGTCAGTTCAATTGACTCCATCGCAAATAAGTGGTTCAATATCAAAATCCTAAATCATTCTTAGAGGATCCAAACAAACAGCCCATTCAATATTTAATTGACAATCTACGAGAGTAAAAATTCAACCAGAAACAAGATTTAAACACACAATCCTTGTGTTTCATTGGAGTATTTTTTCAAGATTCAAGTAAATATTAATGAAAAATATTTTCATAAATAAGAGTTATTATAGTATATAATTTATACTCAAATATCTGTTGAAAGAGATTCTCAAAATAATATGCTGGACGCACTATTTCTGCCACTCTTTTTCTACATGATGAATTACTATAATTTTAAAATTAGATATTTGGACTTTCTACAGCTCTAAGTCATCCCTGCAGCCTAAAGGCCTAAACTCCATCACTCCCAGCCCGTCAAAGGCCCAAATTATCATATTTTGGACTAATAAAAGCCCAATTAGTAAAGAGGCATCAATCAAGCCCGTTAAATCAGCCCAATTACACTTCACTACTTGTCACTTGTCAGTATTTGAAAAGAGATATGAATTCCACACTTCCCGTCTTCCGCACATAGCGCGCGAGAGTGACGCTCAAAAGCTTTTTCAATTTTTGATTTTCCAAACCCTCGATTCACTAATCAACGTATCGGGAAATAATCTCAGTTCTGCTTCACCTCAATCTGATCGTACACAAATCACTACAGTCAGTTTGCAGCTGAATTTCTTTTCATGTTCAATTTAATTGTAATGGTAGTAATACTTTGTGCGTGTTTATAATTATGCGGCGATTGTGCTTTGTATGTATATAATGTGTAGGTACTGCAGTGTATGCATATATTGGCATATAATGTACTTTTTAAGTTCCTTCAAATTCTGTAGCAAGGAAACTATCATACGAGTTCAGCTTTGTAATGATAATCTGAAAAACAATGTCCTCAGGAAGTAGGATAAGACCTTAGCCGATTGCCATTGAACTTTATTAAAGGTTATATAATACATTTCTCATGTTTTATATAAAGATTTGAGCACTTAAAGTTAGAGAAGTTGAATCATTCAACCTCGATTTTGACAAGTTTTAATGCTTAAATAGTACTTGACTTATTGGCCTTTCAGTATTATTGGTCATTTTCTGCTTAAACAAATTTTAGCTATAGTATTTTCACTCATTTCACAGTGCAAATACTATTAATAGATTCATAACATCCAAAATCACTTAACTCTTGCACGTGCTTGACTTTCACGAATTGTGTAATAGTTATCTTTGTAGTTGATACTTACCAATGAAGTGTTTTTTCTAACTTATTTTTCCTAGGAGAAAGAAAATCAGCAATTAAATTTGGGGTAATTGCTCTTAGTGAGATTCTAATATAATACATATATTAGTGACTATAGCATATCGTATGATAATACACATTATTCCATTGAGTCAATTAGTGTAATACATTTATAAGTACATAAGTCATAGTCCATTATTGGTATATATTTGCATGTTTTGCTGTCATGCTAGTACTGATTTATTTGGAGTCCAAGCACCAGCAATAATAATAAGCTCTTGAGATTTCCAGCATATTTTCTGGAGTCATTCTCTCCAGCTCGCTTTGCCGCCAAGCTGCAAAATTGTTTCGATTTTGTGGGTCTGAAGCTAATGGATAGTCTTCCACCTTATGAACTTGCGATTTCATTCTCATATACAGCCTCATTGTTGCAACACAGTCTTCATAGGTATCTCGTATACCAGTTTGAATATCATATCTATTTGTACAGAACATTCACTTTCTTAGATTATTAAAATTAAATGAGATAACATGCGTGAAAGCTATTTACCCGAGGTATGCTTTTGTTAAATATTTCAGTGAGTTGCTGAGCTTGTTCGTTTTCATCAATGGAGGATACTTTGCTGTATCCCTGTAGAAACATGCTATGTTAATGCTACTGCTAGGAAACGATTCTACTCTTAAACCACAATTTGAAAACTATTTTTGTTCTTAATAACCGAAGTGTATTTTAGCTAAATTCTTAGGAAAAACCCAAATAATCATTGATTAACAGTAAATCCTTTTAAACTCTTCTGGTTCAGCTGAAAGAGCTTACCTCATCAGTGTTGTCGGGAACTCCACTTCCAAGCACTTCAAATCACGATCTAATCCATGGCCTACTAGAATCCTTGCTTTTCCACCTCTAGCACGTAACTGCCATATTGGTTCGCCGTTGCATAAATAGTTTGAATCTTTCTCTGGACTTGCTTCAGTGGCATCGCGTCCCTTAAAAGTTCTGGTCTTATACCTGTTGTTTCATACCTGAATATATTGTAAATAATTCTTGTTTTAGTTTGAATTAGTTGAATGGCATAATAGTGTATTGTTGTACGACGAACTTATTACCTATAGTTTGTGACTGGAAGGTGTGGCTTGACATATGTATGAAAGATTATGTTTTCATACTCATCAATGAGGCAAATCCTTGCACAAAGATCCAAGGATCCATCACTGCCACCACCAACCCTTTTGCAAGCAAGTGCAACCACTTTTCCTATACTATTATCAATCCTCAGATCATCTTGAGTTCCCAAGTTAGCCATTCGGTATAACATGCCCTACATAGAATAACCATAAAAAATAAATTTATTTACATGTTACGCCTAGAGGAGAAATAAATTTGATAGTCTTTACATTGTTTCCACGTGAGAATTGACACGCTTCTCGGTGAAGCTGAAGAGCATAGCGGCTATCGAGGACAGTTAAACAAAGATCGCATCCTCGATCCTTGAATATTCTTTCACATTCTGCCTTTGGCAAAGCTCCTAATAGAGAAAATCACATATAATAGAAACTGAGTCTTAATTGCAAAACAGAAATAGCATCTAGGAGATTCAAGAATACCTATGAGATGCTCCCTTAGAGATTCAAATGAACGACAGTGCTTTTGACAAATTCCACACTTAGGTTCATGGTTTGAATGATAAGAGACCCTCATATGTTCAACAAGATGCCCCATTTTGTTAAACTGTCGGTAGCATGCAGCACACTTGTTCCTGAAAATCAAGTAATTAGCATTCTGTACATCAGCACCGATATTTATATGTAGTAGGGAAATACAGTTTTATCATAATAATTATATGTTCAATCTGATATTTGAATGCAATTTTCTTTGCATGAAAAAAAAAGTTATACCTTACATTTTCCGAAGACTCATATCTGCTATCCATGATAACTTAATGGAGTTTTGCCGGAATAGAGCCAAACTAGAAAATAGCACATGATGTAGAAAGTGAAGATATCAAGGTATTTATATTTTTTTTCACCTCAGGTTTGAAAGATTCCTCAAGGCTATTAGTTATACGAGTATATTGGAGTTTTCTGCTTTTGAATTCACCTGCTAATACCACCCACAACAGGCTAATACAAAACAATATTCGTGCCTATTCGAATATTTGGGTCCCACATTTTAAGCTGCTAGAACTGTCTCACACATTTGGAGTTTAGCAGCTTGCTGATATTGTCACGCAAGCATCTGCATCCGAATTTTTCTTTTTCTTTTTGATAATGCGGAAGAATTGGTTTGAAAATTGTAACAAGTTGTTACATTAGTCATTGTTATGGAGTCATAATTGCTGCATTGTTTGTTCTTATAATTTGAAAAGATTTAAGAAGCATTAAACTTAATGATTTCCAGCAATCAGTTCTTCATCATGAATTTGCTTGAATATATTAATCTGCTATATATTGTTAACCATAGTTCATTTGGTTATTGGCAGCACATCCTGGTTCCCAAAATAGGGGAATAAGACATAATACAGTTATCGTGCTGCCTGATCTAACCATATCAATAAGCTAAAGAGTTTCATTAAAATTATGCTTTGAAATTTCATGCATTTGGCTGTTCAAGAGTGTATATGTGAAGCCATACAGAGTGCACTTACAATTTTTCAGATGCAATTCTATTGTGGGCAATGTATTAAACAGAGTTTGCATTGATGTATTGACTCAACAATGATAAATTAGTGAAGGCAGGAGACAAGGTGTTAAACCAGCTGATGGCAGGTTAGCTTTTGTATCTTTCTACTTAACGTTGCTGTTTTTCACAGTTCTGTTCCTTAATCAGAGAAACGACACTGTGAGGAGTTTCACCTGGTAAGTATGGGAGGACCATCTTTGACTGTAGTAGGCCAACATATGTAGGTACCTTTTCATATTTAGAATATAATATGGTCCACTGCAATTTTATGGTTTCTGCCTATCCTCCGTGTGGAATGTCACACCAATTCTCTCATCTTAGGTATCTGCTAAAATTACTGAGCCCCAAGTAATTCTCGAGTCCTTGATTCGGTTACTTCAATTTGAAGAAGTAAGTCATTCTGCTGAAAACAATAAGATCAAAGAACATTCCGTTTGGTGTGTTAGATGGTTCATAGCGGTGTCTTGCCTGCAGTTTGTGGGTATATAATTTTGCGAGAATTATGATCACATTGGCTAATGGATCTTGAGATTAATGTTACTTTCACAAATATGACAGATTTGCTAAATGAAGTCATAACAGTTATTTACTTGAGAATAACTTTGATTATCCCTTGACCCATAAATGTGAGAAGTTTTGAACCCCATTCTCGTAATGTTTTCTCTTTTTAGTTCCTTTAGTAACGCATAAGCGACTACACATCTGATATCTAAGCATGTCCTAATGTCACTGAATAGACTAACCATACCACATTGGGACCCATCTGGGCTAATGTCCCACCCATGAATAGTACGGACATTCGGTCTGCCCATACTAGGACAGAGTCAGAATAGAGTTGCCATGAATCATCCCACGTTTCCTAAGTCAGAGGTAGCTAGGAATTCAACTCCGGTATGTGTAGTCCGGCCAAAAACCCCGATCCTGTAGGAACAACCCTACATATGAGAATGAGATCAGTCTGTAAGTCGCCTCAATATAGCTGGATAAAGGCCCTTTCGCCATCTGCCAGAAAACGCCATCCGTGCACCAATTGTACAAAGGTCCAACCCTAATATTATACATAGGAAAAATACAATTAAGATACACTCAATAAAACGCAAGTATTCCCAATACTCTTTTAATACACTTAGCTTTTGTCTAACCCATAAATAAACCTTGTCTAATCCAGAATCCTTATTTCACCATTGGTTGTTGCCCAAATCACACCCTGCTTAGCCTAACCATGTTCTTCTTTATAAGAATAGGTTTACCACTCGGACATCCAGTTTTCTCACATTACCCAATCCTACCAGAAAATATCCACATCAATTGTCCTAAACAAGAGGGCACTGTACTTGAAAATGAGTTGTGACTTTGCTCAGCCCTAGTATAGATCAAATTGAAAGGTCAATCCACAAGCTTGAAATTTAGTAGTATTAAGTTATAAGATCTATTGACACATGCATACATCTCGTCAGGCTTCAGAGTTCAAGGTATACCGTATATTGGTTCATGTAGATATGTGAAGAACAAAGGGGTCAAAAGTTAGGTGGCATATACTGTTGTACATAAACATCAAAAATGCATCTTCTCTTGTCTCTTTGTTCCAACAATTCACAAAAGATACCAAATAAAAGAAAGCATATGATTCTTCAAACCTCAAAATCAAAGGGAGAGCTGTTTGTGCAAGTCTGGCTAGAAAACTATGTACACTCGTACAATCTTATGGACCTGAAATGATTGGTAATGTTCTTTATTTTCTCATCATGGTCTGGATATGCTGTGCAAGTTTGGATTTTCTTGATTTGATTACAGATCATTACGACTTTTCCAATTACTACTTCATGTAAGTATATGTTTTATTTGTATTTATTTTGTTTGGATTTCATTTTGTGTGAAGATAAAAGGAACAAAACTTTCATGCAAGTATATATTTTATTTGTATATTTTTTTGTTTGGACTTCGTTTTTTGTGAAGATAAAAGGAACAAAACTATGTTATTTAGGTGGGATTAACTTTTGATTATCCTTTGACCCAAATATCAAACATCATTCTTGTTAGGTTTCCTCTTTTTCCGCCTTAATAATTCATGTGCGACTATGTTATGAAATCTAAACTTGATTAAATGGCGCTGAAATTAAGATGTAAAATAAACGACTTAGAGTTACACGTAACTTGTGCCAGTACCAACGGTATTGTCCTTAAGATGAGAGTATTATACTTGAAAACAAGTTGAGGTCATTGTGTAGATCAAATAAATAGGTCCACCTGCTTGAATTTTATACCATGTTGTAAGATCCATTGACACGTGCAAGCATATAGAAACCTCGTTTGGCTTCAGTGTGTAAGGTAAAAGGTATTATATATGCAACGATTCATTTTAACGTGCGAAAAAGTACTGTTTTACGTGATCATTGAAAATATGCATCTTCTATTATCTCTTTGTTTCAAAAGGACATATACCAGATAAAGGAAAGCATATGATTCTTTCAAACCTCAAAATGGTCAAAAAGAGAGATGTCTGCACGTATGGCTGGTAGTTGGCTTACGTACACTGATAAGGAATGTTCTTTATTTTTCTAATCATGGCCTGGATATTCTGTGCAGGTTCAAAAAATCTTGATTTGCATCTAATGTGGCTTGGTTTAGGACTGATATCAGATCATGATGACTTGTCCAATTACTTCATGTAAGTATATCTCTTATTGAATTCTGCATAACTTGTAGTATATTATTTTGTCTACATCTCGTTTCGTGTGAATGTTGTAATAAAGAAACTTTACAGCTATCACAAACTTTGAAGTGAATGACAATATACTAAGTTTAATTGCTTGACATTCATAAGCATGAGAAATTGCTAAGTGTTTACGAACTATGATATTCCCCAACATGTGTTTAAGTTTATGTTCATCATTCTTTTTCTCTGTCCTTTTCTTTAGTTAAGAACACTTAAGAAAAGATGAAGATATAGTTGAGATGTGGCTCTGTCGAACCAAAGTTACTCGGAGTGCAAGTGTTGTGATGTATAGACTTTTTATGTAATTATATAAAACAATTTTAGAAGAGTGACCAAGTACTAAATATACTTAAGTATCTTGTTTGAGGGTAATTAATAGTAATGACTCAATTTAAATGCAGAAGGCCTGCACATTTCTTGGTCAATTGGAGTATTGGACCATGGATGTTGGCATTATTAGGACATCATAGTGGTCAAACTTTTGACCATGTTGGCTTCAAGTTTCATTTTCACCTAGGAAGTATGAGCCAAAAATGAAGTCAAATTGAATGAAAAAGTTGTCCTTGAGAAGATATGCTCTGAGGAAAATGATGACAGATAAGAAGCATGTTTGCTTTTTTCTCTAGATCAAAATTTTGCTAGAACATAATTGTCTTTCTTTAATAGTTTAAACTTTGAATTAGCTTAAGATTTACTTATATTCAATCTATTATATAGAGATTATGATTAATTATCAAAATAAAAAAATATAGAGGTGTTCATTTCGAATTTCACTACCACGCATTCATTTTATTTATACCAATTTAGGGAAAAAATAGCTAACGTACATGTTAGAGACAACTATAAGACAAATCCTCTTGTGTTTGATTCTGAGTTTTTGACAAAAGATTATGGAAGTTGTTAATTGTTTTGGATAAAGAACTTATAATATATATGCTATGACTTGTATGTGTGCGTATTTTTCCATGTATTAGATAGTAGCAGGATCATTTCTTAGACAAATTAATGATGGTTTTTATACTATTATATTATAAAATAAGGTGGAATTTTCTTTGTCTATGTTAGTTATAGATCATGCATAAACTAGTTCTTATATCACTGCCCTCAGATATAATTAATTTTTCTATTAGTTTATACATACTTTTATGACAATCAGCAATTTTGCTGAACTTATGCAATGTTTTCTTTAAGTAACAATAAGTTTAGCCCAAGCATCTTGTCGAATTTCTTCTTTTTCCCAAAAAAAGAAATGCTAATTATGCATTTGTCTTTAGTGCATGAATTCAACATTGAGTCAAAAGTGCATTATGAGAATTGAGTTCACAATGATATTTCCAAGCAAAAACATATGATAATTAGGATTTTTTTTATATGTTTTCTCTAGTGTCTTCACTTAGCGCCAACCTGATTGAGATGGTAGGAAGTAGTTAGGCACATTAGGTGGCAATTGACAGTATTAATTAGATATAAACGAATTATTAAAAGGCCGACAAATCCCCTCAAGTAGAAAGGTGCGAGGAAAGTATATACATCACCATATATAATTTTGTTTTAATTTGATATAGGAGGACATCTAATACCCTAACATCATTATTTTAAAAATTCTAAATTTTGTATTATGTTGATTTTTCAATTTAATCATAAAAATAATGTGTGGCTATGATAGAGTACTTGAGAATCCATTTAAATTTTGCACAAAGTTGAGTTTGATGCATATTAATTAATTGTAGTATTATTTGTATAAATGTGGGGTTGATATTCGATTTTGGTTATGTAATTAATTGGTATGTTAGGACGATTTTGTCATCTAATATATCTCTTACATATCATTTTTTTAGATCGTAATAATTAAGCACAAAAGCGAATCCTATAATAAAACTCCATAGTAAAAAAATATTTTTTTAAATTAACATTTATGAAATTTTCTAAAACTTTTCAGAATTTCAAGTGTGCGGTTAATCGAGAGATTATTTAGTGCAACTGCTGCAACATGTCAGCAAGTACACATGGTGCAACTCACCAATGCACTAGTGTGAGTGAGATTTCACATCACCCATATTCTGGGCGGTCATGTTCTAAAAAAGTAGGATTTTAAGAATTATGTTCACATTGTACAGAACATGGGTGATGTGGATTATCACTCCATATGTCACATGTGCATTAATGGGCTGCACCACATGTACTTAATGACGTGATGTAGTTATTGCACTACATAATTTCTCATGGTTAACCTCTCTTTTTATTTTTTGTTTCATTGGAATTAGACCTCATTACCTCTCAATATATTGTTCCAAACCTACCAAATACAAACAAAGATGTACTTAATTTTCATTTCTTTCCGGGTTGGAACCAGGGCCCGTTCAAAAGGTATACCAACCAAATTATTCCGAGCCTATGGACCCAAACCAGGAGTTGCACCGTCTCAGAATATATCAATTATTTTAATAGTTAATAGTATTTGGTAGAAATTATTAATTCCAAACTATTAAAAAGTATTTTAATTGAAAAGTTGTTTGATGTCTTGCCCTTTCTTCCCTATACAGAATTTTCGGTTTGAAATGTTGTTTCGTTGAACACGAGTCTACGTTATTATTGTTGATGGGTCAAATTGACTAGTCTTAAGTGAACTAATTATTTAACTGATTTTTCTGAGCAAATAATATATAATAATTATTTAACTGATTTTTTAAAGAAAGCTTCTTCACTGCATTAATGATTAAAAACCATACTACACACTGTGAATTTCAAAGTACCAAAATACTTTAATTGTCCAAAAAATCGTAGCAAATTAGAGACTGGACGGCGTGAGTTTATGCTGTAATAGAGTGAACATTCAAATTAAATATACAAATTTTTTTAAAGAAGAAATTAAATGAAATAAAATGTATCCTAAAATTGCCATGCAAACTGAGTTCCTATTGCCTGGATCGAATATTCGATGATATAGCGTGAAAACTTGAAATTCCATTTCATTGTAAGAGACAAATAATGTACCGTGCGAGAGAAATGAGACTTGTGACGTCGTCATTGCCTAATATCCTATGGGTTGAAAATCAAATTTAAATAATACGGGTCTATATATGGGTTGGGTTTGACTTGATTTTAATTTTGGAAAAATGGTTTCAAGGAAATCTTTGAAATACCATTAGTATTGAGAGTTTTGAATGTTGTGATTTGTGATTTTTGAGAAGCTGAAATATATTTTAGATTGAGTTTGAATGTTGGGCATATAGAGAAAAGTAGGTGGTAAATGTCAAATCAATATTTTTATGAAGAAAAAAAAATGTAAATGATAAATGTCAAATTAATATTTTTTTAATAGATTTGAGATTTTATGTTAGAATATATAATATGACACCTGAGTTTTTGAAAATTATGTCCAAACTTAATTTGGAATGAGTTTGACCAACCAATTCATATGGGCCATTGTTTGAAACTTAATTTTGGATTTGTTTGATAAACTAAAATATAATTTAATACATGCAAATATTCAAGTTAGACTCTGGTTGAACTCTATTATTATGAATTTTTTATATAAAAATGTAAACACATTTTCAAAATTAAGTAACAAGATGAAATAATGTCTAATTCGATTTTCCTTGAGGTTTTATACACCCTTAAATGGAAGTAGTGGTCATAGAGTAATGATAACTTTGCAATGCAAGGAATTGATGTGTAACCTTGATTCGGATGCAAGATAGAAAAGTTGGCCTCCACCTTGAGAATTTATAGAGTTGCTTACGGTTTAAATAAAGAAGAAATCATCTTTCAGTATCCGAAAGTTATTGGAACGGCCAAGTTGACAAATAAATAAATAAATAAAAAAAGAGCAAGAATTACCAATTGTGAAATCTAAGCAGCTTCATGATTGGAGTTATACTCAACTTTACTGAAGTAAGCATATATTATATATAATAAAAGGGGAGAAATGTGATTTGTCCCACATGATTACTGATAATAATTTGGGGAAAATGAACTATTGCCCATGTGTTATGATTATTGAACAAAAAAATGTGTTATGTATCAAAAATTCGAAACATAACTCCATTTTCGTCCAATTTTGTTAAGCTTTCAAGGAAGTGTATCACCACAACTAAATGCAACAAACCAAGAAATTATAATTAAAATAGCACATATTCTAGTCTCTTCAGCTATTATGCTCACTTTCATCTAATGTACAATTGTTATTTAACAAAAGAAGATAAAATTGTTAAAAATAATAATTAAAAAATCAAAAGAAAGACAAGAAGACGCCAGAAAATTAAATTAATTAATTAAGAAAGATGTGAAATTTCGGCGGTTGGAAACTGTGGCATTGGCGGAAGATAATCAGTCCCCTTCATACTTCAACATTCCAACTTCTCTGCCTCCAACCTATATACATAAAATTATTTTTTTAATCACATTGAATTATACTTCTTCTACTAATCTATCCACATATTTCAAGAATATATCAATACTCAAAATAATTTACTAATATATTTGATTCTCAATTATCCAATTCTGCCCCTACCCTGTTCTTCAACCAACCACACCTCCATTGTTATTCATCAACCTATATATACATATGCACATAACTTATAGATGCACATAAACAAAAGAAAATAAAAGGGTGGTTTTCCAAATAAACATAGCAATTTTTCATTGAAGGATTATAAAGGTATGATTTTATTTTTTCTTGGAATTTTCTCGTATACAGAATTATAAAGTGAATAATGGGTAATGATAATTTATGTTAGTTTTTGAAGATTTTCAATGTTACTATGTCTATATGCAGACTTGTAATTTACTTGCAATGTTAATAGTCTATAATGAAAATTGTTGGAGGATAAATATATGCATTGTTACTATAAACTAGTCACGGTCTTCTTTTCATATTTTATCTTTGTTTTTTAGTATGTACTTGTTTATTGCAGGCTTTGTTTCTAATGAAATTTGTTAATTTATTGTAATTGTTTTGTATGTATAGGTTAAGAAAATTTGAGATTCTGTTGATTTTACCAAGTTTTTAAATGCCTGAGTACGTTGTAAATGGATCCAATGGTGATAATTTCCCCAAGGAATTGGACTTCCATTACCTTCCGCACAAAGAATTTTTTTCCGAGAGATCCCCAAGAAGCCCCTTGAGTAGACAAACTCCACACACATTGAGTCCTGAGAGTGACTCGCTCGATCTAGCCATCGAGGGCGTCTTAGACACTTCAATCGAGCAATTGTATCACAATGTTTGTGAGATGCAAAGCTCGGATCACTCGCCATCTAGGCGTAGTTTTCTATCGTACGGTGAAGAATCAAGAATCGATTCCGAATTAAGGTTCTTTGCCGGAGGAGATTATGGGGTTGATATAAAAAATGAGGCTTTGATCGAGAAAAACGAAGGAGATAGTTTGTTTTTGGGTGAAAAAGCGACCGAAAATGGTAGTGCTGGAGAGAAAGATATGCCAATAAAGGCAAAAACCTTTAATGGAAAACCTCCGAATGGGAAGCAAAGAGTAAAAGGTATGAAAAAACGAGGTGCATTTTCGTTTCTAAAAAACGAGAAGAGCCCTCCTTTAGTTGAGGACCATAATGAAAAGGGATATCTAGGACTATATTTACTCAAACGAGCGAGGGACATGTTATCATCGGGGGATAATAATAACTCTAAAAAAGCTCTTGGATTAGCTTTACGAGCAATGAAATCATTCGAGATTTCAAAAAACGGCAAGCCTAATCTAGATTTTGTTATGTGTCTACACATTGTAGCCGCATTATACTGCAGGATTGGACAGTACACCAAGGCAATTCCAGTTCTCGAAAAATCAATCGAGATTCCAATAATGGATTTAGGCCAAAATCACGCCCTAGCCAAATTTGCCGGTTGCATGCAATTAGGCGATACTTACGCAATGCTTGGCCAAATCGAGAATTCTATACTATTATACACCGCGGGTTTAGAAATTCAAAGGCAAATTTTAGGAGAAAACGACTCTCGATTTGGTGAAACGTGTAGGTACTTGGCCGAAGCCCATGTTCAAGCTATGCAATTTGATGAAGCCGAGAAGCTTTGTTTATTGGCTCTCGACATTCACAAAGAAAACGGGCCATCTGCTTCTCTAGAGGAAGCCGCGGATAGGAGACTATTAGGATTAATTTGTGATTCGAAAGGAGATTATGAAAGTGCCCTTGAACATTATGTTCTAGCAAGCATGGCCATGGCTGCAAATGGCCAAAACTCGGATGTAGCTTCAATAGACTGCAATATAGGTGACGCGTATCTATCTTTGGCAAGATATGATGAGGCCATTTTTTCTTACCAAAAAGCTTTAAATACGTTTAAGTCGAGTAAAGGTGAGAATCATTCGTTAGTTGCTTCAGTTTATGTTCGCTTGGCTGATTTATACAACAAGATTGGAAAATTTAGTGAAGCTAAATCTTATTCCGAAAATGCCCTTAGAATTTACGCTAAGCCAGTACCCGGAAGTCCTTTTGAAGAGATTGCGAGTGGTTTGGTTGATATATCGGCTATTTTTGAGTCGATGAACGAGCCTCGTAGGGCATTGAAGTTGTTAAAGAAAGCTATGAAAGTGTATGGGAATATGCCAGGTCAGCAGAGTACTATTGCTGGTATTGAAGCTCAGATTGGGGTTATGTATTATATTTTGGGAAGTTATTCGGAGTCTTATGAATCTTTGAAGAATGCTATTGTGAAGTTTAGGGGGTTAGGAGAAAAAAAGAGTGCTATTTTTGGTGTTGCTCTGAATCAAATGGGACTTGCTTGTGTGCAACTTTATTTGATAAATGAGGCTGCTGCTTTGTTTGAAGAAGCTAGGAACATTTTGGAGGCGGAATGTGGGCCCTACCATTCCGATACTCTAGGCGTTTATAGCAATCTTGCTGGAACTTACGATGCAATGGGAAGGTATGTTTGGTTCTTGAATTTTAGTTTTTTTTAAAAAAAATTAAATTTTGACATTTTTTTGATCATTTTTCTCACACAAGTTCAAGTTCTAGTCTAATGTTTGTCGACTTTTCTAAATTGGTTATCAAGTGATGTTTCTCTAAATCAAAAGGGTCTATGAAACGTTCGTAACATTTAAATTTAGGACTTAAAAATGGATTAAATATGTCGTTTTTTTGAATATCTGTGATCTCGATTTGTGCAGGACTGGCGATGCAATTGAAATATTGGAATATGTTGTGGAGATGAGAGAGGAGAAGCTTGGAACCGCGAATTCTGATGTGGAAGATGAGAAATGTAGATTGGCTGTGTTGTTAAAAGAAGCAGGAATGGTTAGGAACAGAAAATCAAGATCACTTGAGACTTTATTTGTCAAGAACTCTCGTTCCATTGCACCTCAAGGCATCGAGGTATCGTGAAAATAATCGGGTTTTCTGTTTTTTTTATTATTTCTTTTTATGGTTTGTTTTGTTAAATTTACAATTTATTATTGGAGATGTTTTAGTCTGGTTGATTGGCTTGTGTAAATTTGAGGAGCAAAATTGAAGAAAGGGTTCATTTTGTGTTAAGGAGTTGATGAAATTTCTCTGTCATTGTATTTGTAATTGTATGTATATGTATACAGTATATCTTTTTGGTTTGATTTCATTTTCTATTGTTGTTGGAACAACTGTTGATTAGTGACCTTGAACTGCATTCTCTGGAAAACTATACTATTTGCTTTAATTTTTCTCTTACATGTAATTAATTATGATTTTGATATGGTACTTGTATTAGAAAGAGACATAATTTTAGATTAGTACAAAGCCATTTATGTTCAAATGCTATAAAGGATTAATTACTTACGCATGCATCGAGTTTCTATAATTAATTCGTGTTTTTTATACACTCTTACGTAAAGAAGATTTTCGCCTAAACATTGATCCGAGTCAAAGATTAACAAGGTTAAAATTGATATTTCATAAAACATATTGGATAGCGTCAGGGTAAAATTAAAAGTATAGAGGAGGTATTTGGTAATTATTGTAACTCTAGGGGTGTTTCTCTAATGTTACTTAATCTATATATTTTTAGTTCTGTAATGTGGTTATTTGATAAATCAATAAAATTAAATCTTTCATGAAATTAATTTCTGAAGCATGTCCCTTTCAATTTTTGCTGGTCACAGTTCACTTTTCACATGAAACCTTTTCATGAATGCTGCCATCTGTAGTTATCTGAACTCATTTTGATTAATGAAAAAATATAGGAAAATATTTAACCCACAAAATTTAATTCAATAAATATGTATATGTTGTAGAGATTAAGCACCACAGAATCAGATGGTCAAAGAATTGCCAGCAATGTTTGCTTGTAAAAGAGAAGATTTCATCTGATTTTTTACTTCACTTTTAAATCAAACAAGACTTCTGTGAAACTTGTTATATGAGCTGTTATACATTAATTATATTTTCACTTTTTGTTGCCTTCAAAGTAAACAAGAATGAATTGGATTGCACAAGAAGTACTCAAATATCCATTGATAACTTTATCTAGACTCCTATATTTTATGGTACATAAGAAAAGTTACATTCATCCATTCAAGCAAATGTGAAATATATTAAAAAGGATAAAAAGCAAAATTGCATTTTTCATCTCACAAAGCTGGATCGTCAACAATTTTGGTCTGTAATTATAAAATTTCTCTTTTGCTCCCAAACTTTACTTTTGGTTCCATTTAGCTCTTTTGGTCCTTTAATTTTGCAGTAGGCTATGAGACTAAAAGTGAATATAATTGAAAATTTGGGAGAAAAAGTACAATTATGTAAAGTGTGAGACTAAAAGTGCTGAGATCCAATCTTCTCAAACTTAAGATGCAATTTCCCCAAAACAAGAAGATTTTTAACAAAATAAATTAATTAACAAGAAGCTGGTTAAACTGGGACATTCTGCTCCCAAAACCTTATATTTCAACAAAAACAACATATAGTCTCTACAGCAATCTTACAAAAAAATTCTGAATTCAATCAGAAATCATACATATCCCACTTCCAGTTTTAGCAGGAAGAATCAAGAATCAATGTTTAAAATCTTCACTAACACACTTGTTTCCTATGTAGTTGCCGCGAACTCCACGTACTATTTACAGGCGTACACGGAAAAATAACCGTAGGCAACCTCTTACTTTCCTCCAAATTTGGAAAATCAATCGTATAATGCAGCCCTCGGCTCTCGTGCCTAGCCAAAGCACTACTCACAACAAGCTTAGCACAACAAAACAAGTTCCTCATTTCACAAGCCTCGATACCAACCATAGTAGGTTCCCAACCGTGTTGAAACAAATATGATTCCCATTCCAATTCCAACTCTCCGATCCTCTTCTCCGCCGTCTCCAACCTAGAAGTCGATCGAACAATACCGACATACTCCCACATAATCTCTTGCAACTCTTTCCTAACTTCCCTCGTCCTAAATGCAATATTGTTCAACAGGACGTTGCCGAGCGATCTTGGCATTACAGGCCGAGCCCACGCATGCGAGGCCCCGCGATCGATTCTCGAGCTTTTTGTGTGATCGATCGAGGGTTGCACGGCCCTACGTGCAAACACGAGGGCCTCGAGCAACGAGTTGCTGGCGAGCCTGTTCGCTCCATGCAGGCCCGTGCATGCGACTTCGCCCGCCACGTATAGGCCTTTGACATTGGTTTCGCCTGAAAGCCCGGCCCGAACTCCTCCGCACATGTAGTGTGCGGCGGGGACCACGGGGATCGGTTGTCGGGTTATGTCGAGGCCATAGCGGAGACACTCGGCGGCAATGTTGGGGAAATGGGAGAGGATTTTGTCTTTGGGCTTGTGGCTTATGTCGAGAAGTACGTACTTTTCGTTACGTTTTTTGAGTTGATCGTCGATGCTTCTTGCTACTACGTCTCTAGGGGCAAGCTCGGCCCTTTCGTCGTAAGAGAGCATGAATCTTTCCATGTCTAAGTTGTAGAGGATTCCTCCATCTCCCCTCACGGCTTCGGTTATTAAAAAGGCATTTTCTCGGATTTCTCTTGGTTTGATTGGGAGACCTTCGTCGGCTAAAGCAGTTGGGTGGAATTGCACAAACCTGGGGAATAAATTCACAAATCATCATAAATTAAGATGATGTTTGGTTCTTGGATTTTAGTGAATAAAAGAACACTACGAAATACAAGTTGTTCAATTTCATTTTTGTCATCAATTACTCACTCTAAAATCTAAGAACCAAAGATAACATAACCGACTTTTCCGTGATATTAACAATTTCAAGATAAAGCAATTTTCCCATGTATGTTTCCGAAAGAATCATCTTGATATTGCAGAGTAGTGCACATAGTCAAGATTCAAGAGCACAAGATAAATTGCTTACTCCATATTGGAAATCACAGCTTCAGCTCGATGAGCCATGGCTATTCCATCTCCAGTGGCTACCTATAGGATATATCGACAAACAAATTAAATAAAAATGTATATAAATCAACTTATAATGACTCTGTAACAGATGGGAACTTAAGTCCTTTTAAAGCATCAAGAATAATACCACATAGTTCTTTAACAGACCTAATTAGTAGTTATGAAGTTTAAACTTATACTAAATTAGCTCCAGATACTACCAGAACAAATTTACCTCCCAAAACTGTGTAATATAATACTGAAATTACAATGAGAACATTCCAAAAAATAAGATCTTTCATTTTAGTATCACATCTAGAATGTTTAACATAGCAAAACAAATACATAACAATGAGAAATGTATTTAATTTAAGGAAAAAGAAAATGAAGTTGTACCGGAGGATTGGTGGTACTTGGATATATATGTCCAGCCCCTCCAGATGCAAGTAAAGTTACCTTTGAGATGAATCTCACCACCTAAAATTTTCCGGAAAAAAAAATTAAAGAAAAAAAAAGGAAAGTTAGATCATCAAGATTCCGCCTTTCATTAAGCTAGTTTCTTGATTAAAAAATAAAAAAACCTCACTAGTTTCTTTACAAAACTATGCTAACAAAATTCATTTCTGTACCTCTTGTGTGTCTGTATTCAAAGTGTCCACACCATGACAAATAGGGTCCGAACCATCCTGCAAGAAACGTGAAATTGGACCTTCATTATAACACTTCAATTTGTCATTTTAAACTGGCATAATGTTTTCATACTAGTTAACTTTTTAACCAAAAAAGAGGCACAGAAGTGAACCTGAGAAGTGAGTAAATCTATGGCAAAATGGTGCTCGAATACAAAAATATTGGGATCTTTTCGTACTGCCTCCAAAAGTGCCCTCTCGATTTCTCGACCAGTCATATCAGCAGCATGAACAATTCTGTGGTGAGAATGGCCTCCTTCCCTTGCCAAATGCAAATTACCATCTTCCCCATGATCAAATGAAGCTCCCATCGCTATCAATTCCCTTATTCTCTCAGGCCCTTCAGTACACACTACCTGTCAAAATACAACTAATCTTACGAAAAATACGATATGTGATAATTCAACACCTAAATTTGTGGTTGGAAACCATAGAGATTATATTATCATAGGGTTGGATATGTTTATTTTTATAAATGCATTAAGATGAAGGGTCACATATGACCGGACTCAGTGAGGTTTACTGGTATTACCCAGACTACCCCTGCTGTTTCGGAAATTCCGAGAACCTACCCCCCTTCTGGTATAGACTATTTACCAAAACACGTCTTACAACTTCAACAATCCTTACTAGAACACCCCCTACAACTTCAGGAAATATTTCCTAAAATGAATAGTATATCATCATTTGTTCTTTTTGGTGGAAAATAAGTAACAAGATCAAAGGACAATCTTATGGGACCAAAATTGTTATAATAACTTACTCGAACAGTTTCTTCGTCACATAGATAAGCACCTGCGACAATTGTATCTTGCATGTGACTTTCGACTGAATCTGATGGGCACAAAACAGCACTCACGCCACCTTGTGCATAGTTTGTGTTGCTCTCATGGGGCTCGGCTTTGGTTATAACTGCAACTGTTCCATGTTTTGCTACCTCCAGAGCATAACGAAGGCCAGCCACTCCACTTCCAATTACGGCAAAATCAAAGTACTTGGTATAACCGTCTCTCAAGCATGATTTGATTGAAGGTTTGCTTTTGTAATCCTCCTTGGTTTGAGACTGGAAATAGTTATTTTTATGAACTCGCAAGACTTTAGAGATTCCATTAGACCTGAGAAATGCATCACAGTCATCAGTGGAAGGTTTAACCAAAAGATCACCTAATATTTCTAAAAGAAACAAGTTTCACACGCATACGGAAGAATCTATGAGTTTGTGTGTTTCCTTTCTTTAGAAGAAATTTATGAGTGTTAACTAAACCAATCGAACGGAAAATAAAGATTTCATATAATATCAGTCTAGGATTTTATCATGGACCTTTGCTACGCAAAAAGTGACATAAGTTCGATTTCTAACCAACAAAAAATCGTAATTGTGAATATCATAGGACAACCTATAAGTTTAAAACCACCATGTCAAGAAATTACTTTTTCCACCGAAATTAACTAGAGATAACTAGTAATGGCATCTAAAAAAGGGAGAAAAATGCCAAATTGTTCTACAAGAATTGTAAGAATATGGTGAACATTAAAAAAAAAAAAAAAAGAAAAATACAGTGATCATTTTACATACCAAGAAAGCTCTTTATGGATGCATTTTGGGACTGCTAAATTATGAACCAAAAGAGCCTTTTGCTGTCCCCTGTAAAAGGTCTCTTTAAAATGCAGCCTCCCGCTTCCTGTAGCTACGCTGGTCGCCATAAAAATAATCTGCTTAATAAAAATGTCAAATTTCGTTTAATCTCGGTTACAAATCAATTGTTTGATTTAAAAAAAAACATAATCAAATATTGAGGAATATAAGCCCAGAAAATAGCTCTACTGATAAAGAATGACATATACTTCTTAACCAATTCAAATTGCTTGAAGCTCTGTCTCCACATAACAAACATAAATTCTTAAAATTGGGAAATCTAAGTAATCAAAATTATCATCATATCAACATTGAAGTACTCAAAGATAACAAAGAAGTTGAAAATTATAAAAGAAAAAACTTTCAGTACCTCTCCTGGAATGAGATCTCGATTTAGAACACAAGAATTCAATCTTTCAAAATGAGAAAATAATCATAAAAGATTTGATATCACAAAAAGGGGAAGAGATAATAAATAAGACACAAAGTTCAAGGCATCAACCAACAACCCACCCATAACGTTGAATACAGGACCAATGAAAGTAATAGAATTTTCCATATTATAAGAATATAATCCTCAACATTTATTACTGAGAAAAAATACTCATGGTGTGAAAATAATACACCAAACTACAACAAAAAAAAGACAAACGGAATCTTAAAAAAAAGTGTGAAAAAAGAATGGACATACAATTGCTCTTTATCTGTTCCGAATCGGCTTCTATGATTGAAAAGGATGGTTTTTGAGTCGTGGGTTTTACTTAATTTCCTGTTTCTGAGAGAAGAATCCGAAGCGATAACGTAGGAATTTCCGAAAATCTATGTCTTCAGGAAAAATAGGTATATGGATTTAGTGAAGAAGAAGGGATTGGTAGAGAAAAATTGGCGGATGTTTAGAACTTGAGAATGAGTATGAATACTAATAATATATTTATAACTAGTGAGAGAGATTGAGGAAGCATCCTTCAATTTCGCGCCATACCCCACTCTTCATCCTCTCTGTCAAACGATCCTAATTTCATTTTCTATATTTTTCGGGGAAAATGCAAGTTATTCCCACGTGTTATGTTAAACCTGCAAGAAACTATATTGTGAAATTTTTATTTTACCAAACTTTCTTGTGTTTTTAAAACCCCTGCAAAAAAACACCAAATTTATGAAAAAAATAGGTCTTTTTGGATCGACATATTTGTAGAAATAATAATTTGAAAAATATATCACGTGAAGTTGTAGGGACCAACTTGAAGTATTTTAAAAATGATTTATTGAAATATGTCGATCCAAAACGACCTATTTTTTATAAATTGGGTGTTTTTTGCAAGGTTTTTGAAAACACAAGAAAGTTTAGCTCAGTAAAAATTTCACAGGGTAGTTTTTTGTAGGTTTAGCATAACACAGGGGAGTATTTTGCATGTACTCCATATTTTCCTCCTTTTTTTTCTCTGGTCTTTTTCTTCTTTTTATGTTATATATTGAAGCAGTATATGTGTCTTTTTTCATTTTAGTGGAGCTAAAAATTTATAGTTTACATATATTGATGGTATTTCTTAATTTATAAAATAATGATAATTGTATCTATGTCGCGAGAATGAAATAACAATAGTTCACATATATGGATAAAAAAATTCATCATATTAGTATATTAGGTCAGTTAAATATTGAAAAAAAATTCTAAATTTTTTGTTAAAAAATTAGGAAACATCATGGAAAAATGTAAACCAAATAAACATGTTGAAATGGGAAATATTCTTCATTTTCTTTTCGTTGATCCAAAAAAAAATATTGTATTTTCAATACGTTCATATGGAATTTTTCATCTATGATTTGGAATTGAGAATTTATGGTCTTGTGCAATAAGACTAAACGAAGAATATTGTGATATAAGAAGTCTAATTTTTTGAAACCACAAAAATTGTGATTTTGTTTATTTATTTATCTATTTTAACATAATTTTGGCGAAAAAGCTTCATTTTTATGGCAATGGAAATTCTAAAAGTGCAATGGCCAACAAGTTGTACATTAGTTGGCCCTTTACTAGGAGAAAAGGTCGAAAAAGATTGTGATGTTGACCAAGCTTTTGGTTTGATTGATAAAGTCACAATAACGAACCTAATTAGTTAATTACTTTATTGTTAATAAAAGTTAATACACCTTAACTATTCTATAACTTTCTAATTTAGGGGCAAGTACCACGATTCTTATAACTGGTTAATTCAAAATAACTCGTGATTTGAACCTAAAAATTATTTTTTTCTTTGAGTTTGGAGAATATATAAGTTGGAACTCAATTTAACAAATACATCTTTTCTCTCTTTCTTTCTTTTTTTTTTTTTTTTTTTTTTTTTTTTTTTTTTTTTTGTGATAGAAACAATTGCACCAATTCCATCCTAGTGTATGCACTAGTAATACTATAAAGTATAAGCTATTTCCTCGTATAGTGGCTTCAATTTCGTTTTCTTTCCCTTTCTTTAGGCGACAGTATAAGTTTTAATTAAACAAAAATTGGAGGTATTACAATTTAGTGATTTACAATCAATTACTCGACGGGCCCGATACCCAAAAAGAAAGAAGTACTAAAAGCAATTGGTGTACCAAACCAATTACATCCATCCGTTTTAACGAACTCTTGTTTGGGGCCCGATGTAGAATCTTTGTACCTTTATTCAGATTTCAGTGGTGAGAGGAATTTATTTTGGCTTATGCCATCACTAGTCGACCTTTAAATGTGTCGAGAGGGTGTGAATCATGATATGAAATGCGTCTTTTTGAAAAATTTTGATACAAAATGTGTTTCTAAAGTTTTTAAAACCACAAAACCAGACATTAAATCCTTACCCCAAATGGTATTTCTAAAGTTTCGCCGAAATCATCAAACCACTTTTCGGAACGAAACCAAAATCAAGTGAAGTGGAATCGAAATATATATAACCAAAATGGACCTTAAATCTCTACGTGGCTCGAATGAAGACTAGGTATTTTTTTAAAGTCATGGACGTTTCTCATCCCATAAGCTAATTTTTGAGATAAATTAGACCTAAATCACATAAACTCAATGCAATACATGTATATTCCAATAGGCTCAAAATCTCAAATCGGGTAACTTTTAGAAAAGCCAAAACCAAAAGTTGAAATTTCAAAAAGGCCACAACCTTTATTTATTTATTTTTTCTTTAACCCATAACCAAAACCCCTACCTCTAAAACTTAAACACAATTCCTAAATTCAAATTTAAACTATCTCAACTCTCTCATCTCTTTCAACTTCTCCATTCCAATTTTTTCCCAAGAATTTCACAAATTAGAGAAGGCACATGCAATCAGAGATGATTGGGAGAGGAGGAACGAAGGAGAATGATCGTTCGTTTGGTGTAAGTTTGCCGCTTCTTTTCTTCTCTGATCTGATTTCTGTAATCCTACCCGTTTTTGGCATTTGGCGTTTGGGGTTTCCCAAACGCCAAACGCCAAATGTCATATGAAGATGTTCATAACATCTTCATATGACATTTGGCGTTTGGCATTTGCCAAACGCCAAATCCAAAATTTGTGAATAAATCTTTTTCTTTTTTTAAATAATGGCCTTTTTGAAAATTTTAAGTTTTTAATGGTCTTTTTGAAAATAATTTTTTTGAAAATGACTTTTTTTAAAATTCACTCAAATCACACAATTCATTATTATGATAGATAGCCTTCAAAATTCAAACTCGTGTTGTTAAGGAGAAAACAAAAGCTGCGTGACCACTATTTCATCCCCTTTTTCAAGGAATCGAACATAGAACGTAATAAATTCCCACCTTATTTCAGTTACTAGGCTGAAATTTTGAAGTTAAATTAGCTAAAATATTTCAAATCGGAGTGAATCATATTTTTCGTCTTTCTGATGGATCGTATTTTGCACAATCGTCCATCCTAAATTCTTCGTAGCAGATGCATCCCTCCTATCAATGTATGGTATTTATCACCGATTCATTTTTTGGCTATTACAAGGCAGAGACGACCTCACGTGCAAAACACGTGCATTTTCATCCCTTCACCTAATATTATACTTTCAAGTAATGAATCGATGATACACTACATTAATAAGAGGGATGCATCTGTTACAAAAAGTTTAAGAAGAATAAATGTTCAAAATTCGACTCATAAGGAGAACGAGAAATGCGATTCACTCTTCAAAACCAGCACCATACTCTAAGAAAGAAAGTAATACAAACGGACGAATGAAACGAAGAAAGAAGTATTTATATCAAGGAATTAGAAATTGCACAAACGAGTCTTTCTTTGAAGAAGGATACATTTGTCTAGATTCATTAATTAGCTAGTGACATAGTCATAATTATAAAGTGCACGCAAAAGATAAAGAAAGAAAAGAAATGAAAATGAATAGGAAAAAAACAGAAAATTATCAACAACCCAATCAACTTTCAGTGGTCTGGTGGCGAGTCAATGGCGGTGGAAATTTTGGATTTGAGAAACCTACAGAATTAAATTCCCTTTTGTTATCCGGATTCAAATCCTCGTTGGAAGCTCAACGCTTTTTGAAAAAAATTAAAATTAGGTCTAAAATTTGAATACTATTGAAGAAATCAAAAATAAAAATAAAACTTACCTTTTGTGATGAGTTTACCCCTTTTGACACTTTCCCTCGTTTTCAACTCGTTTAACTTATTTATGTTAATTTGTTATCTTTAGAAAATAGTCGAGTTCGAATTCTATTGAAGACACTATACTGGGTAGGACCTATACTTTTTGCATTCTTCGGTTCGAGCTATATATACATAGTCTACTAGATTAAAAAAAAAAAAATAGTCGAGTTTTTTTAAGTCAAATTATTGTTCGGATAAGCTGATATCCTTGATTCACTATATTCCTCTAGCTAGGATTCTGAATGTATAACATTGAAATTCCATGAAAAAATTAATTTAATGTATTTCGTCCAATTAAAGGGTACAAATGTATTCCTTGCATTTCGAATAATAATTTTGGTAATCAAATTAAATCCAACAATCATCTTTGAAAGAGTACATATATATTCTCATAAATTGAATTAATGATAAAAAGAAAAATAGAAATCCGCTTCTTCTAATTAACGGATTTGTGTTCTTAACAGAAGATTAATGATTTTGGCCCATAGAAGAATTAACCACAATTCTCTTTCCTATCTTTTGCAGAAAAGTTAAAATGGAGTCAACTAGAAATTAATAGAAATTTCTGCATGCCGTGTATTGTGGGGTGGCCATGTGGCCTTGCACTTAGAGGTCCCCCGGTCACTATTCCATCAATTTCTAGAAGTTTCTGAAACGACCATACTATAGTGTAATAATATAAATGACAATTTTCTATTTATATAAATTATTATGACTTTTAAAATACTGGGCCAGCAACAAGACATAAATCTCATGCACTTTTTTGAGCAATAATGGATACTGTTACAAAAGGTGTGTGAGTCACTTATTTCAATAGATTACTTTTTTTTTTAATAATTCAAGTTATCAAACTTACATCAGGTCAATCTTAGGCTTTCAGAATCTTTGTCCTAGAGATCTAAAGGGCGTAAATCGCGGGATATGTCTTCATCAAACATCGGATTTCCATCATACTGATGTACACTCTGCGCACAAAGGGATCTTGACCACAAATGACCGTTTGACAGACTCAAAATAATGCTTCCATCCAAGTTTCAAACGGGATTCGAACCCCACCCTTGCTGCTGGATCAAGCCTTAAGATAGTTAGCCAGTCGGAGAAATGCTGGGGGGCTTTCAATAGATTCTTGAGCATATGAAATCATTGTGTAATAAATTAATGTAATACATCATCTTATTTTTTCTCTTTCAAAAGTTAAGCCATTTTTGTTTTCCAACTTAAAACTCACAAACTTGAATATAAAAATGGGTCAGTAACGTCGGGTTTGCTATGGGCAGTTCAGCCTTGGCTAAACTGCCCATAGTTCACCATACATTATTTGCCATGTGGCAAACAACTTACCTATAACCGGATATATATTTATACTATACCAAATGCAAAATTACTTCAATACCCTCTTCTTCTTCTTCTTCTTCCCTTCTTCTTCTTCTTCTTCTTCTTCTTCTTCTTCCCTTCTTCTTAAAACAGAGGAGTCTGCCAATTAATCAATCTTCAAATTTAAGCAAAAAACACCTGAAATTATATACTACGAACCAAAACAAGCAATGTAGAACAAGAATCAAGAACAAAAAAACTCAAAAAACCTCTAGATTCGAAGAACCCGAAATCTGATTTGAAGCCCAATTTGCAAAATTCAACAAGAGCTGCTGTTAATTGCGTATGAAATAGGCTGTAATCAAACCTCCGAACAAAAAGAAGAAGATTCCTCAAGAAATCCGAACCAATTTTGAATGGAATTCACGGCCCGTTTAAGTTCTTGAGGGCCCGAACCTCTGAATCACTTAAATGAACACGGCAAACAACAATTAAACACTCCAAGAGTGTTTTCCAATCAAAATCGAACAGAAATCTCACGGCCCGTTCAAGTTCTTCACGGCCCGAATTAAATTCCAGCTCAATTAGTGTATGTAATGCGAAATTAACTTCGGAAATAATTGATTTTATGTGAAGAATTTAAAATTCCAGAAAGAAAATCAACTTCAGCTCAATTTAAAATTCCAGCTCAACGAGCAGCAATTGTCTCTATGTGAAGAATTTTAATTATCAAAAGAATTAAAGATTTTATGTTATTAATATATATTATTAACAAGGAGGGGCAAATGTGTAAGTTCAACAATTGTGACCTGCTATATTCAACCGGGTCATCAGGTGACATTTTTATTATTAAAAAAATAAAGCAGTTCATTTTTGTGGAAAACTGTCAGCAGTTTTCCACAAGGTGAACTGCGTTTAGAAGCCCCCCCAGTAACATATAGGTCAGTTTATAAGCCCGAATTCTCATTAATTCCTTTTACAATTTCACAAAGCCCATATAGCATGACAGACCAGCCCAACAATATATCTCGTTTTAATGACTGCACGGAAAGGTAAGAAATGCTTCTGTCCTGTGTGTAGAATAGATATTGGATATTCATTTGAATGGGCCAAAACTAATGGGACTTTAAATAATAGGTTATGTAGTGGGCTTAAATCCAACACTCTTAATGGATTCAAACCTATTTTCAGCATTAAAATATAAATGCACATAAATTAATAGAAATTCTAATACAGTGACTTATTCTTTTATCTTGGAAATTTTGCAATCATTACCTTTTTCCACTTGCCAATGAGGTCATAACTCATTAGTAAGGTTGTCTGTCGATACCCAAGAACTAAGGCCATCTCCAACCGAGCCGGCAACCGGTCATGAGGGGGGGTTGCCGGCTCGGTTCGGTTGGAGACGGCGGCTGGCAATCAGGCAAGGCAAGGGGCAGGGCGGGCAGGGGACTTCGGGCAGGCAACCCGGCAAGCAGGCGGGCAGGGGACTTCGGGCAGGCAATTCATATTCTGCCCCTATTACTCATGCAATAATTACCATGATCGCCTAGGAAACTTGTTATCAACGGAGTACAAATTTATAGGAGTATTTGTCAATGAACTCAAAAGGTACATCAATTAAAGAATGGGTTAATTACATCCACATCCCCTACAATTTGGTGAAATTATAAACACACCCCTGAATTTTCAATAATTACAAAGATCTCCTCTCTCATCGAACTCCATTTAAATATTAAAAAAATTGTCCTTGTTATAAATATTATAACCCCTAGCAAAACTTATATAATCTTTAGAACAACCAGAAACTTTATAAACTACGAGAAGTTTGGTCATAAAAAAATTCTTGTTTATTTTCTTGATCTATGAACATATTTTGCATTTTCAGGTACTCACAGCAGAAGATGGATTTATAACTTGTGATAATGATTTCTTCACAAACTCAATAGTAAAGGGATTATATAAAAACCACATTAAAGTAAGAAAACATTCATTTTCTCATACATACATAAATTGCATTTTAATGTACATTTAAAAAAATACAATCTTAACCCTACAGTACGTGAGTCGCCCACAAGTGTTCGACTAAATCTTTTCTTAATTGACCATTGGCATCTTTGTTTCGAATACTGGCACGACGCCTCATGTACTCATCCAAGTTGAAATTCCCTGACCTTGTTGTTTCCATCTCTACAGTTGTAGAGGTATTTTTCTCCGATTGCTTGTAAATTCTAGCACGAGCTCTACGAGATTTATGAAGATCGGTGTCATCGTCGCCTGAGTCCCCGTCGGCGTATTCGTCTCGTTCGTCCTCCACAATCATATTGTGAAGGACGATACAAGTCAACATTATGTCTTGCAAATATTATATATCCCAACCCCTTCCAGGCTGTTTAATAATTGCGAAATGAGCCTGCAGGATTCCGAAGGCTCGTTCAACATCTTTTCTGTAGGACTCTTGCATTTGAGTGAACAATATTTGTTTAGGGTTAATAGGATTTCTAATTGCTTGCACTAACGTCGCCCAATTGGGATATATACCATCTGCAAGATAGTATCCCATGAAGTATTTGTTGCGATTCACTTCATACTTAACCTTTGAGCAATTTCCAGTCGCGAGGCTATCAAACAAGGGACTTCGGCCAAGGACAGTGATGTCATTTTGGGATTCGGACACACCAAAGAAGGCATGCCATATCCAAGTGTCGGCATCAGCCACTGCTTCAAGAATTATCATAGGTTTTCTTGTTCTACCTGAAAAAGCACCTTGCCATCCCGTTGGACAATTCTTCCATTGCCAATGCATACAATCAATTTACCCGAGCATTCCTGGGAACCCACGTCGTTGCGCTCTTTCAAGAAGCCTCTTGATATCATCAACGTTCGGTTGACGAAGGTAGGTCTTTTTGTATAACTGCAAGATCGTCTTGCAAAACTGGCGCAACGTTGCACATGAGGTCGACTCTCCAATATGGTAGGGTTCATCCAGAGAATCAGCGGGGTTTGAGTAAGCTAACATACGCATGGCGACCGTCACCTTCACTAGGGGTGTGAACCCTAGACGTCCCGCCCTATCACGTTTTTGTTGAAAATAGGGATTTTCATGCTCGCAAGCTTCAACCAAATGGAGGAACAATGGTTTTTTCATGCGAAAACGCCTTCGAAAGTCCTCGTCGTTATAAACAGGCCTTTCAACGAAGTAGTCGCGCATGAGTGATTCGTTCTTCTCTTTGCGGTTCCTCGGTTTATATTCTCGTCCAGTTTGCGAGCCACCCCACACATATGTTACATCTCTCTTACGAAGAGTATATTGCCGATACTTTTCAATTCTTTTTTGGAACTCTTCTTGTTGCTCCACTTCTTCATTTTCATTAAACATTGCATAATCATCCAAATTTATCGAACTTTCTCCAAAATTCGGGTAGTAGTTATCCGAACCTTGTTCAAAATTCGGGCGGTAGTTACCCGAATCTTGTTCAAAATTCGGGTGGTAGTTACCCGAATCTTGTTCAAAATTCGGGTAGTAGTTACCCAAATCTTCTCCAAAATTTGGGTAGTAGTTACCCGAACCTTCTCCGGAATCCATTGTATAACGAAAGTGTAAAAATATGAAATATGAAAGTTGATGTTTTAGAGAGAGTGAATTATGCGGAAGGTGAAGAAAATAGATGAGTTAACTGAAGAGTTGGGCCTATCTTAAATAGAGAATGTTCAGATGAGTGAAATCTGAAAATCACCCACGTGTCATCGTCTCATTGGCTGGTCACATTTCTTATAGAGATAAGATTATTGTTCATGTATGGATAATTGGGGTGGACATAACTGGTCCAAAGCAAAATAACTGACCCAAAGTTTCTTTCATCACGTTTCTTCTGCAAAGCTTTTCAATTCAAAGCATCATTAACTGACACATGGTGTCATAAGTGGGGTGAACCCCATCCACAAAAATACATAATAATATTCACCCTTATCTGATAAAATATACTTCCTCTGTCCCAATTTTCTTTATCCCTTGGTACAGTTGACCAGTCAAGTTGACTAAATTTAATTAAATTATAATAAATAATTTAATTAATATATTTTACTAATAAGTTGATAATATCATATGACACCATATATATTAATATTTAAAATATTTAATACACCACAAATGTGAAAAACATTTTGACCGGGTACTGTAGCAAAGGGAGCAAAATAAATGGGACGGAGGGAGTATATGACGTAAGCGCTTACGTCATTTATCGTCGATAAGCTTATCTTCAGAAGAAATCCACACGTCTAATGAGACGGTGACAAGTGTATTATTTTCAGATTTCACTCATCCACAATTCTCTATTTAAGAGAACCTCAAGCCTCTGCATAAATCACCAATTTCTACACCTTCATAATAAATCACTTTTCTCTTTACACTCGTCTCTTTCTGAAACAATGGCTCCCAAGTCAAATTGGTCCATAGCTGAAGATGTGGCTTTAACCAAAGCATTCAATGCAGTCTCATCTGATCCCATATCTGGCACAAGCCAAAAACAAATAACAATGTGGGAAGCAATTGTCGAGGCAATGCAAACATTCCTAATCTCCGAGGGATCATATTACGATAAAAGATCCGCTGAAGCTTGCTCCAGTCGATGGAAGAAAGGAATAGTCAATTTTTTAGCGAAATGGCACCAAGCACTGAACGAAGTTTATCGTCAATATGCTAGTTGGGATAACCTATTGGGCGAGGTAAATATTTTCATAATAGTAGTTCAAACTCAATAATGTTATTAAATTTCTCATAATATTTGACAAATAATTATTGATATTTATAGCATCATTTGGCAATGCAAATCTATCAACAAAATGTGAACCAGCCGTTTCATTTGTCTCACGTTTGGGCGATTTGTCAAGATTGGCCCGTATATAGAGTTATCCAGCCAAATAACTCACAAACAAGGGTGGATCCACTACATACCCACTCGCAGATGGAGAATGAAGGGTTCAACACCCCACCAGGGTGTTATCGTCCAGAAATTAATTTTCCGATTCCGGAGGACAACATGTCAGTGACACCTGAGAGGACTCCCATGGCTGATTCGAGGCCAATTGGTAAGAAGAAAGCAAAAAAAGCCAAGGGAAAAGGAAAGGCTTCAACCAGTGTTATGGACGACGAGCGAGAGGAAGAAAATATTAGATCTACTGAAAGACTCCAACTGACATTAGAGGAAGGACGCCAAAGAAGACATTCTGAAATAATGCGTCTTAAAGAGGCAGAAATACGCGCTAAAGAGGAAGATAGAGTAATGAAAGTATTCTCAATGAATACATCTCAAATGACTCCGCTTTCGAAACAATTTTGGACGGACACGAAGAAGCAAATCCTCCAGGCAAGAAAAGTAAAAGGGTCTTTACAATTTGGAGAAGATTCGTCTGGAGACGAGACCAATCTAGGCGATGATAATTTCACTTCCCGCCCTGGATACCCATGATCTAACTTCTTGTAATCTTTGTTGTTGTGCTTTAATTATGTGTAGTCGTTGGTGTTTACTATTTGTTGTTTTTCCTTTCTGTTCAAGTGCATTAATAATAAGTGTTGTTGTTCCTTAAATTATGTTTAGTTGTTGCTTATTTTCTTATTATTAAGAATGCCTTAATTTTTATGATTGTGTAACTATTAAAAAAAAATATTATTATTATTATTATTATTATTATTATTATTATTATTATTATTATTATTATTATTATTATAATAAGTTTGAGTGGGGAGAGTGGGGAGAGTGAGAGTGGGGAAAGTTGTGAAATTGAATTAATGGATGTTAATTGCCCTTCGGTTGGAGATGAGTTTTTTAGGTGGGTCGAAAAGGCATGAGGGCAAGGCAAGAGGGCAAGGCAATTGGGCAGACAATTGGGCAATGGCTTCGGTTGGAGATGGCCTAAGAGTTCATGTGTTCAATTTCCCCTAATGTATGTTTTTCTTCTAATTTAATTCTAATATTTGGTGATTGATTTTCTTTATAATTTAATTAGAAATTCAATAGACTTTTTGATTTAATAATACTGATGTAAAATGATTGTTTCTCTAAATAAAAAAAAAATCATGTGAAATGGAGTAGGGGTGGTAATTTGTTGGATTCGAATTAGATGGGCCAAAATTTTGTGGGATCAGAGAAAATAAAGATTGGTGGGACACGAAGTGATAGGCCCAAGTTGGACCAACATCAAGAAACGATTGTGTCATGTTTAATTGTTTTTCTTATTTTTTGGTTTTTCAAGGCTATTAAGGTTTTAAATTTGACTTAATTCATTTTGAGACGTATTAGAAATATTATGAGGGAGCTTTTCCCAACATGGATTCAAACTTATGTTCGTTATTTTATAGTGAACAACAAATTATTGATTTAATAAAAGAGATTAGTCATCACAATGTGACGAACTCAAGCTCGAATCTCTGTTGCGAGAGATTCCTACATAATGTATTTGGTATGTCTAGAAATAGATTAAGTTAGACCTAATACGTTTTTATCGATTAATTGTACAATATAATTTACTTATTTGATCTGTCAAATTTAAGTTTGACCCATATTAATTTTATTCTAGCACAACTCATCCTCATTAAAAATATAGAAAAATGTGGAGTTAGATTGATGTGGATAAAGTGAAGGTACTATGGCACTGCAATTAGGATGCAGTAGATTTTCATGTACTTCAGTTAAAAAAAAAGTTAAATATCTTGCAAACACAAGAAGTAAACTTTTATTAGTTATTATCAAATATATCAGATAATAATTCCAAAGAAGCCCATCTTTGCAAAATGGCCCTCTAACCAAGTCCCTACATGAGCTTCCAGTGCAGTATTGTGGCCACATCTTTTACCTATCAAATCCAACCAAAACGAAAAAAAGGAAAAAACACCACAATAAATAAAAATTGAAAATTTAAACAAAAAGGACTCGTAATCGATTCTTCTTCGTTTCATTTATTCTCATTTAAATAAAATACAAAATACATAACTTGATCAGAAAGAAATTAAAGGGTTAAATTAAAATAACACATGAGACAAATTAATGTCACATATTTGTTATAATGTAGTTTCAAGTTCATACAGAGAGAGATGGAGAAATGCCAAAGTCAAGTGACCATAGCTCAAAAGTTCCTTTGACGAAATCATAGTAACCACCCTTTAATGCAAGAGTTTTGTTCACCAATCCTTGTCTCACAAAGGGGTATGATAGTAAATTCCCAAGTGAAACATTCACTGCCTCCTGTTACATTTAGGATAAAATATTAATATTGTAACATAAGTAGTTAATATTAATTAAAGCTTAATGATAAATAATAATTATATTTTTTTCTTTTTGTAGGAGATTTGGACCTTTTCACACAAAGCGCATTGATCACCAAAAGGTGTTCCATTAGCGTCAGCTAACACTTTGGACTTGGCAGGTAAACAAATTTTCACCCAGTCTTCAATGAAATCACTGAACAAATGATCAAGAATATATATTAAAATTTGGATGAAAATTTCAATTTATATATAATAATAATAATAATAATAATAATAATAATAATAATAATAATAATAATAATAATAATAGAAGAATTAAGGTCGACAAGTAAAGGCCGGCCTTACGTGCCAGAGGATCCATCACATGCGAAGGACATGAGCCCCTTAATTCCTCCACAAGCACTGTGTCCAATCACTACAATTTCCTGGACCTGTAAATTACTACTATAAATTACTACTATATATAACAATATTTACACAATCATCTTTTTTTCATTAACACTAAAAGATATATAATTAGTGTTAAATGGAATTTTATTATTCACCTTGAGATGAAGAACACCATACTCGAGGGCAGATCCAACTCCAGAGTATTTGGTCTATATATATATTGCAGAAGAGAAGAAATTAACATTTTTAAATTAATTATTATGAATATTAATTAAATGAGTTTTAATATATTAAAGAGACCTTATCGTATGCAGGAACCATGTTAGCAATGTTGCGGACCACGAATGCCTCGCCTGGTTGAAGGTCGAGCACATGTGACGGACACACGCGCGAGTCTGAGCATGCAAATACCATATACTGCATGTACATTTGCATTAAAGATATCAAATATTATTTTTATGTATAGAAGATAAAATAAAATGTATAAATAATCATGAGGCACTAATTAAAAGCTTAATTATATACCGTGGGACTCTGGCCTTTGGCAAGTTCACCGTACAAAGCCGGGTTTTTCCTGAATTTATTTTACAGACAAATATATATGTATATGTTAGAATTCAATCAAATTCTTAATTTCTAATCTTGAATTTGAAATTTGGATAGCTATAGCTATAGCTAACTTACTCATATTTCTCTCTTTTAAATTGGATGAATCCAGTTTTCAACCTCTCAACAGAGGCAGAAATTGCGGCTGCCCCGTCAGCAGTTTTCAGTTCCGCCGTGATCTCATCAATTTTTGCTGCGGCCTTTGGTCCTAATTCTCCTTTCTCACTGCATGCACTCAATATTAACAATGCTAAAATATAATTGAACTTTCTCCTGATGAAATTCACACAGATATTCTTAATTAATCTGGAGTACGTACGTTGTGTTTGTTTAATAAATGTAGAGCAAAAGACAAAAACACCTCCTATGCTTTGTCTAACTCCCAAAAAATCCCCTGTGATCTCATATAAGTGCCAAATACACCCCCAAGAAAGAGAGTGTGTTTCAAACGCCAAAATTGCAAGTATTTGTTCACATTTTGCTTTTGATATGATAATTTTACCCCTGATATCGAAAGACAAAAACTCCCCCTATGCTTTGTCTAAATCCCAAAAAACCCCCCATGTGTCATTTTAAATCCCAAAAACCCCCGGCCCTGTGTTTGATTTTAAATACCACACTTGACCCAAGTAGTATATACTTAATTTTTCAAAAAGAATAAATAATTTTTTTTTAGAAAAACACATAGGGGTAATATTATCATTCCACCAAAATTCAAAAATAAAATTATAAGTATATACTACTTGGGTACAGTGTGGTGTTTAAAACCAAACACATGGGGGTTTTTAAGATTTAAAATAAACAAGGGGGTTTTTGGGAGTTAAACAAAGCATAGGCGGTGTTTTTGTCTTTTGCTCATAAATGTAAGGTCATTCGTTTTATTTATTTATTTATTTATAAATGACGTAGATAATATTTTTCTCATATGTATAATAAAATTTACTTTTGGCCGGTGAAAGAATTTCTTAAATTTAAATTATTAAAAATAGTTTTATGATCAACTATGTCATAAAAAATATTAACGGACTAAGACATTTTATTTATAGGAAAAGTATGTTAGGAAAAATAAAATAGTACTACGTCCACTAAATTTTTTGCTCCTGGATGTTCCTGAACAAAAAGAAATTATTTTATGCATCTAATGTGTCATGTCATTAATTAATTATATATGATGCAGCAGACCAATGATATGATGACACGTGAGTAAAAAATGTCAAACCTCACCATATTTTGTCCTATATATGTAGAAATAATCTTAAAACAAATTTCAGAGAACAAATGACATATAAAAAGTTCTAAAAATTTCGTTTTTTCAATTTTAAGAAAATTTACTTCCAAATTAAAAGGAATGAAAATAAAAAGACAAAAGGATTAGTATTTAAAAATCAATATAATACATATAAGAAAAGTAAATTTTACCAATATCTTTTTAATGACATATAAACATGATATTAATTTGGTTTAGGGCCGCAAAAGAGCTAGTAGAACTAGTCCTGCACTTGTAAATTTCTTTATGGAATATAAAATGGATCCATCGAACCTTAGAAGTTTTTGGAGTTCAACAATGGCTTCCTCGTACGAGTCCTTTCCCATGTCTTCTTTCTGCAATTTTCCAAATCTTTAGAAACAAAAATATCGCCTTTATATATTAACATTAATGACTAGCTCGTGTTTATTTTAATTCAAATTTAATATAAAGTATGCCAATATTCACGTGAACATATCACCTAACATATATTAATGCGCAAGTGGCATGACCCATGGACACAAATTTACCAAGACCCACAAAATTGTTCCAAATTCATCTAATTGACATTCCACATGGCATTTTTTAGAGTGCTCCCATTTAATCTAATTCAATTCATTTAAAAAAAATGTGCTTCTCTTTTTTATTATTTATCTGCTTTATTTACAGAATAACTAATTAAAAAACAAGTGTATGTACGTATGGTGTAATTTATATATGTGGTTTCTTAAATGTTATTCAACTTATATTGAATTACTACTCTCTTCAAATGACACGTGTTCATTTGAATGAAAACAAACATACAAAGTTCATTTCTATATATCCTAGCAAAATCAAAATCAAATAAGACGTGTCACTTGAAGAGATAATTAATGCAGTGCAAGAGTAATAACATCCAAGAAACTTTGGAATGCAATGCATGTGAATAGAAGCATTTTTTTACATTTGTTGCATTTACATATTATTATATCTTAAATATAAGGGAAAATGTTATTTTAAGATCTTCTCTCTACTATATATATATACTGTCAAAGTATAAAAGGATTATTTGATCACCAGTGCAAAGTACAAAATAATCTATTTGGACGCGACAAAATGCACATGTTTTAAGAGAGAGAAAAGTAGGAATTAAGTACCAAAAGTGGGTGGATAATGGGAGCCGGAGCAGCGAAAACGGGCTCCTTACGGATGAGACTAGGCGGAGAATTAGGGGCGGAAGAATTAAGCCTTGCGGTGGCGACGGGGCGGAATGCAACTCTAGATTGCACGGCGGGGGCGGTGATTAGTTGAGAAGCGAGGCACCCGTTGAAGGTCGACATTGCTCAAACGGCCATTATTTCACTCCCTTTTATATTTGAAAAAATGCATGCATGGAAATTATAATTTGGATAATGAAAGCGAAAGCTAGGTTAACCACAGCTTCTACATTAGTAGATCACGTTTGGACGCTCCAGATTTGGTTTTCGCCGACCCCAATTTTTTTTAGTTCTTGTTTTTGGAATAATGGAAAAAAATTGAAATGAATTATTTTATTGAAGGGTGGTTGTCTTTAATTATTGCTTTTAGTATTTTCATAGGTCACACCTCACCTGCGACTGCACTAATTACATTATTGTCATATCGTGTATCTTTGATGTTTTGCATGAATTTTTAATTTAAATATGTTATATAACTCCATTAATTAATTAGACATTACATTAACTCTTGATGTTTTTCTTTCTAAATTTTCTATAGATCTTCTTTTAAAGTTATCTATCTTAAAAGCATTACACAATTGAATGACAAGTAGTAGTATCATTTTTGTATATTGAAATTAATATTGGTAAGTATAAAGTTTCGTCTAATTAATTGACGCCAAACGCATGCATGTTTCCTATTGCTAAGCACGTTCACAGTACAGTTTCCATCAAATTAGTAATTAAATTAACTACAACAAATTATTTATAATTATTTACTATGTTTCCATAGTGAAACTAAGGAATTTTACATGGATTGGACATCTAAACTAAATACTTTTATATGGTTGTCTAGTACTCATATATTTGTAGCTAATTTATGGAGTGAGCTAGACTCGAGTCCGAGTCGTATGAACTTAGTCCAAAGTATGCGTATTTAATATTGCACATTACCGAAATTGGTTTTCAAGATCGGTTAATCATTTTGTATTAATTGTTGATCACAAGACATTTCAGGAAATTTTAGTTAGACAAGAAAGAGTTAAATTTGAAAACTCAATTATATAGCAATTACAATATTTATTTTATTGTAACTTGGCCTGGTATATAAATTCATTTACTTCTGTAATTTGCGAATGAGTGACTTTGGTAAAGTCGGGTGTGAACTTAAATTATTTTAATTCTATTTATCTCTTTTTTTTGGATCTTAGAACTAATTAAGGAAAAAATATTGGTAAAGAGACATTGGACCCATATCCTAAATACATAAAATTGAATATATGTGGTGAAATAGTGACACATGGTTTGAAGAGATGGTGATTTAATTTTATTGATTTAAAGAAAAAATAATATGCGGTGCACCGGCAACGGAAAAGATTGGGTGAAGAGATGATAAAAAAGATAAGGCCCTATCTCTTCAACTTGATTCCAATGGTTCTGCACATCTCGACTTTATCTTTAATTTGAATGATATTTTTTTTCTTTTTTCTTTCTGTAAATTATGAAGTGGGTCGTTTTCCTATTTCTTTTCAAAAGATTGCAACTCCCCTCAAATTTTAAGTCAAATATTTTTCTTGGTTTAAGACTCTAGGAAAATATAGCCACAAATTAGAGGTGCAATTCTTTTTTATGAACATATGTAAATTGATGTCTTTGTGCTTGAAAATCAAATAAATGAACAGAGCAAATGTCTAATAAATGCATTTAAAAAGTCACGAGATCTAGAGTAAGATGCACTTGTTTTAATTGTTATAAATTTTTGTACATGTAAATATATGGTACACAAAAACTTTATCTGATGAACTTGATTCAAAAGGAAAAAAAGAGAGGAATTAAGGGGATAAATACATGATACTACCTGTGTGGCTGTGTTATGCGAAATCTGCACAAAATTATCCTGTGAAATTTTTTTTGCACCAAACTTTCTTGTATTTTCAAAAATGCTGCATAATTCCGAATCTCCGTTAGCTACTAACACAATTAATTTTTGCATAATTTTGTTTGCGTAAAACTCCCTTGTACTTTTGAATGTTTGCGCAAAACTTCCTTGTACTTTTGAACATTTGCGCAAAAATCCCTGTGAAATTCCTCTGACTTGCATATATTCCAAATATTATGAGTTTGAATCTTTGGGGGAGACGACATAAACAAGACATCAACAACAATATAATTATGTTACACTAATACCGCATGGTTGTGTCGTTAATGATACCTTATTTATGTCATCGGTGATGCGAATTATCTGGTTATTGGACTTAAAGAGTATTCGAGTGACTCGAGAACTAATCAAGGTGCACGGAAGCTGGCCCATACATTCGATAAAAAGAAAAAGATACTCCTAACCTTATTGCTAAATGAATGCATGCATGCAATAGGTTGGCAACACTACATTTTTCTTCTCTATAGTTAAGTGAGTTTGGAAATAAATTGTAGAACAATTTGCAAATGATGTTTCATCTTGTAGAACATGAAAGCTTTAAAAGGAATGATGAAATAGTGGCTCAATTGGTATAAGTGGCTCATTGGGGAACAGTTGTGGCCTTGTATTTGAAGGCCAAGAGCAGTTGCATTATGTCAACATTGTTTTGCCATCCTGTCGACATATTTCCTTCGTTCAATGATTAAGTGGACACCCGGCAGGACAACCTTATTTTCAACAATCGGTTAAAAACTTAAAATTAAGTTTAAACTTCCAAATTCTAAGGATATTTTGATAACATTAATCAAGATTACTTAGGTCTACATAGTTTTTCCAGCAATTGACCAGTCAATTAATTAATTACTAGGGTTTTATTCATAAAATAAATCGGCTAACTCACTAAGGTATTATACTCTTTTTTTATATAAATAAATTACAACGAAATTCAAAAAAATTAAGTTGGTACTAGCTATAATATTTTTTGCGTGACTAATATCCCCGTTCCATATCCATATTAATAAATTCTAAAGACAAACACAAGAGCTTCTATTAGAAGTTACACCTCTACATTATTCAACTATACAATCAAATTTCCCTCTCAAACAAACTAATATAAATTGATGCGAGGATAACTTGTGTCGCACGTGTAGATATTTATTTTCTCACTATCCTTGCGAAAAATAAAATAGAGAGCGGGGCTTCTAGACAATCTCCACAATCTCGAATTCAATAAATTACATTAACCAATGTTACTTCAATAAATGAAATAAGACTAAGCTATCTTGCTAATGGAAATTGAACGAGTCTACAATTTGTGGAATTACAGAAACATATAGCCTTCAAAAATTTGTGCCACAACCTGATTGCATCAAAGATTCGTTAAGTGGCACAAATTCTTCAAAAGCTAATGTTGAGGCAGTTTGATATGTCGTTCGTTCTTGTCATAAAATGATATGTCTAAAAGGGCTCGCCTGGAAAAATGAGTTGGATGTAAACAAAACTCAAACACCATCACTTTGGAGCCAGCCTTATTGGACAGACGGAGAAAGCAACACATCGAGCTGCTTTTGCCAGCACAAATCGCTCGTTTTCAGTCAATGGCCTCTCAATTACTTTCACAATGTTTGCATCCTAATACATAGCAGAATCAAATGATGGGTTAGAGTTTATGGTAAAAATATACAAGGTATTTCCTCGAAAAAAAAAAACAATATATAGTACCTTCTTTTGTTGTTGAATCGAAGGTTTTACACTGGCAGTGTCCCCAACGATAATAACATTGTTTGTATTACCACTCTCATCCCTTTCAGTTGGCGAAGATGTTGAATGTCTCCAGTTTCCATTAGTAATATACTTGTAGTAGTATCTGCCATCAATAAATTATAGTATTTCAATTTTTCCATGATATTGAAGGGCTATTTACAAACTACACTGTTCTAGTTAGAAAATACACTTATGAGTAATATTATATTTGTTTGCTTCTTGCAGATATCCCTCGTGTTAATAGAATTGTAGTCATGCTAATAGAAATGTAGTTGAGCACAACCTAACACTTGTTAAGATTCAATGGCATATGCAATTACCTATTTCAAAGTATTATAGAAGTATATTTTATCTCATTTCATTATTTCATAGTAGAATTGAATTGAAAAAAGAAATTGAAAAGGTACAATTGGTAACTTATTTACTTCTAGATTTGGAATAATAAATATCCTATAAATTTTGTTCTTAGAAAGCATGTGATGATATCCAGAAAAAATAACATGCTTTGACAGCAAAATAATTGTGATAAAAATGCACTACCAGTCGCGATTAATCGTGACGATAGCACATCTATGCACGGATGGGGTCTAATTGCTACATTTCTGTAAACATGAGAGGATTTATGCTAATTGATATAACAGATGGTCTACCAATTAGAACTAAACTCAATATTGAGTGCTCCCCTGGAAGCAAATACATATCTAGTCACTCGTCACTTTTGAGAGTTCAATCGAGTGGTGGTGATGTTTAATGTAAATCTTACTAAAAACACCTATTTTCCCAAGTCCAATACAAGTTCAGAGACAATTTATAAAACAGGAAACCTGAAAACAGAATAAAAGAACTTACTTCCCCTGTGGAAGTCTAACTTCAACTTCATATCTTGGGCCACCTTTATGGATTGCCTTAATTGGTTCTTTCCAGTTTCCCGTAAAATCTCCTACCAAATATACGTCTTCCCCCTGTATCAGAAGACAAAGTTACAAGATACATATTGTACAAAGATAGATCTATTGACATGGGTTCATTGCATTATCAGTTCTAAGCAATAAAGTCCTCTGTTCATATAAAGCTGGCACTAATCTTCGCACCTCATGTCCACTCCAAACAAAGGTGACAGCATGGGTTGAAGGTCCGTCATGACTACCACTTTCAACCATAGCTATGAGATCCCATGTTGCCCAGGCAATTGCTGGCCTGCATTTGTAAGCTTTTTAAATGCTTGCTAAAGTATTAAAGTACCAAAAGTAGGTTGGCATATGCATCACTTTTTTTATCCTTAATAGCACCCACCACCCACCCCCAACCAAAAAAATAGAAAGGAAAAGAAAAAACATACACACACACAGCTGAAAAGTTTTTCCAGTTAGACTTGGACCAAAGCATGCACAAGAATACTAATTTCAAGAAAAATTGTATGTAAAAACCTGTCAGGCTTGCATGAATGCAACCCAGTGACGAAATTAAAAGCTGCATGAAGAGAAGTATCTGTCATCCAATGCAGGTATGCAATCACACAAGCAGGCGACCGATCAAATCCAGATGTGCAAGTGACATATACGCGATGGTTCTTTTTTAGTAAACGTAGCAGAAGACCCACACAGAATGGGAGTTTCTTTCTCATGTCAAACGAATCTGAGTCCCTGAAAGACAATTTTTGTTAAAGATTTCAGCAAGTATGAGGGAATTATTCACAGTAACCATCAATCCTAAAAGTATATTAAATTGCAATTTTTGAAGTATTAAGTAAAAAAGATAAATTAAAATAGCAAGTGGAAGAAAGACAGTATAGAACAATGTGGTTCTTCCTCAGAAATAAGAACTCACTTTACCTTATGGGGTAATTGATCATAAGGATATTGAACTTTTGGCATGCCTCGTTGATTGATTCTGAATTAATCCCCCAATTTGCCGCTTCAATATTACTTTGGAAATTCAGCACAGCAGTGACTCCCTGGAGCAGATATTGCAGAATGTCTCAAGTGAGCACTTTGAACAAGAAGAACTAAACGCATCAATGAAATTCTTAGAGGGACAATGAACCAGACAAAATAATCAGAAAAATTCTGTTTTCTTGTAAGCCAAAATATATTTTGGTTGAAAGGTCAACAAACACTAAATATGATTATTATTGTCAATTTTACTTATCGATTCATGATAAAAATAAAAAATAAAAAAAAGATGATGATTATCTGCTGAGGCCTGAGAGGGCTGCAATCGTAATCCGATGGTGTGTTTGAAGTCTATATTTCACATACTGATTTGTCTTTAGCAGACTTCAAGTAAATAATAAGAATAAGACTAGCCACATAGATACTTATAACAATTGCACTGTTTCATCTAACCATTCCTTGAACATAATGCAGAAAAACAATGGAAGACAAAATGTCAAAAATTCTTAAATGACATTTGATATACAAGCTCTATGCAGGTGATAGCAAAACTACGGGAATGAAAAATTGCAAAATCCAGTGGTAGCAATTAAGATGAAGGGATGAAAACTCTCACCGCATTGTTAGACAAAATTTCTACATCTTCTTCTGTTTGAATACATGATCCGACATAGATTTGCTCCGTGATCTATCAGAATAAAGTAAAAGCATCAATTAGAAAGAGGTAAGTATCTCTGAAGAAGCTACCTAGAACCACTAATTTTGTGAAAGAATCTTTCACGACAGAAGCATGCTAAGTTGTTAAAGACCCAGAACTTACTAAATATAGGCACATTTGGTCTAGTTATCCTCTCATTGACTGAAATAAGATGCAGGTTATGTCTGATCGAAAGCATATGTTTGTTGGTGGGATAAAAATAATTCTAACATACAACAAATTACTTTTAGAACCAACATTATATATTTGACGAGAGGATTTTTCTGACAAAGTTTCAGATAAAGCTAAAATATGATTTGGATGCAAAAACACATCTACACGACACTATACAAGTTCTACCTTTGCACATCCATGGCTTGCTTTCTTTCCCAAAAGTATGTAATTATGAAAAAAGAAGTTCCTAAAATCAATAGACCGACGAATCTGTACATCAAAACTAACATGGAGCTAATTCTCTGTTCAAAAAGCTCTCCTAAATTCTAGCTAGTTTATCTTTTTTTTTTTAATCTATCCACAATTACATGATATTACTTAAATAAAATAGGACTATAAACAATGACAGCACAAAAGCACACCTTACTATAGCGCATACCAAGAGAATGATTATAGTACAGCTCCCCCTTTGAACGATCCAATGCCTTCACATACTCTTCCAGTGGGAAGCTCCCATGTGCCCATTCAGCATCTTCAGGCCCTTCCTCTGTAAAAATGGAAACCAGAGGACTAAAAGGTAGGGCAGGGGTGTTCTTAACTGTCTGAGGCTGCCCATTCACGTTCTGATCACTCAAATGCTTCCATCCTTGTGTAGTTAAATACTTTGGGCAAAATATTACAAACCCAGAATTTCCACTGCTGCGCAGATTCGATGCCTGTATACTTTTATTCCAAGTGGCAACAGGAACACGGCCACGATTAAATAAAATATCAAGATCATTCATTAGATAAAGTTGATGGATTGGAAAAGGGGAGAAGGGTCGCTCGAGTACAAGACTGCAAGAACCCAATTTCTCTTTCGTAAAACTCCTGCATATAACCATCGTAGCATATGAAGTAAATGGTACAACAACAAAAAAGATGCCAATAAAAATAATATTAACTTGTGTAAAGTCAATTTGGTTTAGTGTTTTATTTTCTAATAAGAAAATGCCCCATACTCTGTATCACCGAAGTCCTTGATTTCAATAAGCTTCCCACCAGAAGATTCACTCGCCTTCTTCAAAGTATCACCCACCATTATTATTCTAGATTTCTCAGCATTCCCCTGCATATATAATCACTTTCGAAAATCAATTTACCGGTGAAAATCCACATTAACAAGTTGTCCATCGCTCGTCAATCAGTCTTAATAGAATCACGATCAGTAAACAATACTAACTTAATATTCTTTCTACCCCTAAAATTGATGATCCTTTTGCTATACTACTCAATGTACTTTCCAATAGTATTATCTTACCACATTAACTAAATTGTTAGTATACAAATTAACTAAATGCTCATCTGCTGCACTGAAAGAACACTGAATTCAATTATATCCAGGTATGAAAAGATAAAAGGAATATTACTATTACCCCTTTTTGAAGAGCATGCACAAAAACTTTTCCATCAAGAGAAAGAGCGAAACGGATACCGAGTGGTTTCTCCAGCGTCACCAAATACTCGTTCAAATTCATCTTAAAATTTGTGGACGACATCGCCGCAAAAACCCTAAAACTCCCACTACTCTTACTTTCCGCATTTCCATAATTCAAACTCAAAATTCTTCCCCAAAATGAAGACCGAATTGCAAAACTGTTGTTACGCAGCTTATTCTCAACAACCGAACATAAACCGACGTTGAACGCCGAATACTCGAAACCTCTGCAATTGGACAACTGCAGAGAACACATTTGGAGTAGCCTCTGCTCAATTCTCACCAATCAATTGCGAGTTAGAATCAATTCTGTACAGTATGAACATATATACACGTGAATTATACGTATATACGTATGTGTGTTTTCTGATCGTACAGTGGGATTCGAGCAGTTTGAAATGAATGTGAATGGGGTGAGTGGTGAGTGGTGACTGGTGAGTGATGGGATAAATGAGGAAGAGGCGCCAGAGAGCGGGGAAAATCCACGTGATATCCAAACAGATCTTTATTTTCTCCCACATGGATTTTTGTACTTTTTTCTTGGACTTTTTCACACACGGCCAAAATATCTTTTGAACCATTGAAAATTATAAATTTATTTTGATGGCGTTTGGACAGGACTGGAATTTGTCATTGAACCAGTTCATATGTTCTATTGTGGCCAAAAGCCCAAAACAATTTTCTTTACAAAAGTGTAAACTGTAAAGTAGGGCTTGTCAATGGGGCATGTAATATAATAATGTGAGTCCGATTCGAATACGGTCCGATAAAAATTCGATGAATCTGTCCTGATTAATTATAAATATACGTAATTTAAAAACATGTGGAGTATGTATGGATTTATGTCAATTTGATCCGTTAAAGATGTGTATTCGCTAATATATATATAAAAAAATTATAAATATGATGTCTTATTAAGATAAGTTACATTAATAATAATTTGTAATCAGTTTAAGAAGATAATAATTCGTTCCTAACGTTAACAAACTTTTTTTAGAAAAAATAATGGTGTGAATTTTGAAAGTATAATTGTAATTGAATCCGAAAAAGATCTAATATCCGATTGAATGCGAACAAGATATAATGGACTTGAGGAATTTAGATTCGAACAAGATATGAATATAACCCCAAGCCAATTTGACATAAATGAATCCATATATGGATCATGCCTGATCCGAACCTAATCCAACACAATTACAGCCCTATTGTAAAGTAGCATATCACGAGTAAGAATAACCCAGATGAGATGTTCTTTTGGACCAAAAAGGTTTTAAAAAGAAGAAAGGTTAAAATCCAAGGATGGTTTTTAGTCCTTGGACTGAAAAATAGGTGTGACATGATCTAAATGGGATATAATTATACCAGGCCAGATGTTTGGGTCAATAAAACTGACTTGTCTTGAACTTTAGATTATGATATCCATGCATCATCTTTTCACAATGCCTAAATATATAGGAAAGTAAGTATGAGGCTATTTTGAACAAAGAAAGGGATATGGATTGGGCAATTAGAGAGCCGATTGATGAGATTAGAAGATTTTGGACGACTTCGCCAAAATGGAAATTCAATTTCATCCCCCATGCCTCAAATTGTGCGGCCCATAACCTTGCCGCTTGGGCCTTTTTGTCTAATGTTTGGGATAAACTTTCTTTAGATTCTATTCCTTTATGTTGTTTTTGCGACGGGGGTTTCCCGATTGTTGATGTTGTACCGAACCTTTCCTTTTATTATTAATAATAGTATGTTTGTTTTAATCAAAAAAAAAAAGTATAATAAATTTAAAATTAGTACAAGATTGTATTTGAATTTGATGTATTTTAAAAAAAAAAATTGAATTTAAGAGAGCTCTAATAAAATCGAACACTACTAGAAAAAATAAAAATTCCCACCGAAAAATTCCAACCGAACAAAAATCGGTGGGAATTTCAGTGAATTCCGACCGAAAATGATGTCGGTGGGAATTTTTTGTAAGAATTCCGACCAATTTTAAATCGGTGGGAATTAACAGGACAAAAATCGGTCGGAATATTAAAAAAAAAAATAGAAAATGCAAAATTCCCACCGATAATTTTTTCATATTAAAAAAATTAAAAAAAATAATAAGTGCTATATTCCCACCGATTTCTAATTTTTTCAAATTAAAAAAATAAAATAAAAAATAATTCAAATCGGTGGGAATTTTTTCAAATTAAAAAAATAAAAAAAAATAATTCCCACCGATTTGAAAATCGGTGGGAATTTTTTCAAATATTCCCACCGATTCAAAATCGGTGGGAATAATGTTTCTAAAAAAACTGAAAAAATTCCCACCGATTTTCAAATCGGTGGGAATTTTTATAAATAAAAAAAACTGAAAAAAATTCCCACCGATTTTCAAATTGGTGGGAATTTTTATAAATAAAAAAAACTGAAAAAAATTCCCACCGATTTGAAAATCGGTGGGAATTTTTATAAATATCAATTATTCTAAAAAAATAAAATTCCCACCAACTGAAAAAAATTCCCACGCTCCACCACCACCCTCCAACTCCCTCCCGTCTTCTTCCGGCCACCATCACCGTTCAATCTTCCGACCGACCACCACCACCGTCGTTGCAGCACTTCCGGTTGACCACCTCCTTTCTCCCTTCTTCTTCTTCCTCTTCTTCTTCTTCAAGGTATATATATACTATTTTGATTTATTAGTAGTATAAATTGTTGAGTGTTATAGATTTAAATTTTGTTAGTAGAAATTATTAGATTTTGTTGTTATAGTGTGTTTAAAATTAGTATAAATTATTAGATTTTGTTATTATAGTGTGTTTAAAATTAGTATAAATTATTAGATTTTGTTATTATAGAGTGTTTGAAATTAGTATAAATTGTTAGTAGAAATTTTTAGATTTTGTTATTAATTATATTGTGTTTGAAATTGTTGAGTGTGCTTGAAAATTGAATTAGATTTTGGTATTAATGTGGGGTTGAATTATAATTTAGGGCTTTTAGTGGGAAAATTTTGTATTGAATTATATTTTAAAAAATTCCGACCGATTTTTCCACAGATTTAAAATCGGTCGGAATAATTCCCACCGATTTAAATCGGTGGGAATTTCGGTCGGAATTTGATTCGGTCGGAATCCGATTCCGACCCGTTTTTTTTCAACCAATTTTTGCCGTTGGAATTTCGGTGGGAATATTGAATTTCCGACCGATTTTTCCCAAAATCGGTGGGAATTTTCTATTTTTCTAGTAGTGGAACATATGATACAAGTCTAGGTTAAAGATATTATGTTAAAAGATAATAAACGATACATATTGTTAAAGATTCATTTGATGTGTATGACAAATCGATTACCGGAGGGCCTATTTTGTTGGGTTATGGCCCGGTCCCGTGAAACTAAGCCATAACTCTTCTAAATGGAGGTTGGCAAAACACATGAAACTCATCACAAACTTATTCAGAAACCTACATTGCAAACTCTTGAAACTTATAAAACTTTGATTTGACATACCAACTATTTTTCCCCTCAAACTCTATAAAAAAGACATTGATTTGATACCTATCACCTTCTTTTTTCCACAAGCCCCAACATCCAAACTCAATCCAAGTGGGGTTTGAGTCTTTTCAAAACCACAATACCCAACATCCAAAATCTAACAAAATTGGGTTTCAAAGGTTTCACCGAAACCATTGTTTTGAGACCGAGATCCGTGAAACCGAGCCAAAATCCTTCCTAATAGGCCCGAAAACTTCGGGAAGATCAACGCAATCACCCCTTATTTTGGACCAATAGTTTTATTTTTTCCTTTAAAATTCCGGATGAAAATTTTGGTGGTTTTATACTATTGTTATTGATGGACAAAATTATCCACACGTGCTACGCACAAGTGCTGGGGGATTAACAGATCTGCCGACAAGAATCATAAACCAAACACGTAATTAACCAGCAAACTTCCTTAAAACCATGAATTTGGGTGAGCATTAAAAGCAATTTTTTCCCCTGTCGGCACTAATAATCATGATTAAATTCATAATGTCGAGCAAATAGTGAATCCACTTAACATAAATGTTACATTGTGCTAGCTCCGATTTCAACATTGTGTCAAATTCAATGAACATCGTAACACCTATGCCATAATCACTGTTTTCCCACTTTCTTCCTTATTTGGAAAGAATATCAAGTACATGCATTTTCAATGTAATTTACTCCTTTTGTCTCAATATTTTTGCTCCTTTTATTTTCAGCATATAGTTTTTAAGAGTTTAAAAAGTAAATCTTCTAGATATTCTACATTTTTGTCCTCAAAAATAGTGGTTGAGAAATAGTAGTGTCAATTCTAGAATTTTTTATTTAAGGAAACATGATAATATTTTGAGACATCATAAAAAAGAATATAAAAGCAACAATAATGGGACAGGGGAATATATATATATAAAGGCTACAACTATGGATTAAATCTTTTGTATATTTCCATCAAAAACGAAAAAATATGTTATTTCTAACTCAAAAATATGGAAAGTCAATTTAGTGGTAACTTTTATAATTTTTTACTATTTGGATTGTTTTTCTAATTTTCCTATATATGAAACCTTCACTTTTTTCTTTTCAATCTTCTACATTTTCAAGGTTGCAAATAATGATTTTAGTTTAATGTTTACTTAATAATAATTGATAAAATAGTTGTATACTGGTATACTGCTATAAATGTTATAAGAATATCTTAAATTTGAGGTCTCCATGTTTCAATGTAATATTGCCAACTGAAAAATAATAAGCAAGTTGGATAAAGGAAACTTATACTATAATTATATAGACAATTCAATCTATATATTCCCATGATTTCTCATACATTTCTCTATAAAAAAATTAATGAATTTTTTAATTAATCTATAATCCAGGCTTACAGGGTCAATCAAAATTGTGGAGGTTCAACAAAAAGTGGAGCACTACCAAGATATTTCAATAATAATAATGATAACTTATAATTCAACCCCAATTTATCAATAATACTTTTTAAGCATGGAGCATTAAAAGATAGTATTTGATTTTATAACATTCAGAAAAGACTTATGTCTCTTCATTAGATGCCAAATATCCACAAATTCAACTAAAATCCTATAAATAATAAATAAAACCTTGCCTGTCCAAAAAAGGAGATGAACAGGACCACAGGTATGGGGTTATGTTTGAGGTAGTTACAAAACAGTACTGCTTATCTCTATGATATACTCGAACCACCAATTTCATGAAATGTACTAACAAACCTTATTAATTATGATGCACCACCTGCATTAATTAAATACTAGAATTAAAATATTCCATTGTGAGTGGTAGATATACTTAATCAACCTACTTAAAATGAATCAAAATAAATTATGTATGAATCAATGTATTCCAATCAAGGTGAAGCATCACAATCTACAACATAAATAATTTTGTCAAGGAAAATAATTCATCCAAAACATGCTTAATTATTTTTAACAGAAATATGCCCTATCATCAATTCGGCCTATATCTTTAAGATTCAATTAAAAAATATATATATATATATATATAGGATTTCGACTTTAGGCTGAGATTTATTTCCATTTTTAATTATTATTTCAAAATAAATTGTTGTGATTTAGGTTGTTTGGATTTTTAGAAAATTAAACCAATAACATTTTCAGTTCTTTTATAATTGTATCATCTCTTCAGATTTATGTCACCCTTTTAACACATTTTCAAATGCATGATTTTTTTTATTAATTATAAGAAACAAATGCATAGTGAAGTCTCTGAAAAACTAATCCACCAAAATTTCTAAAACATTTATCGGGATACCCAAACAAACAGGCCTTTAGTAGAGAAATTGTATCATAATTACATTTAGAGATGTAAACGAGTCGAAGTATAGAACGACACATTGTTCAAGTTTTATTTGATTTTTATATCTAGCTTGAACATGTATTTGAGCCAAGTATCAAGTAGTTTGATATTTTTAAATATATTTTTTTTATTTTTTTAGCTTATCAAGTCGAACTTCAAAAGTTATCAATTGATAAATTTTGTTCAAGCTTGTTTGATTTGCATATCAAATCGAACTCAAACAAAATTATATCGAACGACTTTGAGCCGAGTGTCGATTTTCAGCCCTAATTACCTTAAGTTATATACGCACATCCGAATTTAATGAAGTAGCTAGGGTGGGTGGGGGATCTTAATCCGTTCAATAATGAAACACTAATTTACAAAATAGTATTCATTAAAACTTTGACATAATAATTAAAAGAATAAAAGAAAATCAAACCCCTAGAATCCATTTTATAATCTGAAATAAATGCAATAATGAGAAAATATTCTCTTATACAACTCTCTCTGTCCCAAATTATCTGTCGTTTTACATGTTTTCGCATATATTAAGGTATCTAATAAATAGCATCAATTTTAGAAGAAAAATAAATAAATTATATACCTAAAATACCCTTATTATCTATTTATCTCAGCATTAACTATTTATATGTTATTCAAGTTTTACACCCTCTCTCTTAAGGGCAAAATAGAAAAATATATAATTAATATTATATTGAAATTCTAAATCGACAAATAATTTGGGACAAAAAAAATTCTCTAACATATTGTTGCTGCCAGAACAACTTTTTTATTATGAGATTTACCCTTCACCTTTCTTAAAGATAATTTAATTATGGAATGGAAATCTCTTCTGGAAAACACATAGCAACCAACATCTTCTTACCGTTTGTTTCATCTACACCACCAAAATCAAGCAAATATTTCTTCTCTTCTTTTACATAATATCCCGAATGGTAAATCATCTTTTAAAATTTGTTACCATGATTTAATTTGAAATGTTTTTTTTATTTTATTTTATAATTATCTTGTAGTGTAGCAGAAAATGTTGAAGAAATTTAATGGTGATTTTTTTAAAAAAAATTGGAAATTGCTACTCTAATTAACCATTTTGATGGCATCGGTTAGGACGAGAAAAATCAAAATTTCTTGTCGGCAGAATGGTGGGAACCAAGCAGGTGAAATTTGAAATCCGTTCATGTTGATGAACTCGAATTATTTGCTTATTGCTATCAAATATCAATTTGAAATAATTTTTCATAATGATAGATGCATTTAAGAAATTAAATAAAAGAACATAGATGATGGCAGTGGGTGGATGAAAGAGATAGAAACAAGTTCTTTCCGGCGAAGCCATGAAAGGAATGCGAAGAGATATGTAATTACTTACCTTTTCGTTTTAATTAGTTGCTATAATTAATGTGAAGGGTAAAACAGTCATAATGAAAAAGTTACTTTGACAGACAACAACAATTATATGCTCTGACAATATCGCTAGCCATTTATGGCTAGTGATATTATCAGAGTACGAATTGTTGCTGCCAGAGCAATAATTTATAATTTCCTGAATTGCCCCTCTTTATTTCCAAATCACTTTACAGTTTACATAAATGCAGGTCTTAATTATATAAAGTCAATTCTTCTCTCTTAATTAACACTTAAACAACTTTTCTCTCTATGTATTTATTTTTTATTTTTGAAAATCTTTCGAAAATATTAGGAAAAATTGTAAATAAATTATTAAATTAAAAAAAATTAGAGAGTCTTAAGACAAATAAAAAGTTTCGTAATTGCACATTATTTATGTTTTCATTGATTTTAAAAACAGAAACAAAAATCGATATTTTCAACAAAAAAGGGATGAATTTTTTTGATCCATTGTTGCATCAATTTCATTGACAAAAAATAATTATTTCATTTATTAAATAGAATATGTTTATTCGAAAGAGAATCCTATTCAATAATCAATTTATCCAGTAATATTAAGAAAACAATTATGTATCATTTTCGGAAGACCCATTAAAATTAAATAGTCTCTCTATACGAAGCAATTTGTTGATATGCTTGAGTTTTTTACAAGCCTTTTTACATGATTTTTTTTTTTTTAGTTTATTCAGTGGAAACTTTATAAATGAATAATATTATATTAGGTTGTTCTTTAATTTTTTTTACTTTGGTCTACATATTTGGATTTTATTTACTGTAACATAGGGCAAAATGAAAAGTTGTAAATATATAAATCAAGAGAAGACTTAAAGACCTAGAAAATAATTGATGTATAATTAGATTTAAAGTTTTTGCTTGATAAAAATATAAAGAAAATTGACCTGCATTGAAGTGAGAGAAAACTAAGTGGAATCACTGGAATATATAGTTTCCATCAATGTTTTGGAAATTGACAAAGTTTGATTTTATTGCTCTTAATAAAGAGGGTAATTCAGAAAATAACAAATTATTGCTCTGACATCAACAATTTGTGTTCTGACAATATCGCTAGCCAGGCTTTAACATTTTCCTTTCATTAGAGTACAGTTGTCCCATAAAAAAGACATTCACACGCAAATAATGCCTCGAAACAATGGCAGATTTCTTTGGAAATTAAGCATTGCATTTACACTTCAACACCGACCCATTTGCGAAGAAATTACCACTTAAAGCCTTAATTGTTGTCACTCCTTAATAATTGCACATGATTATGGATCCTAAACAAAAATATAATAGAATATATAGTAGTGTTAAAAAACATATATGATTACTCATACTAACAGATGATTGATCTAGTAGAAGGGACTAGTTATTACAAAGTAGCGGACTCATGTTTGAATTCTTATTGGAGAAGTACCATTTAATGTGTCAAATTCGCATTGAAAAACCAAATAATATATATATATATATATATATATATATATATATATATATATATATATATATATATATATATATATATATGATTACTCGTGAAATGCACCAAATCCATGTGTTAACTATTAAAGATAAACATATACAAAACAGTCCTATATAATTTTTACTGCATAAAATATCTTTGTATCTTATTGTAATTTATATACTAATTTAGTCACAATCTTAAATTGGTTAAATATTCAAATAACCTCACCCATAAATGATAGTAGGATTTTGTAAATTAATTCTACCCATACAATTAATGCACTCATTCATGTTTCTTGCATTCTATCAAACGTACAAAAAATTAAAGAAACAACTAAGATATATTTACAATTGTTATTAAAAGGAAAAATAATTAAAATAAATAAGAAGGAAAAACAATTCCCATTGACGTACCGACCTACAAACCGAAGGTACAACACAATCTTCACAGCTTCTAGAAGTGCGGGAAACTTTTACCCAGGCCATTAGCATTAACAAAAAAGCCTACAAGGTCCTGCCTATACGGTAGATACGATTTCTTTTTTTTCTCTTCCCTTACCGCTCTATTGCGTACATACAAAGCTTCGTGCGCCGACGGCGAACCCGAACCGCCACTGCCGCCGACGGCGAAGCCTTTCCCCTTCGCTATTTTTCTCGGAGCTTCGATTAATTTCTCCGGGACTTTCTCTTCCCTGTGCTTCGGTGTTAAAAAGACGAAACTGTCCTTCCCATCGCTATTGCTCCTCCGTAACAAATCCCTAAATTTCCACCTCTTTGAAACCGATCCAGTCGATTTACTCTTCTTACATATGCTAGGCGACGGCGTCGTTTCAACCGCCTTCGGCCGCCAAACGCAGTACGTACCGGCCGGAACGTTATCCAATTCGTCGGCTTCCGATGACGAACACGACGGCGGATCATCACGCTCGTCTTCCATAAATAATTTACTCAACGGAATCGTGATACTCGGTTCCGGTTGCTTTTCTCCGCCGCCGCCGTTATTAAGCAAAATATCTTGGTTGAATACGGGGTAAACAGGTCCGGTGTCCCGGCCGTAGAACGTTTCCTCTTTATCCTCACGCACTACGGAGAACTCGAAATCTTCATCGTCGTTGTTGTTTTCGTCCTCCTCGGGGGCAATTTTTATGGCGATTTCAGCTAGTTTATCGGATGAGTAACAATTGAAGCTGGGGCACACGCATAAATCATCTTCACTGTTATTCATTGAAATTCTGTTATCTGTGTATGAATTCATTAGTTGTTGAAGAAATTAAGAAAGATTTTGGAGAGAAAGGAGGAGGCATATGAGGGGTTTGGTTGAAGGGGTTTATTTATGTGAAGTTCTGGACTTCTAGAAGTAATTATGAGGAATCTCAAAAGAAAAAGATTAAAGAAACTTAATTATGTGGTTACTCGTTTTTATCTTTTTTTTTTTTTTTTTTTTTTGGTAATTACAGTTAACCCTTATGTATGGCCTAATTACAAAAAATTCCCAATACAAAAATTTTACTTAGGTTTGTTACCTTCTTACAATTAACCTCGTCCCTAAAATATTCTAAATTTGTCATTTAGGGTGTAATTTATAATGTTTATATACCTTATAAATTTTAAAATTTGGGTGCTAATCGTTATATCTTACAAAATAATAAAAATGGTAATCATATATTTACTACTAAAATAATTTATAATGTCCCATCAATTTCAATAAATATTTTAATTTTTTACTTATTTATAATTTCTATAATAACAAATTAAATAAAATTTTAATAATAAAATTTATAAATATGAACTTATATTTACACTAATTAAATAAATAAATAATATGTTTATTGCATTAATAAATATTGAATTTATAGTACAATATAAACTTTATTAAATTGAAATATTTGATTTATAAAATAATATAGTTTATGAAATTTACTAATATAGAAAATAAATCCATTTGACTAAAAATGTAAACAATTTGTTCATATTTATAAAATATTATTATTAAAATTATTTAAATTATTGTTATACAATTTAATATGAAAATAAATATGTATTTTTTTTTTTGAAATATTATTGAAAGTTATGGGCAATTATAAATTTTATCAATTATTTTGGTAGTAAGTATATAATTATCACTTTTATAATTTATATGATATAACAATTAACTTCCAAATTTTAACATTTATAAGATATTAAACATTACAAATAACACTTAGGAGCAAAATTGGAAAATTTTAGGGGCAAGGGATTAATTGTAAGAATGTGACAAATATGAGGAGGATTTTGTATTATCCAATACGTGAGGAAGATTTTATTAATTTGACCTTACCTCAGGGGTATCCGTAATTTACCCTTTTTTCACATGAATTATATGCAAATTTGTATTAATATTCTTTTCCTAAAAATATTAACATGGTGTTATTTTATTTTACTCACTATAAATTTTTTCTTTGAGCAGCGTACTCACTATAAATTAGAGTACTTATCTTATATTTCTTCTATAGGTTAAGAAAATTACCTATAATGACTGTTGCTTTCTGCATCTTCAAACAAATTCTCTATATATGTTGATTTTATTCTCTGTGATACTATAAATTCACAAAGTGATTATAAATTTTAACTTTTTCAATTCTTTAATTATATTTAAAATGTAAGGTAAAACCAAAATAAAGTCAAATTATAAGGAGGACATGTAAACATATATTCATGTTTGAAATTCCGCTAGGAGATGTTGTCACATAATAAGCTTAACATGTTTCGAAATGGATTAAAGTGAAATTTAGAACATGAATATATTTTTAAGAAAAAAGAAATATTTCTTGTACCTTTTTTTTTTTATTGTTTTATTGCCCAAAATACTACTATAAAAGAAATCTAGGTATTTTAATAGTATTCAAACCTAATCAAATTGAAGTCAAAATTTAAAGTTTACCGATAATTACCTAATTCCGATTATTTTTTAAACTACTAATAATTTGCCAAAATGATTTATTACAAAATAGAGAAGAGGAGAGATGGGTGACGGCGTCATTGATGAGGTTTGGTGGTTAGGTTGATTTGCTTGGGTCACACGACTGAAGCGGTCAGCTCACACGTGGGCTTCCAGAACTAAATGCTAGTTAGGACCCTCCTCCAAGCCACTTAAATAAATAATGTGCTCATTTTACTGGGAAAAATACACGAAATTATTCTGTATTATACGAAATTTGCATTAAATTACTCTATTTTTTTTCATCAAATTCCCTTGTACTTTCAAAAGCTCTGCATAAAACACTCAATCTCTATTAGTTACTAACATCGTTATATTTTAATTGAATCACCTAAACTACTCCTATATATATTTAAATATTTAAAAGTACAAGGGAATTTTTTTTCAAACATTCAAAAGTACAAATGAGTTTTAAACAAACATTAATAAAATACAAGAGAGTTTTGTGCAAACTTTCAAAAATAGAAGGGAGTTTTGCACAAACATTCAAAAGTACAAGGAAATTTTACGCAATCAAAATTATGTAAAAATTAACGTGTTAGTAATTAACTAACTATAGCAAACACTTAGGAAGCTGTAGAATTTCGATAAATGATATAAAACGAAAACACAACTTCATATTCGATACATTAAAATAAGTGCCAATAAGGGGGGTTCATACTTTAGCAAAACTTGCTATAGATATGACAATATTGTACTCCTTAGCTATGTTTTGAGTATTGAAAACTTTGAAATTCCTTCAATCTAATTTCGGTTTTTTAAAAAAAAAATATATATAATCCATCACCAGTAGAAATTTATACGAATTGGGTCAAGCCGAACCCAAACCCATGAATCATAACCCATATTACCGCCGTTAGTTAGAATTGCACTATTATATATGGTGTAATGTTGCCATGTATTTCAAAGTAGAGAGTTGTAATTGATTACTCCTCCTGTGCCACTAAATTGAAACTATAAAAATTAAATTCCAACTACCTTCGGCCAACTTTGTGCATCATGTAGTACTTTGCTTACAACAGAAAAGTTGAAAAAGATTATATAGAAATCTTTGTTCAGCTAAACCAAGATTAGTCACACTATCCGCTAAAATGATGGTATATTAATAACCAAGGGCGGATCTAAATTTTCTGGAATATATACTTGTATTGATTAGACTGTTTAATAAAACTTGTAGTGGTCAATTGGTAGTGCTCTTAAAAAGTCTTCTTGAGGTTTGGAGTTCAAACCCTTGATGAACCATTTTGTTTTGTTCTTTTATTTTTTTGACTTTCTCAATATTATTTTAAATAAATTATGTTTTCTTTCAAAATAATTCCTCAATAATATTTTCAATATTTTATGTACAAAAAAAATTCCTTCTCAATAATATTTCAATGTGCTATGTGCTTTTAGTAATTTCTTTCTTCGTAATAATATTTCGATATTATGTGTTTTTTAATTTTTTCCTTAATAATAATTATAAAAACAATATGAACTATCATTGTTTTTGTTGTTCGATTTTATTTTTTCTTTATTCAATGTACTTAGTTGAATAAAAAATTCTCAACAATTTTAAAAGAATATAATTTTTTATTTTCTTTATAATACGGTTTTCTCGTCATAACAAGGTATCATATAATATAACAAATATACCTTGTAGGGTTCATTTTGGCCAAAATTCATCTCCTATTTTTGTATCTCGTGATATATTTTATCGTGAATAAATTTAAGTTTGACTGTTTGATTGATTTTGTTTTCATATAATTTAGCCCCCCCTGCCTAAAATTCCTGGATCCGCCCCTGTTAATAACTCATAAAATTAATATATTGTAGAAAAAATGTAAATACAGTACGCATATTATATTTTATGTTATAATTCCATGGATTTACATTAAAAATCAACATTTCATAGAAAAAAGATAAGCATAGGATATCGATGCACGTAAGACATTTTCATTTGACTCGTGATTAAGTTTTAATTTTATATATTTTTTAACAAGATACTGTTTAATTCAAGTAATTATATGTATTTCTTAATATATTTCATGTCACAAATATGAATAACCCTAATAGTTGAGAACTTGGAACTCTAATTTAGGAAATAAAAGTCCTAAAATATGACATATTAATTTTGTATATCACTTAATAATTGGAGTAATGATATTTAATTATTTGAATTGACCTGCAGGATGATCGATACTGCCGAAGGCCAAAAGGGCCGCCTTCCAGAAAAAAGTTGGGCAGATTGAATTACTCTCAATTATGTAAATCGTAACCAAATCCTATCCAAATATACTGAATTTAATTATGTGCATATGAAAGTCAGAAGACCTTCTAGACGGTCAAGAACTAAATTTAAGACAAAAAATTAATTAACGACAGCACATCTATGATAATTTATAGAAAATCAATGAAAACAAAATTACCTTTCATGAAATAGTTATTTTTAAAATTATTCACATTATAATTTATTTAGGAAAACTCTTGCTCAAATCATGTTCGATCACACCCATTCAATAACAAAACATGTACATGTATTACAGATGTCTTATAATTAAATTAAAAATTCTTATTATCTTTTGAAAATTTCATTATCCGTGTAAGAATTAGGATTCGTCTGTAAAAATACGGTGTGATGGTCCGATCAAGGCTTCACTTTGGGATCAAAATATCCATCGAGTACTCTATATCCATTAACACTTGAACTTCAAACAAAACCTCAAAAAATGGGAGGAGCTTGATGGTAAGGCTTAAACACAAAATTTTACTTCAAAATTTGATTGGTTCGAGTTTATAATATTTCATCACAATAGCAAAAAAGATAGTTCAGATTTAAACGAGTTCAATCCCAATTATTAAAAAAATTATGTTAACTAACTATGTGAAAGAAAATGGGGAGTGTCAACATCTGAATAAACAGAGGCCTTAGCTTGCGTGGTTAATTAAAATGAATGGAGTTAATGTCAATATTACCCCTTGATATGCATAATATTCAATTTACCTCCCTTTGATTTGAATAATACAATTTATCCGCTTATAAAAGTTTCACACTGTCTCCCTGACATTTTTAAACTTAAAAAAATGAAAAACGAGTTGATAAGGCTACCCCGCTTATATACTATATTTTGACTCAATCAACTTATATAAATATGGCACTTATACCCCATATGTTATTATAAATGTGGCACTTTACCCTCTAAGGGTACTCTTGTCTTATTACGTAAAATTTTGGTGAAAGAGATAAATTGTTTTTTTTTATAGAGACTAAAATGCTTTTTTTTAAATTATAATAAGATAAACTGAACATTATTCATATTACGGGGTTAACATTAACCCCAAGTAATATAATTACAAAGTTATTTATTTGTTCGACAAGCAATGGAATAAACCAAATAATAATAACACCAAGTAATTGTTATAGTTTCTTTCATTATAATCTCATGAAGTGACAAAATAATTAAAGATGGATGTCATATTTTCTCTAATATATATTTTCTTCTAGTTTAATACGTATTAATGTTTGGTTGCTGCTTTTCTATATAATTTAATTGTAATCGAATGGATTTTCATATTGATGCAATTATGTAATTATTGTTTCACTTAAAAAAACCAAATCAAAATAAGAACTTAGGGGTACGTATTCAATAGCTGGCAAAAATAAAATATTGCTAACTACTTAAGAAAAGAAAAGATATATTTTGTTTAACGTACGGGATCATCATCGACGTCGTTAAGGAAAAGATCATACAAATTACGATTGTCTTATCTAATTTTCAGACAATAGGACACATCGAAAGTCAACATGGAAAAATTAAGAACAACTTTCATGGTTCAAAGTATTTTTCTATTAGTAAAAGTACGTACTAAGTGTCACAGTCCATTCCATATACGAATCATTAACTAGTGTACTGTTGTTTAATTAACTAAGCAAACAATAACTGGGGAAGATTAATTATCACAAAAACAATTGATTGGCAGGAGAGATCTCCAAGGTTGCTATGTATTAGGTGATAGTCTATTGTGGTTGGTAAAGTCCAAAAAATAAAAAACAAAGGAAAAAGTGACTAGAAGTACAATCTTATTTGAAATTGACATGAATTAAATAAAAATAATCATTTTCAACTTCTGATTTGGTTGCTGAAAGATGTCCATCTTTGCTATTCATATTCTTGATATTGCAAACTCTAATCAAAATGGTTTATCATTTTTAAAACTTGACATAATCATCAATTTGACCACAATAATGAATAGCCATTGTTTTCTTATTTCTTGCGCTCTTTTTCTTCTCCAACTGATTAAATCACTTATTAAATTCTCACGCTCATTTACCTACTAGTTGAATCTATTGAAATAATATAAAATTTAAAAGTGAAGTGATTTGAAAATATGCACATAGTTTATACGCAATATTCACAAGCCAAATCCAAAGCTTATACTTCATAACACATTCATCTTCAAATTGTACGCTTTATTTTGTTTTTGCTTTTGAAAGTGTTATCTTATTTATAAGTATTAGCATACACCATTTCTTGTGATAGTTACATTCTTGGATTATTAACATATATATATATATATATATATATATATATATATATATATATATATATATACGATTCTCCTCTAACACTGATTTTTTTTATGTATGTTCTTTAATTTTCCTATATATTAATTATATTATATGGTATAATATATAAATTATTAATTAATACATTATACATTTTTTTAAATCAATATATTATAAATAATACCATATAATAAATGTTGCTTCTATATGATTTATAAATAATATATGCGTGGGGGTATTTTTGTGAACTTTTTAAACATGTAATCCATTCTTTATCATTACCAAACATTTAAAAAGGAATTCGATTAATTTCTTTGGTTCAATCTCAAGTGATACCCAAACATTATAATAAAATCATATTTCTGAAAATCGAATTACTTGAAATTAAATACCTTTGAAAAGAAATTCGATTTCTTTGGTACAATCTCAAGTGATACCCAAATACTATAATAAAATTATATTTCTGAAAATCGAATTACTTGAAATTAAATACCTAGAATCAGATTTAATTCCCATCAAACAAACGGATAAGGGAGAGGCTGATATTAAAATTTTAGGATCTTAGTGCACCAAAGTTTATTTACATTTATCCCATATTTGATGACTTTTTCCCCTAGTTTTCTTTTTCAAAGGCCCACCATATAAAGAGGCTTGAAAGCCTAGGGGTGAACACTGGATTTGGGCCTTATTGGAAGTACATATCAAATCCATTTTCACTTCTATGGGTCAAAAGGTAGCCCATCAACATCCCAAATTTCCAATTACCACTACAAATTTTTTGTAGAAAAATGATTGATTTGTTGATAACTGGACTCTCACTTTGAACTAAATGGAGTAGACGAGTGACGACTGTATAGTATATACTAGTGTATAGTTTTTTGTCAGAATAAATTATGGAAAATGAAATCAAGACTATTTAGGGTAATTATCTTATTTCATACGACATTAGCATTTTCAAATGTAAAAAGACAAGATAGCATAATGAAATCGTGGAAGTTGGATATCAATTTGTAGTTTTGTCTCTCAATTTTCAAATTGGCTCATTATGAAATTTTAGGAAGATTGAATTCTTGCGAATTTGGTATGGATTCTTATCATATTTCGATGTTTTCAAAATTAATTTAATGTGAAAATCAAACAAATTAGGTATTGGATGACCAAAAACACATACGTTAGTTTGTCGACGAGGTTTTCAATTTGAGATGAAAGAAGATGACGTGCAAAGAAGAAATTTTTTAAAAAGAGATGAGAGGAAAAAAAACAAATACCAAGTTTTTTTTTTGTCTAAATACTCCACCTCAATAATTTGTTATTTTCCTATTTGATGTTCTGAATATTTCAGATATCTTTATATTATTTTGTCATTTAAATAAGTGGTGGTACATTAATATTATACTCATGTGTTAGATTAATTTTGGAAAACATAATCTTAAATAATAATTTTATTTTGAGATATCTAAGTTAGTGCACAAAAATTGAGAGCTGGAAGTCTTTGACCAATTAAAAATAAAAACTGAAGAAGATGAATTCATATACCACATGACAAGTTGATCATTAATCAGGAGAAACTATAAGAAAAGAAATATGAATCAACAAGGACAATTAAAATAGAGAAATAAAAAAGTATCAATTATCTTCACGTTGATAGTTGACCAATAATTGGTCCCCTCTCATGTGATTCAATCATCTAGCCATCTGTTGTTGGGACTTGGGATTCCTCCCTAAACACCACTTCTTACGTCGTCGTTTTAGTTTAACCCGGTCCACCTTCTCGGGCCTTTTTCTTTTTTCTTTTTGAGAGTATCGGGCCCGTGCTGCGCAGTTTTAAATCTTCCTTTATTTATAATAATAATTTACCAAGTAAAAGAGATATTTATTATTTAAGCTTAATATTTAATAATATAAATTTATTCCCATTTCAGCTGTAAAATTTAACGGCGAAGATTCCACCGCACAACCCGCAGATGAAGCTAATATCTATTGATTCTTTTGACATCGGACTAGTCGAAACAAAAGGTTTTATTAACACAACCGGAGAAGACGTGGTCCGCTAGCCCATGCGATTCCTCTTCTCTCTTGTTAATCCGACAGTAATTTGAATTTCAATTATCGCCTGGAAATTATCCGGCGTCGAAACCCTAGGTCCGTTATCAATAATACCTGTGAAATGAGAATTGCTCGTGGTAAATGATTGTTTATTGAATTTTGGAGATGTTCTAGTCATGAATCTTTTTTGCTGCTGAATTGTATGATTAAGCTGCAGGATTAAGTCCTTTGTCTGGCTTTTTCCCCAATATTGGTGATGAAGCTTTAAGGAGATTGCTATTATGACATGTGCTGTTTTTTGCGTTCTGGATTGATGCTCATGGATATTAGAGATCATGTAATTTGAATTGTTAGGTTGAATGCAATTATGTGATGGAGAAGCATTCAATTTTTATTGGAGCATTATAATTTATTTACTTTTGTTTAATATGGTGTTGAGTTTGGCTTTCATATGATCATGAGTTTATGCATATTTCCGCCGCATCTGTATGGCTGTATCTGCCATGGAATTCTTATAATGGAAGCCTGTGTTGTAATGTTGAAGACAATGTATTTGTGGAATTTGTGTTTGGCTAGTTATCTGTATAATGGTAGTTTCATGGTGGAAACATTGGAAAATATATTGAGGAAATAAATTAGAGGGATCAAACTCAATGCAAGCAAGAATGTGGGGGTGTCGACTGGGCTCTTTTGAGTAAATTTGTAGATTGGATCAAACTGCCATTCCCATGTTCCATTACACTGTGTTTCCTTTTTTCTTAACGTAGATTAAGTGGATATGAAACGATTGAGAATTTATTTCATTTTCCTATACATATCTCCTTTTCAGCCTCAGTAACTTCGTGCCACCTCCTTTAGGCATGTATTAAAAAAACAAAAACTTTAACACTGTGAGTTTGCGAGAGATTAAAGAAATTATGCAATATCAAAGTTATGTTTACAAGCTTCCAGACAACTAAGTTATACTTTATACCGAGTTGAGATATGAAATTCGTTTATTCATATACTTTTTCCATCCTGTGACTAGAGGCTGAATAATGGTGAATTTTGGCGACTGTGAAAAACATATAAATAAAGGGAATGGAATTTGTCAGTATGTAAATCCTCCTAAAATGTGCAAAGCAGAGTACCATAGAAATTCGATGGTTGCAAGCTCTTACTGTAAACATCGGATTTTTAAACAGAAAAGTTACAATTTCAAACTATGAAGTCTGATATACTAATTAAGTTCGTGTTTGTAATCTGAGATGTCTTTCCTGCTTACATATTTCAACTAATAATTGATTTGAAGAGTAACTTTCCTATATATATGCCATTCCTGTTATCAAATCTCAGAATGCATTATATTAACAGTTATTATTTCATCTGGCAGGTATATAATTGCATCAGCATTTCCTAAACAGGACAATTTGGTTCTTTGTGTTTCATTGAACTTCTGGAATTTATAAGACAAGAATTTCGCAAAAGTAGAGATTTTAACCCCCACCCCCATATGGTATTATAGGACTGGATTAATATTCATCATCAATTTTTGAAGTGTTAAAAGTTGAAACACAGTCCTAATTGTCTACAAGCACTGAGGGAGGCCCAGATTGACAGCGTGAGAAAGTCAGTGGATAATTTGCTCTTTCTATATGCTATCTTGGAATCCATGACTGGTGATTGATTTCGTGTTTGAATGGTGTCGAAAATTTTGGGTGTTCTAAATTCAGCATAGGTAGCTACAGCTTTTGTAGATAAGAAAAAATGTTAAATTATTGGAATGAACATCATATTGTTTTGACCCCAGGCTCCTCTGTGTATATCCAATTTATGTATACTAGGACATCAAGGTTTAAAAAAGTTAGCATCATAGTATAAGGAAAACCATGGCACAGGCGTCCGAGAAAAAATTCCCCCTTACTGCTAAAGATTACAAGTTGTATGAAGAAGTTGGAGAAGGTGTCAGTGCAACTGTTTTTAGAGCTCTTTGCGTCCCACTTAATGAGGTAGTTGCGATAAAGGTTCTTGATCTGGAGAAGTGCAATAATGACTTGGTATGTTATATTCGTTTGAAAGTGTTGTTATGAAATGCCTCTTTAGTAAATTTATATTGAGGTGGTAATCTAGAAAACATGTTGCTCCTACGCCAGATGAAACCTTTGATTGTTTAATTTAGCTGCTCCATTTAGATAGTTCTTGTGTGCTAAGCATAAATTATGTGTACAGAACTCAGTTCAAGAGCCAGAGCTTTAAGTCAAATAATGAACTTGTATGTTGTACCAGAAACTTTCTATTGAAAGCTTGAATTAGGAGCCAATGTACCCTTCTTAAACAACATTAATCAGTTCAATTCTCTGACATGGAGTGAGATTTCTTTAGGATGTGTGTAAGGAATATGGGTGAAGACATAATAGGCTGGTGGAGGGTGTATTTTGAAGAATTATTTTGTATCAGTGAAGTGCAATACTATGCATAACTTAAAAAATATCAACTGTGAGTTTTTTTTTTTTTTTTATAATGTAAATAAATTTTCTCTTATCTGTGATTAGATGAGAAAATTGAGATGCATGATGACCTTAAGAATTGTCTTTTTACTCTTATCTGTGAGCGCGTCTGAAGTGTCAGTATGTACAAGCCCACTGTGATACTGGCCCTTGTCTCAATTGTTAAAATCTTAAAATACTTGCTGCTATTTTTTATGGTTTCTTGTTTGACTTTTTTGTGTTGGCTTGTCATATGAAAAGGATGGCATCCGGAGAGAAGTACAGACAATGACTTTGATTGACCATCCAAATCTCTTGCGGGCACACTGCTCCTTCACCACCGGCCATAACCTATGGGTTGTGATGCCATACATGTCTGGAGGTTCTTGCCTTCATATTATGAAATCAGCTTATCCAGAAGGTTTTGAGGAGCCTGTTATTGCTACAGTATTATATGAGGTCCTCAAAGCTCTTGTTTATCTTCATGACCATGGTCACATCCACAGAGACGTGAAGGTACGGGTGTCTCACATGGTTTTCTTATTTGACCTAACTGCTGTTTAGCTCTTTTCTCCGCATTTTTTTTTTTAATTTTGACCTTTTTCTAGTATTCAGACTTCAGTCATGTTATGGTTGCCAATCATCTTATATTTGTTGCTCTAAGAGGACCTCGTAGTATTTTACTTTCTTTAGTAATAATATTTATCCACCTAGACTTGGCCATCTTTTTTATCTCCATATCATCTATGGAGTCTATAACTTTGTCTTGTGTGGTATATGGTTGATGTACATACCTTCTAGCAATGACATTTGACCGTCCTGTAGTAGTTTTGGCTACAACCATATCACCTAACTTCTCTCTTTGTTAAATTTGCAGGCTGGGAACATACTCATTGATTCCAATGGTGCTATTAAATTAGCAGATTTTGGAGTTGCTGCATGCATGTTTGATACTGGTGATCGCCAGCGTTCAAGAAATACTTTTGTTGGAACACCATGCTGGTAAACTTTTCCCAGAATGGGAATGCTATGGTTTCTGAATTAATTTTTTGAAGATGGACTGATCTTTTTTGACTCATTTCTTTTTTTGCTTGAATGCATATGTAATATATATCAGGATGGCTCCTGAAGTCATGCAACAACTACATGGATATGATTTTAAGTGCGTATCATCCTAATGATAGTTACTTTATCCGTTTCCTCTATTTTATATATTTCTTTGAATTTAGTTATGCTTCTCAATTCTTTTCAAACTATTTTGCATTAACAGAGCAGATATCTGGTCATTAGGAATAACAGCACTGGAACTTGCTCATGGCCATGCACCATTCTCCAAGTACCCACCAATGAAGGTTGATTATATTTCATTTACCTTGAAATTAATATTTACTTCTTAATGTGCAGGAAAATTCTTCTCTGAACCGTCTACCGTTATACTAAATGCAGGTTCTGCTCATGACCTTACAAAACGCACCACCAGGGCTGGACTATGAAAGAGACAAAAGATTCTCCAAGGTTTGTCTTATTTTAGGAGAACTCTAATACTTTATATTGCGTATTATTGCTGAATAAAGCATATTGCAGTCTTTCAAAGAAATGGTTGGTGCTTGCCTGGTGAAGGATCCCAAAAAACGCCCCACCTCAGAAAAGCTTTTGAAGCACCCTTTCTTCAAACATGCACGCTCAATTGATTATTTGGGTCGTAGTATCCTTGATGGCATGACCCCGCTAGGTGAACGTTTTAGGACACTAAAGGTCTCATGCTCATCCCTTTTCTCTAATTTGTTTACTTTTGTTTTCACATCCTTTAATTTGATTTCTTTCATCTTATAATTGTCAGAGTAACTTTGAAACTAAACTGCTTTTTCAGGAAAAAGAAGCAGATCTTCTTGTACAAAATAAAGCTTTGTATGAGGAACATTTATCACAGGTGAGAAGTCCAACAAGTTAATTTCACATATTTGTTTGAAAAGGGAAATATGCTCATATAAAAGTCTTACATTTTGAGACCTCATTTCATTTTTGTAACAATGTAACATGCAACTTGAGTTACCCGGGGTTTATTTTAGTTTTAAACTGAATGTGCTTTTAATGACCATTTAGATAGACACAAGTACTATAGTGTCATATACTTTTTGAGAATGAAAGCTCGCAATTACTTATGTAATGGGGGATCTTTTTGATACATTCTTGTGAAAGAAATGCTCCCTTTTGGCACTAGATTCGTGGCCTGTTTCCAAGATATTCTCTTATACCAAAATTTGGGAAACAATTGGGATTGGGCATACTATATGTGGCATATGGTTTCACTTCTTGAATGAAAATTCCATTCTTTGAAATGGGCTTCTGAAGGACTGTTCGAGTAATCATTTGGAAGAATGTGCAAGAAAAAAACTTGAGAAGCCAGTAATATTTACGTCTGCAAGGTGGACGTCTGGAGATGTGACTTAGTCAAGAATCCAATTAAATTAACCACAAAAATCTCAACACTTTTGATGGTTTCCAAGTTTAGTAGTCCTTTGGAATATGCTCTTGAATGCCCTCGTAAGTTTCATCTGCATGGTTGACCAATTCACCGTCTTTGTTTCTCTCATTCTCCTGTTGCTCTTTTTGCTTTCCATCTGGGTTAAACCTTGAGTGTGCTTCCTAAGGTCCAAGGTCAACAAAGGTTGCATGCACATGCATATATGCTGCAGCAATCGATATCTTACAGAATTGTAGCTTCCATACTTGATCGAAAGAAAAGCTAACATTCAGCAACTGGAAGTGTTGGTGCCTAAAATCCCCCTTTTTTACTTCAGCTACTTGTTGGCCATTTAAGAATGATGATGTTGCTGTTTAATGCTACTACTACCTTTTTTCTATTCCTTCAAGCAATTAGAATGACCAGATCTAGTAGCACACTTGTCTTTCCAAATATCATTATTGAATAACTAAGGTGTTTTAGTCTCAACTTATATTTCCAGAAAGAAAAAAAAATCGTGAGTATGCCAAAATTGTCCAAGGACTTAATGAGAAGGCTGGTAAAAATCATATTCAAGCATGATAACCCTTGGGAAACAGAAATGGTGAAGAATAGGCAATTCCTAGTTTTTACATATGCATTATATTAACATTTGTTGTTGATTTCATGATGATTTGACTTTAAACTTGATGATACACTAGGGTCTTTCTGTGGCTCATGTAATTTTAACGAGATACCATACATATTAAGATAATCAGTATAGTCCAACATTATTATGCCCATATTTTAAAAATTAGAATCAGCCCTTATGATGAGTATTTGCTTTGCGCAGCAAGAGTACATTCGAGGAATCAGTGCCTGGAATTTCAATATGGAGGATCTAAAGAATCAAGCTGCCCTTGTATGCCAGTTGTCTGCTGATCAGTTGTTGAAATGGTTCAGTTTTCATAAACCAGTTCCATTAAGATGTTTTTGTTTCTTGCAGATTCAAGATGATCTTATTTCAAATTCAGAAGATGCTAGTGTCAGTGGAAAGCAGACAGACATGCAAGATGATGTTGGTTCTCCTGCGGAGAATGTATACTTTGAGCAGGCTATTCATTCTGATGCTGCATCTCAATTGGAGGTAAGAGTTTCAACCAGAAAAAATAGCTCAATTTTTTTAATGCGCTATAATCTGGCTTCATTTGATCCTTATCATTATAGTTTGTTCCTGATAATTCTTTAGGACGGACTCAGTGATATTCATGATTTGGAGAATTCGCTTGCTGCATTTCCTATGAAACCTCTTCAGGCTCTCAAGTATGCTATTTACATCTATCTGACCTCTTAGTTTCTGCTGTTGTTTCCCATCTGGGATATTTCTTAGTCGTCCTTTTTGGCGTCAATTTGCTTGTTGGCCGTATGATGTAGTTGTTTGATGGATAGGTGGGGTAATACAATACTTGTTTTCTGACAAGCAAAGTGTCTTCTCAAAATGACGACTAATTGCCTCGTAATTTTCTCTGGTTGAAAACCTTATTTTATTCTCTCTTTGAAAGTAACTTATTAATTGCCTGTCTTTCTGATAATTGTGTTTCTTATCTCAAAATGACGTTAGGTTGACTCTTAATTTTCTCGGCTTAAAACTTCTTTGTGCATGGCATGCGTATATCTATGATGAGTAGGAGTAAATGCATGTATACATGGGGAGGCCCCCACTTTTCACTTCATTCCCTACATTCTCTCCACTTCAAACCCATCAACAACCTCTGTTTTTTCTTTCTTCTCAATCAAGCACCACTGAGCACCATAGCAGCTCCATGGCATGACTTGAGAGGCAGGAGGCATGGAACTTGCAAGCGTACTCTTGTTTGACCACTGAGCACTTTGATTTATATCTATATATGGGTGCTACAGGTGGTTAGAAGGGGACCGCAGCCAACATAGCCCCCTCTCTGTTCTCCCATTGATGAGAACCGCATCAGCCAGTGGCTAAAAAATTGACCTTGGAATGTTGACTTATTGACCTTATTTGTACACTTGCATTGATTGCAGAGGTTGTTTCGATGTATGTGAGGATGACATTGGTGCTGGGAGTCCAAGTTCGAGAGATTCAAAATGTTCAGATTCGGAACAGCAAAGTCAACAACAATCATGTGCTGTGGATCGAGAAATGGGAAGAGATGATGCTAGGGATTTTGGTCAAAGTGGTTCCTTGTCATATGCTGTCATTGCAGGACGTAAAAAATTTCCGAGTGGCTCGCTTTTACAGGATAATGTTCTATCTCCGAAAAAGTTTATTGGTGATGGAGAAAGGTATATCTCCTCTTTAAGGCCTAGAACATGCTTTTTTATATTTTAACAAGGTAAATGCCTATTTGTTGGTAGCTAAGAGGCTGGGATGGAACAGAGGTTTCCTCTGCAAAATTATAACTGCTGATTTATTGTAAAATAATTTCTGAATAGGAGGATTATATGGGAATTCTACTTCTACTTATTTGTAATGTTTTCTCTTGCAACTTCCCTTCTCTGTCTCCTATTCTTATTTTTTGTTTCCAGTGGGGGAAGAAAAAACCTGAACTTTCCTTTTTTGTTTTCTTCAGCCTTGAGAAAACAAATAGAGTTGTTTGGGATATTAATGGTAATGAAAGCGAACAGCCAAGTTACTAAAAGGTTTTATGGAGGATATGAACCTATCCTGCATAGATTTTATTTGAAATATACTTTTACAGAAATATTGTACATGCTTAATGATTAAATTTGCAAAGTCCAAGTATCATGGCCAACACAGTTCAATTTGAAAACAGTATTGAATATTGTTAATGTGTGGCTTAAGACTGGAAGAATTGGAACCCAAGAGACTCTAAGCGTCCAGATGGATTGGTGTTGGCTTGGTTTTGGTTTCGAGAAAATGTTTTGAATGGTTTCAATGAAACCTTTGAAACACCATCTGGGTTGGGTTTGGATGTTGGGGTTTGCATTAATAATGAGAGTATGGAAGAAAACTGTTGTCGTTGATAGTATTCAATAATATATGATAGTGTGTATTCATAACCCTAAGGGTTATTTATAGTGAATAAAATTTATCCCTTCAAGGAAAAAAAATCACAATAATTTCTCACTCTTATTTGAATCTTAATTACCTAAACAAACAATATTCTCTAACAATTTGAGGGGGAGAAAGTAGGTGGTAGGTATCAAGTCAATGATTTTGTTAGAGAAAAAGTAGGTGGTATTAGGTTTGGTTATGACGTGAAGCTGCGAAAGCCAACACCAATCCGAATGGAACCTAAATGTTTGGCAGTTGCAATATATTTATTACCCGTTCTATTATCCTGCAATATGTTAGTTGCAGGAGGTTGTAATTCTACATCAAAGTGTGCCATTTGAATTAAATATCCTATTCTAGTTTGTGCTTATATTTTCGTGCATTATTAGTCAATTTCTTTGTAGAAAAGTGATCTGGTTTTGATTTATATGTAGGGAACATCTGCAGCCAAGATTTCAGGCTGAGCGGAGTTATAGTGGTCCACTGCAGTTTCGTCAGAAAAAAGATTTTAGTAATTCTACTCCTGGTAATGCATTTTTACTACACCATTTTCTCATATGAATGTATGTTTCTTAAGTTGGATGTGTATGTAATGAACATTTGAAACATGCATTATAGGGGAGGATGCAGCAGAAGGTGCTGTCGTTGAACGCAGAGGACGTTTTAAAGTCACTTCAGCAGATCCAAGTGTCAAGGTATTGATTTATTTATATGTTTATTTCAGTTGTCACCGCAGCTGAGGTATGTGTTGTTTCTTTTGTGAAGAAAAATAAAATTAGCAGTATTTAACAATAGTGTAAGTTTTGTACTTAGCAAAAAAAATCTTGGATATCGATCATTTTAATATGATTAGTTTGTGATGTTTCTTCTTTCTTGCTTTGTTGAAAGTGTCATTTGAATTTCAGCAATAGTTTTTTCACTAAGTTTGCTTGTTATTCTTATAGGGTGCTTAAATAACACTATCTCTTGCACATTGTAGTGTATGTTCCTAAGAGATTGATCTTTGCAGATCATGCTGAATTATCTTATAAATGCATCATTTTCTGAGTAACCAAAAACCTCATACTTGGGTTGGTTATATTTGACAAAATCTTTGAGTCCTCGACGTTTTCTGCTTTTGAGGTTTGGATAGGATTGGGGTCAGTAAAATAAAGCCTAACTTGGCCAAACAACTCATGAATATCTGTCTCTCCATCAGTTCTGTGATTTAAATTGCAGCATGGAAACTGGCCTTCCTATTCCTATATTCCAAGAACACCCCTCTCATCACAATTCCAGTACCAAAAATGGTATTGAATGACCAACTCATATCAGAGCTCAGGCCAAAAGAGGTCCTGTGTTCGAATCCCTCTGCCACCCATTTCTAAATTCCACGTGTTAGGCTTGAGTATATGAATACCGCCTACACGTGAGGGGGCGTGTTAAGTGATATATATTAAATGATTCCTCTCTCTAAAAGCTTAAGCTTTTAGATGAGTTGGTCATTCAATAAATGGCACCTAAAAGAATTAGGCCTTTGAAAAGTAGGGATGCACATTGTAGGCCTGAAGACTTAATCCTGCTGCGAGAATTCTCTTTTTCACGGACTTGTCGTCACTTATGCCTTGTTGTTTATTGTTGCAATAATTGCCATTATCTAGTGTTTTAGTAATCTTTTTCGAAATCTTAGTAGAGCTGCTTTTTTCTCCTTTACCCTAAATGGCCTTCTTCTCCAGAATCGTTCAAAGAAGATATTCTGCTATGAAGTTTTTATCCACTGACTTTTTGCTTTTTGGAACTTGTACATGATTTGAAGAATCTATATAATATATTTTGGCAGTTATTATTGTGAGACACTTAGGCTCCGGATGGAAGTAGTTTGGCTGGGTTTAGTCTCACTCAAACCGAGCCAAGCCCTATTAGGTAAAGAGTTTGAAGAGGTCTCAGACCAAACTCATTTTCAACCCAAACAAAAACCTACAAGACTCTACTTGATACCTATAAAATGATTGATTTGACATTTTTCATCTCTTTTTCACACATAAAGTTATTGGTTTGATATCTACCACCTACTTTTCTCCTTTTACCCCAACAATCAAATCTCAAGTTTTTGAAAACCACTAACTATTACTCCTTAATAATTTACAATGTTCCATTGAAACCATTATCCAAATTGAGTTTCAAAGTTTTGCCGAAAACTCTCAAACCACTTTTTCAAACCAAACCGAGACGGAACCTAGCCAAACTACTTCCATAATAAGCCTTAGGCTCTGTATGGAAGCAGTTAGATTGGGTATGGGCTCACCTAAATCGGGCCAAACCTCATTAGGTAAAGAGTTTGAAGAGGTCTCAGCACAAACCCCAAGTTTCAGTCCAAACTGTGACCTACACAACCCTATTTGAAACCTATAAAGTATTGATTTGACATCTATAATCTATTTTTACACTTGTAAAGTTATTGAATTGACATCTGCCACCTACTTTTCTACACCAAATCCCAACAACCAAACTTCAATCCAAATCATATCTCAGATTTTCAAAATGCACCAACTAATATTTTACTATCTCGATATTCCATTGAATTTATTATCCAAATCGAGTTTCAAAAGTTCCGCCGAAAACTCCCAAACCACTTTTTGAGACCATACTGAGACGGAACCCATCCAAACTACTTCCATAATAAGCCTTATAAATTATGTGGAAGCTTTTGATGCATATGGGTTCACTGTATAGAATACATTGTGAAATCTGTTTCTGATGTCCTGCAGATTTGACCCTTGGCTCTAACTGGTTACGCAATGTCATGACCATGTGTTTGCAAATCTTTTGTTTGGTCCTGTGCGACTATTGTCTTAGGCAATGGCTTTGTAACCATTGCCTTCCTTTACTATTTCAGGGTTCTACAAACTGCTCTAACTCAATATCTGGTGGTTCCACAAGTCCGTTACTTCCAAGCCATTCAGCTGCTTCAGTTCTCCCATCATTGCAGTACATACTGCAGCAGAACACCATGCAAAGAGTAAGCTCTGCTAGACTCAGTTTCATCTTTCAAATGTGCATCTGGTGACTCGTATCTAATTGTCTTGTCAGGAAGAGATAAACAAATTGATCAAGTTTGTGGAACAAACCTCAGGTAATACGTTTTATATTTGTTGAACACCAAATTTCTTGCTTTTTATATTGTTTATCTGGTTGTAGCTAAATCTCTTTCCTACTAGCTTTTTTTTTTTTTTTTTTTTTTTTGTTACGAAATTGTTTCATTTTTTCTTGACCTCCTCTCACCCAGGGAGAGGATATCCCTTTTTTTTTCTTCTTCTCTCTTTTTGTTTTTTCATGTGGGGGAGTTTCAGTCTGAAAACTGTTCGTGTTTTGCCTTGATTTAGCAACTAAAATGCTGTTTTTTTTGTACATAGCCAATGCTGGTGAATTGACAGAGGCAGGAATAAATGACCTTTTGCAGGTACAATTGCTACACGACCCATGAGTTAGTTATTGGTTATAGCTTTGTTCAAATCCGTAATTGCACTTCTTTATTTCTTTTTGGTTAAAGAGGTTCGAAGATGCTTCGTGGTGGAAATTTCCTACTATTTCAGGACATATATTAATAATGCTCTACTCGATTCTTATTTGTAGATACCCCCTACTTCTATGAAAGAACGAGAGTTGCAAGCTCAGGTGATTCAAATGCAGCAAAGGTATAGCAAATCCCTCGTATATTATGCTTTTAACTTGCCGACTTTGTGACCTATTGACTGAAACGAGTTCCAAATTTCAGCATTGGAGGTCTAGTTGAAGAACTACAAAGAGTGAAGGCTAAAAATTCTCAGGTTTGTCTTTCATTGTAGTCATTGTAAAAGAACTAGTTCCGTTCATAAATAGCTGGCATTTTTTTTTTTTCTAATTTAATTACATTGATCCCTTATCCTTTTGCAGTTGGAAAGAAAATTAAATACGATGCTCAAGAAAGACGACATTATACGGGAATGACGTTGAAAAGGAAAAGGAAATGAGTATGGCATGAATTTCTTTTACCTCCTCATTTTCTGTTTTCTGTTTCTTTCTTGATATATTCTTCTATCTATTATGTCAATTTTCTTGCACATCTCCTACATAGGAGCAGAAGGAGCCTTTGATCATATTTAAGGTATAAGGTTTGGGGGATTACGTGTTATATTTTTTGTGCATCAAATGTGAATGTAAGCTCCAGTTTGAAGTTGCTTTTCCCAGTGCTGGCACTTGTGTTGTATTTTGTGTGAGTTGATGAAACATTGTTGTAATTAATGTATTTTTTACTCTATCAAGTAATGTATGTTATATATTTATCCAGAGCCGAAGTTCAATAGTTAGTTCATTTGTGTATTTTGAGTTGATGAAACATTATTGTAATTAGTATTATAAATTACAGTATTTTTTACTCTATCAAGTAATGTATGTTATATATTTATTCAGAGCCAAAGTTCAGTTGTTAGTGTTTTTATGACTTTCTGCCGCGCAGTGTGAATCAGTTGAAGAATCATTCATATTGACTGAAAATATAATAGATTGTATCAAAACATTGATACTTAGTCCATAATCTTTGTAAAACATCTTGAATAGTGGAAATGCTTCTCCGAATTCCACAAAGCTCCTTTTTGGCTTTAATTTCAGTGATATATTCGGGAACTTGGATGCTACACGTCATGAAATATGCGGGTGTATTTTCTTAATGATACGTGCTCAATTTTATTTTATTTTTATTTTTATAAATATCTATTTAGATCACAATAAGGAAACGTGTCATTAGGAGAATGCATCATTGTATTGCATGGCGTGTATCATTTAAATTTTCATATATTCGTTCACAAAACATGACTTGATGTATCCTAGTTGAAACTTTTAGTAAGTAAAATACGTCAAAGAAATCTTAATATTTTTAGAAATATGAGATATAGTTTAATTGTAGAGTATTGGAGTAAAACCCAGGTTCGTAGATGTCAAGTCCTTAGAAAGTTAATGAAATGGTATTATATTATGTAGACCATATTTTGTACGAAATATAATTGTTTGGACTTTTTTTTTTTCACTGATTTCAAATTTATCCAAAAAAAATAATAATCAAGTTTTAGTAGTAGCAAAATGTGAGACAAATACTGTACTAATATTTAAGAGAGCCAAATACCAAGTCAAAATTGATCCCAAGGTGTTGCTATTTTAAAAGTACGTTTCGTAAGAATATATTTTTTGAACATCGCTCTCATGGCTACATACATGAAATAGCTCACAATATCTTGTTTGGTTATCATAAGATAAAATTTCCATTTTTCTAACCATGAAAATACAAGAACTCCTCCAGATGTGCCAAATGAAGAACTCATCTGTTTTTGTAATTCTATTTCCCCATTTGATTTTATAGTAGTTCCTAAAAAATCAATTTCTTGTTTGCAAATCTGTGCTTTTTTCTTACTTAAAACTAATCATTTTTCCTTGCAACGCTTTAAAACCAATAAAACTTTTTTCAAATGATCTTCTTTGTTTTCATTACCAAAAATTAATATATCATCAATGTAAACCAAACAAAAATCTTCGAGACCTTCGAGATTTTTGCTCATAATATCTTTGGAATATACCTGGCGCTTGCTTTAAGCCGAATGGTAACACATTCCATTCATAATGCTTTTCTGGGGGACAAGTGAATGCAGTTAGTGGTTTTGTCTCTTCATGTAATCGTAACTGGTAGTATCCAGATTTGGTGTCTAAGGAGCTAAACCATTTCATACCTCTAACTTTTTCTATAATAGAATCTCTCCTTGGTAATTTATGTGCATCACGCCATCACCTATTGTTGCATCATTCATTTTTTTATAGTTTATTACCATTCGTCTTTTTCCACGTTTTATTTCATTATGGTTTTCTACGTAAAAGGTTGGTGCAACATGTCTACTTTTATTGTCTCTTATTAATTTTTTATCTAGTAGTTCTTTACAATCCTTTATAAATTCTTCAATATCTCTTTTTGAATAAGGTATTCTATTTGGAACATTTACTTCCTGGTTTTTATCTTTTAATTCTATTACTACTAACTCTTCATTGGTATTTATTTTGACATCTAAAGGGTCTTCTGAACAAGTTTGTTCTAGCAGACTTTCTACTTCCCTTTCATTTTGACTATTATTATTTTCTTGTAGAGCAAATAACGTGTTTTTTAATAAATTCATAATCTGAATTTTTATTCTAGAGATATTGTCTATAATAGGAATTGTTATTATTTCTTCTTTTTGTTTTAGCTTTCTAATATAGGGTGCTCTAATCTCTATTTCTTCTAGCCATTGCGTAAATGGATAATAGAGCCTTAAAAAATTATTTCCTAATATTATATCAAATCCTAATTCTTGCCTATAGAGAGAGGGTATCATAAAGCTATATTTCCTCTTATTCTTACTTTCAATTTTTATTTGATTAAAATAACTTACTAGATTAATTTTATGAGTGCTTCCATCTGCGATCATTATTTTAACTGGTCTCTCTGTTTCATTCCAAATTAAACCTTTTACTTGTTTGGAGGCAAAACTAATATTGGCTCCTGTGTCAATGTAGGCTGAATAATAATTTCCTTTTAATTCTATTTTTATAAATGTTGAGTTTGGATTTTTTCTATTCTGAGTCTGATGTTTCATACTCACTATCTGTTTGTAGCATATAGAAGTCTTCTAAATCTGATATATCTGATTCTATTGGTTCTAAATTCTTTAATTCTGCTATCTTTAGAATTTCTCTTTTATGACTATTTTTCTTTTTTGGACATTCATTTGCGTAATGTCCTTCTTCTTTGCATAACCAACATCTACATTTTTTCTTTCCTTCCGGACAATATTTTTTAGATTCTTTTTTCCTAAAAAATCTTTTTAGTTTTCTTTTTAGCATATCTTTATATCTTTTAAATGGTTTCTTTTTCCATTTTAATTTTAATTTTTTATAATATTTCTTTGTCCTTTCACATCCATATTGTTGTGGAATGTCTGGATTGTTGTTTCAACACATTTTATTATATGGTTTAATTACTTTTATTTCATTTATTTCTGTACATTTTTCTACTATATATTCTTTTCCTACCAAAATTGCTCCTCCTAAGGTGTTGGCAATATTTCATTTTTCAATTCCTGCTTTAAATCTATCTAGACAATACTTATTTATTGGATAAGGTAATTTTGATAAGAATACTCTTTTCATTTGTTCTTGATCAGATTGTTCTAGCATGTAATAATACTTTGAAAATTCACATACATAGTTTTCATATTCGCACATATTACATATTTTAATGTTATCTAAATGCCATAGGGCTTTTTGCCTAATTCTTTCGGATGTTTCTTTTTTATATTCGTTCACGTCTTGACCAACAAATTCTTTCCAAATTCTTCCTACAATTTTCCAGAAGAAATCTTCTGTACTTGTAGATGAATCTTTTAAACTTTCTTTTTCTAAAAAGGTATATTCAGATAAGTAATTAAATACATTTTCTTTAGTTTTATATAGAATCAAATTCCAAATTGTGTCTTTTGTAGCAGTTTTGAATACTTCATCTATTTGTAGTAGTAGACTAATTTGACTTGCCCACTCTTGAATTACTGACTCAATGCTTTAAGCGTAATTTATATCTAACACTCCTTGTGTTACTTTTTGATAGTGTGGTATATATTCATCTGGTATCTTTTTATATTTTCCATATTTATTTCTATAATAACCATTATTTTCTGTATTATTTTCAAAATGTATTCCTTCCCACTCATGCCATTTTGTATCATTTAATTTTCTTTTTCTTAATTCAGGTTTTATATCTGGCATTTCTTCTTCTTTAGTTCCACTATAATCACCTTTTTCCATATACGCTGGTATTGACTCGTCTGATTCATACCCAAAAATTACTTCTTCATTTTCTATTTTTTCTACAAGCTCAGTTTGAGCCTCTTTTTGTTCTTCTTGTACTATTTCTAACTGATCTATTATTCTTCTGATTTCTTCTATCTGTTCTTCCATTATTTTATTAGATTCTTTGGCGGTTGCAATTCTATGAATAAATTAAATATTTGTTCTTGCTTTTTTATTAGAACTAAGTTTTTACTTTGTTCTTTTATTTTTTCTAATTCGTAAGCTAGATTTTTAATTTTTTCTTTAGGTATTTTCTTTTTCTTTGAATTCATTATAAAATTCATAAAAAATATTATAAATTTCTTCCTTTTTTAATATTTTATTTATTATGCTTAATTGTTCTTTTAATCCAATAATTTCTTCAGTTATTTCTATTAATTATTTTTGTAAATAGGCTATTTCTTCTGTCATACCCATCTAAATAATCAATTATTAGTTTGTTTTCTTTTTTCTTTTCTAGAGGGACTTCTGAATTTTTTTTCAATATAGCCTTCTAGACAAAAGTATTTCCCAATATGACTCAAACTGAAAAGTATTTCCCTAAATGTACCTTTTGTGATAAATCGCAGTTGGCAACTGCGATTCTTTCAGTTTTTACAAAAAAAAAAAAAAAATTACTGATAAAGCGCAGTTAGTAACTGCGATTTATCAGTATTTTTTTTTTTTTTTTTTTTTTTGTATTTTGACTGCTAATTTACAATACTATGTGCAATTGTTTGAAACTAAATATTTTTGACATTGGAATCGAGAAAATGTTTATATGTATATATATTTTTTATACTATGAGACATCACAAGTATATTGCAAAATACCATGTTAAAATAGGAGAGAAATGATGTAGGTTAAGTCATTTGTAACTATACTTTTTCATAATTAATGTCAAATGAGTCAAGTTACATATAAACTATTCTCATAAGCTCATTGCAATATACTAGTTTACATGTTCTCGCCTTCACAATAACTTATTTGATTCCTTAAACATATATTAAGATTGTGTTGGAAATCAGAACGGATCAAATAGTGAGATAAGTACACAAATTTACAAAGGCACTTGATTGATTACAAATGGTTGTCTGAGAGTCAAAACGTTGTTGGTGATGAATAAAAAAAAAATTATGTTAATTTACCTACTCCACTCATGCATCTGTAGTTTATCATATATATAAAGATTCCTTAATTTGGTTTGGATGTCAAAGACATCTGCAAAAAGATAGAATGAAAGTATAATTATTCCTATCTAAAATAAATGCACTACGATCTTTAATTAAGAGATGTTGTAATGATATCCGATGATCATCAAGTTAAACATTTTCTCGATTCCAATGTCAAAAATATTTAGTTTCAAACAATTGCACATAGTATTGTAAATTAGTAGTCAAAATACAATAAATTATAAAAAAAAAAAAAAAATTTACTGATCAGTTGGCAACTGCGATTTATCACAAAAGGTACATTTAGGGAAATACTTTTCAGTTTGAGTCATATTGGGAAATACTTTTATCTAGAAGGCTATATTGGAAAAAAATTCGAGACTTCTTTTGAAAATAGGGGTTGGTATGAGTATATTGCACAAGGGTCATTTCTAGAATTTCAATTTGGTGAAAGGTCATTTGACGAAAATCCTCCATTTCAGCTGTAAAATTTAACGGTAAAGATTCCACCGCAGAACCCGCAGATGAAGCTAATATCTATTGATTCTTTTGACATCGGACTGGTCGAAACCAAAGGTTTTAGCAACACAACCGGAGAAGACGTTGTCCGCTCGCCCATGCGGTTCCTCTTTCTCTCTTGTTAATCCGACAGTAATTTGAATTTCAATTATCGTCTGGAAATTATCCGGCGTCGAAACCCTAGGTCCGTTATCAATAATACCTGTGAAATGAGAATCCCTCGTGGATAAATGATTGTTTATTGAATTTTGGAGATGTAGTAGTCATGAATCATTTTTGTTGCTGAATTGTATGATTAAGCTGCAGGATTAAATCCTTTGGCTTTTTTTGCAAAAATTGGTGATGAAGCTTTAAGGAGATTGCTATTATGTCATGTGCTGTTTTTTGCGTTCTGGATTGATGCTCATGGATATTAGAGATCATGTAATTTGAATTGTTAGGTGGAATGCAATTATGTGATGGAGAAGCATTCAATTTTTATTGGAGCATTATAAAGTATATTATTTTGTTTAATATATGGTGTTATGTTTGGCTTTCATATGATCATGATTTGTTTATGCATATTTTTTCTTTGAGCTTCCGCATTTGTATGGCTGTATCTGCCGTGGTTTTCTTAACTTGTAAAGCCTGTGTTGTAATGTTGCAGACAATGTATTTGTAGAATTTGTGTTTGGCTAGTTACCTGTATAATGGTAGTTTCACTGTGGAAACATTTGGAGAACATATTGAGGAAATAAATTAGAGGGATCAAACTCAATGCAAGCAAGAATGTGGGGGTGTCGACTGGGCTATATTAAGTAAATTTGTAGATTGGATCAAACTGCCATTCCCATGTTCCATTACACTGTGTTTCCTTTTTTTCATAACTTAGATTATGTGGATATGAAACGATTGAGAATTTCTTTGATTTTCCTATTCTTATCTCCTTTTCAGCCTCAGCAACTTCGTGCCACCTCTTTAGGCATGAATTAAAACAAAAATAACGTTAACACTGTGAGTTTGCGAGAGATTAAAGAAAATGTGCAATATGAAAGTTATGTTCACAAGCTTCCAGACAACTAAGGTATACTTTATACCGAATTGAGTTATGTGAAATTCGTTTATTCATATACATTGTCCATCCTGTGACTAGAGGCTGAATAATGGTGAATTTTGGCGACTGTGATAAACATATAAACAAAGAGAATGGAATTTGTCAGTATGTAAATCCTCCTAAGATTTAAAGTAGAGTACCATAGAAATTCGACGGTTGCAAGCTCATACTGGAAAAATCGAATTTTTAAACAGAAGAGTTACAATTCAAAATATGAAGTCTGATGTACTAAGTAAGTTCATGTTTGTAATCTGATATGTCTTTCCCACTTACATATTTCAACTCATTGTTCATAATTGATTCAAAGAGTAACTTTCCTATAGATATGTCATTCCTGTTATGTAATCTCAGAATGCATTATATTAACGGTTATTATTTCATCTGGGCAGGTATATAATTGCTTCAGCATTTCCTAAACAGGACAATTTGGTTCTTTGTGTTTCATTAAACAGGACAAATCTGGACAAGAATTTCACAAAAGTGGAGATATTAACCCCCACCCCCATATGGTATTATAGGACTGGATTAATATTCATTTTTAAGTGTTGAAACACAGTCCTAATTATCTACAAGCACTGAGGGTGAGGGATGCCCAGATTGACAGCGTGAGAAAGTCAGTGGATAATTTGCTCTTTCTATATGCTATCTTGGAATGCCATGACTGGAGATTGATTTCGTGTTTAAATGGTGTCGAAAATTTTGGGTGTTCATATTTCAGCCTAGGTAGCTACAGCTTTTGTAGATTAAGAAAAAAAATGTTAAATTATTGGAATGAACATCATACTGTTTTGACCCCAGGCTCCTCTGTGTATATTCAATTCATGCTTACTAGGACATCAAAGTTTAAAAAAGTTAGCATCATTGTATAAGGAAAACCATGGCACAGGCTTCCGAGAAAAAATTCCCCCTTACTGCTAAAGATTACAAGTTGTATGAGGAAATTGGAGAAGGTGTCAGTGCAACTGTTTTTAGAGCTCTTTGCGTCCCACTTAATGAGGTAGTTGCTATCAAGGTTCTTGATCTGGAGAAGTGCAATAATGACCTGGTATGTTATATTCGTTTGAAAGTGTTGTTATGAAATGCCTCTTTAGTAAATTTATATTGAGGTGGTAATCTAGAAAACATGTTGCTCATATGCCAGATGAAACTTTTGAATGTTTAATTTAGCTGCTCCATTTAGATAGTTCTTGTGTGATAAGCATAAATTCTGTGTACAGAACTCAGCTTAAGAGCCAGAGCTTTAAGTCAAATAATGAACTTGTATGTTGTACCAGAAACTTTCTCTTGAAAGCTTGAATTAGGAGCCAATGTACTCTTCTTAAACAACATTAAACAGTTCAATTTTCTAACACGGAGTGAGATTTCTTTAGGATGTGTGTAAGGAATATGGGTGAAGACATAATAGGCTGATGGAGGGCGTATTTTGAAGAATTATTTTGTATCAGTGAAGTGCATTATTAAGCATAACTTAAAAAATATCACTAACTGTGAGTTTTTTTTTAATGTCAATAAATTTTCAGAAGGTGATTAAATGAGAAAATTGAGATGCATGATGACCTTAAGAATTGTCTTTTTACTCTTATCTGTAAGTGCGTCTGAAGCGTCAATATGTGCAATCCTACTGTGATACTGGCCCTTGTCTCAATTGTTAAAATCTTAAAACAATTGCTGCTATTTTTTATGGTTTCTTGTTTGACTTTTTTGTGTTGGCTTGTCATATGAAAAGGATGGCATCCGGAGAGAAGTACAGACAATGACTTTGATTGACCATCAAAATCTCTTGCGGGCACACTGCTCCTTCACCACCGGCCATAACCTATGGGTTGTGATGCCATACATGTCTGGAGGTTCTTGCCTTCATATTATGAAATCAGCTTATCCAGAAGGTTTTGAGGAGCCTGTTATTGCTACAATATTATATGAGGTCCTCAAAGCTCTTGTTTATCTTCATGACCATGGTCACATCCACAGAGACGTGAAGGTATGGGTGTCTCACATGGTTTTTTATTTGACCTAACTGCTGTTTAGCTCTTTTTTCCGCAATTTATTTTATTTTGACCTTTTTCTAGTATTCAGACTTCAGACATGTTCTGGTTGCCAATCATCTTATATTTGGTGCTCTGAGAGGACCTCGTAGTATTTTACTTTCTTTAGTAATAATATTTATCCACCTAGACTTGGCCATCTTTGTTATCTCCATATCATCTATGGAATCGATAACTTCTTCTTGTGTGGTATATGGTTGATGTGCATACCTTCTAGCAATGACATTTGACCGTCCTGTAGTAGTTTTGGCTACAACTATATCACCTAACTTCTCTCTTTGTTAAATTTGCAGGCTGGGAACATACTCATTGATTCTAATGGTGCTATTAAATTAGCAGATTTTGGAGTTTCTGCATGCATGTTTGATACTGGTGATCGCCAGCGTGCAAGAAATACTTTTGTTGGAACACCATGCTGGTAAACTTTTCCCAGAATGGGAATGCTATGGTTTCTGAATTAATATTTTGAAGATGGACTGATCTTTTTGGACTCATTTCTTTTTTTGCTTGAATGCATATATAATATATATCAGGATGGCTCCTGAAGTCATGCAACAACTAAATGGATATGATTTTAAGTGCGTATCTTTCTAATGATAGTTACTTTATCCGTTTCTTCTATTTTATATATTTTTTCGAATTTAGTTATGCTTCTAAATTCTTTTCAAATTATTTTGCATTAACAGAGCAGATATCTGGTCATTAGGAATAACAGCACTTGAACTTGCCCCATTCTCCCAAGTTCCCACCAATGAAGGTTGATTATATTTCATTTACCTTCATATTAATATTTACTTCTTAATGTGCAGGAAGATTCTTCTCTGAACCGTCCACCATTATACTAAATGCAGGTTCTGCCCATGACCTTACAAAACGCACCACCAGGGCTGGACTATGAAAGAGACAAAAGATTCTCCAAGGTTTGTCTTATTTTAGGAAAACTCTAATACTCTATATTGCGTATTATTGCTGAATACAGCATTTTGCAGTCTTTCAAAGAAATGGTTGGTGCTTGCCTGGTGAAGGATCCCAAAAAACGCCCCAGCTCAGAAAAGCTTTTGAAGCTCCCTTTTTCCAAACATGCACGCTCAATTGATTATTTGGGTCGTAGTATCCTTGATGGCATGACCCCGCTAGGTGAACGTTTTAGGACACTAAAGGTCTCATGCTCATCCCTTTCTCTAATTTGTTCACTTTTGTTTTCACATCTTTTTGTATGATTACTTTCATCTTATAATTGTCAGAGTACCTTTGAAACTAAGCTGCTTTTTCAGGAAAAAGAAGCAGATCTTCTTGTACAAAATAAAGCTTTGTATGAGGAACATTTATCACAGGTGAGAAGTCCAACAAGTTAATTTCACATATTTGTTTGAAAAGGGAATTATGCTCTTATAAATGTCTTACATTTTGAGACCTCATTTCATTTTTGTAAAATGTAACATGCAACTTGAGTTACCTGGGGTTTATTTTAGTTTTAAACTGAATGTGCTTTTAATGACCATTTAGATAGACACAAGTACTATAGTGTCATATACTTTTTGAGAATGAAAGCTCGCAATAACTTATGTAATGGGGGATCTTTTTGATACATTCTTGTGAAAGAAATGCTCCCTTGTGGCACTAGATTCGTGGCCTGTTTCCAAGATATTCTCTTATACCAAAATTTGGGAAACAATTGGGATTGGGCACACTATATGTGGCATATGGTTACACTTCTTGAACGAAAATTCCGTTCTTTGAAATGGGCTTCTGAAGGACTTTTTTCTTTCATTGCCAATGGTGATAAAGCACTCTAGTATCATTTGGAAGAATGTGCAAGAAAAAAACTTGAGAAGCCAGTAATATTTACGTCAGCAAAGTGGACCTCTGGAGATGTAACTTAGTCAAGAATCCAATTAAATTAACCACAAAAATTTCGGCACTTTTGATGGTTTCCAAGTTTAATAGTCCTTTGGAATATGCGCTTGAACTCCCTCGTAAGTTTCTTCTGCATGGTTGACCAATCTCATTCTCCTGTCGCTCTTTTTGCTTGCAAATCAATTCCATCTGGGCTAAACCTTGAGTGAGCTTCCTAAGGTCCAAGGTCAACAAAGGTTGCATGCACAATCATATATGCTGCAGCAATCGATATCTTACAGAATTGTAGCTTCCATACTTGATCGAAAGAACAGTTAACATTCGGCAACTGGAAGTGTTGGTGCCTAAAATCCCCCATTTTTACTTGAGCTACTTGTATTGTACTTTTCAATTTGTTGTCCATTTAAGAATGATGATGTTGCTGTGTCCTGCTACTACTACCTTTTTTCTATTCCTTCAAGCAATTAGAATGACCAGATCTAGTAGCGCACTAGTCTTTCCAAATATCTTTATTGAATAACTAAGGTGTGACAGACTGAACTTATATTTCCAGAAAAGAAAAAAAAAATGGAGAGTATGTCAAAATTGTCCAAGGACTTAATTCTGTGAGAAGGCTGGTAATAATCATATTTAAGCATGATAACCCTTGGGAAACAGAAACGGTGAAGAATAGGCAATTCCTAGTTTTTACATATGCATTGTATTAACATTTTTTGTTGATTTCATGATGATTTGACTTTAAACTTGATTATACAGTAGGGCTTTCTTTGGCTCATGTAATTTTAAAAAGAGATACCATACTTTCTAAGATAATCATTATATTCCAACATTATTATGCCCATATTTTAAAAATTATAATCAGCCCTTATGATGTGTTTTTGCTTTGTGCAGCAAGAGTACATTCGAGGAATCAGTGCCTGGAATTTCAATATGGAGGATCTAAAGAATCAAGCAGCCCTTGTATGCCAGTTGTCTGCTGATCAGTTGTTGAAATGGTTCAGTTTTCATAAACCAGTTCCATTAAGGTGCTTTTGTTTCTTGCAGATTCAAGATGATCTTATATCAAATTCAGAAGATGCTAGTGTCAGTGGGAAGCAGACAGACATGCAAGATGATGATGGTTCTCCTGCGGAAAATGTATACTTTGAGCTGGCTAATCATTCTGATGCTGCATCTCAATTGGAGGTAAGAGTTTCGACCAGAAAAAAATAGCTCACTTTTGTTTTTAATGCGCCTTAATCTCGCTTCATTTGATCCTCATCATTATTGTTTGTTCCTGATAATTCTTTAGGACGGACTCAGTGATATTCATGATTTGGAGAATTCACTTGCTGCATTTCCTATGAAACCTCTTCAGGCTCTCAAGTATGCTATTTACATCTATCGGACCTCTTAGTTTCTACTCTTGTTTCCCATCTGGGATATTTCTTAGTCGTCCTTTTTGGCGTCAGTTTGCTTGTTGGCCGTATAATGTAGTTGTTTGATGGATCGATAGGTGGGTTAATACAATACTTGTTTTCTGATAAGCAAAGTGTCTTCTCAAAATGACGTCTAATTGCCTCGTGATTTTCTCTGGTTGAAAACCTTATTTTATTCTCTCTTTGAAAGTAACTTATTAATTGCCTGTCTTTCTGATGCTTGCGTTTCTTATCACAAAATGACGTTAGGTTGACTCTTAATTTTCTCGGCTTAAAACTTCTTTGTGCATGGCATGCGTATATCTATGATGAGTAGGAGTAAATTCATGTATAAATGGGGAGGCCCCCACTTTTCACTTATTCCCTACTTTATCTCCACTTCAAACCCGTCAACAACCTCTGTTTTTTCTTTCTTCTCAATCAAGCACCACTGAGCACCATAGCAGCTCCATGGCATGACTTGAGAGGCAGGAGGCATGGAACTTGCAAGCGTACTCTTGTTTGACCACTGAGCACTTTATATCTATATATGGGTGCTGCAGGTGGTTAGAGGGGGATCGCAGCCAACATAGGCCCCTCTCAATTCTGCCATTGATGAGAACCGCATCAGCCACTGGCTAAAAAAATTGACTTTGGAATGTTGACTTATTGACCTTAATTGTACACTGTACACTTGCATTGATTGCAGAGGTTGTTTCGATGTATGTGAGGATGATATTGGTGCTGGGAGTCCAAGTTCGAGAGATTCAAAATGTTCAGATTCGGAACAGCAAAGTCAACAACAATCATGTGCTGTGGATCGAGAAGTAGGAAGAGATGATGCTAGGGATTCTGGTCAAAGTGGTTCCTTGTCATATGCTGTTATTGCAGGACGTAAAAAATTTCCTAGTGGCTCGCTTTTACAGGATAATGTTCTCTCTCCAAAAAAGTTTATTGGTGATGGAGAAAGGTATATCTCCTCTTTAAGGCCTAGAACATGCTTTTTTATATTTAATAGCTAAGAGGTTGTGATGGAACAGAGGTTTCCTCGGCAAAATTATAACTGCTGATTTCTTGTAAAATAATTTTTGAATAGGATTATATGGGAATTATATTTCTACTTATTTGTAGTGTTTTCTCTTGCAACTTCACTTCTCTGTCTCCTATTCTTATTCCAGTGGGGGAAGAGGGGAAGAGAAAACCCGAACTTCCCTTTTTTGTTTTCTTCCTTGAGAAAACAAATAGAGTTGTTCGGGATATTAATGGTAATGAAGGCGAACAGACTTGTTTGGTGTATTAATGGTAATGAAAACGAACAGACTTGTTTGGTGTATTAATGGTAATGAAAGCGAACAGCTATGTTGCTAAAAGGTTTTATGGAGGATTTGAACCTATCCTGCATTGAAGATTTTATTTTAAATATACTTTTACAGAAATACTGTACATGCTTAAAGATTAAATTTGCAAAGTCCAAGTATCATGGCCAACACAGTTCAATTTGAAAACAGTATTGGATACTGTTAATGTGTGGCTTAAGACTGGAAGAATTGGAACCCAAAAGACTCTAAATGTCCAGATGGATTGGTGTTGGTTTCGAGAAAATGTTGAATGGTTTTAATGAAACCTTTGAAACACCATCTGGGTTGGGTTTGGATGTTGGTTTGTGTTAATAATGAGAATATGGGAGAAAACTGTTGTCGTTGATAGTATTCAGTAATATACGATAGTGTGTTTTACATCATAACCCTTAAGTGTTATTTATAGTGAATAAACTTATCCCTATAGGGAAAGAATATTACAATAATTCGTCACCCTTATTTGGATCTTAATTACCTAAACAATCAAAATACTAACCTAATACAATATTCTCTAACAGTTTGAGGGGGAAAAAGTAGGTGGTAGGTATCAAGTCAATGATTTTGTTAGAGAAAAAGTAGGTGGTATTAGGTTTGGATATGAATTGAAGCCGCAAAACTAAGCCAACACCGATCCGAATGGAACCTAAATTTTTGGCAGTTGCAAACCTGTTCTATTATCCTGCAATATGTTAGTTGCAGGAGGTTGTAATTCTAAATCAAAGTGTGCCATTTGTAATAAATATCCTATTCTAGTTTGTGCTTATGTTTTCGTGCATTATTAGTCAATTTCTTTGTAGAAAAGTGATCTGGTTTTGGTTTATATGTAGGGAATATCTGCATCCAAGATTTCAGGCTGAGCGGAGTTATAGTGGTCCACTGCAGTTTCGTCAGAAAAAAGATTTTAGTAATTCCACTCCTGGTAATGCATTTATACTACACCATTTTCTCATATTAATGTATGTTTCTTAAGTTGGATGTGTATGTAATGAACATTTGAAACATGCATTATAGGGGAGGATGCTGCAGAAGGTGCTGTCGTTGAACGCAGAGGACGTTTTAAAGTCACTTCAGCAGATCCAAGTGTCAAGGTATTGATTTATTTATATGTTTATATCAGTTGTCACCGCAGTTGAGGTATGTGTTGTTTCTTTTGTAAAGAAAAATAAAATTAGCAGTATTTAACAAAAGTGTGAGTTTTGTACTTGGCAAAAAATAATTCTTGGATATGGATCATTTTTTTAAAATGATTAGTTTGTGATGTTTATTCTTCCTTGTTTTGTTGAAAGTGTCATTTGAAATTTTCAGCAATGGTTTTTTCACTAAATTTGCTTGTTATTCTTATAGGATGCTTAAATAATTCTCTTTCATATTGTAGTGTATGTTCCTAAGAGATTGATCTTTGCATATCATGCTGAATTATCTTATAAATGCATCATCCTCTGAGTAACCAAAAACCTCACACTTGGGTTGGTTATATTTGACAAAATCTTGGAGTCCTCGGCATTTTCTGCTTTTGAGGTTTGGATAGGATTGGGGTCAGTAAAATAAAGCCTAACTTGGACAACTACTCATGAATATCTGTCTCTCCATCATCCTTGCTCGTAGATGTTGACTCCTGTGAAGTAGTTATGTGCATTAAATTGCAGCATGGAAACTAGCCTTCCTATTCCTATATTCCAAGAATACCCCTCTCATCACAATTCCAGTACCAAAAATGGCACCTAAAAGAATTAGGCCTTTGAAAAGTAGGGACGCACATTATAGACTTGAAGACTTAATCCTGCTGCAAGAATTCTCTCTCCAAGGACTTGACGTAACTTATTCCTTGTTGTTTATCGTTGCAATAATTGCCATTATCTAATGTGTTTTAGTAATCCTTTTCGAAATATTAGTAGAGCTGCTTTTTTCTCCTTTACCCTAAATGGCCTTCTTCTCCAGAATCGTTCAAAGAAGATATTCTACTATGAAGTTTTTATCCATTGACTTTTTGCTTTTTGGAACTTGTACATGAAGAATCTATATAATAAATTTTGGCAGGCTCGGTATGGAAGCAGTTTGATTGAGTTTGGGCTCACCTAAGTCGGGGCCAAACCTCATTGAAGAGGTCTCAGCACAAACCCCAAGTTCAGTCCAAACTAAGACCTACACAACCCTACTCGAGACCTATATAGTATTGATTTGGCATCTATGATCTATTTTTTACACTTATAAAGTTATTGATTTGACATCTGCCACCTACTTTTCTCCACCAAATCTCAACAACCAAACTTCAATCCAAATCATATCTCAGATTTTCAAAATTCACCAACTAATATTTTACCATCTCGATATTCCATTGAAATTATTATCCAAATCGAGTTTCAAAAGTTTCGCCGAAACGCCCAAACCACTTTTTGAGACCATACTGAGACGGAACCCAGCCAATCTACTTCCATAATAAGCATTATAATTCTGTCGAAGCATTTGATGTATATGGGTTCACTGTATAGAATACATTGTGGAATTTGTTTCTGATGTCCTGCGGATTTGACCCTTGGTTCTAACTGGTTACGCATTGACATGACCATGTGTTTGCAAATCTTTTGTTTGGTCCTGTGCGACTATTGTCTCAGGCAATGGCTTTGTAACCATTGCCTTCCTTGACTAATTCAGGGTTCTACAAACTGCTCTAACTCAATATCTGGTGGTTCCACAAGTCCGTTACTTCCAAGCCATTCAGCTGCTTCAGTTCTCCCATCATTGCAATACATACTGCAGCAGAACACCATGCAAAGAGTAAGCTCTGCTTGAGTCAGTTTCATCTTTCAAATTTGCATCTGGTGACTCCGTATCTAATTTGTCTTGTCAGGAAGAATTAATCAAATTGATCAAGTTTGTGGAACAAACCTCAGGTAATACATTTAATATTTGTTGAACACCAATCACTTTCTAGCTTTTTGTATTGTTTATCTGGTTGTAGCTAAATCTTTTTCCTAGTAGCTATTTCATAATTGTTCCATTGTTTCTTGACATCCTCTCACCAAGGGAGAGGATAACCCTTTTTTTTTTTTTTTTTCTTCATGTAGGGGAGTTTCAGTCTGATTTAGCAACTAAAATGCTTTTTATTTTGTACATAGCCAATGCTGGTGAATTGACAGAGCTAGGCAGGCATAAATGACCTTTTGCAGGTACAATTGCTACACGACCCATGAGTTAGTTATTTGTTAGCTTTGTTCAAATCCGTAATTTCACTTCTTTATTTCTTTTTGGTTTAAGCTTAAAGAGGTTCTACGATGCTTCGTGGTGGAAATTTCCTACTAGTTCAGAACATATATTAATAATGATCTACTCGATTCTTATTTGTAGATATATACCCCCTATTTCTATGAAAGAACGAGAGTTGCAAGCTCAGATGATTCAAATGCAGCAAAGGTATAGCAAATCCCTTGTATATTATGCTTTTAACTTGCCGACTTTATGACGTATTGACTGAAACAAGTTCCAAATTTCAGCATTGGAGGTCTAGTTGAAGAACTACAAAGAGTGAAGGCTAAAAATTCTAAGGTCTGTCTTTCATTGTAGTCATTGTAAAAGAACTAGTTCCGTTTATAAATAATATTATTTTTCTAATTTAATTCACTATAACATTGATCCCTTACTCTTTTGCAGTTGGAAAGAAAATTAAACACGATGCTCAAGAAGGACGACATTATACGGGAATGACGTTGAAAAGGAAAAGGAAATGAGTATGGCACACTATAAATATTTGTATTTCTCTTATCTCTTCATTTTTTGTTTTCTGTTTCTTTCTGATATATTCTTCTATCTATTAAGTCAATTTTCTTACACATCTCCTACATAGGAGCAGTTTGATCATATTTAAGGTATAATGTTGGGGGATTATGTGGGTTATATTTTTTGTGTATCAAATGTGAATGTAAGCTCCAGTTTGAAGGTTCTTTTCCCAGTGTGTATTTTGTGTGAGTTGATGAAACATTATTGTAATTAATGTATTTTAAATTATTTTTTACTCTATCAAGTAATGTATGTTATATATTTATCCAGAGCCAAAGTTCAATTTTTAGTATTTTTGCTGCGCAGTGTGAATTCAGTTGAAGAATCATTAATATTGACCGAAAATATATTAGATTGAAACTTGAAACTGACTATATATCAAAACATTGATACCAGCTTAGTCCATAATCTTTGTAAAACATCTTGAATAGCGGAAATGCTTCTCCGAATTCCACAAAGCTCCTTTTTGGCTTTAATTTCAGTGATATATCCGATTACAAAACATGACTTGATGTATCTTTTATTTGAAACTTTCAAGCAAGTACATGTCAAATAAAATATTAACATGTTCGAAAATATGAGTAAAACGCAGATTCGTAGATGTCAAGTCCTTTGAAAGTTAATGAAATGGTATTATATTATGTAGGCCATATTTTTGCACAAAATATAATTGTTTGGACTTTATTATATTATGTAGGCCATATTTCTGTACAAAATATAAGAGCCTGTTTGTTTGGCGTTTGGGAAAGTAGTTTGGGAGAGTAGTGAAAGTTTGTGAAATAATCTCGATTTGCGTAATGTTGTTTGTTTGGGTTTTGAGAGAGTGGTTTGAGAAATAAAGTAGGTGTAGGTTTTTTTGGAAGAGTTGGGTTGTAGGTGTAAGATGTGTAAGACTTTATGTCAAATCATGTTTGTTATGTGAGATAAATTGTGTAAGAGATAGGTTACTTTATGTCAAATCAAAGTAGAGTTGTATAGGTTTTGTTTAGAGATAAAAAAAAATTGTTGTTTGTTTGGCTTTTGAGAGAGTAGTTTTAGAAAATTAATAGATGAAAAATTTATTTCGGAAAATAGAAAACATGTTTGTTTGGCATTTCCCAAACACGAAAAAAATCTGAAAAACGCCAAACAAACAGACCCTAATTGTTTGGACATATGTGAATTTTTTTTCTTTTCTGTGTTTGATTCCGAGAAAAAAGGTGAAGAGAACAGAATAAATTAATAATGACCTGGTTTTTCACGAATGTTCGAATTATAATTTATAGGGGTACTCTCCATGTGCCAAGTAAAATAAAAAAAATAGAAGTCAAATACTCGGGGAGGAAGAAAAAATCGTTCAACATTAAATGGGCGAAACTACTTTCATATAATTTGGGTCCAAAATCAACGGTTGAATTGAATGGGCCAAACTACTTTGATATACACCCTTAAACTCTCAACAGACCTAAACTACCACCTATATATTCAACTAAACCCTAAAAAAAAACCTCAAAACCACCCTCCCATGGATAATCCTCCTCCTCCTCGTGATCAAATCCACCCTCCCATGGATAATCCTCCTTCTGATCAAATCCACCCTCCTCCTCGTGATCAAAACATTAACGAAATTCGTGAAATAATAGATCTAAACGATGATCTTATGAGGATCAACCCTGTTGTACCCCATGGACGCTCTGATGCGTTTATTCCGACTGGAAACGAAGGTTGTGAGGATCAAAACATCATAAATAATCAAAGCAATACTCGTGTTGAGAATTGGGTCCTTTCTAACGAGATTCGGGCTGAGGATCAAAACAATACTCGTGGGAAGGAGCATGCTCTAACCATTGATGATGTGAAGAAGTCACTTAAAGCGACTGTTGAAGAACTCGCGCGCCACCAAAGATCGCGGAAGCAACTCGCTAATTCATTGGACAGTAAGTATTTAAGTGTTTGTTTAATTTTCAGTTTTTTTAATAATTTTCTTTGTATGCAGTTTCTGTTTCATCCCTTGAGAAGATACGCAAGGGACTTGATATTACGTTTTCTTGGTCGAACAAGAAGGCTAAACATTCCACTCCTTCAACTTCCTCCACGTCAACTTCCTCCGCTGCTTCTGTTGCATCTGTTTCTCCTGCAGTGGCATCTTCATTGGCTGCTACATTGTCTTCCGCACTGGAGCCACTGCTGGCTGCTACATTGTCTTCCGCACTGGAGCCACTGCTGGCTGCTTCACTTAAGAATCTCTCTTCATCTTTAGATCAAGGACATGAATTTAAAAGTCTGGGCATTTATGACAAACACGACCTTAAGGCAACGGAAATTCAGGATTTGGATTTGGATGACGATTCTATTCTGGTTAGAACTTTTCAATTCCTAATGTTTTTGTTTTGCTATTTTTCACTTTATTTGTTTTGCGATTTTTCACTTGATTAATGAAAGGACATTATTAGGCTCGAGTCAATTTCCAGCCCCCAGGCTTCAGTTGGGTGGTTAGCAGGTTCAAAATCCGTAAAAATACTACATTTAATGAGCTTATTGGGATTTTGAATAAAAAGTTTGTTCCTGTTCCACAAAATATGAAGATATATTATGAAGATACTTTTGGTATGTTTGGTAGACTTGCAGATGAAGAAGACATGACTGAATGCTTACGGCTTTGTCGTGGTCAAAAGTTAGTTAATTTAGTCATTGATCACCAGTATGATACTTAAAGTGACAATTGTTTTTTGATTTAGAATAGTACTTTTTGACATTGTGAAACTTTCGGAACTTTTTGACATTATGTTTTATTTCCTTGATTATTGTGTAACTTTAGGAACTTATTTACTCAGTGCCAATTTGCCATATTATGAACAATTTCCCAAAATTTATACTTCGTATAATTGTATTTAATGTTGTCAAAAGTTTGTATAAGAATATAGCTAGCTAGATTTAATTATGTTCTTCCTTTGTTCTCTATTAAAATATACTTTTTAATTATATTGGTTACCAAAATCTCTCTCTTATAATAGGAATTTAAAGATCATATTTGTTTAGCTATCCAAATCATATTTCAGTATCATATTTGCGTACATGTTTATCTACAAATATATATTTTGTGTATAGTCACATATTTTTGGAACTAAATTGTTGAAAATTTATGAATATATTATGTAAATTGCAACAAGTATTAACATAAAATAGACAATCCAATCTTCAAGACTAACACCATCTAATTATTGTGGATATATACCAACTATAATTTTTGGGTAAAAAATGTATTCATCCAGAATCTTATATGGTAAATTTACAAAAAGAGAATAACAAATTTCCCCCCTACATATAGGCACAAACAAAAATGACATCCAAATCACATAATTATTTAACACACAATTCATGGAAAAGTTAGCTAAGAAATATGTTAGCTTTATCATTTGCGTTGCCCTCTGCTTTATTATAGGGCATGCAATGTTTTACGCTTGTCAAAGCAATAATTTAGGATTAATAAGGGTAATCAACAAATATTCAATCACCAAAAATCATTACCCACCAAAGTATGTAGGTAATTCTAGTAATTACATTTTTAATGTCACGGATTTTGGTGCCATAGGAGAATAGGAAATGGAATTACAGATGACACGAAGGTAAAAATTACTTTAGCCATTCCTTTTTTTTTGTTTTTTTAAATAATAAAAAAACTTAGCTAATAAAACGTGTCTCATGAGTAGCGTCCACATTTTGTGCATTTTTCCTTTTCTTTTTATTATATCATATAAATCTTATTTATATATACTTTGTGCAATTTGCGTGATTGATATGTTAGTCAGGAAATGCGACAACTTAAATTAAAATTTTAGTACTACATATATATTATGTTTATCAATGACCTATTTAAATAATTTTTTGTTGTTAATAGTTGGTCCAGTTTAAATTTGAAATATCTTACATAAACAAAGTAAAGAAGAAAAAGTACATACAGTATTTTTTTCTTCTTTGTGCAACGGTTGGCTTTTCTTTGTTGACTATTGTTTTAGGATACTGTTGTATTAAAATTTATTATTAACATATTTCCAAGGAAGCACCATTCGATTTGAGTAACTTTATAGCTGTCTAAAACTTTTCAGTAAGGTGCATTGTAATTTTTTAGGGATTGCAAAATGATATAAAATTTAGGGTAAATATCACTTTTGGTCCCTCTTATCATTAACTTTTTACAGAGTGATCCCTCTTATATTTTTTTCCACTTTAGTCCCTACTATGAATTATTTATTTCACTTTAGTCCCTATTATGAATTATGTGTTTCACTTTAGTCCTTATCAGGTGGTTCTGATGACACGTGACATGCATATGAAGATTTTTTAGGGCATTTTCGTCCATTCGCTATTGAGACCATTTGAGATATTGTTTAATTTGTGAGCAATTTTGGTGTTGGAAGAAAATTTTGGGAGAAAACTTTAGTTTGGAACGAAATGGATGATTAAGTTGGACTGGAATGAAAGCCTAGTTTGGAAGAGATTAAATTTTTAGTTTTTTTTCAAATGATTAGAAAGATGAAAATATCCATTTTAGTTTACTTGAAATGACGAAATTGCCGTTATGAGCATATCACATGTTATCGGAACCGCCTTGGAACACCTGAAAATGACTAAAGTGAAACAAATAATACATAGTAGGGACTAAACTGAGAAAAAAAACATAAAAAGGACCACTCTGTAAAAAGTTAATGATAAGAGGGATCAAATGTGGTGTTTACCCTAAAATTTAAGTTATATCAGTTATTATTTATGTTTTGTGGAATTAATATAATATTAAAGGTGAGTTTGACCTAGTCATCATACAATTGCTCTAAGAATAATTAATTCTAATTTTTGAAAGAATTGTTATTACTATTATTGTTTAATAAGCATTTGGTTTCAATTTTTTTAAATTGATTATATATATATATTAAAATGTTCGAAAATATGAGATATAGTTTAATTAGGGTTTTGGAGTAAAACACAGATTCGTAGATGTCAAGTTCTTTGAAAGTTAATGAAATGGTATTATATTATGTAGGCCATATTTTTGTACAAAATATAATTGTTTGGACTTGTTTTTTCACTTGTTTTTCAATTTATCCAAAAAAAAATCAAGTTTTAGTAGCAGCAAAATGTGAGACAAATGAACCAAATACCGAGTCAAAATTAATCCCAAGGTGTCGCTATTTTAAAAGTATGTTTCATGAGAATATATGTTTGGAACCCCGCTCTCATGGCTACATACATCAAATAGCTCACAATATCAAAATTTCCATTTTTCTAACCATGAACATACATGAACTCCTCCAGATGTGCCAAACTCATTTGTGTGTTCCTGTGATTCATAAAATATGTGAGGATACATTATAGCAATTACACGTCTTCGCGTGATTCTAAATGGTTTTATCAACCTCTGAAGTTTTTCTAACATACAAATAACTCCAAATAGCAATGTGAACATCTAATATGTGAATTAGTAATAGTATGTTACCTCAAAAGAGTTTTTCAATTACAGCAGAAACAATGCCCTTCAGTGTTCCCTGCAAAGTGAAAAAATGTTAAATTGTCGTTGTTCAATTGCGCTTTAATTTTATATTTGAAACAAGCAATTAGGTAATAGTAGTACCACTGAGTGGTCTCTGAGACCAAGGGATAATACTAATGCTTTTGATGATCCAGAGTTGCTGCAGATATAACAGAAATCATAACAAGGATGTACAAGTTGATAGCATGCAATTGAGAAGGCAGATACAAAGTGATGCATCAATTGGTAGAATGAATTGGAAGATATACCTAATATGTTCAATTAGTTTTCTAGCACAAGCTACTAGCATTGGCTGCACATGGTCAACTAATAGATCAATACGTTTCTTGGTAATGACATAGGAAATTGTAGTAGGAAAGTACTAAATTCATAGGAATTAATATTGCAGATTACCTCATCACGTTTACCAAATACTACAGCAACATTGAAAGTTGGATCAAGTGAGACACCTTCCTCTTTCCTGACAATTAATAACATGAGCATGAAAAGTTTCATCATGCAAATCCGTAATCGTTAACACACGAAATGCTATTACTACTATAAACAGCACTTGTATAACATTGAAGTTCCTAGCTACATCACACTTGGTGATATTATACTTCTACATGTCTATTTCAAATGGCCAACGGCCAGACAATGCTCATAATCACATCATCACATGAAGCGAAACACATAATTGAAGTGTTCACACTAATTTGGAAAGTACAGAGTACTCATGCTTTGCATGCACATGAAATGATATTCCTAACATACACGCATGACAACATCAATTAGTTTAGAAAGCTCAACAGAATGATAGGATGCTGCCCAAAAGTGAATTTTGACTTGTGACTAGGAAGGATCGAACTTGGGACATCACCCAACCTGAACAAGAGCCTAATCACTACACCAATTAATTTTCTCCTGCCCAATTGTGAATTATCGAACCTATCTTTTCTTTGAATCAAAGGAGTATACATACAGAAGGCGAAATTCAAGAGTATTTATCTTGTTCTGTGAAATTTTAAAAATAACCGTCTACTATTCTACTATGTACTTGATTAAACATGAATGGGGGTAACTAGCCATCTCGAAGAATAATGGTACTCTTTCATATATAAAATTTAATACTATTTATCACCCAAATGTTAATAAGAGAATTCCAAATTTGATCTCAACCACAAAATTATACTTATACACGATTAAACATGACCAGGGATAAAATGGTCATTTCAAAATAGTATTTCTCTTGGTGCCTATGATTGTAACCTACTGAAGCTTTAAAACAATTATTAGCTCACCTGCTTAGTCATTTAAATCATAATAACATGACAAGAAGGAAAAAGGCACAAGTAAAAGCAAATTTCCAAGGGAATATAAACACAAGAGAAGAATAAATATGAAGGAAAAAAAATACATTTTGCAGTGATCACACAAAACTCAAAGAGAAGGGTAACAGCACTACAAAATGTGATGTCAGCATTTCTTACTTCAAAAAATATGTTCAACTTGATTTACAATAACTGATTATTGAAAAACTATCCAAGTATGGTGCTTCCTTATTTTTCTAGCGAGTCCACAGCAAATAAAACTACGCAGAAAACAAAACTACGAAATACAATTTACGGAACCCCTGGCTCACACTAACAATTCTTCGATTCCATTCACAAGTTCAACAAAAGCACAAATCTCAGGTTCTTTGAATAAGTTCCCATGTTATCATCGTAAACTTTTTTTAGATAAGAGCTCTAAAGTCATCGTTGAATTGTTTCATGACAAATGACTTAACTCGTTTACCCGAACAGAACGCTCACACTTGCTTGCAGTCATTCAGTATATTACATGACTCCATATAACAAGTCAACATACCTGATCACTAAAAAATCATAGGATTCGCCTAAAAAAACCGAAACATACAAAATAATTGAATAATTCAATAAGGCACACACACCTGGCATGTAATATTGTCCCCATGCTTCCAATCTGAGTCACTATAACCTAATTGGGTAAATCAGTTATATTCAGATAATTGTGATGTAACAATTGCAATTTATGACAAAAATAATTAAAAGAACTCACAAGAAAATGATCTTCATAGCTGCTTATGATGATATCCGTCTTGTTCCCCTGGCATAACAAGACGTAGAATCAGTTTTTAAAAATGCGACATAAAGCAAATGAACACGAACGATTATCGACGCTAAAGTATTTCATCGCTAATATTATATTTCTAGCTCGATAAACTGTGCCAACAACGGCGGCATAAGTTTCAGAAACAACAAAACAGATTACACAGAAGACGCAGAACTTGCCTGGATATCCAAACATAGCGTCGTTTGGCGTACGGGAAACAGGGGATCTGATGTTTCCATTGCCATTTAGTTTCGAAAATTCAAGGTTTTGTTGGACGATTTCCCCCCGGGAGAAAGAATCAAAAAACACACAGCCTAGTGTATTTGTTTGAAACTGGTCCAAAAGGGGTTTGGGGGTTTTGGAAAGAAAATACAAGTGTTTGACTAATGAAAATAAAATTATTTTCGTTTTTTCAAAAGAAAAAAAAAAGTTTCTACTATTAAGAAGAAGCCCATAATATGATCATCCATATTGGGCTAACGTAGCCCATCCAGTGGGAAACTATGGGCCACTGGGCTTTATAGTGGAATTCAGTCAGAAGCTTTATTACTATTATTAACCTATAGCCTATTCTGACAACATGTATTTCATCCGTTTTAAATTAATTGACATATTTCTTATGTTTATAAATATTAAACAACTTCATAATAAATCATATTTTTCTATGGTAAAATATTAAAAATATCCTATTTAATAATTGTTATTACTTTTGTCATGAACTACTATTTCATTCATTTTCTTCTATTTTTTTGATTTTTTTTATTGGTTACTCTTAAACTTTCCAAGAAATAACAACATTGAAAAACTAAATGTGCCATTTAATTGAAACGTAAAAATATGAAAAATGTGACAATTAATTTGAAACGGAGGAGTAGATTACAGTAATAGATATAGGAGAGGAGTATCAAATCCTTTTCCTACAGCGACCAAAAAAAAAAAAAACTCATATGAGCCATTGCCAATATAAATAATACAGTACTAATTCGACACTTGGTAATAAATGCGCGGAGTATTTTACGCTCAACTTTAAGTTTGTAGCTGTTGATTTTTATTTATTTTATTAGAATCCACAAACCACACCTTATCGTGATGATCTCAATTTAGACCTAGAAAGAAATATATTCATAAAGCGAATGTCCACTTTTGTGTGGCAGATCAATCATGATATTTTGATTTTTAATAATTTTTAGTACGGAAAAATTCAATACCCTCAAAAGTACATTATTGATATTTAGTTAATTACATGAAAATGGAAGTATATTATTGATTTTACAAAAACTGAAAAACATGAAAGTACATTATTTAGTTGTATAAAAATGAAAGTACACAATTGATGATTATTCTACTTATTATATATGTAACATGAATGGTGAGTATATGATCCGTTATGAACCCCACAATAATGATGGGCTAATTTTGATGTGTTTGAATCTATCTTGATCCAACCAAAAAAAAAGCAAAAAGAAATTTGACCGAATAATTTGATGACCGTTAAGCATTAAATTTAGATTTTATCCGATCAAAATCATGCTAAAACAAATAAATTGTATTTATTTATATATTCATTCAATTATTTGGCGAATCAATCTCATCCAGGTGTAAACTAAATATTTTATAATATTCTAGTCTATTTTCACTCAACTCACTTTTTCAATATTCGATACTGCTTAATATTTACAAATAAATCAAGGTCTGATAGTAAGGTCCTCGTCCATTATTTGTAGGTTGTAGAACAATATTTGAGGTCGTTAGGCAAAATTCCACCAAGATATAGGAGCTCGCTCAGTTCCCCTAACAGTGTACTATCACGACGTAGAGGAGCATGCCCGTTAAAGCGCACTTGAGCACATAAAACATTATTAGGATGTGAACCGTAGCAAATTCTCTCCTATATATGTGTGTCAATTGCATTCCAAGTAAACACGATCCAGATATTCTCAAGTACTCTCACATTTGCTTTCAAGTTAAAGAAAACATATCTTACTTAATGATTAAATTAAATGAGTTTCGTTGGAATCAACTCCGACCTAAGCCCTAATGAAGCCTCTAGTTTGTAGGCAAAACTGGGATATTTTGAGTCAAAACTTTTGGTCTTGTGAGCTAAACAAGATTATTTTTCCACATCACCTAAGTATGCAGTACTATCATGCATGACATGTGATATGTGAATACAAGAAGCTTGTATAGTATTTTTTTTTTGTTTCCCAAGGATTTAGTCCCTTTTGAGGCGCGTCGGGCACATAACGCGGGAACCTCTCCCAACAGGGATTCGAACCTGAGTCCGTTAATACTTAACATCTATTTACTACATATTTACAGTGAAATTTTAATAATATAAGAATATGTAAATAGTATGGAATTAATTTTTCCAAGAAACAAAATTATCTTCACTAACCATACACAATATAATCCACCGCCCAATCCAATGAGAATAATTTCAGATATAGTCCCACTCAATAAATTGACATTCTTATAATTAGAACGAATTAAAAGAAAGAAAAAAGAACTAGTTAGCCGTCTTACTCATGCTCACGTTCGTGAGTCCTACACCACCTAAACAAAAGGAAGTAGTATGATTATCTTTTAATTAAAAAAATAATAATAATAATTAATAGGCTTGACCTACCAGGGACATTTTCCTTCTTTTGCTGTCAGTTGGAATGTTTAATTAATCAGTATAATTAAATTAAATTAAATTAAATTAAATTAAATAATAGTAAAACTTCTGTGCGTAACCTTGAGTCACGGTCTGGTCTACAATTAAATAAAATATATATTTCTCTCTCTGTCCTCTCTATATAAAGTTATTACTAAATTATAAAAATAAATGCTTTGCTGTAGTCAAGATTTACAAAAATCATTAGAATATGATTTCAAATTAATTAACTCGACAACCCCTCACTCCACATATAAAGGCAGGGGATGGATATGTCATATGTATATATATAGACACATACACACAAATCATAACTGGTAAGTTATTTAATTATATAAATATTATGAGCATCTTATTTAAGATCAAACTCTATCTCTTTTAGACAATTCAAGAACTTGGGTTGTCAAATAATTTCACTTCCTATTTATCATTTCTATATATATATATATATATATTCAAACTGCAAAAATAAATCCAAGAGCTTTTCTGAAGAGACAATTCCTTCCATCATTTGCAACATCATTTGAGGTACATCTTGATAATCTTTTTTACGATTTATAAATAATTACATTGCTTGTTTAATTTATACTTGGTAAAAATGAGGCAAACATTTTATTTTGTAGATTTATTGATTAATTTATTAAGGGATTGTGATCACTACTTCTCAGTAAAAAGAAAAGAAAAAAAATCAATGGATCGAAGTGATGAATAAAAATTTATGAATCTGAAGCTTGAAACTGTACTTTAATGACAGGGGTCTTTTCTTCTTCCTCTTGATTTTTCTTTTATTAAAGTGTATATTAAATTTATAGAAAAAAAGTAACTGTATATTGCCATAAAAAATTGGAATGTACAATGTACTAATTCAGAAGTGACATTCAATATTCCAAGCAAGCGGGGGTATTTATTTATTTATTTATTTATTTTTTTTTTGTATGGAAACAAAACTTTTCCTATGTTTTTGTGTTTGATGCAGTATTTGATCATGCAGTCCGCATTTATTTTATATATAAAAAAATAAAAAACAATTCTTAATTATGAGATACCCCAATATAATTACCCCTCGTTGATTTCAATGATTGTCGTGAATTGGGAAATCTTTTTTGTCTGAACTTTTGAATTTGAGTTAATTTTCAAACTCATATTATTGAAATGAAAAATAAGTTTTGGTGAATTATGTTTAAAAAATTATTTTTATTTTTGGTAAATCATTCAGACCACATGACATATTTTGTTTTTTATGGGTAAAAAGCGTTCTACCTAAGCTTTTCAAAGTTAAATCCACTTTATTGCACGGGAACATTATAATGATTCAGAGTTTCTGGAATAGGAAAAGTCAGATCTGCACTACACCCACAGAGGTTTATTCAAATTGCAAATACACCCCTTAGTGTTTCAAATTACTAAGACGACCTCACATCTTATTGAAAAGTTTAAACAAGAACATTTTACCATATTGTCTCACTCCTATCCTTCAAATTATTACTCCATTAAAAAAATTAAAATTTTAATTTATTTTTCCAGTTTATATTAATTACAAACACACTTTCTCACTCCATGCGAGTCATATGTTTAATATAAAGAGATTATACTAGAATGTTGTTAATTTAATTCTAATTATTTGAAACCTTAGGGAAAGAATCCTTCAGAAAAATAAAAGGAATGTATACCTAACATTTGTACTAGCTAGCAATCGCACTATTATTAGATGAATTATACCTAACATTCAACTAAACCCTAAAAAAAAACCTCAAACGCCGCCTCCCTTTCTCAAAACCACCCTCCCATGGATAATCCTCCTCCTCCTCGTGATCAAATCCACCCTCCCATGGATAATCCTCCTCTTGATCAAATCCACCCTCCCATGGATAATCCTCCTTCTGATCAAATCCACCCTCCTTCTCGTGATCAAAACATTAACGAAATTCGTGAAATAATAGATCTAAACGATGATCTTATGAGGATCAACCCTGTTGTACCCCATGGACGCTCTGATGCGTTTATTCCGACTGGAAACGAAGTTTGTGAGGATCAAAACATCATAAATAATCAAAGCAATACTCGTGTTGAGAATTGGGTCCTTTCTAACGAGATTCGGGCTGAGGATCAAAACAATACTCGTGGGAAGGAGCATGCTCTAACCATTGATGATGTGACGAAGTCACTTAAAGCGACTATTGAAGAACTCGCGCGCCACCAAAGATCGCGGAAGCAACTTGCTAATTTATTGAACAGTAAGTATTTAAGTGTTTGTTTAATTTTCAGTTTTTTTAATAATTTTCTTTGTATGCAGTTTCTGTTTCATCCCTTGAGAAGATACGCAAGGGACTTGATATTACGTTTTCTTGGTCGAACAAGAAGGCTAAACATTCCACTCCTTCAACTTCCTCCACGTCAACTTCCTCCGCTGCTTCTGTTGCATCTGTTTCTCTTGCAGTGGCATCTTCATTGGCTGCTACATTGTCTTCCGCACTGGAGCCACTTGTCACGCCCCAGCACTTTGCCCGACCACGGGGGTCGAGCAGGCAAGGCACTTGATCGAGACAAAGGCCGAAAGGGACATTACGGGACTGCCGGCAAGGCAGGTGGCCTAGCCGGGCGCGCATCGGATAACCCTGGGCAAGGCCCAGGCATGTCGGGAGCTGTTACGGGTGCCGGCAAGGCAGTTGGCCGAGACAGAGCCTGTCGGGTGGCACAGGGGCGTCCCAGGGGCGGCCCCAAGCATTTAAGACACCAAACAAGGCCTTGGAGGTTCCGGAAAATTCTAGAGGCTACCGTACGAGTCCGGGACATTCAAGAAGGGTCTTCACAAGTCCGGAGAGAGTCGGAAGGTGCCCGAAGGGTCTATACGAGTCCGGAGAGTGCCGGAAGACGCCGGAAGGGTCCGGAAGAGCCTGCACATGTGTGGAACAATGCGGAAGGATCTAGAATCGTGTGGAAGGCTCAAGACATGTATAGAAGTATGTAGAACATTGTACATAGTTCTAGCTTGTGTAGGATTTTGTAGAAGGGTCTAGAGAATCAATCCTAGCCCTTAGATCAAGTTAATCTTGGCCGTCCATTAGGGAAGGCTTGTAGTATAAATAGGTGGGAGCTCATTTGTAAAATCCATCCAAGTTGTAGCATTCCAAGTGAGCAATAAAGCTTTCTAAGTTCTCTCAAGCAATCTTTCTTACTTTCCCACTTACAAACTTAGCAATCCCGACTTAGGGACTAGCGAGGCTGACTTAGCCGATCCGACAGAGGGGCGGAAACAATCACGGGAGGCGTTTTGTGGCTAAGTGCCGCACGGTTTACTTAAGCGAAGTTTAAGTCTGTGACACACTGCTGGCTACTTCACTTAAGAATCTCTCTTCTTCATCTTTAGATCAGGGACATAACTTTAACTTTAAAATTCTGGGCATTTATGACAAACACGGGCTTAAGGCAACGGAAATTCAGGATTTGGATTTGGATGACGATTCTATTCTGGTTAGAACTTTTCAATTCCTAATGTTTTTGTTTTGCTATTTTTCACTTTATTTGTTTTGCGATTTTTCACTTGATTAATGAAAGGACATTATCAGGCTCGAGTCAATTTCCAGCCCCCAGGCTTCAGTTGGGTGGTTAGCAGGTTCAAAATCCGTAAAAATACTTCATTTAATGAGCTGATTGGGATTTTGAATAAAAAGCTTGATCCTGTTCCACAAAATATGAAGATATGTTATGAAGATACTTTTGGTAACTTTGGTAGAATTGCAGATGAAGAAGACATGACTGAATGCTTACGGGTTTGTGGTAGTCAAAAGTTTGTTAATTTAGTCATAATTTAGTCATTGATCACGTGAATATTGACATTTAGATTTTTGAGAGTAGGTCAGTTTTAACCAAAACTTGACGATAGTACCTTTTGACATCCTAAAACTTTAGGAATGTTACTTTTTGACATTGTGAAACTTTAGTAACTTTTTGACATTATGTTTTATTTCCTTGATTATTGTGAAACTTTAGGAACTTATTTACTTATCAGTGTCGATTTGCCATATTATGAACAATTTCCCATAATTTATACTTCGTTTAATTGTATTTAATGTTGTCAAAAGTTTGTATAAGAATATAACTAGCTAGATTTAATTATGTTCTTCCTTTTACTCTATTAAAATATACTTTTTAATTATATTGGTTACCAAAATCTCTCTCTTATAATAGAAATTTAAAGATCATATTTAGTTTAGCTATCCAAATCATATTTCAGTTTCATATTTGTACCATATTTGCGTACATGTTTATCTACAAATATATCACTACTAGAATAAGATGAAATTTCAACGGAAATTTCGGCAGATTTTACAAAAAATTTCGACAGATTTCAATATTTCGACGGAATTTTCGACAGAAAAAATCCGTCACAGAAAGGCTCGTCGAAATCTCGTCGAAATCAAGATTTCGACAGAAAATATTTCGACCGAAATTTCGACAGATATTTCGACAGAAATTTTTCCGTTGAAATTTCAAAATTTCGACAGAAAAATTTCTGTTGAAATTTCAACAGAAAAAAATATGTTGAAAATTTGAAATTTCAACAGAAAATTTTCTGTCGAAATTTCAAATTTTCAACAGAAAAAAATGGGTCGAAATTTTGATTTTTTTTTTCAAACAGTTCACACTAATGTCGATTTTCACACAATCTAAAATATCGAAATTATTAAACATTGAACAACATCAACCGAAATAAAAAAATCTTAAAATATCAAATACATTCTAATTAAATATTTAACAACATTCAAATCTAATCATCAAACATGTTTAAGTACATAAATCACAAAATCAAACATGTTTACTAACATTCAAGTTAATTTCCAACAATTACATTAATCCAAACAACTAAATACACAATCTGAGTCAAGCTAAACACTTGAACATGTTGGGGTTCTTTTCGTCTCGTTCCAAGTAGTCTTGCTTCATCAAATCTTCAATCCACTTTTTAATTAACTTAATATCGGGCTGCAGAAATAATTAATTAATCATATTAGTACAAAATCTAAACTATTAATAAACCGTTTTAAATGAACTTCAAAACAAAATGAAATGAGAGAAAATAACCTTTTCTAGAGTTTCCACAATGACTTCATCATTGATCTTTTCTTGAGAATATCATCACTGTATGAAACCAAAAGCTCCGCACATGAGGAGCCTGCAACAACTTTGTTGCAAAAACACTCCAAATTCAGCAAAAAATAACAAAAATAACACTTTAATCAATGAATAACACAAGTACCAACCAAGAGACAATTATGAACTTCCAACACATACCATATATTCAAATAGTATATGCATATTTTCCAACATATTAAAATATATATAGACTAGACCACAAATTAAAGATGGGAATTAAGTGTTGACATTCATCAACATCAACCAAGCAATTAACCATGCTTTGAGGCAAGTTTCATACCTTAATATAAAATGCAGTTTTTTTTGCCGCAGTGGTATAGTAAGAAGAATTCAATCAATACCACTAATTTTTTGCCGCAGTGGTCTAGTAAGAAGAACAATAAATCGAGCATGTTCAGTGAAAACTGGGGTACCTTCCATACCTGAAAGACTCAGAGCCAAAATGATATCATACCTAACAAGATAAACGACTCAAAGAACAACTCTTTCAGGAATGCAAAGGCGACAATATGCCAAAAGGAGAACCCATAGCCAAAATAAGATCTCCTCTCTTGGGGACAGATGTTTGCAAATTTGTGAAATCCTTAAAACAAAGACTTAAAATTCCAGCAACAACAATTAATGTTAACAGGTACTGCAATAGAAGTTGATATGCAATTTCACCTCAAAAATAAGATTAGACAACTAAAATAACCACTAACTACTCTTCACCATTTATACCAAATTATTTAGAGTGAAAACTGAAAACTTAAATCGGTCTCTCAAACTTGATTTATATATAAACTTCAAGACAACATTCAAGAGAACTACCAAACACACTAATTTTTTTTGAAAAACCCTAATTTCCACAATATCACAATAGCATTTAAAAAACCGAAATTGAAGGATTAAAGTGCAATTATACCTTAGCTAGAATGTTTCAAGAAAACTTGTGGTGGTGTAGGTGCCGGAGTCGGAGCTGGCCGGAGGCGCGTTGCACGGATCTGGAGAGCTTGAGCCGCGGCGGAGGTGGATTCTCCGGAGAAGGTGACGGCTGGGTCGCGAAGGGGGTGCGGTGCGGCGGTGCGGCGGTGGTAGTAGATATGGAAGAAGAGGAGACTAGCTAGATTGGGACTTGTCGCGGCAGCTGGGAGAATTTTTGGTGATATGAATTAATTAGGGCATTGCGGAGAGAGAGATCGGGGAGAGAGAAAGTTTTGGAGGGCATGGGTTAATGGGTAGTGGAAGAAAGAAAGATTTACATTCCGTCGAAATTTCCACGGATTTTTTTTCTGTCGAAATTTTATACCCAATTTCAACTAAATTAAATCGGTTGAAAATAATCCGTTGAAATTTCATTTTATTCTAGTAGTGTATATTTAGTGTATAGTCACATATTTTTGGATCTAAATTGTTGAAAATTTATGAATATATTATGTAAATGTGCAACAAGTATTAACATAAAATAGACAATCCAATCTTCAAGACTAACACCATGTAATTATTGTGGATATATACCAACTATAATTTTTGGGTAAAAAATGTATTCATCCAGAATCTTATATGGTAAGGCTGCGTTCGGTTGGGCTGATGTACAATCAGCCCAATTACGGAATCGGGCTATTAATTTAATCAGGCCAACAAATTTATCACATGTTCGGCCGATTATAGTAGCCCAATTAGCAATCCGGTCTCGGCCCAAATCGTGTGTTCGGTTGACCCGTTTAAAATTTTTGGACAATTCTAACCCTTCACCCGCGACAAGATCCATCCGTCCACTTGAATGCATCCTAGCCATTGATTTGGGGGTATATGATGGATACCCCAAACCCTAGTTTTCCTTCATTTGATTTTCTTCTTCTCTCTCAACCCGAGCGGCGCATCTAGGGTTTCTCCTGTTCACTTTCAATTGAATCCACCATTTCTGCGACTAAAATAATCTTTAATTCCCGTTTAGGACGTGTGAATCCACCATTTTCAGGGGCTTCGAAGTCTTGTGAATCCACTATTTGGATTTCGGAATTGAAAAATCCACAATTTCGACGGGATTTGCAGTGAAGACTTGTGAATCCATCATTTTCAACTACTTCGTCCAAATCCCATTTAGGGCTTCTCTTTTCCGTCATAATTTTGTAGATTGTATTGGGTTTTTTTTTACGAACCTTGCATTGTTACTTAATATTTCGTGTTTTTGGCAGAAATGGAGTCAATATCTAACTCTACCATTCGTTTAGGGACTGCACTTTGTGAGTGTGGGTTTCGCGTGAGAATTTACACTTCGTGGACAAGGGATAATCCAGGCCGGAGATTTGGTCGCTGCCAAGGGTTAACGGTAATTATAATTGTTGTTTGAAAATTCCTTTATTGTTTGCAAAATTTTCGGTTCACATGTGTTTTAAGCATTCCCTTTCTAATTGTTCTTTTTCCTAATGTTTTAGGATGAACGGTGTGATTACTTCCAATGGATTGATCCAGTAATGTGTGACAGGTCTCGTGTGATTATCCCTGGTTTACTATCACGTGTTAATCGCGCAGAGGCTGAGAATAGAAATCTTAGGCGTGACTTTGATGATTTGTCTGCTAATATGCAAACTGTTCGTAACTCTTTAGAAAATTTGGAGGCTCAAAACATGGCATTGCGTCGCAAGCAAAAGCTTGCGATGATCTGTGCTGTGCTTGGGTTCTTGTGGTATATATGTCTGTGATATGATGTTTTCATGTCTAGATGCATTTTGGATAGTTTTGATGGATCTTCCTGACTCATATATGTGTATGATGTATGATTGTGTACTTAATATGGCATGTACAGTATGTAGCTGTATTGTTTGGTTTAATGTTGATAAGTTTATTTAGGTTGGCATGTAGAACAAGTAGTTGTGTTTATGGATGGCATATTGTAAACATGTCTGTATGTATTTCATATGTGCTGATGTTTTAAGACTGACATGACACATAAAATGAATGCAGATTGCATGTTTCCAATTTGTGATGCCCTTGTGTGTTGATGACACGTGCTGTGGTTATTTCTTGAATTATATTAGCCTGTGCTTTTAGACCAAATGATGATTTCACTTATGTTCTGATGGTCTTGTATGTTATAAAATAGTGGCAGATTGCATGTTTCTAAATTGTGATGCTCTTGTGTGCTGATGACATGTGCTGTGGTTATTTCTTGTATGATATTATCCTGTTGAAAGACCAAATGATCTTATCACTTATGTTCTGATGGTCTTGTATGTTATAAAATAATGGGGTATTGCTTGTATCCAAAATGTGATGCTCTTGTGTGCTGCTGACATGTGGTGTGGTTATTTCTTGAATAATATGAGCTTGTTTAAAGACCAAATGATCTTTTGACACATGTTCTGATGGTCTTGTATGTTGTGGTATGATATAATATGGTAATTTGAGAACTATCACAACTGTGTGTTACGGGGTTCATATAATCAAGTCTAAATGCATTTTGGGTGTTGGTGCACTGTTTAGGGTGCATTGTTGAGTATATGTCTATACTCTCTGTGTACTCAAAATTGAAAGTACCCCCCATGTTGAATATGTATTGGAGAAAAATACATATTCTAAGCCCCCTTACTTTGACAATGTCCCATTCCTTATTACCTATATCAGCATGCTAGAGGTAACCATTTTGGAAACTGAACGCAGCCTTACTTATTTTGGCCATGTGATGATTTCTTTTTTAAGATATCTGATGGTATTATATATTGTAATTCCAACTGCAAATGCATTGTTAAAGTAGAATGAAAATGATAGGACCATTGTAGTTGGTAATGGTAATGTTTTCCCTTATTTATGTAAAAATAATATGATTTGTACATTATAATGGGTAATGATGCCCACTGTATATATTCATGCTGATATGTTGTTTTCATCTTTTTTAATGCTATGTTATCTGACATTTCAGTCTTGGACAAATTGATTATTATGGTTTGAGCAACTTGGTACAATTGGGGGTGTTCACTTTAAATTACCATAATGGTGTAATATTTTTTGGGGGAGTTTTTGAAGTAAATGCAGTGTCAAAGCTGGTCTACCTGTCCACTTCAATGCTTTACTTGACCATTTGTATTTCTCATTTAATGCATGACCTGACCTTTGAATACTTGCTTTAAATGTATTACTTGCCTCTTTGTAGTGCACAGATACATTACACACATTCCCAGAATGTATTTATTGAGTTGGTTGAATACAACTCATATATATAAACTCTCATAATATCAACAAGTTTTGTATATCAATTCAACTCTTCAAGTACCACTACTCATACCAGTTGTGGTAAGTATAGGTCTCTCTTATTTAAAATACTTTCTCCTTTTTAACATTCTGAATATGTTCATGTATTAATATTTTGTCTTTTTCAATTTCAGTTTGTCAATATGCCGAGGACACGTAGGATGAGGTCTGATGAAACTAAAATCAGTGATGGCTGGAGTTTTGAGCAAACTTCCACTTTTGTGAACCTGCTATACCAGGAGTCTAAAGTTTTGGACCTCAAGGACTTGAACGTTTTATCTGGGGCTTGTCAGCGTATCTCAACCGGACTGTCCGCACTTTATGGCAGGAGGTTCAGTTTGAGTGGAATAAAAAAGAAGTTGGAGAATCTGAGAGAGCGGCATGAAACTTTTGTTTTTGGGAACCCCCGGGGTAGCATATGATGCTTGGTATTGCGAGCCTCGTGTAAACAATGATTACTGGAGAGTTGTGACAGTTCATGTAAGTAACCTATAATACATTACATTCAAACATATTATATTATTTATGTGTCTGATCAGTTGTTTGTCTTTGTTTTGTAGGATGAATCTGAATGGTTCAGGCATTTCAGGATGCATGGTGAGCCACTTCATCTGAAGCTTACATTCATCTTTGACACACAGGGTGTTGGTTCTTTTCCCAAAGACCTCACCGGATCACCTGGTTGGCCCACACACGTCCGAGACTCGGACGATGATGAGCTTGATGTGGTCCCTGTGGGTACAACCAGTGGAGTTTCTGTATTTCCATTTGATGTTGGTAATGAAGTTGTTGCTGATAAAGAGGGTGAAGCTGGTCCATCTAATGTTGGTGGTGGTGGTCATGATGGGGGTGAAGCTGGTCCATCTAATGTTGGTGGTGGAGGTGATGATGGGGGTATGTTTGGTTCCAGTCTCTGGATGGTTGATTAGGAATTTATGTTATTCGACTCTTTTAATATTATATGTATTTTGGTACTGTTATATGTGATTACATTGCACAATTTTACGTATGTGCATGTAATTGCATGGTTCGAATATATAGTTATGTTAATTTGTGTTTTAATGTTTTATGGTGTTTAACTGTTTTTATTATGGTGTTTTAGATGTATGTTTAAATGATGATATTTATAATAAAGTTTTTAGGGTTCAAAATTTTAATGTTTATAAAGTGTTTAATTTTTTGCAAACATTTCAACAAGTACACAACTTTAGGCCATGTAGAGAAAATTTAAGTTGTGACAACTCACTTTGTCTGAAAAATTGAACAAACCATTTGCAAAGGTGCCTCTGCAAAAGTAAAAATTGTTCAAGTAAAAAATAAAGTCTGCAAAATTGAAAATTTGACCAAGTAAAATGGACCAAATGATACTTATACAAGAATCAAATCCATTGTCACATGTGTTCAAAGCTATATAGAAGAATCAATTCTTTCATACAAGATGTTTTAGGCCTTGTTGATTTGATAATACACAGACTAGCTAGTTTTCATTAATTGCACATAGGTCCCCTAAGTTGTTTGTTTTTGTATTAGAAGGTACCATCAATACTAGTATAAATTGGACATATACATTTCCACAATGGATGTGCAACAAAACACCCTCAAACTTTGTACTGTGTTAACACTTGTTCTTCGTCTTCCCAAAATGACTGCTTTTGCCCCTCGTCCTCAGTCCCATTTCTTTTACTCGGATAAATGGTCCAAAGAAATCGATGATTATCTGATTGAGTTTTTAGCAACTGACTCTTACTACGAAAATGGGATTCTCATTTATGGCATTTGCCACGTCATTCGAAGAGCTCGTGATGAAGTTAATGTGTTCTTCCATCGTTCTTTCACTACAAAGGAAATAATGGCTCGTGTCGAACGACTAAAACGGCGACATGCCTCATTTTCGCATCTACGGAATGTTTCCGGGTATTACGTGGATCCTATCACAAACACTGTCGGAGTCGACGGGTTGGAAATTATAAAAAATTTGTGCATGGTAAGACATTATTATGGGGTGAAAATTTTCGCATTTGAGTTAGAGAATTTTTTAAATTACTTGTTAAATTCTTTATAAGAATTATTTTACGATTTCATTGTAGGAATTTCCATTTTATGAAGCGTATGCAATTAATGGAGAACCCAACTGGGTTGATTTGTGCGAAATATTTGGATACCCATCGGAGTTCCCATCAGAGATCCCATTAGCTCCACCACCCGCTTCCCCGATTAACTTTCCATGGTTCGAGTTAAACGACGCACCGATTGTCGGACAGGAAACACCAGTCCCAGATCCCATCAACCCGCTTCAAATAACCTTCTCGCCCAGTGGAAATGATAATTTTTGGAATGAATTGATTGATTACAATAACACAGGAGACGAGTCCGGAACTGAGGAGCCTGAAACGTCTAAAAGAGTTGCCAAGTGTCTGTGGCCAGATATGGGGACGTCAAACTAATTTGCTGGAGGAAAAAAAAAATTAAATTGAATTCACAATGGGGTCTCGTGTTGGTTGCTCTTTGTACTGTGTTGTTTTAAATTATTTGTGGCGTTTTGCTCATGTTGTCTGTCAATTAATGTTGTATCGTTTTAGATTACTTGTACTTGTGTTGGCAAGGTTGTTTGTAATGTGATGTTTGTGTTGGTAATGTTGTTAACTTGCCTTGACTAGAATTTAAGTTGTATGTTTTTTTTCCCAAACATTAATTTAAGTTGTGTGTTAATACCACTTGTTTATTCCAAGTATCAAAAAGAATGCTAGTCAAGGCAAACCATCCATATTTCATTCATAGTCCTATATATTATATCATCAATCATCCAACATGAAAATTAACATCCAAAAAATAAATACGTACCTATATACCATAAAAGTAGCAATCCACACATAACTAATGTTATAATTCCTAATGTTCCAACATAAAATTAATTGTCCTAATGTTCCAACACAAAATTAAACAATCCACACAAAATGTAGTGATCCAAATTATACATAAATCAAATCTTTGACCAAACTCCCACCAAACCATGTTTGTTTTTACCAAATGCAGTAGGTTATCAAACAAAAGTCAAGTAAATGTAGCAATTACCGTCGGTGACCATGTACATGCCGGAAACACCCTCAAGGCATTTTGTCGTTTAGCATCATGTGCGCAATGTGCTCTCGGTTCTTTTCGTTCGATTTCAAGAACAAACTAACATGTTTCGCATTATCCATTATCTTGAACGAGAGGAATATTCTATTCTCATCAGTTAGCGACTCAATGCGATCGAGTGCATCTATAATCTTTTGGGCCTTTTCATCGTAAGTATCGTCCTCCTTGGCAAAGCTATGGCTAAGATCACCCCACGCAGATTTGGCTGCATCTATGAACTTCTCCATATCGCCTCCATCAGATTCCGGTGTCGGCGTCTTCCTTTTCCTCTCAAATTTTTGCTTCTTTATTTTCTCCTTTTTAATCTTCTTTGACAATTTTGTTACCTTAGGAGTGATATTCTCAAACCCCATGTTGTACGGCGGAATTTCGTGGCCAAAATCCCCGCAATCGGAAGCATCCGTCGTCAGATCGACGCACGGACTACTGTACATACTCTCATCAGCCGTGGTTTCCATCAATGGTTCCTTCCCTTTCGCATTTGAATCCTTCGTCGGGTGACGCCTTAAGAAGTCTTCGACGATCTCGACAACGTCCTCCACGCACTCTCCGGTGGCTCGGTCCTTTCCAAAGATCTCAACCCAGTCATCATAATAGGGATATGTCTTAAACCGCATGTTAGCAACCTCTGGGTGTGCTTACGATTCAAAACAAAAATTATAAAATTTATTTGGAAATATCACGTATAAAACTACTCAAACAAGTCATGTTATAATGCCGGAATAATTCGTGTTAAAGTCACATTTACGTATAAAGCCCACACATCATCATCAACTGTGATTGTTTTACCACAATCATTCCACCCGAAACCACTTGTCCCCTGCATACCCAAAACTTGATAATAAGTTTTTTTCCACACCGTCAATTTCGACATGATATGCTTTTGTAGTATCTTTGAGTGAGGCAGTCGTGCACTGAGTGCAACTTCTAGGTTTTGCAAGTACCCCGGACGAAAACCATTATCCGCCTTCCACCCTTGGGAAATTAGTTCCTTCAAGCAGTATATCAATTCCGCTTCTTCCATTGCATTCAACGACCTTCGGGAGCCCTGGGTCTTTCTTTGGCTAGGAGCCGTATCGCCGTAGCGTGGAATGGAAGACATATCACTTCAACTATGCACACACAATCAAATTGTTAGAAAAAAAAATATACACCGCACAAATTCTCATTTGCATGTAATGGGAAGTGAAAAAGTTGATATAAAGTACGTTACATAATGGAATCAAATTCTAAAATCTCAACAATTCTTCCCAAATTAAGAAAATGGAAAATAACTAACTTAATGCAATAATGTTGAATCAAAGTAATAGAAAAATGTTCATAATACATCCGGGTACAAATTGGTAATGTAAACAATCATATGGTAAGGCATGATATCATTCACGATCCGAATTCCACTTCATGAACATTTCACGGGCTAAGTTATCACGGAAGTTGTTCCACGCGTGTGACGTTTCGACCCCTTGAACATAACCTTCTCCAACCGGCACATTCTCATCGTCACTCGAGTCACTTAAATAACGCAACGGATCCAACACCATGACGTCATCGGGAGATGTTTTAAGTAAGAAGTTATGAATCAATAACAAAGCCATGATCGTCCTATTTTGTGTTTGTAACGGATAAAAAACAGGACTCCGTAATATTGCCCAACGCTTTTTTATTTGACCAAATGTCCGCTCAATCACATTTCTAGCTTGATTATGTTTCATATTGAAAAATTCTTTCTCATTTTGAGGGGCGTCCATACCAACTCCCCACTCTTTTAGATGGTATCGTACTCCCCTATAAGGTGTAAGAAACCCTGGCCCGTTAGTATATCCGTTGTCACACAAGTAATACGTTCCTACAATTATTAAATAGCAAAGAGTGAATGTTGTATCACGATGGCCAAATTGGGCAAGTATATTCATAAAACTAGTTTTTACCCGTGGGCACTCTCAATTCATTTGGCCGGTTCATTGCATCTCTCAACACACGCCCATCCGCAGCGGACCCCTCCCAACCGACAAGTGCATATGTGAACACTCCGTTAATATCACAGGCGGCAAGTACATTGGTAGTAATGTCACCTTTTCGATTCCTATACCGTGGTCTATCAATGGACGGAACATGAGCATGAACATATGTTCCGTCCAGAGCCCCAATGCAACCCTATACATACGCAAATGCTATATTGTAATACACAGGAGAATAACACCCAATGTAGACAGGAATATAAAGTTTTATCCTTACCGGAAAACAACTCCACCTATCGTCCTCATAATCAGCTGGAATTGGGTCCGGTTGAGATAGTAATATTGGATGAAGTTTCGTCAAACACGTAAGTACACGGTAAAAACATTTACTAACAGTGTCACCGGATCTTTTGTAATCAGTGGCAACAACACGATTCTTTTTGTGATGAGCAAAAACCGTTAAAAACATGGCTACTTGTTCTCTAACGGAGACGTACTTAGTATCATTTAAACCCCCGACGTTATGTAGGAAACAACATAACTTATCAAATGAACCAATATGAAGATGAATATTATTTTTACATACTATTGTATTTTTTCGGGTAATTTTATTTAGGTTTTCCTTCCATTTGCGCCTCCTACGGATTAGGCTATATCGTATCGGTTGATTCTTAAATCGACTACGGAGTAGTTTAGCACGACCCCATAAAAGGAAAATGCCCATCCAAAAAAAAGATGAAATAACACAATCAATTGTTTCTTCCGTTCATCCATTGGTATAGCCTAGAAAAAAATAAATTCGGAATTTCAAGTGAAGTTATCAAGGACAAGTAACACAATTTATAATACCAATCTATAATATTTTAAACGCCTCATCTTTAATCAACAAGTAAACACAAGTAAAGTTACCTATCAAACGTGTTAAATTTCACCAAAGAAGTTCCATTTCAAAACACAAAAGTGTACATAATTTGAATGAAAAAATCCAATAATATCCAAAAAATCCAATAAACCAAAGAAGTTCCATTTCACCAAAGTGTACAATCGGAAATCAAGTAGGCACAAAATGTATTTGAATGAAAAATCCAATAAAAAATTACAAAGTGTACAACCCAAAAAACCCAAATCAAATATGCACAAAGTTCTACCTAGATTCGGAATTGAAGCAAAATAAAAAACCAAATAATTCCAAAATGTACCTCGGGACTTCCAAATCAACACTTCCTATGAACTTAAAAATCCAATAAACGAGCCTCCACGGGATTGATTTATTGTCCCTAAGGAAAAATAAAAAATTACCTAGTGTAAGTTAAATATGCGTACGGGAAATAAACATATAGGAGACGAATTAGGACAAAAATCAAACAATGTGAACAACTCCACAGCTACCAATCTTGAAGCCGTAACTGTCAAATGGAAAAAAAAAAAAAAAAAATCAAGCTCACATCTTAAAAGCAAAAATGGTAGGGGTGCACATGGTACTGTTCTGTGGTTTTTTTATCAAAATTTGTACCGTACTAATTAGTGCGGTTTTAAAAAACTCAAAACCAAACTAGAGTTTTATGAACCATACCAACAAACTCGATTTTGTACGGTTCTGGTACGGTACGGTACGGTTTTGCGGTTTTTTCAAAGACATTTTTTTCATGCAATTTTTCTTATATAGTCGATTACATAGTTGACAGTTATATAAAAATTAATATTATAATATCTTACAAACTATTTTTTTTACATTAAATAAAGCATTGAAAAAGAAAGTGTTCATAAATTTGACGATATAATTCGACCTAATTGAATAAAATTGATTGGTTAATTATTTGATCATTGTTTTTATTATGGGAAGAAATTTACTATTTGGTATTTGTTGCCTAAATTTTTTGCATTTTAAGTTTTTAGCATATAACAAGTTTAATTTGTGCTAAATTCGAGCATATCTTTTTTTAATTGAACGCGAACAATGTAGTAACAATAAACTATGATGGTCTATAATATAAATTATAAATAATATAGTATTCGATAATATTTGAATTATAACGAAAAATAAAAATTTATAAAATTTAGTTGCAAATATAAAAAAATGAATAGTTAATTCATGTTTCTTCTCAATTCCGGTACGGTACGGTTTTTTACGGTATGAGAAGTCTAAAACCAAAACCATACCAAAATACTCGGTACGGTTTTCATCCATACCAAGACCTTCGGTTTTGAGAAAAAAAACCTAACATTCGGTACGGTTTGGTACGGTACGGGACGGTCCGGTACGGTTTTGAAAACCATGTGCACCCCTAAAAAATGGTGGTGCTTTACGTTTTTTTGAAAAAATGTTTCCAAAATTACTCCAAAGAATGGGACTAAAACTATAGAATAAAAAATGTTTCCAAAAATAAACTTACCTGGACGGAATGTGTTCACGATGTGCTCGGTTTGGCCCTCCACGCAAAGCTTCAGCTGAAAGTGAAAAGGAAATGTGTTGTGTTGTAGGAGATAAGATTAATTCCCTGGTTTTTTTGTAATTATGTGCTTGGTTTTTTTGTAAATATGCCGATCTATAATGGCAAATTGGGCATATAAATATCAATCTGGGCCACTATTTTACAATCGGGTGGGCAGAGGTGGTATTACAATCGCTGCAATAAGACGGGCTGGCCCACAAATCGGTTTGAATTGAACGGGCAGCCCATAAATTAATTGGCCCATCCGAACAATTGATTAGCCCGCGACTAAAATAATCCTGGCCCAAATCAGATGTAATCGCGGCCCTATTTCCCCAACCGAACGCAGCCTAAATTTACAAAAAGAGAATAACAAATTTCCCCCCTACATATAGCTAGGCACAAACAAAAATGACATCCAAATCACATAATTATTTAACACACAATTCATGGAAAAGTTAGCTAAGAAATATGTTAGCTTTATCATTTGCGTTGCCCTCTGCTTTATTATAGGGCATGCAATGTTTTACGCTTGTCAAAGCAATAATTTAGGATTAATAAGGGTAATCAACAAATATTCAATCACCAAAAATCATGACCCACCAAAGTATGTAGGTAATTCTACTAATTACATTTTTAATGTCACGGATTTTGGTGCTATAGGAGATGGAATTACAGATGACACGAAGGTAAAAATTACTTTAACCATTCCTTTTTTTTTTTAAATAATAAAAAACTTAGCTAATATAACGTGTCTCATGAGTAGCGTCCACATTTTGTGCATTTTTCTTTTTCTTTTTATTATATCATATAAATCTTATTTATATAATATATACTTTGTGCAATTTGCGTGATTGATATATTAGTCAGCAAATGCGACAACTTAAATTAAAATTTTAGTACTACATATATATTATGTTTATCAATGACCAAGTTAAATAAAGTTTTGTTGTTAATAGTTAGTCCAGTTGAAATTTGAAATATCTTACATAAACAAAGTAAAGAAGAAAAAGTACATACAGTATTTTTTTTCTTCTTTGTGCAACAGTTGGCTTTTCTTTATTGACTATTGTTTTAGGATACTGTTGTATTACAGTTTATTATAAACATATTTCCAAGGAAGCACCATTCGATTTGAGTAACTTTATAACTGTCTAAAACTTTTCAGTAAGGTTCATTGTAATTTTTTAGGGATTGCAAAATGATATAAAATTTAAGTTATATCAATTATTATTTATGTTTTGTGAAATTAATATAATATTAAAGGTGAGTTTAACCTAGTCATCATACAATTGCTCTAAGAATAATTAATTCTAATTTTTGAAAGAATTGTTATTACTATTATTGTTTAATAAGCGTTTGGTTTCAATTTTTTTAAATTGATTATATATATATTAAAATGTTCGAAAATATGAGATATAGTTTAATTAGGGTTTTGGAGTAAAACACAGATTCGTAGATGTCAAGTTCTTTGAAAGTTAATGAAATGGTATTATATTATGTAGGCCATATTTTTGTACAAAATATAATTGTTTGGACTTGTTTTTTCACTTGTTTTTCAATTTATCCAAAAAAAAATCAAGTTTTAGTAGCAGCAAAATGTGAGACAAATGAACCAAATACCGAGTCAAAATTAATCCCAAGGTGTCGCTATTTTAAAAGTATGTTTCATGAGAATATATGTTTGGAACCCCGCTCTCATGGCTACATACATCAAATAGCTCACAATATCAAAATTTCCATTTTTCTAACCATGAACATACATGAACTCCTCCAGATGTGCCAAACTCATTTGTGTGTTTCTGTGATTCATAAAATATGTGAGAATACATTATAGCAATTACACGTCTTCGCATGATCCTAAGGGCCTCCAAAGTCATTGAATCTCAGAGGACGGGAAATTTGTTTCCAAAACATCTGTATGATGCAACACGTAAGAGAAAGTCGAGTTCAATAGATGTAACAAAACTTATCTAACTCAACTTCATTTATATATATTTCATATTATAAGGCCCTCCAAAATTATTATTTAACTGTATACACGTTTTTGTATGACTCCAAGCCCCTTGAAAATTAAGTATTGATAAGTAAATGGTTTTATCAACCTCTGAAGTTTTTCTAACATACAAATAACTCCAAATAGCAATGTGAACATCTAATATGTGAATTAGTAATAGTATGTTACCTCAAAAAAGTTTTTCAATTACAGCAGAAACAATGCCCTTCAGTGTTCCCTGCAAAGTGAAAAAATGTTAAATTGTCGTTGTTCAATTGCGCTTTAATTTTATATTTGAAACAAGCAATTAGGTAATAGTAGTACCACTGAGTGGTCTCTGAGACCAAGGGATAATACTAATGCTTTTGATGATCCAGAGTTGCTGCAGATATAACAGAAATCATAACAAGGATGTACAAGTTGATAGCATGCAATTGAGAAGGCAGATACAAAGTGATGCATCAATTGGTAGAATGAATTGGAAGATATACCTAATATGTTCAATTAGTTTTCTAGCACAAGCTACTAGCATTGGCTGCACATGGTCAACTAATAGATCAATACGTTTCTTGGTAATGACATAGGAAATTGTAGTAGGAAAGTACTAAATTCATAGGAATTAATATTGCAGATTACCTCATCACGTTTACCAAATACTACAGCAACATTGAAAGTTGGATCAATTGAGACACCTCCCTCTTTCCTGACAATTAATAACATGAGCATGAAAAGTTTCATCATGCAAATCCATAACCGTTAACACACGTTGTATAAAACAGCACTTGTATAACATTATTTAAGTTCCTAGCTACATCACACGTTGTGATATTATAATTCTAAAATGTCAAATGGCCAACAGCCAGACAATGCTCATAATCTCATCGTCGCATGAAGCGAAAGACACATTTGAAATCTTCACACTAATTTAGAGAAGTACAGAGCACTCGTGCTTTGCATGCACATGAAATACACGCATGACCACATCAATTAGTTTAGAAAGCTCAACAGAATGATAGGATGCTGCCCAATTGTGAATTATCCAACCTATCTTTTCTTTTAGTCAAAGGAGTATATATACAGAAGGTGAAATTGAAGAGTTTTTATCTTGTTATGTGAAATGTTAAAAATAACCTTCTACTATTCTACTATTCTACTATGTACTCGATTAAACATGAATGGGGGTAACTAGCCTTTTTGAAGAATACGATTACTCTTTCATATATCAATTTAATATTACTTATCACCCAAATGTTAATAAGAGAATTCCAACTTTGCTCTCAACCACAAAATTATACTTATACTGATTAAACATGACCAGGGATAAAATGGTCATTTCAAAATAATATTTCTCCTGATGCCTATGAATGTAACCTACTGAAGCTTTAAGGCAATTATTAGCTTACCTGCTTAATCATTCAAATCATAATAACATGACAAGAAGGAAAAAGGCATAAGAAAATGAAAATTTCCAAGTCAATGTAAACATAATGGAAGATAAATATGAAGGAAAATAATTACATTTTGCAGCCAAAGCATCCAAAGTTCACACAAAACTCAAAGAGAAGGGTAACAGCACTACAAAATGTGATGTCAGCATTTCTTACTTCAAAAAATATGTTCAACTTGATTTACATTAATTGATTATTAAAAACCTATCCAAGTATGGTGCTTCCCTATTTTTCTAGCGAGTCCACACCAAATAAAACTACGCAGAAAACAAAACTACGAAATACAATTTACGGAACCCCTGGCTCACACTAACAATTCTTCTGATTCCATTCACAAGTTCAACAGAAGCACGAATCTCAGGTTCTATGAACAAGTTCCTATGTTATCATCGTAATTTATTTTCACATAAGAACTCTAAAATCATCATTGAATTGTTTCATGACAAATGACTTAACTCGTTTACCCGCACAGAACGCTCAACACTTGATTGCAGTCAATTAGGAAATTACATGACTCCATATAATAAGTCAACACACCTAATCACTAAAAATTCATAGGCTTCGCCTTAAAAAATCGAATATACAAAATAATTCAATAATGCACACACACCTGGCATGTAATATTGTCCCCATGCTTCCAATCTGGGTCACTATAACCTAATTGGGTAAATAAGTTATATTCAGATGGCTATGATGTTACAATTGCAATTTGTGACAAAAATAATTAAAAGAACCTCACAAGAAAATGATCTTCATAGCTGCTTATGATGATGTCCGTCTTGTTCCCCTGGCATAACAAGATATAGAATCAGTTATTAAAATGCAACATAAAGCAAATGAACAAGAACAATTATCGATGCTAAAGTATTTTATCGCTAATATCATATTTCTAGCTCGATAAACTATGCCAACAATGGCGGCATAAGTTTAGCAATCCTTTTCAGAAACAACAAAACAGATTACACAGAAGACGCAGAACTTGCCTGGATATCCAAACATAGCGTTGTTTGGCGTACGGGAAACAGCGGATCTGATGTTTCCATTGCCATTCAGTTTCGAAAATTCAAGGTTTTGTAGGACGATTTTCCCCCGGGAGAAAGATCAAAAAACACAGAGCCTAGTGTATTTGTTTGAAAACTGGTCCAAAAGAAGGGGTTTGGGGGTTTTGAAGAAAATAGAAGTGTTTGAATAATGAAAATAAAATTATTTTCGTTTTTGGAAAGAGAAAAAAAGGTTTTACTATATCAGAAGAAGCCCATAATATGGTCATCCATATTGGGCCACTGGGCTTTATAATGGGATTTAGTTAGATTCTCAAAATCTTGGTGATAACTGGGATCAGTGTTGTATGGGCGTATTTCAAACCGAATTCGATTCAATTTATTAGGATAATTGTATGGACGAACCTGATCCGATCGAAATTCGACCAATTGACAGCCCTAAGTGGGTTTATATTGGGCTAATGTAGCCCATATCTCCATATTCATATGATGATATGAATTCATTTATTTTAGTCGGATTTTCAAAACATTATACAATGAGCTGGCATTTGAGGTGAGTTAAGTCGAAGTATTATGGGTATGTTTGTTTGACATTTGAGATAGTAGTTTGTGAGACTGGGGGGTTGTGAAATAATCTCGATTTACGTAATGTTGTGTTGTTTGGATTTTGAAAGAGAGGTTTGGGAAATAAGGTGGGTGTAATTTTTTGGAAGAGTTTATGTTGTAGGTATAAGATGTGTAAGACTTGATGACAAATCATGTTTGTTATGTGAGATAAGTTGTACAAGATATATATTACTTTATATCAAATCAAAGTAAAGTTTGTGTAGGGTTTTTTTTTTAGATAAAAAATTGTTGTTTGTTTGACTTTTTGGAAGAGTAGTTTGAAAAAATTGAGAGAAGATAAATTTATTTCAAAAAACAAAAATGTTGTTTGTCTTGTTTTTCCCAAATACGATTTTTTGAAAAGATGTCAAACAAACTAACTCTATAGGTCTTAGTCCAATCCATATGAAATCTAACCGTTTATTAAAGTTCCTAATAAATTGAACTCACTTCAACTTAAAATTAACCCATTATCGTACTAGCTATATATTTTAAGCCGAAGAAGAAAAAAAGTTGGCTATATTAACCTATTGTGAAAACATAAAGATATAGGAGAGGAGTAGCAAATCCTTTTCCTGCAGGCGGCCATACAAAAAAACCATATGAGCCATTGCCAATATAAATAAATTATTTTGTTTGGGTAGAATTTGCCAATATAAATAATACTAATTCGACACTTGGTAATAAATGCGCGGAGTATTTTACGCTCAACTTTAAGTTTCTAGCTGTTGATTTGTATTTATTTTATTAGAATCGACAAACATCACCTTATCGTGATGATCTCAATTTGTGATAACTATGTTAAACCCAAAAAGAAAGGGTGTATGTGGATGGGTTTTGGCCCGATCTTGCGGGTTTCGCGAAATCGAGCTAAAACTCTTTTAAATGAATTTTCGTGAAACCCATAAAACCATCAAATATCTATTCAGAAACTCACACTTAAACTCTTCAAACCTATTAAACATTGATTTGATACCTACCATCTATTTTTTCCCCCAAATTTTACTAAAAAAGACATTGATTTGACACCTACCACCTACTTTTTCCCCTGAACCCCAACATCCAAACCCAATCCAAGTGGGATTTCAACTTATTCAAACCACAAAACCCAACAGTCAAAACTCATCTAAATGAGGTCTCAAAGGTTTCATCGAAACCACCTAAACCATTTTTTTAAACCGAGACCCACGAAATAAAGCCAAAACTCATCCAAATAGACTCATAAATCGAATGTCCACATTTGTGTGGCAGATCAATCATGATATTTTGATTTTCAATAATTTATAGTACAGAAAAATTCAATACCCTCATCCTGAAAGTACATTATTGATAATTACATGAAGATGGAAGTATATTATTGATTTTACAAAAACTGAAAAACATGAAAGTACATTATTTAGTTGCATAAAAATGAAAGTACACAGTTGATGATTATTCTACTTACTATCAGTACCATGAATGGTGAGTATATGATCCGTTATGAACAATAGTGATGGGCTAATTTTGATTGGTTTGAATAAGGCAAAATTTCATTTTTGGCCCTCTAAAGTGGCTGTATTTCAAAATTGGCCCTTTATTGTGGTACCTCGACAATATACGTCATTTATTGTGTCAACATCATCAATTTCAGTCCTCATCACCGATTTTTTTTAATTATCGCAAAAAAACATCAATTTATGTCATATGTGACCTATCACATAGCTTGGTCTTGCACATTATGGAGTCAGAATATGAAATTCTTAATTTTTAAGTGTCACTCGACAAATGATATTTTTGGCTAAAATTAAATTTTTGGGTCAAATTAGACATAAATTGGTGATTTTTTACCCAAAAAAATTAATTTTCAGGTCAATTAAGACGTAAATTTGTGATTTCCGACGATAATTAAAATTTCCCGGCAATAAGGACTGAAATTGATGATGATGACACAATAAAAGATGATTATTGTCGAGATACCACAATAAAGGATCAATTTTAAAACGCGACCACTTTAGAGGGCCAAAAATGAAATTTTGCCGTTTGAATCTATCTTGATTCAACACACAAAAAAAAAAAAAAAATCGGATAATTTGATGATCGTCAAGTGTCAAAAATTTAGATTTGATCTGATCAAATAAATTGCACTTATTTATATATTCATTCAATTATTTGGAGTAAATGCAAAGTACTCCGACCCCTGTGTTATGCTAAACTAGCAAGAAACTACCCTGTAAAATTTTTATTATGCCAAATTTCCTTGTGTTTTCAAAACACCTGCAAAAGACACCCAATTTATAAAAAATAAGTCGTTTTGAATCGACATATATCAAGAAACCATTTTTAAAATACTTCAAGTTGGTCCCTACAACTTCACGTGATATATTTTTAAAATTATTTCTGAAAATATGTCGATCCAAAACAACCTATTTTTTACAAATTGGGTGTTTTTTGCAGGATTTTTAAAAACATAAGGAAGTTTGATACAATAAAAAATTTATAGGATAATTTTTGCGGGTTTAGCATAACACAGGGGAGTATATTGTATTTTCCCCCAAATATTTGGCAGATTAATAACATACATGTGTAAACTAAACATTTTATAATGCTCTAGTCCATTTTAACTAGGCCCACCTTTTCAATATTCGACACTGCTTAATATTTACAAATAAATTTTAAGTCCTGAACCAAAGTCATAAGGTCAACCCAAATAACAACTCACATAACCAATCATGGGTCAAGACCTTAGAAGACGAAGCCCACCAAATAAATACCCCAAGGCACAATTAGCAAGGTCGACCTTGTCCACCAGGATATAGGAGCTCGCTCGGTTCCCTAAGGACATCTCCAATGGTGGGGAACTCGGGGCTTCGGAGCCCCGGGACTGTCCCTGTCCCCACTCCGAGTCCTGCATAGTCGTCTCCAATGACAGGGCTCCGGAATGGAATTAATTCCATTTTCTTCCTTTGCTCACTCTCACATATAATTCTAGGTTTAATTTTGTTTTTAATATTAATATTAATAATACTAATAATTATTTTATTAATATAATTAAATTATTAATTATATTTAAATATTAAAATTAAAGAGCGTAAATAATCATAAAATTAAAATTGATACATAATAGGAAATACAACACATCAAGAAATGATATACAAGAAATATGATTAAATAAACGACAAACACACGGAAATATAATTTTATTTTGAACTAATTCATATTTTAAAAAATATATAGCCACTACCAATATTGTAGTTAAATGATTAAATTTTTAATTACAATAAAAGATATTAAAATAAAATGTTGAATTTATTTATTAATTATTTGTCCATAAATAAATTTAATTACAATTCTGATAAATTATTAATAATTTTAATTTGAAATAAATTTATTATATTAAATAATTCAATTAAAAATTGGTGACTACATATATTTATTAAATACTAATAAATATACTAACAAATTTTATTAAATAATTCAATTCCTTTAATTTAATTTAGGAGGGGAATTTAATTTTATATTTATTTATTTAAATAATTTATTTTTTCCTATTTAAAAATATTAAATAAACAATTTTTAACAAAGAAATAAAAAAATGGAACCAATCAGAGGACGCCAAGTGGCGTCCCCTGACTTAAAGAGCCTCATTAATCCCACGCGAGAACGAGCCGCGGCCAGGGCTCCGCGGAGCCTCGACCCTGGCCCGTTCCCCACCCCGCCCCCGAGCCCCCACCGCTGGAGACGGCTTCTCCACCCAGCCCCGACCCCGGCCATCTCAATTGAAGATGGCCTAACAGTGTACTATCACGACGTATAGGAGCATGCCCGTTAAGGTGCACTTGAGCACATAACACATTACTAGGATATAAATTGTAGCAAATTATCTCCTATACATGTGTGTCAATTGCATTCCCAACTAGTCTGACATTTTGCTCTCAAGTTGAAGAACACATATTTTACTTAAGAATTAGATGAGTGTCGTCGGAATCAACCCCGACCTAACCCGTAATGAAGCTTCTAGTTTGTATGCAAAATTGGGATATTTGGAATCAAAACTTTTGGTAATTGTGAGCTAAAGAAGATTATTTTTTCAACATCACCAAATTATATAGTATTATCATTTATAATCAGTGAAAACTAGAAGCTTAAAAGTACTGGTTGCTCATACTCAACATCTGTTTTATTACGTATTAATAGTGAAATTTTAATAATACTTCTTATATGGAATAATATTACGTATAAATGGTATGGAATTTTCCAAGAAACAAAATTATCTTCACTAAACATACACAATCCACCGCCCAATCCCTTAAGAATCATTTCAGATATAGTCCCACTCACTAAATTGACATTCTTATTAGAACGAATTAAAAGAAAGAAAGAAAGGGAAAAAAAAAAAACTAGGTAGCCGTCTTACTCACGCTCACGTTCGTGAGTCCTACACCACCTAAACAAAAGGAAGTAGTATGATTATCTTTTAATTAAAAAAAAAAATTGATAGGCTTGACCTACTAGGGACATTTTCCTTCTTTTGCTGTCAGTTGAAATGTTTAATTAATCAGTATAATTAAATAAAATAAAATAATAGTATATAGTTCTGTGCGAACCTTGAGTCACGGTCTGGTCTACAATTAAATAAAATATAAATTTCTCTCTCTGTCCTCTCTATATAAAGTTATTACTAAATTATAAAAATAAATGCTTTGCTGTAGTCAAGATTTACAAAAATCATTAGAATATGATTTCAAATTAATTAACTCGACAACCCCTCACTCCACAAATAAAGGCGGGGGATGGATATATATATATACACATACATACACACACCAGAACTTGTAATTTAATTATATAAATATTATGAGCATCTCACTTAATATCAAACTCTATCTCTTTTAGACAATTCAAGAACTTGGGTTTTCACTTCCCATTTATCATTTGAGTGATCAATTTCTTGATATATATATATATTCAAACTGCAAAAATAAATCAAGAGCTTTTCTGAAGAGACAATTCCTTCGATCATCTGCAACCTTATTTGAGGTAAATAATTACATTTCTTGTTTAATCTATACTTGGTAAAAATGAGGCAAACATTTTATTTTGTAGATTTGTTGATTGAATTACTAAGGGATTGTGATCATAACTTAATTAATTTCAGTAAAAAGAAAAACAAATCAATGGATCGAAATGATGAATTAAAATTTATGAATCTGAAAATTGAAACTGTACTTTAATGAAATGGGTCTTTTCTTCTTCCTCTTAATTTTTCCTTTATTAAAGTGTATAAAAAAATTGGAATGTACAGTACAATGTACTAATGCAGAAGTGACATTCAATATTCCAAGCAAGCGGGGGTAATTATTTCTGCATTTAAAGTCTCTTCAGGCAGTTATATATACTCCTCCTAGCTATCTTTTCTCTTTTTCCCAGTATTTTATGGAAACAAAACTTTTCCTATGTTTTTGTGATTGATGCAGTATTTGATCGTGCACTCCGTATTATTTTATAAATAAATAACATAAAAATATTTCTTAATTATGCAAATACCTCGATATAATTACCACTCGTTGATTTCGATCTGTAATATTGTCGTGAATTGGAAAATCTTTTTTGTCTGAACTTCTGAATTCGAGTTCATTTTCAAACTCATATTATTGAAATGAAAATTAAGTTTTGGACCTGGTGAATCATATTTACAAAATGATTTTTATTTTTTGTAAATCATGTAGAGTCCACTTTTTTACATGTGATTTGTTAATTTCTGCTCATTACGGTTTGTCCAATGAGATGGAACTAAATAGCCAATTGCAATTCAATTTTGAGCAGATTGATGGGTTCAGTGAGAGTGGTGCAATTGTTATCTGAACAAATAAGAGAGTAATTTTTCAAAATAAGGGGAGGTGGCCCGTTTTTTCGGGTTATCCCAAAAAATAATCAGTCAAACCAGACATGTGATATAAGCATAATTAATTTTTGAATCTTGATTTATTGTACAAATCGAACGCACCCATAGTATATAAACATTTGATAATTTTTAGTAATTACATTAGTAATTAATTTGTGTGAGATGTATAAAGTATAGAAAATCTACACATTGAATTGACTGTTCCGTCACTAATTATAACTCTTTTGAATTTAGTTAATTTAATTAAATATGTTTTTAGGGGTACAATAAAATAAAATTCAAATACTATTAGAAAAGGTTCTTTTTTTAACTTAAATATATACTGGGCTTTGTACTTTTTACCCAGTAGGAAAAAATATTGAAGATTTGAATCAAATTAAAGCTGCTTTCAGATTTGACTTTGAGACCAGTCTCTAACCAGTCCACCTGAAAAAAGAAACAACCTCAGTTCAGGACAAAAGTTAAAGAAACATTGGCACTATCGAAAATGAATTTAAATCAGACCACCTTTCGGCCCAAAGAAAAGAAAAAGAAAAATTATGCATCATAGTATATTGTATAGAATTAATTAACTAAATTGTTTAATTTTGTGCTAATGTCAGATCCTGGGTCAGCTGAAAAAGGATTAATAAAATAGTGGCTCATCAGCAAGTATACAACCCATCATGGACCATGCAAACACTATGCAAGATTAACTCAAGGTAAACACCCCATGTGGATCCTCCATGCTTTCTTTGGAAGTTGCTTTATTTTATTTTATTTCATTGCTTTTTCTATATGAATTTTTTTATCCCTTCTTTTCTTAACGTTATTAAATTAGATACAATTCCACAAAAATAATCAATAACGTGATAAATATATTATTTATACGTGATTATTTGTTCTCCAAATACGTGATTTGTATTTTTAGTCCCACATAACTGGACAATCAACAATTTTCGTTCATACTTCCTAACGTTGCACTTTTAATTCAAAATCATACTTTTTCAAAGATATTGTGTACTATGATCGTTATATCTAATGGTCTTTAATTAACACTTTTGGTATATAGAATAGTCACAACTTTAATTTTGGATTCGCTGGTGTTGGACTAACTAGAATATCTAATATTTTTCTAGCTAGTTTTTTTTTTTTTTTTAATTTGAAATTACTCCTTATAAATAGAATTAAATAAATAAAAACCGATCTTAATGTGAATGAGTTTATATACATAGTAGAAGTATAAACTAAGATCATTTGGTAAATAATTAATGTTTGATCTCACATTCCCATAAAGAAAAGTTTAAACATATGCACCATCACGAAGTCATCATGTAGTATGGGATTCCTTGCTGAAAAATTAGAATTACCTCTTCGATTAACTCAAAGATCTTATGGATTTCTGTGCGATTAATTATTTTAATATACTCCTAACTCGCTCTTAAAGAAAGATGTCACTAAAACTATATGCTAAAATTTCCATTGAAAAAGTACTTAGATACCAATTTATGGGGGTATGGTGATGATCCTTTATTTATATATAAACCCTTATTTGCATTCTCAAAAACACCTGTGCACACAGATAATAAATATATTTATATTGTTAGACACGAGATAAAAATAGGAAATAGAGGTGTGCTCTAATCAAGATTTATAATAAATAAATAGATAACATAGTACAAAATATTCAATTAGAATTGGCATATATGGTGTTGTGTTCTATAGATCTAGCCTCTTATGTAGATACGAAGATTGAAAGGGTAAAAATAACATTTCATCTCTTAAATTTGAGCAACTGACATTTTCCACCTCAAAAATAATATTTTTAACACTTTGCACCATGTAATTAAAATATTAACACTTTGGACCCTAGATTTACATACTTTTTGACAAAGTGTACACCCTATTGGGGTGCAAAATGCTCAGTAAAGTGTCAAAAAAAATCAAATCCAGAGTGCAAAGTGAGAAAACAATGTAACTTTAGGGTGCAAATTATCAAGTATTCCCTAAATTGAAAAATCAAAATGTACTAGTACTAATTGCCAAAAAAATGTTATACTATATATTTATCACAATTCATGCAATAGGGGAGAGAGTCTTTTTATTGCAAAGATGAAGTAGAAAGAGTTTAATATTTGCAGAAGACATAGAGGGATGATACAATTTACGACATTCCAAATGAAGCAAATGTTTTCACAAATTTAGTTCCTGCGTGCAGTGTCTCTATCTCACTCACGTCCTTCACATTCCCTCATATGGCTATTTCTTTCAATTTTTAGGCAATTAAATAGTAACTCCACTTCATAAATAATCATATCAAATTTATAGTCATGTCAAATATTTCATCTTGTCACCTAGTCTTCTTCTTATGATTTCACAAAGAAATTGTGAATTGTTATGTCATGCTTCAATTTTATTTAAATAAATACCATTTATTTATTTTATCAAATAAAAATATACATCGCTTCAATTCATGGATTATTTTAGATTTGTATGAAATCGATATTTTCATATTTCTAATTTCTCTTGGATTGAGGTAGGTATAATGTATTTCTGATTAAAATAAAATAAAAAAAATGCACTTAATCAGGTAAACTTATATTCTTCATCTAAGTTATGTACATAGGTTTGATTTGATATATTAGTTGACTATTTCCTGAATCGATTCTTAACCAAACATGTAAACCTCTATGATTGATGCATATTTTTCCCTTTCTGATTCGACCCAATATTTACTACCCCCCTCACCTAATTAGTATCACTTTTAATCATGTGTACAATGGATTTATCTCCTGATTTTAAATACGTCTACGTTAGAACTTTGATATCGAAATTTTATCATAATTAGGCAAAGAACAAATAAAAAGTTACACTACAAGCTGCTTAATGTTATTAAAACGAATCTCATACTATTGATTTTATAACCGGTAAATTTATTAGTTTCTGTTTAGTGAGAAATAAGTAAAGTATGTAATTAAAGTTTTACATATTATGATAAGTAACTCAGGACTGAAATTTAGCATATAGATTAACAAATTAACTTACATTTTTCTAGAAAACTAATTAACTTACTTAGTATCAAATGTTATTAAACCTTGTTGAAACTAAATTTATTTTAAATGTGTGAAGAATTTTTTTTTTTATTGAATTGAAGTAACTTTCACCAAATATGTTTTTCACCTATTTTAAGAAAAAGCAAGATGTCACATTCATATGGAAGTATTTCTATATTTCCGATCATGCATAAAAAGGGGTAATATTAAATTCAGATATCTTCTGTTGTTGCCTAAGTGTCAATTAGCCAAAATAGGAATATGCTTCACTGTAATAATTAATTACACAGGCAACAAAATACAGCCTCGGATTTTTCAGGTAAGTCTAGCTAGTTTCTGTCCTATAAGTCTACACACACCAGTGAGAGCTAGTATTGTTCTTTCCGTGCACCCCACGCTCCCGTAACACGCGTGGTCATATCAGCACCTAATTCAAGTAAAAGATTCAACCCTCGCAACACTAAATACATGGACCTCTGCACCTCTTTTGGAATTACAAGTATAATAATTGCATGGAGAAACGCCATTTCTTGTACGCTAAAGTAATTAATATTTTGAATAAATTTCATTTTCTCCCCTTCAACTAATACTAATGCACACTCTACAAACCCCCTCAAAGTTTTAATTACATTACATCGTCCCATTTAGCTATCACACTTGCACATATAGTTCACTTTCTATTATTTTTTCTCTTTTAATGTGAGTGGTATCCTTATTTTAATAAATAAAATGCTATCTTCTACATTGGCGATGAAGTCAAAACAGTGATAATATTACGAATCTTAAATTAGTACTAAATATTAATCAATTATTCATTTGGAGAAGACGTATGATTTCAGAATATTTTTTGTGGTAATCCTATGCTAAAAATGTTTGAGTTAAAATCCCTAACTTTATTATTTATGTCAATACTGTATTTTTCTTAATTCAAATAGTGTAAAAATAAAAACTGACACAAAAGGGCATATTTGTGCATGTATTATAGTTAAAAGAGTCAAAGTGATATCATCGATATTATGAGGGGCAGAATATAAATAAACTATAGTTGAAGGGGACAAAGTAAAATTTACCTAAATATTTTACTCCCTACCCCCCAACAGTACGCCTTTATAACCACGTCCTTGTTTCATTTTCACTTTTCGCACTTGTACACAAATTCATAATCAGAAAATGGAGAATTAATTAACTAATTTCCTGTATGCAATGTTTTAATTTCTCGCAGGTAATTTGTACAACACAACATTTAAAAAAATAAACATCAACAAAAATGGACGATCGAAATCCATCGCCTTCTTCTTCGTCGTCGTCGAGCAACGCCGTAGGGAAAAATTGCCGCCGCCTACGGCGGCACGTGGTGGAGGAAGAGTGCGGAGATCCGGTATCGTGCACCGGAAAATCGTGCCAGTCATGTACGGCGGGGGCGATCGCCGACTGCGTTGCTGTGTGTTGTTGCCCTTGCTCGGTGGTGAGTATTTTGGCTTTAGCGTTTTTTAAGCTGCCGTTGGCGGTGGCGCGTAAATGTATTGCTCGCCGGAAAAGGAAGAGCCGGCGAGGGGTTTTGGAAGAGAAGAGGAAGGATACAGATGGAATTTCGGGAAAGGTAAGGGTAGAGGATGGGGTATCGGAAATTGTGGTAACGACGTCGTCTGGTAGCGGTGGAACTGGTGAATTAGAGGAGGATTTAAATGACAATTTTAGTGCTGAGGAGATTTGGTTAGAGTTGTATGAGATTGGTCATTTGGGTTTTGGTAGGGTTTCTTTTACTGGAATTCCTTTTCAGAATAAGGGTAATTAAGGGAATTCGCTTTCCTTTTTTTTATTTTCTGAAAGTGAGAAGTTTAAAATATTTATTTCTTGGAAAGTAGATGTTTTCCAAGTTTTTCTATTTATATTATTATTATTATTACTTTTTTCTTTTTCTATCATTAAGTGTCCGTTTTGGCCTTCAAGCTTGGGAAGTTGAAGTGAACAGAGATGATGTATGGGCAATTAATAATTTTAGAAATGAAGAATATATTTCTGTCTTTGATCATTATACTTATAGCAGTTCTTACTAGTATAATACAGTAAATTGTCGTACAGTTTTATTTGTAAGTTTGAGGAACTGTTGCTTTTTTTTTTTTTTTTCTTTTATTATATTATTGCTTAGTTTACTTTGTGAACAAACCCTTATATAATTTGTCACCTTTCGTGATAGTGCACTTCTCGTATGATTAACTGAGTTTTTTTAGTAATGTACTTGAAGGATCTTTTTTAATTTATATATTATGAATTATGATGTTCTGATATGTTATCTGTACAAGGATTGTATGAAATTTTTCAGACTTTAAGTCGGAAGTTTTCACTCCTGGTCTGTTGGGTGTATTATGAGATGTAATTTTCCAATATTTGATTACTGATTGGTAGCCTAGTAACAAATTTGAGGGCCACGATCAAATTGAGTACGATTCTTATACTGTTGTGAGTTTTCTTCTAGCTTAAAACTCTTGTTCGATAATTAGTTTTTTTTCTTTTTCTTTTTTAATTTCTTGATTTCTTGATGTAATGATCTAATCACCTGTCTTTAAAAAAAAAACAAAAAAAAAACTGGTTGGTTAATTGTTTGAGGAATAGTTTATTCAATCTTTTCTACTAGGTAATCTAGTATCCTTATGCATGAAGATAATCAATTCAGTCGTTAGTTAGTTATAAGCCTGAATATTTGTTTTTTCATCTACGTATTTTCGGAATGAGGGATGTGGCTTTCACAAATGTTTTGGAGGATGTTTGCCATTGACTTTAGTATTGAGTGAGTTCAAATTAATAATTATATTAAAATATTATATTCCGTATATATTTTATAATATGAATATATACTTGATTATTTAAGAATTTGAAATTCATACCTAAATAATTTAATTTAAATAGAAAGTGTTATAAATTCATTATTATGTATTTCAAATAATATCTTAATCTCAAAAGAAATCAAAGGCAACCTTAAATATTTTTCACCTACTTGTTATCACTTTCTTTTTTTCCCCAGTTACCATCAATTGTCTTATGTGTGGATGGGAGTGGAAGAATCCACTACAAAAATATGTACAAGATCAAAAATTCTAATTTTAGGATTTCAAATCTTATTAACAATGAATTGCTCTTAATATCGATAAATTTGTTAGATAAAATTAGATTAATTGCCTTAATATTCTTTTTATTTTATTGTTATTGTTGTTGAAAAATTTAAAAGTAACTTTTAAATAATGTAAGAAACGTGTGATTTAATTTTAATATTTTTATGGTAATAGAGTCCGGACTATATTCTTATCAGTGTAATGTTGTCATCTTTTAAGATTTCCTGGCCTTTTTGCGGTCTTGAAAGGCAAAGTGAAAAATGGTTGACCTCAATTTGATAATTTAATCTATTCTATATTAATTTACTAATTAAATATCTCACTACCTACCTACCCACACTGCGACCACCCCCACCACCAGTACCAATCCCACACGCAGGAAGGATATAATAAACGACAGGCCAAATTTGTTTCTTCTAATTAACTAGAAGTCTAGAACTAGTGTTCCAATACTATTTAATTCTGTATACTACTAATGCTTAGTTGTCACTATGAATTTCTCATGTTTATGTCGGCCAATCATGAAAAAGATAGATTTATATAGTCGATATGGATTAGATTTGTTTTTCCTCTCTCTTTTTCTTTTAGATTAAAATTCATCATGATTCAGATAACTGATTAACAATAAGCATGACGTTTGATCAATTGGCAATTTGGCATAGATCGGTTGTGTATGAATTAATTTTTCAAAATATTCAAGCATATTTATACATTGTTGTAAGAATTAAGACCTTAAAGATAGAGGTGTCAAATAAGCAATTTAATAGATCAAGGTCGGGACCGACTAAGAGGACTTGTTTGTTCTCCAGATTGGACCATGATCTGCCTAAATCAGGTCAATTTTGGTTCCCGTGCTACCAAGCTAATCATCAATTTACTATTCATAAAAAAAAGCTAATTAGCAATTAACATGACTCGTACCGTTACCCAACTGGAAATGGTATGTATTGATCTCTGGCCGATCCGGGCTAACCAAATTTCTTTTATTAAAATATTTAATTAAGTAGTTCTACTTAAGCTATTTTTGTTTAAGAATCATTCTTTTTTCCTAAATAAGTTTCGGGTTGACAATTTTACCACATAAGTCACAAAACTAAAGCAAATTTGAGATATTTTTTGTCGAATTGAGAAAGTGAGCTAGCTTTCGTAGGAATGCAATAAATCGGCCATGGGTTGATCCCATCTCGACTCAACCCATTGACATTTCCCGAGTTTATATGTCCCAATCTGAGGCCAATATGTTCATGAAAATTTGGGACCGCGCCAAGCCCAAGTTTTAAGGCGGTCTCGGATTAGATTGGGATCGATTGTTACTGGTCTTGGGTCGATTAAGAGTTTTAACGGAGTTGGTCACAGTGATCCCTACCTAGCCTATCTACCCATTAAAATATATTGTTTAGAGTTATACAGGAAATAGTTTTACAACTATATGAGTAGAGTTTTAGAAAAATAAAATCGAGTTACACAAATTTCTATTTATATTTGATTGATAAATATATATTAAGCTGACTTAAAACAAAATTTACCAGTTAATAGTTTTTAGAGCGTGTAAAAAGTATTCAAATAATTTAACTCGGGTCGCATTCAATTTAAAGAAAGCTTATTTGAGTTCAGTTGATTAAAAATCAAACAAAATTTAATTTTTTTATCAAACTCGATAAATAGTAACGTATTATTCGATTCAACTTGACAATTTTTTTTCTTTTTAATAATTAACTAGACTATTCAGACACTTCAATAAGAGAAACTTTTCCTATTATTTGGTACCAAAATGGAAAGAAAAGACAACCCCTTAGAGGAAACAGTATCCCTTGCACAAAATACTTCAACATTTGTTTCATTTTCGTGTGTTAGATGTTCACTAAAACTTTGTCCCTAGTATTCCATAATAGGTCAATGCAAACAGGGTACACATAAAAGCAACTGCAAAACTATATTACTTGAGTAATTTTTTAGTAAAAATAAATAAATTTAAAGGAAATCCACATGGGTGTTCCCTTGCCTTCAATGAGAATTATTACACATAAACCTTAAAATGGTAAAACTATCAAATGCCTGAACAAAAGGGGAAAAAAAGATTGTAACATTAAATTATGAATTATATGATGGCATATCACTGTTGTAATAGTGTAATCTCATGTGGGCAGTTGTCTATTGAAAAGAAGTTACAAAATTAGGTCTTTTCAAGACTAGTTGCACTTAATGTTCTTATACTTTTTGTGCTATTTTAAGGAGAAGAAAACACATGATTAATATGTTCCTTCAAGTACAATTGCCGAAGAAAAAGAAAGTTGATTTTATGTTACGTACTTTGTGAAAGTGCAATTTTTAAGTTATTTATATTTGAAATTTTCAGTTGCTTGCTTTGTTTTTGATTCATAAACTTCTAATATATATGTCATTTGCTCTTAATATATTTGAATTCTAATAGGAAATAGCTAATTTGGTTGGATTTTCAGAAAAAAAATGGTTTGGTTAGATTTATTGAAAGTGATTTCATGTTGTCTTAAAATCCAAGCACACATTTTTTATTGTTTGAGAAAGATGTATCCTATAAGGCAACAAATCTCTCCCTCAACATATTTCTTAAACCATAACTTACTCTTTATTTCATCCTTAAAAAATCACCAAACATTTTCTCACATGAACGAAAATCAGGAACAACCTATCTCTATAATCAAAAGGGATTTTTGCACGTCAACCCCCAGAAAAGTTCCATTTTCGCACTTGCCCCCCTATAATTGAAAAAACATGACAGTGCCCCCTATAAGTTGATAAATGAGTGCACTTTGCCCCCTAGTCATTTTTAAGTAATTTTCAAAGGGTCAAAACGTCACTCAGGGGGTTTTCTGCAATAACAAACAACTTTAAGGGGATTAAGTGCACAAAATTTTAAAATATCCAAATGTGACTTGCAATTTAAAAAAATAAAAAATATTTAGTTATATTTTTATACGAATATTCAAATTTAAAAAAATAAAATTTTCATTAGTCCTAATTATAGTTATTTATTTTTGTTACAAATAAATAAATCATCTCTATTCTAAAAATGTTTTAATCAAATCAAAGAAGTTTGAAAGTAAAACAATTAAAATAAAAAATATGTTATAAGACTAAAATTAGATTACGATGTGATTTATCAAGGTAAAGAATTCTATGAAAATTTGCTTTGAAATGTTAATATTTAATAACTTAAATTAATAATATTTTGTGCACTTAGCCCCCCAAAAGATTAAAATTATTGCACTAAACCCCAACTTTACATTTCTGCCCTTTGAAATCCAACAAATGATTGACCAGGGGGCAAAGTGCACTCACTTATCAACTTCTAGGGGGTACTGTCATGTTTTTTCAATCATAGGGGGGAAAGTGCGAAAATGAAACTTTTTTGGGGGTTGACGTGCAAAATCCCTAATCAAAACTCAGCCATAATTTTCAATCATTAATATGAAAGAGTTAAAAATAGTATTTATGGCATTCTTTTTCATGAATTTGGAAGGCTTAACAACAGACCAAAAAGACTTAAAAAGTTGAGCTTCGGCCCATTTGATAAGGTTTTTGGGCAGCGCAGTTTTAGCTTTGAGAAGTGAGCCAAATGGCCTTTAGCTTTCATTTTGGACCAGTTGTGCAAGAAACTTCTAATTTGATCCATTAGACACGGGCTGTGCAGTCCATGAAATCGAAGTTGATGTATTGTACAATTAATCATGTTAAAATTAAAGCCCCGTAGTAAATAAGTCATGAGGGATCTCCAATAATAAAATGGGCTCACATCAACATTTTTTTTTCTTGAGACGATCATTTATAAAAAAAAAAATTTCAATTACTATCAAAGTGTAAACATTTCAATAAAAAATAAAAAAAAGACTAACTACAAACGCTAGTGATATATCTTGATCTCGGGCCTCAACCTTTGAATTAGGGCTTGGGAAGTTATAGGCTCACTTATTGCACAAGTGCCAATCCAATATAGAATCTTCTATTCCATTTTTGTGTTCAAATTTAAAAATTTTGTGGATCCACACATACACTTATAGAGTGAATACATTACACGACGCCCAAATCAGATTTATTAACTATTTTTTTTGTACTAAAGAAACATTTATGTGAAAACTATATAGTAAATAAACTTTTGACAAATAAAAAATAAAAATAAATTAAATATCAGCAAAAAGAAAAAAAAAACATTTGTTCACATCTTATTTGTCCCATTTAAGAGAACAAGTTTAGTGTATCGAGTCCATGCCCGTGCACTGCGAATCCTTGTTACTATCTTCAATATCATAATCAAAAAATGTTTAGCATGACATTAATTTGCACATTTTGCATAAGAATCTATTAAAGAATTTGCGATAGAGAGGTCTAAATTCGCTCTTTTTAGCTAAGCATGCATGGTTCGGGTTTGTTCTACCGATTCCGATCCTAAATTTAAATTGCCACAAACTGATGTTGTTGGTAGCAAGTAACATTAGAGAATAACATGTCAGTAGTACTCTCTTGGAAACATTAAGCCTATTTTTCTCAACCGATAGTGATAAGAATTTTGATGATGATTTAAACCGAAAATCAGACTATCCGATGGGCACGGACATTATTGGAAATTTAGAAAATCCAACAAGACCTAGGTCCGAATCCTTGTAGGACTATAATAAAAGGATCCGGTTTGGATTAGGCTGGCTGCTCTGAGTCAGGCATGTTACAAGCCAATTCTCAGGAACCACCTAAAAGCTCAAACAATCCCACACAAATCAAGAAGCAACACAACAGAGATAGAAAAACAATACATTTGTACAATGAGAGCACTTAAATCTCTGAAACTAAAGACTTTGAGGACAACAAGTGTTCCATTCAACAAGACTTTAATTAGAATAAGCCAAATTACAAAAGATACTACTTAACAATTAACAACACAATTAGACAGACCCAAAACCCAATAATGCCATTCAATTCTCAACCATATTTCTTACCTTCTCACTCACAGCTTCTACCTTCTCCATAAGATCTTTCATGTCATCCTTCAAGCTCGATTTGTTCTCATCCGAAAGCTTCAAATGGTAATTCTCCAAAGTGGCAGTTATTGCACCAAGTTTTTTTGTAATAACTCTAACATCTGAATTCAAATCCTCACCACCACTTTTCGAGCCAGAAACCTCAACAACTTTCTTGGTTTTTGATGCATCTGAGGTTCCTTCTTTCTTCTCTGATTTATGAGTTTTCTGGCTAGGTGATTTTCTCTTTTTACCCATTTCAATGCTGTGATACGCTTTATGATTCAATCCCTGTAAATAAATCGAGCTTCTAAATGCAGAAACAAATGACCAGACCTTATCATGGGAACCTTCTTTGTTCAAGTGACGATGATCAACAGCAGCAGACTGGACCTCAGACAAAATTTCATAGACTGGTGTATCAACATCGGACAAAGAAAAGGTCAGATTCTTATCATTCTCGAGAGTCTGAGGTTTCTCAGATGTCTTAACAACAGGCTTTGGAACAGTGGAAGATTCCGGAAGCCGTCGAGCAAGCCTTGCTATCTGCTCCCCCACCTCAGCCATTTTCTCAATTTTATTAGATTCAATTTCTACCTCTGTTTTAGATCTTGATTTTCCGACTATTGATATAAGATCTGTATAAGGAGGACACAAGTACTTGCTCTTCTTCCTTTCCCTAGGTGAAGTTGCATTTTCTAATTTCTCTATGGAATCATCAGAATTAGTTTCATTAGCATCAACTTTAATATCATTTGATTTTCTTATATTAGAACCCCCAACACCACTAGTATCTTCGTTTGAAACATCCTTTTTTGTTGCTTTAGATGACTCCGAAACTTTCACCTTTCTTTTCCCACTTTCATCTACCTCTTCATCATCAATCTTTTTCCTCTTCTGCGATGATTTGCTGTTATCATTAGCTTGTTTCTTGGTTTTGGGCTTGGTTTTTGAGTTTCCTCCCATAAGTTCAGCAACACTTTTCTGCTTTCTTCTTTGATAAATCTTATCATCTGAAAAAGCTTCGGATTTTGCAGAACTCACAACTGGAGACGAGAGCCAGTCATCATCCATAGGACCAAGAATGGGGACTTCTTGATTTTTGTTTTCCAAACCTTCAATATGAATAGCTTCATGATATGAAGGCAACTGATAACAACCTTTAAATCGATAGAAAGCAGAGAGCCAACTTCTAACCACCGCAACCTCAAGTGCATTACCAACAGAAACAATCTTCGCGAAATGCCTCACTTTAGCAAGTAATTCATAGGGTTCATATTTAGGAATAGGAAGCCGATCAAAGTCCACCTCTGGCATAAGAACTCCTTCTTTCAAACCGACATTTGCAACCACAACCCTACCAAGTCCGCCTTTGTTTTCCTCCGGTACACATTTGCATACTATCTTTGACTCCACAATTCTGCTGACATCATCAACAGCCCTCTGTACAGCTTTGAGAAAGCTCTTAGAATTACTATCCTTTGACATCTCTTCAAAATTCTCCACAAAGGGTATCAGCTGCGATGGCAAGCACCAAGCACACGAACCATCCCCGAAAAATGCCACCAAAAGTCGACCCTCCTGGATGTATCTCATAGCAAATTCTGAAGCATCTTTCGAATCATAAATCTGTCCAGGCCACCATGGGTGATTTTTAATCTTACCCCAAACAAAATCCCCCACACGAAATTCATGTTCTTGATTTTCCGACTTCTCAACATTCCTCTCCCCTTCTCCAGTCTCAACAACTACAGAAGCAACAGAACCATCTTTTTCAACACCAAAATCCCTAACCCGACTTTCTTCTGGTTCAGGACCCGACCCGCCCATTACGGTTTCAGAATCCTCAGCAATAACTTTTGTCTCAGCTACAATATCTTCTTCGGACGTTCCCATGTTTAAATAGGAAACAAAATGCCCTAAGAATTTATTTTCTTTCTATAATAGCGACAGTTTCGGATATCCACAACTGTAAAAACCAAAAGAATCTCAATAAATAAATATTTATTAACTCAGAAGTAAGAATCCACTCACAGTAAAATTAAAAAAAAAAATCAATTAACAGATTGCGCAAAGGGTTTTGACTTTTGCTCTAAAAACCCTCACGAGTCACCAAAACTAACTAGTGAGGGTTTAGAGCCGCAAAAGCAATAGTCCACTAAATAATTAATTAGATAAATACGAATAAAATATACTCCAATACGAAAAATGGACAATAGAATATAATATCATGAAATAGAAGAAGAATTACCGGAAGAACTAATGTAAGCCGTAGTTTTCCTCAAGAACTAATGTAAGCCCAATGCAGAAATTAGGGTTTTTAGAATTGATTTTACAGCTATAGAAGATGATACTATATTTTCATCAAAAACAAAAAGCAATTATTAAGGAAAATAAATGCTGATCAAAAATGCTTTTTCCATTTTCCAGGCCGTGATTCGAATCGTATTTACTGTAAAAAAAATCACTACGCTCGATATTGGGGAATATACTACACGCGCCAGTTGATTGGTTGCTGTAGGTAATTTGTAATTTTTGTGTGGAGAGTAGATTTTTTAAGCAATGGAAGTTGAAATTAACAGAAAGTGGGTGACAGTTGGCAGTCACCTCTTCAGTGTGTACTTCGGCTTGGGAAAAACGTAGCAGAGTTTTGAACGGTAGACCTCATGAAAATAAATAATTTAATGTACTCTATAGATTTTTTAAAGATGTTTTCCTAATTTCTTTATACAAATTAGATTAAATTCGGCCTTCTCTATTTGATACTTTTTCAGTTACAAGAATTTACAAAATAACAATTTGTAAGGGCAATCTGATGCTAGTTTCTATATTTAGTATGCAAATGCATTATAGAAACTCAAATATTATTTTGCATATCAAATAAAAATATTTCACTCCAATGTATGTGTATGCAAAATAAATATGTTAACCAAAAAAGAAAAAATGCAAACTGGATATGCGTTTTATTTTTAATTTTTTAATATATATTCATATATTTATTTTTCTGAGATCGATCTTTAATAACTGGTATAAAAATATTAAGTAACTCAAATTCAATTAATAAATCAGCATGTATTTGTAGCTCACTATAACAAATAATCAAACAAAATACATAGGTTACCATCCCCCAATTCCACCCTCTTCTTCACGCCTTATTTGAAGCACAAATTCTTTAACCTTTTTCAGCGACGAATTATGATAAATTTTATCTCAAATGTTACCTTTAGCTCGAAAATGAGAAATATAAAAACTTTGGCTGGGAGAAGAAGGTTGAAGAATGTGGGTATATAATGGTAAAACTCTCAACAGTCGAATTCTTCATCCCAACGGTAACATTTATCTTTTCCTCTTTAATAAATATAAAAGAAAATTAAGTAACTCAAATCGAATTAATAACTCATTAACATATATCCGTAGCCCAACATAACAAATAATCCAACAAAATAGATAGGTTACCTTCCCCCAATTCCACCCTCTTCTTCACGCACAAATTCTTCAACCTTCTCCAGCGTCGGTTTATGATAAATTCTATCTTTCAAATGTTACAATTAGCTCGAAAATAAGAAATATGAAAACTTTGGTTGGGAGAAGAAGGTGGAAAAATGTGGGTATTTAATGGTAAAACTCTCAACGGTCGAATTCTTCATCCCAACGGTAACATTTATCTTTCCCTCTTTAATAAATATAAAAGAAAATTAAGTAACTCAAATCCAATTAATAACTCAACTTGTATATGTAGCCCAACATAACAAGTAACCCTACATAATAGATAGGTTATCTTCCCCCAATTCCAACGTCTTCTTCAAGCACAAACCACAAGAAATATTCAACCTTCTTCAGCAGCGGATTATGATAAATTTTATCTCTCAAATGCTATCTTTAGCTAGAAAGTAAGAAATATGAAAATTTTGACTGGGAGAAAAAATATATTTAATGGCAAAACTCTCAACGGTAGAATTTTGCATTCCAACGATAACATTTAACAATTTTTTCATTCAAACTATATTTTTCATTCTCTATTCCCTTTCTTCCACAACAATTATATATCGTACACCCAAAGGACAAATTCTAAAATAGAAACCGATTTCCCTTGGAGTGTAAATATCTAAATTGAGGATGGAGTTAATCCTTTGCATCCCCCTTTGAAACTAGCATTGGCTTTGCCCTAATAGAAAGAAGCATTTGCTTAGTTGTATCCAATTTTTTTTTTTTTGTTGACAAGGGAATCCGCATCCATCGAAGTGCACAAGGTAAACCTCGCCCTCATGCAATCGCTCGCAAACCACATGAAAAATGTAAACCACACTAGGCATAATTGTATCCAATTCCTTTTATGTGAGTTTGTTTAAGAAGCAACTTTTATTAAATGATTGTTTTATAACAAGAATAGAATTAAGCAACTAACCCATTTATTGTATATTTGTATGGTGTACTATAGCTTACTTATGGTTTAATAATCTCAGGCAACGTAATTCAATGAGAATAGATGTGAATAATTCAGCAATTATTCTTTTTGGAAAATAAAAAGAAGTATATGTAGAATGTAGTATTTTAAGATAAGGTATAAATAGATTATTATTAATGTATTAGCCAATTTTTCTTCTCTTGTGTAAACTAATTATACTTTGATTTAAATCAAGAAGCTTTGGAATGCCATCCATTTCTATCAGGCCAATCAACTGTTGTTGTTGATAGTCATTTTTTAATATTACATCTATGTATCGGAACCAGATTAATTTTGGAATATATAATTTGGGTTTAAATGGATCATCACAAATCCAAAAATATAACACAATCTACAAACTACCAATCAAAAGAAAACCAATTCACCAAAAGATAAATATCCAATTTCTTTTCCCTGCAAAAAAAAAAATTACTCAGATTTTTTTATTTTACCACTAAACAATGGCGACCTTCGCCCCGGCTACTTCGAGCTGCTTCTTAGCTTCATCGGCTTCCTCTTTGGACACGGCCTCCTTAAATTTCTTCGGTAATCCTTCAATCAATTCCTTAGCTTCCTTCAACGCCAAATTAGTCAAAGCCCTAACAACTTTAATCGTCGCAATTCGATTACTGCTCGGTACATCTTCAATCACCACATCGAACTCCGTCTTCTCCTCCACGACGGCGGCCGCGTCAGCTGCTGCAGGAGCGGCGGCGACGGCTGCTACTGGTGCGAATGACGCGGCGGAGACGCCGAGCTTGTCTTGGAGGTACTCGACGAGTTTCTGAGCGTCGGCGAGGGTAAGGTTTGAGATCTGGTCGCCGAGTTCTACGACTTTTTCGGGGGCTTCTACGGCGGCGAGGGGGCGTAGGGAGGTGGCGCGGCGGCGGAGGGGTTTGGTGAAGGATTTGATAGGGAATTCGGCGGATTGTTTGGGGAATGGGTGCGTAGGGTAAGGGGTGGAGGGTGTAGGGTAAGAAGGGGAGCGGAGGGTGACGGAGGATAGAGTTGAAGCCATTGTAGATGATGGATAAATATGCAAGAGGTGGAAGTAGTGATGAAGAAGAAGAAGATGTAGATAGGATAAGAGACGATATGATATGATGAATATTTAAGGCAATTTTTGAAGTTTCTTTTGTGCATTGACTTATGTGCCCTTGTTGTACCTTGGTCATAAAATGAACGCAACGACTGGACTGGGTATTGAAGTTTCATACTAGGACTAATTTGTAAATTAATACAAATCAATTTAATTTTAATGGAAACTATTTTTTCCATGTTTGTAAAATTGAATAATATACCTTTCAACTTTCTTCTTTTAATCATATGCAACTTCTGCAAAATTGGAGTATAGTGTTGGCATTGGTCTATATATATTTAGCCATCAATTTACTTAACAGAAAAATGACTGAAATTGGCACAGTTCAATTGATATTTCTATGGACCTTGAAATCGTAAGCGCTCTTTAATTACGTGATAAGGGCTACTTTGATCTTACAAAACAAATAAATTTACAAATTCTAATTATTGTATTTTATAAAGGAGATTACCAAGTCTTATATAATTAGGTCACAATTAAAATAGCTGTTTTAATTTTTATTTTTTTACAACACAACTGATAATTAAGTCCTATAAAAACAATTGCTAACAGAAAATGACCATGTTCCTCACTAAACAGCGGTGAAATGAAGGGATGTAATACAACATACAGAGAGGTAAATCACATAATAAAGCATCAAATAGATAGATAAAATATATTATGCTATAAAATTTTATTATTGTTGATTGAATAGAAGAGTTTCTTTAATTCATGACTTCTGCTTAATCGACTTTACCCCCATAGACTTAATTTTAATGGGCCGTGTTAATTCCTTCAGCCCATAAAATTATTGTACAATTTGGTAAACTTAAACATGCTTAACCCTAATATTGTCCATCGTGTAGAAATATACATTAAAATAAAAGTGGGCCATTAATGGGCCTAAAATTGGAAGTCAATGGTGACCTACCTTTTATCTTTTTTATTTAATTTCTTAGTATGATGATGTACTCAATGCCGACCCGCCATGTGATAGTTATTATCTTTCACGTGGGAATTACCCTTTTGTGCTTGCCCATTTATTTGTCACTTAAAAACATGTGACTTTTGAAGAAATTTGTGGCCCAAAATTGAGGAAGTTTATTTCGTATGACTTTAGTACTTTGAAAGCCCACAACGAGATTTCTTCTTTGAGTTTCCAAAGATTCGTGATAATTACTTGTCTTCTTTTTATATTTAATTATGCTACTAAATGTGCATATGAAAAAACCTATTTTATTTCTACTTGTATTAATAGGTACTATATAATTGGAAGCTGCAAATTAATATTTCTATGTCTTTTCCATAGCTGCATCCGTCAAGCCAATCTGACGAGTATTAAGTAACTCAAATTACAGTGATTGATGGTCATGTGCTCATATTCTATAATATTTTGTATTTTGTTAGTATTATTGATTCTCAATAAATTTAGTCTATACATAGACTTCTAGCTAATTAAGCCAATTAAAGTCCCATTTGCAATTTTCATTGTAACATTATACAACCTAAACATGACTACCTTGTCTATTGTACTAAAAATTGGTACTGCAATGAATGATAAAATTAAAGTGAGGTGAAAGTCTAAGAATGGATAAACATAATAATGTGAAAAGAAGAATTATGAATTATTTAATGATGGGACGGGACCACGTGAAAATTTCCCTAGGGGCACTTATGAGTTAGGCACATGTCTAATTTCATATTGGCAATGTCATGTAAAAGTATAGTCCAATATAGAAAGCAAATATTGAGTTTTTCCAAAAATAGCAATACTACTTTTACACGTGCCTGTTTACTCTGAGTTCAGTTCGGTATTTGTTTCCCGGATTAATCTTTTATTTGATGCAATATAAAAATAAATTCATAAATCATCTAATGTTACATAAACTATCAAAAAATATATATACATATACATATAAAAAGAATTACTATATGTGAATGAAAATCATTCATTAATGTGGGAAATCATGAATATGCACGCGCACACATTTATACATAAAAACATACAAACACACATACATCCAATCCTTGTAAAAATCATCTTATTTGGCAATTGGCGCCATAACAGTATCCATACTAGCTATTACTACTATTTTGGATTGAATGATTCATTCATATTTAATACCATAAACCAATTTGTAAGTTCGATAACAATTTTTTTTATCGATTATAATATAAATGTACATTTTAAGATGCTCCACAATAATAGTACTAATATAAATTAATTCAAATCCTCTATCTAATTTGGTGATATCGAAAATAAAATTGAGTCAATATACTTACATCTGTGTGCTATTAATGCATATTTAGTTAATTATAAAGGATGAAGAAACAACCATGAAACTGATTAATTATGATTTAAGTTGACAATGATCCTTGCACTGTTCTACCTAGGTCGACTTATTCCAAAATAAATTACTAAAAAGATTTTTTATGCTCGAGAATATATACATCTTATGTACAAAACATGGCAATATGGCATGCATATGACTTGTTTGGTACAAGACTACATGTAGATACAAATTCATACATACATCTATGATAATCATGTATGATGCATATACACACTCATGAACGTATGGTCATACACACAACGCGGATTAAGGTTGGATTCATGTGTAAGAAGGAAAAGTTGATCAAGACACCATTTGAGTCTGGCTGATGAATCATTATTGAAAACTATAGTCTCTGTCAAATAAATAAAGAACTATAGTCTCTATCACTGACAAAGTACGTTACTTAGAATTAAGACAAAAATTAATCATTATTGAAAATGACTTAAGCACTTTTAATCTAATAATTATACGACATAGTCCAAAATAAGAGTATTCAAATCAACATTTGATTTGATTCAATAGATAATTTCGGTCAATGAAGTCTTGTCTTAGTGACATAATCAATCCAGAGACTTAATAGGTTATGAATTCGAATCTCACCAATTGAGAATTTAGTTAAATTTATATTAGCAATTATTTATTCATTGTAATTTGTTAGAGCAATCAATTAGATCGTTTGATTTAATTTACCATTTCACCGAAAAAATATATAAAATAAACAGATTAAGACTTGAGTTACTGGTAAAACAAAACTTTTACTCGCCAAATTCAAGAAATATAATTACAAATGATCATCAATTATTAGTATATATACCTAAACACAAAGTATATAGTATTATATAGTATTGGCAACTCATATTCATCATCATATTACAGTCAACCTTAAATTCAAGAACTAGAAATGAACTAATTTAGGTAATTAATATTTGTGGGATATATAATATATTAATTTAAAATATAAAGTGACAATAACCAATATTCTTAGTCTCCATTAAGTATTTGCATGGACCAAAGCTCCTCCATGCTCCATATGTTGTCATTTGATTCAGTAGGAAATGGGGGTTGAAAAGTATGATCCATGTTATTATTATTATTATTAATATTTCCATTAAAGGAAGGTGGAGAGTAAGATTCAACTGCATGATCCGCAGGGCCGCAACCGGACATTTGGCTACTGCTTGCTTGTTGTTCATTGCTGTGCTCTGAATTAATCTGTCCATTGAAACTTGTTTCGGTTTGCTTCATGTGCTTTTGAATTCGAGTCCTCCAATAATTCTTTATCTCATTGTCTGTTCTTCCAGGTAAATGTTTTGCAATCTTTGACCACCTGCAATAATTTATCTGATCAAAAGTATAAAATATTTTTAAAAATTGGGACCAAAATAAAATTTTATATAGCGAGGGACCAAAAATGAAATTTTATAAAATTCGAGATCAAGTCTGCCTTTTCTATATTAATATTTTTCCATAAAATTAAGTTGATATATCATTATTGTTCCAACATGCATGATCGGATATCCGGAAGGGACATACAAGAATGAACCTTACAAAATGATGTCTATGGATTAATGAATATAAGCAATTTTTATAATTTATATGATAAAAGATAGGAATTTTCAATGTAGCACGAAATTACGGTTATATAGTCATCACATTTTTTCAACTAGTTGTTATATTCAATCTATGTAGTGTTACTTATTATAAGGAGTAATTGCATATATCTAGACTCAAAAAATGGATCACAGATTGTTTATTCTTTTTAATTAATTAATCAAGCATATCGGGTTTTGGATTATATTTTCTTTTTTCTTTTCCAGAAAATAAAGTTAAAACAAGTAGTAAAAATGTAGTTAGGAGATAGAAAGGAAAACGTGGAAGAATAAACTAAAGAGTTTATAATTATACATTATAAAAATTTATGATGGCCCACAATTTAATTGCACAACGGAATTAATTTCCAAAATCATAGCATAGCATGTTCCATGGTTCCAATTCAAATTTGTTCACACTCCCAAAATTTATTTAAAGGAAGCTCGATTCCATATTGAAAGCCCTCTTGCCTCTCAAAACTACACAACCCTCACTATCAATCTTCAAATCCAATTCCAAACACGAAATTAGATAACCAATTTGATATCTTTTTGGATGAAAATGAAGTGAAGGATATTGGCATCACAATGGTTTCTCTCAACTTACTTGGTTGAACTTTAAGTTCTAATCGGAAAGCAGTTTCAAGATTGGAAGAGGAAAGTGGTTCGAAGAGAGCAAGAAAGATAGCATTCGAATGTCGTTTCATTAATGCTCAATGTGATAAAGAAAGACCGAGATTTGGTAAAAAAAATTGCATGTTGCAATTCCCAAAATATTCTCAATATAATAATTAACATTTCCTTATGTAGCGGAATTTAAATGTTATTTATTTTTTTTGCTCACGTTACCATATTTTAGGAATTAAAAAAACAACTACTATTAAATTTTTTTCAGATTGACATATTAAAATACTACTATTACATGCAAAAAGGTATATTTACTCTTATCCTTCAAATGTTTTGTTTCTATCATAACTCGAACTATTTTCTAGTGAATAAGACTAAGATCAATTTTATTATATATATTTAAGGTGTAGACTCAAGGAATGTACTATTTTCTCATGCAGATTAAAAGAAAAATGCGCAAGGGGGTCCTATTGTCCCGAAGAGCCAAAACAATATGGTAGCTGTCAATTTCAAAATAACTATAGCCAGCAGTTGGGAGCTACTCTTTCAACTCATAGATAAGTTTTAACATGTGACAAATTGAAATGGGTTCTCCTAAAAATGGAAATTTCTACTACCCCAAACCTTTTGGTCCTCGTTTACCACATGTTTGTGTCTTAACTTTTAATTTTATTTTTAGTTTACCTTTTTTCCTTCATAGTAAAATGCTTTTTTTTTTAATTCAAAAATAATTAAAAAAACATGAGATTATTACTCATGAATTATACATCTAGGAAGAAAGTATGTGTGCACATCATATATTATAACAATATATTTATTCGGTACAAAAAATAAGACGGGTAAAACTATCCAGTACCAAATCTTATGTTGTACTTGCAGATTTTTCGCCAAAAGAGACTATTGGTTACAAGAAACGGTTTCTTCCAAAAATCGACCTTGATATATTAAAGATGGGAAATCAAATCAACTTCTCTTGCTCCATCATTTAGCTAGAAAAATTAAAATTATTGATGTTGTTGTGATAAGGATATACATCATGGTTGATTTATTGATAGCCATAAACTACAAAATCACATATTTCTTGATGATTTTTATTCCTCACGTTTTGAATTGAAGGTTTGTACATCCAATAAAGATCCCCATCCCTCTCTTAGTCGTCCTTTGTTCTTCAAGTACAAAAATTAAGGCACGAGCCTAAATTGTAATAAAACAAATATATAGTACTGCAGGCTCTTTTTTCTTCATCATACGGTGAATCGAAATCTATGGGGACAAAGTTTTTTTTTTTTTTTTTTTTTTAAGTATTTAAGATTTTTGTTTATTGGCATGGTATTAAAAAAAACCCTAGAACAAATTTACAACTTACCTATTTCCCCACTTAGCATGCAGCTCCATAATCAAAAGTTGCTCTTCCGGTGAAATATTTCCCCTTCTCACGTCGGGCCGGAGGTAGTTAAGCCACCGTAGACGGCAACTTTTCCCGGTTCGCTTAAGCCCTAAAACAAATTACACACAAAAAAATAATAGTTAGGGTTTTCTCAAATAATAATATATGTATTCATAAATATAAGAAAGGATTTGTTCAATAATATTAGTAAGAAGTGATTGTTGCAACAAAATGTGTATAAATTACCTGCAGATCGAGCTAGAGAATTCCACACGCCTTCACCATGATTTGCTATGTAGTTGATGAGAATAAGATCTTCTTCCATAGTCCATGGACCTTTTCTCACTTCAACATCTTGAGAATTGCATGGTTTCTTATCCATATTTGTAAAGAGAGGCTAGGAGAGAGAAGAGAGAGAGAGGGGTTGATAGATATTGAAGAGAAAATAATTTAGGTGGTACTCAATTTATAGAACTATCCAGGGCGAGTTTGGTCCATCGATCGAAACTGACTCTGCAAAATTTTATTGTAGTACAATTGGTTTTTATAGTTAGTAATACTAATTTTATAAAATTCCGTTCTCTGAGAGATGCCATTGGTCAAATACTATATAAATTTTTTTATTTTGAAGAAAAAAAAATTATTTTTTGAATTTAAATTATAATCTCAATAGTTTTATTATTGATGATCAAACACCACAAAAAATTGTAATAAACTGAAAGTGATTGTGATTTAAATTATCAACATTTAAAATCATAACAGATGCATGTCTAAATGTGATTACTCTAAAATTCAGTTTCCAAAGTGAATTCGGCCCCAAATATAATTAGTGATTTTATTTGGTATTAGTAAAAGTTGATTTTGTAGTCTTGTAAAAATACGATAATTCAAACTAAAGCTACATCCTATAGTTTTTGAAAAAATGTTAATTTTTACACGACTTAAAGTCCACATGCACCGCTAGACCAAATTATCATAAATGGGTTATTAATTGACGTCACAAATGAAGAGCTTTTAAACTAACTTTCTTCTACTAATTAGATCTTAATTTGCTAACTAGCTTGTGTACTTTTGGAAGTTGTACTGTCAATGCATGCGGTGATGCGGGTTACATGACAAACTCGGATGTATTTACGGCTCGGACTGAATAGTGGAAAGAGTATAAGTCCTCTCCAGTGTGATGTCTCCAATAAGATTCGAACTTGAATTTCGCTTCTGGGGATTGCAAATCACGACCACCTTGAGTGGATGTGAAAATATATATTTATATGAATATACAATTATAAGATTTGCATTAAATAAAATGTTTAATTTTAAATATTGTATGTGTGACAAGTCAATCAATATTCAAAAGTAGACGTACTGCATTATTTCATGTACATATGAAATGGCTTTCGCACAATATTTTTTATGGTCCACATGAAACCATATAATCCTTCTGTTACATAATTTTTTGTACAATGATCAACCAATCAATTTAAAAAAAAATTCAAATCGTTAATATATGATATTAAATTAAGTAAATAATAATTTCAGAACATTGAATAACACTATGAATATAAAGATAAATATATATTAACATTATAAATATTAAAAATTCAACTTCATAATTATGAAGTTGAATTTTTAGTATTAACTATCATATAACCATTTTAAATTACTCTTGTTTGCTTTTTTTTTCAACTTAATTTTTTGAATTTTCATGTTTTTGTACTTAGAAAAGTGCAAAACTATTAGAGTATATATATAATTCAACTATATATATATATATTTTAAATCCAATATTAACAAGTTAAAAACATTTCACAATATTTTTTATAAATTTAAGAAACGTCGAATGTTCGACCAATTCCAAAAACTATATTTTAAAAATAAATTTGTGCGCATATGACATGTACCAACAAAATTTCAAATATTACGTATATATGTTTTCAAAAGGTCGCCGAAGCCTCCAAATCTGCAATGGAAACCACCAGATCTCCGACCTTCACCAGAGGCTTTCGAGCCATTTTGTTTTGCTGGACAAGACTTTGATTTTTCGGAGCATCACCCCAGTGTTGGTGGCACAGCCATTTTTTGCTTTCAGTTTTTTCGTTCTCGTGCTTTTATTTTCTTGTTGTTTGGTTTTTGTTTGTTGTGTTGTTTTAGGTTGGTTTTGTTTTACTTCTGTTGATTGCAAATAGCTTTGATTTTGTTTGTATTGCAGAGAAGATCAAATTTTGGGATGTTGGTTCAAAATTTCTATCTACGGAGATTGTTTTTGCAGCACTTGTTAGTCCCGTGCTGGCTCAGGTGGAAGAAATGGTTTGGATTTCCTCTCAGTTGGGATTTCATGCTAACGCACACCTCTGTGCAATAGCTCATTTTCTTCCTTTGTTTTTCTTTTTGTTTCTTGTTCCCAAAATTTGGTTTGATCTGTTTGCTAGCTTAACTCTTGCTTTTTTGTCCTTTCAATTGTAATTGTAATTGTAATTGTAATGTATATGTGTTATTAGATTTTTATGGAATTTAATTATCAAAAGAAAAAAAATAGCATTTCTTTTCTAATCCGAATTAAGTTTTAATGCTTTCAAACTTGGAGCCAAAATACAAACAAACTTGGCCATTGATTTGAAATGACATATGACATTACCCATCACGTACGTTTTCATGTATGACAAAATACATTTGGATCAAAATATGGCAAGTGCGTGCAAGTACTACTAGTATGTGGGTTGTTACATCTAATTATAGGAACACTATACAAATTAACTTAAAACAACAAATACAAAAAAAATATTGGAAAAGGAAAAAGAAAAAGTAAAAGTGAACCAAATATCTTCGAGAACTCGACAAAAGCAAGAAAAGAAATCTCGACATCACATTACACTGCTTATTCTATCAAATGTATTATGGTGAGATCAATTTATGTTATATTAACTTAGTCACTTCTTACATACTAAGAGTGATAATTAACTTTTAATTTGCAACTAAATTATGATGTCGTTATTAGTATACAATTTTTTTTAATGAATGTTAATTACTTAATTATTCATTCAAAACATAAATCATCTCCATTTTCCAAGTGCCTTCAACGGCTTGAGTGTTTTGATGTACTAAGAAAAGAGTTTATTTTATTAGCAAGAAACTACATCAATAATGTCAATGAGGTCATAGTCTAGTGGTAATCACGGACTAAGTTGAGATTGTGTTCAATTCCACTAATATAAATTATCCTCTAGTTTAATACTAGTGTTTGGTATTAGTATTTTATTTGTAATTATTTATACTTGGGCAATTATTGTAATTATTTATGATGTAATGACGGATGATTAATGTATTTTAAAAAATAAACTACATCAATATTATTCAAAAAATTTAGTAGTGAAAATAACTTAGCCATATTGATATATAACGGAGAATTATGATAGTTTAAATCACTACTAGCTTGTCACTTAATAGAGACAGCTCAAGTAAACTTTTGTCACTCACTAAATAGTTACAAACGTGATAATTATTATCATTAGATATGACGCTAATTCACAAATTCACAATCTTTATTGTCTATTTCCACTCTCATGTAGATAATCAACAATGTGCATCATCACGACTTTCAGAAAATATAAATAATTGGTACATAAAAATTAAGCATATAAGGAAAGACTTGTACAAATACACTAAGAAAAACTATTTTTTTGGATCAAAATTTCGACTGACTTTGCGAAAATATCGGTGGACAAATGCATAGTCAGATTGATTTTGCGATCGATAAGGTATGTCGGAAACAACTTGGGTCGGAGTGAAATTCCAACCAACAAAAAGTTTGACCCATTTTGACGGTCGAAAAATATATATCCGACCGATTTTTCCACCGCCAAAATCGATGGAGATTTTCCGACGGATATTTCTTGTAGTGATAGATAGGAGTGACATCGGGTTTGGGTAACGCCAACTCATCTCATCCTGGACGTGCGAAATCCCCAAAGGTACATGCTTTATTCTATATATATATTGACAACCAAGTACTTTTCATTTTGATCAGTTGATCTCTTTATATATTATGTACTTTTGGATTATCTAAGTTGCTAACTAATAGTATTTTTTAGACGATACCTAAATACAAAGATATATCAAAATACAAAATAAATTAATTAAAGATAAACTAATTATAAAGACTCTTATTTTACAAGAGAAATATCCACAATAGTGAAAGTTGAACATGTAACTTGTTGGTCATAGAGCATCAACGTAGTTTAGTCAACTGACTACTACCTCGCCAAACTAATTATTTTTCAAGCTACAAATTGTAACATTTTCCCATTCATAATTTCACGAATCATTTTATTAATCACCAATTATAAAAACTAGTTTTCAATCAATGGATATATAGGACAAAGTCATTTTTATTCTTATCAAACGGACAAATTAAATACAAGTAAATTCCGAAGAACTTTTTTCCTAGAGTGGCACTACTATTGAACACATCAAACAAGTCGTGACTAATCATACTTTAACATTCAAAATTTGTGGCTGAAGAAAATGTATTAGCTGTAGATTTAAAACATATATCTTTGAAGGAAGTCGACAAAATATTAATTAAATGAAAAAAGCAAGTCCAAAATTAGGTATATATGTACAGTTCTTATCCACACAAAAACTTTCGTAATGAATCATAGGAAGGGACAAAATCACTTGTTTTGGATTACGATCTGTTGTCTATACTTAAAGTAATTAAGGTTAAATTAGTGTTAAATGACTTATTCCTAACTATGGTCCCCTTAAATATTCAATGAGATTATTGCATTTTTTGTGCCACAACTATAGCCCACTGGTGTTTATACCCTGTAACTTTTCGGACTGGCACATTTGGTGCCCCAACTTCAACATTAGTGGCAACTTTGGTGACAATTGAGGTCCAATTTAAAAATTGATCCAAAATTCTCCCATGCGCGGGCCATGTGACGTTAAAAATGGGGATTTTGACCATTCAACGTCTTTTTCATTAGAAAAAAAATACCAAAATTCAAATTTCTGAACTTTTCCTATAAAATTCACCAAATATTCCCTTAATTAAATTGTTACCCTCCTTTTTCTTCTTCCCCAAATAAAAACATCCAAGTAGCCTAGTTCTTCATGGATGAAAATAATTTTATTTTTTTTGAATGAAAAATGCATTGAATGGTCAAAATCCCCAATTTGCATGTCACATGGTCCGCACATGGGGGAATTTCGGGCCAATTTTGAAATTGGGCCTCAATTGGCACCAAAATTGCCTCTGATGTTGAAGTTGTGGCATCAAATGTGTCAGCCCGAAAAGTTACGGGGTCGAAATGCCAGTGCACTATAGTTGTGGCACAAAAATGCAATAATCCCAATATTCAATCGTCCACTAATAATTCGGGAGATATTATATTTTTAATTAATGTATATCTTTATTTTACAACTGTATTGCAGGATTTTGACCTTTCCTTCAAAAGTTTCATGGAAGGATTACCATTCTAGGAAAGATTAATTTTGTGGCTATTAATTAAGGTTTTAATCCTTTTTTGATTGTGTGTTCTCACGGGCAAAAAATCTAAACGTCTTCACGGATTGGTTTTGGGTCAGTTTCGCTTGTTTTTGTTCCGAAAAATGGTTTGTATGGTTTCAGTGAAATTTTTGAAACACCACTTGAATTGAGTTTGGATGTTCCATTTTGTGACTGTAAAAATTTGAGATATGATTGAAATTGAATTTGGATGATGGGGTTTGGGGGTGGGGGGATAGGTGGTGGTTGTCAAATCAATATCTTTTATATGTTTGAGATTTATTAGGTTATGATTTATAATTTGAAACCTAAGTTTCGCGAAACCTATGCTAAAACTTAATTTGGAATGAGTTTGATCGAGTTTCGTGAAATCACAAAGCCAGGGGAAAACCAATCCATATAGACTCTAATATTCCACTTAGGACCCGTTTGTTTGACGGGAATGGAATATGTATTTGGTAATTTGATTGCTAGGTATTACATAATTAAGTTTAGTAAAAAATTTCTGATTCTGGGAAATGAAATATATTCCTTAAAACTAGAAATTTTGCAACCAAAATCTTGGAATATAAAACTCATATTTCCTATGGTATTGTAATTCCTTTACCAAAGGATTTGATACTAAAAATAAGAAAGACATTATTGCCCCAATTTTTTTCCTTCCACATACGTTTTTTTTCTCTCTCACTAATTATCTTTAAGCCACTCCTCTCTTTTTGTCTGGGTTCTTCCCCTTCATCATCATGTTAGTGGTATCATATACATAATTCTTACAAGAATTTATATAATTGTATCTTTGTTTTGAAGTATTGATAAAATATTGTAAACAATTTTAGGAATTAATGTGAGTTTGTTATATATATTATAGATCATTTTACTATATAAAATGCAAAAATATCTCTGTGTTTTGCCTAATTGATAGAATAAAATCATGTGCTATTATTATTAGCCAAAACCCCATGTTCTTTTTTATTAGCAAAAAATCCATTGTATCGAAATGTTATTAGCTTACTAAATATCTTTATAAGTCAATAAGGAGGTTATTGTCGCTTTTTTAAGTGAACATGAAGGAATTATTGTCAGTTTTCAAAGTTAACAGTAGGATTATTGTCAATTTTTTAGGCGAATAGCAGTGGTTTTGCATTTTTTTATAATATAAAAAAATTAAGAGATTTTTGCTAATAAAAATAATATAGGGGAGTTTTTACCAATTAGACAAAGCATAGGGAGTATTTTGCATTTCACTCTACGCATACCATATAATACAATATATAAAGTATTAATTTACATTATACGTAATTATATATAATTAATACCACATTTTATAAATAATATATACAGTAAGGGGCATTTTTGTGAACTTTTTAAAAATGACTCCATTCCGTAATATTATCAAACATTAGAAAATGAATCTGTCTAATTTCCTTGCTCAAATTTCGGATGTTACTCAAACGTTATAAAGGAATAATATTTCTGGAAATTAAATTCTTGAAAATCATATTACCAGATCTAGATTTCATTCCCGTCAACAAACGGGTTAGATATCTTATTTTGATGTCACATGATAAATCTAAGCAACTTACAATATATATGTAAGGACCGACACAAATTTAAAATTTGACCTTTGGCTCAAAAGTCATCCCCGCCCTCACTAATGTGTAACTAATCTTGTACTTATGTCCTTGATGTGTATGTTAGCTAAAAAGAAAAGAGAAACAAGAGAAAGAAAAAAACGGCACTAGTTTGAGGACATGGTTAAGAAAGTTTTGGGAGTTAGATTTTTGCTAATTATATTTGTAATGTGGATAAATTTTTGGATTCTAGTAGTAAAAATGGATAATTGCGTGTCAAAATTTTATTAATTGATCATATTTTCATATAGCACTGTTTGAAGGTCGCATGTTAGCTTTACGTTTACATAACTAAATATGAGAATATTTAATTCTTGGATTGAGAAAGATTTTAAGTCATATAATGAGAACGTAATTGTGACTCGGTTGAATTAAGTGCGGACCTAACAGTTCAAGGGAGATCAATATTTGGTCACGATCTCAGAAACCAGCCAGTTGGAGTAATGCATATCCATCTCCAATTTTATTTTATTTTATTTTTTAAATTTTTCAAGAATCTCTAATACAATTTTGCAAACGAGTGATAGACAAAAACACCCCTTATACTTTGTCTAACTTTCAAAAAACTCTCTGTGTTATTTTAGCTCTCAAAACTCCCTCCGTGTTTGGTTTTAATCACCACACTCGACCCAAATATAATTTGACTTTTGACTTTTGGCGAAATGATAACATTACCCTATGTATTGGTTATTTTTTTATTCCTTTTAAAAACCCAAGTATATACTATTTGGATCGATTGTGGTAAATAAAAACAATCACAGGGGATTCTTTTGAGAGTTAAACAATGCATTAGGGGTGTTTTTGTCTTTCACTGTAAGGGGTAAAATTGTCATATCAAAAGCAAAATGTGAACAAATACTTGCAATTTTCGTGTTTGAATCACATTCTCTTTTCTCGGGGGAGGGGGTGTATTTGCCACTGACTTGATAGCACAAGGGGTTTTTTTGGAGTTAAAATAACACATGATCTTTTTTTTTTAGTTAAACAAAGCATAGGGGGTGTTTTTGTCTTTTGCTCTTTGCAAACACTACCCACTTATAGCAGTTTTACTCTTAAAATGCAAACACTACACAATTATTATTTTCAACTACTTTAAAGTTTTAAGTAATTTTTCAAGAATCTCTAATCCAAGTAAAAGTTAAGCATTTTGAAAACACCACCTAAATATCGAATGAACTTCATTAAAACTACCATTGATTTAGTTTGCCCATGTTCTTTTTACAATTCATTGTTTGTGCCGGACAAATGAATTTCTGATGGTTGTTCGTGAATTCAATTAATTAGAACTTTTAGTCCTTCTTTTTTTTTTTTTTTTTATGATGAATATATTGATCATTACATCAAACATTAATCGCATATGTTACATTGATATCAAAGTAAACTAATTACAAATACTCATTACAGACAGAATAAATCCACATCACGCGTAGTAGTTTAGCATTTTAAATACAGTGATTGATTGAATTTTTAGACCCGTCAAAATACTACGATGAATTGATTTTTAGAATTTAGAGGAGGATGATTCATGCATCAACTTTATTTTTTTCATAAAAAAACTTAGTCCAATATAAAGGTTTCCTTGAAATTGAAGGGTCATTAACAAACACCTCCTATTATTCTTTAATTAAGTGTTGCCACATGCAATGTAGCAAAGCAAGACTACATTGTATTATGGGCATAATTATTCTACTTTTTTTTTTTTTTTATAATTATTGATTTCCAAATCATGGGAAATTAATCACTTTAGTCACTAAATTGATTCATACTCATTCTACTAAAAGAAAGAAAGTTGGAATGAGATTATAGACTCTAAATAATGCTTAATTGTGTTGTTGTCGATCTATTATATGTTCAGCGTTAATTATATCTTAGTTGTCACTTGTCATATATGTGAAGTTTATCACTTTAGAGCAAGGCTTAAAATCAGTAAACTGAACCGGAGAATTAGAAAGGATCTTTTATTTATCATTAATTTTTTGGGTGACAATTTCTTATGAAAGCACACACCTTATCGTCATAATTAGTGTAAGTACTGTGAGGAAAATGTTGAGAGAGAAGATCCAATTTTGTGTTCTTGCAATTACAACACTATTAGCAAAAGGAGCCGATGGGACCTTAGCCAAGTGGCTAAGGATGAGGTTCCATGAACAATAAATCATGGGTTCAACTTCCACTAATGTGAGTATTTTCTTTAGTTTAATATTAACATTTTCTCTAGTTTAATAGTAGCATTTGTAATTAGTTTACTTTTATACCAATGAAATGAATTTGATTCGATATAGTGTTTGATTTAATGATGTACTCACCATTTTTTTTAAAACACTATTAGCAAAAGGAATAATAAACGTTGAATCATAATAAACTATATAATTATTCAACTCAAAACCTTTAACTTTCCTATTGTATGGTTTTTGCTTGGTCGCAAAGGACTAGCTCAAAGTTAAACTAATGCCTTATTAAAGCGTTTTACCCAAAAAATTATCGCATGAGCACCAAAAAAGTTCCTGAAAGAGGAGCATGACACTCTACAATCAATCATTTCACGTAACTTTAATTGCATAATATGCAGATTGATTGCTAACACACGTAATTAACAGTAAATTAATCAATCTTGAGCCAATAAGATAATCTACCATGAGTATCAAACTTCACTTGAATGTAAACAATCTAATCTTCATTGTTTTGGAGACACCTTAATCACTAAATTGATTCCCACTCCAAAATAGTTGGAATTAGAGTACTAGACTATGGACTCCTTAATCATGCTTACTTGTGCTGTTTTCAAGCTAAAGAACCCATTATCTTGTACTACTTTTTTGCTTATGTCCACAAGCCCAATATGTGGTTTACAAGATTGGATTAAGTTGGCTTGGACTATGAGAGAGGAATTACAGCCATGTATTTTAGCAACCAAAATTAATGAAGCTTTTGAGTAGGGCTGTCAATGGGGTGGATTTCAATCCAGATTCGTTCAAATTTGGTCCGATTTATTAGGTAATTGTCCGATTAAAGATTCGATGAACCTGATCCGATTATAAAGCTCCGTAATCTGAAACACATGGATCGAATATGAATTTAGATCGATCCGATATGTTCCGTATCCGATAAAAAAATAAAAATAATGATATACATATTATGTTTTATAAAAGTAAGTACCATTAATAATATTTCACTGTCAATTTAAGAAGATAGTAATTTATAACCCGTTTATAAATTTATTTAAACCAATTTTTTCATATAAAAATATGAATATTAGTAAAGGATGTTTGAAAATTTGAGCTAAAATTAAATAAAATTGTAAAGTTAATAAACTTGTTTTAGGAAAAAACATTAATGTAAATTTTTAAATGAAAATTTATTTGATCCGAAAAAGATCCGATATCCGGCCAAATTCGATCAAGATCCATTGGATTCAGAAAATTTAAATCCGAGTATAATCCAAACAAGATCCGATATAAATGGAGCCAAATCAGAACGAACATGATCTGACCAGAATCCGACCCATTGACTGCCCTACTTTTGAGTTGTGTCGTGTGAGTTAAAAAATTCGATACAATTTTAGTAAATTCTCCCATCTTTTATGAAATAAGTCTTCCTAGGTTTATATAAGGAAGAGCGGACACGTGATATCCACGTGAGGACTATGTGAATAGATTTTTTTCTTTTTTCTTTTAAACTACGTAGGTATTTGTTATAGTTTATTACTAATGTTTGGAATTGATTATTTTGTGTAATTCTTTGTACTTTGACAGTTAGTGAGATTATTCTGATATAACGTTTGATGTATGAATGTATTCTTACTCTTAAAAAAAAAAAAACTTTATAAAAGTCATTTATTTGATACTAATGTTTATTTTTTTTCTAAACCTCAACATACAAACCTATTCTAAATCATGTCAAGTTATCAAAACCTTCAAGCACAATTCAAATCACACTTCAAATATTTAGTAGAAAGGAAGGAAAATTCTTGTCCAGAAGAAACCACCAATTAATATTCTGAAACCAAAACTCCTTGAAACCAGGCCAAATTTGACCAAGAAAAAAAAAACAAAAAAAAACTTACGTTATTCAATTTCATGTAAAAACCTCCTCTGTGCGTGATATTTTCATGTTAACTCAAAAGTATTAACATGAAAATAAAACATTTTAATTAATTGTTCAATGTGTTATTCCACTTATCTACACTACAACAAATTAATGATCTTTAGTGGCACCACGAGTGATGACAATGTCACAAAATATCAGTATAGTCATACTTTAAAAAAATATAACAAACTATAAATGTTAATTATATACTGATTAGTGACATTTGATACTATAGTTACATTTTATAATGTTATTTAACTACAATAGTGACATTGATACATTTAGCCACACTACTACATGTGACATTTTGCTAGTGATATTTTATATGTAACGGCATTTTTTAAATGCTACTTGTAGGGGTGTGACTAAAAATTAAATATCACCATCATAACAAGAAGTAACATAATAAAATACTATAATAATAGAAAAATGTTACTAAACAACATGATTAATATTTATAATTCCTGACATTTTAAAAAAAATAACTGTATTCAATTTTTGTGACATTTTCTTCAAAATGCCATGAGGCTTGATGCCACCAAAAACAATTTTTGTTGTAGTGCTATGAATAACACATGAGATGTTTGCTAAATGCTAATTGAATCAATACTTCATCCATGCAAATCTTTTGCTTCAATTTCTTTTTTTTCGTTTGCTGACATATAGATTTTTTCCTTAAGAATATTAATTATCACAATAAATTCATTAATCTGAAACCTTTAATAATCAGAGCATAATCATATAAATATATGTAAGTTTCACTTTCAGCTTTCATTAAAAAACATAGTGTTTGTAAAGACTGCAGTATTATGATAAGGTTCTTTCGATTTTAACTTGAATTCAAGTTTATCAAGGGAGATGGATGTTCTATCGGTTTAAATTAAAATTGGAGTTCTCTTTGTCAAGGGGAGATGAATATTTAGGCAAAAACAGAACATATTAGGAACATGACATAAAGCTTACCCTTGAACATATTTATAACATGAAATACTTTTATTTAGTCAACCCTCAAATTCAATCAAAACAACGTGTGTAGTAAGGTGCAATGAACTGCTTCAAGAAAAACTAAAAAAAAAGAGTGAAAGTTAAAATATATACAGCTGATATGTTGGATCATTTTTCCAACACTTGACTCATGAAAAAGCCTAGTTTCAATGCATCAAATTTAATTTTCAGATTTCTATATCTTCATAAAATAACATATGGCTTGTTTCCGAAACATGCTAGAAACGTATACAACCATAATTTTACATTTTATTTTAATTTAATGTATTTAAGTATGCTAGCTTTAAAGCAAAGCCTAATAATATGAAAAACAAATACTAATTCTTTTTTTTCTTTCTGATAACATAAAAAAAAAAATACTAATTCACTTGAAGCTTTTTTTTTTTTTTTTTTTATGTTTCAAATAACACTCTATTTCTATATATGTAATTAATTTTTTTTTCAAAAATACTCTCTCACATAAAGTAATAATTTGACACCATTATCTCTCAACCAATAGTTTTAAGAGCATATACCTAAAAGTTTCACATAATTAACTATCTAAAATTCCATGACAAAAGTAAAATGATAAAAAAAAATAAAGGGGGGGGGGGGGGGGGGGGACGAAGGGAGTATGTAAGAATGAAGAGAAAATATTGTTGATGTGGAAATTGATCTGGATTAAATTCGAACAAGTAAAATAGACATGGATTAGATTCGAACAAACAATATGGAACTCAGTAGATGAACCCGAGACACCTCAAAGTCAAGACCATCATATCGTTCAAGTCAAAGCCCATATAATAATTAGCAATTCAAATCTAAGTTCTTGGCCAGTTCGCTCTGTAACACTATCAATTAGGTATGCGATCTAGCTCGAACAGCCCACATGGTCCTTTACTTAGGATGGACATATGTCACAACAAAAGAAAGGTTAAGCCCTAAGTTGCAGTTTAGGAGCATTATAGCAATAGCCCGCATACAATATCCACGGCACAAGAGAGGCTTAATGATGCAGTCTCTATTATAGTAACTTATGGATTATCGCTACTTGCCGTACAATAATATTTAGAGTAAAAACCTTCAACCCCGTGAAATATAGGATTAGAGGTCTAATATAGGATAAGATCCTCAACACATCATATAAATTGTATCATCATCATTAATGTTCACACATTAAAAAAAAATTAGCAGAAATCCTGATTTACAAAAACCATGTTGATTCCTTACTTTCATTTTTATCAATGGACTAAACTTGTACGAACTATATATATATTACAATTAAATTAAATTCAGCTACAATCTCAATTTCGATAAAGAAAAATCAATTCAAGATCAACCGAAATATTAATAGACCAATTTCTACTTCTAGTCGTGGTTCCTAGAAATATCAATATTTCTTAATTTTGGACTGGAGTGCTAAAATTTCCTTAATAAAAGGTTCATTGTTGGAAACATTCCATTTCAAGGGTGTAAGCTGCAAATTATTTATCCAAAGCAGTGCACGCACAAGTACGTCGTCGTACTGACGTAGCTCTGTGTGTGGTAATGGCTTCTGCGACTTGGCTCCACTCTCCCGCGCTCACTCACAAACTCCTCCCCTTTATCCACCGCCCAACCGTTTTTCTCCGCCGTAATAATATCCGCCACCTCCACCATTTCACCTTAAGCGTTTCGTTTAATTCATCATCCAACCGCTGTAAAAATCAGGTTCAGCCGGTTTTTGCGCAGGCTCGGCGAAGTTTTTCTTCCATGTCTAAAGAAGAAGAAGTAGCTTCTCGTAAGCGCAACTAAACACACACGAATGCACTTATGCGAACTTGACATTGAATTTTTTGTTTATGGTTTGAAGATTAATTTATTTGTTTGCTTGTTGAATTTTGTATTGTTTGGGTAGCGGATGATTTGAAATTTGAGGGGAAGCTTAAAATAGTAGAGTATCCCGACCCAATTTTGAGAGCCAAAAACAAGCGAATTAAAGAGTTTGATGAGAACTTGAAAAGGCTTGTAGACGAGATGTTCGACGTAATGTGCATGTGAGTTCTCTATATTTTTCCGTTTGTTTGTTTTGTTTGTTTTGATAATGTAGTTTATTTGTATATTGAAAATACTTGTTGGCCTTTTTTCTTTTTTCTTTTTGCTTAGAACTGATGGCATTGGGCTCTCGGCACCCCAGGTTGGGATTAATGTTCAGCTTATGGTGTTTAATTCAGTTGGTGAACGTGGTGAAGGAGAGGAGATAGTTCTTGTGAATCCACGAATCCAAAGGTATTCAAGAAAGATAGTGCCATATGAAGAGGGTTGCTTATCGTTTCCTGGGATTCATGCTGATGTTGAGGTATACCCATATAATATGGTTATAAGTATTTTAGAAAAGAAAAAAAGTTTCCATCCTATTAATTCCTTTTTTTCTACTTTTGTATTTTCCTCGCCCGCAGAGACCAGATTCATTAAAGGTTGATGCACAGGATATCAGTGGTGCAAGGTTTGAAGTTAACTTGAGTGGACTTCCTGCAAGGGTGTTTCAGCATGAATATGATCATCTGCAGGTTCTTATTCCGTAATGTCATAATTATCTTGAGGCCCTCGGGCCTCGATAGGAAAATCAAACTTCAAATGTTTTGAAATCAATATAGTGATTTTTGAAATCTTATTAGTTTTAATTTTGCTATAAACTTTGCTTAATAAACCGATTGCACAAGTAAACTATATTTCATTAAACAGATTGAATGTATAATTGTTAAGTTAAATGTCATTTTCCCATGTGGACCCTATTGCATAGATCTAATATTATTATTGAAATGCAGGGTATCCTTTTCTTCGATAGGATGAGTGATGAAGTTATTGACAGTATTCGTGCAGAGTTACAGGCAAGAGAACATTACATTCTTATGTATTCTCATCTAGTTCTCTAGAATGCTTAATATTGTTGCCATTATTGCCAGGCTCTGGAAAAGAAATATGAGGAGAGGACTGGATTGTCAAGTCCTGAAAGGATTAATGCACGTAGAAGAAACAAAAAGCCTGCTGGGTTTGGGAAATCGTGAATGCACCCAATAAATAGTGTAAAAAGTTTCTAAATATTATATACAAATTAGTTATGTGCATTTCCTTGCTGATTTTAGTTGTTCAGGGTGAAAAAGGCGGCTATACACATTTTGCAATTTATATTGTTGCCAGTGGCATCATATAGACGTTTGTTTTACAAAATGAAGTCTATCTAGATATTGTGGTCTGTTGTTCATAAATGTCTGGTAGGATTTTATGTTCATCATAGTTTACACTCTCATGTTCCAGTGAATCCATGGACTTCATCTAATAGAAAGAGTACTTTTATGCACCATTTTACATCTGTTTCCTTCATTTGGATTGTGGAATTGGATTTTAAGAAGGATCCGGAATTTTGGAGAAATAATTGACTTCGGTATTGGGTGACTTTCAAATTCGTCATTTTGATCAAAACTAATTGTACAAATTGAATTACTTGAAATACTATGCTATGAACTTGAAATACTTGGGTCCAAATCCACATTTCAAACGAAGATGAAAATTTATTTGCTAAAGAAATTTGTTATGACATTTTCCTTACAAACCTTCGATTAGTTCTGTTTCCATCCTAATTTTTTGCATTGATAAAATCGTGATCTTTTTTCTCTTATTCCTTTATTGTTCTGTACACGGATTTGGCATTTCAAAACAGCTTTTGGGGCATTGCTGGTAGCTGAGCTATAGGGGGCAGTGCTGGTGGCTGAGCTTCAGAAAGCAAACAATCCTTCAATGGAGGCGTAGTGTTGTTAAGCAAAGTACCAAAAGCATTTGAACAGATTGGGTGACCCATGCATTTATTCATAGGCCCTACTGAAGGCATCAGGTCAATTGTGTCTATTGTTATATTTTCGCATGGCTTATACTTGCTGCACACAAGAGAAACATCTCTACATAGATATGTCCCTGTTATATTCTTATATGTTACTCCCGATATAGCCACTGCATTTGTATCATTTGTTTATGGGCAAATTTGGGTCCTCCACAGTAGTTTTGGTCTATGGTTATTGCAGTTTTCACATTAGACATACTAATGTTTGAGAATAAAATGCTTTGCACAAAATTATCTTCTATCTTTTAATCCCCAGCGCATTTGGCCCTAATTTTGTCAGATGTAATCCTCTACTTTAGACTCAACTCTTTTGGTCATTTATCATTCCAGTCAAACACATTTAGTTCCATTATCAATAGTTTTAGTCCTCTATCTTTTAAGTCAAATAAATTTACTAAACATGGTACATTCAGTGTGATAGGGCAAAGTTTGTTAAATTTGTTTCTTAAAATCACTTTTTATGTAACTATTATAATGAAGGTTTAAAGCCTAGAAGATAAACAATTCAATCTGTTAAAGTTAGGACCAAATGTGATGTTGAAAAGATTAAAGATCATTTTTTGTCATAACTCTATAGCGAGAGAACTAAATATGTAATTTTGCCAATAGCTCGATTTACTATTAGGCCTGATATGTATTTTATTAAATAAATATAGAAAAAGAGAAGATATGGTTTCGATTTCGTATACCTGCCATGTTTTTATCCTAACTCCTGTCAATGAGTCTGATATTGTGGAGTTGACAACAGAAACATTTGAAACCTGAGCTACATTTTTGTCAAACCCTAGGCCTCCAATACTGTACCCATGTCCAGGTTTACAATGTACATCGTATATTTGTACATTAGAGGTTCCAAGTTGTATTGAAATACAGTCATCTCCTGCAAAACACAGTTAAAGTTGAGAGATTCTTACCCTTTCTATGAAAGAAGAGAAATGGAGGAATATGGTAATTGGTAAGTTGTTTAACCCATACATATAGATGAGATTAGATTTCGTTGAGTAAATGTAAGGGTAGCACTTGGGTGGTTGAGTTGGATTTGGATCAAGGTAGATATTTGTCCGCGGTCTGGGTCGGACCTAGTCGACTATTTGAATGTTTAGCGTCCTACTTTATTTGTTGACCCAATCCATACCAAACATAATAATGTGTGTGTGTTCTACAACAGAGTCTCAAAAAGAAGAGAAAAAAAGTTCTGATTTAATAGTAGGAAAATTACCAGCAGCAAGAGTGGAATAATAAATAACGACTTGGTGAGTTCGTGAGAGGTGGATCCCATTGGTGTTGGGGCTTTCTTTTGGAGACGATACGGTAAAGTTGAATATGTTAACTTGTTGGCAAGTACCAATGAAAATGTGAAACTTAGGGCTATTTTGGATAGTTATTCCAGTTACTGTCACATTAACACTATTTGCAATCCTCAATGCCTGCAATCAAAATACATATTCTTCAGAATGAATAATTTCTATTCCTTCCCCCCCCCCCCCCCCCCCCGGTTCATGTTAAATTGTTAATGTATGTCACTTACGTGCGGCCTTCTATTCCGTTTGCTGTTAGAACCTCCAATTTCTTTGTGTATATGTATTAGGTCATAGTTGGTATCTTCATTATCATCTTCTAAAGTTGCATGATTCCACCAGTCCTCTCCTTGTCCGTCAATAGTTCCGTTACCTTTGAGTGTTATTCCGTTACTAATTTCTGTAAATAAAATCCACTCAAAATCGATGCTCTTCCAATCTGATTTGTTTGAAGGAGCAACGATGTTGCCATCCACCTACAAGAAAACAAAAAAAATGTTTGCTCAATCAATAATCTTATTTATTGACATCTTTGTTATAAGTGAAATAATTAAGTATGGGTAGGCATATGTGTCGACTTCAATTTGTGGAAATTATGCTTATTTTCTAGATCATGTGGATTACTGTCCATTATATTTGAAGAAAAAAAAGTTACTTACAGAATTTAGTCTAATAAAATTTTAAACGTATAAAAGTTAAGATATGACACATACCTTTTATATATATATATATATAATTATTGGTTTTAACACTGTAGCTCCTTCAAACCTCAACTTTCAAATTCAATCCAAAATTTCAAATCATATCTTAAGTTTTTTAAAGTAATAAAAAACAATAATCAGCAATCAATTCAAATAATTTATCAAATATTTCACTGAAAATACTCGAATATATTTTACGAAATTAAAATGGATCCAAATTGGGCCAAGACTAATTCATATGACCTAAAGTTTTCATCGTAGATTGTGCAACAAAAATACCAATTTATTTTGACATGCAACATTTAATAGTATATAAGTTGTGTAAACACATAATTGGATGAAAGTTGGACATTTTTTCTTAACATTATGTACCTGAAATATAATGTTGGATTGACAACTAATTCCATCGAATTCAATGGGTTGGAGTAGAAATGTAAATCCGGAGGGAACCAACATCATCCCGTCTTTTACTTTGCATGTCGAATTCCATGCTGCATCAAATGCCTGCAAAGATATTAATCGCAATATTTAATAAAATTGTAATGAACTTTCAACAAAAAATTTCATACTATCTTATTAGCACGAATGTACGAACATAAAAACAAAAACTAATGGATATTGGATTTTTATAAAAAAAATCAGAGTTGTACAAGCGTTTGGCCCTGCGTTTGAGCAGCCCAAAACCATTTTTGGGCTCTCTACGCTAAACTTTAATCGTTTGGCACTTCAAAACTGAGGTATGCTTTTGGCGATTCAAAAATCACAAATCAAGCTGAGGCTTCAGAAGTTCAACTCTAACTAATGTGAACTTTTTCATAGAAAAAAAAAAAAAAACTAATGTGAATTTTTATTTTAGTTTATTATTAGTATTTAATAATTGTGTATTATTTACAATTATTAAAATAATTTTTGATATAATGTTTAATGATGAATATATATCAAAGGTGCAAAGCAACTAATTGGTTTGCTTTTGGCAACGGATCTTACTTCTATTTTGCAAAAGTCTATTTTGCCCTCAAAATTTTTACAAGAATCCACTAAGCATATTTCTTCAACTAGCTAATATTTTCTTTTACCATTTTCGTCAATTTTTTTATCTTCGTGAAAGTACAAAAAACTTCAGTTACTTAATTTGTGTTACTAGTTTTAATTTTTTTATATTATAGTCAATATTGTTTTTATGTGATAGTTAAGAATATTTCATCGAATTAGCATATAAATAAGGTTAGTTTAATAAATTATATAAAAATTTATATTTATAAAATCAATTTTAAAAAATTGAAATCAAACTCTAATTAAACAAAATAGTAATAACAATTCTCTAAAAAATTAGAATTAATTATTCTAAGAGAAATTGTATAGTGACTAGGTCAAACTCACCCGTAATATTATATTAATTCCACAAAACATAAATAATAACTGATATAACTTAAATTTAATATCATTTTGCAATCCCTAAAAAATTACAATGAACCTTACTAAAAAGTTTTAGACAGTTATAAAGTTACTCAAATCGAATGGCGCTTCCTTGGAAATATGTTTATAATAAACAGTATCCTAAAACAATAGTCAACAAAGAAAAGCCAACCGTTGCACAAAGAAAAAAATAATACTGTATGTACTTTTTCTTCTTTACTTTGTTTATGCAAGATATTTCAAATTTAAACTGGACCAACTATTAACAACAAAATTTATTTAACTAGGTCACTGATAAACATAATATATATGTAGTACTAAAATTTTAATTTAAGTTGTCGCATTTGCTGACTAATATATCAATCACGCAAATTGCACAAAGTATATATTATATAAATAAGATTTATATGATATAATAAAAAGAAAAAGAAAAATGCACAAAATGTGGACGCTACTCATGAGACACGTTCTATTAGCTAAGTTTTTTTATTATTAAAAAAAAAAAGGAATGGTCAAAATAATTTTTACCTTCGTGTCATCTGTAATTCCATTTCCTATAGCACCAAAATCCTTGAAATTAAAAATGTAATTACTAGAATTACCTACATACTTTGGTGGGTCATGATTTTTGGTGATTGAATATTTGTTGATTACCCTTATTAATCCTAAATTATTGCTTTGACAAGCGTAAAACATTGCATGCCCTATAATAAAGCAGAGGGCAACGCAAATGATAAAGCTAACATATTTCTTAGCTAACTTTTCCATGAATTGTGTGTTAAATAATTATGTGATTTGGATGTCATTTTTGTTTGTGCCTAGCTATCATAGGAGTAAGTATCTTACGATTCACGATACGAATCGTACGATTCCAGGCCTTGGTGATTCGACTCGGTCGAAAGAATCGCTGGGTGTTTGTTTTGCAACGATTCGTTTGCGATACGATACGAATCGTACGATACACGATACATTTGCGATACGTACGATTCTTTGACTTTAAGGTTTTTTTTTTTTTTTTTTTTACAAATATAGAAAATGGTCAATTGGAAACCCATACAGAATGCATAATATTTTTCGTCTTTGTTATTAGATGTACGTCGCAGTTAAACATTGTGATATTTTATGTGAAACTATTTATCTCATGTGTTGTTATGTGTGGATTGATAGTTTTGTCTTTTTAGTATAATAATATTAAGTTCTAGCTGCAATGACTGCATAATTTTGTCTTTTTAGTATAATAATATTAAGGTGTAACTATACGGTCAGTCCAGTTATTTAGTATTTATTTTAGTTTTGGAACTTTATTTAATTATTTCTTATTGATGATTGGGTGTACTTTATGAAATTTGAATAAACATAGAGTATCACAGAGTTTATACTTTAATTGGTTGTAACTTTATTTTGTTTGATTCCTTGATTAAAATATTATTTTATTTGGGTAACATTGATATTGGTGGTAAGGTGTAGTCTATATTAGTGAAAAAAATCATTTAAGATTGACATTTCGATGTTAATTTAGAAAATTCTATTATTTCTTTTTATTTTGTGACAAGAAAGTTCAAATTTGGAACTTGATTTGATGTTTTTAACTTTAATTGGTTAGTCTTTTACATGTTTCTATTTCTTAATTATGTGAAAGATATATTTTATTCAACTTTTTATAAGCGATTTGTATCTTACGATACGATACACGATACACGATTCGATACGATACAAGGGCTCACCGATACGCGATACGATTTACGGTTCAATAACTATGGTAGCTATATGTAGGGGGGGAATTTGTTATTCTCTTTTTGTAAATTTACCATATAAGATTCTGGATGAATGCATTTTTTACCCAAAAATTATAGTTGGTATATATCCACAGTAATTACATGGTGTTAGTCTTGAAGATTTGATTGTCTATTTTATGTTAATACTTGTTGCAAATTTACATAATATATTCATAAATTTTCAACAATTTAGTTCCAAAAATATGTGACTATACACTAAATATATATTTGTGTGAGGGGGAACTCACAATTTATTTAACCCCAGAAAATGTACGGGACAAAAAGGGACCAACCCCTAAAATAAAACAAACAAAAGATAAACCTACACAACAAAGCAAGAAAGTAAAGTGAACAGCCAACATGAAGGCAAACTACCCACACCGGGGCACAAGTGAGACCCACGCAGGGATACAAATATAATAAAACCAACAAACTGGCAAAAACACCCACGCAGGGGCAATATCATAACAAGAAACCTAAACAAAAGTAGCAACTTCTTCCATCAGCCTCCACAATATAGCCGCCTTTGAGCCTATACAAATATGAAACTGAAATATTATTTGGATAGCTAAACTAAATATGATCTTTAAATTCCTATTATATGAGAGAGATTTTGGTAACCAATATAAGTATATTTTAACAGAGTAACATAATTGTCAAGTTTTGGTTAAAAGTGACCTACTCTCAAAAATAACAAAATAATGTCAATATTCACCCCTCATCCTGGTGATCATCCACAATGAATAAATTAACTAACTTTTGACAACTCCGTAAGCATATAGTCATGTCATCTTCATTTTCAAGGCTAACAAAAGTACCAAAAGGATCTTCATAAGTTATCATCATCTTTCGTGGAAAAGGATCAAGCCTTGACCTCAAACTCTGAATCAGCTCATTAAATTTAGTATTTTTACGGATTTCGAACTTGATAACTTTCCAACTCCCGTTTGGTCGCTTAAAATTGACTCGAACCTGATAATGTCCTTTCATTAATCAAGTGAAAAATCACAAAACAAATCAAGTGAAAAATCGCAAAAGAAAAACATTAGGAATTGAAAAGTTCTAACCATAATAACATCGTCATCCAAATTCTGAATTTCCATTGCCTTAAGTTCGTGTTTGTCATAAATGCTCAGACTTTTAAATTCATTTCCTTGATCTAAAGATGAAGAAGGGAGATTCGTAAGTGTAGTAGCCAGCAGTGGCTCAAGTGAAGTAGCCAGCAGTGGCGCCAGTGCGGAAGACAATGTAGCAGCCAATGAAGAAGCCAATGCAGCAGAAACAGATGCAACAGAAGCAGCGGAGGAAGTTGAAGGAGTGGAATGTTTAGCCTTCTTGTTCGACAACATAAATGAAAGATCAAGTCCCTTGCGGCGTAACTCATCAAGGGTTGAAACAGAAACTGCATACAAAGAAAATTATTAAAAAAACTGAAAATTAAACAAAAAGCTTAAAGAAAAGTGCGTACTATTCAATGAATTAGCGAGTTGCTTCCGCGTTCTTTGGCCAGCGAGTCCTTCAATACTCGCTTTAAGTGCATTCTCCACATCGGGGGTTAGAGCCTGCTTCTTCCCACGAGTATTGTTTTGATCCTCACAACCCTCCTCCCTTGAAACATCCTCAGCCCGAATCTCGTTAGAAGGGACCCGATTCTCAACACGAGTATTGTTTTGATCATCGCCTAAAATATCCTCAGTCTGAATCTCGTTAGAAGGGGTGTTTCCAGTCGGAATAAACGCATCAGGGTGGCGGGGCGAGCGTCCACCCTGATCTGTTGGGCGTGAAGTCGATGCTACATCTGCTTGGTTCTTAGGGTTGATGTTGGGGTCTGAAGGCCATTGATGTTCTCCGTCGTCTGTATCAAGAGGGTTTGATAAAAGATCTGCCATAAGATCAGAGTTTAGATCTATTCCAATACAAAGGTCGTTAAGGTTGGTTTTGAAATGGGAGGGTGGTTTTGAGAAAGGGAGGTGGCGTTTGAGGTTTTTTTTTAGTTTAAGGGTGTATATCAAAGTAGTTTGGCCCTTTCAATTCAACCGTTGATTTTGGACCCAAATTATATCAAAGTAGTTTGGCCCATTTAATGTTGAACGATTTTTTCTTCCTCCCTGAGTATTTGACTTCTATTTTTTTAATTTTACTTGGCACATCAAGTGTACCCCTATAAATTATGATTCAAACATTCGTGAAAAACCAGGTCATTATTATTCTGTTCTCTTCACCTTTTTTCTGGGAATCAAACACATAAAAGAAAAAAGTTTCACTTTCATTCTTGATATAAAATATAAATAAATTAATTTTTAGGCAAAAACAGAACATATTAGGAACATGACATAAGGCTTACCCTTGAACATATTTATAACAAGAAATACTTTTATTTAGTCAACCCTCAAATTCAATCAAAACAACGTGTGTAGTAAGGTGCAATGAAACTGCTTCAAGAAATCAAATGAACTAAAACAAAGAGTGAAAGTTAAAATATATACAGCTGATATGTTGGATCATTTTTCCAACACTTGACTCATGAAAAAGCCTAGTTTCAATGCATCAAATTTAATTTTCAGATTTCTATATCTTCATAAAATAACATATGGCTTGTTTCCGAAACATACTAGAAACGTATACAACCATAATTTAACATTTTATTTTAATTTAATGTATTTAAGTATGCTAGTAGCTTTAAAGCAAAGCCTAATAATATGAAGAAAAAAAATACTAATTCTTTTTTTTTTTTTTTTGTGATAACATAAAAAATACTAATTCACTTGAAGCATTTTATTTTTTTATTAGTTTAATGTTTCAAATAACACTCTATTTCTATAAATGTAATTATTTTTTTTTTAAAATACTCTCTCACATAAAGTAATAATTTGACACCACTATCTTTCAACCAATATTTTTAAGAGCATATACGTAAAAGTTTCACATAATTAACTACCTAAGATTCCGTGACAAAAGTAAAATAATAAAAAAAAGGGGGATGGAGGGAGTATGTAAGAACGAGAGGAAATATTGTTGATGTGGAAATTGATCTTTATTAAATTCGAACAGATAAAATAGACCTGGATTAGATTTGAACAAACAAAATGGACCTCCGTAGATGAACCCGAGACACCTCAAAGTCAAGACCATCATATTGTACAATTCAAAGCCCATATAATAGTTAGTCATTCAAATCTAAGTACTTGGTTCACTCTGTAAGGCCATCTTCAATGGAGATGGCCGAGGTCGGGGGGACTGCGGGGTGGAGTGCTCGGCGGCTTCCAGTGGGCAGGGCTCGGGGACGGGGTGGGGAGCGGGTCGGGGCTCGCAGGAGCCCGTTCCCGCGTGGGCGAGAGGAATGAGATGAGGGGCGCGTGAGTTTAAGTCAGGGGACGCCAAGTGGCATCCCCTGATTGGATTCTTTTTTTTTATTATTAAAATTGTTTATGTAATGTTTTAAAAATGGAAAAAAATAATTATTTAAATAATTAATTAATAAAATTAAATTTTCCTCCTAAATTAAATTAAATTTTTAGAATTAATAAATATTATGGAGATAATGTTTTCGCATTTAATAAGTTCTAATTAATAAAAAAAATGGAGATATGCAAAAATTGGACTGCATTCGTGTCCGCAGGTCGCGGGCTCGTACAAGTCTTGAAAAGACGAAGTGAATTCGATCCATGATCACGAGGGAAGAGACTTTTCGTAGCTAGATTGTTATACCACTACATTGTCAAATCATATATAAACCTCAAAATTTTTCTTCCAATTCCAATGTAGGATAAAACCACTTCTATTTTTTTCTTCCATTTCAAAGGGTGATCTTTGAGAATCAATTTTTCATTCACCCGAACTCCGATTTGGACATACTATATACCATTTAATCTACTAACGGAGTAGAATATAATTCCGCAAAGACCCGAATAAATTTTTTTTACTTATCAAATTTATTTTAATTATAAGTGAGAGTGGGTAAGAGTTAGAAATTGAATTAAATCAATTTTTCGGAGCCCTGCCATTGGATACGACCAGACAGGGCTCGAGGTGGGGGCAGGGGCAGCCCCAAGGCTCCGGAGCCCCCCCGCCCCCTTGGAGATGCCCTAACACTATCAGTTATGTATGCGATCTAGCTCGAACAACCTCAGTAGCCCACATAGTCCTTTACGTAGGATGGGCATATGTCACAACAAAAGAAAGGTTAAGCCCTAAGTTGCAGTTTGGGAGCATTATAGCAATAGTCTGCATATAGTATCCACGGTACAAAAGAGGATTAACGGCACCATCTCTATTAAAGTAACTCATGAATTATCGTTACTTGCCATACAATAATATCTAGAGTAAGAACCTTCAACCCCGTGAAATATAGGATTTGGGGTCTAATATAGGATAAGATCCTCAACACATCATATAAATTGTATCATCATCATTAATATTCACACATTAAAAAAAAGTTAGCAGAAATCCTGATTTACAAAAACCATGTTGATTCCGTACTTCCATTTTTATCAATGGACTAAACTTGTACGAACTATATATATATTACAATTAAATTAAATTCAGCTACAATCTCAATTTCGATAAAGAAAAATCAATTCAAGATCGACCGAAATATTAATAGACCAATTTCTACTTCTAGTCGTGGTTCCTAGAAATATCAATATTTCTTAATTTTGGACTGGAGTACTAAAATTTCTTTAATAAAAGGTTCATTGTTGGAAACATCCCATTTCAAGGGTGTAAACTGCAAATTATTTATCCAAAGCAGTGCACGCACAAGTACGTCGTCGTACTGACGTAGCTCTGTGTGTGGTAATGGCTTCTACGACTTGGCTCCACTCTCCCGCGCTCACTCACAAACTCCTCCCCTTTATCCACCGCCCAGCCGTTTTTCTCCGCCGTAATAATATCCGCCACCTCCACCAATTCACCTTAAGCGTTTCGTTTAATTCATCATCCAACCGCTGTAAAAATCAGGTTCAGCCGGTTTTTGCGCAGGCTCGGCGAAGTTTTTCTTCCATGTCTAAAGAAGAAGAAGTAGCTTCTCGTAAGCGCAACTAAACACACACGAATGCACTTATGCGAACTTGACATTGAATTTTTTGTTTATGGTTTGAAGATTAATTTGTTTGTTTGTTTGTTGAATTTTGTATTGTTTGGGTAGCGGATGATTTGAAATTTGAGGGGAAGCTTAAAATAGTAGAGTATCCCGACCAAATTTTGAGAGCCAAAAACAAGCGAATTAAAGAGTTTGATGAGAACTTGAAAAGGCTTGTAGACGAGATGTTCGACGTAATGTACATGTGAGTTCTCTATATTTTTCCGTTTGTTTGTTTTGTTTGTTTTGATAATGTAGTTTATTTGTATATTGAAAATACTTGTTGGCCTTTTTTCTTTTTTCTTTTTGCTTAGAACTGATGGCATTGGGCTCTCGGCACCCCAGGTTGGGATTAATGTGCAGCTTATGGTGTTTAATTCAGTTGGTGAACGTGGTGAAGGAGAGGAGATAGTTCTTGTGAATCCACGAATCCAAAGGTATTCAAGAAAGATAGTGCCATATGAAGAGGGTTGCTTATCGTTTCCTGGGATTCATGCTGATGTTGAGGTATACCCATATAATATGGTTATAAGTATTTTAGAAAAGAAAAAAAGTTTCCATCCTCTTAATTCCTTTTTTTCTGCTTTTGTATTTTCCTCACTCGCAGAGACCAGATTCATTAAAGGTTGATGCACAGGATATCAGTGGTGCAAGGTTTGAAGTTAACTTGAGTGGACTTCCTGCAAGGGTGTTTCAGCATGAATATGATCATCTGCAGGTTCTTATTCCGTAATGTCATAATTATCTTAAGGCCCTCGGGCCTCGATAGGAAAATCAAACTTCAAATGTTTTTAAATCAATATAGTGATTTTTGAAATCTTAGTAGTTTTAATTTTGCTATAAACTTTGCTTAATAAACCGATTGCACAAGTAAACTATAATTCATTAAACAGATTGAATGTATAATTGTTAAGTTAAATGTCATTTTCCCATTTGGACCCTATTGCATAGGTCTAATCTTATTAATGAAATGCAGGGTATCCTTTTCTTCGATAGGATGAGTGATGAAGTTATTGACAGTATTCGTGCAGAGTTACAGGCAAGAGAACATTACATTCTTATGTATTCTCATCTAGTTCTCTAGAATGCTTAATATTGTTGCCATTATTGTCAGGCTCTGGAAAAGAAATATGAGGAGAGGACTGGATTGTCAAGTCCTGAAAGGATCGATGCACGTAGAAGAAGCAAAAACCCTGCTGGGTTTGGGAAATCGTGAATGTACCCAATAAATAGTGTAAAAAGTTTCTAAATATTATATACAAATTAGTTGTGTGCATTTCCTTGCTGATTTTAGTTGTTCAGGGTGAAAAAGGCGGCTCTATACATTTTGCAATTTATATTGGTGCCAGTGGCATCATAGAAGTTTGTTTTACAAAATTAAGTCTATCTAGAAATTGGGGTCTGTTGTTCATAAATGTCTGGTAGGATTTTATGTTAATATAGTTTACACTCTCATGTTCCAGTGAATCCATGGACTTCATCTAATAGAAAGATTACTTTCATGCACCATTTTACATCTGTTTCCTTCATTTGGATTGTGGATTTTGGTTTGAAGAAGAATCTGGAATTTTGGAGAAAGAATTGACTTCAGTATTGGGTGACTTTCAAATTCATCATTTTGGTCAAAACTAATTGTACAAATTGAATACCTAGGTATATAAAATTCGTACGAAATCAAAATGTTCCATACTATGCTATGAACTTGAAATACTTGGGTCCAAATCCACATTTCAAATGAAGATGAAAATTTATTTGCTAAAGAAATTTGTTATGCCACTTTCCTTACAAACCTTAGATTAGTTCCGTTTCCATCCTAATTTTTCACGTTGACAATCTTAAGTTTTCCCCGTTACTTATGATTGGAAAAAGATAATATGTTAATGCTCTTATCTTATTGATAAAAATAAGCTCCCCACACACACAGGGGGTGTGCGTATGACACTTATACCTGTAATATGTAGCATAATACTTACAGCTAGACTTACTACTAGACTTTTTGCTATGTAATGCTCTTTCATGTCTTTTAACTCACATTCCCTTATTGTTCTGTACACGGATTTTGCATTTCAAAACAGAAACCTGTGAGCTTTTGGGGGTGTTGCTGGTGTCTGAGCTATAGGGGGCAGTGCTGGTGGCTGAGCTTCAGAAAGCAAACAATCCTTCAATGGAGGCGTAGTGTTGTTAAGCAAAGTACCAAAAGCATTTGAACAGATTGGGTGACCCATGCATTTATTCATAGGCCCTACTGAAGGTATCAGGTCAATTGTGTCTATTGTTATATTTTCGCATGGCTTGTACTTGCTGCACACAAGAGAAACAGCTCTACATAGATATGTCCCTGTTATATTCTTATATGTTACACCTGATATAGCCACTGCATTTGTATCATTTGACGATGGGCAAATTTTGGGTCCTCCACAGTAGTTTTGGTCTATGGTTATTGCAGTTTTCACATTAGACATACTAATGTTGGAGAATAAAATGTTTTGCACAAAGCCTGATCCACCCTGTAGTGAAGAAAAAGAAAAAGATGTCGTCTCAGGACGTAAATTTTGTTTCAAACTATTAGGAAAACTAACTTGCATAATTAGTATGATAAGTTTCAGTTTATGACGAAAGAATGATCTTCTATCTTTTAATCCCCAGCACATTTGGTCCTAATTTTGTCAGATCTAATCCTCTACTTTAGACTCAACTCTGTTGGTCATTTATCATTCCAGTCAAACACATTTAGTTCCATTTTCAATAGTTTTAGTCCTCTTATCTTTTAAGTCAAATAAATTTACTAAGCATGGTACATTCAGTGTGATAGGGCAAAGTTTGTTAAATTTGTTGCTTTGAATCACTTTTATGTAACTATTATCATGAAGGTTTAAAGCCTAGAAGATAAACAATTTATTTAATCTGTTAAAGTTAGGACCAAATGTGATGTTGAAAAGATTAAAGATCATTTTTTGTCATAACTCGAGACTGAGAGAACTAAATTGCCAATAGCTCGATTTACCTGATATGTTTTTTATTAAATAAATTTAGAAAAAGAGAAGACATGGTTTCGATTTCGTATACCTGCCATGTTTTTATCCTTACTCCTGTCAATGAGTCTGATATTGTGGAGTTGACAACAGAAACATTTGAAACCTGAGCTACATTTTTGTCAAAGCCTAGGCCTCCAATGCTGTACCCATGTCCAGGTTTACAATGTACATCGTATATTTGTACATTAGAGGTTCCGAGTTGTATTGAAATACAGTCATCTCCTGCAAAAATACAGTTAAATTTGGGAGATTCTTACCCTTTCTATGAAAGAAGAGAAACGGAGGAATATGGTAAGTATAGATGAGATTAGTTTCGTCGAGTTTACCAGCAGCAATAGTGGAATTATAAATAGTGACTTGCTGAGTTCGCGAGAGGTGGATCCCATCGGTGTTGGGGCTGTCTTTTGGAGACAATACGGTAAAGTTGAATATGTTAACTTGTTGGCAAGTACCAATGAAAATGTGAAATTTAGGGCTATTTTGGATACTTATTCCTGTTACTGTCACATTAACACTATTTGCAATCCTCAACGCCTGCAATCAAAATGCATAAATAAAGATATTTTTGACATTTAATGTTAATGTACGTGTATGTCACTTACGTGAGGCCTTCTATTCCGTTTGATGTTAGAAACTCCAGTTATTTTGTGTGTGTGTATTAGGTCATAATTGGAATCTTCATCATCTTCTATAGTTGCATGATTCCACCAGTCCTCTCCTTGTCCGTCAATAGTTCCGTTACCTTTGAGTGTTATTCCGTTACTAATTTTTGTGAATAAAATCCACTCAAAATCGATGCTCTTCCAATCTGATTTGTTTGAAGGAGCAACGATGTTGCCATCCACCTACAAGAAAACAAAAAAAATGTTTGCACAATCAATAATCTTATTTATTGACATCTTTGTTATAAGTGAAATAATTGAGTCATATGTGTCGACTTCATTTTTTTAGATTAACGAATTCAATATTTACGATAAAATATTGTGGAAATTATGGTTATTTTCTAGATCTTCTGGGTTAGTCTAGTAAAATTTTAAAGTTATGATTTGACATTTTAAAGTTATGATTTGATACATTGTATACAATTATTGGTTTTAACACGTAGCTCATACTTTCTCCTTCAAACCTCAACTTTCAAACTCAATTCAAATCATATCTTAAGTTTTTGAAAGTAATGAAAATTAACAATCAAAATCAACTGAAATAATTTTTCTAATGTTTCACTGAAAATACTCGAACTTATTTTACGAAATTAAAATCGATCCAAATTGGGCCAAGACTAATTCATATGACCTAAAGTTTTCATCGTAGATTGTGCAAAAAAAATACCAATTTATTTTGACATGAAGCATTTAATAGTTTATAAGTTGTGTAAAGATTAAAGTTGGACTTTTTTTCTGAACATTATGTACCTGAAATATAATGTTGGATTGACAACTAATTCCATCGAATTCAATGGGTTGGAGTAGAAATGTAAATCCGGAGGGAACCAACAGCACCCCGTCTTTTACTTTGCATGTCGAATTCCATGCTGCATCAAATGCCTGCAAAGATATTAATCGCAGTATTTATTAAAATTGTAATGAACTTTCAACAACAATTTTCATTCTATCTTATTAGCACGAATGTACAAACATAAAAATAAAATCAAATGGGATATCAGAGTTGTACAAGCGTTTGAGCAGCCCAAAACCATTTTTGGGCTCTCTACGCAAAACTTTAATCGTTTGCCCTCGAAAGAGGTATGCTTTTGGCTATTCAAAAACCACAAATCAAGTTGAAACCCCAGAACCAAGAGGTTATGTGTCAATTCCAACTAATATGAATTTTTATTCTAGTGTATTATTAATATTTGATAATTTTGTATTATTTGCAATTTTTTTTACTTGATCACTTATTAAAATAATTTGTCATATAATGTTTAATGATGAATATAAATATCAAAGGTAACAAAGCAACTAATTGGGTTGCTTTTGGTCACGGATCTTACTTCTATTTTGCCCTCAAAATATTTACAAGAGTCCACTAAGCATATTTCTTCAACTAGCTAATATTTTCTTTTACCATTTTCTTCACTATTTTGTTTATCTTCGCAAAAGTAAAAAAAAAAATCAATAAGTTAAAAATTGTGTTGCTAATTTTAATTTTTTTTAATTATAGTCAGACTTGTTTTATGTGATAGTTAAGAATATATCATCGGATTAGCATATAAATAAGGTTAGTTTGTAAACTATATGAAAATCTACATTTATAAAATTAATTCTAAAAAATTGAAACCAAACGCTAACTAAACAATAATAGTAATAACAATTCTCTCAAAAATTAGAATTAGTTATTCGAAGAGCAATTATATAATGGCTAGGTCAAATTCACCCGTAATATTATACTAATTCCAAAAAACATAAATAATAACTGATATAACTTAAATTTTATTTCACTATGCAATTTGCCTAAAAAAAAATTACAATGCACTTTACTTAATCAAAATAAAGTTTTAAACAGCTATAAAGTTACTCAAATCGAATGGTGCTTCCTTGGAAATATGTTTATATTAAACTGTAATACAACAGTATGCTAAAACAATAGTTCGTAAACAAAGAAAAGCTAAACGTCACACACAGAAAAAAAATACTGTATGTACTTTTTCTTCTTTGTTTTGTTTATGTAAGATATTTCAAATTTAAACTGGAACAACTATTTACAACAAAAAAAAATTTTAACTAGGTCGTTGATAAACATAATATATATGTAGTACTAAAATTTTAATTTAAGTTGTCGCATTTGCTGACTAATATATAAATCACGCAAATTGCACTAAGTATATATACATAAGATTTATATGATAAAATAAGAAGAAAAAATCTACCGACCAAACAAAATTGTGATTTGACACGTTCAATTAGCTAATTTTTTTTATTATTTAAAAAAAAAAAACAATGAATGATTAAAGTAATTTTTACCTTGGTGTCATCTGTAATTCCATCTCCTATAGCACCAAAATCCGTGACATTAAAAATGTGATTAGTAGAATTACCTACATATTTTGGTGGGTCATGATTTTTGGTGATTGAATATTTGTTAATTACCCTTATTAATCCTAAATTTTTGCTTTGACAAGCGTAAAACACTGCATGCCCTATAATAAAGCAGAGGGCAACGCAAATGATAAAGCTAATATATTTCTTAGCTGACTTTTCCATGGATTGTGTGTTAAATAATTATGTGATTTGGATGTATTTTGTTTGTGCCTAGCTATATATAGGGGGGAAATTTGTTATTCCCCTTTTTGTAAATTTACCATATAAGATTCTGGATGAAGACATTTTTTACCCGAAACTTATAGTTGGTAAGTTTTTACACTTTTCGTATAATATATATATCCACAATAATTACATAATATATTTTATGTTAATACTTGTTGCACATTTACATAATATATTCATAAATTTTCAATAGTTTAGTTCCAAAATTATGTGAGTATACACTAAATATATATTTGTATTCCTATTATATAAGAGAGATATTTTGGTAACAAATATAATATATAATATTCCATGTAAAAAAAATTCAAAGTTACTAGCATCGGCAAAGTAAATTATTAACCGAAAGGAAAAAAGGGAAGTTATCTGTACTTCCCAAAAAAACGTCGCCATTACTTTAGTTCAATGTATTTTAGAAGTTTTCCTCAAAGTAGAAGGCTTTAATTACATTGCATATTCACAAATGCAACAGCCATTTTCCTTAAATTTTGAAGTTATAAGTATGAAAAATAAATATTAAAACCACTATATATGGCCGGTTTATATGTGTAAGATTTAACGCAAAACCATATTACATGTGTATTATATATTTATAATTGTTATATTACTTTATGCACCATCAAACAAATTATGTGCGTGATCATAGATATGTGAAATTTGATTGAACGTAATTTTACAACCGTGGGAACGAGTAAGACAAGATTTATTATCTCATTTACTGCTGATATTTCTTGTATCTTACAAAAATGACGATAATAACAATAACAATTATAATAATTATATTTTATGTAAATTAATTCCAAATACTTCAAACACCGCACACGACTATTTTTGATTTATTATATACAAATGCATTTACCTAATTAAATTCTAGACATATAATTTTTTTTAACTCAAAATAAGAGTAGAAGTCATGCCCTATTGTCATTTACATAGCAAAAATTACAATTTTCATGTAAAGTAACTAATATTATTTCAGAAAATTATAGTACAATGCAATCAAACCCGATATGTCACATCTTTTTAGTGATTATATAATAATTATTAACACGAGCCACTGCTACTATGAGATGGATCCCCTGTTTGCAAACAACTTATAGGAGGAGTTGTTGTTGTTCGTAGTTCACCAAATGCCTTCCAACAAAATGTTGTATTGTCATTTGGTTTTAACGATGGATTCAGATCTATGGTTGATAACGTTATACCCGCACATGGCATGGAGTCACTACACGCGAAACGGACAGGGTTGGTTGTGTAAGTTCCCTTTATAGATTGATATGATACGCCTGAAATAGCCACGGATGATGTTTTATTAGGACAGTTGTGTCCGTCGCAATAGTATTGGTCAATGATTATAGGGGTTTTAACATCATAAACTTGGATATTTGAAAACATCACTCCTTGCACTAAGCCTGATCCACCCTGCAGTTACAAATTACAAACTCAGTTCATTTGAAAGCATATAATAATATTGGTTTTTATATTATAAATATTCTCATTTTATCTTGATCCTTGTGTAGAGCGAAATTGGGACTAGACTGAATCGATCCACTAGTTGGACTATTTTTAGTCCGGCCCATACAATTGGGCTCTCAATATATACTTACGGTCTCGTGCACTTATGGTCCCATTTTTCAAAATGTTTTCCACCGGCTTTTCCTAAAATGTTTTGCACTTTTGGTCGTTACCGCCTACTTTTCATCCAATTTTTTGGTTTCACTAAATTGTCTTTCTTTTGCAATTTTGGTCCCTATATATAGTATTATGAAATTTTCTTACCTGCCAAGTTTTGATTCTAACACCAGTCATTGTATTGTGAAAAGTGGAGTCACGAACAGTAATATTAGAAACACAGGCTTTAGTGCCATCTTTCCCTAATCCTCCAATGCTTATACCATGCCCTGGTCCACAATTTACATTGTGTATGTATACACTAGAACACCCTGTTTGGATTGAAATGCAATCATCTCCTGCACAATTTAGATATTAATTAATTTAATTGAGTGTCCATTATATAAAGACGATTCATTTAATTTATGCTATAGTAATAATTAATTAATTACCACAAGCAAGATTGGTAGTGTGGATGATGACATCTTTAGAGTTTTGGAGGTGGATTCCATCTGTATTAGGACTTTCTTCAGGGGAAGAAATGCTAATATTAAAAACTTGTACCCCTATGCAATTATCAAACTTCAGATGTGTTTGAGGACTATTTTGAATTGTTATACCCGTTATACTAACATCAGTACTTCCATAAAATCTAAGTGCCTGAAAATTAAAAAATCAACATTTGTAAGAGAAACAAACACAAAAAATCCAAGGAATTATTCTACTCACCGTTGGTTTTGTGCTCGGCATTCCTGTTTTAGCGACGTTATATATCTGCCGCGATTAAATTCAAGTTAAAAAAAAATAATGGTACTCTTCTCTATGGCATGATCAATCAAATATTTAAGTAATTAATTACCATATTATTTGAAGGACTTGTTGATTCTGTTTCTAATAAAGGATTGTTATTCGAGTAATCGTTCCACCAAACGGAGCCTTGGCCATCGATGATTCCGTTACCTCTAATTGTTATTCCTTTTAGGTTCGAGAAATCAAGCCATTGCAAAAGGCCAGATTTCCATGCTCCAGAACTTTGAGGAGCAATTATTTTTCCATCCAACTACAAAAATGTAAATAAGAAAAGTAAAAAATTTCATCTAGCTAATGATTTTGAATTATATCTTCATTTACCTGAAAAACGAGATTCGAGAAGCAATTTGTTCCTAAAAATGTGATGGGATTAACTAAAAACACAGATCCTGATGGAACCAACAACATTGATCCTTGCACTTTACAAGCATCAAGCCATGCTGTTGCAAATGCCTGCCAAAAAAACACGACCTTTATTAGTCCGTCACTAAATGTTAATCTTTAATTGTCATTTCAGATTGGCCTTAAAAGAACACCCAAAAATGGGATATCACACTTCCTCATATTTTCCTAATATTTCATGCAACTACTATATAGCATTACGAATAAAATAAAATTTAAATACTTACATTAGTGTCATCGGAAATTCCGTCGCCTTTAGCACCATAATTCAACACATTGAAGTTTGAAGTGTTAGTACTAACATTTGTGTCTAAAACTGGGATAGTAGTGTTGTTCTTTTTAGAAGGAATTGGTGCTTTGACTTTTCTGGGCTTCTTTTGCTTCTGTGTTTTGGCGTTAATGCAAGCAAAATGATCTAATGAAAGCAAGAGGAGAAAAGCTGTAACATAAATTAGATACTTAACATTCTTCATTTTTAATAATGTAGGATGAATGCTAAAGAGGTGGTCTTATTTATATTGGTTGAAAATTTGAAATTATGCAAAGAATCAATGTGCAATCATAAGATGCATAGTTTTAGTTTCTTGTTCTCTTTCTGGAAAGTATAGATAATTAATCAACTAGAAACTACCAAATAGACTTTAATTTTTTTTTTTTGTCAAAAGGTTATGTACCTGAATTATCCAAACAGAAAGAAGATATTTTATAATCATATAAATTAGTCAGAAGTATTATTGAAGTTAAAAGATTATGGAAGGAAAGGATTAATCATGAATCTAAGCATATAATTCATAAAGCCAAAATTGCATTTGTAGTCATGTCATGTCATGTATGACTAAAATCAAACCAAACTACTCGATATACAACTCAAGCTCAATAAATAAATGTTTGTATGAGTTAGGTTCGTCATATAAATCAAATAAATTTGAAAAATATTTTTATTTCATAACTTTATCGACTCGAGCTCAGGATCATTGACATCAAACCGAGCTCAAACATAATTTACAGCTCGATACAAAATTCAAACTAAATTTTAATAATGTGTCATTTGATAATTGACACTACTCTGCTCGTTACACCTTTAACTAAAACATCAAAACTTATAGTCTTCTCTTCTTTCGAAAATAGTACTCTCGTTACTATTTTTTTTATATTTTTCAAAATAATTTATATGTCCGGCACATTTCATCTTTTCCTTCATTTTTTATTCAATATTTGCACTTTTAGCCTTATGTGACAATCTTTGTTTTGCAAATTTTTTTATCCCTAGTCCCGTACGATCGTCGTTGTTTTGCACTTTTGGTCCCATCATATTGTCTTAGTTTTGCAATTTGGTCCCAAATTAAATTAAAGAGGGTGAAATTAAGGGCGAACTTCACAAAAAAAAAAAAAAAAAAAGGTAAAATTAGGACCAAAATGTTATTTTTAAAGTGCGGGATCGAAAATATTAAATGTCAAATCATATGAAACTAAAAATATAATTCTAACGGAGAGAATTGCACTTGTGGTACCAAATTATATATCAATTCTCACTTGTGGTACCATAAAAATCGAGGCCGACACATTTGGTACCACAATTTAAGAAATCAATCACTTTTGGTACCACCGTTAAAAATGAACGTTAACTGATGAAGTGGCAGTTAAGTTTTATTGCAAAATTGATACCATTACTTATGTTGACTGACAATTCTACCCCATAATATTTCAGGTTATCAAAATAACCCCACATCTTCAAACTTACTCACAATTTTAGTCCACATTGTTGCCTAATTTCAAAATTGGCTCGAATAAGGCACGTGCTGACCAATTTAGAGATTTTACTTATTATTTTCATATATTTATTTAATTAACTTAGTTTTATAAATAATATTAACAAACCAAATAATACTTTAACATAAATCCGACAAAATATTAATTAAATATAAAATTTATATAATAATATTAATATATTTAATATTTATTAAAAAATAAACTTATATATTATTAATAAAATAATTATAACTTTTTTTTAAGGAAAAAAAAAACCATCCCTATGCCCCAGCCCCATCGCCCTCCCGTAACCCCCTACCCACCCCAATCCCAGGCCGCCGACCTGCTATCCCAGGCCGGCGGCGGCCTAGGATTTGGGTGGGGGTGGTTAGGAGGGGGGATGGGGTTGGGTTTTTTTTTTTTTTTAAATTATAATTATTTTTTTAATAATATATAACTTTATTTTTAATAAATATTAAACATATTAATATTATCATATAAATTTTAGATTTAATTAATATTTTATCGAATTTATGTTAAAGTATTATTTGGTCTGTTAATATTATTTATAAAATTAAATTAGTTAAATAAATATGTAAATATAATAAGTAAAGTCTCAAAATTGGTCCGCATGTGTCTTATTCGAGCCAATTTTGAAATTGGGTAACAATGTGGACTAAAATTATCAGTAAATTTGAAGATGTGGGGTTATTTTGATAACATGAAAAGTTAGGGGAATAATGGTATCAATTTTACAATAAAACTTAACTGCCATGTCATCAGTTAACGTTCATTTTTAACGTTGGTACCAAAAGTGATTGATTTCTTAAATTGTGGTACCAAATGTGTCGGCCTCGATTTTTATGGTACCACAAGTGAGAATCGATATATAGTTTGGTACTACAAGTGCAATTCTCTCAATTCTAACGTTCATAAAATTAGAATAAAAAAGATTAACGCCAGTGGAACTCTTCAATGTCACCAAATGAAGTAGGCGTTTTGTATTTCATGACAACCACATGTCCACATCAAGTTATTAGATGATGAAGAAGATTTTGTTGTATATATATATGATGATACATTATTCTGTAGCAAGATACTTATGTAATATGCTTAATGACAACCAGAAGTTTCATGATTTGAATTATGTTTCTATTTGCTCGTGTTTGCAATGAACTATCATGATCTATAATTTATTAGTATTTAATTAAAATTTAAATATATGATCATCAATAAGCAATCAAAGAATGTGTTCAACTTAGATTGCATATCTGGAAATCTGTTAACTTCATTTTCTTAATAATTTATGTAGTTTGTTGGAGATTAAGAGCAAATGAGAAATCAATATCAATACATTTTGAGATTTTTTTCGAAAAACTTTCAATTGTCTCATGTGCTCTGAAATTTATAGAGAATTAAATATTGTCTTCCCCTTTATTAGAATTTCTTGTGTTTATTGTTGATTTTGTATTTAACGATATTGATCTTTAATACAATCTTTATCCGGTTTGAGTATTTTCTTAAAAAAAAAAAAAAAGTCAAACACATTTTCATTCATATTCTGAATATATAAGATTTTAGATGGCCACGTAATTTCTTACGGTCTTTTAATAAAACGGGCAATGGAGTTTTCTAAAATACTGATTTAAAATATCTTATAAAATTGATTAAATTGATCCGCCAGCAATTATTGACAAGGACTACATATTTTTGCAAAGGTTTGATGCACATGATTGTGGATCATATTAAAGACTTGAGAAATCCACATGGATTTATATATTATTGTTTTACCATGTTACTAATCTTTTCACTATAGAATTCTCTTCTGATCCCAATTTTCTCTTCGTCTAAGACTTAACAAAAGAAGATTTAGTCTTTTTTCTAAGAAGAAAAAAAACGATTGAACCCCTTTATGAATTTTTATAAACTAAGTAAAAATGTTGCGATGAGTTTGTAAAACGTTAAACTTTAAAATTCTCAAACCAATTTAGAACTTTTTAACATACCAAAAACAACTTTTTTTAAAGAAATGTTATGTGTTAAATTATTATATTAAAAATATCAAATTTTAACGATATATTGATATAATAATGTATTTCACTGTTTATTTCTAAATATTGTTACCCAAAAAGAAGTTTATGTTAATTTTACAGTGATTAAGCCATTAAAAGCGCCATAGGGCATGGTTTAGTAATTGTTGACTACCAATGAGATCACTAGAATAGCACCTTAATTCTTCACCATGTGATCATTATAGATAACATGTGAATGTCGTTTTCGTTGTTCAAACAAAATCTGTTTATCTGTTCATTATTCATAATCCATAAATCATGCAATGGCTTTTGGGATTGGCTTTCTGGAAATTTAAGAAATAACACTATATAGGTTGAGAAAAAACAAGTTGACAATTTGAAAAGTTTCAAAAAAGTAATTGTAGAGTTGAATTAAATATTGCAATTGGAGTGTTTTAACTTCGTAATTATGATTTGCGAATCTAGCTGGTTGAATGTTGATGCAAGCAAAAAATGCTTTAGTGCAAGAACTAGAATTTAATGAGAGAAAGTAAAATTGTAAAACAATTATTGAATACATACAAATAATAAATAGAAGAGAGTAACATGTAGGATTATTAAAATTATAAGTTATCCCATTTTATTGCTAATTAAAAAAAAAATTAACGTCTCAAATTCTTAATGTAACGCAAGTACACAACAAGAAAACACTATCGATATAACTATATAAAATTGGATAATTATGGGAAATCTTAGTTTAAAAACAACTTGATTGCACTCAATTTGTTCACAGAGTAAGTGATATTTTACTGTCATATTATGTTAAACTATTGTGGATTGATAAAAAATGAAGGAATGAGTGTAAAAATATTTATTTTGTGATTGGTGAATGCGAACAAATCGAATAAAAATTACTTTTCTTAAATATATGTTTATCAGTTCTCGCCAAAAAATAACGGTCTTGATAATGTATCAAAACTAATTCATATTTCAGGAATTGATATTTGAAAATAAAATCAATGGAAATATGTTAGACTAGCGATAAAATATTGTTAATGTTATGTATATAAAATGATTATTTATTTAGATGAGATTCAATTTTTAATAGAAAAGATCCACTTACATATTTGTTCCACACTTATCGAATTGTTGTATATTTCAAGAGAACAAGCTTGTTAAACTTTTAGCTGATTCACAATTTTAATAAATTGAATCGAATTTAGATGGAATTCAAAATAAACCCATTAAAGTTACAGGATTAATCATAAGTTTACCATCCATAAGCGGATAAGCCATTTCTCGATAGGCCCACTGGCTTATCATTTCCATATCCACGGTCTGTACAACAGCAATCAGTCCAATATAGTGCATGGGCTCATTCCTACCAATGGCCCGTTTTAAGCCCATTTTAGTTTATCATATTTTAATTATTATAATCTCGGCCCAAATAATTAACTTCGGGTCAGATTCCAAATTTACAACCCACTCAACACTGTAGACTTTTCAATTGGATTTGATGAAACTTTCGGGTCCGAAAATTTCAAGTGTCACTTTGAAATCAGCTTCTTAATCGTTAATTATTAACTGAAAAAAGAGTGAGCAGTCTCCTTTATTTTATTACTTCAATTTTCCTTTGAATTTTCGTCATATCTATTTTCTCATTTGAATTATTATGAGCAATGTGCTTGGTACTTCGCAAAGCACGATAGATTCGCAACTGAAGGTGCGTTTTTTATGTGTGATTTCGAGTTTAGAAATATTAATTTTGTGCGATAATTTGGCTGATTTTCTTTTCATTTTTTTAATTTCTTATTTAGGTTTAGAAGCTGAGAATTATTTGTTTTGGAGCTCAATTTTGATTATTATTTCAGTTTTTGGCATATTTGTGTATGGAGTCGGTTGGTATCGCGTCTGAAAAGCCAAAACGTGATGCTATGCTCGTAGAAAAACTTCCGGAGGAAATCAAAATTAAGGATGAGAAAGTGGAAAAGGTTGGTGAATTAGGAATTTTTTTTGGAAATTTTGGTTTTTTTCTTTCTTTAAAATTTCCTGTTTTGTTCTTCTGGTTGCAGGAAATTGAAGCGGCAGTAGTAGATGGAAGTGGGACCGAGGCTGTACACTTAATTGGTGGCGATAATGGTCAGGCGAAGCAGGTAATATAAGGGAAATTCTTAGTTTGTTTGGTTTATGAAGTTTCAAATGAGGCTTATGAAGTGATGAGTTAACTTACACCATATGGTAAATTTTAACATGTTAGAGCAATGTCCAACTCTAGTTTTTTGCTTGCTAAAATGCCAAAACTAATGCATTTTAGCAAGTCAAACCCAAAATACTGCCCTCCAACTGGAATGGCATATTATGTGTTTAATCATATGTTATATCCGTTTAAAGAAAAATACGAAATTGAAAATAATTCATACTTATCACCCCCAACCATTTTCTATAATGACCGAGATCAAGAACACTGAAAGCCGTCAATGATTTGAGTTGTCAGTTCTATGTCGCCTTGCGTCCGTCACTGTCACTACAGTGTGTTTGTATCACTGGAGAAGCCAAAGCATCTGGCTTCTCTACGGTGGCAGAGATGCCAGAGCTTCTCCATGGGAGAGATTCTCTAGATTATATAGCAAAAATAAGGAGGTTGGTAGGGTGGATAAATAAAAACCCGCCAGAGAACCGTTAGCATCTCGTCTCTGTCGAAATGCTGCTGGTTCTCGAAGAGAAAATTCCCAATGGTATTGGGAGAAATTGGTCAGAGCTTCTCCACCCGAGAAGATGGCTGCGGTTTACTAGGTGCTTTTGGACCGTGCGTGCTACAGAGGATTGAAATTTGTATCAACTCTCTGTCCTTTAAGGTTAAAAAGTATTTAACCTATGCATTTTAACCTCAAAAAAAAAAAAAAAAAAAAAAAAATTGGAGTATTTAATTGCTTATCTAAATAGTTTTTTTTTTTTCAATTGCTACTTCTTTTTATTGATGTTTGTAACCTCAGAATTGTATGTTGATTTTGACACTATAATTTTAACATACAGTAAATTTATATGTTAACTTTAACATATTCTTATATCAAAGTACTGTTTCTAAATACCTTTTCGTTTCCATTTTGTTTTAACCTCAAAGTCATTTTTATTTTGTTTTGAATTTAATCATAGATAATTATTATGTTTCTGATTTTAATTGTATTTATGTGAACATACCTTGATTAAACTTGTATTGATTATGTGCAGATGAATCCAGAAAATAGAGGGTGCTTCTCAACCATGTTATGCAATAATGATGAATTTGTGCAACAGACTTCATCCGACGATTATCCTAATAACGAAGCAGTAGAACAATCAATTGCCTCAGTAGAGATTAGAAAAAAGACACGGAATCGTACACAAAACTTTTCGAAAGAGGAGGACCTCATCCTCATATCTGGATACCTGAACACTGGAAAGGAGGATTCATTTGTTGGTAACCAACAAAAACAAGATGCATTTTGGGTGAGAGTGCATTCTTATTTCCACAAAGAAAAAAACAGATATCCACGTTCTCGAAACTCTCTTATGAGTCGTTGGGGTGTAATCAACAAAGACGTAGACAAGTTTGTTGAATGTTATGCCCAAGTTCTACAATTGCAACAGAGTGGCATGACCGAACAAGATATGGTATAATGCTAGTCTATTTTTGTATGAGCTAAATGCAAAAATATCCCCTGTGCTTTGTCTAATTGGCAAAAAAAAAAACATGTGTTCTTTTTTTATTAGCAAAAAGCCCCATTTGAAATTCCTTCTTAAATCATAGTGAGGTTATTATCAATTTTTCAAGTGAAGGGAGGGGGGGTTATTTCCAATTTTCAAAGTTAACAAGGGGATTATTGGCAAAAAAAACCTGTGTTTTTGCATCTTTTCATTGGAGTATAATTGTCATATTGGGTATATTTGAACTTCCTGTTTTTTGTATTTTAAATTTATGGCATACTAATTATATGTTTTGCACCTTTTAGATTCTTCATGCGAAAGACATGTTTCATCAAACCATGAACAAACGATTTCAGTTGGATCATTGTTGGAATGTAATGAAGAATCACGAAAGATGGAGTATTACAAAATCGAGTCAGCATACCAACAAGTCATCAAAAAAGCATATTGGAGCAAGTCCGCAGTCTTCTTCGCCTGCAACTGCTGATAGCATTGTCAACCCTGAAGATGATGATATTGCAATAGATGATTTTGAGAGGCCGATTGTCAAAAAAGCTACGAAAGAAATAGAGGAAAAGGAAAAAGTAAAAGACCATGTTCCAAACTCACAAAGTTCTGCATCGCTTTTACAGCAATGCACAAAAGATTACGCGCAAGCACAAGTTGCCATAAGAGAAAGATATGAGAAGATTTTTCACTACCAAGAAGAATACTTGGCCGTAGAGAAGCAAAAAGCGGAAGCAATGCATAGAGAGGTTGACATCAAAATAATGATGATAGACACTAGCGGCATGGATGAAGTGAGATCGCGATATTTTAAGAAGCTCCAAGAGGATATTGTTAATAAAATGTCATAATATATGGTACTTTTACTTATTAATGTGGTTACTTTTAATCAATTTGTAATAGAGTTAATTATTGTTAAAAAAATTGATTCTACTATTTTGATCAACAATTTGCAATTTTACCAAAAATGTTATTTTTACCACATAAAATGAACTCTCATTGGATTAAACGCCATGTGAATGTAGTTTTCATTGTTTATCACAAAATCTGTTATCTGCTATTACATAATACATAAATCATCCGATAGCTTTTGGGATTTGGTTTATCTAAAAGTTTTCAAAATAAAAACTTTCAAAAGAAGTATTTATGGGGTTGATTCAATTATTCAGTTTGGAAGTTTTTTCAACTTTATTATTCAAGTGATTGCTTCTATCAAGTATCAAGTCAACATATTTCAATTTGATGAAAATGTATATATGAAATCATAAGAAAATATAATTACATAAATTGCATAAATATGGGAAATTTATAGCTCAAAACCACTGATTGTGTAAATATAACTTTTTTGTGTCATTGACCGAGTCCGACCACAACAAAACTAAAGTTAATATTTTCCCATATATCCTTAATTCTAAGTTTTCTTAATTCTAATTTTTTGTGATGTTTTCAAGATATAAGCAACTAATTCATGGGTTCATACATTCTTTCAATGGCCCATTTTGAGCACATTTAAGTTTTAAGAAATTTTAATTATCTTATTCTCGGCCCAGATATTGACCTCGTGTCGGATTCTAAGTTCTAACCCGTACATTTCGTAACTAAATTTGATGAAGCCCTTCACATTTAGCACACAGCAGCATCTTTAATTCTCGAGAAAATAGAGAAATCTCCAAAAAATCAGTTTACCTTTTAATTTACCTAATATCTGTGGTTTCTTTTGAATTCGTATGAACAATGTGCTTGGTACATCGCAAAAGCCCGACTAATCCGTAAATACTGTTGCGTTTTTATGTGTGATTTGTGTTTAGAAGTATTGATTTTGTGAGATGCTATCGCTGATTTTTTTCTCATTATATAGAGTTTGGAAGCTGAGAATTGTTAATTTTGCGGCTCAATTTTAAGTGTCATTTTCAATTTTTGGTATTTCTGAGTATGGAGTCAGTTAATGTTGCGTCTAAAAAGCCAAAATGTAATGATATGCTCGTGGACAAGCTTTCGGAGGAAGTCAAAATCAAGGATGTGAAACTGGAAAAGGTTGGTGCTTTAGAGAAAATGTTTAGAAATTTGAATTTTTCGTTTCTTTCTTTAAAAGTTGGCATTTGCTGTTTTCATCTTCTGGTTGCAGGAAACTGAAACCGGGCACTTAAGTGGTGGCACGAATGGTCAGCCTAAGCAGGTCACATAGGGGAAACTCTTTGTTTGCTTGATCTCTGAAGTTCCATTTTAGGTTTATGAAAATGGATAAAATTTTCATACGTTTTAAACAAGATTTTATCCATGTTTATGAAGTCACGAGTTACAAAATAAAGTATAATTTAACTGACTAGGGCAACCCCAACCCATGCATCAACTTAGGTATAAAATACATTTTATACTCAACCTTTCCCCAAAAAAATCAGATGTCTAAGTATAGGCAAAAGAACATAATTTCTATATATATGAGGTGAAATTATTCTGATAATTGAAACAAAGAAGCAAGATTTTCAGACTTACCACTCAATCTAAACCCCGTGGGCATTGGTTGATACTCTAGGTAAGCAACGTTATTGGTTCTGAGAGGCGTTTGGAGGGGTAAGCCAGATCAAGAAGATGTGGTTAGATGGGTTGGATTTAATGCCTTTTTTTAACTCAAGGTGTCGTCGTACTTGTTCGTCGGGAGTGGAGGCATGGTGGGGGAAGAGTAGGAGGATGAGGGTGAGAGTCACTTCTAGAGTTGGGGGAATCGAGGGGAGGTTAGCGCCTTATAGGTGGGCATTTTGGCGGGGATTGAAAAGGGTAAATGAGGTTAGGCTGAATTTGGGTTTTGGGTTTTAATTATGGCTTTTAAAGTAATGAGCTTGGGTTTTGCCTTTTGCATTTTAGGTTGAATTAAAGTTTTGTTTATTATTGTCTTACATTTATTGATTTATGATCATATTTGTTTGTAGATAAATTCGAATATATATGACCCTTTCACTGATCTCCTTAGTACTGAGTCACCTGCATACGAGGAAAATAATCATTTTGACGACACTACTATACCTTTTCAAAGTCCAATGGTGGCTGTTCGTCAAAAATCATATAGAACAAAGAATTTCTCTCGCGATGAGGATACTTATATTGTCTCGGCATGGTTAACTACGAGTAAAGATCCAATTCCAGGAAAAGAAAAAACCTCTTCTAGATATTGGAGGAGGATATATAATCGATTCATTATCAATGGTGGTGAAAAGGGGCGTTCAGAGCATAGCGTAAAACATCGTTGGGTACAAATTAAGAAACAATGTGCGAAGTTGGCTGGTTGTGTCGAACAAATCGAAACTAGTCATCAATCCGGTCAAAAGGCTCATGTTAGGGTATATATTTTTGCTTCAAATATTAGTCCCAGCAATATTGTTTTTTAATTCTACATGTTTTACTTCACAGTTGAAAGAAGCGAAGAAGCTATTTATTTCTGATGGAGGAAAACATTTCCAACTAGATCATTGCTTTGATCTTCTCCAACATGAGAGAAAATGGCATGATTTGTTAACAACAACAAAGCAAACAAATGGTTCTTTTGCTGATATTGATGGTGCTTCAATCTCGCCGAAAAATCATAGTGAACCTTCTACTAATCATAACCGACCTTTGGATAGAAAAGCGTTTAGAAGTATTACTTTTGTGAGATGTATTCTGCTAATTATTATATTTCTTTTATAGGTTTGATTTTTGCAAGCTGAGAAATATTTCATTTTGTGTCTCAATTTTTAGTGTTAAATTTGAAATACTGGCATTTTCGAGTTATGGACTCGGTTAATGTTGCCTCTAAAAAGCCAAATTTTAATGCAATGCTCGTAGACAAGCTTCTAGAGGAAATCAAAATCAAGGATGAAAAAGTGGAAAAGTTGGTGTTTTAGAGAAAATGTTAGAAATTTTAATTATTCATTTCTTTCCTTGAAAGTTGACACTGTTTTCTTCTTCTGGTTGCAGGAAATGAAGAGGTGGTAGTGGATGGAAATGTGACCGAAACGAGGCACTTAAATGGTGGCACTAATGGTCAGCCTAAGCAGGTAACTTAAGAGAAATTCTTACGTTGTTTGGTCTGTGAAGTACGAAGTTTCATTTTATGTTTATGAATGGATTAAAATTTTCATACGATTTCAACGAAATGTTAATCCGTGTTTATGAAGGGTATGATTTAATTGATTATGGCAATTCTAACCCATGCTTCAACTTGGGTGTGAAATGCATTTGACACTCAGATTACCTTCCTCCAAAAAATCAAATCTTGGTCCCTAACATAGGTCCATATATATGAGATGGAACTCTTCTGAAAATTAGAACAAAGAAACAAGTTTTTTAAGTCTAACCACTCTGAGTATTACTTGATACAAGCAAGCAATTTTATCAGTTATGAGAGGCGTTGGGAGGGGTAAGCCATGTCGAGAAGATGTGGTTGGATGGGTTGGATTTAATGCCTTTTTTGAACTCAAGGAGTGGTCATACTTGTTCGTCGGAAGCGTAGGCATGGTGGTGGAGTAGGAGGATGAGGATGAGAGTCATTTCTAGAGGTAAATGAATTGAGGGAAGGGGTTAGAGATGAGGCATTTGGCAGGGGAAGGGGGTCAAAAGGAGTAATTAGAGTTTCTTTAATATTACGGGGGACGAGTTTTAGTTATGGCTTTTAAAGTAATGAGCTTGGGTTTCACTTTTCAATTTTTAGGTTGAATTATAGTTTTAGTTATTATTGTTTTATATTTATTGATTTATGATCATTTTTCTTTGTAGATAAATTCGGATATAGATGACCATTTCACTGATCTCCTTAGTAGTGAGTCACCTGCGTACGAGGAAGATTATTATTTCGACAATACTACTATACCTTTTCAAAGTCCAGTGGTGGAAGTTTCGCACAAAGCACATAGAACAAAAAATTTCTCTCGAGATGAGGATACTTATATTGTCTCGGCATGGCTAAATACATGTAAAGATCCAATTCCAGGAAACGAACAAACCTCTTCTAGATATTGGAGGAGGATATATGATCAATTCATTATGAATGGCGGTGAAAAGGGGCGAACGGAGCAGAGCGTAAAACATCGTTGGATACAAATTAGAAAACAATGTGCGAAATTGGTTGGTTGTATGGAACAAATCGACGCTAGTCTTCAATCCGGTCAAACGGCTCATGATAGGGTGAATATTTGTTGCTTTAAAAATTATTCATATCTATATGATTTACTTTAATTCTCCATGTTATTCTTCACAGTTGAAAGAAGCTAAGCAACTATTTGTTTCTGATGGAGGAAAACATTTCCAACTAGATCATTGCTTCAATCTTCTTGAACACGAGCAAAAATGGCATGATTTGTTAACTACAACAAAGCAAACAAATGATTCTTTTGCCGATATTGATGGTGCTGCAATCTCGCCGAAACATCAAAGTGAACCTTCTACTAATCATGACCGACCTTTGGATAGAAAATCGTTGAAAGAACAACCCAACAGGAAGAAAGTAAACTTAGAAGGCAAAAGCTCGTCTACAATGTCGATTATAGATAAACGTTGGGAAGAGAAAATTGCATTAGAACGTGAAAGATTAGCTCAACGCGAGAGGTTGATAGCTGTGCAGGAAAGAGCAGTAGTTGCAGATGAAGAGCGTATGCGCATAGACAATAGACGTTATGAGATGGAAGTCATGACGAAAGATACCAATGTGATGGATCATATCCATGCAGCTTATTGGAATGGCCTAAAAAATGAAATATTGAGAAAAAAAGGTCTAATTTGATTACTTTAGTTTGTGATCTTTTTCGTTAGCATTGGAATTGTTTATGACAATCTTTTCAGTTATCAGAAATTATTTAAGCGGCTTTTAGGATTGGCTTTTCTGGGAATTTAAGGATCCTTAGTTGAAGAAAAAAACTTCCCAAATGAACAACCGATCAAGCTAAGGAGCAGTGTCTATTAAATCTATATACCATCAGTTATTTTTCTGAAATCAAATCTTTAAGAGCAGAATCCCATTAGAGTAATGTGAAAGCTGCTTGCTGATTTCTCAGTACATAAATTTGGCACATTAGTTGGTATGTACATATCTGTTAAGAGAAATTGAAACTGTCTTTATGTTTGTGGAATGTTGAAGAGCATTAAGGCCATGAAGTTGAGTAGATCTTACATGGTTTAAGGATTTCTTTTTCAATGTTTTGTTATATCTTGGATCAAAGTTTTGATAAGTTTCCACTAAAATTACCGAATAGTTTCTGCTTTTTTAGTCAACCGAAACGAAAATATAAAGTATTGTAATTTCAACTTCAATGCATTTTTTTATATACGAAATTTTCAATTTTTTCTTGAAACATGAAACTTTAATCCATGGTTATGTGGTTATAGTTTTTTGCCTAGTTGGAAATTACCATGAATGTGTGCATTCTCAACGTCAATTAATATTTTGTTTTCGTAGTATTTTGAGTCGGTTAAAATTTTAGAAACTTTCAGATAATCATGAAATCTAGAACTAAGATTGTGGAAACTGCCTTTGTACCTAAAATAAATGTTGATTGAGTTTGTTCTTGCCAAGTTCGGGTTTGGGTTGCCCCGATCTGCGGGTTGGAAGTGGAAACTATCAAGCATATCTTCCTTTGTTGTTCTTTTGAGAAAGCGATGTGATTCAAATCTAAATGGTATTTCAGTATCAAACCATTTAGTCATGAACCTATTTATGTTTTGATCCATCTTTCTCCTTAATCCTGCATCAAATATATTACCTTGTGAAGCAGCCCATTTGAAGAGATCCTATTGATTGAGTTTTGATGTTGAAATGTGTCAGAAGAAATGTAAGTGGTCGATATGTAATTAATTTGTAGAGAAAGAAAATGTGTTAAATATCAAATCAATTTAATTTATTTAATATATTCAAAATATATTTGAATATGAGTTTAAACAAATGTTACCATCTTCCAAATCGTGAAACTGAGCCAGCATAAATTCATATATGGAGTCATCCGTATTTTATATAAAGAAAAATAGATTAGTGTACTTTTCAAATACTAGAATATTTGCAATTCTATCCAAATTTACTCAATCGAATTGGTCTGTTCAGCTTGGAATATAGTCAAGACAGATCCAAACACAAGGTTAGGGTCTCCATTCGCAATATATCTACTATGTTGTGGCCCAATTAAGTAGAAAATTACAGCCCAATTAAAAGAAATTGACCTAATCTTGGTGCACCAAGATTTTTCTTTTTGGGTGCGAGGGAAATCTGAATTAAGTATCCGCGGTGATTTGATATTTTTATTTTGTTCAAATTTTCTTCGATAAAATTAATTTAGGTGGTTTCCGATGAGATCTTCAAATTTCATCTTGGTTGAGATCTAAATATTTTATAGACTTTTTTTTGAAACTTGTCAAAAGAGTATATTGTTTCTTGAATTTTTATTTCTAAAATACTCCATCCGTTTCAAAATATCTGTCATTTCACATGTATGCACACAAATTAAGAAAATCATTGAATACAGCTGAATTGTAAGGGGAAAAAATGAAAAAGACTAAGATACCCTTTTAATTAATTATCCTCCACTAATGTTTGAGAAAATTTATGAGCATAAAGGGCAAAAATGAAAAAAGATTATTTAATGCTTTTATTGGAAATCTAAAGTGACAGATAATATGACACAAGAAAAACTTTTCAAAGCGATATATATTATTAGACGGAGGAAATATGTTTTAACAGAGTAAAAGGCTAGAAGAATATAATTAAATCTAGCTAGATACGGAGTACATTCTTATACAAACTTTTGACAACATTAAATACAATTATACAAAGTATAAATTTTGGAAAATTGTTCATAATATGGCAAATTGGCATAAGTACAAAAAATTTATTTGCACACCTTTTGGTATTACCTATGAAATTAGTCTCAATATGTAAGAACATGATTTCATTTTATCATCACGGTTTAAGACTAAGGACCATGCTTCTACTTCAAACACAGTATTTAATAGTGTATTACTTGTAAAAATGAAGATCATTTTATGCTAAATTGCTAATAGCTTGCAATAATACAATTTCAACATACACTGATCAATAAACATTTTATTAAAAAATAAGATTCACTATTCACAAAAAGAATATGCTGGACAACTAGCATAAGAATTAAATAAAAAAAAATATCGATCAATTAATACATTATTCAAGTTTGATTTGATTTTTTTTTAAATAATATGCATGACAGCTAGCAATGAAGTGACATAATGCATCCTCAAAAGTTAATTATAGAATCAGTCATTATTATCTCAGCACAAAAATCAAAGATGACTATCTAGATGCGAGAGTATAGAATTTATGCTACTTGCTCTCCTCAGTTTCCACTTTGTTTTCAACCACATCCTTTACTTTATTAGTCAAACTAGGTCAATCAAATCAAAACTCTTGAACTCATTCATAAAAAATTGTTTGTTTGAGTTTTCATAAAACAAATATAAGTATTTTGTTCTTTTCTTAAAAGAAGCTTTTCATACAATTTTTTATGTCAATTTTCAAAATAAAACTTCATTTAAAATTTTCTTTTCCCCTATTATTACCCTACTTGTCTTCTTTATATCTCTAGAAAATGTTAAATTTTACCTCTACAGCCTCGAACAAACATCAAGGACCGAGTTTATATCTATAAAATTCTTAGAAACAGGCCAAACAAACAGGCCCTATTTTTTGTTTCCCACTTGGCGCGTACGTTTATTACTAATATATTTTTACAGACAGTGAAACACACCAAAAACACCTAAGGTAGAGAATCTTTACTTCTTTCATCACTGAAACACCCTCTCGGAATTTTCTCTCTAGAAATCGCTTCTCTCATCACTGGAATTCACTCTGGGATTTTCTCTCTAGAAATAGCATGTGTGTGTTGTGTGACGAGAATAATTTAGTTCTTTTTTTCCATTTATTTGTGTTATGAATTTCATCTTTTCCTCTTTTTGCTGATTAATTTCTAATTCTGTTGTTTATTCTCTGAATTCATGGTTCTCGTTCGATTTTTGTGTGCAGGAACAAGGTGCATTCCGATTTTTAGGCCGGTAGAGCAGGGATTACTGCGGAAAATTTATTTGTGAGTTAATTCTGTAGGATTTTTGTTTTTCGTGGGTTTCGGAATTCTGCTCAAACCTTTTTTATGTCTTCTAAGTTCTAACGCTTGTTATTTCGTAATTGAGAGATTCGACGGCCATGCAAATTGTTGGATTTTTATGTATTGTCTTTTCTTTTTTATGCTTTAATTGTGAAGAAAAAATCAAGACTGAATGGTTAGGGTTTCTATTGGGATTTGTTAGTACATTGGATTTAGCCTAAGTTTATTTAACTAATCAAGGATTAGATGGTGATTTTTTTTCCCCTTTTCTGTTCTTCTTTGTATGAAGATGTTTGTAGTTTTTGTTTATCATGATTGGCATGTTTTATTCTAAACACAAGTGTTTGTTATTTAATGATTAAGATTTGATGCTGTTGTAGGAATTCATAGAATTAGTTAAATTAAGTGTGATATCTTTGGGTTAGAAATTACATGTGTTCCTTATGACTCACAAAAGATCAAAATGTTTTGCATTTTTCTACTGATTTATTAATTGGATTGATTACACGTAATGACCAACATTTTGCATTTTCTACTGGTTTATTAATTGGGTTCTGACCATTAAATGCTTTATTGAACAGGTCGAGTTCAATTTCTTTGACAAACTTGGGAAACCATGGTAGGTGTTTCCTTTTTTGGCTCTCTGTTATTGCTAGGTTTAGCTTTTTTCTCTTTTTAATAGTAATGAGATATTAATAGGCTTTGCCATAGGTTATAGCTTCAGTTATTTTATAGTGTTTAATTGCCCAATGCTCACTTGCAGGATGCTTCTGGAGATGAAAGTGCTGATATAGATTGGACTACCGATGATGAATTGGAAATTCAAGCACACACATCTGCATCTTCTCTTCCAGCTCCAACAGCTCATGTTGTGGCTATCAATGCGGAGGTAAAGCTTTTGCTTAACTGAATTCTATAAATGCTTTAAGATGCCAATCGGGTTCATGATTGAATAACTAACTGACCTTTTGGGATTGGTGACTTTAACATCCATGAAAATTTTCCATTTGTTAGCGCCTTGTTGAAAATGTGTAGAATTTCAACTGTTCTTCAAACTCTACCAAAGGGTGCATTTAGTCTTCATTAAGCTCCGTTTGAGCTTAATCATAACTTTCATGTTTGTCTTAACCTAGAATAAATATTAACGGAAAATATGTCTGCCCATATGTTTCCATTTGTGTCTGAGAGCTTCATCTCATATGGACAGTCGCAATGTGAATAACAGAAGCCACTGGGATTTTGTCAATCATTTGACTAAATACTAATCTAATACAGAGGGAGCTGAATGTAAAAGCGAAACGGTTTTTCCTTGTTAAGTTGTTAGGGAAAACTGAAATAGAAAGACTAAAAGGAAATTCCTAATCTGATTTCATTTAACATGAGGCTTATTCTTAACTGTATGGTTGTTAAATGTAAGCTCAAAAACTTATTTCCATCTTATTCTCCTTCCTCAATATCTAAAAATCAGCCTTCAAGGGGCAGAAGAAACAGATATTTTGCTTATTGATTTTTTCATAGCTTCTGATTTTCTTCCCTCCTCCCAAAGACACCTTGAGTTAGTATTTTTCACTCACATGGCTTTTCTGGAGCATAAATGAGCTTTTCACCTCAATTGTGTCTCCATTAATAGTAATGTTAATGCGAATGCCATTGTAATAGACTATATTCGTTTATGATATCTATTACAGCATTGAGATGTCTTTTTGTACTTGACCCACGTTGATGATACTAGTGCTACATGTGAAATAAACTGTGGTTTTCAGCTTTATTGCACACTTCCTTGTATATTCTGATTGATTAAGCACCTCCATTTTCTGTATGAAGGCAAGCTCGTCAAGGGGTGTTTCCAGATCTAAATTGGTGAAGGATTTTGTTAAAATGGGGTTTCCTGAGAAATTGGTCTCAGAGGTCATTGATGAAAATGGTACATACATTGCTATATTTTACAGATGATTCGATCAACAAAACACTGCTGTCTAATTATCTGGTTATGATGCAGGAGAAGATGCAAATTTAATTCTGAGCATTCTTTTAACTTATACGGTAAGTATCATCTGTACATAGCTCACACACTTATTCTGTGGATCCATTTTTTATTCGGAATGATCAAGGTTGTGATTTTCCAGTTCTTGTTGCATGATTAGTAAATCGCTCTTTCTTTTGAGATTTGTAGTCTCTTCCTTCATCTCTATTGCGGATGGAAAGGTTTTAAGTCTATAAGGCTCTATGTACTTCAGTTATCATGAGAGTGTATGTTAAGAACAACAATCCATGTAAGAATAAACAAAGCAGTGAAAGTAAATCTTTAATAGAGAATAAATGCAAGAATCTTAAACACAAATTCAACCATTGAACTTGTCTATGGAGAGGACAAACCTCCAGAAATAATTGTTATATATATTCTGATCTTATTCCTAACAGCTCTTCTAATCATATAAATACTAGACACACATAAATAACTCCCCATAATTTAGGAAACTGCTACTAATAACTGACTTGAACTATAACTCGTAATTAATCCTATGGATAATTACAAAACAATAACTAAAGCCTTTAGATTAGTGGGGATCAAGGGTGGTTTTGTATCAGTGTACATCTGTTTGTGCTTGATATTAGCTTTTGAGGTTTTAAAAAAGTTTCTTGTCCCAGTATATAATGGCATTTGATCCATGTAACTCTCCTTTTTGTTGTTTAAGACATTGAGGTACTTCAAAACACAAAAATGGTGTATGTATTTTGCTGTTGTACAATGTGTTGGTTCTCCCTGAATGCTCTTTTGCTTTTTCTTGGAAAATAAGTATAGAGTTTGCCGATGTTCTTAACAGATCCCTGGACTCTCATTCTTCACTACTATATTACATTGTCGTGAATTTTTTTTACTTTTCTTCTGAGGAGTCACTCAGCTTTTAATCTGCATTTTGTTTTGCAGGATGAAAAAGACTCTCCAGAACAACAGTTGAACATCAAATCTGAACCGAGCTCTTCAGATTACAATGAGAACTTACTAGATGATCTATCAGACATGGAAAGCTGGTCCGAAAATGAAATATCAGTATGTGATGCTTCAGATTACAAATCCCTTGTTAATTACTTTCTTCTCTAAGTTTAGGCACATGAATATGATAAAAGGTTTCACGCAGTTTAGAATTTACTGCATTCCTTCTTAATATGCTATCTAGACTTGTTGCATTTTAACCTTCTAACCTGAAAAAAGATGTCATTCTTTATTTTCTTTCTATTGAATATAACCACGATTGACCATGTGAGAATTTAAACATTCGGACTTCACTTCGCTCCCCCCTCATAATCATGGGTAATGTTATCTATCTTCTTAATAACCACAAACTACACATGATAAAAGTGAAGGATGAGTCAGTCTTTTGCTTTTTTGAACAACATGATGCTACTAGATGCTTTGAATAAGTTACGCTTATGTTCTACCAGTTTCGACGATTAAAAGTTTTAAGAAAAAATATGGACTTCTTATCACTGATAAAATAGAAAATGCCCAAAATGTAACTGGCAATATTGGAATTGATTATCTATACCATAAGTAGTCCAAAATATGAATATCTGTTAGTGTGATCCTGAGTTGTTGATTGTACATCACGTGTTGAATTCAGTTTGAAAGATTTTGCTTTGAGAATGTCTCTTATTAGCTCACTCTAGTTTATCTAAATGTGGTGGGATAATTGGATGTCCAATGATAATCACACATTTTACAATCTCTACACTAGCATATAATGTTTTTTTAGATTATCTTTACTCATTCGATAACTTAGAAATATTTAAGCATCCAGACATGTAGAATTGAATAAGAAATTCCTGTTACAGGACACTACTGATACCATGTCTGAGCAGCATAAGAAGCTGTTATCCTTGGAAAAGACGGGATCTTTGTCAGAGAGAGAGAAAAAGTTGCTAGCCCTAGCTAATATGGGATACCCTGTGGAAGAGTCTTCAATAGCTATGGAGAGATGTGGTATGTACCTGAACTGCTAACAATTGCTGTCTATTTATTGTGCTGCGATTTGTTTTCTAGTACAGTTGGTATTTCTACATTTTCTCACAATTTTTTATTGTGTAAGTTATTGGTTGCAGATTTAAACTTTTCACCTCCTTTCGACAATATTTTCAACCCCACAGTTAATGTTTGTTAACAATAGTTGTCCTTTATAATACTTGACATGGTTAACTGATTTTATCTGCTTCATTTTGTGTAGGTTTTCTTCATACACATTTAAACTTCTCTTTAACTCTTGCTGCATTTGCTTGTTATTTCACACCTGACACTTGGCTCCGTATTATAACATTATTATATGCAGATTCAAGAATACTATTGACTTAATTATTCTTCAATTGACATAAGGGAATGCTTTATCTTGTTAGACGTATAGAATGGCATGCTAATATTTGCACAAACTCATGAATATATAAATTGTAGCACAACCTTTCAGAATGCTAAGTAACCTTAAAATTAACTTCTTGATTTCACATTGTTTCAGGCCCAGAAGCCTCAGTTGCTGAGCTTACTGATTTTATATTGGCTGCTCAATTTGCAAGAGAAGAAGACTGTTATCTGCCTGAAGAAGATATCAAGGTTACCTTATTCCTCATTTATATAGTGAAAACTGAGTTTAGTCATTGTTGATCTAATATCGCTAAATGATTTCTGTCCGAATGACTATCAGTTTAATTTTCAAATATTCAAATTTAGAGAAAAAAAACTTTAGGGGAGAATATCAATCTGATTCATCCGTAACAACCCTTAGAAATGAAAATGCAAGTTGAATCAGCTATTGGTTTTTAACTTAGGCACAAGTAAAAGGATTTATTGTTGTCGTAATTTCCACATTTCTGTCTGAACGACTGTCGATTTTAATTTTCAATAGTTCAAATTCATAAGAATAATCATATGTTCTCGTTGAAAAGGTTCCATAAAAACTGGAATTAATGATAGTTTTAAACGGTTTTTCTTCCTCTGAACTTTCATTCAAAACTATCTTTCTTTCTTTACATATCAACTAAACTTGAGGACTTGTTACTGACACTCTGACTTCACAGCCAAAGCATCTTTCCACTGGAAATGGCAAAAACAAGAAGAGGAAGTTTTTCGAGATGAGTAAAAAGAAAAATCCAGAAGATGATGAACCAATTCGCCTTCCTAACCCAATGATAGGGTTTGGTGTGCCTACTCAGCAGCCTGAACGAATACACCGCTCTCTCCCCGAAGAAGCAAGAGGCCCACCATATTTTTACTATGAAAATGTTGCCCTTGCCCCTAAGGGAGTATGGGACACCATATCCCGTTTCCTCTATGACATTGAACCAGAGTTTGTCGATTCAAAATATTTCAGTGCTTGTGCAAGGAAAAGAGGCTATATTCATAATCTCCCTATTCAAAACCGATTCCCTCTTATTCCCCTACCCCCTATGACCATCAGTCAAGCTTTTCCCTTGTCAAAAAGATGGTGGCCTTCGTGGGATACACGTGATAAGATGAATTGCATACAAACTGTAGTTGGAAGTGCAAAATTAACAGAGAGAATCCGCACTGCTCTTGAGAGGTATAATGGTGACCCTCCTGAATCAGTGCAAAAATTTGTTCTTGAACAGTGCCGCAAATGGAATTTGGTTTGGGTTGGGAGGAATAAGGTTGCTCCTTTAGAGCCTGATGAAGTTGAAATGTTGTTGGGCTTCCCAAAGAACCACACTAGGGGAGGTGGCATTAGCAGAACTGACAGATACAAATCACTTGGAAATTCTTTTCAGGTAAGCAATTTTTACGATTGCAGTTTCTCTTTTCAAGCTTTCTTCCTAGTACATAATTAAAATGATCCAAACAAGTGCTATGGATTTGAAATTCATAGCTCCAAATTCCTTAATTCAAAATGAGACCTTAGATTTTCAAAGTTTGATTTGCTTCATTAGCTATTTTCTGACATGATTCTAATACATTACATTTGACCTTTACTTAGGTTGACACGGTGGCTTATCATCTATCTGTCCTAAAAGACATGTTTCCAAACGGAGTAAACGTGTTGACTCTTTTCTCTGGAATTGGTGGTGGAGAAGTTGCTCTACATAGACTTGGTGTTAAATTGAAGAATGTAGTTTCAGTTGAGAAATCCAAAGTGAACAGAGACATAGTAAGAAGTTGGTGGGAACAAACCAACCAAACAGGAAACTTGATCGACTTTGATGATGTTCAAAATATAGATGAGGAATGTTTGGAGCAGATAATGAATTCTTTAGGTGCTTTTGATCTGGTTATTGGTGGAAGCCCTTGCAACAATCTTGCAGGAAGTAATAGGGTAAGTAGGGATGGTTTGGAAGGTAAAGAATCATCTCTTTTTTATGAATATTTTCGTATATTAGAATTGGTTAAGTCTATCATGGGTAGGCATGCTTAAGCAAGTTTAACTTCAATTGACCCTATTGCTTTGGTACTCTATGCTCAAACTTGTAGTATTTATTTTACTTCTTGCCCCTGTTAATAATTTATTGAAACACTTGGGAGATTTATCAGTGATTTATAATTCTGCTCTGAAAGAAGCAATTTATTCTCTTTTTTACATGTTATGGTGCAGTTGATTAATTTTTTTATCTTGCTCCATAATTTACTCCCAACCAAAATATTTTCATTGAAAGTGGGTGAAACTGAGCTAAAATACATCCAAACAGGGCATTTATATCCTTAGTCTATGCGCACTACAATGGTTACCTTACCTTACCTTCCAAGTAAAATTGTATTTTTAGTCCCACATGATTGAATTTTGAACACTTTTGCTACCCTTTTTTGTAAGATATTTTGTTCTTGTGAGAAAGGAGTTGCTTTGGACTATTATGAAAATGTTTTGGCTGGATTTTGTTTCGGTTTGGTCTCAAAAATTTGTTATAGAGTTCTCGACAAAGTCTTTGAAAGTTGATTTCGAGAATGGTAGATAGTAAAATATATTAATAAAATAATTGGCGGGTTTTAAAATTTGAGATACTATTTGGATTGGGATTTGGGGAAAAAAATAGATGGTAGGTATCAATCGATTACAACTTTATAGAAGTTAAAAATAAGTGGCATGTAATAAATCAATAATTTTGTAGGCCTTAAATAGATTTTGATAAGTTTTGACCAGACTTGAAATCTGGACTTTGAGCATGCACTCGTAGATCCATTATTTATATAACTAGAAATGCGAACTAGAAAAAAACTTTCTAGTGAAAAAGAATGATCGGGTCAATCTCTAATTTCGTAAAGTGGTAGTGTTGTTTAAAAGTAGAATCTTAAAATAAACTAATTGTTGGAGTGCAGAGCAAAAAATGAGAATGTATAACATTGTTGACCCTAAAATTTTAGTATAAGAGATGATCTCTCTTGCCATCCACTTGAAGAGAGTAGTAACTGGATACATTTTTTTCATAGTCAGTCCAATATATTAGAGGCCAGGGCCCTCCAAATTTAGAAAAGGAGCATCATTTAGTTTAACAAACTAATTGCCGTAGCACTAGGTACTCGTTTGCATAATTAAAAATATTGACAAATATTAAAGCTTCACTAAAACATCTAAGAAAATTGTAAATGAGAAGAAAAAAAATCATTTACTACCATTTCCGTCATGCTTATTTGGATGGAAATTAAGAAGATTTTAAACATTAAATAAACACAATAAACAAACAAATACATAAATAAACACATAAAATCACAGAGCCTCCTCTACAACATTTGCGACCTCATACCTGCAGCATACAAATTCATCGAAAAATTCTCCATACAAAATCATTCAAGAAACCAACTCTAATCTTTGCACCTTAGATGTATGTAAGATTATTTTCAAAGCCCCATTTTTTCAAAGCTTAATTTTTTTCAATTTGTTCTGATAAGTAGAAATTAAGTCACTTCTGCCAATTTCATTTTTTACCAAAAAAAAGGTACTGATTCTCAATAATCAAAATACAAGTTGATATCTTTTTTCTTAAAAAAAAAAAATCACTCACTTCATCTTTAGTATTCATGTTTTAATTAAGCTAAGAGCAAACCATAGTCATCTAGGAATATGTCGAAAAAGTTAACACTTTACACGATTAATTTGAAATTCATGACAAAATTTTGTTTAACTTACTAGAGAAAAATGATAGATTGCTTTTGCTTACATTAGCGTTTCTTGGATTAAATGCATTATATAATATATTGTGAAAAATATATTTTTTTTTCTCACAAACATTCGTATTTTTAAATCATTTAATCAACATATTATTCATTCCATAAATTAATTAATTAATAATTATTATTGAGTAAATCCCAAGTTATGTGTTCACGTCGAGAGGCAATTTGCATAGGGGCTTTTTTGGATTGCTGCGGTTTCAGTGGTTTTAGTTTGGTTAGGAAGTTTAATCAAATTATGTAGGGAAATAGTTTAAATATGTTTCGAATTGGTAGAGCGTAGATTATTACTATTAGTTAGAGTGAATAGCAAATTAACTCCCTGTGTTATTCTTAATAGGCAAATTAACTCCTTGTGATAAATAAAAGGGCAAAATACCTCCCTGTGATATTCTAAAAAGGGCAAAATACCTCCCTGTGATATTCTAAATAGGCAATTTAACTCCCTGTGATAAGAAAAATGGCAAGATACCTCCCTGTGTTTTTATAAAAGAAGCACATTACCTCCCTCTAAATTGTTCATTAATTCATATCACAGGGAGTTAAATTGCTCATTATTCATTTCATAGGGAGGTAAATTGCCTATTTTTATATCACAAGGAGGTAAATTGCTCATTATTTCATTTCACAGGGAGTTAAATTGCCTATTTTTATTTCACAGGGAGGTAAATTGGCCATTAGACATATCACAGGGAGTTAACTTGCAAAAAACCCCTATTAGTTACTGTAGTATCTAGTGCATGTAGTGTTATAAATTTATAAATCATTAGATAGATGAAAGGGTTGATATAGCCAGAGCAATCCCCCTAATGCCAAAGCAATGTACCCGTATTACCCTCATTCAAAAATACCTTTCCTCAAAAAAAAAAAAAAAAAAAAAAAAAAAAAAAAAAGAAAAATTCCTTTTTACGGATCAATATTTTCATCTCCACCGTTTGAGATGGAAATGAAAAAGAATTTTATCATTAACTCACGGACTATTTTTTTATATATCTATACATACCTTGTTAAAATTTAATATATCTATATTCTATACTATACCCAACATTAGCCGAGGTTAAAATTTTACTACTTAGTATTGAGTTAACTTCTTGCATTTTTGCCTAATATAAATAAATATCCCTCGACCATCCCTCTTCATTTGTCTACGCTTCTGGTTTTTCGGAAGCGTGGTTCTCTCTCCCAAAACCATATACTCATGCATATATAGAAGCTTCATTATCAAATCAAACACCTGTTAGAGAGAGAAAGAGCGCTGGAGAAAAGGTGCATTTTCGTTTCATCGCGTTTCTGCTGAAAAATCGACTCGAACGGTACTATTCTCTTCCCCTGCCCTAATTTCTATCTACATTTAAGACTTTCTGTAGTGAATGTGCAATTTCTTTAGATCTGAATGCAAGGTGTTAATACGGTGACTAAATCATGATAATTAATTTTAGGTTTTCGAGCTAAGATTTTCAGTTAAACCTTTAATGTGATTTTTTTTTTTAATATTGCTGGTTTTTTGAGTTTCTGTGTGTTTTTAGGTTTTTTCCTTTACTTAGATGCTGCCTACTTACCTATAACAGCAACATAAACCATTTCTTTTGTATGAGTTAGGTATTAGTGTACTGCATGCAGGCTCTGGTGGCAATGCTTGTATGGGAATGTTTGATAATGAGTAAACAAATTTAATAACCAAATTGAGTATCTTAACATTCAAGAATGCCAGTTTATTTGCTCTCTTCTTTCTGATGAAAAAATGTTATTGTGAAAGTATGGCAGTTGCATTTCACATTATTTAAATTAGAAAATCATATACTGTAATCGTGAGACATCTACCTCTTATATAGATTAGCTTCTGCAGTTAACATTTAATTTGTTATCTTGGGAGTTTAACTCTTCTGAGTAATTATAATAATGACATACATTTTAATATTTGGAAATAGCTCTGTTGTTCATAGTGTGGTGATGACTAATAATAATTACTTTCCTTTCGGTTTTGACCTTTGATTAATGTTCTTTGGGTTTATTGGCGTTTATTTGCGCTGCAGGATATTCAAGAGGGGAAGCTTTAATATGGCAGCTTCTGGCGTGCGATATGCACCAGAGGATCCCACCCTCCCAAAACCATGGAAAGGATTGGTTGATGGTAACACTGGATATCTTTACTTCTGGAATCCAGAGACCAATAAAACCCAATATGAGAGACCTGTTGCCTCCTCGTATGCAAGCTCTGTTCAGTCAAATAAATCTATATTTTCAGTTCAAGAGTCCCCAAAACGACGTGATGAGGAGGATACACATAGCAAAGATAGCAATGTTGGGTCAACAAAGGTTACTTCCGGAACTGGAACTTATCAGGTAATCAAGTGGTTCTTTCAGAATTTTCTACATTCCTTTTAATTGTGTCAGAGAAATTAGTTACTATTTTCGAGTCTATCCTTTTAAACAGAAAATAATTCCTTGTAATATGTTGGCTTGCTTTGTTAGGGTGTTAGATGTTAGTCTATGCTATACCAACCTCTTAACCGTGTTCTCATATTTCAGTGGTTTTATGTTTGTCATTCTTGATCAAGGCTAGAGAGTAAAAAGTTGTATAATCATTATTTCCACGTTTATTTGATCCGTCACTGAACCTTTTTTTCAGGAATAAGAACATAGTGATAGCGGCATAATTCTGCTTTATTTCTTGGTCCTACTTGTGTTTATAGTGCTGATCAATTTTTATGTGTTATTATGCTTATCTTTATGTTGTCCTGCTAACTGGTATGTTATGGTGGTATGCAGCTCTTGCCTGAACTCAGAGTACTTATGTTGGGCCTGTTGTTTATGAAATTATGTATATATATTATGCTGGGATGGTTTTGTTTATGCATGTCCGTTTATATACACCATTAATAGTTCTAACTTTGATATTGTCTTTTGCCTTTTTATGTTTGATTTATGTATATAATATTTGCTGTCTCTGTTTATTTTGCAAATGTATTCTTTAGAACAATGGAATGGGGTCAAATATTTTATCTGGCCTTAAATTACTCAACATGACATATGTTCATTTATTGAATGAATTCCTTGTTATTTTATTGGCAGTTTACTATTACTAAAATTGGGTTCACTTCTCTTACAGTAGCATAATGATCTCTACTACTCTGTCATAAATAAATGGTCTGCTTTAGCAAAGAAAACCTTTTAATTTTGTGCTTGCAATATGCTTACTATTTTTACAGGCTACAGCATATGCCTTGACCAATTAGATGTTCTCTCCTCTAATACACACAGACTTTGCATCTTGAATTTTCTAAATATCTATAAGAATAACTACCATTAGATTCTCTGTTGAGTTTTCTTTTGCATCGGTATATTGGAGCTGAATAGTAAGGATAAACTTTGAATTGGTAATATATGTTCAATTGGGTAAATGAGTAACTACGGATTAAGTGCAATTGTTTTTACTTAATGATTCTTTTGTCTGTATCTCTTCTGATGAACTCACAAAGTGTTTCTTTTCCTTTCCCCTACCTCCGTTAGACTGACAGGAGCATATTAGATCATTCACTGAAGGATCCAGTTGTGAAAGCCACTCCTGAACATGGATCATATGCTCCTAAAGGTGCAGACGGTGGTTTGTCTGCTGATGCTTATTGTCGCCGGCATGAAATTACTGTCACCGTAAGTGTCTATATTGTTTCACACATGTATCAATCTCTAGTGTGATTCTGCATTCTTCCATTCTTATGTTTATAATATTGTAGTTCCCTTTGTTATTTTCAAAAACCTCTATTTCTGTTCTATTATTTGCTACTTTTTTTTTGTTTTTTGGTAAATTTAATTAGTCTGGCGTGGCTGTTCTTCCATTGTCTAGGGAGATAATGTGATCCAACCGTTCACTTCATTTGAAGCCACTGGTTTTCCTTCAGAGCTTTTGAGGGAGGTATGGAGTTAATTTACATTTATCTATTGCCTTCTAGAAGCATTTGTAAGTCTGATTGAATCCATTAAATTTTCTGTAATGTTCAAAGTGTACTGGAGGCCCATTGTGGTGGTCAAGAACTTATTTATAATTTTTTTCCGCCTGTACTTTTCGCAGGTGCGATATTTGCTCCAGGGAGGAGCCAAATGTCGTACGCTGTGCTGCCCTCCTTTGGGCGCTTGCATATTTTTGGAGCCCCCTTAATTGTGGACCAATTATTTGAAGGGTTTTCCGAATTATCCAACTTTGGGAGGGACTTCTGTTGGTAGCAATTCAGTCTGCCCCTTGGTACGAATTGAAGAGGCGTCCTCCTACTCTTGCTTGCATCAGCAAGCAGTGCCTGACTTCAGTGTGGGATGATGCTTCTTCTTTCCGTGGCCACATGCTTTAAGTCCAAAAGAAACCCCTATTAGAAATTTTAAAGCACTACCTCTACCTACTAGGGTTCTGATTCTTGTTTCATTTTCCAGATGCAACAAGCTGGTTTTTCTGCACCTACTCCAATACAGGCACAATCATGGCCAATTGCTATACAAGGACGTGATATAGTAGCCATTGCCAAGACAGGTTCTGGGAAGACTTTGGGTTACTTGGTTCCCAGCTTTATACTTATGAAACAACGGCGTAATCATAATCCTAGACTAGGTCCAACAGTTTTAGTACTCTCACCAACAAGAGAGTTGGCTACTCAGATACAAGACGAAGCCGTCAAGTTTGGAAAATCATCTAGAATATCTTGCACGGTATAGATTTATTTATCAGTGCCTTCCACTTAGCCATCTGCAAAAAGTGATTTTCTACCTTCATGAAGTTCCTTGTTCAAAAGGCTTTATGAAAAAAATAAAAAAACTTATGGTGTATTTCTGCATCTGTAGATCTCTTTATTGCCTGCTCTCTGTTCATGTATTCAGACAAGTTATCACTTTTTGGGACTGAATGATGTTCTTCTGTTGTTAACAACCATTATGGTCCTAAATTTTTTGTTGTCACTGGTTGAATTAATCATGGTTATCACTCCGAATACATAATCGTGTGGGTATGTTCATCTTTCTTGTGTTTCCAAAAGTTCCTTTCTGATATTGGTATCGGTCTGTTTTTGAAGTGTTTATATGGAGGTGCACCTAAAGGTCCTCAGTTGAGAGATCTTGACAGAGGCGTAGATATCGTGGTGGCTACTCCCGGTAGATTGAATGATATTCTGGAGATGAAAAGAGTTAGCCTCCATCAAGTGTCTTATTTAGTGTTAGATGAGGCAGACCGGATGCTGGACATGGGTTTTGAACCCCAAATTAGGAAAATTGTGAAGGAAGTCCCTTCTCGTAGGCAAACTCTGATGTACACTGCAACATGGCCTAAGGAGGTGCGCCGGATTGCTGCTGATCTACTTGTTAACCCAGTTCAGGTTAACATTGGAAATGTTGACGAGCTTGCTGCAAACAAGGCAATAACCCAGGTACATCTCTTATAAATTTCTTGTCCTGGCTTTGGTAATACATGTTCAGAATTAGTCTTCTTACTCTTTGCACTGAACTAACATATTAGTTATCTTTATGTCCCAGCATATTGAAGTTTTGCCACAAATGGAAAAGCGTAGGCGCTTGGAACAGATATTGAGATCTCAAGAACCAGGATCAAGGATAATAATTTTCTGCTCTACAAAGAAAATGTGTGATCTACTTGCAAGTAACTTAACCCGGCCATTTGGAGCTGCTGCCATTCATGGGGACAAATCTCAGGATGAGAGGGATCGTGTTTTGAATCAGTTCCGCAATGGAAGATCTCCAGTGCTTGTAGCCACTGATGTTGCTGCTCGCGGCCTGGATGTTAAGGATATCAGGTTGGTGGCTGTTAAATTGATGTTGTGCACATGCACCCCATTCTGTTAAGACCATAACTTAGACATGAAATGAGTACTTAACTTGCTCTTTTTAGGAGGAATTGTACATGCTAACACTCTTTTCATTTTCATGCATTTGTAAGAGCTTATTACATATTGGTTGTTCACCACTGTATTTGGTGGTTGGGGGCAATATCACTATTTATTTGATACCCCCCTCCTCACCTGTCCCCCCAATAATAAAGAATGTGAAGGAAAGGGACTTTGCATATGAAGAAAAAATAGAGCCTGAAAGTGATAATTGGAGAACTTCAACTGTCATAATGCAAAGTACCAGAACTGAAGCTAACAAAAGGTTTATGAAGATTTATTTTCTGTCCAATTTTGCTTGGGTTTGTGAAGGCTTTGAAACATTGTCCTGTCCTATTTTGGAAATTGTTTCTCATTTGTTGATTTTTTTCTTGGAAATGTATTTTGTAGTCTATAAATTTTTCCTTTGTCTTGTTGATGCTTAAAGCAAGTTTAGTATTAACCCCCATCCCCACCCCACCCCACCCAATTACCTAAGCTTTTATGCTGGATAATTTGGACGTGTTGTGTTCTGCAATGATGATTTATTTTGTGATGATATTGTCTCCACTTATGTCACAGGGTGGTGATAAATTATGACTTTCCTAATGGAGTAGAGGACTATGTTCACAGAATTGGCAGAACTGGACGTGCAGGTGCCACTGGATTGGCTTATACTTTTCTCTCTGACAATGATGCAAAGCATGCTTCCGAACTCGTCAAACTTTTGGAAGGTGCAAGCCAACGTATTCCAGATGAACTTCGTGATATGGCTTCACGTGGTGGTGGAATGGGTAGGGTGAGGAGGCAGTGGAGCTCTGGCTCTGGCGGATATGATGGAGGTCATGGTGGAGGTTATGATTCTTCATACAACAGTGGACGATCTGGGGGAAGAGGAGGTGGCTGGGGAAATTCTTCTTCTCCAGATAGGGGTGTGGGCAGTGGTTATGATCGCGAGCAGCGTGATAGGTATAGGTTTCTGACTGTCTTCCCCTCTTTAAATCTGCTTTGTTTGGTAAAGTATCTTGCTCGTTGTACATTGGACATGTCAGGTAAATCTACAGGTGTTCACTTTACGTTTGTTTTCATGTTTGCAGAATTTTGGTTTTTGATTCTTCTTTTCCAATTATATTTACTGTTCTCATTTATTTTCCCCACATCAAATAGCCGACAAATTGCATTTTAAGTCCCACATGACCAGACTCTTAACAGTTTTGGTCCCCCGATGCATCATTGAACTTTCGATCCTTATTTTTAAAATATTTTTCAATTTGGTCATATTGACCTATTTTCATCCCTTTTAGTCTTGAATTTGTCTCATTCTTGCACCTTTGGCTGATATAAATGGGGTGATAGGGACCAAAAGTGCAAATTTTTTAGAACTTTGGGACGAAGAGTTCATTTTTTCAAGAGCGAGGACCAAAAGTGATGAGGATGCAGTCTTTTTTGGATAAGGCCAGTCTTGTGGGACCAAAAATGCAATTTTGATGCTCTTAGCCTTAAAAACTAAATTTGTGGATTGTCAATTTGCTATACATTTATGCTTTCATATTTGAAATTTCTTAGATGCTAAATGCATGAACTTAGATTTCTTGGATGCTAAGTGATTTGATTTATTTTGTGGCTTAATTCGGTTAAACCAAAACCGAATCAGAACATTTGTTTGGGTTTTGTGCTTTTAAATAATTGTGAACCGGAACTCTATGTAATTCTGTATTTCTAATATATACTTTCTTTTCTCACAGTTATGGTTCTGGATCCTATGGTGGACAAGACACAAATGCCAGCACTGGTAGCTTTCATCAAAAGAGCTTTCATGAAACAATGATGGCTGCTGCAAAGAACAGAGATAGAAGTCGAAGCAGAAGCCCCACCAAGAATTCAGGATGGGGTGAGAAACCTCGTAGCCGTAGCCGTAGCCCTGAGAGATTTGATGTAGCAGCAGCACAACCTGTTAAACCGAGTTTTCACGATTCTATAATGGATCCTCCCACAGCTAAGACCGAAGAAGATGGTGCCGTAGTTCAGGAAGATAATGGTTATGCTTAAAACTGTGAATTGTAAGTTGTGTCCTATGTTTTTGTCAATCAATTCACAGTTTTAAAACTGATGGGGGATTTATATTTTGATTAGAAGTTTAGAACTATGCAATACTTTTGTCGGTTGAATTTCCCCTATTGAAATGTCTATTGTCTAGTAAACATTTAGGTTGGGCCAGTTTTTTGTATAACTGCTGTGCTTGTGGATACAAAGACAGCAATGCTAATGTGCCCCTAAGTAAATGGTTTTTGGGACAGTTGTAAAAGGTGTGCAAAATCTGTGATGGTTTAGGTAAATTATGATCAGATTCCTTATTTTGATATTTATGGAACTTTTTTTCTATGTTGTCGATCTGCTTGGGGTCTTGTACACATCAAGGAAATGACTTTATGATTAGAAATCTATGCATATGGTTCTTGGAAATTGACATAAAAACATACACATTTTCCATCATTAGGAGGTCCCTGTGCAGAGCGGTAGTGGTTCTACATTGGAGCTAGATTAAAGGTGAGTTTACAGGAACATTTTATAACTTGTGCAAAATGTTGATTCTGTCTCTGGATAATGTTATATTGATTTTGTTTCGTGAAAATCTTGAAACTAGTAGTTTATTTAAATAATATTTCAAAAAACATGGTAAAAGTCAAACATTTGGGTAAGTTTATACTTAAGCAATCAAATACTTACAAAATTCAAGATTGATCTATTGTAATTTTTATTAAAGTTTTTAACATTTAGTCTAGACAATGGTTATCAAATCGCGAAATGTTTCTTGTATTGTTTTCTTCTTGTATGGTATTTATCGTGAATTGAAAGATGCATAATCCATTATTATAAATAACATGAAATATATTTTCAACATATAAAAACAATACAAAATATAATACTCATGATTTAGGTTACTACAGTTTGAAATTTGGGAGTTTTGAAAAGAAATTGAAGAAAATCAAGTGAGTGAATGCCAAGGTTTGCTTATGATTTAAGGGCACAAATATGGGACAAGTGATTATATTGAATTCTTCTACAGAATTGTGCATTTTTTTTTATCAATTAAAAGAATAGAGTAGCGATTTGACCTGGTTTGACATGACCTAGTCAGAATGGGTTTCTATAAATTGGTATAGGGGGTTGCCGGTTGTGTAATACGACTTGATATATGATTCATTTATTCTACATATTATTTCGTATAGCATGTTTCGTATCGTGAACTGTAAGATACTGATAATTATGTCATGGTCTTCTCTAGACAACGTGATTGGATATTTCCAAACTAAAAGTTTAACATATGAAAACAAGATACTTAAGCATAAAAAATTGAAATGCATGTATATGTTTCATAATTTCCTCAGATTTTTGAATGGTTGTTCTATTATTAAGTTCAATTATCATTGATAGAAGTTGGCAAATATTTTAATTATAAAAAAGATTTCGAAAACATTCTTAAACAAGGATCAAAGGCATAAAGACTGTGTTGAGGGACTGAATTTAAGCTGGTCAAGACTCGGTGAAGAAATGCATAGGAACATAATTTAATCAGATTAATGTTATTATGAATGATTCCATTCAAGAGTCAAAGCTCATTTTACGCAGTCATTTAAATTATGAAAAATAGTAAATGGAAGTTATAACCAATTAAGTACACATTATAGTGCCAACTCACAGGAGAGGACTACGTATAATTAGTTTAGCACTACCATCATTTTAAATGAGACATGAAATTAAAGTCTTTTTGTATACGTCTAGAGGAACTATAAAATTGATACTCTTACGAGGTAAGGACGAGTTTGGCCCAACAATTGGAAAAATTATTTTTACTATAAACATTCTTTACAATTTATTATTGATTATAATATAATGTAATTACGAAGAACTTCTTTGCTAAAAACTATATTTTGCGGCTTTCAATATAGTGGACTGCAATTAGTCGATTGTTATTTCTTAATATGATTGATAAATTATAAACAAACAAAAAAATACTCTAATTTGGAAATTTTGTAGATTAACCCAAAAATGTTGACATATATTTTTTTTTAAATACCCAAGTATATGTAAAAAAATATAAGCATCAAGTGTAAGCATTTGTAACGTATGAAAATGGGGAGCAAATGAGAGCCACGTTTCAATAAACATATCGAAATGTAAGCTAAAGGACAAAATTAATTACTGATAATCGTTTCACAATAAATATTTTTTCACTCAAGGAGCTAAATAGTCACACTCCATTCTCTTTTCTCACCCTCAGATTAAGCCTCCCCAATCGAACGGTCATTAATCAATTGATATTATTTAAGACAATATTTATGCTCTTCCTCCCTAATAAAGTTATTCCATAACACATTTCACTCCACAAATACAGCTTAAACCACAACCTTACTCACTTCTCCCCTTCTCCTCACTCTCCAAGTGTGTGTAGTGAGTGTTTTGCATGGACTTTAATATTGTTCATAGAGACAATCTTGCTATTTATTCAAAACTTTTTGAAGAAAGTTCTTATGTACCACAAATAGATTATGGTTTTTCCATGGAATTTGCTTCTTCATCTCATGTTTCCAATCAAATTCTTAACAATCTTGATCATTTGTCTATGGAGGGTCCGAATTTGAACCCCCATTCCAATTTTTACACTCCATTTTATGATCCTTTTGATCCATTTCAAGCTTCTTTTGGCAAGTTAGACCAAGAGTTCTCTACTTTACACGCGCCTTGCACGCCGTTAGCTCACATGCATGGTTCTCAAGTGAGAAGATCTATGGATCTTGATTCAAGAGGTTCATTTCAATCGTTGGATCAAACTCAGATAAGCGAGGGTTTGGATTTTCAGACGATGAGTTCAGCAAATATCAAAGATATAGATCAAAATAATCCATTTTTTATATGGAATGATAATGTAGATAAGGAGATAAACAGTGACGACTATAAGATTAAGGATGTGGTGCAAGGGAAAAGGAAAAGAAACATTGATAAGAATTTTGAAATAATTAAAGGGCAATGGACTTCTAATGAAGATAGGTATTTTAGTTTTGTGTTTCATTCATATTTTGTGTGTTTCTTTTTTCCTTATTTACACATAAAAAACCATAGATGTACATGATATATTTAATTTAATTAACATATTATGATCAAGTTAATGTTTGTATATTTGAATAATGTGGTGATTTTGTTTTTTAATGTACAAATAATTTTATTTACTTGTAGGTTGTTGGTGGAGTTGGTGGAGAAACATGGAATAAGAAAATGGTCCACCATTGCTCAAATGCTTCCGGGGAGAATTGGAAAGCAATGTAGGGAAAGATGGCACAACCATTTAACGCCCAACATAAAGGTTTTTCCTTAAAAAATTATTTTTTTCCTTTTTATTGATTTCAATCTTTCTTTTTTCTTACAATTATCACCATATTAGTCTAAGAAATATACACGTTTATCGCAAGCCATATTGTTCAATATGTCTCTAAATCTGTGAATATGGTATGATCATATACGCTCAACACTTTTAATTGTATGAATATCATATCCTAATCTTTCTTTTTTTGCTTTGATTTATATAAATGACATTCAACATAAATTAAATTTAACAAGTAGTTAAGTATCGTACGATTCACGATATGAATCGTATGATTCTAGGCCTTGGCGATTCGACTCGGTCGAAAGAACCGTCCGATGTTTGTTTCATACCAATTCGATTGCGATACAATACGAATCGTACGATACACTATACATTCGCGATACCAACGATTCTTTGACTTTTAGATTTTTTTTTTTAGAGACGATGTTTAAATACAAATAAATCTAGTACATTGGATAGGAAATAGTCAATTGGAGACCCACACGAAAATGCCTAATATTTTTCCTCTTTGCTATTAGTTGTACGTCGCAGTTAAACCCTGTGATATTTTATGTGAAACAATTTATCTCATGTATTGTTATGTGTGGATTCATAATTTTATCTTTTTAGTATAATAATATTGAGTTCTAACTGCAATGACTGGATAATTTTATCTTTTTAGTATAATAATATTGAATTGTAACTATACGGCCAGTCCAATTATTTAGTATTTTTTTTTAGTTTTAGAACTTTATTTTATTATTTCTTATTGATGATTGGGTGTACTTTATGAAATTTGAATGAACATATACTATCACAGTGTTTAAACTTTAATTGGTTGTATCTTTATTTTGTTTGATTCTTTGATTAAAATTTTATTTTATTTGGGTAACATTGATATTGGTGGTGATGTGTAGTCTATATTTGAGAAAATTATCATTTAAGATTAATATTTCAATGTTAATTTAGAAAATTCTGTTATTTATTTTATTTTTATTTTGTGACTTGAAATTCAAACTTGGAACTTTATTTTTTTTTAAATGATGATTTTTACTTTAATTGGTTAGCCTTTTACATGTTTCTATTTCTTAATAACGTGGAAGATACGTTTTATGCAAGTGATTTGTATCATACGATACGATACACGATATATGATTCGATACGATACAAGGGCTCACCTATACGCGATACGATTCACGGTTCAATAACTATGCTAGTCACCATTTTGCATAAAGGGTAAAAACATAATTAAAGGAGTTTAGAGCATGATTTATACAATTATATTAATAAATAAATATGCTAACTATCTAAAAATTCAAACACCACATATGATTAAGTTGAATAAAAAACATAAAAATTTGATTTTTTTTTTTTTTTTGGCTTGACTTAATATGCAATACACGGTAAAAGTCTGGGTAATTACAGAAGACCCTCAAAATTTACCAAGTTCTTAGAATGGCATCTATGCCCTATAAAACTTATTTAGATGTTGATAGGGGCAAAGTGCAGTTGCATGATATTTAAATTTCATGAGGTTAAATGCGGAAATTTTACTTTTATGGGGTTAAAAGAAATTAAATATACATCTGTTGAGGGGGCAAATGTGAATTGTGGTTTATTTATGTATTATATTTGTTATTATGTTTTAGAAAGATAGATGGTCAGAGGAAGAAGACAAGATACTAATTGAAGCCCACAAACAATTGGGAAACAAATGGGCTGAAATTGCAAGAAGATTGCCCGGAAGGAGTGAAAATACTATAAAGAATCATTGGAATGCAACAAAAAGAAGACAACTTTCCTCATCCCGCAAAAACAACAATTCGAAAAAGGCAAACAGTCCCTTGCAAAACTACATCAAAAGCGTGATTTCAACTTCTGACGACAAGGTCTATTTAGAGAACTCGTCCTCTACTGGTTCGACTTCACCGAATGACGATTTTTCAATTGTCAGTAGAAAACAAGAGGAAAGTTGCTCAAATTCTGAAAATATTATTGCAACCTATGAAAGCTTCAAGTTGGACAATTCACTGGACACTCAAATTCATCATCATATGCAATTTGATTTGCAAAAGGAGATGGATTTTATGGAAATGCTCTCATATGGTTATATTTGAGCTTTGCTTTCAAGTATAGTGCATGCAGTACTTGTTTTTATGCTCTATATAATTAATGTGGGATTTTCAAACTTGAGGTTTAATTTTATCTTGGATTTTTAATTATTAGTTAATTATATTTTTGTTGGTTTATAGGTGTAGTTATAATAATGACGAGTAACATATATTGTTATTTGTTAATGAATCTTTCGCCATATTTACATTAGTTGTTTCATGAAGCCTCTAGCTTTATATAGATGTTGTTGTTTCAGTACTTTCTTTTTAGTGAAATGATTAATAGATTACTTAATCAAATCATTTCATTACTATACTCTACACAAAAAAAGCCTAAGTCAACAATCAAATACTAGGAATCTCTTACATTTGCTATGACATTTAGACATGATAATTTGTAGAAATTTGTCTGTCTTAAAAATAAAAACACTACATATATACTTAATTATAACAGTGACTAATATCTAATCAAAAGCTCTTCTTAAGTATCCCTGCATCATTCAGAAGTAAATAATTTGAAATTGAGCCTGAAATCAAATTTAGCAATTAATTTCAAATTTAATCTGGTTAATTAATTTTTTCACCAACAATGTTACTTGACTTGATAAATCAAGCCCCTTTAGTTTTCATCTTCTTTGCTCTTGAATACAAGAAAACTCCAGCAAGAGCCATCGCAGTCCCTGAGATCGATAAATGTTGTAAATGCATGAGTGTACGTATATGTATGTGTGTGTATATATATATATATATATATATATATATATATATGAGAGAGAGAGAAACGAACAAAGAAGTATATTTACCTAGAGAATTTACGGGAGAGACGGGAGTTTGAAAGAAGATGACTGAAGATACAATGACAACAACTCTTTTCAAACTGTTTCCTACTGCATGTGTCACAGGTGATACCATTTGTAATATCATATAGGAAACCTGATTTAAAAAAAATAAAGTACAAGTCAGTATGTACTAAATACATGGAGCTTGAGGCTCAAAGCAATGCCTAGAAGGCTACAAGTAGATCACAGGTTTCCAGTTCCTGATCTGCCCCCAACAATTTAAAATCCTTTCGAGTCATTCCTATAGAACTGGAATCTCATCACTTTAGGTCCCATACTTTACAAAAATGGACTTTTCGTCCTAAAAAATGTGTCGCGCTTTTTGGTCTCAGAATGGGTGGAGAAGAGGTATTGGGACCAAGAATGCAAGACCATATTAGAAAATGGGGACCAAAAGTGAAAATTCTAAAAGGTGTGGTAGCAAAAGTGAAGAAGGTCTGGTGGTGATGTTGGACTATGCAATCTCCCATCAAATTTTCACTCAACACATGGAACTTGCAAAGTTTGGTTAAGTTTATGGCTTTGCATTATATGTACAGTAAGAAGTACTATTCACCAAAAAAAATTGAAGGCGGCAAATCTGTATGAAAATTCACCTGTTGGTAAGTATGGAAGCAGAAACCAGATAAAAGAGCTTTTATACACAATTCTTTGATACTCAAACCTTGATTTGCCTGAACCAAAGTAGATGAATTAATTCTAAATAAATAGTCAAAATGGCAGCATTTTGAGTGAAAGTCTGTTGTTTCACATGTAAGCTACTTACAACATTTTGTAGATATGAAGTACTAAACTTGGCACCTTCCATGAAAACAGCAATAGGTGTCAGAAGTAAAAACGAGATAATTGTTATAATACTGAAGAGATTAATATTATCCAGACTTTCCTGTCAAAAATCAAGAAAGAAATTAGAAGAATATATTCAGAATTTTAACTATTGCACCCCAAGTGATGTCAATTAAAACAGAGAACTAGAAGTATACCTCCTTTTTAACCATGAATTTTTTACTGAACACATTTCGCGTTTGGTTGGTAAGATTTGAAGCCATTGCACTACCAAAACCTATCCTGTTAATTGAAATTCATTATCAGGCTAGAATTATTTTGTGAAGAAATAAATTGTTTATATGCATTTTTAATCGTATATACTCATACCAGTTGAAAGAGGATTCGGTGAATGATGACAATGCCACACCACCAACAATTGGAACAAGAGAAGAAACAACCCATAGAGATGGCCTCTGTGTCATCAGACTGAAAGTCATTACTTCCAGAAAACAACTAAACTAAAATCAACCTATCTAAGATTTGAAATGACTAATCTCCCCTGCCTTGTGATGAAATTATCTTGACAACTAAAAGGATCTGTAAGGGGTTTGACAATTTGTTTCTTAAAAGCTTAATGATCTTGGTGTAGGACCCTTTAGTTCTACCCTGTCAAAAATAAGTTCTAGTGTCTTCTTCGTAGTTTTAACAATTGCTTCACGCCCAAAACTGCTAGTAAATGAGCATGTATACGTCGAAAGAATTATTGGAGTACCATTTGTAAACTATAAGCCCTCAGAAGAGAAGTAGAAATCCCACAGGTATGCATAAAACTTTATCTTAGGTTGTTTTCTATGAAGGGGAAGAAGGACTAGTAGATAACGAGTGAAGCTGGAATTTTGGCCTAGGACCGACTTACTAATGAGCACTGCCCTTTCGGCATTCTGACATCGTATAGATCTTCAAATGGCCTTTTTTTTTTTCCTTTCTCGTTTTGGTAGTATTTAGAATGTTATATTAATTTTAGTAGAAAGTCCGATTTACCTTCCGTAAGTTGGAGATTGCTTAGTATGCATGTTACTATTTTTGTAATTTTTTCATTTTGCAGGCTTTGAGCCTATTTACGCTGTGTGAGCCTAAGTGCAAGCAGAACATGTATTCTTAATTTTGGAACTACGGTTTTTTTTTTTTTTTTTCATTTTGAGAAAGTTAAACAACAGCTTTAACGTTGGTTTGCCAATTTGTACTTTCATTCTGCAGACATGTTTGAAGTAAAAAGCAAGCGCATAAACACACAAAAGAACACATGCATCAATTAACATAAATTTCAATAAAAAAATGTAAGATGGCAAGTATATATATACCTCCCCAATCAACAGGGCAGAAAGAACTACTGTGAAGAAAGGTTCCATAGCCTTTATCGTGTGTGTGAACGAAACGGCAACTTTTCCAAGACTAATGTTTGTCAAGAGATTGCCTAATGTGTGCCCAAGCGCAAGTAGAAAGATCACTGTGAACTATACAACAATGTCCATAATAAGCACCCAACCAAAAAGATAACAAAAAATTATTTTCATCAATTAAAAAGAGGTAAGAAAGTTTACCTGAGACCTACTAACTTTAGGCTTTGGATGTAGATTTAATGCCCACATCAGAAGTATAAGCACCGTTCCACATCCAAACTGAAATGCCGTCACTGTGGCCGGAAATGGGAAAACCTTCAAAACCTGTCAGTGAAGATTCAAGAAGCTACTAGATATTAGATCAACTCCAATAAGAGTTATCAAATTCGGTATAAAAAATTCACTTGTTAACTGCCATAATGGTTTGATACCCCTAAAAAATTTATCTACTAACAACTCAGTCATGAAATGAATTATCATTTCTAAATAGTCTACTTAAATTAAAATACAGTTAAAACTTAAAAGTATACTTTAAATAGAACATAAAATAAACACAAACAATATCATCAAATCACAAATCTATTCGAGTACAAGCAAATTACAAAGAAAAATAACTACCAACTAAATATTATTAATCTCTTACTCTGGCAGCCTCAGCCTTACCAATGGACTACGGCCTTATTGGTGACTTCAATTACATTTACAACCCTATTAAATCAGACCTTAATTATAAATTAAATACAACACTAACAAAAATTAAATTAGAATCCCAACCAAAATAAAACTCATTCTCTTTAACTAAAACCTAATTTAACTCCAACTGTACCACAGCAGTAAAGAAATTTTCTCGCAAGTTTTTGATACCCCTTTTCGGAACCCATATTTGATCATCAAGAGGTCAGTAGCCAAACGGAATTCTATGTTGATGTTGGTAGTTAAGCAACTTCGTATACAGAAATTGGTTTAGTCGCAAAAGAGAAATTTAAAAAAAAAAACACTGTAGATAATAAATAGGACCTGTTTGTTGAAGATGTTGAAGTATATGTTTAATAGATACCAAATTAGAAACATGGATCCAAGCTGCAGAGTTCTGATTCTTTCATCAGTATTCACTTCTTCACTCATTCCTTGAGGAACGGCTGCGGACCTGACTTTAAATTTTTGGCCGGAAATTTTGTATACATTGCTTCTGTAATTTGAAATTGAAGAAATACTGTATGTAAGGGACGATTGATTGCATGATTTTCGGAAATTGCAGCTGTAAATTGCAGAAAAATTGAAGTTGAATTTTGGAAGTCGTTTTGCAGGAGTGAAACATTGTTTGGAAGGGGAAAGCGCCAACGCGTAGCCCCCCATATTTTTTCAACTTTGAGGAGCAAATATGGTGATTAAATTAAATTAAATTAAATTGGCTCCTTTGTTTTCTCCTGGCCTGCCCCTATTCCGTACAAAATGATATTATCATTTCTGTCGCTGTTACGTGTCTTTTGGGATCTAGTAGTAATGAAATTATTCATATGATAAATACCTAAATTGTATAATAAGATTAAATAAACGTTATTATGTTGCATTCAAATTATTCACATGATAATATTTATATTTAGATTGTAAAAGGCAGGCGTTCATTCTGTCACTTTCAAATTATTCACAAAATAATACTAATTTTGTGATTGGATAACTTTGATTGTGTCATTGTTTGTGATTGAAAAATAAAATAGTGATCAATTACAACAAAAAAAAGTGTATAAACACAATTATCTTGATGAATGGATCAAACTTAAAAATCCCAATTAAAAGGGTTTTGTTGAATAGTGAAGGATTAGTACAAGGGTTCTAATTTCTTAGTCGAATAAAAGTTTGGATGAGGGAAGATTACTCCATGCTTCTAATAATTCTTAAGAGAGACAACATGGTAACATAATTGAATCTGGAGCTCAAGTAATTCGAACATTTTGTACCAAAATATATAAAAAAAAATCCAAACATTGTCAGCTCTAATTCTTGTTGGCTTAATGCAAGAATAACTAATTTTGATAATAATTGAATCCCAAAGGAAATTGTTAGTAAAAATGCAACTAATAATTCAAGATTTTCTTATCCCAATTCAAAAGTGAACATCACAAACAATCAATTTGGAAAGAAGGGAGTCTGTCAATTTGGAATTGTTGAACAATGGTTGATGGCGAAACAGGTTGAATTTGGAATCTATGGATGAAAATAGTTTCAGATTTTCTTGACTAATTTAATTGAGGAAAAAAACAAAAGAAAAAGATGTGGCTGCAAACTGCAAAGTAACTCCTTTGAAATTAAGAGCAGCCGTATGTATTGTAGGCCTCAAATAGACAACTACTCTACATAATTCCCACCATTTTATTGATCCAAGTTTCCCTTTCTTCAAGGCAAGTACTTTGCAAGATAGGGACTCATTTGAGTACAGAATATAATCACATTACAAAAATTCCTCCTCATATTTTGAAAAATTACGTAAACTACTCAGTGAAGCATGCAATTCAGTAGGCACCGACTCATTTAAAATTTGATGATATAATCACAAAGTAAATTAATTTTTCAAAAATACTCTAAGTTACTGACTGAAAAACCTATCTGACATAATAAACCTTAAGAGGGTAAATGTTAATAAAAGACCCTAGGATTTCCAATAAAATACATCAGGTACATTTACTTATGTGTAAATAGACACAAAGATTAACCCTCACCACCATTCTCCACAATCTTCTACAAAGATAATTCAGGAAGAAAAAAAGTTAATACTAATAGAGTGATTTAAGCAGAGTCGAAAATTGAAAAAGAATCCTAACCCTGCTAAAAAGTCAGCTACTAACCATATTTAAGAAAACGTTCATATGGTGCACTTTAGTCTAGCAAATGTCAAGTACCCCGTATGACCTCTAGTCTCACCAATGCGTCTAGCCATGACCGTACGAGGCTTCGAGTCTGCTTCCCCATTACTAGAACGCTGTCTCTTCTTGCAACTCTTAAGCTGCCCATCATTATCTTGCCAGCTCCCTAAGCTCCCTTCTCTAACTTCATATGTGTGCAGAAGCACTTCAAACGTTCTTATATCTGCATAACAAACCAAACATAAGCAACAATTTTAGATAGCATGGTAAAAGCCTCAACATGGAATGTAATGGAAAATTGCATTGACCTCCCCTGAATTCAAACTATATGCATCCACCTCCCCTGTCCATAGTTCAGGCCAAGGGAGGTAGATACAAATAGTTCAAAATTCCCAAGAGGTCAATGCAATTACCCCTGAAATTTAAGGATCTTAGGAGAGCCTACCAGTAAAATCTGACTTTAATGTTTCACAAGATCTTTGTACTTGCTCGATACACGGTGAGAATGAGCACAAGACAGCATCTTGCTTCAACATTTTTGCAGCAGAAGGAATTGCCAACCAAGGTTGAGGCAGGTCGAGGAAAACTGAATCCACCTGTCCTATAAATTCATCAGGGAACCCCTCACCCTGTATGTCTCTCACTCCAACTGTGACTAAACTACTCAACCCTGTCCTTTCAAAATCCTCCCTGAAGAAAATAATAAAAAATATATAGTATATCAAGACCAAGATACAGCACAAAAATCCACTCAACCACTCAAATTTTGTTCAAGTACTCTATTCACAAATCCAACAACTCTTAACAAATCTTCACCTATTTGTAATTTAAATTAGGTTCAATAAGGGAAAAAAAAAACACTATACATGTCGATGTACATAGCACCGATATAAACACTATCATATCTAGTCTTCGTAATTTTCTTTCTCAGCTCCCTCGGGAACTAGGATTTAAGTATTAACTAAAGGAAAATCAATGAGCAGTAATCTTCCTTTTTATCATAATAAGTGGAGTACTGATTTTCAAAAAAAATCAACAAAAAATCAAATCAATGAGTAAACCATTGAAGCTTTCATTACCTTCCTCTTAAACCAATATAGATCAAAATTTCCATAGAGTCGAAAACATCGAAAAGTTTTTGTTTTTGAATTAATCGAAACGAAAATAAGGTGTAATAATGAAACTCTTTGTTTGCCTTGGGACTCTCTTCTTAATTTAGTAATTTTCTCACATTTTTTCTTAGTGTTTACAAGAAAAAAAAAAACGAAAATTTCCAATATTTAACAAACATACATTATAAACGAAATTTTGATCCATGGAAACCAAATAAACATAAACATTGACCTCAACATCTTTCTCAACATCCAAACAAAGCATTGACTATAAAATCCACATCATCAAATTAATGATCAAATTAAAATATATATATATATATATAATAACTCCTCACCTAGCTGAAACAGCTCTCTGTTCATGAAAATCAAATGTATAAACATGTCCATACGGAGCAACAGCACGTGCCAATGACGTAGACAAGGATCCACTCCCAGTGCCCGACTCAAGAACAACGCAACCAGGAACTATCTCCAAATACATAACAACAAAACTAATATCCGCAATATATAAAATCTGAGTCCTGTGGCTTAAAACCAATGTCCATAACTCAGGAGTTGGAGCTAATAAATAAATAAATCCACCTTTACTGCTAAATACTTTCGATCCAAACGGTTTTCCAATCCAATCCGAATGCTTAAATGCACCAAAACGATTCTGCAAAACTCCATTCTCCGAAATTTTTACGGCTTTCATGCTATCGTGCCTCTCGTATACTATAACCAAATCCCCATCGGTTATGCGGCGATTGAATGATAATTCTTTGGTGGAATCAGTAGGCAGCATTGCTAAGAATTTAGGTCAACAGTCAGTAGATAGGCCAAAACTGAATTGAGTTATAGAATAAGATAAATACTAACTTTGTTGGGGGCGATTGAAGAAAGAGTTGCAGTAGCAATAGTTAAGATATTGAGATTTGGGATTTTATAATTAGGGTTTGTCGAGTTAACTGAAAGGTTTTGGTGCACGCGGGGCATGCGAACATAAATAAAAGACTTCGTATTATAATTATACTTTACAATGAAAAGTACAACCAAACATGTCATATGGTTTTTCTAGATTAAATAGATATTGTCCCTTTTTTTCTAAAACAAAATCTTTATTTTTAATAAGTTATATTCAAATATTGGGCTGGATATGATTCCCTAACACAATTATGAATCCAATAAACTCCAATAATATGAATTAGATGAAATTATAGTTATTTTTTATATTATACAAAATAATTCGTCGCTTATGTATAAGAAAAAAAAGTATTCATGTATTAAAATGAACTACTAATATAAAATTGTCTTGTGGTAGATTTATTAGTATGAAAATTACTCATTTCGCACTCCTTTGAAAAATTACTCAAACTATTTATGAGGTACTTAATTCATTATCTTTACCCCTTATACCAGTAATTTCGTCAAAAAAATATTTGAATTCCATAAATATCATCTAAGAAAATAATTTGATGTTATAAAACGGATGAAATTGGGTTAAATCAATTGGAAAAAATGGTGAAATTAGTGACAAACCGGATGACATTGATTTGCCCCCTTTGAGATTTGTGATTTCTTAGATAGTAGTCAGAGGTATTTCAAGAATTTAATTTTTTTATGAAATTAACGCCGTAAAAGAGCAACTATAATGAATCTAATACTTCTAGGGCAGTTTGGGCAATTTCTCAAACATGAAAAGTGGTATGTGTAATTACAGTAAACCTAACAGAAAGTTTGAGTAATTCTCTCTAAAAGAAACAATATTAACTATAAGGTCGTATATTAAAATATAATTCTCAAATATGGAGGGTGGTTTGTTAATTACCACTAAACTTCATCGATAATTTTAGTAATTCTCCCTAAAGAACACAATATTAACTATAAGGTCATGTGTTCAAATGAAATACCAATATAAAATTGCTGAACGTTAGTAAAGTAACACTATTATATGTTGTATACATCCATCAGATTTCTATACTTGTTATTATCTTGGAATCGCAATTTTTCAAGTTTTAATAGTTAAAACTTAAAAGGTACTGAAAATAGTACTTTTGAAACTATTAAAACTTGAAAATAGCCCATTATTTTCGGCATTTCGCTATTTCAAGCAGAATAAAGTCATCGTAGTTGCTCAATTTTTTTCTATGATTAATCATATTATCTGAAATATAGGATACTCGAGAAGCCTAGATGTAAACAACTGTTAGAACGTCCATATAAGTAGATATTGGCCCAATTGCACTTGATTTAAATTTGAAGAACTGATTTAGATCAATTCGGTAAAATCATTGGAGTCCGGTTTAGACAATAGTTTCATGTTTAAATTTTAAAACTATGAGATATCATCTGGATATTTAAATTTGAGGAAAATAGTAAATGATATGTGGAAAATAAATGAACTTAAAAAGAAAAAGAGAAAGAGTATATAACAAATATAATGATTTTTATGTGAACAGACCGATTGAACCTAGACTTGGGTCAATCAGTGCAAGACTCGATCCAATAATTTCGGGCCATCTTAAAGGCGCAAGAAGTGGGCCAATGATAAAAATACCACGAGATTGCTACAAAGATAACAAGAAACACCATTTGAATTACAATTGTAAGATTTTACCAAGTCAATAGTAGTATAAACATAACAAACCAGGTAATACAAAGTATCGCCATTTATTCAATATAGCATTCACATTATTTATAGGTAAAGATAATAATCACGATCTCTCTAAGCTGAAGATTTGGCAATAGCTCCAGCTTCAGTTAGCAAAGGAACAAGCTTTCCCTCCTTGTGCAAAGCAGTTGTTGCTGCAAATATATATAAAAATATCAGATACGTGCAAAAAACATAAAAGAATGTAAGTTCGGGATAAAGTTCATGATAATTCATACCATCACAGCCCCCAATTTGCTTCCCAGCAATAAACACATTTGGCACAGTGCGCTGTCCAGTCCATTCAGCCAGTGCAGACTGTATTTCACTTCCATCACCTTCATAATTATGTAAAGAAATGTGGTAACTCAGTAAGAAAACACTTCTGCTTACAAATCAGATTATGTGCAAAAGCACGAAGAAGATACATCAAGTTAACATAGTATAAAACAGTACATGAAGTTTTGCACACCAAATGAGTTACAGAAGTAGTTAAACCATTTCTAATTGGAGAGATGTGACATAGAAACCATCATTCAAGAGTACGCAGAATACAAGACAAAATGAGTAAATGAATAAGCATTTTCTCGAGAGTGTGTAATTAATATAAAACCATGAATCAGTCAACAAACAAGATATACACATAATAACAATCTACCATGTGCTGTTTTTCTAGTTAAATGCCTCGTAAATTCAAGTCTGTTTCGTTTATTGGAAGGAAACGTGTCGTTCCAACTAAACAGGGCCATCAAAGGTTACTTGTGCTTTTAGTTAAAAGACAATAAAATATAGGTATGTCACCATCCCATTATAATTTTATAATTAAGTGACATGATTAATCATTAAAATAAGCATATCTACGTTTCCCATGAATCAGACCAGGGGAAGCAAACAATAGGCATAGAATAGCTAAACAATTTATTCACATGAAAATATATGATATTTCATGTAAATTTACATGCCTCAGCTAATATGCCAGGGACTAAGATATCTCAGAAGTAAGCATAGATCACTTGTAATAAGACCTGAATACCATCCCCATTCAAAATAAGACAAAGGTAGAAAAATTCAGTTTCATAAACTTAGGTTCTCTTCTGTAAAAAAATGGTAAAATTCACAAAATCTTTGGCATCACCCATTGAATCTTTTATAGTAAATACTTCCATTAGATTATAATAGGTTATTCAAAAGTAATTTAATGGATTTAGGAAAAATCCTAACCCAAACTGAATTTCGTCACACCAAATCGATCACCTGAGTAATAATTTCCAAGGATCTGACACCATAAAGTCGGTATGTATCCAAATTCCTTGGGAATAATTAAATGGATGAAAAATTGTTCATTACTGCGATTAAATTACTTAAATTTTGCATAGATCCTCTGTATTTTCTAATTAGAAAAAAAAACAATACTGAATATATTCTCTGATGGAATGAGGGAGAAGAAAGAACTAACTCTCAGTATCCAGTTCAATAGCCTTGAAGGATGCTCCGATCTCAGTCAACAATTTCTTCACGGTCACACAGAACGGACAGTAGCTTTTGCTGCAATGAAAAAACCCCACACATCCATAAATAATTCATCAAAACAAATTTTCACCTCGAAAATCAGATAAAAATTGATATGCAACATATATATAAAGAAAATAGAACCTGAAAACGACGACGGCATTTGAAGAAACGATTTCCTTAGCCTTAGCAAGAGCCATATCTTTGATTATTTGAAATCCTAACACAGTAATTCGACCTCAATTAAAATGCGAAAACAAAGTAGGAAGAATTGATTCTGTATATATATAGAGGTGGATTGGGAATTTTGTAATATGTAATGAAGTAGAGGGCAAGAAAGTGTATGGGCCAATTTTAATGAGGCCTTGGCCCACTATTTCCATTTTATTGATTATGGTCCATTATTCTGTGCAAATTGCTGCCGGCCCGCAAATTACCTAAACGCTATTAAAGTATTCTAGAAGCATCAAGCAACTTCATTTGTTCCCCCATGTCGACGAAATTGTGAAGGTTAAACTTGTCTTTCTCCCTATTTTTCAAAAAATAAAAGTAATAAAATCTTAAATATTTGATTTAAAAGAAGAAGAAAATTGGTTTCAATTTCTTTAAGAATTGATTTTTTCTTCCTTTTCTATGATATTATGGATCTATTTTTAGTATAAAAGGAAGATAATATTTTATTTTATTTTTGAAGGAAAAGGAAGATAATTGAAGAAATATGAAAGGATCAAGGTCTGGTTTGAGTATGTTTTATTTCGTCATATCAAATATTGAACACTATTTGTATCATTAGCTCTAACGCTTCAAACCAAAATCAAATATAAGAAATACAGTTATAGTTTGACCAAAACTTATCCATACTCCAATAATAATGTCATTTCACAAACTCTTCAAAAATACATTTGATATCTAACCACCTATGTTTTTCAGGGTAAAGCCCCAACATCCATTTCACATTTTACATTTCAAATCTCACTAATATTTTTATAACATTATCTTACCTTCTAAAAATTCTACAAAAACATATTTTAAATGCTTCCAGAAAATATATACAGAAACTTTGATAACAGTCAGACGAAAATTATAACACCCAAACGAAGTCAAAACACATCCAAACGGGCCACAATATTTTAAGTTGTTAATTGCTATCACAACAATACAGTATATTATGCGATTAGTGCAGTGAGTCGCGCGTATATTTGAATGACCTAATTTTCCAATCTAATTGCATAAGATTTAGAAAAAAATCTATTCAAAACCCTAGTGTACTTGCTCTAACCCTTTATTCCTCCAATATTACTACCTGGCACAACAGCTATGGGTTTAAACATCAAACCAGTGCCAGAGTATGGAGCTTTGACTCAAGATTTCGTGCGACAGCATCAATGAATTCTTCAGTGTTCAAGTAAAACTCTCTTGATACCCTGCATATAAACAAGTAATGTAACAAGCGGGCATCAAATGAAGACCAAACCTCAAGCAATATTGCCAAAAAAAAACTGTCCTAAAAAATTAACTTATAAACGCGATCTAGTGTAAAAGAAAATAAATATATGAGTAGCTTATTAGAATGGATAAAGAACCGCTTACTTTGGACCATGAATCAAAAGAGCAAGATCTTTAGTCATTTTTCCAGATTCCACTGTCTCAATGCATGCCGTTTCTAGCTTGTGAGCAAAATCTAACAGCTTTTCGTTCCCATCAAGCTTGGCCCTGATAAAAATAGACGACAACCATAAAAATTTGCTGACGGTTAAAAGATTCAAGAACATGAACTGGAGTTTCAAGGAAGCATACAAGAATTCAGATCTAGAACTAAAAGAAATCTAGCAATAAATGTCTTGGGTAAGCAATGATGATATAAACAATAAACATAAATGTTGGAATAGAGTTCTAAAAAGTTTACAAGAATGACATCATCTAATAATGCGAGTGTTGTTATATTTAAGATCTTGATTCTGTTGGATATAATTACTGTCTAGGGGCGGAAATAAGGCTTGGATCCAGTGAATCCGGATCTACTTTGGCTTGTGACTAGTTGGCTTCAGATTATCAGATATGAATAAAGTCATGGCTCATCCACAAATTTTAACAGGTTACTCGTAAAGTATATAAATTATTAGACAACTAACCGATGTTCTAATCCCCGTGACCATGCAAATATTGAAGCAATACTATTGGTGCTGGTTTCTTGTCCCTTTTGATGCAGTCTAAAATGTCGGGTAACAGTCCCATGAGCTGCCTCGGCTTCCAATGTCTTACCATCACCGGACAACTGCAGTATAATCATAACATTCGTACAAATGTCAGCAATATATGAGATAGACAATATGTTTGAAAACAAAGACTAACCAGAACAGAAGTCATCAGTCCAAGAGAACCAAATCCTGCATGTAAGAAAGAAATATCAGTCAGTTTTCCAACATTAAATGCTATATATAGACATTAATAAGCTATGCAAAGTATGAAGACAACTTGAAGCAAACTTTTAGGTATACTTGACAAATTAGAACAAACATTTGTGTTGATTATTAATCAACATTTGATTTAATTATAGTTCCATATCAAGGAACATCTTTGATATTGCAAAATCATAACAGAGGTTTGAAAATATACAACTCAGATTCGGACTTGAAATTTCGACTTCCTATTACCAAGTTGCAAAACTTAAATGGCAACTAAAGAGAGGCATAGGGCTGCATTATTGATATGAATAGATATTTTTATCAAACTGAAATCACCTTGAGCAAGCAAATCACTCTGAACGTCTCCGTCGTAGTTTTTACAAGCCCAAACATATCCACCTTCACTCTTCATTGCATAGGCCACCATGTCATCAATCAACCGATGCTCATACCTAAGCCAAAAGAAAAAATATTCAGCAAAAAAGACGGAAAATAGTGCAAATATGCATACCAAGCTACTAATATCACAGAAATAAAAGATAACCATATTGAATTTTCTTCAAACTTCTTTTTCCAGCTTTGTTCATATACCTCCTCAAATATATCCTTGAACCTGAAAAGTAAGAAGTGAAAATATATAATGAGACATTCTAAGAGTCTGCAATTAGTTCATTAAGAACAAATAAGGAAAAAATATATTACCTGCCGTCATACTTCTTGAGAATGGTATTTTTTGTACTCAAGTACAGTGGCCACTTTTTCCCAAATGCCATTGCCATAGATGATTCCGCAAATGCTCGAATAGACTGAAGAATTATCACAAGAATAAAGAAGGGTGGGAAATAATTAGATATGTGACATAAGCGCAATTAGCAAATCTTCTGGTAGATAACTATGGACTAACTTGGTCAATATTATACATGGCAAGAGCAACACCAGGTCCTTTAAAATCATACACATTCAATTCTAAGGTTCCATCCCCATTTTCTGGCTCTGTAAAACAAAAATAAAGATATTGTTTGTAAGCAATTAATTATGATGGTTCTCCCAAATTTTGACCAATAACACATTAAATAATAGGCTAACCAAAAACCATTTTAAGTTTCCCTGGTCCTTTAATGATAGTATCAGTGGCCCGATATTGATCACCAAAAGCATGTCTTCCAATACAAATGGGTTTCTTCCAGCCTGCAAAATAAGTTCACAATAGCTGAACTGTGTTTCAAATATTTTAATTTTAATTTTACAAAAAATAAGCAGAAAATTACCAGGAACAATTCTGGGAATATTTTGGCACAAGATAGGCTCGCGAAAAACAGTTCCTAGGAAAAAGTCAAATGCAAATTCCAATCAGTGAGATACATGACATGAAAACCAGAAACTATGATGTCTTGATACTAAGACAGCATCATACAATGTTGTAGATACAGACCATCTAAAATATTTCTGATTGTCCCATTGGGACTTCTCCACATAGATTTTAGTCCAAATTCTTTGACTCTAGTCTCATCTGAAACAACATTATTGAAGTTATTGATCTTTTCTAATTAAAAAAAAAAAAATTTAAATGCACATAATTTTTTTTAACAAACCTGGAGTAATTGTGGCACATTTTATGGCAACATTGTACCTTGAGGAGAAAATACATATGAAGCAATGAGTACAATTTTGTAGCTACATCATATCACAGTTTATGATAAAATTTATTTGACTTGCAGTATAGAACACAGGATCCTTACTAGTGTCCATAACTGTGATATTGCCTAGTCTAATTAATGTTGAATCCTTTAGCCACAAATGTATCTCTGACATTATTTTTCACGGACAGAATCTATAAAGTCATGCTTAAAAGTACTTCCAACTCTTCAGTTGAGAAAACAATGTTGCCAAAAAAAAAAGGTTTATATCTTTAATTTTGTATCCATATATGTGGTAAACCATTAATAAGCCCAAAGCATAACACACTCCGTAATAGCAAAAAAAATCATACCCCTGTCTCTAGTGGGTGAGCAGCAGTGTAAAATTCATACCAGAACTATAATTGTCTTCTAGGAAAGGCACAACCAGACACCAAGAAAAAATGATATTAATTTTCAAGTGTTACTAATTGTGTATTTGATATCACAAAAATGGGAAACAGGTAATTCCATACATCCCTAAAGTTTCAGAAACATTTGATTATCCAAGGCATTGTTTTCACGGCTCAATACTACCAATACCTAATATAACTAATAGCTGCAAAACACATTCAAACATACTAAATTCAACTAACAATTAAATTAGAAATATTATATTGTGCTTGTTTTGTCACAAACTCAAGACTTATAAAACATATCAGAAATTCCAACTTGCAAATGAGTTCTCTGCCGAAAAATTATAATCAACAAACTCACTCAAGAGCTGCTTCAGCACTCTCCACAGTAACTTTATCATCGGTCGCCTCGCGATTCAATATCCCCAAGTCAAAATACTTTATGTCCAACTCAAGATACGGATATATTAGCTGCATTCAAAACCAAAGAAAAACGAACAATTTCCATATTATTTGACAGACAAATATAGCAGAATAAAAACACCCAATTTCCATACTATTTGACCGACAAAATATAGCACAATAAAAACACACAAGGTGAGTAGACACATATTTATCAAAAAAAAAAAAGGTGAGTAGACACATAGTTCAGACCTTCTCTTTTATCATTGTCCATATAACTCGTGTCATCTCGTCACCTAAGCTCACCAAAACGAACAGATTAACATTAAGAATCAGAAATGAAGAATGAAACAAAATAACATCCAATAAATTTTGTTCATTAATGTACCGTCCATTTCAACTATAGGATTCTGAACTCGGACTTTATCACTGGCAGCGATGGCGGCGGCGGCGGCGAAGCACCGAACGGAGGCCTTCTGGAAGCGAGTGGAGAGCGATGGGAGATTTGTGAATGATATTTCATTAGATAGGTTCGGGAATCGAGGAATTGTCGATAATCTAGGGTTTTTCAGGGAAAGTGATGACGGTGAAGATAAAGCAGTGGCGCCGATCATTGCTGTTGGCAGGAGCCGTGTTCGGAGTGTAAGCATTTGATTCTCTTTTTTGGAGAGCTATCAAATTGGCCGAGGTTTTGTCTATGGTTTATACAGATAAACCTTTTTTTTTTTTTTTTTTATTTCAGTGATTTACAATCAGACCCCTCAGGTTTGGGCATATGACAAGAAACTCCCTGCTGTTTAAAAAATTACAGGGACACCCCCTCAGATTTGGGCATATTACAAGAAACCCCTTACGGCGTTAAAAACAGACGGAATTTGATGATGTCAGCAAAAAAAATTTAGTTTTTCAAATTTACCTCTGGCTAAATATACCCACAATGGGTGTCTATGTAATAATATTATACCACAGGGGGTGTCTATGTAATAATATTATATTACAGGGGGTGTATTTGAAAGATTACAGTAACTTCAGGGAGCTACTTATGGCCAACGGTCATATTTTAAAAAATGACCAATGGATGTTAATGTTGGCCATATATTTTGACTATAAATTTCATGGGGGTACTTATAGTTAATGGTCATATTCTAAAAAATGACCAATGGACGGTTGGCCATATATTTTGACTCTAAATCAAAATGTTCACGTGTAGAGATAATACAACTTTAAATCTCGGCATGCATCTGCAACCATTATGGGTGCATTCTTCACACACCCTACACATGAATATTTTGATTATCGATATTTTAAGCATCGTACACTACCTCTTGAATTTGACGACGACATTATCAAATTTGTGGGATGAAATGCAAAAAAAAAAAAAAAAAAATATTTGGACTGCTATTTATAACCAAAATATGTGGCCAACAGTAACATCCAACGGTCATTTTTTAAAATATAGGCATTTTTAAAATATGACAGTTGGCTACAAGTAACTACCCGAAGTTATTGTAATCTTTCAAATACATCCCCGGTAGTATAATATTATTACATAGACACCCCATGTGGTATAATATTATTACATAGACACTCCCTGTGGGTATATTTAAAAGGGGTAAATTTGAAAAATCAAAATTTTTTTAGCTGACGTCATCAAATTCCGTCTGTTTTTAACGCCGTAAGGGGTTTCTTGTAATATGTCCAAACCTGAGGGGGTGTCACTGTAATTTTTGAAACAACGGAGGATTTCTTGTAATATGTCCAAACATAAGGGGTCTTAGTTTAAATCACCCTTTTTTTTTATTTTGTTTTGGCTGCTTGCCCGTTCAAAATATAAGCTGTTTGCACATTGCACCCTCGAAACCAAAATTTAGCATAATGCACCTTCAAAAAACATTAGTTATTGCAAATTACACCCTTTATATTTCTCTAGCCATTAAATTGCCAAAAAATTGAGAAAAGTTAGATATTTCAGAGGACAAGATTGTCTTTGTTGCTCATTTTCAGCCGTTCTTCAAATATATTTATGTAACATTGGCAATAAGAGACAAATTATCGTACTCATCCATCATAAATTTTCCTCTATTATTACATAGAAAGAAATATTTTTTTCTTCTTTTTTAACTCCTTGATTTATTGTTAGGGCCTTAGGGGTGGACATTGGGTTCAGGTTACCCAGATTGGACATGTCTCATTTTCTTAAAAACCCGAAGCAGACTGGTATTTTGCGTTGAATAGTGAAATTAAAAAAAATTAGTATTTTATTACGAAAATACGGGACGAGCTTGAGACTAAACTCTCCCCAGTCTTGAATAATGCCTATATCATTTCAATACTACTTATACAATATATTTATTTGTTAATAAGACTTATTAATTAAAAGATTGCTAGTTATTATTTAATTAAAGCAGCATCAAGTAAAAAAAACGCACTCATTCAATATAAAAGTCGGCCCTAATAGGTAAATTATAAGTTCTAACTCAGTTATAATATGTACGTTTATCGTTTATACACATTTCAATTACTTTTATGTCTAAGTTCATGTTCATCGTCTCTTCGAATATTCCACTTCCAATCTTCAGCCTTCCGGTACAGGTGTTACTATATGGCAGAATCTTGTTCATGTATTCATTTACCCCTTTAATTATAGAGCAAAAGACAAAAACACCCCCTATGCTTTGTCTAACTCCCAAAAAATCCCCTGTGTTATTTTAACTCCCAAAACCCCCCCTGTGATCTCAAATAAGTGCCAAATACACCCCCAAAAAAGAGAGTGTGTTTCAAACGCCAAAACTGCAAGTATTTGTTCACATTTTGCTTATGATATGACAATTTTACCCCTGACATTGAAAGACAAAAACACCCCATATGCTTTGTCTAACTCCCAAAAAAAACCCCATGTATCATTTAAAATCCCCAAAACCCCCCTGTGTTTGATTTTAAATACCACACTCGACCCAAGTAGTATATACTTAATTTTTCAAAAATAATAAATAAATTAAAAAAAAAAACAAACACATAGGGGTAATTTTGTCATTCCACCAAAATTCAAAAATAAAATTATAAGTATATACTACTTGAATCGAGTGTGGTATTTAAAATCAAACACAGGGGAATTTTTGGGAGTTAAAATAATACAGGGGGGTTTTTGGGAGTTAGACAAAGCATATGGGTGTTTTTGCCTTTTGCTCTTTGGTTATAGTTGATTGAATCTTGTTGCTAATATATATAGATTAATATTTAGATTGAATCTTCAGGAAAAGAATGTTGTTTATAGATTTCTTTGGAAAATGATGGTGGATACTAATGTACAAAAGTCCAATAATTTTCCAAATAAACCATGTCAAATTAGGATTAAAATTATGGGTACGGATTACTGTTTTGGGAAAAGACAACCATGCGGGACAAATTAATTGGGCCCATTACATAACAAAATTAATTGGCCCAATATTGCTTACAAACTTGGGCCTATTCCGCAAGGCACTGGCCTAACTGAACAGAGACGATTATTGGATAATATAAATTAAAGTCTCACAATGTGGTGTTTTTCTTTATAGAAAAAAATAAGTCAGTACAGCAGTACTATTTTGCAATGCTAATTGTCTTTTAAATTTAATTTTGTAACATGTCCAGCCTTATTGGTTCTTTAAGTTCAAACTCGATTTGATTGCTTATGAATAAGTATATTTGAGTATGTTTTCTCATTCAATATTTTATATTTACAGTTTAAAAATAATTTGACTAAAGCCAAAACTATTTTAAATTATATAGTAAATTTTATAAACACTTCACAATTTGAAAGGGTCAAACTTCAGTATCATGAAGTATTATATAGATTGATGATTTTGAAGGGTTTATAAATGTGTAATATATACTAACACTTATTCCCTTCAATGTTGATATTGTCAAAAGTTATAATTTTTTTTCCTAAATTACCCTTTCTCTTTATATATGGTAATGATTGTTAGTCTGAACCTCATATCAAATTTGTTCTTAAACACATATCCTGTAATTTTCTTTGTGAATTTTTTTTCTTCAGGAAGAAAAAAATTCTCATTATCATTTCACCCTTATTATGTAGTTCTATCCGTTATTATTTCACAAGTTCTTATATTTATACCGTCATGTTTCATACAATTATATTTTTACCTCAATTATTATTTAAACAATTGTTATCTTTTCTTATTAATCCCTCCGTCCCATTTATTTTGCTCAATTTGCTACAATACTTGGTCAAATTTTTTTATCTTTTAAGTGACTTATCATATTAAATTATTCACATTTGTGGTATATTAAATTTTAAATATTAATATATATATGGTGTCATATGATATTATCAACTTATTAGTGAAATATATTAATTAAATTATTTATTATAATTTTTATAAATTTAATCGAGTTGACCACTGTATCAAAGGAACAAAATAAATGAAACGGTGGGAGTATTAATTAAATTTCTAGTACTTCATTGAATTATTAATCGACACAGGATACAAATCGTCGTTCTAACTAATACATGTCAATCGAAATAAAAGCAGACTACGCCAGAGCCGTCCGATCTAGGGTTTTTTTCTCTCTCCAACCATGCCGAGGAACAGAGGTAATCGCAAGAGAGGAGAGATCGAAGCCGACCTGGTGACAAGAGATCCGTTGCGGAAGGAGTGCGGTGAGGAGTACGCTCAGGTGATAAGTAAGGTTTTAAATGGCAGATGTTGTGCGGTGTGCCTTGACGGCATCACACGCACGTGTCATGTCAGTGATGACCTACTCAACATAGTCGGGGTCGTTGAAGGTGATATTCTCCTCATCCGTCCCCACAACAGTAAGGTATATCTCATTATTTCTTATTATACTAGTATTATTTTTCTTTTATATTTTTTGTTTTGTGTTTGTAATTTGATTTCTATTCATTCATATGCACTTGAATTTGTATTACTGTTTATATTTATGTTCCAGTGATCTAATTTTTATGTAAAATGGAAAAAAATTGTGCTGTGTTTTGTGGTATGTTACATGCTTTCCTATTTCGGATTTTTCATTATGAACCTCTAGACTAGAGACATACTTCTAGAACTTGTATGCATGGAAGTAGAAATGGAACCGAGGTTTTTGGATTGCCGGAGTAGTAAATTAAACTATTAGATTGAGGGCAAAATTGAATTGGGAATTAGTCGGACATCATCGATTTAAGAGCAAACTGTAAGAAAAGGAGAGTCCTTTGTTGAAGGGCCATCTAAAACAATTAGGCCGTTTGATCTAGAAGGATACAACACAAATCCTTAATGGAATCAGGTCTTCAACATCAAAAGTTGGACTTATCCCCATATCTGGAGAAAGTTCAGACACATGCATTAGAGCCTACCCACTTTAGAATTTTAAAAGGTCCAATACTACGTGCTTGCAATTTCTTTAGGGAATCTTTCAGGTTTTACTTGTATCATAATCTCCTATTAAATTTTTTTTCATTGTACGATGAGCATCAACACTTCTCTTATACCTTTCATTGCTTTCATTAGTTTTACGATTAATCTCGGCATGCAAATCATGAATGTGTTGTGCATATATATGAATTGGCTGATCACTCGAATGGCCTATGTGAATCCGACATTGGTATGAGATCTATATATATAGGAGCCTTAGGTTTGTGACCATAAACTACATTAAATGAAATCATACCTATTGACTGTGTTATTATATGCAAACTTTTTAATAGGTACAGGACCTAATATGCTCTCCAATTTAGGAAGCTCTTAACAGATTACCCAGACTTCTATTAACCACTTCAGTTTTGTCCATCTGTTTGGTAATGGTAGGCTGTAGAGAACATGAACTTGGTGCCCATCATATGCCAAAGTGTCTTCCAAAAGTAGTTCATAAAGAGAACATCTCTATCAGACACAATTGTCTTCGGTATGCCATATCAAGTGAACTTTATTCCAGCCATAAAGAAATGGCTGAATTTGCAATCTTCTTCTTGATCCTCATTCTATGATAAACTTTGAATTTGTTAGAGTTGATCTCTTCATCGACTGATCAAACTGGATTAAATGTATGTGCATTGCTTGGGAGCTTTAACTTGGAATCTACAATCATCCATAAAAAAATCCATGTCCTTGAAGCATGCAATTTTTTTTCTTCTTTTCTGTACTAACTGCACCCATCTTTGGTGTTCTAATTTTTTCCCCATATTTTGGTGCTATCAGAAACGCCGTGCTGATGTAATTCTGAAATTCATGCCTGAGGAAGCAATGTTATTGAAGGCCCATGGTGTGCTGCCAGAGAACACATTGCTTAATGAGGGTATTCTAGGTGGAATGCAAAGTGAGGAAGTCGAATTTAAGGACGAGGACATTTACACAATGTAGAGAGTTTGTGAGAATGTCCTTTCTTTCTTTCGCAGTATAAAGTAGTGGGTTTTCTTATGTGTATAAAGCTATAAACAATCCATTGTCATTTGCTATCATTATATACTATCAAAACCAAAATAATTAAAAGGAAGCACCAGCACACGCATTATAAACATGAACATATATAGTTGAAGTGCTCCTTAGTGATGACCCACTTACATCCAAGTTCTTTTTTAATTAGTTGAAGTTGGTTCCAAAGAGAATATGAGGCTAAATTACACTTACAGTCTCTCGAGTATAAAATGTTTTACAATTATGTTAGTCCTAAGTGTTCAAAAGAGGTCTAGAGGGGGTGAATACAGGGGCAGATCCAGGAATTTTATCTAAGGGGATACAACAACAAAAAAATCTATTCAAACACTCAAAATTATATTTATTCACGAGAAAATCTATGACGAAATTAAAAAACAAGGTGAAGTTTGACATAAATGGGTTTATGATGGATCGAGTTTTTGGGTTTGACTGAAAATTGGGCCAATTATTTTATTTGGACTGGGATGATAAAAAATTTGAATTAAATTATCATATTTAAACTTGTATTTTGAAATCAACATAAATATTACAGCTATATTAAAAAAAAAAAAAATAAAGGTTGAGGGCCCTAGCCCCTATGTGCATGACTTAACTGACAACATAGTAAAGTACTTAGTTGGTGTTTGTAACAACTTATAAAAATAGCTTTTCAGTTTTTTTTTGTTGAGAAGCTGTTTTCTAGAATTTGTAACACCAGTTTTTGTTTTTGCTTAACTTAAAATAAATTAAAATAAGCTGATAAGCTATAAGCACCTCCATAGGTGCTTTTGTGGTAGAATGGCAATATTGTAAGAAGTTGTTTTGTAAATTTTGAGACAATTTTGTCCTCATATATTATTCAATATTCCAATTATATACTGTCCTAATTATCTCTCCCCGTTTCAGTCCTCTCTGCGCCTTCTAGGGTTCCATTCCTCTCTGTGATTTCCATGGAAAATTTGAAGGTAAAAAGTGAAATCTAAACCAATATTTACAAACCTAGCTGTTAATCTCTCCATTCATTCTATGCACCTTGAACTTGCCCTGAAGATCATAATGATGATTACACTCTTAAGTTTTTTTTCAAGCATTTCCTAAGGTTTTTTTTCTCACGTTAGTCCCTATTAAGAGTTATTTATTTCACTTTGGCCATTTTTCAAGCTGAACACGAAGGTTCCGATATTCAGTGACCTGCACGTGAGAGTATTTTTGTCTATTCATTGCGATAGTGTTACACTAAGTCCCCAATAAAACATATATTGCAGTTTACGTGACATCAATCGGATCCGCCATGCTCAACCTGAAAAAGACCAAAGTGACACAAATAACTCTTAGTAGGGACTAATGTGGGAAAAAAAAACTTAAGAGAGACGATTCTGTAAAAAGTTAATGATAAGGAGGACCATAAGTGGTGTTTACCCAATATATATATTACTTTATGTTAAAATCAAAGTAGAGTTTGTGTAGATTTTCTTTTATGAGATAAGAAATTTGTTGTTTGTTTGACTTTTAGGAGGATAGTTTGGGAAAATTGAGAGAAGATAAATTTATTTCAGGAAGTATAAATGTTGTTTGTCTCGCTTTTCTCAAACACGAAATTTTTTTAGGAGATGCCAAACAAACAAATCATTTATACTTGCAGTTTAAATATATTTTTTTTCTCAAAAAAAGGTTTAAAAATAATTGACTAAAGCCGAACCATTTTAAATTATAGTTATTTTCCCAATTCTAAGTCATTCCAAAATTTTGATACGTAAGTTCGATTTATCTTTTGAGACACCAAAACATTTTAATTTAATATAAATGGTATTCATTCACATAGTCACATGAAATACAATATTTGTTACCAAAAAATGTTTAATAGCAAAATAAATATTGTATTTTTCTGCTGAATTATTAACTAATAGTAATGGCAAAATTCTTGGACTTGCCGTGGGAGGGATGTTAAATGCAACTCAAATCATCAATCACTATCTAAAAAATCTTCATCTATTAAAAAAAAAATATTGAAACCAAATGTCAAAATAATCATAATGTTAAACAATTTGGTACTCTATAAACCAAATTAGGTTCTAATATCTAACGAAAAATATATTTATACTCCTTCGCGAACTAAATACCCTCGTCAAGTACATACATGTACTTTTACATAATGACAAAAAATACCCAAAATTTCTAAGTAGGGCAACGTACACGAGAATTTTGTGTAAAGACTATAATAACACATGATGAAATTTTATGAAATAGAAAATTTTAGAGGAAAGTTTGGTGAAAGTTTCCATAACACATATAAGGTTTCGTGCATGTTATTTACCATAAAGAAATCCCTATTTTAATTAAATTTCAAACGCAATGTAAAATATTTTCTTTTAATTTATGATGAAAGTGAATATTTATGGGTGCGTGAGGGCCGGGAATCTTATAACATAGAGGGATTTTGTGAAATAAACATGGGAAAAATGCATCAAACTCTTGGGAAACCTTGTATATCCCCTTTGTGTTATTTTTTTTCAAGGAATTCTTTTGTATTTTACCAAATGTTGCACACGACCTCCCTTTAACGGTTAAATAATTGACATCGTTAGTTTTTTTAGATTAAATACTATTTGACCTCCATATATAATATATTTACATATCTATTATATTAATTAGATTTTGTATATAATATCAATAAATTAAATAATTTTAATAAAAAATTTAAAAATTACAAAATAATTTATATATATAACACCTAAACTATTTCATATCAGTAAAAAAAACAAAATCATTCTCATCTTTTTTATAATTACGAGATTATATATATATTATACTTAATATTATTAAAATTAAAATAAAACTCAATAATTATTTACCAAAAAAAAAAAGTTTTTTTTTCTTCTTCTAATTTATGTTTATTTTTGAAATCTTTCAATTTAATTGATTAAAATTGAGTTTAGTCTCATTAACCGCAAGTGAGATACATTTTTCGTCACTTTAGACGAAAAAGGAATTTTGTTCAACTTTTTGTAAAACACTAGGGGATTCCTTGTAATTGTTTGTAAAACACAAGGGGGAGATTTTTTTCAACTTTTTATAAAACACAAGGGGATTTCTTGCAAGTGTTTGTAAAACACAAGGGTGTTCTATGCAAAAAAAAAGAATACAGGGGAGTTTTGCGCAGATTTTTTAAAACACGGGTGGGTTTGGTGCATTTTTCCCAATAAATATCATATTTCAGACGAAGGTTTCTCCGTATAAAATTTCATACATTTTGCATGCCCCATGGGATTTGAAATTGAATTCCACGATTTAGTAGCATTCCACTATGTTTAATCCCATGCCAATTAAGGACAAGTCACCATTTCAAATTATTCTCTCCCTTTTTCCAAATTAAAAGATTCTGGATATGTGGACAAGACACCATTTGTTTTTAGTCATCTTTTTTCTCCGAAATGAAATATATATTCATAGAAAAAACTTTTTGACTTAGAATTTTGGAGAGGAAGTTTAATTATTAGTGTTATGTAGCCGATTATTTTGAATTTTTTAACGGCCTGGACACTGTCACATGATTTCCAGCTTCACCAACCCACCGAAAAGTTGAGGTCCAAAGATCTAATTCTGTCCAAGTCCCTTTGCAAAGTAGAATAAAATTGCTAAGTCAACGTTGATGAAGGTGAAAAGTCCAATTCGATCTCATTCTTGAAAAAGTAAATTAGTGAATGTGTAAAAGAAAGAATTAATCGAATTTCCAACCGATTTAATTCGGTTGTAAAAATTAAGTTGGAATTTTAAGTTTTCTAGTAGTGTATAGTTAAACTAGCCTAAAACTCGTGCTATGCACGATTCAAATACACAAAAAAAAAATTATCTTTAAATAAAAAGCACTAAAAGACATACAATATTAAACTAAAAGTCGTGTTGTATAAATCAAAATTAATAATTAATGATTGTCATTCAAAAAATCAAATATTTTAAAGCATTAGTAGGTGATTTGTTTGAGAATTAAAAATTAACACCTTGTTTGTTATGGCTTTTATGAACTGTTTTGACACTTTTAATGATTCAAACAATTAAATATTTTTTTGTTTCTAGAGATTATATATCCTCTCAAGATTTGTGTCACATTCGCCTAAAACACAAACAAAAGAATCAATAAACTTCTTTTTTTCTTTTTGTTTAAATATTGCTTATGGAATTTGTTTATGGAAAATCTTTTTATTTGGGAGTAAGTTGAAATTAATTCTCAAGCTCACAAAAAGCTACATATATTTATATAGAGGTGTAATACTACTACTCATATTCTCATAGTTGGTACAAAAAATGAAATAGACGGAAATGTAAAGTTAAGGATAATAAAAAAGAAAAATGATGATTAAGATCTAACATTCTAAAATAGGATATTAGTATATTACGAAAATTAAGATCATAAAAAATAAGAAAATACAAAAAAAAAATTGAAGCTACATGATTTAAAGATATTAATCAACTTTTAGAGTTCACATATATTCTATATTTGTGTAAAATGAAAAAGGAAATTCGAAATTTAATTAACTATAGTTTTGTACAATAAATACTAAAATAATGAATAAATTCAATGTGTGATAATTCAGTGAACAAATATAAAAAATTTAAATATGTTTTACCTTTCATCATAGTTCTAAAAATATGATGTTCAAGCACAATCACTAATTAATACATATAATTTATGAAGGAAATATGAAGATAAATACTATGGCAAAATAGTTTTTATCTAACTATTACGAAATACTAAGATGTAAGATGCAAATAATCTACACATATGAAGCATTTGACCAACAATATAATTTATTATTTTTCTAAATAGTTAAGTTGTAAATACATGACAAAAAGCATTTTGAGTGTAAATTATAAGTTTTGTATTAGAGTAAAAGAGATAGCATAAGATAACACAAAAAGTATTGTATAAATTAACCAAGATCTAGACCGAGAAAGTGGCCATGCATAATGAAAATTAATTTTTACAAACAAACTTATTTATGCTTGCTATGGATGAATGAACATAAACAATTTGTTTGGTTTAAATTATAACTAAAATAACAAAAGTACATAATTATATAATTTCTTCAATATGACATATGACAAAATACATAAAAATTAAAAATTCAACTGTAATGATTTAAAGTTTAAAACAAATTAGTCAGCTCGATTTATTTATCACACAAAACCAAAAGATGAAAACTAAAAAACGCAATGAAATAATAAAAACAATTAAAAAAACCCAAAACATAGAAATCTTGTATGAAAATTAATAAATAATAAATATATATGAAATTTAATTGAATAAACATATAGTAGAAAAAAATACAAAAGATAATAAAATATGCGTGTTTTTATCACATAAGATCATAAAATTGTACAAAAGAAAAAAATGAAATTATTTCTATAAAATAAAAATACAAACACACACTAAATTAAAATATAAAAACCTTGTACAACATGATATATTGTTATCATAAAAAATGAGAAAAAAAAAAGATAGAAAAATCGAAAGCTTATCACAGATCATAAACCTAAACAAAAGAAAAAAAACGTAATTATTTCTACAACAAAAACAATAAAATAAAAATAAATACGAAATTAAAATATAAAACCTTGTATAATCATATAAATATAAAAAGAAGAAGAGAAAAATCGAAAGCTTCAAAGCTTTCAAGTCATAGTATGAAGAAAAAATTAAAACAATGACTTTCATGGAAGAATCAAAGAGAATATCCTTTCCAGTATTCAAAAGATGAATATAAAAGAAACATGGACAATGCTAATAACAGTTCACCTTGTGAAAAACTGTCGGTAGTTTTGGTTAAAAAGACACTAAAAACATTTTTTATTAATATAATTATGACCGGATGTACAAGTGATAATTAGCAGGTTGTTTTTTGTTGAATTGACCCGAAATTACAGTTTAGCCCTTTTTGAATTTGCAAATAAAATAAAATGTCATCTTCCCCAATCCACCATTCTTCTTCCCTAAAAATTCATCTCTCTACAAATGGCACCAAAAGCAGATAAGAAACCAACCAAGAAGGTACCCGCCGCCGAAAAAAGCCATGAGGCGGAGAAATCTAAGTCGGAGAAGAAGCCGAAGGCCAGAAAAAAAGTTGCCGAAGTCGACACCACCATTGGAGACAAGAAGAAGAAGAAGAAGAAGAAGAAGAAGAAAAGGAGGAACAAAAAGAAAAATTAAACCACCTCTGCAAATTTAAATACTTGAAAGCATTAGTGATTTTGTCTCTTTTGGGTTTGTACCAAAGAATTAATAAAATAGATGCTCATCATCTTTCCCCCCCTCTAATCTCGTCCACGTAATAGATTTCAAGATTAGGCATACAGGAGCAGATGCATGAATTTCTTGATATTAATAGAGTTTCTTGTTCTAATTTTCTGAAATGGGTTATAAAAAAAAATCTTAGATCCGAAAATTTCATTAATCCTCTAAATCTGAAATCAATTTTTGAATGAATCGTATTTTTTGTATGTGTAAGACTGGTGACAGGTGAGGTGGGAGGAAAGATGTGGCGTTGGGTGGGGAGGGGGTGGGTGGTGGGATGGGAGGTTGGGTGAGGTGAGGAAGAAGAAGGGTTTTTTTGCAAATAAGGTAAAATAAATGTTTAGGAAATTTCACATTGGTCCAAATTTTAATATATATATTTTTATTTTATTTTTACTTTCAAATTTCAATATATTCATTTTATTAGTTTTAACTTAAATATAAATTTTATCTAATTCGATAATATATGGGAACTAGTCCAAAGTTTAATATATATATTTTTATTTTATTTTTACTTTCAAATTTCAATATATTCATTTTTACTTAAATATAAATTTTATCTAATTCGATAATATATGGGAACTTAAGATTGATTTATAATTTTATAAATTCACATTTTAATTATTTTAATTTATGTGATTAAAATACTGAAGTCAACTTTGGGTATTTTATAACTAGATTAATTGTAATTCAAATCGACAAACAGTTTTTTAAAATTTAATCTAACAAAATATTTATATATCAACAAAGAAAAAGTTATGTAAACAAATTTTATTTTCATTCAATTTAAGTAATAAAAGTAAAATTTAGATAATAATTAATTGAAACACTATAGAAATTTACTTCATTATGATTTAAAAAATATTAAAATTTTTATGTTTTGTACTTTTATACACATTGTATGTTTAGTAACAATATATTCATTATTGTGGATTTTTTTTCTAGTTTAATAACAATGTTTGTTAGGTAGTTATTTGTTTTTAATTAAATAAAATTTAAATTAACAATATTAATGTAATGATGTAATTATCATTTATCAAAAAATAATATATTCACTATCTCAATATTATAATTTCATAAACACATAAAATATGAATTTATAAAATTATAAATTACTCTCAAGTTCTCAACAATTTATTAAATTGAACCCAATTTATATATTTAAGATAAATCTAAATAAAACTTGGACCAATGTATAATTTAAAAAAAAAATATGTTTTAACTTATTTGCTAAATGACCCTATGATTTAATTGCAAAATGACCCTCTTCTTCATCCCCTCACTCAACTACAACCACCCTCCCCCACCCCACCCGCCGCCGGTTACGACCTTGTGGGAAGACCGTGACATGAAAATTATTCACAAAAAATCCAAATCAAATCATCAGTGAATTGATTTAAAAACATCGTGGAAATTAAAGTAACTAAATCCAATAAGAACTAAACAAATTAAAGAAACAAGTGAATTGATTTGACTCAGACGAAGAAAGGTGAAAAGGCAAAGTGTTTTTATATGGCAGTAAAACGCAAAATGTTTCTCTACTTGCACTTTGGTCTTGCGGAGAGAGTGTTGTTTCTCGGATATTTCCAGCTGCAAAGCTGACTTAGAGAAGAAGGGGCAATGATTTAGAGAAGAAATTGGGATCTGTGGTTGAGAAATTTTGGGGAGAAAACAAATGGGGTACATGAAAATGAAGAAGGGCAAAAGGGGAAATTCGGACCTTATTTCACAACCTACATAGCAGGTAGAAGGTAAAAGTCAGTCCACATGTCATTTAATGAGTGGAGAACTATTGACAGTTTAGCCAATGTTGAACTGTTATTAGCCAACCCGAAGAAACATACTTATATTCTAGCTCAATAACTCTTGCATCTCTATAACTGTAGCTTATTTAGTGGAGAAATTTTAGAAATTAATAAAGTTTTCTATTATTTTTTTGGTGAAATTATATATGGGAGTATGTAATTACATGATTATTACTAATTGACATGATTTATGCAAATTATTGATATTCTTACCCTAAATGATAACATTTACAATTAATATAAATTCCATATAATAATTTCAACCAATCAAAAGTTTTTCACAAAATAAAATAATTCAAAACTCTAGAAAAATTGAATTTTAGTCAAAACACTCAATAGGATCGAGTCAACACCATCCTTCAAATATATATATGTATTAGATTAGATTAGATATGTGACTAATTATTATGACAGCATTAAAATTAAAATATACCCACGAGGGTACAAATCACTATGTTGGTTTATGCCACCTTTAACATTGTTGCAGACTTGACTTTTTGTTTTTTTTAATAATTGGTGTAGACTTGATTTGGTACATTAATAATTGATATTCTCATGCATGATTTAATCACCGACGGTAAAATGTCAATATTATGTTGATTTTTTTTTTGCTGCATGGATATTGCTGAGAATTTAATATTTGCACTTTCTGCTATATATGCATCATGAATTTCAACTCTTTTTCCAAGTCTATAACTTTGCATAGTTACTGTATTTGGTTACACCTATGGTAGGGCTAAATATCTGTATACAGTTTTATTAATTCTACTATTAATATGAATTCTATTAGGTGAATTACTGCCCCGTATATATATATAAAATTTATATATGCACATCATATGTCGTCCAATATTCAACACGTAGTTAATTAATTAATTGTACAATAAATTACATTATATTTCCTTCGTTTTAAAATATATAAATTTCTTAATTTTTTTTTATAATTTGAACTAAATAATTTAAACAGTACTGTTATACATCGAGGATAGACATGTAATATATTCTTAATTAAATGTTACTCACTAAATATGAACTGACTGAATCAATTGATATTGCTATATAATCTTGAGATATGACAACAATCAATTGAAGTTTTTCTGCAACAATTTCTTCAGCATTTTTCTTTTTTTTAGGAAACCATATCTTTCATTTAACTAAGCTTGGAAGCCAACATATTAAGAATCGATGCAGGGATAACATCATAAACGTAAGAATTACAAAGGGCAAGCTAATTTATGGTTTACTCTATTTCCATCCCTCCCAATGTGTTGGACACTAAGGGCATGTTTATTTGGTGTTTGGAAAAGTAGTTTGGGAGAGTAGTGGATATTTGTGAAATAATCTCGATTTGCGTAATGTTGTTTGTTTGGATTTTGATAAAGTGGTTTGATAAATAAAGTAGGTGTAAGTTTTTTTTGGAAGAGTGAGGTTGTAGGTGTAAGATGTATACGACTTTATATCAAATCATATTTGTTATGTGAGATAAATGATGTAAGAGATATTTTACTTTATGTCGAATCAGAGTAGAGTCTGTATATGTTTTGTTTAGAGATAAGAAAATTGTTGTTTGTTTGGCTTTTGAGAGAGTAGTTAGAGAAAATTGAGAGATGAAAAATTTATTTGAGAAAATAGAAAATATGTTTGTTTGACATTTCCCAAACACAAAAAAAAATTGGAAAACACCAGACAAATATGCCCTAAAATTCTCCAAAGTCGTTGCCTTGAACTTGATAAAAACAATTAACGTATATATTTTACTCAACTATATAAAGATGCTTTTAGTAGTTAGTATGATATTATTATTTTCCAATTTGTTTGTCACTTGTACATTATAAAATTTAAATGTCAATTTCTATATTAAAATATTATAAACTACATTTTCAACCTTAAAAAGAAGTGGATAATACTAAAAAATTCGGAAAATTGCAGTTGTGGTACCAAACTTTATATCGATTCTCACTTGTGGTGCTATAAAAATTTAGATCGATGTATTTGGTACCATAATTTAACACATTCACTCACATTTGGTACCGCCATTAAAAATCACCATTAAGTGGTGATGTGGCAGTTAAGTCTAATTGCAAAATTGATGACATTACTTATGTTGACTGATAATTCTACCCAATAACATTTCAGACTAGCAAAAAAACCCCACATCTTCAAATTTATTGACAACTTTAATCAATATTATTGCCAAATTTTCAAATTAACTCTAATAAAACTAGGTGTTGATCAATTTGAAGGTTTTACTTATTATATTTACATAACTAATTTGATTTTCAATATTAATAAGTTAAATAATACTTTAATATAAATCTTAAAAATATTTTAGAAAATATATTCTTTTCAAATCTATAATTTATATAATAATATTAATATATCTAGTATTTATTAAAATAATAAATTATATAATATTAATACATAATTATTATTGAAAAAAACTAAAACATACCCACCCAACTCCCATCCCATAACCACCAAACCTCCCCCACCCCCCACAACCAAACCAAATCCCATTGGATACTACTACCTTCTCCCAAATCCCACCATCGAAGTACGGAAAACTCTTTCAACATTTTTCTTCTTCTTCTTCTTCCCGCAACCACCTGCCCCTTACATCCTCTCTTCTTCTATCTCTACTCCGAGCGTTCCGAAAACTCACTCTAGATCTCTGTTTTTTCTTTTTTTTTTTAAATTCTCTATTTTTTAATATTATATAATTTATTATTTTAATAAATATTAAATAAATTAATACTATTATGTAAATAATATGTTTTTTTAAATATTTTTAAGATGTATATTAAAGTATTATTTAACTTATTAATATTGAAAATCAAATTAGTTGTGTAAATATAATAAGTAATACATTTAAATTGGTCAAAACGTGGTCTTGGTTATGAAAATCAAAGCAGAGATCTGATTTTGATTTTTTTTAATTCTCTATTTTTTAATTATTTAGAATATTATATAATATATTATTTTAATAAATATTAAATAGATTAATACTATTATGTAAATCATATATTTGAAAAGAATATATTTTTTTAAATATTTTTAAGATTTATATTAAAGTATTATTTAACTTATTAATATTGAAAATCAAATTAGTTATGTAAATATAATAAGTAAAACCTTCAAATTGATCAACACGTAGTCTTATTCGAGTTAATTTGAAAATTTGACAACAGTGTTGAGTAAAATCGTCAGTAAATTTAAAGATGTGGGGTTATTTTGCTAGTCTGCAATATTATGGGGTAGAATTGTCAATCAACATAAGTAATGACATCAATTTTACAATAAGACTTAACTGTCACGTAACCCCTTAAAGATGATTTTTAACTGTGGTACTAAATATGAGTGAATTTATTAAATTATGGTACCAAATATATCGGCCTGAATTTTTATGGTACCAGTCGATATAAAATTTCCAATGAGTTGACAAATGTCTACAATTAAACAATTAAAAAATGAGACATGAACCTATTTAAATTGTTTCACGCTTTAGTTTAGGTCTTTTTCTTAAATTTGAAGATGTAATGTCACTTTTCTAAGAAAAAAAAAAGATGTATTGTCACTAACTTTGAGAGAAAGCATAAATGCATAAATAATACCTCACCTAAATGTTTGAAAAAAATCATACAAAAATCACAATTTATTTGCTTTTGTTGGTGCATTTGTCAAATTCAATTACTGAAAAAACATTTATTTATTTTGTTGTAAGTGATGGTAGGTCGGGGCTAGGCTCAACTATTAAGGATATACTAGTAGCTTTGATTGATCAAAGGCTAGTGATATTGCTAAAGCAATAATTATTGTTGTGCAAATTTATTAAAATTCCTAAAATGCCCCTTAAATTCAAGGATTTAAAAGAAGTTTCTCAAATTCTATTTTAAGTTTTCTCTTGAAAGAAACAAATCATATCATCTCTACTTGATTTTCGATGATCCGTAAACCAATATCTTCTGCATTCTAAAAATTAACAATTTGGCATTAGATATATGCTAGCCTAGAAGTCATTGTAGTGTATTCATACAAGTTGCGAGTCTCTCATAAATATATATATATATATATATATATTATATTGATTTGATTTTTTGAACTCTAATGTGGAATTATTGACAATTTGCAGCCTCAAACTACAATTCTTTAGCAATATAGTCGGCTTTCCACCGTAATATGGTGCACTTTATTCATATTCCAAGAATTTATCATATTCAATCAATAGCAAGAAAAAATATATTTTCAATTATATAAAAAGAGTAAATTAGATTCGCACCCCTCCTTGAGGTCTGTCATAATTACAAAAGATCTTCTATTGTTATAGACATTTCAAGTAACACCCTTTGTTATTTAGATTGTTTATTGCATCTATTTCAACATCGTCATCCCATAACTTTTGATGTCGAGGAGGTGTTTTTGAAAATAATTTAAATCATAAGATATGTTTTTGGAGGTTTTGGTAACTAGGAGAGACCCAGGAGTGCGGATGTAATTACATTTTGGTTTTTTATTTAAATTGATAATTTTAAAATTCATCAACAAAATATTTGGTAATTTGAAGGAGTTTTTTTATTCAACAAATCTATCTAGCGTCCTTCTTTTTTGTTAATAATCAAACTTGTTAGTCGTTGTTTAACATAAGAGATAAAATTCAATTTATTAAAAATCTATAAAACTCATATTTGATGTGACATGACATCAAAATCAAACTCGTTAGTCGTTGTTTAACATCACATAAAACAAAATTGGAAAATGTAATTTTTCATGTACGTATTATTTAGCTACACAACGAAAAACAGAGATATATTATATGTACATGTACGTATCTGTATGAGAAAGTGTTCAGTAAATGGTGGGAACACAAGAACAGAAACCCAAGCCAAGACTCATACCTACAGCTACAGGAGCAGCTGCTATTCATTTAATTTACTGCACAGTCCAAATTCAACTTTGTGATTTCATAATACTCCATTAATCAATCAAACCCAAAACAAATTAACAACATAAACTTTAAACATTCAATTTCCATTCCATTCCATGCATTTTTCTCTCTCAAACTTACCATGTATCATCACAATTCTAATCATCATCACTCTCCTACCTCTTTCTCGATCCGACCCGAGAATTTCCGAAGCCGGGTTATTATGCGGCCCCCGTCCAAACTCGACCTTCAACATACCTCTCTTCGTTAGAGAAATGGATATTCTCTCACAACTCGTCACGCGCGACGATTGGGGACACCACGCTTTAAATTCGTCAAATAATACTTCAGTATACACACTAGCTCAATGCCACGGCGATTTGTCCCACAATGATTGCCTCCAGTGCTACGCAGTGAGCCGCACGCGCCTTCCCCGTTGCATACCTTCCTTTTCCGGACGTATTTTCCTAGACGGTTGTTTTCTTCGTTACGATAACTACGATTTCTTTGACGAGAGTGTTGATTCTGTTTTGGATAAAGTGAATTGTAATAGTTCGGCTGGCGGTGGGGGCGGGGTGGGGGTGGGGTGGGAGAGGAATGTGGGGGAGATGATTGATGAATTGACGGCAAGTGCGGTGGTTAACGGAGGTTATGCTGTGAGGAGGAGTAAGGGCGCGTTTGGATTGGCGGAATGTTGGAATACTGTGAGTAGGGAAGGGTGTAGGGCGTGCTTGGATAAAGCGAGTAGAGAGGTGAGGGGTTGTTTGCCGAGAAGGGAAGGGAGAGCTCTGAATGCTGGGTGTTATTTGAGGTATTCTAATGAGAAATTTTATTCTAATCAGACTCAACAAACAGATCATAGCTCTGGTGAGTTGAACTCGGATTGATTTTTCACTTCTATTTAATTTATCCAATTTTGTTATTGGTTGCTGATCGATTTAAATGGTTTTGCATTTTATTTTTAATACTAATTTTGATAATCTGATTTTTTAGGGGTTATTAGGAAAGGAGGATTACTAGCAATTGTTTTGTCTGTGGTGGCTTTCTTTATGCTCTCTGTAATTGCTTGTTATGCAGTTCATGGTAGATGGAGACGACGAAAACAAGGTATTTTTTAAATCCACAAGCAGCCTAAAGCACATCAAATTACAGCTAAATTTTCATTTTGTCCCCTTCAATTATCTTTGGTTCTCACTTTTCCCACTCAACTATGAATTGCATCAATTTGCCCCCTCCAACTATCATTCACTATGTGTCAATTTCACCAAATCCTTACTTTTAACATTATTTCCGTCAGAACAACCGTTAGCAAAACGCTTCAAATTTTCCCTATTGCCCTCATATTTTAAGAAGAGGACAAAGTGCGTGTAATAAATATGAGGGTACTAGGGGAAATTTGAGGCATGTTTTTTTCAAAGAAATATGTTGAAACTAATGGTATGGTGCAACTAAAAATAAAATGAAAAGGATGGATGGAGAGGATGCATAGTTGAGGTGACAAAGTGGACATTGAACATAGTTGAATGGGGCAAAGTGGAATTTATCCTAAATTATAGTACTCGTTTGATTTGTTCTTTCTAAATTTCGACTCTTTTGCAGAACGTAATAATCTTGGCGAGATTTCGATTTCATACAACAAATCCAATTTGAATTTCAAATATGAAACTTTAGAGAAGGCAACTAACTATTTTGACCCTTCAAGAAAAGTAGGCCAAGGAGGAGCTGGCTCTGTGTATAAAGGAACATTACCAAATGGGAAAGTTGTAGCTGTAAAAAGGTTGTTTTTTAGTACAAGACAATGGGTAGATGAGTTCTTTAATGAAGTAAATTTGATCAGTGGAATTGAGCATAAGAATCTTGTGAAGCTTTTGGGATGTAGCATTGAAGGCCCTGAAAGTTTGCTTGTTTATGAATTTGTACCTAACAAGAGCCTTGAACAATACCTTTTTGGTGAGTTTTTCTCCCTCAAAATAGATTTGATTTTCTATTCTATTTTATGGTAGTATCATTTTCTCAAAATCTTTGATAATGTTAATGTTAGAATATATTGTGAAGATACTCTGATATTATTATTCGTATATTGTTCCGCACTTCATAATTTGCACTTACAATCCAACTTCTAAATTTCTTTTGCACTTCTGTCCTATCGCTCCCTTCCCACTCAAATTGAGACCAAAAGTGCTAAATGCAAAAGTCAGACATTCATAAGGGACTGAAACCTCGACATTTCTGGTCCAACACATTAAAATATTATGCTCATATTCATTCAATTTTGGACCAAATGTGCAAAATTAAGTCAATCCTATGAAACAGGAACCTTGACATTTTCAGTCTCACGCTTTGAAAAATTGCACTTTTGGATCAAAATTTTAAAATGTTACGCACTTTGTTTTTTTTTCCTATCACCCCTTTTCATTCAATTTGGGAGTAAAAGTGCCAAACTGTGGAAGTTCTACTGGACCAACAGTAGTAGACTATTTTATTGGACCAAAAGTGCAAAAAATGGATGGAAAAGGGGCGATGAGGGCCAAAGTGCAAAACATTCTAAAAAGTAAAAATTCAAGACCAGAAGTGTAATTCTGTGAAACATGAGATCAAAAGTTTGAGAATCCAATTCTGTAAGACTGAAATACAGTTTAACCTTCCTACGTACCATTCTCATCATTACCTTCTTCTTTCCTTTCTTCTCTTGGTTCACCTAACGGTTTCATTACATGATAGTCTTGTTTCGAATGTAGATAAGAACAGGGTTAAGATTTTAAATTGGAAGGAAAGGTACAATATTATCGTTGGAACAGCTGAAGGGATTGCTTTCTTACATGGAGGCTCTGAGTTGAGGATAATTCACAGAGACATCAAGAGTAGTAATGTTCTTCTTGATCAAAATCTTGATGCCAAAATAGCTGATTTTGGTCTTGCTCGATGTTTTGCTGCTGACAAATCTCATCTCAGCACAGGAATTGCAGGCACATTGTAAGATAATCTCTTTCAGTCTTTCCCCTACATGCTCGTTTCAACTCTAATACTCCATGAGTAAGTTCATTAAGTCGAAAACAATGTGAACTATCTAGTTGTTAGAATATATTTTCAACTGATAACGTCAGTATTATTCACATGTTGGACTTGGTAAAATTGCATTTTTAGTCTTATAGGACTGTATCGTTGACCCTTTTGGTCCCATAGAATGACCCTGGTATGGCAGGTTTGGTCCCATAGAACTGTCTCAATTTGCGATTTTGATTCCAAATTGGATGGTAAGGAGGTGATATGACCAAAGCGCGGGACTTACAGTGTTGAAAATCCAGTCCCGTGGGACTAAAAGTACAATTTTGCCCATTATACTTAAGATTATGAGAAGATACAATATGATCAGATTACGGAAATCCAGTTAATTATGCCTATACTATGTAAAAGCCCTATTGTACTTTTTTGCGTATCATTTACTACACTATTCAATAAACGAAATGATCATTCTCCTGTCTTCATCTGCAGAGGATACATGGCTCCGGAGTATATAGTTAAAGGGCAGCTCACTGAAAAGGCTGATGTCTATAGTTTCGGTGTGCTTGTTCTTGAAATTGTCTGTGGAAGAAAGAACAATGCCTTTGTGGAGAGTTCTGGCTCTCTTCTGCAATCAGTATATTCCCAATACTTTCATGGCTAAGTACATTTATCTCCAATATAAATCACAATCTTTTTTCCTTTATTAATTATTGCTATTTTTGTACTTTTGGCTTCAGGTTTGGAAGCATTACAAGACAAATAGATTGACAGAATCAATCGATCCTTGTTTAAATGGCGATTTTCTAGCAATGGAGGCATCAAGAGTGCTAAAAATCGGGCTTTTGTGTACACAAGCATTTGCTACTCAAAGACCATCAATGGAGGAAGTTGTTCGATTGCTTACTGATGAAAATCGTGAAATTTCTGAACCAAATCAACCCCCATTTTTAAACACTAGCGCGATTTCTTCAAGCACAACTAGATCATCATACAGCATAAATAGTTCTACTTCAAAATCGGCTACAAAACTAGAAGAATCTTACCCTTCTACCGAGTCTTTTAGTTCTGATGGACAAGTCAGAAGTGAAGAGATCAGACAAGTATAGAAATTGGACCTTTTCTCTTTTGTGTCCATTTTCTTAGCACTTAATCACATGAAATTTAATTAGCAGTTATACTTTGTACCTAATAAATTTCTTAGCAGTTAACCACATGAAATTCAATTAGCAGTTGCACTTTGTCCTTTGATCGACATCTAAGTAGATTTAAAGGGCCTATATATCATTTAAGACACTAGTGCAAAAATTTACTACTGTATTGTGAAAAAATTATATATTTAGGAAATGACTAGAATTGAACATGAAGGTATGTATTGTTCAATTTTGACGGTATTGTAATTATTAAATTGTGTTTGCAAATTCATAATTTGTAATATTTTGATGAAAAACACGCATTAAATAACAATACTATTTTTGCCGCTTTAAAGCATATATAATTTTGACCAAGGAGCAAAATGACGTGTTTCATTATACTTGAGGACAACGAGGAGGTTTTAATTGCAAATTACTACACTTTAAAGGGTTAAGTGTAAAACGTGGAAAAAAATTGGGGTCGTCACACATGGACTGTCCTAAACTTATTAGAACTTAGAACTGTACAAGCAAACATCATTTTCTTGTAGAGTGAAGTTGATAAAACTTGCTTGTCAAATTTTAATGCTTTCAAGTAGGTAATGTGGGCGGCTGTCCGGATCCCATTTGATTTATGTAAATGTCTTTTATCTTTAAAATTTAAATGGAGTTTTGTTGCTGCAGTTAAATGTCACCAGCTCATCCATTAACAAAAAAAATTCAACTAATTTATGACATGATGTGATAAGGAAATGTCGTTGAGGGCCATGTTTAGAAGAGTTGAATAGAAGCTCTAAAAAGCAAACAATAACAAATAACATCAACCCGAAACTTTTCTATGTTATTTTTGGGTTGATCATAGGTGCTTATATGGTTAATAAAAAATAATAATAATTACTACCCACCACAAATATTAGATTAGACATGAGTATAATATATCAACCGTGTGTACCCACCCAAACATTATGATTATAATGTAACGCTAAAATATGATACCAAACCCGAAGACACCAAAATTGGACATGAAATATCAGAACGCCCATATCTTGAGCAAACCTTACCAGTTTTTAAGATATGGCCACAGTTTAACCCGTTCAAGTCTGACCTAACCCAATCGATTACCAACCCTTATTTTTCAGCCAAGGGATGTTCATAATGATGATGCATGCGCGATCCTAATTCTTCATGAGTCGGTAGAGAAACAATACAAATGAAGGCGGGCTTAAATGGCTAGTCGCTATCCACCATAAACATTTTAGGCTTGACATGGCAATGAGTGGCAAGTGCGAACATAATAACGAGACACTAAAATATGGCACGTAACTGCCCATGAAAAACTCCACCAAGCCTATTATAAAGTATAAACCCAATAAATTGTGACATATATAATTAAACCAACAAACAGAGTTAAATAAATGATTGAAACTCCAGTATATATGTCAAGCACCCAACAATTATGAAGGCAGACACTTGGGACCATGAATTATTGTCCCACATTCAACAGATCATACAGATTATGAAGGTCGGCACAAGGGACCACATATGTTGTGCCCACTTATTGCCAAATTCTTCCTGAAATTATATTTTGTGCCTGGGGTTTATACATCAGTTTTCCAGGTGTAAATACTGATAAAGACACATCAGCAAATGAAGCCAAGTAAAAAAGTACCTCAGTTAAAAACGAGAGAAACTGAAGCATAACTGCACAAATCATACGAATTTCAATACTATTAAACTCGAGAAACAAATTCAAACATCCAAATCGAAAGTGCATACGAGGAAGGGTTGAGCTCAATAACTTTGAAACATAAGGATATGCATAAGTATTACTCTATAACATAAGCTATAATGGAGGTACATAGACTATTCTTCTTCTCTGACGACACTGATTTCACCTTTGTCAAGTAGATCGTAAAATTCCTTGGTTCTTCTTTGGTTATTCCAATGGTGCATTTTCCAAAAGCCTCCAGCCACTAGGCCAAGACCAATGCCAATGATAATCTCCTTTATGATACTCGGTCCCTTGTAAACTACGTGACCCATTCTCTCCTGCAAAACCAAAGAAAAAGATGATAATTGGAATTACAAGCTTAGGCTACGATAATAACTAAGCTATTTACAAATGAGTCATGATGTTGGGCTGATGTTAGCTAAGAAATTCAACAAGTTAACTAAGCTCAATCCATAAGATGATTTTGAGCTTCAAAGCACGTGATAAAACATAATTCTTGTTTGGGTTCTGAAATTTTCCAAGATCAAGTTGAACAATAAGGTAAGGTATTCTCACTATTTTGCAATTACTTTTTTTGTATTATTTATTAATTTCCGGCCTGACATATTACAGGGCCCTAGGCGATAGTTAAAATCGGGGCCCTCTTTCACAAATTAGCTGATACTTTTTAGTTTCAATTGTAATATATTTTTATGACATATCATTCTTAATTCTTAAACTTTCTCTTAACAAAAGCAATATACATATATATATATATATATATGTGTTGAAAATCCAAGTATCGTGAATATAGTTATATAACAAATGCAAGTTAACAAATATAATTTTTTACTTGTCAGAATCAGTAAATAGATTGAATATGAAAGTATAATATTTCTGCTCACACTACTATCTTAGGTAGGGCTCTGCAAATGGTAAAACCGAACCGAACCGTACCAAATTTCATTATACCTGCTGGTTCGGTATTTTGAAATCTCATACCGTTTGCCAAACAGAAAATTTCGGTTTGGTTCAGTAAATTACAGATTCAGTACGGTTCGATTTGATTCTGTACAAAATAACCGAAAAATTATTGAATGAAAAATAATTTGTCGCTTCCTACCACTCTAACCACTCTAACCACTAACCATCCAATGAAGTTGAATAGAAATTATAAAGAATACATCAGAGACCCCCTAGCCTAAGTCCCCTCTCCAAAAATTACTTTAGCATCATTCAAGTTTTGGGTTTTAAATGCAATTAGAACCCAATTTATTAAGAGATAATCAGAAAAAGAATAAAACTGGGCATTTAGAATTTGGACTGTACCTCTGTAAATTACAAACCTGGGCCGAGAGAGAGATGGTGTAGGCGCGATGGGGGTAGGTGGTGCGGCGGCGAGGTGGGATTTTGAATTGAAGAAGGAGGTTTTGCTCTAGGGCAGTCCGTAGAAGAAGTGAGAAGAGTGAAGTGAAGCTTGGATTGGAAATCTGGAACGCTGTCTTTACCCTTTACGAATTGGGATTAAAAAAAAAAATGGGTATACCGGTCCGGTTCGGTAAGGAAAGGTAAATCTACCGAAAATCGAAATTTATAATGGTTCGGTAATGAAGTTCATTCCGTATACTGAACCGAGATTTCAGTTCGGTTTACTGTTTATCGGATCGTACACAACACTAATATTAGGGGATTGTTATCGTTGCATTCAATATAATTGAACCGTACCAATTTTTGGTATCTATCTGACGCGGTAGTTTCAAAATTTGTACAGTACATCAAACCGAACTATTTGGTTCGATTATCAGACGGTTCAGTCCATGAGTATTCTTTGCAATAAATTAATATTAAAAATTATAACTTGACTCAAACTCGATGAATCTAAGTTACATCAAATTCTAAATTTTATTTATTAATGCAAAACAACAATATTATAATATATTTTTTTTCAAAATACTAAGACACAATAAAACAAAAACAGTTGTATTATCAATTAGCATATTCTCCCTCTATTTTTTTATTCGCTTTGGAGGATTGAACACGGATTGAAAATTATAATAAATAGCCCCTTTTTTAAGTAAAAGTCCCAAAACACCCTTTTAATCAAATAATCATATCATTAATAAGAAGGGTAAAATTTGTATAAAAAATCAATTCTACATTGAAATTCTAAAACGATAAATTAAAAAAAAAAACGGATGGAGTAACCTTTATTATTTGACACCAATAATATGAAATAATCATTTTTACATAAATTAGATCAACAAAGCTTACATAACAAATACAAGGAGAATTTCAATTGAATGTATAATGTTAATCGAAAAGTTAATTTGATAGGTTAAATCTATTTTAATGCCGCGCTACGATCATTGTCCAACGCATCTTAACCAATACATGACGCATTAATGTTAATATAATATGATGCAGGTAAAGGGGGCAGACAGAGCAGAAATATATAGCCCATAAATATATCTAGAACATTCTTTTTGCATATACATGGTTCAAGATTATGAAGTAAAACATTCTAGACAAGTATATATGAAAAGTCTCTAAGGCATCAGTTTTAGCCCCTAGATCAAGTTGATTTTCACCGTATGTTTAAGAATGTGGTTATATAAATAGGGCAAGACCTTATTTGAAAATTTTCATTCTTACATCTTATTTCACAAAAAAAAAAAATTATCAAGTAAAAAAAAATTGAGATACATTTACATTAACAAAAAAAAATAATTGAGGCCCCTCTATAGTCGAGGCCCTAGGCGAGGGCCTAAATTGCCTAGCTTTAGAGCCGGCCCTGTTTCCTCGTGTTGATTAAACTAGGAAAATTTCCATTCTCCATGTGTTATTAATAAACCATAATTTAATACAGAGTATACAATATAGAACACATGATCCAAGAATATTCTAAGTTTATCTACTCTTTACATTGAATAAATAAATATTAACAGAAACAAAACTCTTATAAATAAACCCTTGTTCAGAACTTGACTGTTAAAGCAAACAAAACGAGTAAGTAATTCAAGCGCAGACTAATCTTTTACTAAACATAGAAGCACGAACGAATTAAGCAAAACATCATGAAGAGATCGATCGGTTCATCCACAGCTTAATCAAACTTAAAATTAAGAGCGAAAAATAAATTGATATAAACCTTGAATATGCAATTGAATTGAACTGTAAGTTAGGAAATCGTACCTTCCTAAATTAAAGTCTTGGATCAAATGGAATTGAGCACACGCAGAAGAAGAGATTGTAGTAAAGGTCGAATTGCAAAAATCTTTACAGAAGAGAATCGAAGAAAGGCGGCGAGGAATTCAGGTGCAATTAGGTGTATTATTAGTATGGTACTCCCGCAGTGCGGAACGTTGGATTTCCGAATAGGAAAGTGAGGGACGGTGTAGATGTTATGCGTCAAGGCTCAAGTTTGAACATGTGCACACCTCACTGCGGTCATATTTCAGACCTTTTACTCTATCCATCGGGAACCGCGTGTATCCAATTACACCAATAAAAATGTACTTCATTTCATAATTAAGTGAAAATATATAACACATAAAATCCCAAAAATATCATTACTAAATATCAAGTGTCTTGCATATAATTGCATTATCGTCGGAAAAATGTCGAAAAATTGATTTAACCTTCCAGTAAATTTGTGTAATATAAGAAATACAAACAAATATGTCTAATATTCGTAGATTCTACAATTGACTTGATTCATTTCGAGTCATTGTCATATTATACGAGCACTTATTTCAACAAAATTTCAAATTTGAGTTCTTCATATTGTGGATTATTGAGCATGAACTAAGGTAGGAGGCAGTCGAGACATTAGATGGACCAAAACAAGTAGAGGTTAGCATAAAATCAACACTGATGTTGAAACCACACTTTACGCCATATTATTCATACGAAGATAAATAGAAACAATTGTGCGGATATCTTAGCTATAATGGGTCATGATATGCATGAGACTTGGCATTGTGTGGATCAAGGAAAGGATAAAAAAACGACATTCTTAAATTTGGAATTGTATCGATGTGGGACATCTCAGTACCAACTCATATCGGCAGCTAATCTAAATCTGCTCCTAACTAAGGAAATCTGTTTCTTCCATGACAAATTGGGGTTCCAAGATGACAAAGGCAGGATCCACCAACTACCCAGAATTCCAACTAGCACGAATTTCTCTTCATTAATGTCAACTTTGGCCATACACAAGAATGTATAATCTTCAACTTCAACTGTTTTCGCGTTTATTGGCTGCAAAATAAAGAGTATGAGACAGGAATAATTAAATACGAATACTTCGATAATTCATCATATTAGTATGGAAAATAAGCCTATATTTATCACACTGAAGAATGCGTCAAAATGATTATGTTTTCTATCATATAATAAAGTGTGTCCACTGTCCAGTGCCAACCCATCGTGTTAGCAAGTTCAAGAGGACTCACTTGGACTTATAAATTAAGCACATTATATGACTGGTTAGGAAAGTCCAAACAAATTCTATTTCTAGAATATAAGTATTAAACTCAATATTAAGAGGGGCTGTATATGAAGGAATAAGATACTCACCTTGAATCTATACAATAAGGGTTGTTGGCTCATAATCTGATGCCGCAACTGAAAAAATTATGATGCAACATAGACATTCATTCAATAATCAGGAATGCAACAAATAATACATAGCAAAATTTTAATTGCAGAAGGCAAAATTGAAATCATGAGATGTCATTTATACTGTTTCCTGGTTGATTTGCATGTAATTTGGGAAAATTGCATTTTTAATCCCACAGAATTGGACCCTCAGCACTTTTGACAAAATTGCACTTTCGTCCCATTGTCCCCGTCACCTCCTTTCTATCTAACTTGTGACCAAAGTGCAAGAATGTGCCAGTGATCAAAAGTATTAAACATAAACTATGGGACCAACAGGATTTTGTAAAGCACGAGACCAAAAGTGCGAAATATTTTAGAAAGTTGGGACAAAAAGTGCAATTTTATAAAGTAAAAGACTAATAATGTAAAGGCTCCAATCCTAAAGACTATCAATGCAGTTTTCCCCAGGTAATTTATATGAATCTGCCAAGCTTTTAAATGGAAGATTAAACATTTAATACGAATTTGGTTAATAACAACGGGTACAAACTTTCTTAATTTAGGAAGCTGGATTCCAAATAAAATGATTAGAAGCATTACTAAAATTGCAGAATTCCATATGAACATCAAATTGAGAAACTGTACTCAATCACCTGATCAACAAAGATATGAACCGAGGAAGTGGTCGGCTTTGTGAAAAGAAATATCAGCATAACTCTTGCTACAAGGAAGATGGGGTGAATCTGCCCCCACTTCATCCACACATTTAAGAAGAGGAAAAGTGGCACTACCAATTTCTTTATCAATTGAACAATACGATCAATACTTCCTTCAGAGCTTGAAGCACCCAATGATAATGTCTGAGAAAAATCAGACAACATATGGGAACCTACAAAATTTTAGCAATATAATTTCATACAAGTTACAGTAGTATAAAAAATCATAATCACTGGAATATTTGTAAAATACATCCATGTTTTATTTATAATTAATAAAGACAATACTATTTTACGTTAATTAGCAGATACCTCCTTGTGATAGAAATGGAGCGAAATACCCCTTATCACATGTTAAAATGAAATGGAATATGCAATTATCCATCTATAAGTATGAATATTTTATTTTATTTAAATATTTCATAAAAATTGATTATGACTTTATTCTAAAGAGAATAAATGATAATTTTATCTAGTTTCAAAATAATAAAATATATTAATTCTGTTCTTAAAAAGACATGTGGTCATATTTAAACAGATTAGTATGCATTGACAAAATAGTTAGAGAGGATATTTTATGAGAAAAGATGAATTATGGATCAAGATTAATCACATATGGATGACTTTTGGTGCGTGGAGGAATTTCATTGCTATATTTTAGGAATACAAGGGGATATATGCTGATATAAGATATGAGTGTACTTGTCAATTAAAACAAACACAAGGGTCAATAGATAATGCATTCTTAGTGGTGTGCTGCAATACGTCACCGTACATCCGATGCACAAAATATTTTTTCCTCAAAGTATATGCAAATAATGTATTAAACTCGCAATGCTCACCGTCTGCACAGTGAGCAATCTGTGGCCAAAGGGTCATTGATCCAAGTGCACCACAAACCGCCGTACTTCCAATGATAACTTTGCATCCTGATAGTTTAAACACCAAACTGAGATATTCAATAGATAATTACACACTTTCGGTTGTTAGAAAGTCAAACTATCTAATTTTAACTGATTGGCAATTTTAATGTTGCAAAACACTTATCATTGATGTCGTTAAATATGAACCAGATAAGATCTCAATAAATAAACTAAATGGTTCTTTACTGTATAATGAATTTCAAAAAGACAAAAAGTAAAGCACCACTTGAGCAAAGTCAATGTACAAATTTTCAACTCTAATTATTAACATCTTACCTGAATTACGTAATTTCTGAGCATATTGACGAAATCTCCGGAAAATAAATGTTTCGCAACTAAATTTAGGTAAGGTGTAAAGAGATTGAGATTTTACGCCTTCCAATTTCATCCAAGTGTGAAAATAATCAAAATTTCCATAACCTGAAGCAGAACAAGTGCCATCAATCAGTTTCTATATCCATTTTCGTAGCTACTTATGGGTCTAGGCGAACATGAATGTTTCTGAAGAGAAGAGGATAACTTACGAGGAATTCTCGATGGAGAAGAGGTGAAGGCGGCAGCGATAGGAACCCTAACTTGCCGGAGAAATCTAACGGCGAGCATTATTCTGGGATCACAACGTCAACTTTTAAACGCATGACGCGCTTTCTTAACCCTTAATGTCGCTCTGGTGCGAAAAAACAACTATAAACACTATTTATAATTTATATTCCAGGCTCGAATTTTAATTAAAAAAATTTCACAAATAAAAGGGTGACCAAAATAAAACATATATTTATGTTCACGATGGAATCGAGTTCAAATTAGGTAATTTTTTTTGAGACATGAATCAGATTCTTTCAATTACTATTACTAAGAGAAGCAAATTACACATATTAGTAATAAATTATGCACTATTAAAAATTGAACACATGAACAATTGATCTTGTAATGTCAGCATTACAAATCATGAATCGAGGTACTTATAGTGAAGGACAAGTTAAATAATTGGATGTTTTCATTATTCACCATAATCACAAATAAAAAAATCCTCTTCAACCCAGAAATACAAATATTTCATCTGTCCGAGTACATAGAACTATACATAGTTTTTCCAGAGTGATTTTTACAAGCAAAAACCAAAACTTATACATGTATACATTTATCTCTGTCAACTAAACACGTTTGCTAAGCCCGTCTCTGGTAACAATAACTTTCCTGGAATCATCGCAAATATAAGTTAACGACTCAATGTTTTCATCCATCAGGGGAACATCGCCTCGACTTAAAGCTCAATGGTTAAGATCACTATTCGTCAAGTAATTCCTCGAGTTCTTTAGCTGAAACTAGTCAATTCGCAGGAAAGCCTCGTAAAGAAGCTATTGCATTAACTATACACCCGACATTTTCCAGTTCCAGCACATACAGAACACTCATCTACTTCACCGGCAACATGGCTCAAGCAATGATTGATTCTGTCATTCACCACATCCTGCAAGTAAAACCAATCATACTTATAAATCTCCAATATTCTCAGCAGCCTTACAAAAAATGAGTAAAATCGAATTATTCGTACATTAACTCATGATGATTACTACAGGATAAGAAACAAAATTGTTATGACATAAAATTCTTTTTGTCACAAAGTACAACTGATACTCAATCATTAATACGTAATGACATATAAGTGCATGTGTATAATCCATGGAAACAAAAGAAAAGGAACACTGGCACATAACATGGAAAGGGTAAACTGCATATACTCTAAAATTCCTTTAATTGTGGCAACATATGCACTGCTAAAAAAAAGTACGAACAGTTTTACCCAACCTGAGATTTGAGAAGCTGAATTTACTTGATAAAGTTTTAATTTTTAAGTACAGATTAATAAAGCTGATAATTAAAGACACGAGAAATATGATAAACTCCTACCACAAGAAGATCATGCAGACCGAGTGGGGCAGTAATGACATATGACACTGATGGGTGTTCCTTTGCAGCTTCAGCTGTTAGAGAAGGAATATCCTGTAAAATGCAAAAGTCAAAGTCAGCCATTGTAACTTCTTGATTATATAATAACACTGGGTGTCACAAACCATGAATTTTCAAGGTACCTGATGCCAATGTCTTCCAGGAAACAAGAAAAAAGGGCTCACTATGACACGTTGTGCCCCCTGTTGAACACATGAATTGAAAGCATCCTTGATAGATGGTTCGGCTAATTCCTAATTACAAAAGACAAAACGGGGAGCAATCAACATTCAAACTCAAAAGGGTATTCTTCTTAGGAATGCATAAATGAAATTAGATATATAAAGCAATACAGTTGAATTCATTTTTCGAAAGCAGGCTTATGTTTGTAGTCAGTACCATGTGAGCAGGCTCCACTATCGGATACTTGGTCTTCTCTCTGAACATAATTACAAACTCATCTGAACATATACATAAGAACAAAGGTAAATCAACAAAATTTATTCGGTTTACAACATTATTACGCTAGTCATAGCCATGTATCAAAATTTTCATATCGTTCTACCAATAATATCGAGAAATTTATGTTTTTGAATCAATTGAGACAAAACTAAAAGAATATTTTATGTCTTCAATATAATGTTTCGAAAAATTTCCGGAAAATTATCAAAAAGTATCTAATATTTAACTCCCCGAAATATACGTAGAAAATAAAACTCTAGTCCATGGTTATAGCACAAGTATAATTGAATAAATCACATATTATCCTCTTCTATTCTCCAAAATTCATAAACTCCATTTCTTAAACAGAGGATAATTACATACAACTCTGTTAAAACTTAACAATTCATTTCGCAATGAGAATTAGAAATATTAATGCACTCGAAAAAGCTTACTTAGCATAAGATTGGATTCTTTGCGACGTGAACCATGGTCAACAATGATGACACCATCACCTTCACCAACGTTCCTGAACCCACCACCATTTGCAGTGGCCAAACACAATCTCGAGGGTAAATACTTGCTTTTCAAAGGATCTCGACGCAATTTCACAAAATCAGGTTTTCTCCCAATTTCTCTACTTGTAGGGTTTAATTCGAAAAAACTAAAACGAAATAAAGAGAATGACAGTTCAAATTTAACACTTAAGCTCCACAATTTAAAGAAAGAATATGAAAGTACCTGAAATTGAGTGAAGAAGATGATGCCTCCATTTTATTTTCTACAGTTCTGTAACTTCTCCAATTTCCTCGATGAATTTTGCTCCCTTATCCCATTTATTATCCTATTGGGCTTTATCCATTTAAAATAGTGGGCCAAATAATATTATTGGGCCTCCAGACACATTCTAGAATAATTTGGGTCTACTCTTCACAATGTTGCAGATCTTATATTCATAGTGATTTCTTTCTCAAGCAAAAGGGGGATTGATTATCAATTTCTGGTATGCAAACCCTAATTTGATTTTTTCAACAGCAGCTATTGAATTCTATTGTGTTTTAGATGGAGGCGGAAGTGGTGGAAGCGGAATTGGTATTGCCCAATCACATGAGGTTTAAGAAGATTCAAATGTATGAAAAGTATCCAAAGGGCCAGGCAAGAGTCAGATGGAAGCATCTCAAGCAGCTTCTTCCAGCTGAGAATTACCAGAATTACCCTCCACATCTACCAAATTGTGAGATAAACCCTTCCCCCCCCCCCCATTTCTTCGTTTTTATAATGAATGCTTTACTTTCTGATGTTATTCGCAGATGTGAACATTGAATCCCCACCATCTGCACATCCATGCAAAAGAATCTGTGATATAACTGGATATGAGGTATTGGAACTGATCATGGTAGTATCCTTCTTTAAGAAATGTGTATTAGAGTATCTGAACTGAATTGTGGTATGGTTCTAGCTTTTGAATATTACGGTATGCGTTGTATCTGGGTGAACATCTCTACGATATACATTTGAGAATGAATAATAAGCATGCACAAGTGTTCTCCCCTTGTATAGACACAGTATATGAATTCAACTCTGCTATAGAGCTAAGATAGGCAAAATTGTTGTTTAGTTCCACATGAGTAGATAATCAGTACATTTGGTCCCATACTTTAAAAGATACACTTTTGGTCCAACTGTTTTTTTCCTTAAAAAATGCACATTTCGTCCCCTTTCTCCTCTTCTATCCAAATTTTGCGCATTTAGTTCCATGTGTCGGTCTATGTTTTGCCCTTTAAGTCCAAATTGAATGAGTAAGTGGGCAGGGATGCGGATTTATTTGAAAAGTTGGGACCAAAAGTGCTATTTTTGTAAGTGTGGGACTAAAACTGATCAGTATCTGGTTAGTGTTTTTGCCGTATAAGATATTACATTTCAACAGATAACTGTAGGTAGGTGGAATTGACACCAAAATGATGGACGAAGAGGTCAATCTATCCAAATTGACAACCAAATCATATTAAGAGAAACGTGAAAGACTTGTTTTAATGAGGCAATAGAGATGGAATTTAATGCATTAGTTAGTAGACATGTTAGTTTAGAAGGACTCGGGCCTATGAGATAATGAGACAAACATTCCCGAGTCTAGTGATTATCTTTTTGCAGAAGGGAAAATCTCATACCATGAACACATGCTTTAACCTGAACTTTTTACGGGACTCTGTTTCCACTATATCTCATTAGGAAGTTCATCACCACGAACAAAATTTAATTCTAAGTTATTCTTACGGAATTCTACAAGTCATTATAATTGCATAATGCATGACATAATCTTGTTATTATTATTTTTTCTTTTCATTTCATCAACAGAATGCACGACATATTATGTCCCAGTCCCTCTCAACGGGATGATTCATATAAACTGTAATATTTTGTTCATAAAAGAATTTCATTTGTGTGTGATATACATTTATACTGTTGATGATAATACCCAAGGTTCTATGTTACATATAACTCCATAAATGAAACAAAAGAACAATTTTGTATTTTTTCATGGAGAAACATTAAAATCAAGTACAAAAACATGTTTTTCTTTTTCTTATGCAGGCACCCTACTTTGATCCAAGAACGAAGCTCCGCTATGCGAATACCGAAGTGTTCAAGATAATAAGATCACTTCCTAATGACTATGTTCAGCGCTATTTAGCTCTCAGAAATGCTGCAGTTGTCCTTAGGTAGATCAAGATGACTTGAGAAGAGATGTAAATTTCTGTATCTTCTCTTTTCTTTTCTGTTAGGTCAAATAGGAATCTGGATTTAATCATTGAATCTGTGTTTATCCTGTTGAGAAACAAACAACAATTTACATCAGAATACTTGCATTTGCATTTGCCTATCGACTTTTACTAAGAATATCAGAGGTGTTTTGAAGTATTCCAAAAATGTTAACTTCATTCTCAATTTTCTCTATAGGGATAAATGTGTGATGCTTTCATGTGTCATGTGAAATCAACATGGAACTCCTCTCTGTAATAATGTCTATTGCGTAGAATTCTCCTGTGTTATTAAATTTTCTGCATGAAACACTTATTATGTCCAATGCTGCAAAAATTTGCCTGGCATTTGGGTATGGCTATGAGGATAATATGGTTATTGTACAAGCTACATTTATGTATTTGACTGCAAGGAAGTGTAATTATTTTTTGCTTGATTATCATGAAATTGTAATTCATAATAATGAATATGAGTAATTTTTTTAAGGATGAAAAATGAGTAATTGGGGCACATAGTGGGTTTTTTTTTTTTTTTTTAAAAATAATTTCACAAGGTCGAAAACGTGAAGGAAGTGCGAATTTCAGACAGCATGTTACGTCATGACTAGGTAATTAAATTTTACCATGATTAAAGTATATCATAAATTTCTTAAATTTTAATAATAATTTAGATGTGATTTTGTGATGATATACTAGTTTTTCTTTTAGTGCTACTAAATACAAATTAAAAAACAATGATTCTAATATTTCTATATTATCTTTCTAGAAAGACAAACATGCTCTATTTGGAAGGATTTTTGTCTGATTTCGCGGGTCTTGATTTCAGAAAAAGCCTTTGAAATCCCATTTAGTTATATTTTAGATGTTAGGTTTTGTGGTTTTAGAAAAGTTGAAACATCGGCTGGATTGGGTTTCGGAAAAAAAAAAGTAGGTGGTAGTCGATACGTGTAAAATCAATGTTTTTTATGTAGAGTTTGAAGGAAACAAATTTTTTTTTTTTTTGATCCACTAGACTGTTTATATACAGCTCGGACCGAAGAGTGCAAAGGGTATAGGTCCTCCCCAGTGTGGTGTCTCCAGTAGGATTCGAACTTGAGTCTCGCCTCTGGGGGTCGCAAGTCACTACCACTTGGCCCAACCACCTTGGGTGTTTGAAGGAAACAAATAAGTGGTAAGTGTCAGATCAAAATTTTATCATTTTCAAGAGTTTGAGTGTGAGTTTGTAATGAGTTTCAAACTCATTCGAAAGAGTTTCGATTCAATTTTCGCGAGACCAGATCGAGAAAAAGGCCGCGATCGGGATATTTAACAAATTGGCCCAATAGAAATTCAACAGTACATAAACCAAATTATATTGGGCTAATCCAAGACGCACCTATTTATGAGGCCCAAACCGATGAAAACGATTATTTTTCACATTCCTATAAACTATTAGCTTATGCGACTTCGGTTTCAACGTTGCAACTGCAGTGAACCGGACCAAAGAAAAGGGATACCAACGACACTAACCAAGAGTAACAGGGACTCTTACGTACCTATAGAGTTGCAGTCTTCTTCTTCTTCATAGCCTAGGAGTATTAAATTTCACAATGACGTCGCAGATCATGGACAAGCAAATCATGGATCTCTCAAACTCTCATACCACAGACACTGCCAACAAAAGTGAGTTCATCGATTTCATGAATCGTCCGCCGGAAAAGAAGGACGACGACGTTGTTCCGAGTTACGGTTTCATGCCTATCCGACCCTTCGTTCAATGGTCAACGCCGCCGCCGCCTCCGGCCACTCGCTCGACGAACTTCGATTCCACAGATGGAAATGCGCCTCTCAGGACGTGGAATTCTTTCGATTCCAAAACCAAGGCCTCTTCAGGCAGAGTATTTATCTAAACACTTGTTTCTCTTTATCTATTAATTCTTTAAATAGAAGGTATTGTGTTACTTTTCAATGTAGGTTGAATCACCATTTTGGCCGTTTATTGTTTATTCTTCCAGTTTGAGGTGGATGATTGATAGTAATGGATATTTTGTAATGCATAATGACTGGCAATTTGATAAGTTATATGCGGAATAGGTTTGAGGGTTTGGGGTGGTTTAAATTCCATAAGTATTGTGCTCGTTAAACTGTAGTTTATTGTTGTTTGGGGTCAATGATGTTTGATAATTTATTAGTAAATTTGTTGTAGTACTAATGGCGGATGGATATAATAATTTGCATGAATGGGGATTAACTATTAGGAGATTTGTCTTTGCTATTGTTTAGTTCGATTAATGAGACTTTCTTCTTGTGTTTCTTTGTATTACATAGAATTATAATTCTCTTGAACCTGGCAAGTTCATATTGGGGAAAAATCACAAACCTGACAATGCTTCTCTGGATGCGTCCTTTGTTTCGGAGATTGAAAGGACAGTGAAGAAGTACACGGATAGTCTGATGCATGCCATGGATGGTGTTAGTGATCAATTATCTGATTTGGAAACAAGAGCTCGCGACCTAGAACATTTAGTGGATGATCTAAAGGGGTCTATTGAGAACAGCCATGAGAGCACTGATGGAAAATTGAGACAACTGGAAAATATTTTTAGAGAGGTAGCTTTTGTATCTTTACTTGTTTATTAAAAACTACTAAGTATTGCATTATATTTCCAAGTATCAACTTGATATGAGACAATCTTTTCCTTCATCTTGGCGGTGTGTTCAGTTCCTATTGTATTTATGGTATTATAGCGGTGTAACTTTTTTGGGTACCTGATCTGAAACCTAGCTGCCAACTCAATATTTTTAACGAACTAAAAGTTTTAGATATTGGCAGTGTAGCTTTAAGTACTAGTTCATGTAAGATATGGTGGATCCCTCTACCCTTATTGAGTGTATTATGTATAGTTGAATTAAAGTATCTAACTAAAGATGAACTATTCTAACTTCAGTCTATATTCTGATGCAAAATTCAGTTATAAGAATGGCAGTTAAAATGTTGCGTAAATTATTATCTGAAACTTATAATCAAATGTAGGCTGTCGACATCAGAGTTACTTTACATCGAAATTATGTAAAATGCATGTTTACATGCATGTATTTGAAGCCTTGGAAACTTCATGATTATTAAAATTGGGAGATCGAACTGTACCTTCTCTTTCAGAAAGTGGAAGCTTTTAAATAGTCAGATGTTTTGAAATCTGGTCATTGTTAATTCTCAATCAGCTTCTTCCATAAGAAAATGAAATGACATGAAAGAATGAATTGGGTACCAAGCAGCTCTGGTTGAGTGCATATATTATCATTGAATTGTTTTGTAGTACTTTCTGGTAGAAGGTGTACATCTTTTAAGCTTACATGACTTTTTAAATATACCATGTTTAAACTTGTTACCTGGTTATCATAAAATTTTCTGCAGGTGCAAACTGGTGTACATGCTATTAGAGATAAACAAGAAATGGTCGAAGTTCAACTGCAGATGGCTAAGCTGCATAATCCAAAAGTGGAACAAGTTGAAAGCCAGACCACTGCACAAACTGACTCCACCCACCCAGGAACATCCTCTCACCAGCAATTGTCTATAACACAGCCACCTCCAACACTCCCTCCAAATAATGCTCCTCCACCCCCACAACAAACTTTTCAGCCTCAAATTCAACTCCAAAACCAGTTTCCTCAAAACTTCCCTACACATGACCAACCTCCACAAAACCCAAGTAAACAGTACCAAATACCTCCACCACAGCAGCCCCAACACCCTCCACCACTACCACAGCAGCACCAATTTCAGCCACAATACCCTCAGCCACCATACCCTCAGCCACCGACACCATCTCAACCACTACCTCAGCCTCCATTGGGTCATCATACTGAAGAAACACCATATCCACCACCATCTCAAACATACCCACCAGCCATCCGCCCATCTACCTCTCATCCCATCACCGGAGTTCCCCCCCTTTCCTCTCAACAATTTTACGGACCTCCACCCAATGTTCACGAGCCGCCATCTCGCAGACCTAGTTTAGGATATTCTGGTTCTTTTGGTCCATCATCAAGTCATGGGGAACCATATCCTTATAGTAGTGGCTCCCATATGAAAATGCAACAACTTTCTCCGATCATGGGTGGTCAGAGTGGTGGAAGTAGTTATCCGCAGCTGCCCACTGCTCGAATATTACCTCAGGCGGTTCCTACAACCTCGGGTGTAGGTGGTGGTTCTGGGTCTGGTGGCTCAGGTAACAAGGTTCCTATTGATGATGTGGTTGAGAAAGTGACAAACATGGGATTTTCAAGAGAACAAGTGAGAGCAACAGTTCAAAAATTAACTGAGAATGGGCAAGTTGTTGATTTGAATGTAGTACTGGACAAGTTGATGAATGATGGGGATGGTCAAGCTCCCCGAGATTGGTTTGGCCGGTAATGGGTTAAATCTTGTTATTGTTTTGGTTAGAGTTCATGCTACATTTTTTGAATTATCCTGTAATTATTATTTCTTTTTGGCCTTTATTAATAGAGGTTATTATGCTAGTGTGATTTATTATTATGGTTTTTTCTATTATCTTTTTCTCCGGTAAATATTCTTTCAATTTTTTCATTGTGTTTGTATACAAAATACCTTTTGTTTTTACTATGACGGGGCATTATGGATGTGTATGGAACCATTTTGGCCTAGCTGTTTGGGCTTTTCGCTGGGCCAAACTTGATGTGAATTGCGTTTGGCTGGTCCAAACATCAATTTAGAAGTTTCGTGTAACAATTGAAACTATTTGGGGAGTTTATTGCAATGAGTAAAATTTGAGGGTGTGAAATGAAATGTGTATTATAATTGTGTTTTGTGAGGTAAAACACCTTTTGTTCAATTTGTCAATGGTTGCTAAAGGATAAAAGCATCAATTTAGAAGTTTAGTGCAACAATTGAAACTTTTTGGGGGGTTTATTGTATGTGAATTTGCAAAATAAAATGTGCTCATAACCAAAAAAAAAAATTGTATATAGATGACAAGTTTTGGAGAGAAATTGTAATGTTTTTTCATTGGTCATGCGCAAAACATGTGTCAATTTCGCCTCCAAATAACAAATCCCCATTTTCTAGTCAATGTTCCCTCCAAAATCAGGAAAGCCCCTAAATTGAATGTCACGTGCCCGACGGTGACATTTTCAGGCCAAATTATTAATTTTCGGTAAAAAAGGACTAAAATTGATAATAATGTAAACATAAAAAATGTTAAATTAAAGAATGCCACATTAACGAATTTCAAAATGAGTCCACATTAGATGACCCAAAAATATTTTTTGCCGTATTCTTATGTTACTAGCTTAATATTACTTTCGATATATTCTCAAGATAATCACAAATATATCAAATAATGAAATAGAGTACATCACAACATATTATTATTAGAACAACATATACATTATTTCAAGGACAATAAGTAAATTTATTCATCTTTCATCTTTTTTTTTTTTTAAATAAATATATATATAATTAAACTTTCTTACATCTCATAGACTACAGACCTACGAAATGGACCCCAAATTGAAGGACCAATATACAATATGACAACAAGACCGGGTGCACTTCATTAATTTCTTCAAAATATTAAGGCTCCTTTAATATTAATATTTCATTTTCGGGTTATTTGCACTTACACCCCTGAACAATTGTTATTTGACAGTTATCTCTAAGAAAATTCATTTTTGGCAATCACGCCCCTTCTATTAATAAACCACCCATTTCACTTATTAAATGTCTACTTTACTCTTCCACTTAACAACCACTTTGATTGATATTGATTCTAGAACTATTTGAATTAAATCTAGTAACATGAACTTGTAAACATTGAATATTGTTTTATTTATATTGCAATTAAAATCGCACAAAACATAAGCTAGTTTCTTCCATAATTCTAACCCAAAAACTCAGACAATGAAGTTGAAAATTCTATATATGAAAATTATAACATTGATGTCAAAATAAAAACATCATATACAATAGATTGGTGGTATCGTGTATGAATTATGATGTTTAAGGGAAATGTAACCAATGCATCATAATAGTAGTTTGTTGGAATTTTAAGAATAGTGTTATTACATATGATGTTTTAGTTTTTGATGTCCTTCTAGTTTTTAGTTTTTAAAAAACTAGCTTACTTTATGTGAATTTTTTTGGGGTTGCAATATAAATAAAATAATATTAAATATTTTCAAGTTCATATTACTAGAATCAATTTAAGTCGTTCTAAAAAAATAATCAATCTAAATCCTAGTTGTTAAGGGGAGGGAAAAATGGATATTTAATAAGTGAAATTGATGATTCGTAAACAAAAGGGGTTTAGTTGTCAAAAAATATATATTTGGGGGTAACTGTCAATAAGCGATAGTTCAGGGGTGTGAGTGCATATAACCCTTTCATTTTCTATCTATTCCCGTCGTCTGTAAAAACCCCTTTCAGCTTTTTTCTATTTTTCTTTGCTGCCATCTTAGAGAGAGAAACTGACAATAGATATACATACAGAAAAACACACAGCTGAAAAACACACGCCACCAGGTATATATAACACGGAGGTGAAGTTTTAGGGGGTCGATAATTAATTGGAAACCCACCCTGGAGAATAAATACACAGCTTAAACATAATTTTACGCATAGAAGAAACAAAGAAATCTAAACCCTACACGAAATCCCATTTTATCAGGTACCTTTTCTTTTTCAATTTGTATCGATGATTGTTTTTGGTATCAAACATTATTAGTTGTGCTGTTGATTACTGTCCAGTTAATTTCTAATTCATTTTTTCATGATTTTGGATGTAATAAGGTTTAGGAATGAAATGTTTTAGTAAATAGCTGTAATTATTTGTTTTTTTCTGTAATTTTCATAAAATTTAGGCTTCTGAACTCTGAGTCTGCTCGGTAATAAGAATATATGTGCAGTTTGTAACCTTGTGTTAAAGCATTGAGCTGCTAATTTTTTATTTTCTGAAGTGATAAGATACTGCCTTACCTGTTTGAGCTTCGAAGGAAATATTTTAGGTTATGTATTATTGCTGATGCCATTGATGAAGCCTGTAAAAGGACTGACAGTTTTTTAAAATATGATACCGCCTGTATGTATTTTTTGCATGAAATATGTCTTCTGTTTGGTCTGATAAGTTTTCTATTGATGCCAGTCCTAGATCGCGAGATAGATGAACAGCAAAATGATTTGTGTGTCGTATCTTCAGTTAGGATTATGAATTTTAGTAGGCACTTGCTGGTCTATACATAGAACTGTTAAATTATAGTAATAAGTGTAAGTGTGTGTCAACTTTTCTATAATTAAGTCTAAACCTAGAACCATTAGTTCTAAGTAATTGCAAGTGTGTGTCAACTTTTCTATTAATTGATCACCATTTTAGTGATCGTGAATATATAAGGGTGTGTTTGAGCATGTGTGTTAAAATCATATATTATTTGTTTTTCGAGTACACTCCTTCCCTCAGCGAGCTTCTCAACCAGAATTTTAGTGCTTCCCATCTCGCACCTCCATCCACCTTATGTAACTCATCAGTCTTCAGAGAAGACTGCGAATGCAATAAATGTACACTCCACCTTTTATTGTATGAATTGAATTGAATTGAATTGAATTGAACAAATGTTCTTTGGCAAATTGAAAATTTGCAAGTCGTCTGAGCCTAATTGCTGTGTTCTTAGGAGTTCTCATGTCATGTTAACAATTGAGATATTGTTTTTCTTATTATGTCTGTAAAATATTTGACAGTTTGGAAGTTTCCCCTTCATTTTTTGTCAGATGATATAGCTCTAACGACCGCTGTTTCTTCTGTTGGTTTTTACCTGTTATTTCATTTTCCTCTTCCAGGTTGTGGTGCTAATTTAGATATGCAAATTAACTTAATGCATTACCTGAATCTGCTAGAAGCATAGAACATTTAGCACAAAATTACGACTCAGAATTTTGATCCAGTAAAAGCATTTGATGGAGCTGAAGGTATCTTCTCAAAATCCAGGCCCTTCATCTTCCGATTGCGTCAGCGATCCCGATGAGAAAGAAGTCAGTGAAGGTGAAGACGAGGATGATGATCGTAACCATAAGCATCGTAAACAGGAAATACATTCTCAATCTTTGGATGGGGATTCTCTACATGATGCTTTGACAAGACCATTTAGAAAAAGAAATAAGCCTTTTCAAAATGGATACTCATACAAGGAAGGCGGTCCTCAGTCAGGTGAAACCTGGAAAAACTATAATACTACTTCAGAGAGAGACTTCACCTCGCGATTTGGGAAGAGATATTTAAGCAACCAAAGATTCAGGGGAAACCAAATGCTTGGTGAAACTGGCCCTGGTAGGGGCAGGGGTAGAGAATCTAATTCCTGGGGCCCACATGATTCCAGGTTTGGCTCGGTTGATTTTACATCTCAACTGGTTCAACCTGGACCTATTCCATCTGGTCTGTTTGCTGGGAGGGGGCTACCAAATGTTTCTAATGCTCAGAATGTACCGTGGAATACATTTGGATTGGTTCCAGGAGTACCCAATGGGGGGCTTGATTTTCTCCACCCCCTAGGTTTGCAAGGGGCACTGAGACCCGGTGTTAGTCCGCCAATCAATATTGGGATTCCACGGCAACGGTGTAGGGACTTTGAGGAGCTTGGGTTTTGCTTGAGAGGAGACATGTGCCCTATGGAACATGGTATTAATCATATAGTTGTCGAAGATGTTCAGGTGAGTCTTCTCTCTGACTTATAAATCCTGTATATGGTAATGTCACTTGATCTTGTAAAATGCTTGTCGTGTTTTCTAATTATTGAGCTAATTAGTGAACATTATATTGATCATTTGATTGATTACTTGATCAGATATTTAGTATATGTATGTACTGGAACAATTAGCTGGTTAAAAATGAATTGAAGACTCACAAAAAAGAAGAAGAAGAATTAGTGAAAAAAACATTTACTGTCGAATAGTGCATTATGAACAAATTTACTGTTATTCTTTTATTGTTTCCCCTTAACAATATACCTAACCCTTATGAATTTAAGAAGTCAATTATGACACAAGAAAGGAGACAGTGATTAAGTAAATGCTACACTCTTGTAGCCTTGAAGTTGGTCTGGCAAGCAAACCCAGTCACTGTAGATAACACGTAAATACATGTCTGAACTAAATCTAATATGATAGTTCCTAGTTATATCTGCTCGACTACTGGGAAGAAAGTATAGAATTCGTCTAAATGTGACATCAGAATTATTTATCAAATATATAATTTATTAGGAGATATGGTTCAAATTGGGGTATAAGTGACTATATAGTGCCATAAATGCCAACGATATTAATGACATAATAAGAGTTCAACTGGACTCAATTAGCCCATCTGTTGTCACCATTCTATAATCTTGGTGACATGGCTTAATTTTTTTGCAAGGGGAATGAGAGAGTGGAAAAGTCTTCCAATGCTAGTCTCAATGGCTTTCTGTGTTCGTATATCTAATGTCTCATCGATTTAGCAATTACTGTTCTTTTGGGAAATTTGGACGAACAGTTTGTCCTGTATGTAAAGATAGACCATGATACCTTAGCTATACATTTGAATGCCATGATCATGCATCTCCAACCTATAATGCTTCTTCATTCAGATTTACTATTGGCTATGTAAATCAGAACTGCTTGATTAACTATTATCTCTGAAAATTGCAGAGTCTTTCACAATTCAATCTCCCTGTTTCACTTCCTGGCGCACAGCTTATGAGAACATCTTCTGGACAAGGATCTTTACCTGCAATATGTTCTTCCTCTGGCTCATTAGTGAATAGTAAAGCTCCCCATGCAAAAAGTAGCATGACTAGAATGACTGAAGATGGTTTGGGCCTGAATGGGGGATCTGACCTGTATGATCCAGATCAGCCTTTATGGACAAATGATAACCCCGAAACATCAGCCTCACTCACACTTAATCAATCAAATGCTGATGAAACACAGCCTTTTCCGTATATGGATCCTTCTGATCAGCAGAACATTGAATCATATGAAGGATTTGATGATGAGCCTCCATTCAGAACTGCTACCACTGCTGGATCTCAAAATTCGTCTTTGTGGGAAAGAATAGGTAGTTCAAAATGTAGATCAGGACTGAAAGAAAAAAATTATCTTGAAGGAACATCATCTAGTTATCTTGAACACAACATAAGAAGTGAAGAGCCAGTACAAACTGGTCTTGCTAATGTTCCCCATCAAGGGAATGAGACAAATGAAGACAAGGAACTGTCTCTCAAGCCACATGGTGATTCTGTTCGTAATATCCAAAAACCATCTCACAAGGCACTGCGGACTCTATTTGTCAATGGCATTCCTTTAAAAGACAACAGAAGGGAAGTTCTTCTTTCACATTTTCAGAAATTTGGTGAGGTTATTGACATTTATATTCCCAAGCACAGTGAAAGAGCATTTGTTCAATTTTCGAAAAGGGAGGAAGCAGAAGCTGCATTGAAGGCCCCTGATGCAGTAATGGGCAACCGATTTATCAAGCTCTGGTGGGCCAATCGAGATAATTTTCCAAATAATGGGATAAGTGGCACCCCCAGTGTGCCAATTGCTCCGCGTGGAAGAACACTTAATCCTGCTCTTACCGATCAATTTGTTTCCAGAAAAGGAAAAGAAAATCCTCATTCTACAGGTGGCAAGGATGGTAATGCCCATGCTTTTGTTGCTCAAGTTCCAGTCTTCGATCATCCCAAACCCATGGTTGCTAATGGTCCCAAAGCTCCTACACTACAAGGAAAAAAATTAGAGAATTTAGAATTTTTGAAGGAAGAACTTCGTAAAAAGCAGGAGATGCTTGAGCAGAAACGTAACGAGTTTAAGCGCCAGTTAGACAAAATCGAGAAACAAGTAAGTTGCAATTTCTTCACTTATATTACTCTGATTGCTACTTCTGTAAATTTAGTTGTTCTTTGAAGTTAAGTTTCTGATTTTTATTCTACTGCACTCTGCATATCTTTTCATATCTTGAGTGTTAATCTGGCATCGGTCTATCATAATAAGGTTTGTAAATAAGCAGGTTGGGTTAACATTGGTTCATTGGAAAAAGGTGACTGGTGAAAAGTTAACCTCCTGCTTATCCCAAGTTGGTTGGTGTGGGTTTGGGCTAGAGTTGGCACGTCCATTAGTTTCAAATTATCAAAGACCTCCTCATATCTCTTTATCATATACATGGGGAAAAAATGTTATATGATAGGACAGATGATTGATTTCACTAATAAATTATTATATATGTCTAAATTAGTTTTCTGCATTAGGATTAATCTTGTCTCGGCTATATAGTCAAAGATAGAAACACAAAAATTTCACATTAACATCTAATATTGGTCAAAGACTTGTCCTCCTGCTTACCACTTGCTGCTTTTTGCAGACTTCAAGCTCCAAGGATGACTTAGTATCAAATCAGGCCACTAAAAGGCTTAAATGTGAAACACCAACAGATCACACAAAAGCTGAAACTTCCAAGGCACTACCAAGTGCTAACTCAATTACTGAGAATACTAGATCTGCTGAGCATGGTTCCGCACAAACTTCCACTTTGGCTGTGAAGGAACCTTTCAGATCCTCAGTACGCCCAAAGGCGCCTCTAGGCACACCTTTTGTAGTAAACAGATTCAAACTGGACAATCGCCCTACATCATTCAGAATTGTTTCACCCTTACCAGCTGGACTTGCAAATGTAAGTTCTATTCTGTTATTGTTTTACATTTTATTCTCTTTGGATGAAATTTCCCAGTATTTTGCTGCTATTCAGGTGCTCGTTACTCATCAAAGGCTATCTACATGCATGACCTCTTTTAACCCGTGTCATGATTTTATTCCAATTTATGTGTATTGTGAGTTTGGTGAAATGGGTATTTATTTCAGTTAGTTCTGCAGGAGCTATTGCTTTTTAGAAGGTGTAACTTTTGTGCTGTTATGTATTTTTAATCAGTTTTATTATGGTTGTTTAATACGAGTAACTACATTTCAGGTTGCTAAGTTGGAGGAGCACTTCTCTAGTTACGGCAATCTTTTGTCTGTGGAACTGGAAGAGTCGAAGCTTCAAGAGACAAATCATGATTCAGTACCATCTGATGTTTCAGCTCGTGTTTCTTTTACTACACGGCCTTCGGCTGAGAAGGCATTCTTGCACGGTAAATGCTGGCAAGGTCACAATTTGCAGTTTACGTGGCTCAAAGCTATTAATTCTGGCAAAGAAGTTAAAATTTCTGGAAATCCTTCAGCTTCTTCTAGTATGCCATCAGATAGTGAAGCAACCACTAATACTCAAAAAATTGTTTCCTTAAAAAGTGATGAAGTTGAGAACGTGACAAAAGAAAACGATGCAGAATCTATTGAACAGGACAAAGATTTCAAATCTGCTTCAACCCTGTCTTCATGCGAAAAGCTCCTTTCTTGAAATTATTGTTCCCAATGCTGGCTTGAGTTGTACAGTGAGGTAAATTTTGTGTTGAATTAAATATAATTTCTTACAGTTTGGCTTTAGCTAAATTCTGGGTTAAATTTGTTTTCATTTTTTCAAATTGTAAAGGGAAATTTTCTAATTTTCAACTTCTAGCCACTCGTACATTGTGTTATTTCTAGAAGAATGAGGATCACAATTGAAAAAATCTGGTCATAAGACACATTTCTGGACATTTGACGTTACATCTATTTATTCCTCTGAAATTTATTTACTGGGGCCTTTTGGAATGTACAACTCTGAAGCTACTGTAGGATTGTTTAATGGTGCCTTTCTTGATTTTTGGTTATGTTGTACTCCCTCTGTTATTTTATCAGTCGTTTAAGAGGAAAAAATTTATTCCAAAATTATTTGTCACTTTAGGATTTCAATACACTATTAATTACATATTTTAGGTATATAAGACAAAAAGTAAGAGAGAGAGTGTAGTTTGAATAACGTGTAAATAGTTAATGATAAGATAAATAAAGAATAAAGGTATTTTAGGTATATAATTTATTTTTTTCTTAAAACTAAGGTTATTTAGTAGATATCTTAATATGAGTGAAAACATGTAAAACGATAAATATTAATCAATCTCGGAGTATTATTAATCAATCTCGAATAGTAGAAAGTGACCAATTATTGGAAGACGCAATTCACATAAATACGTAGTAGCTTTTGGGGCTTCTTTTTTCACTTTGCTTTTTTTAATATTGTGGTATTTCAAATTTTTAATCAAATATACTTTCTTGAATAATATATGGTGATAATTGAATTTTAGAGTATTGTTCCTAAAATTTGAAAACCCTTTGTTACTGTTGGTGTGTCATATTATCTATGCAATGAACAAAATAAAATGTCACTAAATAGTGTATTAATATTGTAAAAATAATTTAAATGTAAATAAATTTGATATCAGGTGATCGGTTTAATAGAAAAGACTAGAACTCCAAAGTGGCAACTTAAATCCTTGATTGTTGAATGCAAAAAACCTGATGATGGGAATTGGTATTTTATAAAATATGTTTGTTTATTTATTATTCAAGACTTATAATAATAATAAGTTGGGTAATTAAAACACGGTCTAATACATAATTGAAAACGAAAACCAAAATCCGGTTCTTAAAGCTAAAGAGGACCAACGTTCGTAATCTCATAAACCCTAAATAAACAATTGCAGCACAATATTCAGTGACAGGATTGTTTCTCTGCCAATTATTTTCTGAATAACAACGTTCTTCTTTCGATTACTAGCTCGAGAACAAGTCGCCTACTGAGATGACGGCACTCTCAGAACTCAACGACGACATCATTCGCAGCATGTCAGTCGGAGCCGTGTTCTCAGATTTTGTTAGTTACTTTCTTTCAGCTTCATTATTTATTGAATTCAAACTATTGTCGGCGTAGATTTTAGGCTACTTCCAGTTAATAAATTTTGCCTCCATTTATATTGATCCAAATGAGTTTCTTTGCTGTTCCTGTTATTTTGATAATGTTACTAGATGATAATTTATGTAGTATGCTTTAATGATAGCTGGGTATACTGCACCAAGCACGCGGGAAAGAAAGAGTAATTGATTAGTTTATGTGTGTTAATGTAATGCTGTAGAATTGTACTATACTGAATTTGGTTGTTGTGTTATGGTTATCATACAATATGTTGATATGTTAGGAATTGGATTTTGGATCACTGTTTCTGACTGTAGAGAACATTCGTGTCCTTTCAGGGTGGAAAAGTGAATTCACTTGATTTTCATCGGACTGCTGATTTATTAGTAACATCTAGTGATGATGATTCAGTGCGATTTTACGACACTACGAGTGCCAAGTAAGACCTTGTTATAGTAAACAATCAGATGTTTGTCCCACCCCTCCTCTCATTATTTATTGGAAATATGGAACTTTTGTGAATTTCAGATTGGTGAAGACGACATATCATAAGAAACACGGGGCTGATAGGATATGTTTCACTCACCACCCAAGTTCTGTTGTATGCTCTTCGAAACACAATTTGGATAACAGTGGAGGTGAGTAGCTTTAGCTACACTCGGTGGTCTTTCTAGTTACATGGCTAACTAGCACTGATATACTATTTTCCTCACTTTTTCTCAGAATTTTTGAGGTATCTGTCTATGTATGACAATCGGTGCCTTCGATACTTTAAGGGGCACAAAGAGAGGTAACGTCACATGACTTGCTTGGTTTGTCTACCTTGTCTTAGAAGCATGATAAACTATGAGCCCTTTTTGTAAATCAAAAGAATGACAGCTTAGGCGCAAAATCAGTTTCAGTAAAATAGCATGTATTTGACATGTTGGATAAATTTCTCCCTTGTAAATAAATTTGCTTGATTTTGAAAAAGCAAACCTATGTTGATTTTTTAGAGTTTCCGATAATTAAGAAGTTTCAGCTATTTGATGTGTTTCCTCTGCATTTCTCATGCTCCACAATTAAGGTTGTGAAAACTTATGATTTTATGATGCTGAACATTCTATGGTTTTGCTTCTCTGAGTTTGTTGTAGGGTGGTGTCCCTGAGCATGTCTCCAGTAAATGACAGCTTCATGTCCGGTTCTTTAGATCACAGTGTTAGAATTTGGGATCTCCGTGTAAATGCCTGCCAGGTGGGTTTTCCTCTTTTCAAAATCCAGTTTTTGTGTCCTTAATATTCTGCAAAAGAGTTTGCATGGGAGATCTTTTCATTTATGGCTTTCATAAGTTGTTTTTGCTGAATTCTGTAAGAAAATTGACTTTGAAGTTTGATCAATGTACTTAAGTTCACTTTGTTGAAAGTATCTTCTTTCTGCCACACATAGTATTGGGTGGAATTCTTAAAATATAAATAATTTTTCATAATCCAACCAAAATTTCAGAAATATCCTGTGGTTTTTGAAGTCGCACTATAACGAGACAACTGTGTTGCTTAAAAAAAGCTAGAAAATCTGATGTACGCTCACTAATGTAGTTTTCAGGGAATTTTGCATCTGCGAGGTAGGCCTACTGTTGCTTATGATCAACAAGGCCTGGTTTTTGCAGTAGCAATGGAAGGAGGTGCAATAAAATTATTTGATTCAAGATCATATGACAAGGTTTGCACTTTTGAATTTGTTAAATCACAACCCTTATATTCTTCCTACATAACCATTTTTGTCTTTGTGTAGGGTCCCTTTGATACTTTTCTGGTTGGTGGCGATACTGCTGAAGTCTGTGATATTAAGTTCAGCAATGATGGTAGATCTATGCTTTTGACAACGACAAACAACAATGTTTATCTCCTCGATGCTTATAATGGAGAGAAGGTTAGTTTTTTATTTTCTCGATCCGGGTCTTTTATGACGCACTTCAATTTTATTTGGGTCTTTTGTATTCCTTTTTTTTTTTGGTAACTTTGGGAATTGGGATAAATTGAGCTAAGCTTAAAAGGTTAAATTTTTCTTGGTTGCAGAAAGGTGGGTTTAGTATGGATTCTTCCCAAAATGCAACTATAGAAGCAACTTTCACCCCTGATGGCCAATATGTTTGCTCTGGTACATTTCCTTTTCCAAATTGAAGATTTATATCCACATTACCATTTAACTTTTTGTATTTTTCTCAGGTCAATGTGTTTATAACTTCATATGGACTACTACTAGGATGAAGATTATATGTTGTATTTCTCTGATTATACTAGGTTTATTCATCGGATAAGCCATGGTTGATCTTCCTCCTCCTCCTGAATTTTTTATCTGCATCTAAAATTCCTATGAAAGAGTTTCAATTCCTGAACTCCTTCATGCTATGAGCTTAACATTCTGTTAGGACTTATAAAATTGCATTTTTAGTCCTATGTTACAAGACTCTCAATACTTTATTTTTGTACTTTACAAAGTTTCACTTTTGGTTCCAATCTTGTAAATATATTGCACTTTTTATCCCGCACATTATAAAATTGAACTTCTAGTCCCAATTGTTTGAAGTATGTAGCACTTTTGGTCCCAAGTGGTAAGATATTTTGTACTAATGATCCCATGTGTGTGGCACTTTTGGTTCCATGGATTGGGTTCATAGGACTTTCTCATTTTTGCACTTTTAGTCTCAGATTAGATTGGAAAGAGGCTTCGGTAAGACCAGAAGTGCTAGATATTTTAAAAAATTGGAATCAATATTACGATATTATGAAGTGTGAGACCAAATATGTGGAGGTCCCAGTCTCTCAAAATGCAATTTTTCTACTACGATATGAATATGAATATGAATTTAATAGTTTCTTCCTAGGTTTTTAATTCGATATTGAATCATATTTCCAATGGGATTGAAAGAATTTTTCCATAATGCGAATCTACAAGAATCTATCTGTACTTTTGTGACTGGAAATTAGTTCTCTATTCTTGTACAGGTTCAGGGGATGGAAACATACATGCATGGAACATCAACAATGAGCCAACTAAGGTATTAACATTTCCTCTTCAAATGATATTTGCAGAACGCAATTACAATCGAATGAGATCCTGACCTTGAAGTTGTGGTTAAAATGGAACAATTTTATTGCCATTATTAAGTTATTTATTAGTATTATATTGTTGTATGTCCGCAGGTAGCATGTTTGGATAGCTACATAGGCGTACCGACATGCCTAAAATGGGCTCCACGCAGAGTCATGTTTGCTGCTGCCTCTTCTGTGCTAACCTTCTGGATTCCCAACGATGCGAAGCCCAGTTTGGAATCTGGAGGCCCGAACTCTGAAGTTTGATGTGAAATCTTTCCAAAAAATGGACTTTGTTAGTTTTTGTTCGATCTCGATACTGAATTGTCATTCAAGTTCTTGTGTAGGTCGAATCTGAGATTTCTATCCCAGAGACTTGGTCTAATATTTTGTTATGTTTAAAATATCAGAATCGTCATTCTAGTTTTGTTTTAGGTTACATTGAATACCCGAATTTTCACTCCAGTTCTCATTCTAACCAGATTTGCTTAGTTTTTGCTTGGTTTTGAATTAATAGGTCAAATTGCATACTCGAATTATCATTCTAGTTCTCATTCTGACCAAAATCTTGCCTCAACATTTTGCCCAGTTTTGAGTAGGTCAAATTAAGTACTCAGAATTATAGTATAGCAACTCCATTTATAATTTTATCATGCCTTCCTACGTTATGTCGCTGTTCTTTGTTGGGTTGTTTTTCTTTCTGTCATTTCCTTGTTTCCTTTGTCCAGTTAGACCATCTGCATAGTTGAATATCTTCATCTGAATTGTTTGAATCTTTTAATCAAGTCTGGGACTACTTGAATTTTATTAAATTTTGATTTTGATTTTATTAAACAACCTTCTAACAAAATTTGTCCCTATTTTTTCTATCCTTTTATTCTTTTACTTTGACGTGAAATTTTAGATAAAAGTTCAAAAAAAAAACATAAAAAAAAAAAACTTTTGAATGTCTTTGTAGTGGTGGTTGAGAGTTATTGGTATCAAGTCAGGTATTCTAAAAAAAAGTAATTTTATGAAAATATAATTATATAATCACTCTCTTAGTTTAAGATTTTGATTAAGGGGTGTTTGCAACAGCTTCAAGAAACAACTTTTGAGCTTATTTTTGTTCAAAAGTTGTTTTCTAATGTTTGCAACATTCCCTTTTGCTTCATCTGAACTTAAAATAAGCTCAAATAAACTGATAAGCTATAAAAGTATTAGGAGGTGTTTTTCCCGTATGATGGCATTTTTGTAATTATTTAGAAGTTATTTTGATTTTTTTTTGGATATTATTGTATGATGGCATTTTTGTAATTATTTAGAAGTTATTTTGATTTTTTCTGGATATTATTGTCCTCTAATTATTTATGAAATTTCAATTGTGCCACAAAGTTGGTTATTAAATTATTTTTAAAAAGTTTCATTTTCTAATTATTAAATAAACCACTATTTTTACTAATTTAATTAAACTAATTATTTAACAATTAAATATAAGAAATTATTTTATGCCAATAATTCAATTTCTTTAATATTAATAATCATATCACAATATGAAGACAAAAATTCTAAAATTAAATTAAATTAAATTAAATTTAGTTTTTTAATTATATATTTAGTAGAGTTTTCAACAAAAAAGTTAAATTATTTCCAAATAAAAGTTCATGAGTGTGAATATTTATAGTCCATATATTTTCCCTCAGAAAACTAACCTCAAAATAAGACTAACGTTTTTCTACATATTTGACATGAATAAATACTTGTTGATTTTCTTAATTATGACAATGAAAAGCATGCACCTCTTACATTGACTAATTAACTAATTATTTGAAGACAAATAACAAATAACAAATATATATTTTTACTGAGGACAAATATGAAATTACATTTATAAATAATTAGGTAAACTCAGCATTGAATTTGAGAACATTCATAAACTGCTTTGAGTCATTTTTTCATAATTCTTTAAAACACCCTCAACTTTTTGTTAAAAAATGATTATCAAACTTCACTCAAAATCTTCTTCTACTTTTGCATAATTTTTGCAAACACACCCTAAGAATTGAACCCAAATATGAAATCTCGACCAACATGATCCATTTCATATATATAATCACTTCCTAAGCTTAAGATACCGATTAAGAATTGAACTCAAATATGAAATCTTGTACAAATTATGATTTATATGAAGCAACATAAATTGAATTTGATTTAATGTGATTTTTCGTTCATTCCTCTTAGTTCAAACAAATTTGAGTCAGCAATTACCTGTTTTTAAGTTGCGATCAATTTGGTGCAATTAATAGAGATGAGAAATAATACTAACAAAATAAGATCACAAATAAATCAAAATTATACAAGATATGCATGCTTTACAAATATACTCCTCCATCGCAACAACAAACTAAACACACAGACTCCAAAAAAAAAAAAACGACATACATAACAAGAAAACCAAATAACAACTCATTATTATTATTCATTTCAATTTTCTGCATCCAGACCAGCATTCACACAAATTGAGTAGCTCAACCCCGGCCCGGCACACCTTCGGGCTGGGCCTTACTCTTAATCATCTCTCCAGTCTGCTTCGTCTTCTCCCCCACCTGCGCAGACGCCTCCTGCAACCTCCTCTTCGCATAGTCTATCGGACCCTGCCCTGTCGCCTGCCTAAACGAGTTGAAAACCCACGACAATGAGGAGAGCCCCGTCAGCCCAAAAGCACCGGACGTCAAAAGCGCCGTGACTGCTCCGGCGACAAGTATGGCGGCGGGAACCAAAACCGGACTGAAGATCACGAAAAGCGGGAAGGCTACGGTGAGTCCGATTAGGGTTCCGATGAGGGTGAGGCCGGCGAGGGCGATTAGGGTTCCGGTCACGGGGAGGAGGGTGATGACGGCGAGGACTTGAGTGGTGGAGGGGGTTTTTGAAGGGAGGAGTTGTTTCATCCCGCCTTCGTATTTGTGGTGGGGTTGCTGGGGGTGGACTTGGACTTGGTGGGGCTGTGGACGGTCACGATCAGCCATGGGAACGTACGTACGGTGGAGATGTTTTTGATGAATTAAGTGAGATTGAAAAGAAAAGAAAAGAAGGGTTTATGATTATGATTTGGGGAAAGGGGGGTTGGTTTTAAAAGAGGGAAGGGGGCGTGCAACGTGTTGGGGTGCATGTGTGAAGCTTTGCATGAGGTACAAGTTGCATTTTTTTTTGCCACATTTCTGTTTTTGGTGGTCTACTCTTTCCTCTTCCTATGGGCAAGATATACCTATACATGTTTGATTTCGTTTTCTTTTTTTTTAGTTTATTGTGCTATTTTTCTGTGATTTTAATTTCAAGGAATTAATTCGTTTAAATTGTTCTCTAATTGTGTAAGATTGAAAGTTAACTTTTAGACTATTATTTTCACCTCGCTTCTTAAGTATATATGATATATATTTGTCACCTAATAAGTTTTGAAACTGGAGTAAACATCAAATAAGTTTAAATAATTTTTTTCTTTTGATTTGATGATATAGTAAATATTTTAAGTGTATTGATTAGATCAAATTAGAGGTGTCAACAAGGCTGTGTTGGCCCTGAGATCTAGCATGACGAGGCCCATTTAATACTAAACAAAGATCCAACTAGGGCCCAATGGTTCCACTGAAACCCAACCCAGCCGAGGCCCATCCCAGGTTTGACCTTTTTGTATTTTCTTCACATCGATTAACAAATGATGCAAATAATTGAGACTTTTTGGTTGAAAATAGATTATTTATTAATTCTATTTCTGTGATACGCGTAAGAAGATAAAAATTTAAATTTAATGAAATTTGCTATATATTTTCTAATATTATAGAGTTTGAGGGTTACTTTATTATATATTATATAGACTGTATAGCTCATTAGTTTTAAAAATCAGAAAACTTACTTGTGAAATTTGTTGAGCTTTTATAATCTATGTTTCAGTCTTAGTCACTATAAAATGCTAAAACAATTAAACCATCAAAATGGAAATGAAAAAGAAAATGACAAGGGTGAAAAGAATCTAATAATCATTGTAAACAGATATAACTTTCTATATTCTGAAATTTAAATTTAAATTTAAAATCAATCTTAGCACAAAGGAAAAATGTAACAACTGTAGCTAACTCTTTTATAATGAGGTATATGTAGATAAATGTTGATCCAATCCATTAAGGGCTTGTTTGTTTCGTATTTCTAAAAATTATATTAAGGGCTTGTTTGTTTCGTATTTCTAAAAATTATTTCTTGTTTGAAAAAAAACGAGATAAATAAATTTTCTATTTTATGAAAAACATATAATAAATAAGTAACGTGTTTAATATTGTATTCCTATAACCAAACACAAGTACATAACCAGTTTTCTTGTATATACTATAGAGTATATTCTATATACCCCGTGGAGCACAGTACAAATCCTGGGGTTGTAGCTGGGAGAAAGTCAAATTTTCAGGCTTTTTAGGCCATCAAAATAATCAAATCAATCAATCAATCAATCCCTATTCGTTAATTTTGCTATGTTTTGGGCCTGGGCTGTATGGGGCCTTCTTCTGTGGGTGGACAAAATTTGGGATTTCTGGGCGGTTAAGTGGGCCCTATCCATTTGACTGATTGATCTGACTGATTCTTTGAAATGGCAGACACACAATATTTCATGGCCCAATGGAAATTATATCGCCACGTGAATTTTCATGCTCTCTTATTTTAGCTGTTTGGATTTTGATTGGATATAACATGGAGTAGTAACTTTTAAACAGAGATTTTTTTTTTCTTACACATCGGAGCAAATTCGCTCCAAGTTATTAGAAATGATTTTCACTTTTTTTGTTTTTTGGTTATAAGGAATAATTATTTATTAATCTAATGAGGTAAAAGAATATGGAAACAAATATTTAACTGGCTCGTATGAAAGAAAAGCAAAACGATTTAAAAAAAAGGCTTGAAGAAAGATTCAAGACCTAGCTCTTTCGAGATATATCGAATTCCTCGTCAACCAAACTCGAGATAATTTATTTAAGAGTTCACTTTACAGTAATCAGAGAGTTTTGATCACAAATAACTAAACCTAAAACCATCTAATATAATTTCTTGTCTATAATGTTCATAGAAATAATTGTTATAGATTTTAGTCTAATGGCCTATAGGCTAGTGCAGATTCTGTTACTTTTACTTAAGTTAAATTTGTTAAAACAAGTAATGATCATTTTTATATTCCCGTGAGTCACGAGTTAACAATTTCTCCTCATATACTATTTTTCTATCATTTGTGTATTTCAATTCGCGACGATATATAATACTATTTTATTGTTAGAACTGATTAATCTTGGACCGACTCCGACTCTAGACCAACTAGTTTTTCTTGATCTTTTTCTTTCAAAATTTATATGATAAGATATTAATATATCACGCGTGAATGAGAAATGCTAGAGAGACATAAAGCATATTTTGATGTGAAATAATTAAATTAGTAATATATATTTTGTTATTCTTGGAGGCTTGGAGCATCACTCTTCAATCATCTTCACCAACCCCACAAAAAGAAAGATTAAGTTCCCGGCCGGTCCTTGTAGACTCCCCCTCCACTAGCCACTCGCCATAGGTCCGGCCCACATCTCAGTCGACAGACATCTATTGTTTTTTCTCTTTTGGACTCTTTTAGGAGAAGTACTGTTTCCAAAATGCACTTTCTTTTTCTTGTAGGGCACTGGGTCAGGTTACTTTATAGTTCATTTATAATTTCACCATTATTATATCTAAAAACATGAATATAGTTACAAAATTAAAGATTGAAAATGTGAGCTAAATTATATTAATTGTAGCATTAATAAACTTCTTTTACAAAAAAAATGTGTGGTTTTGAAGTGAAGATTTTATTAAATCTAGAAAGAAAAAAAAAATCCATTGAAGTTTGAACAATCCGAACAAGACCTGGATTCGACCTGAATTACAATTCGATATAAATGTGATTGGATATGGGTCAATTCTAATTCGACCCGAATTTAAACCATATGACAACCCTAGTTATATTAAGCTCACGAATTATAAGGAAATTTTACTACGCATTTCATATTAATTAGAGTGAAAATATGAAGAAAAAAAAAAAAAAACATTTGACATTTGATTTAGTACTATAAATTGATTGCATGCAAGTTCTGTAGGTTCACGTTTGTTCACATGGCAGAAAAATCTTCATTGGATTTTTTAACTGTTGAGACAACGACAATCATATAATGGAGATGCTCAGAGTTTAGCAGAACATATATATTCTAAAATTATTAGACAAAGATGTAGAATTATTCACATATTATCATCAAATGATAAATTGTGTCACCTCTTAAAGAATTTGACACCCTTTTCTGTTCAATTCCATAATTTTGTCAATGGGTCAAGCAATGATTCTCTCCTCAATTTATAATATTTTACTTTTTGGTTATCCCAAAATATCATATTGCGAGAATTAATTTCATTCATTATACTCAACGTACCTTTCTCAGTATATAGAATAATTACTTTATATATAAAATTAAAATAGTGTTATTCTACCATGCCTAATTGGTAAGGATCATGTTTCCAGAATTGATGATGTGGTATTTATTTTAGTTTATTACAGCTATGTGTAATTGGTTATTTATTGTAATTCTTTATACAATGAGAATTTTTTATTCTTTGGTTTCCTTTTGAGCAGCGTCAGACTCATAAAGTGAAAACTTCTTTTAACAGGAATTTGAGGTCATTGACAGTTATTGAAATAATTCTAAGGTATTGATTAATAAATAAATATGTTCTAACAAAATGTTGATGCAAATCTCATAAATCTGATCTAGATAAATAATCCTTCATCTAAAGTATGTACAAATTGCTTGAATGAATACTCCACTATATATTTTTGATTTGATTATAATTATATAACTTTTTTGATTTGTTTATAATTATTTTAAAAATGACATACTTTTCCATAACTAAAGTTTGTTTCCTTAATGTCGTGAGCTGATATTTCTAATCAAGTTAATCATAGTATAATCCGAACAATAATGATAAGAAGTGAACCACCACCAGCCAATTTTCTGGACTTAATTGCCATTTTCACCTTGTCTATGTTTTATTAGGTGATTCTCAAAAAAAAAAAAAAAGAATCTCTGTTTTATTAGGCGGTGCAATTCAATTAATTATTTAATCCATTTTTTCAACTTAATTATAAACTTGGACACATTTGATTAATTCTTCTTTATATATATATATATATTGTGTTTTTGTAATTCAATATAATACCTGCACATGGAAATTATCTAATCACTATCAGAAGGTTATTTCATTAAAATGGTCCGTTTAAACAGCAGCAGCTTCAGATATAATTAATCTTATAGGTTCACTGATCACCTCTAATTAACATGCATGCCTCTAATCTTATAAGTAATTGAGCATATAAATACACATATATATATATAGAAGCAACAAATCATGAGAAACATATATATCCTATAGATCAATGGAAAGAACTACTCCCTCACAATTAATGTATTGAATTCAGTTTCGGTTTCCTGTTAGGAAATATGTTCATGATGTGTATGCCGTGCTTCAAAAGAGGTAAATCGAATATAATCTAAGATCTGTATATCCATGAAAAACAATTAAATTAATTAAAAAAATTGTAACATACATAAATATATCGCATACTCAACGTTATTTAATTAATAATCATGCATATATAGAATAATAATAAAAAAGATATACATTAGTTCTCTACACATAATATATATCATAACCTGAAACCCAATATCCAGACCCAAATTATTGTAATCTATAGTGATTAATTGTAGAACTCCTCAAACCCTCAATTAAAATCACATTAATAAGCATCCATATATGTCATGAAATATTAATCAAATTTCTCATGATATATATATCTTCCTTGATTATTCCTCCCCATCCCTATATATAGTATCTCAAAATACTAACTATTTTCCTCTGAATTAGGGCCATTATACCACGAAGTCGAGGAATTATACGGAAGCGAAACCGGATCAAAAGAACCGGATCCATAACCCACCCTCTTCCCAAAACACTCTCCATTTTGATTCAATATTGCAGCACTACTATAAGAATTCTTATTCGGCATTTGATCAATATTAACGTTCGTGTAACGCATTAAATCAGCATTCGTAGCATCCAATTCCTTTTGTAGAAGGAGGACTTGTCTTTGAAGAACAGAAATAGCACCAACACAACCGTACACCGGATCTTTTAGCCGAGCCTCAGCCTCGTACGCAAGAGAGTTAACTGCATCTTCTCTTTGATGTGGGAGGATTTCTTGTAGCAGCTTGCTAACGTTGCTGGCTCCGAAGATTTTGTGTACGTTGATGAATTTTGTGGGCTCTTCAGGTGGGAAATATGGAGAGAATATGCAGTTTGGAACACATTTCCGCCTTAGGAATTTGCAAGCTGCACATGGAGGGTTTGAGTATGTACTTGATGAAGAAGCCATTTAATTAATTTGTGCTGCAAATTGAATTGATCAAGAAATTAAATTAATTGGATCGGAGATAATTAATGTACCATTACCAATGACTAATTAACTTACTTAATTATATATAATGAAATAAGCTAACTACATGTCGAAACGCTCAAGCAGAGATATTGTGGTTGCTCGTTTCTCTCAATGACTAAAAAAATTAGCATGCATAAATATGGGGTTTATACCTAAAATAGCAAATGTAACAATGTTCGAGTCAGATATAAAACCTGATACAATTGAAAAATTAATATATATACATGAGGAGGCACCAAAACTCTTAAATTCAAAGTATTCACTTAGTCATGAGTAGATCGAGACCGCATCAAGAAAATTATAAATCAAACAAGTTTATTTACACAAAATTTATATCTTGTGACTAATACTTTCTTATGAGTGTATCTTAATCTCGATCGATCAGCAAAAATGTATTATACATTTTCTTAATTTTAAAACAATCAAATTATATTTGAGCTAGAATTTTTCGTAGATCTAACGATTATGCCTTCCATCTACTACTTGTACCCAAATTAAACATCTTATGACTCAAGGAAAAATCAAATTTCAGTACTTTGAGAAAGAATAGAAATTTTATTATACAAGTTAAGCTATATGCATAATTATATACACATATTTAGGAATTTGACTATATATATAATATGTTTCATATATGCAAATTCTGTAAAAAAAAATAAAAACTTGATCATATATATAAATGGATTTCCAACACTCCTATCTTTAAAGAAAAAAGGGTCAGGAATCAGGATCGATAGATAGATCATCCTACAACCTAATAAAATTTGCTATATATGGTTCATCTAATTAAAATCGTTACCTGCAAAAGAGAAGCAAAGTCAAAAAATAAAAATAAAACAAAATTATACAAAATAAAGTTTAAGTACCTGGCTGAATTAATATATACAATTAGTACGTACCTCCTTTAATTTAGCGGGATCTATCTTATATTCCAAATACTTAACAAGATCTATCGAAAATTCTGAAAAGAAATTTGTTAACAAGCTGCAGGCAGGGTGGTTTAATTTCTTTTTCAGTTTTTCCAGAAGAAAAGATAATTCCTTTCTTTCAAGTGGTGATCTACCCAATCAGCCATGAAAATAAATATAATTTCTTGGGATCTTTATATATATATATATATATATACATATGTGCTGTTCAGTAAAAAGAGTACAAAAATGGAAAACCCTAGAAGAAAGAGACAGACAGTAACCTGCTGCAATAAATAAATATATATATATATATATATATATACAAGTACAGTAAATCTAAAGTTGAAGAATATGATGAGAAAGAGATGAAGATATTTGGGGAAAAAGAAAAACATTTAAGTACTGATGAAAAGCAAAAGTATCATCAGGCATTATTAATAGTAGAGTATTAAGTATACATACATACAAATTAAATAGCTAAACAGTATTTGTTGAGTGTGATCTCAAAATCAATTAATCTAAACTGCAAATATATTAATTATATATACTCTACCATATTGTTAAACTCCGATACAATTTTAATACAATATTTTATCTTACTTTATACATTTATATCAAACCCTCTAAAAATGCATTTGATAGCATAATTTGACTATATCATACTGTTAAATTATGTGACCGGCCCTTACAGAGTTCGAAGATGCATTGGGTACAACAGCTGGAGCTACAACTATTTCTTTTTAATTTTAGTTTGTTTACACCAGATTATTAACCCTTTAGACCACAAGGTAAGTTATAATTTCTCTTAATTAGGTGCGTTAAAAGTCCTTAAGCAATCATATATCCTTAAAAAGGTTTATGGAAAGAGTTTAAGCTGGTCACTTATGCCATATATATATATATGTATATGTGTGTGTGTGTGTGTGCAGTTACGTATGAAACTACACTTAAGATATATATTCTATATATACTAGTGTTCGTTAGGAGTCAATTTTTTTTATCTAGGGGAAGTAATTTAAACTTTTAGACACCCCAAAGTGTGTTAAGATCATAGAGAAATTATAACCAGCTAATTAAACCAGAAAATCAATATGTCTTGTGATTGAGTATGTTGACCGGATCAAATCGGTTTATTCTTTAGTAATTTTGTGATTAGTTGTGCTAATTTCTTGAATCGATTAGGTCTAAATAGAGATGGTCTCTAGACATTTTTTGTGATCGACCAAGACTGAATTGAATTGATCATTTTATTTTTTTGTTTGGAATGAGTTTGACCAGCTGATCATAAAAAAATTAATTGAACACATGAATAAGAAAAAGAAAAAAAAAACCATTAATTATGTTCATCACATATGTCTTTCTAATGGGGCGTGCCCTTGACACACACATACATATATTTCTTATATCCTAAAATTCTTATTCTTATTGTTAATTTTCTTTTGGAATGTTATGAGATCGACAATATATATTTTTTTTTCTTTTAATAAAATTATTTTTCACAAATCAATCATCTCATCTCACATAAAGTAATAATCATCACCAACATTCTCGATCATCACTTTTAAGAAAATAAAAAATATCCAATTTTTTATTTTTTCAACACTTAAACTCGATCAGTGTCAAAATATGAAACGAATCAATGGCCGTAGTGTATTACTTTGAGGCGTCCATAAGTAGTGTCAGTGTCTTCGCTAGTATATTTTCATATACAGTAGTATTATAATTGAATTGAAATCCAACACAACACAACACAACAGAACAGAATACCAATATTCATGTCAGAGTCTCACTGTTTAATTACATTATTGAGTACCCATAAACAGTCAACACTGTACCAGAAAAATAAAAATAAATAAACAGTCAACACACAAGATTTTATTGCATGTAAATCATGAAAATAGTCAATATTCCTACAAAAAGTACTATGAATAACGATAAACAATATATATATAGATGAAGACTTCAAGTATATATACTTCACTTTACTGCTCGCCTCTTTATTTTTTTCTCTTGTCCTTCGCCGACATGTCAGACAAGTTGCTATGTAATGAGAAAGAAACATGTATTTTAAGGACAAATTCATGCTGTAAAGTGAAATTTTATAGGGAAAAAACTGGCTAGCATCAAGGGTCAACAAATTGTGAAGAATTTTTTTGTCCCATGAACATACGGTGGGAAATTTTTGCTCAGGTCGGGTTTGGTCGAACTCAAAGTAACTACACAGCAAGTGCAATGCACTAAAGGAATATTAATTGAAGTATATATAGAGTTAGAAAAAGTTAAAAATGTCCACTAAATACGTACATTGGTTTTGTGTGATTGGACTCGAATGTCATTTTTCACAAAATTATAAAAGAGTTCTATAAATTAATTGTACTTAAAATATTATATATTAGATGAGGGAATTGCACTTTTCATATCAAATTTTTGGTACATTTATATGTTTCATATCATATCTTTCAAAATGACATATTTGATATCAAAATTGACCAATATTTTTCACATTTGGTTAGACCGTTAATTTGTGGACGAAAAAAGTCACGTGCATAGCACATGTCTGTTAAGTTAAAAAAAAAAAAGGGAAAATGCATTTATCTAAAAATTAGGCAGGGGCATTTGCAATTATTATCGACTTCTTCCTCCCTTACGGTCGCCGACTTTCGGTGGTTGTTGGTCGAAATTGGTTGAGGGCTTTTGCTCGTCTCATCGTTGCGAGTCTATACGTACAAACAATTTTAAAAACCGAGTCGTAAATCTCTCAATTTTCTCAGTCGAAGTTTCAGATCTCGTAGATCTTCAAACTCTGATTACTCCTTAATTACCAATTTGCTTAATTTTTGAACCAATAGAATCACTTGATCGTGGGCAACATTTTCCATGGGGTAATTGCAACGGCCGTCGAAGGTGAAGCTCCGTCCAAAGGGAGACGCATTTTTTCACGAAAACCCTAATTTTTAGATAATTGCATCACCCCCCCCCCCCCCCACCTTTTTTTTACTTAACGGAAATATGTCACGTACATGACATTAGTTAACGGCCAAACCAAATGTGAAAATGTTGGTCAGTATCAAATGTGTTATTATGAAAGGTAAGATATGAAATGTAAAAAAGTACCAAAAAATTTGATATGATAAGTGTAATATCCTCTATATTAAATCAATAACAAAGCAATTTTTAATACATGACATACTCGATCGTATTTCTAAAGAAATACAAAATCAACTTCTTACAAATTAATTTTCAAAATAATTATAATTGCAATCACACAACTTTGGCTAAATAGATACAAAAAACTTAACAAATTAAAGTACTAAAGTTGCCCTTTTGTTTGTGTCGATGATCAAATGAACTCAGAACACTAGATTGTGTGCTCTAATCATTGTGTGCTCTTTATTTAGTATGAATATAATGGAATAGTAGTTATAATACATGAATATGGAAATCAAGAGTCAGCTCTCATGATAAAGAGATACATGTACCTACCTTTTGAAATCTTAACAAAATTATACAATGGGATATCAATCATCATGAATCAATATGATCAGTCTTTTTTATGTGATATATTGAATCTTTAACTATATTATGCTCCATGCTGCATCTTTAATTAATTTTTATATTAATCAACAATATGAGACTAAAGAGAGAGAGAGAATAAATTGGTGACCGTCCTATATAATTGGCCTAGATTTTTTTTATTCCCTACCCCCTATGAAAGTTTATAAATGGTAAACAAACTTAATTTTTTATAGTTCCATATAATTGATTCATTTATCTTTTTATATTGGCAAATACGATTTCAATAGATAGACACGTACATGCATCACTTTACGTACGCATCAAAAATTATCTTATACACACACATTTGTGTAATATAACTCTTAATTGAAAAAATTGAAATTTTTTAACTTACAGGTCAATTTAATTTAATTTTATGATCTCGTACCTATACTTATGTTTGTTTAAAGAAAATTTGAATCGCTAAGTCATACCTCACGGCAGTGTAAAAATAAAAGATTAGTTTGGTTATATATATGTGTACAGTGTACTTTATTTGGAGCTTGGCCTTTTCATTTTATTTGTTAAATTTACTTATATATTCGAGTTAGATTGCGTTAACCAATACATATGTAACCAATAATACAGGATTCGATGGAAGTATGCTGCTGCTAATGATTAGGAAGCCTATTATTCGTCCTCAGTATTGTATTTTATTCACATTCAATGTGAAATGCAAATTGTTTATTTTCCCATGTCAATTATTGGACACTGGATTATTAAAAGATTAACCTAATATTCCCCTTTTCAGCATCTTCGAATGTAAGTGCCTAACATATTTAAAAATTATTGTAGCATCATTAGCTTTGAATTTTTGTTCTATATTCATTGTATAATAAATTAATGATCGATCACAAATGAAGCCTCCCCTAAACCGACTGCATGCGCATTACTTGAAATGGAAAAAGAAAAGATAATTTAGATAAGCTCATCAGTCATCACATTTGCTCTCCAAAAAGGCAAGAATGGGTGTTTGCTTTTAACAAATTGTTTTCATTTATTTATTCAAGATAAACGCAATCATCAAAAATCCATGTGGAGACTCAATAAAGTGACGGCAGATTGGAACATAAGCAATAGACCGATCTTGATCTATTTTAATCCAATTTTAGTTTTAATTTGGATTTTTAAATGAGTTGAATTCAATTAAAGAAATTGGACCAAGTTTAAATCTTACTGTATCATTGGGTCAAAAAATAAAAACATAAAATATCATATCACTTCAATCCGATTCAAAGAAACAATCATCATTCACAATCCACCAACATATTTATTTTATGATCCAAACTATATTATATTCGACATAAAATATTATGCACATCATCATATTCCTATTATCCTATTAAGGATGTCATCAGAATGTGTAGAATACAAAGGGCATGTTTGTTTGGCGTTTCTCAGAATTTTTTCGTGTTTGGGAAATGCCAAACAAACATATTTTCTATTTTCTGAAATAAATTTTTCATCCATTAATTTTCTTAAACTACTCTTTCAAAAGCCAAACAAACAACAATTTTCTTATCTCTAAACAAAACCTACACAAACTCTACTTTGATTTGACATAAAATAACATATCTCTTACACAATTTATCTCACATAACAAACATGATTTGACATAACGTCTTACACATCTTACACCTACAACCCGACTCTTCCAAAAAAACCTACACCTACTTTATTTCTCAAACCACTATCTCAAAATACAAACAAATAACATTGCGCAAATCGAGATTATTTCACAAACATCTACTACTCTCCCAAACTACTTTCCCAAACGCCAAACAAACAGGCCCAAAATGTTCTGGGCTAATTACTACAAGAGTATAATTCTAATCCCAAACGACTTTGAATGTAAAAATAAATTAAACATCCTACTACAAATTATATCGAATATTGTTCATTATGTCCTGCATCATGTGCCGATTTTAGTGTAGCAAAAAGTTGATCATTAAACTTAACATAGAAAGGTAGCTCATAATTAACCCAAAGTATTTGTGCTGCAAGTGTAATAAGTTAGACATGGACCAACTCCGGTGAAATTAACATTCATTACATAAATTGCAATAAGATCAAAAAAGGTAGTACCTAGCTAGGTTACATATTATGATAAATTCTATTAAACTCCTTACAAATCTTCAGAAAAATTCACAAAAAAATAACATATATACACTGACAAAAATATATTTATCAAATATACAACAAATATAATGTACCTAACAATAAAATACTAATTATCAAGAAACTGGGAAGTAATCCCGGATTGTCTTTCTTTTCAACGAGGAAGGAGGATTTAAAACAGAAGAAGGGCTGTTCATTTCAGCTTCTGAATTTCTCTCTAAATTTTCTTGAACATCAAAACTGAAGCAAATCTTTTTCTTCTGAGATTTTGGGGTACTAACTTCAGGCATTGTAATTGGAGAGGGTGACTCAGCTCGGTTTGCTATATTTGAAACCATACTGTTTGAGTCACTCTTTGTACATGAAGATTCATCATTGAACAGTTTTCTTCTTTCCATTCTTGGAATTGCCATGACTCTTTTTCGAATTGATGATGGAGATCTTGTATTTGAATAACAACTGCCTTGAATGTTCCAGAAACGAACCTATACAAGATATGAACACAATAATAAATGAGCCATGTATATACATAATATTTATTTGTACAAGTAGTTAATACATTTAAAATGTTCTACCATCAATCCAACAAGACAATAGTTAAATATTTTTATTTGAATTAGTATTAACTATAAAGCTTACCGTGAAATCATCTGAGCAAGTTGCCACTTTCCCCATCTCTGATGGACACCTGGAGCAAATACATTACCAGAAATTTATTTGAATTTGAAAAATGTGAACACAAAGAAAAAAAGGAAATATGTTCTTGGAAAACTTACCAATCCACTGCTGTGACTTCTCCATCATGGCTTTTTAAAGTGATTGGATCAAGGTCTGGTTTGTTTACCTGTTATAACATGGTTCAATTCAAGTTTACTATGATGAGAAGTAAAAGTAGAAACGAAGAAGCAGAATTGGGAAAGAAATGAACCTGCCATATGTAAGCATTTTTATCACTAGAACCACTGAGTATTTGAGCTGCATCAGGACTGATTGCTGACTGTAAATAGAAGCAATTATAAGATGCATGAGCAATCAAATTGTATTGAAGTAAAGGGTTAAGCACCAAATATATGGTACATGATATACCTTTACAAAAAATGAGTCCATTCGACCTCCAGAGAAGGTTTTTATTGGCCCTTTTTCAAGCTGAAGTACATTGTATAGGTATATTCTGAAAGAGAGAGAAAATCAGAAACTAGACAGCCCATTTCAAAATTTAAACTTTTTCAGAATTGTTGAATTTAAGAATGAATCATAAGTCAGGTAAGGATGTCAGTTGAAACACTATGAAGTGATCACAAATAAGCACATTTATCTACTTATGGAGTAAGATGTTCACCTGTGATCCATGCATGAGGCTGTAATAAAAACTCCATTCAAATCTTGAGACAAACTAGATATGCCATGTAAGCGCTTTTCCTACAAAAGAACGAAATGATTAACCTTACAGCTTTACAGGAGATGTGAAACATATAAAGGGACTTGACACAAAATTCAGCATGATTATACAAATTTATGTATGCATTACTATGGCTATGTTGCTTTCGTAGTGCAAAAATGATCAAGTTTAAGAAATTTGAAGGCATTGTTATGCATAGTATGACTGACCTTATCATTTGATTCAGGATTAGGACATGCATGAGTGACTGGAGCTTTAAGATTTCTTGTGTCCCAGAACTTAATGACACTGTGTTGGGGAAATTTGGAATAAAAGCAAGGTCATGATATTTGTCAACCAAATGAATTAAAGATTTGCGTATAAACGTTAAAAACTTTGTTGTGCACCTGTCAACTGCTCCAGCAGTAGCAACAGAAACTTCATCCTTGAGATAAAGAACTGATGTGATGCTCATTGATTCAGCCTGTAAAAACTTAGGGTCACTTGAGGAAAAAATGGCAAACATATGAGGAACTAAAAAAAATAATATAAAAACAAACCTTTCCACGCCTACCCCGTCTTCGACCAGGAGAAGTATGAGCCTCATGGATAACAGAAGTAGGTCTAAAAAAGTCATCATAATTGGTGAGTTTGAGTTTACATAATTATGTGTCAATCAGGAAACAATTGCAAATCAATAAAAATGTGCACAGCTTAGATGTTTCTGTTGTATGCAACTGATAGGAGAACGAGGAAACTTACAATACACAAAACTTCTGATTGGTTATTTTGGAGCACCTGGTGTCCCATACAGCAAATGACCCATCTCTTGAACCAGACACAACAAGCTCTGCAAAACAGCACGAGTTTTATAACTTAATATTCCAATTAAACTAGGATGAATATAATACTTAGAACTGATCTTATTTTCACTATGTTGGCGTGAAGCAATCCAGAGAGGGGCTCCTTTTGAAAGAAGATATAACTTCAACTCGGGAACTTACCCTGATTAGTAGGATGGCAGCTGATTGACTTGATGCTCCCAGTGTGTGCCATCAATGCTCTTATGCATTTTAGCTCTTGTGTATCCCAAATCTTAATCTGAACACAAATCAGAATATGATAATTCAACAGATCTGACTATTGAGCAGAGGAATTTATTAAGGTTCTTTCTTTCTTTCCGATTGAATGGGCATTTTGGTAGCTAAATTATCATATATTATTGGAATAACTTTTTCTTTTAAGGTAAACATGAACATTTAATTTCCACAAAGAGTAAGTACATTACATCTCCAAGTTGTGACTTTAGTCAGACTAAATTAATGTGTTATGTATTTACGACAGTTCAAAATTTTGTACCCAATCCGATTTCACATTACTTCCATGTTTTTCCTTTGCAGGCTTAGTACAATGGGTACATCTTCATCACTCAAAGCCTTTCTATCAGTAGCCCCTGGGTTGTGATGAAGGGGCCTCAAACTATATAGGACATGTTTTAACTTTTCCTTTCGGTATGATATGTGATACCAGCAAAGGGGGGGGGGGGGGGGGGGATAATAACATCATTCAAAAAAGCATTGTGACTTACACTTTGATCTCCAGAGGCTGTTAATATATTTGTGTCCTCCTGAAGAAGATTTAAGACAGTCAGTTGTATGTTGTAAGCAATCTTTGACAATTAATATAGCCAGAACAAGCAAGTTGCAATTAATTTCTTTAATCCATGTTCTAATCAAAGATTACATATCATATTAGACCAACTCCCTCCTTGTCATTGCAAGAATCAACTTATTCTAGAATGCATATGATCTGTTGAACCCAGAACAATGTGAGGGCTCATGATAATAATAAAGAATGGTACCATACATTTGCTCACAGCCGAACAAACTCTAATTACAACAGAGGGAGTGCAGCTGAGCCAATAAATGAGCCTAGGCAAAGCGCTCAAATGTACTAAGCTATAAAAATTATTTGGTAGACAGTTCAGGAGCTGGAGACACTTAAATTCATTCTAGTCCTCAGGAGTTACATGTTCTAGAATCCATGAATCAAGAATCACTCATGCCTATTTAGCAAAGAGTGCCTCTCATAAAGTGTTATCACTCATCAAATAAGGAGGTGTAATTATTTCACATCCATAAGTCCCAAAATCCAAACAATTATTGAGATGATTCATTCATTCTAACCTTCCTTAGCACCAGTAAGATCCCAAACAAACTCTACAAGGAGCTCAAGAACATTCAAGTTTGTTGGCCCTAATTTTATATAATCACTCATGAAACCCATCAAAATAACCAAATTGAATGAACAAATCACTTCTTTATCTTAGGAAATCCAAACCAGCTATGTTAAACAAGTACAAAAAAAAACACCATACCTTTATCCAACATATGTCAAATATGGCATTTGAATGAGCGACCCACTCAGAAACCTTAGCTTTTTCTGCATACAAGAATATAGTACTAAATTTAAAACCTCAACTACCAAACACAGAAGTAAACCAATGAGAAAATTTGAGCTTACCAGCATTTTCTTGATACGAAGAGGAATCCCCAGATTTTTGTCTAGTATTGAACAAAGTAACATAACCCCCTTCATCAGTAAGAGCAAGGATATGTGCATTTTTATTCGTCTGCACAACACCAAATTTAATAAGTAAATACTTCATGTATTTCAGCTGAAAATTGAACTATATATCCATTAATTCCAAATTAACCTAACCTTGCAGAAAGACAGAGCCATCGGAGGTGACGGCTCAGCTTCATGTTCAACCGCTACAGCTCCAATTGGATAGAAACCTTGCGAATCGTTGCCAATATAGGGGCGTTTTCTTACTAAATACGATTCAATTGTAAAAAAATTAGTCGCAATTTTTGGTAATCTTAACCTAATCATGTAGTATTATAAATTTTTTAAATAAAACAAAGGGAACGTAAAGGAAACCTACCTCTGAAACCATTGACTTCTCTTGATTTCAAGTCTTGGAAGAATGATCGAGGTTTGTACGTCTCCATTTTCACACAGACACGCAGTCACACAGTGCGAAATGAGGTGGGGGAACTGGGGAAGGGGTAGCTTAAAGGGTTTAGATTGGCGGGAGGGGCTGTGGGGTGGGCGGGAAATTTTGAATATTTTGGGTTTCAAGGTTATTATTGTATTAGTATATTATTGACGGTGATAAGAGTTGAAAATTCTAATCCGACCCCTCCAAATTGTGATAAACTTGAAACTGATATAATACTAAAAAGCTTAATAGTATAATAATAATATAATATCTACGTAAATTTGCACAATATTATTTATGAATTGTACTGTGAAAACAAAATATTTTTCAAAGATACAAAAGACAACACTGAATCGATTAAAATACCTTGAGATATTAAGATTGCAATTGAATAAGGGTTAATATTTCCTCCCATTAAAGAAATGAACTAGAGAGTCTGGGCCTGTTTGTTTGGCGTTTGGAAAAGTAGTTTGGGAGAATAGTGGAGGTTTGTGAAATAATCTCGATTTGCGTAATGTTGTTTGTTTGTGTTTTGATAGATAAATTTGAGAAATAAAGTAGTTGTATGTTTTTTTGGAAGAGTTGGGTTATAGGTGTAAGATGTGTAAGACTTTATGTCAAATCATGTTTGTTATGTGAGATAAATTGTGTAAGAGATAGGTTACTTTATGTCAAATCAAAGTAGAGTTTGTATAAGTTTTGTTTAGAGATAAGAAAATTGTTGTTTGTTTGGCTTTTGAGAGAGTAGTTTGAGAAAATTAATGGATGAAAAATTTATTTCGGAAAATAGAAAATATGTTTGTTTGGCATTTCCCAAACACAAAAAAATTATGGGAAACGCCAAACAAACAGGCCATATGTTTCTTTAGCTTTTCTAAAACTAATTTGGAGATTTGTAGAATTTGAGATGTTCTTAGTTTTGTATATTTAAAAAAAATGTATGTTATTGATTTTAGAGATGAAATAAATATTATATGCAATATAAAATAACGTAAATTAAGGGATAAATTACTACATGTCAAATCAAAATTATTATATGACTAAAATAAGGTAAGATATATGTTACATCTTGTCAAGACAAAGTAAAGTTTATATAGATCTTTTAATAAGAGTTATATATTTTTTAAGAGGCATTCGTTCTTTAATTAAGATATGTTTTCTCCTTCTAAAAGAAAAAAAATATTTTCTCAATCATTACTTTTGAAAGCATAAATGTAAAAATATTCAAAACTTTCACTCATTTTTAAATTTTATTCAAAATTTCATACCAAAGGTAAAAGAACTAAAATAGAGGGAGATGCAATATTTCCTCCATTCTTAATTTATTGTTTTTATCTCATTTATCGAGATGTTTTAAAACAATACTTCATTTCACGTCTATAATTAAATTATTTTCTCAAAAGTACCATCTTACCTAAAACAAATAATTTGACATAGCTAATTATCAATAATATTTTTAAAAACATAATTACGAAAAGAAAATATATATATATATATATATATATATATATATATTAACTTTCACTTCAAACTTTGTGTCAAAACTAAAAGCAGCAAATAAAAATTAAATGGACTGGTTGAGTAATATACCGTAGTATTACTTTTTTCTTGTAATAATCCATCACTTTTATTAGTATCTGTCTGTAATTGTGGGTTACTGGACTCATCACCCAACTCTTAGATTTAGTTAAATTATTCACATTGACGTCCGCCTCTATCATCAGGACTCTTCTTTCTCTTTCTTATTCGTACACACTTCAAAGATTTTCTTACCTTTGAGATATCTCAAAGCTTCAAGGAGATAAATAACTATGGGTAAGTTCAGCTTTTTCTTTCAGCTTCATCTTTCTGTAAAATCCGTTTTCAATTTCAAATTTGCTCAATATTTAGGTTGAGAAACTTTTCATATTCTTTTTTATTACTTATTTTAAAAATTACCTATTTACTCTGCCTCCTCCTCCTCCACCACCTTTTCCCCATCTCCCCTGACGACTAATTTTTTTCACATTTGATGCCAAATTGAAAGTACAAGACACTAATTTAAATAATTTCAATGTGAAGGGGTATTTAATGTAAATCCTCTAAAAAAGGGTTTTTTCCCGTACGTTCTTTTCAAATCCTATTCCAAATAGGAAAAAAGAGATTTTTACTGATTTTCGGTAATCTAAATACTCAAACTTTCTGCCTCATCCATTAACCTATATAAATCTCCATTCGTTTTATTTTATTTTACTCCGTTAATTAATTAATTAATTATCTATGGCTCCACTATTGACGAAAGGTAAAGAATCGAATTTTCTTGTTGATGACAATTCAAATTTTACTGTCAATGGAAACGTCTTTCTCTCTGAAGTTCCACCTAATATCACCGCCACACCATTACCCTACGCCGCCGTAGATCCCCCAATTTCCGACGGATGCTTTGTCGGATTCGACACACCAGTCCCCAGCAGCCACCATGTCATCCCATTTGGTAAACTGAAAAACATCAAGTTCATGTCCATATTCCGGTTCAAAGCGTGGTGGACCTCCCACTCGATCGGGTCAAAGGGTTCGGACCTAAAGCCCGAAACTCAAATACTCATACTAGACAAATCAAACGAAGCTGGAGGAGATAGCAAAAGGCCATATATTTTGCTCCTTCCACTCATCGAGGGCTCTTTCCGGGCCTCCCTCCAGCCTGGCGTAGATGACTACATGGACATATGTGTCGAAAGCGGTTCTACAAAAGTAACCGAATCCTCATTCCGGTCAGTTTTCTACATCCAAGCGGGTGATGACCCATTTATCCTAGTTAAAGACACGATTAAGGTGGCACGTACACATTTAGAAACTTTCAATCTGTTAGAGGAGAAAACCCTCCCTGGAATTATTGACAGATTTGGGTGGTGCACAAGAGATGCGTATGTGCAACCCCACGGCATATTGCAGGGGGTGAAGGGGCTGGTCGAAGGCGGCTGTCCGCCAGGGTTGGTTTTAATAGATGATGGATGGCAATCCATCTGCCACGACGAGAATCAGGTCGATTCCGAGAAGATGCTATGTAGGCTGATAAATTTTGAAGAAAATTACAAGTTTAAGGATTATGAGAGCCCAAATGAATCATGTTCAGGTCCAAGTAAGGGTATGGGGGCGTTAATTCGGGACCTTAAGGAGAATTTTAAAAGTTTGGATTATGTGTACGCATGGCATGCACTATGCGGGTATTGGGGCGGGCTTAGGCCCAATGTTTTGGGCTTACCAGAAGCTAAGGTGATCAAGCCCAAGCTGACACCTGGAATGAAGATGACAATGGAAGATCTGGCCCTCGATAAGATTGTGAATAATGGCGTGGGGCTGGTACCACCAGAGATGGCGGAGCAATTGTATGAAGGGTTGCACTCTCATTTGGAATCTGTCGGGATTGACGGAGTCAAGGTGGATGTCATTCATGTAAGTTTCTCTTGTTATCCACTCCGATACATTATTATTATTATTATTCTTTTTCATTATGGATTTAAATAAATTTATAATTTTTACTTTAATAAATAATGTAGTTAATTTGTTTCAGGAAGAATTTAATAATATTGTTGTAAGTAACACTATATACATGAAGTTAACAATGTTTAAAACATCATCATGGATCAATGTTTCGTTCTTGGGGATTCTTTGGAAACTTAATAGAAAATAGTTGGAAAATAACATATCAAATTAATATGTCACTCCAGTACTTATTATACATCTTTTGATTATTTTATAAATATCATATTGATTTTGTTTAGTTTATTATATATTTGGGTAATTTTACGTTACAATACCATCTTAATAGATGCTGTGCAACCCAATAGGTAACGGCATATATAAAATTTAAGACCATTGAATCTTGAAATTAAGTATTGCAATAGTTTTTCTAAAGTATATATATGAGGTCTAATCCCTAAAAAAGACACCCAATTAACTTTCATGCTAAAATTAATATCCTTAGATTTTGAAAATTATGAAAGAAAAATGTGGTTAAGTTTCGAATAACTTAAATATAAATGGCACAGAAAAATCCGTTCAATTACTTGCATCTTTATACCTATAATCGTTGTCCACTTAAATCTTACTAAGGGTGTATATACATATATACACAGCATATATGTTGTAAATTATATAAAGCGAGTCTGTTTCATATTTCTTGAACATGAGAAAAAAACTGACCTTCACATGAATTTATACAAGTTTCTTGCTTATCTCGTTGGATTTTTTTATATCTACAGTGTTCATGGAACTTCTTTTTGAACTTTAATTTTTCTTATCAAACTTCTATTACTATAACAATATTTTAGTTTTTTTTCAATCTTTTCCCACATATGTATGCAGTTGTTGGAAATGCTATGTGAAGATTATGGTGGGAGAGTGGAGCTAGCAAGAGCTTACTACGATGCATTGACATCTTCAGTGAAAACCCATTTTAAAGGAAATGGTGTGATTGCAAGCATGGAGCATGGCAATGACTTCATGTTCCTTGGCACCAAGGCCATTTCTCTTGGTCTTGTTGGTATGTTGCTATAAGTTATCACTTAATTTGGTAAATGCTCGAGTTATTGTTCACAAAATACTCATAACCCTTGACTTTTGTGAACTAATAAACTATACATTAAGAATTCATTTTAATTATTTAGTTAGAAATGACATATAGTTCTGTAATCTAATTTTTTTACATCAAAAGTGTTTTGTTTGGTGTGATTTTGCCAAATTTTGGTAAATAATAAATTTCTTAATTCTGGGAATCTGTTTAATAAATGTATGTAATATATTAAATATATGGAAGTTTATCATATACAGTATATGTGGTATAAATATATATATACATTATATTAAAACTTATATTATACGAGTGTTTGATAATTTTATTGTACAACATAATTTATAATCATTTTCTTGGTTTATATGTAGACAGTTTTCTTATCTGATTTCAAAACGCATTTTGTTCTTTGTTATCTTTTTGAATTTCTTTCAATATTTTACCGATCGAAGCATACAATAGAAACAAGATTTTGATCCATACTCCATATGAATATAAAATCATATCCTTATGTGTAGTGCTAAAGGGGACAGCCTTTGTTATTCAATTTGATCATACATGATACATGGTGATTGATATTTGTTGTTTAGGTATTTATCTCACTGTCATGTGCAAAAGTAGTATGCTTGTCAATAGAAAAATTGACTCATTCTGTTCTTTGTTATTATCAAACACTTGAAAATGAAACTATTTTATCTTCTTAATGTTTAAAATTACGAGTTTGACAATTGCCACATAAACAGGGGATGACTCACATAGCAAATTATTGCTTCAACACATAGTGCATTGTGCCTACAACAGCTTGTGGATAGGCAATTTTATTCGGCCCGACTGGGACATGTTCCAGTCAACGCACCCTTGTGCTGAGATCCATGCCGCGTCTCGAGCCATCTCGGGTGGGCCCATCTACGTGAGTGACTCGGTCGGAGAGCACAATTTCCCGTTGCTGAAGAGCCTAGTCTTGCCCGATGGTTCTATCCTGCGGTGCGACAACTATGCGTTGCCCACTCGTGACTGTCTCTTTGAGGACCCAGTTCACGACAAGACCATGTTGAAGATTTGGAACCTTAACAAGGTGAGATTAATTTAATGGGATTATGCATTGATAATTATTTTTAACTTGCTTATTGGTATCTTATATAATTAAAAGATTTGATTAATAGTTTAGTAATGATGATTGAACTCCACTTTTCTTTTTGTTATTTATAACTTTATGCCTATGCTTGATAAAAATATTTAATGGTCTATTATTTTGGCTTGTGAGTTTTAAGTTATGCATTTTGAAAGTGAGAATAAATATTGATGTGTAGTCTGGATGAAAAAATGAGTATGTTTTAATGGTGGGCTTGGATCAACATTTGGGGCAATTAGAAATCTCTTAATTTTTTTAAAATTTGAAGATGTATTAGATGTGTTTTTAAGTGTTGAAATTTCTAGAAATATATAGGTTCATAAGTAATTTTGTCCAGTCCAAGGTTGACTGTCCTCAAATTGTTCACATTTGCTTTGTGATTTATAACACTCTTAGGAGAGTTATTAATTCCAATACTAGCAGAAATACACTTGTCTTGTGATAAGCATGTCCAAATCTAGTCTGATGTCGGATTTTCCTTGAAATTGTATTTATTTATGAAAAAGTATACTTCTGAAGTTTTGAGTTTTTAACTGAAACTCCCGAAACATCTAGCAGGATTCTCAGTCTATTTTTGGAATAAGTTGAGTACAAACAACTAAAATTTGGAATTCTCTTTTCATATGCTAAATCGTTTATGATTGAATCTTGATTTCGAGTAATTAACACTTTTTAATTTGCATCAGTTCACTGGAGTGATTGGAGCGTTCAATTGCCAAGAAACAATGAGCTCCAAATGTGCACCCGAAAACACCCACGATGTCTCCTCTTTGATCGGTCCTAGGGACATAGAATGGAAATTCGCTGCAAATTTAATTTCTAAAGGAGTTAAAATATTTTCATTGTACTTTTTCCATGAGAAGAAAGTGTTCGTCTCTATGCCATCCGGACACGCGAAAATATCGCTCAAGCCTTTAAACTTTGAGCTCATCACAATTTCTCCGGTCAAGACTCTGGCTAATGATCTCCGTTTTGCTCCAATTGGTCTAGTGAACATGCTTAATGCGGGTGGTGCCATTCAGTCCTTGGAATATAATGCGACTTCAGTTCAAATTGGAGTGAAAGGAGCTGGAGAGATGAGGGTCTTTGCTTCAAAGACACCCGTGGCTTGTTTAGTGAATGGAGCAAATGTGACATTTGTGTACGAGTTTTATATGGTCATTGTTCAAGTTCCATGGCCCAATTCTTCTGGGATTTCTGAGATTGAGTACATGTTTGATTGATTAATAGATTAATGAGATACCCAAGTTAAGGAATTGTGGAAAGACATTTCATTTTTCCACATGCTTTAAAGTTCTTCTAATGTGTTCAATTGAAGCAAGAAAATGTTTGAATCAATGAAATTTTCGGCACACGTGTTTTTACCTGTCTTTGTTCTTTTTGGCAGTTTCCTATGCTTTCTTTCGATGTATTTTTACCTGGTGTATTTTTACCTCTATGTATCGTCAAAACAAACTATTGAGTTTGTAATTCAGAAAAGAACTACTATTACTTAATTAACCCTTTTGAAATATAAACAAATTTCATGTAATTAAGCCATTCAGCCTCCAATAATGCGGAAATACAAAAAGCAAGACAGTGGACTTCAATATCATGAAATTCTGTCCAAAACAAAAAGAATATCATGGAAGAAAGATGTCATATCTTTAGTTTCTATGCATTGAAATTTTTTTAATCTTAGAGCCCATTTGGATGGAAGTAGGGCTGTCAATGGGGCGGATTTCAATCCGGATCCGTTCGAATCCGGTCCGATTTATTAGGATAATTGTCCGATTAGATATTCGATGGACCTGATCCGATTATAAAGATCCGTAATCCGAAACACATGGAGCGAATATGAATTTAGGTCGATCCGATCTATTAAAGATCCGTATCCGATAAAAAAAATAAAAACAATGATATACATATAATGTTTTATAAAAGTAAGTATCATTAATAATATTTCACTGTCAATTTAAGAAGATAATAATTTATAACTCGTTTATAAATTTATTTAAACCAATTTTTTCATCTAAAAATATGAATATTAGTAAATGATGCTTGAAAATTTGAGCTAAAATTAAATAAAATTGTAAAGTTAATAAACTTGTTTTAGGAAAAAACATTAATATAATTTTTTAAATGAAAATTTTATTGGATCCGGAAAAGATCCGATATCCGGCAAATTCCAACTAAGATCCATTGGATTCAAAAAATCTAGATCCGAGCACAATCCTAACAAGATTCAAACCGACATGATCCGAGCAGATATAAATAGAGTCGGATCTGGACGAGCCTGATCCGACCAGAATCCGACCCATTGACAGCCCTAGATGGAAAGATTCGGGTTGGGCGAATTTAAAATCCTCTCCCAAATCCGTTGGGCTGTTTGGATACAAAACTAAAATCCTTTCATTTGAAATCCTCAATTTTAGCCGAATGAATTTCAGCCCAATTTATAATGGATTTGAAATTTTTCCTCACAACTCATCGTTTCAAATCCAATCAAAAGCCCAGATTACATCCAATTTTACGCTCGTTATTCTCTTCTCCGCGTCTTTCTCCATGATCGTGGTAAGCTTATTTCTCTCTTTCTCGCTCTAATATTAAGCCACACTAATCTCCCTTTTTAACCATAAATTTCTGTTCTTCCAATTCTTTTGTTCACAATTTTCAGTAAAAATCGAAAGTTAACCTAATTTTTTGTTTGATTTGCTGTAGAAAGTAGAGGTGGCGATTTTTCCGCAAAATTTTACTTCAAACGTAGATTGGGTGTAGAGGTAACTATATTTGGCTTTTTTTTTTTTTTTTTCAATATAGTTGATTCTATTGTCCATTAATCATGATCCATTTGTCAGATCATAGATGATATTAAGTTGTCATTAGCATTGTATGGCTTTGATTTGCAGTAGGAAGTAGGAAGTTATGTCTAGGTTTGTGCTTGTTGATTAATTGTTGACTGATATGGATAAACAACAATCATAATGTTGTTTTGTTTGGATATGGTGTTTTTCAAAACTTGTCTTATTTTTTTGGGGAATTCGGAAGTTATAATGTTATGTACAGTGTCATGTCTGTCCATTTTCAGCTAATGAAAGTTTTGCATAATAATCACTTATGAATCTGAAATCTAGTTCTAAAGCTAAAGAACATCTTCATTGAGCTCCATCTCACCTCTCTTTGGAAATGGTTTTTTCAAATCAATGATGGTACAATTATACATGGTTTTATAGATTTGTGATTCACATTCAATTATCAATATATGCCTATCCTTATATTTTCTCTTATATTCTTTCTTTTCTAATTTATCTATAGTTTGTAGTGGTTTTATACTTGACCACATCTATTGGACACTGCTTGGGATTATTATACTGTTTTTTTTAATGGTACAATTTTTGGAGTCTGTACTAAATTTGTTAGGAACTGATAAGGAAGAATGTTTCGCAACAAATAAGTTGATTAGATATTTACGCTATTACATTCTTTCTTAGCTTTTACTTTTCTGCCAAGTAAAGAACCAATATAGCTAGTGTTCATGGCATGTGAAGATTATGCACATTATGCAAATCAAGTTAAAGAAGTGCTGACATAAACTTTAGAAGTTGAATACATTTGGCTGGATTCTCAATGATCTATTGCATATGTGTATCTTGGTAATTGAAATATTAAATAACTTCTTTAAGTGAAAACTTAAGTTGAAAGATGCTTAACTTTGGCTAATCTCATAAAAAAAAGAAAAAAAAAGATGAAATATAACTTTGAAATAGCTTATTGAATGCAGCATCAATTTTTGTCCTCTATTACATCTTGTTTAGATGCTTAGTCCATCTGATTTCAGGTAGAAAAAATTCAACGGACTCCATATCGCACTTGTCCGCTCATGCAATCCGATTCCATATATTCGGTGAATGTATACATCAATAGTCTTAGGCCAAAATATTATGGTATATCGCTTCCAAAAGATACAAGTCGCACGAATGTGGAATTACTCCTAGGTGTTATTCTTGGTGACGAGACAACCCTCGAAATGTGGGCAAACGAAGGACTTGAGAATTCTGCTTTTGCTGCCAATGATTATGATGCCGTAAAAATCCATCTGCAGCCAACTGAGGAACATAACAAAGTGAGTGAATGTGGGCATATGGAGATCTTGAAATTGTTTGATACACTTTTAGCCTTAAAATTAGCCTATGTTAAACTTCAAGAAGTTCTTCTTATGATCCTGCAAAATTAGAGCTGTCGATGAAGTAGTATCCCACCTCGAATCGCTTTGCAAGACTAAATAGGACTATAAAGAGAAGATATTGAGTAATGTTAAATCTGTCTCTGCTATGTTGCTTGCTGAAATTTAGGTGCATGGAAGGTCTCTTGAGAAGTTGAAGCCTAAGGCCAAGAATAAGGATAAAGAGGTGTTTAATTTGCGGGAGGAATAAGAAGATGGTTGAAGAGATATCAAAATCGTTTTATGTGGTTATAAGAAACTTGTTTTGAGTTGGGATTTTTCAATTGGAGAAGATGATTGATAATTTTGACATTGTTTAGTTTATGAGTTTTGATGGATGGTTTTCTATTTTTCTATTTTGCTCTTTACACATTAGCATTGTTGTTTACTGTGGACTTGAAGATGATAAGATGTGTTTTTTAGTTAGGCCCTGTTCGTTTGGGCCGATGGTAATCGGCCCAATTTCTTATTTGGCCCCATTAAAATGTCAGTCCCAATAATTTAGTGTGGTGTTCGGCAGATATTATTGTGTTAATTGGACTTTGGTCCAATAAATTAATATTCGGTTCGGTTGGCCCGATTATAGTATATTTACGAATTTACCCCCATGATTAATGAGATCTAACCATTGATTTCTACCCCATCCTGAGCCGTTGGATCAAACTGAAAAAAAAAATGTAAAACACCACTCCCTACTACCACACTACAACTAAAAACAGTTCATGACAAAAAAAAAAAAGAAAAAGAAAAAAACAAACGGCAACAGCAGCAGCAGAAAAGAAGAATTGGGGAAAAAATTACCTTCTAATCAAGATACATGAAATACAAAATATAGGAAGTAAACTTATGGGTAAATGTGTTCTTACCCTATTTCTTGTCCTTCTTCAACTTGTTCAAGTGCCTACGAGCTTGAGCTATGTTAACAAAAAAAAATGGAACAAATTTATAGAGATTTCAAAGCTTGAGTAGTCAAGAATTAATTCTTAGTTCTTGTTAACAAAAAAGTAAACAATAATAGAGACAAAAATAAAAAAGAAAAATAAAATATTTTAATTTAGGTTCTCACCATGTACTAGGATGGAGGGAAAATGAAGATGGAGGTGGGAAATGAAGTGGAGAAGAAGACTTTTTTTTAATCCATCCAATTATTTGAGTGGCAATATTCATGTAATAATACCGAAATTCAGGGGCATTTTTGTCTCAATTATTTGATGTTTGGCCCAATTAAACAATATCTGGGTTGGACCACATATTGCAATCGGGCCAATTAGGTGGGGTGGCCCACCAGTTCTCACGATAACTACGGGCTGCCCAAGAAATTATCGGGCCAGCCGAACACGAAATTGGGCATATTGTCTGGGCCGATTCATCCAATTGGGGCCTAATTTGGGCAAGCGAACAGGGCCTTAGTGTTTTATTTTGTGAATTCTACATAGCAATGTCATGGATCAAGATGAAAATTGAATAACTCGACTCCTTAGTCAAGCTAGTTCAATTAATAATTCAAATTTTATTTCTCAAGAAGTTTGTTTGTAGAGTTGGAATATAGATTCTAAAAATTATTAAACGAATAAATCGATGAAATTAATGAAAACAGTGTAGAAACTAGTTAAATCGGTCATGAATAGTTTGTGTTGGTCATAAATGGTTTACATCGATAAAAATAGTGAAAAACGGATGAAAACATGTTAAATCGGTCAAAATAAGTTTAAATCGATGAAACTAGTAAAAAAGGGGTTAAATTGATAAAAAAAAACGTATTAAATCGATGATATTAGTTAAAAATGAGTTAAATCATTTCATATATGGTTTAATCGATGAAATTAGTGAAAAAACGGACGAAAACGATGAAAAAAAGGTCAAAACAATTGTAAATCGATGAAATTTGTAAAAATGGTAAATTGGTTAAAAAAAAGTTCAAATCGATGAAATTAATGAAAAATTGAATTAAATCGGTAAAAAATTACCAATTCGCTGAAGTTATTGAAAAAATGGATGATAATGTTTAAAAGACAAGTTAAATCAGTTTAGATCGAAGTTTATTTCTCAATTAGTTTGCATGTACAGTTGGAATCGAGATTTAAAAATTAATAAACGAAAAATAATGTTTAAACTTGGTTGAGAATTTCAAATACCTCAAATCGTACACCAAACAATGGATTTCAATAGAGTGGATTTGAAATCCTTTATTTAAAAAAAATCCAAAAATCCATTCATTTCAAATCCCTCTTCATTTCAAATCCTTCCATTCAAATGGCTCTTTAAAGAATTTGTATTGATTTGTATATGAATTATGATCACATAAGGTATATTATCCTACGTCCTCTTCATTTAAAAAAAAAAACTTCAATTTCTATAAAAACCTTTTCTTCTTGCATCATTGCACATTTTTCTTGAAAGGCTCGCTTTAGGCTCTGGTTGTAAGAGTTCCACAAGTTTGTCTGAAGAAACAACTTTCACACTTTGACAGAAACTATGTACACAGACCATCAAATGCTACAAGCCTAGGCATTTCTCTTCCTACGAGCTATAGTTTCCAAACTCGCGAATGTTTAGAAGCATATATTCTTCTGATTGCCTGTCAAACATTCCAAATCATATTCAACCATTTAACTCTGAAGGTTTCTTTAACATTTAACATAATAAGGATAATAAAATATAGAAATTATTAGGTTGAGATTAGGTTACATAAGGTTTGTCAAAACAACTTGGTGACAAACATATATGGAATCCCAGAAGCCATTCATTGCCATTAGATTTTTAACATGGATTATAATCACATCGCAAAACAACTCCAAAGAAAATGTCGAAGAACATAGTATTCAAGCAGATGAATCCTAGTAGTCTAGTTTTCATACAGCTCTTTAATGAAAATATCATAATGCGATAGCTACTCTTTCACAGTAAACATATTCAGGACATCCTACTTTGCTCAGAAGCCAACTAGTCTTTCATTCAAGTATATTTTTGTAACTTCTCACCTACAAAACATATCAACACTTATATACTGAGAAATAATATCGATATTATATGTACTTATATGTACTTCTTTAATGAGTATCACTAGAATTTCGTTAGGTATTTCAATCCAGTCACAGTCAAAAAAGGCTATGATATTAGCACCAGCTGCTAAGACTTCTTCACAATCGTCCTCTGATTCCCCTGAAAAGTCACACACTATTTCAGGTTGGTAAATTCTAAATACGTTTAAGGCAGAATTTCCATACATAGAACTTGTTAAGCCAAAACTACTTTAAATTAAAACCATCAAAACTATACAAACCTTATATTTCAAGCCCCAACACCATGGCACGTGCAAATACGTCACATAGTGACCTACCATTCATCATTGCAGCAATAGTTCCCCAACGTTGAGCAATACCATCGCCGGCAGGTACTGCAGTCAAGGCTGATTGTAGAGCAGCATCATCATAACTGGTCCACGGAGCACTGCAATATTTTAAAATGCAAAAAGATACAATTAATACAAAACATTTTATAAAACAAAAAACTAGGAAAAATATAAATTACCTCGCAGGTAGCGAAGATACAAATCCATCCAGCTCTTGAATAGATGGACCAGTCACAGTACGAAAATGCATATAAACATCCTCAAAATATCCCAAGTCCACAGCATGGACAAGGATATCACTGACGGATCTCCCACCCAAGTACAATGAAATCATATCCCATCGTCCTCTCATATGCACAGCCATGTTCTTTAATGTCACCATAATTATAAAATCTTCATCATTGCTCCATGAAGGTCTAAAAATATAAAATGGTTCAATTATAAGACTCTTTAAGACAAACATTCAACTTAAGCACTACATTACTTGCTAACATGGACTTCTAACAATTGATTATTAAAGTACCAAATTTAATTGATTCTAGATAACAAAGCCCTTACAGTTTACTTCTCTCCTATATTAGTTACTGCAAAGATTAAAAAAGTTTCAATGATACCCTCACAAATATTTGATTTACAGGTTAATTAAATTTTAGTCTACTTCATTAACTTCTTTAAGCCATTTTCATTTAGAGTTCTCCAAAGGTAGATATATTCTGCTATGGATTATAAGTGAAATATGTGAGCAAAGTAAAAATGGTAATCAAGAAGGAGCAAGCAAATGCACACAGAAAATCACGTGCTTGACAAAACATTTAGAAAGCAGTGGATACACAATTTGTGATTGAATCTGAGAGAAGAGAAATACCTTGCCGGGTCTCGGGCGGGTAAAGTAGACGGGCCAGCTTCAAGATTAACATTTTCATTCTTCTCCAAGTTAATCGCCCGGGCAATTATTTCATCCACGGATCTACCCGGGAACCTAGAAGCGATCTCATTCCAACGGTTGACAGCTTCCTTAGGGACTTGTTCCATGGCAACCTCTAATATGAATTGTTCATTTGGACCCCAAATTGCCCTGCATTGCTTTTAATACTCATAAATGCTACCTATAACCTTATTTAATTAGGTAATACAATGATGTAAACAATTTGTAATTGGATTTGTTAGAAGAGAAATACATTTCCGGGCCTTGGGCGGGTAGAGTAGACATGGCAGCTTCAAGATTAAGCTCCTTGTTCTTCTCCAAGTCAATCCCCCGGGCAATTATTTCTTCCATAGATCTCTCTGGAAACCTTGAGGCGATCTCGGCCCAACGGTTGACAGCTTCCTTAGGGACTTCTTCCATGGCAACCTCTAATATGAATACCTCATTTGGACCCCATACTTCCCTGCATTGAATTTATTACTCATAAATGTTATCTATATACTTATTCAATTAATTGAATAAATTATAAATATTGTACATACATTTGACATAATTTTTTTTTTAAGAAAAAGAAGGAAATAATAGTACATTACCCAATAGGTTGGTTGTCTTGAATGGCAACGTGAAAATTCATTTGGTCAATATCAGCATCCACCAATTCATCTTTTGGAATATCTTCAGAAGTACCAGAAATATCGGACATTTTCGAAGAGAATTTTGAACAGCAGAGGAGAGGAGAGAAAGAGTTTACCGTCACTCCGAAGAAATAGGGTTTTGGCCTTTTGGAGGGTTTTAAGAGGACCCCGCCTTCTTTTTCTTTTTTCTTTTAAGAATAGGACCCGCGCATTTTATCAAAACTCGTTTTGATTTTCAATTTTTCATTTTTATAGTATATTAGTAATAATTATAATAACATCATAATCGGAAAATCAATTATAACGAGGCATGATATAATTATAGAATAATTGATTTTCCAAAAATCAATGAAGGGTTTCGATACAATTATTGAAAGCTAATACGACAAATGTATAATGTAAAAAAATATAAAACTACCGTCTTTTTTAAATAGTTATTGCAGTATATACTAAAAATAAAAAATTGAATTGGAGCGTTGCGTGTATTATAATCCAGTACCACTACAAAAGAATTAAAGAAGATTCACAAAAATATACTTGACCAATGTCAAACACTATAATTTACCTAAGATATATTTCTCAATGGAGTTCCCATTATGATTCGCAAAATATATACATATTATTAACTCGTCATTCACAGAATATATATTTTTATATAATACACAAGCATAACAATATGTAGGTAAATGAAACAAAATAAATAAACATTAAAAAATTAAAAATAGGTGATTTTCTAATTAAGTTTCTAACATATAAATTATGTCTACAATGATAGTCATTTATGAAGCTTTAATCAAGTTGTAATAGATTAATCTAATTGTGAATCAATGTGTAACCGGTTGAGCCAACTAATTTAAGTGGTTGAAGAGGTTTAAATTTTCAGAACTAATTAAACTAATACGTAGAAATGGAATGTTTAAAAATGTCAGGATTGTAATTTCTCTAACTATATATGGGGAAATTCTTTCATTGACTAGGGAGTGACTCGTTGCTGTAGCTATTTTCGGCATGGATTTAGTATGACAATCAAGTAATCAACTTTTAGTTAATTACGATTCCTAAAACGATTAAAAATTCAAAAGAATTACAAACTTGTAGATAAGTCATAAGTGACAGTCAATCAAAATATAGCTAAATGCAAAAGCATCCCTTGTACTTTGTCTAATTAGAAAAAAAACTCTGTATTATATTTATTAGCGAAAATTCTCCCGTGTTATTTTTTATTAGCAAAAAAACTCATTTGAAATTCCTTTAGAAATTATGGGATGGTATTTGCCAATTTTCAAAGATAACAAGAGGATTATTGCCAATTTTTTAAGTGATTAATTAAAGGTGTTTTCGCATGTTTTGATGAGGGAATGATTATCATTTTAGTTTGCTAATAAAAATTAGCATAGGGTTTTATGTAATAAAATAATATAAAGGGGTTTTGCTAATTAGGCAAAGTATAGGTGTCCAGAAAAAATTATTTTAAGGCACGTCAAAGAAAAATATCGAGTAAAAAATATATTTTTGCAAATACTATGATTTACTATATTAGTACTTCTAATGATAATAATGTACTTTGGTATTCTTCGATATATAAATCGGGGTGAAATATATTATGCTCCGCTCAACTATCAGGTCATTCAGGTGAGTAACATTTCATCCTTGAACTATTTCATTTTATTTATTTTTGGATACATTTGAACTATTTCACTCAATCAACAAAAAATTCCTCTTCGGTAAAAATATATTACCATTACAAAAATAAAGGTTTTGAGTGGCGAATATTTTTATCACTATATGGACTAAAGTTGTACAACTAATTAGCGACAACTTAAGAGCTTAACTTGTTGACACAATAAGTGTTTTTAAAAGGAGTGAATAGCAAATTAACTCTCCGTGTTATTTTAAATTGGCAGTTTAACTCCATGTGATAAAAAATAAAAGGGCAAAATACCTCCCTTCGTTTTTATAAAAGAAGCACACTGCCTCCGTCTTGATTTTTACAAGGGGATAAAATGCACATTATGCAATATTACAGGGAGTTAAAGTGTCCATTTACGCATATCACAAAGAGGTAAATTACCTATTTACGCATATCACATGGGGTAAGCTGAGGTGAATATGATGTCAAGGATAAGGTTAAATTGGTTATTACATGAAAAATAAAGTCTTAGTCGCATTATAGAGTGTGTGTGCAACACCTCCACTAGCAAGGAGGTAAATTTCTCATTGTTTCATATCATAGGGAGGTAAACTGCTCATTATTTCATTTCACATGAAACTAAATTGCCTATTTTTACATCACATGGAGTTAACTTGTCAAAAACCCCATTAAAAGTTATATAGCAACCGCTATCATTCACCACTATAACTAAGGGCCTGTTTGTTTGGCGTTTCCCATAATTTTTTCGTGTTTGGGAAATGCCAAACAAACATGTTTTCTATTTTCCGATATAAATTTTTCATCCATTAATTTTCTCAAACTACTCTCTCAAAAGCCAAACAAACAACAATTTTCTTATCTATAAACAAAACCTATACAAACTCTACTTTGATTTGACATAAAGTAACCTATCTCTTACACAATTTATCTCACATAACAAACATGATTTGACATAAAGTCTTACACATCTTACACCTACAACCCAACTCTTCCAAAAAATCCTACACCTACTTTATTTCTCAAACCACTCTCTCAAAACTCAAATAAACAACATTACGCAAATCGAGATTATTTCACAAACCTCCACTACTCTCTCAGACTACTTTCCCAAACGCAAAACAAACATGCCCTAAATGTTTTAATCACATAAGACATTATCTTTTATCACTATAATGGACGTTACAGTCACGTATCAAACTTGGTCACTAAAACACATTCATGATTCATTTAGTCGTGCTTGTTACTTCAAATAATGACTATGAAAGTTAAAATCGGATTTCATCCACTATTGAAATTTATTGTGCTAGGTAAAGTTATACTAGTTCCTTCTAATAATGACTATGAATGTTACAAGCAAATTTCATTCAATATTGAAATCTATTAAGCTAGTGTTTATTAATGTAGGTAAATTTAGGGAATTATCTTTACATTTTCTCTTTTTATTTATTTAGTAACCTACGATATTCCTATTTCGAACAAACTACACTCACATTCGTACAACTTTAAAGGAAAAAGATAGGTGATTATATATGTTAATGTATAGGAATAATTAATTTGTTCATCTCTTCAAATCGGATATGTCGAACTAAGCTTGAACGAGCTTTTATTATACACACCTGCATCAAGTAACATAATTTGATTTTGAGTCCTAAATACATAGTAAGTACATAGCATTCAAAGTAAAGAAATTTTGTTGAGTTTTATTTTAGTTGAAAATTTAAAATGAAGATCTCGGTCTATCCAATTATAAAAAAAAAAGGTAAATTACGAATATCCCATGAGGTAAGATCTAATTACGAAATTTCCCTCACGTATTGGGTATTACGAAAATCTCACTGAGGTTTGTCACCATCTTACAATTAACCCCTTACCACTGAAAAGTTCCAACTTTGCCCCTAGGGGGTTATTTGTAATGTTTGTAATATCTTAATAAAATTAAAACTTGGGTGCTAATTGTAATATCTCATAAAATATACAATTGATAATTATATATGTAGCAGAAAAAAATTGAAAAAATTGTTTAATTGCACATAAGTTTCAAAAATACTAAAAAAACCTTATTTTTACTTATTTATTAACAATTTAATTTTTTATAATAACAAATTAAACAAAATTAAATTAATTATTTTATAAATAAAAAAATTTATTTACACATTTAATTAAATTAATTATTTTTATACTGTATTAATATTTAATATTTTAAAAAATAATACGAAAATTTTAAAATACAATATAAATTTTTTAATTTCCTTTTTATGTTTATAATAATAAAATTTATTAAATTATTTTTATAAACAAAAAAAAAATTATTCAATTAAATGTGTAGTAAATTTCTTATTTTTTAAGTATAATTAATAAAATTTTGTTTATTTTTATTATGAAAATTAAATTGTTAATGAATATGTAAACTTATGTGAAATTATACAATTTTATCCATTTTTTTGTGGTAATATATAATTATCAATTTTATAATTTATGAGATATTACAATTAGCACCAAAGTTTTATATTTTTTAAGATATTACAAACATTACAAATAACCCCCTAGGGGCAAAGTTGAAATTTTTCAGGTGTAAGGGGTCAATTGTAAGATGGTGACAAACCACAAGGGAATTTTTGTAATACCTAATATGTGAGGGATATTTTCGTAATTAGGCCTTACCTCAGGGGGGGTATTTGTAATTTACCCAAAAAAAAAAGAAAGATCTCGGTCTATCCAAGTTAAAATTCGAATCCAAGCTTTCGGTAGTCAGGTACTTGGATTCTATTTGATACGTCAAATTGAACAATGACCGTTTAAATTCTCACAAGGACAAAACATCCCGCCAAAATATCAAGCCCCAACCCATTCTCTTATTGCTTACTTCCTAAAAAAATTCATTATCTATGTACCATGCTCTAAATTGTTTCCTGTTCCTCTTCTTCTCTGCCGACAACTGTTTGTAGAAATTCTGCAAAGACAAAAGGAATGAAAACAGGCTCATGCGTGCTCATATTCCCTTCAAGGTAGTATGATCTTCCCGATTATTGATTCCTTACTATTTGTATCCATATTATCAATCTTCAGATCTGCCCCAATATCAATATTTATAATGTTTAATTATGTTAATTTTTATTTCGTTTGACCTATCAGTCATCATAATTCTATACTTGCAAAACTATTCAATTAGAGTGTTTAGCATGGAGATATTATGTAATCGATAGTTCGGAGCAGAAAAAACACGGGCATATTTTAATATAGCATTAGTATACAAATTTTGTTATCTAAAGGAACTTGTACAGATTTACACTCTCTTTCCACAAATCAAGCCAAAATCATAAAAAATAAATAATAAAAAAAACCACAACAAACATTAATATGTGCTTAAAATAAAGACTATTTTGGGGATGTTGGCTTTGGATGAGAGGACTTTCCAGTAATGGCTTTCTTTACCTTCGCAATTGAATGTTTCACTTTTGATCCTACGCCCGAGAGTATGTTGTGTGGTTTTTTAGGAGTAACTTTTACATCTGCATCTCCTGCTTCCACCATGACCGGAGCTTCAGAGCCTGAATCTGATTTTTTATGTTCACCTGACCACTCTTCATCATCCTTTTCTTCATCAGTTTTCGCTTCTTCATGTTTGTCTTCATGGGATCTTTCTTCTTGTAGCTTTTCTTTGTGGATACCTTGCTCTTTTTCAGTGGTACAATGATCAGCTATAGGCGTGGTTTCTTTCGTGGATACCTGAAGAAGTTCTGATAGTGTTGGCGCAGTATCTTCCATTGATTTTTCTGTTTCATCATTCGGTTTTTCCTCATGTCCACATTTGGTTTCTTCTTGCTCGGGTTTAGGAGTCAGTTTTTCACCTTCACTCGCGGAACATACTACAGAATCTTCATTTTCTGTTACAATGATATTCTTGCTGTCTATTAAACTGTCGTATTTTGCATTCTCGGTATGGTCTGCTTCTAAGACAACATGTTTATCTTTTGCAGATGGAGGGGTTGCCTCTAGCAATGGGAGATCACTTTGTTCTATTTCCATGTCCGAACATTTGATGGGTGGTAAAACAGGAAGGACGCCACATTGCTGGTGAGTTTCTTGATTTGTAGCACCTTCATCTGCATCATCTGTAGAACCCTGTAAAATGTTGGATGGTAAGACCTTAACTGTTGAGACACAGGTGAAATTTTCTGTCACTGTATTGTGAATATGATCAGTTATTTTCATTTCTTCACATTCCACTCCTTTTGCTTGTGAGACGGCCTCATAAGTCTTTTCTGGTTGCTGTTCTTCAGTCTCGTGCTTGAGAGTTTCTGAGATGGTTTCTGGTCGAATTATTTCTGCTTCTTCTCCAGTTGAGACCTTGGCCTCTATGTTTTTATTTGAATCTGCCTCCACCAGATACTCTTTATTTGGTACTGTAACAGAGCCCTCATTAAACCCTTTCACATCCTCCTCAGTTACATCCCTGTCACTTTGAATACCCATTGGACCATCTTCTTGTGCCGTTCCCACATCAGTATCCTTGGGATGGGATGCATTTAACAAGTTATGAAGTTCAGGGAATTGATTTTCCTGTTTCAAACAATTAACAAAACATTCCAACATTGTTACAAAATCAGCTCAAAAAAAGGAACTAGAAATCTGAATCAAAGCTTTAGAAACTGCCGAAACTTAAATTTATGATTAATTTATTGTTTTAAATACCATGAATAACACAGTTAGATGAAAGAACATGGCTTAAAGGGTTTAAACTTCAAATTGGCTGACCTTTTCTCTTGGATCCTCACTTGGTATCTTTATATCTAACTCGTGAGCCATTTCTTTAGTGTCCAATATAGTCGTGATCTCCTCAGCACACTTTGCCTGGTCCTGTAGGGGGAGGTCTCTATCAATTGATTTATTTGCTAGTAAATTTTCATCAGGCTCAACCATTTTACTGATATTGGCAGTGACATCAGCATCTTCACAAACTTTAGAAACCTGAATAATAAATGATCTTTCAGCAAAATGAAGTGGAGAGATTTGTGAAAGAAAGAAATCATTTTACACTCTGCCTTACCTCTTCATTTTCATTTGCATTCCTTATGACCCCAAATATCTCTTCTCTGTCCATTCTTGGATCTTTTTCTTGATTGGCCTCATCTTCTCGGGGACTTTCTCCAATTAATTCTTCCTTACAAGAACCAAGATTATTATTCTCTTTATCTTGATCTTCTTCCTCGATCTGAAAATTTTCCCATCATCAGATAATTATCGAAAATAACAAGAAAAATAATAACCCAGTAGATAGTGAATGAAAAAAAAAGCTTAGAAAAAAGAAGTTCAGTTATCGGACCTTTTGTCCCAGCGTGTTGTCTTTGATGGTTTCTTTTGGTTCTAATTTTACCTCTGACTCAATTTTGTCAGATTCTTTTGTTGGTTCTGCCTCAAATTTCCGTTCCTTTATTTCACTATCTTCTGCTTCCAAGACTAAGTTACAATTTCGGACTTGGACCAGAGAATCGGGAACCTCTTCCGGCCTCTTTTGCTCAAGAACCTCTTTGTTTTCTGAAATATCATCAACTTCCTCCTTTCTGACTTCTTCTCCAAGTTTCACACTTGTCTCATTTGCTCCATAATTATCTTCGATCGTGCTGTCATCTGTTATTTTTTCTAATTTGGATGAAGGTTCAAGCCATGCATCCTTGAAAAACAATACTGAGTCCTCAAGTTTTTGCTTTTCTGTAATGGAGGTGATATCATCTTCCGTTACATCTTCAAGACTCTCACATTTGGTGATATATTCTGTGTCATTCCCTACATCAATGATTTCCGTTTCAGTTTTGTCTTCATCATTTCCTGGAATCGGAATTTCACAAGATTTGAAATCCTTAACACCCTGATATGTGGACTCATATCCAGTTTTATTTTCTTGGTGCACTTGTTCAACTCCGTTCGACTCTGACTTTTCCTCAAGCAGAGTGCCAATGCATCCAGGTTCAGCTTCAGCACTTTCAGATAAAAATACCAAGGTAGAGGTTTCCCCAATACTTTCGATCTCAACTGCTTGACTTTTTATAGGGGTGGAAGTCATCTCTGTAACTTTATCATGTGATTTAGTTTCAAGTTCCTCAATAGACTTGTCATCGACAAGAATATCCTTTAAGCTTGTGTCCTTCTTCATCACAGTGCTACTGCTTTCTGTAGTATCAGCTGCTTCATGGAAGTTAATTGCTTCCCCTCCAACTTCGCTGGTAGAATTTTCGCCTGATGCTTCATTTGCAAATGTGGCAACATCCTCGCCACATGTTTCACTCATGATTGAAGCCTCAGAACTACAGTCTGATATTTCCTGTATGCCCGTTTCCTCTTTGCATTTGTCTTTCTCAGTTCTTGCTTCTTCAGTTTCACCTGCTCCTGTTTTTTCTATTTGTAGCTCCTCTCCATTTATTGTTAACTCTCTTTCAACACTAGAATAACATTCCACGTGTGCGGGTTCATGGAAAGATTTTTGAAGGAAATCAGTAGCTATTTTTGTTGATGTGAACTCTTTGGTTTCTTCTTTTGTTTCATCTGATCTTAGAGTCTCTTGATCTCCTTCAGTTGCTTTTAGATCATCCATGATGCTTTTAGTGGCGGCTTCTTTTGCCAGGTTCTCCATGTACTCCTTGTTGGTTGTATCCTCTGCAACTTCATTTCCTTCGACAGTTTGTTCTGCTATTCTCTCACTTGAAGCAGATAGAGATGCACCCTCTAGCTTTTGCATCTTTTGACTGATGCCAGAATCTTCAGCACTTACAAAACACAACTGATCATCCATTTGTTTTTCGAAAATTAAATCTTTGATGAAGGCTGAAACAGGAAGGTCCTGATATTGTTCTTGAACTTCTTTATTTTCCAAAGCTTGCAGTGACTCTCTTCTGGTTTCTTGGAGAAGGTCGGTTGATGAGACTTCATCTGATGCCACATAAATGGAATTGTCTGTTGTCTCTTTATTGTAATCTGCATTGCTCTTCTCTTCACCACTGACTTCATTTGCATCTAAGACATCCTGGGAAGCATTTATGAGCTGCTCTTTTTCTACATTCTGGATGGTTCCTGCTACTGGGTTTTGTTGTATTTCCACTTCTTTTTCTTCATATAGGACCTGGGCCTCTATTCTTTCTTCTTGATCTGCATCCTCTAGAATTTTGTTATTTGAAATTGTGATTATGTCATCATCAAGCACTTCCGTTTTCTTAAGCTCTGTCTTCTCATTGCAACTATTTTCTCCAACACTTTTTACATCACCATTCTCCTCTGATGCTTCAGATACCAGGCTCGTGACATTCTCAAACTTCTCATTTCTTGCCTGTGCATCTTCTTCTGACTCTTCTATGATAAATGATTTTTCTTGCTCAGAGTTGGGATCTTTAGCAATGTATACCACCACTTCTTCACTAACATCTGAACTTTTCATTCCAGTATTCTTGATGTATTCTGAATCTTTGCCCATTTCCTGTTTGACAGTGAATTCGGGAATAAATTTCATGAAGATAATCAGTGACAAGTGCAGCTGGCAGCCAGAAACACTTGAAAAGTTTTACTAGCATGAATTTGGACTGACCTCTTGAGCTGTGATATTGACAGAAGTTATATGATGATCCTTAAGGGATTCTTCTTGCTCAATTGTTTCTGAAGTTTGTGCTTTGCTGTCAGCATACTCAAACTTTCCAGGCACCTGTAGAATCCACAAAAGGTAAGTGTTAGCTAAATTTACATCAATATTGACTGGTTATTTATTAAATGAACCATCCTTCAAAAAATTGATATTCAGTTTGAAAACTTGCTTCCCTTTGCCTTTGCCTGCTTTAAGTTCTTGTTTACATTATTTGTCTTCTAGTTCATTGATGTTTCACTTTCATTAATTTATCCTTCTCTTGGTAGCATCTTAAAAAAATGAAATAAAACTATTGAATCTGTAACATGCAAGGTTAGTGGAAAAGGTTTATGCAGCGAATGGTGCCAATTAACATTTGTATTACGATCTGAACAACATCTTTATCAGTGTTGACAAACCCTTCCCCAAAAACAACAAACAATCCATCTTCATTTATAACTTCTAAATGATGAAAATCATTCTGATCATTCCAGTGTTGTGCTTTCACCCGTTTTTGAGGTAACCAGGGCAAAAACAGAGCTCTTAACCTTTAATTAGAGGGAAGGAATTTAACTATGTCAATTTTATGTGATACAGTCTGATGAGGACATCAACTCTAGCAAATTTAAAGTTTATCATAGAAAGAGGTTCAAGAGGAAGAATTCAAATTCACCCCTTTCCTTATGGATGGAATAAAATTCATTATATATATGTCTATGGAACTCAATTGATCATTCAAAAAGTCAAGTTTCAGATTTCAATAATTCTTGGAATTACTAACCAAGACTAGTCAATAAGTTGATCATCTCCTTGGAGTTTACAAAGAGTCTATTCATTCATTTAGGATAAATGTATTCAGATTTATTCTAGATAAATGTATTCATGCATTTGGATTAAATATCCTTAGGGAAATGTAAGAGTCTATTATAAATGCACTTAGAAGTCAGCATGAGTTATTAGCAATGGAAAGGTTTTTTTTTATCTATAAATAGGGATGTAATTGCCATTAGGCAAGATATGAAGTTTATGAATAAAAATCTGATTTAGAAACATTGTTTCTTCTTCCTGTGAAAGGAACTTAAAGGTGTGAAGCCTTGGGTGTGAAGCCCCTGGAGTGATTCCAGTTTCTTTATTTGTTTTCTAAAGTTATTTTCCTAATCCCTTCTTTCTGTCCCCTAACTCAAATCTCTACACATCCCACCACACAAACCCAAAAAGGAATTAATACTTATATTAAAGTTAAACCAAGCCTAATCTAGAGGAGTCCGCACAAACAAAAGAACTACTTAGTTGCTGAATTCTTCAAGGAAAGTACTGCGGGTATCGAATATTTTTTTAATCTTTGCATGCATATTTCCTAATATAATTCTTTTATGTATATGGGTGCAAGTAGTTTTCTTAATGATTTCATGGTTGAATTAGTTTTGCTATTAATCTTGGCAAATGAGTATCATGCTGCATCACAGTCACTGAACTTTATTCATCAAACTCTGTATTTGTTCGTTATGAAATTTATCGACATTCAAGGAAACAAGTGTTCTTAATTGGCAAGATGCGCAACTTTATATGAACTCACCTCTGTATCAGGTTCCATGCTTTTCTTATCATCTTCACATATCCCCGGCTCTTTCATCTCTTCAGCAGAAATAACTGTAAATTTATTCTTTTCCCCACCATCTTCGATGATCTGTGTAGAACTTTCTGTATATTCATTAGGCTCTTTATAGATCTCCTGCACCTATAAAAGGAATGAATCTCTTTAGAAAATGTGCACAAAGTTTTTTTTCACTAAACTGATGTGTCTCAAGTTTATACTGATCATAGAATTTGAGAAGAGGAGTTGACCTCTTGATTGGGGATCTCTGTTATAGTCTTTTCTTCATCATTGCAATCTGTAATTTTCCCTTCGTGAGCTTTTTCTATATATTCACTGGAGCTTTTGACCTCAAGTTCTCTTGTCTAATAAAAATAAAAGGTGCATTAAGTTAGTAAAATGTCGTGAAAATATCAAACTCTAATTACTTTTGAGATTTCTATCATTGCTAGATGGATTTGCACCTCTTGAACTGGCTCATCTACTTCATCAGCAGTAGCTTCTGATTGAGCTGCAATATGGTTTTGGTTAGCTGTTATCTGCAAGTCACTATCACTGTCATTAGTGGTCGTTTCAGGATCCTCCTGCATCTGCGTGAATAGTCCATTAGTAATTGGCAAAATTTCAACATGGAAAAGGTTAAGGACTAAAACTCAAGGGCCCCCAAACCTTTTTTTGTATTATGTGACCAATGGCTTCATTTGTCTCAACTTTTGTTTCTTTGGTTTGATCTTCTGCTGCTTCATCTGATGCCACAGATTTGTCCTGATCTTGCTTCTCTACATTGTTCAACTGAATATTTTGAGTGCAAATGTCGATGTCCTTCACACGCGAAACTTCCTCTAGCATGCTAAGCTTATCATCTTCACCTGCATATGTTGTCAAACTGCTGTCAGAATGTTGAGTAGGTAAAATTTTCATTCCTAAATCCTCTATAGTCCCACGTATTTATCAACTACTTTTATGTAATGGAAGGAAGAATTAAATTTCAGAAATATTTCCTTAAATGTAAGCTAGAATTGCAGAACAAATAGCACATGTATGTTGACCGAACTTACTTGAATTTTGCTTAAAAGTGTCTATAGCTCGTCTAAGTAGGTTTGTTAACTTCAAAATCAACCTTAAACACCTTTTATGAATCGAGATTTTTCAAGCTGGACTCGGCTCATTTTACCAGTTCGTCGAATCACAAGATTAGATTTTTTTTTTAAAGGAAACAGAAGATACCAAATATATACAGCTACTTGAGCTTCATTCGTGTTTGCCTTTAAGCTTGTTTATGAGGTTAAAATGAAAATCAAAACAAATTTTAATAGAATGTTGAGTTCGTTAATAATTTCTAACAAACCTTGAATCCTGAAGGACAACAAATGTTGCTTTGGAATTAGATGCCTCTATCGCATATATCAAGGTTTATTACACTCATACTTTGATAAAATATGTTGACTGTAAATAATGTCAGACATCTTTGTTCATATAAACTCACGAGGAAATTTTATTAACAATAATAGTCATTAGAAAAAGGAGATATGAGTCTTTTGCACATCTTAAAAATTCAAGTTTCTGAAATTTCTGATTGAATATCATGACAGTTTTCTAAATGTATGCTTTTCAATTGGTTTCAACCACACAACTCTGTTTATTTTTTAAATTGGCTTATAGTCCAACATATAATCTTTGATTTATAAATAAACTAGTAGCCCCACGGCCCCACCACTTTTATGCAAAGAAAAAAAAATCTGTGATTTATGTGCTTGAACTAGTTGACTAAAAGTGTCTTTCACTGAACATGTTACAAGCATATATACCAAACTTTAAATTATGCTGGTGATTTTTGATTACTTACTCTTTAGTGCAGAGCTTTGGGTGTCTGTGATGAATGCCTCTTCGATTTGAAGATTTACTTCTTCTATGTTGTTCCCAGCGACCTTATCTTGTAATATCTCCTTGGAGTCGAATGTACAATCCTCGTCGGGTTTACAGATGTCCTCTTCACCTGGTAAGTGTATGCCAACATTTAAAACCTCTCTAGCAGATGTATTCTCTAGAAGCGTGTTCTCCCAAGCTCTGCTAGAAGCATTCACATCTTGAAACTGGCTTACACCTTTTGAGACATTATCTTTTGAGTTTCCTTCTTCCAGTTCACTGGTAGCATTTGAATCATTGGCATTGCAGTATGAAATGGCACCACCAATATCCTTGGCTGAAACCATTGTTGGATTCTGCTAAAAAATTGAACATCAATGACTCTATTGATTTTGAAGGAAATAGATATTTGTTCAAAAAAATTTAAGAGATAGCAAGACATTCTGGAAGTATCTGAAATTGAGCTAGTGGAAATACAGCTCAGCTGTGTTATTCTCACCTTTACCTCAAGACTTTCCTCAATGTCAGATGCGTTAATTGCTTTGTCCTCTGTTTTGTCACCTATGATTTCTTGAGGATTTGCAGTCAGGATTTGCTTTTCAACAGAACTTGTTTGTGTATCTTGATCTGAAGCAAAGACAATAATATCCGTAGGATCTACTTGAAATGATTCAATAGGCTTCTCCTTCTCTGCTTCTTGCTTCAGCAAAGTACTTTCCGTGTTTTTCTCTTTTTCCAACGATTCAGCTTGTGTTAGATCTTCAATCTCAAATTTTGCTTCATGCATAATTGTGGATTCATCACCATAATTTTTTCCTGTCAAAGCTTCTATCACCATCTCGCCTTGCTTCTCCAAATTCTCCTCATGGTTCATTGTTGTGCTATCCACTTGGGTCAATAGGTTCCCTTCAATGCCATCTGAATCAGTTGCAGGAATTTTCTGTAGCAAGAATAGAACACTCATTAACTTGGTTGATGTTTAAAGGTAAAGATTGTCGTGTACTTGTTTTTTTCAGCATATAGCTACTATTTAGTCTTCAAGAATGTGTAGACTAAGCTTGTAAATATAGACTTAAATTCCAGTGTGATTCTCACCTGTGTGTCTTGAGTTTCTTCCTTTTCAGTTACATCAGTTGTGGTATCCTCTTTGAGGTCGTCCAGGATTCCTTGAGAATGTGTAGTTAGAGTTTGCTCCTCAAAAGAACTTATCGTATCTATGTCTTGACTTGAAACAGATGCTTTAATAACCTCAGGAGCCACGTCCAAGGACTGAACAGACTTATCCACCCGTGCCTCTTCCTTAACCAAAGTGCTTTCTGTGTTTTGCTCATTTTCAAAAATTTCAGCTTTTATTTGGTCTTCATCCACTAATACGGCCTCATGAATAATTTTTGACTCGTCTTTGCCATCTGCACGCGAGGATTCTATTGAAGATGATTCTTTCATTTGTACGCCATCCTCGTGGATCAATGAGTTATCTTCATTTTCTTCAGTCGGAACTGTGGTTGCACCATTCTGCAGCACGAGCATTTAATTTGTTAAATTAAAGAAAAAAAAACATGTATTCAATTTAATTCCTCTGTGCATGAATCTTCAAGAATCTGCAAAACTAAGTTTGTGATAATGAAATTAGATTCTGGCATTATTCTCACTTGTGCCTCTAGAGTTTCATCCTTCACATCAGCTGCATCAGCTGTTCTGACTGTATTTTCACCCACAATTCTTTGGGGATCTGCAGCAACCCTTTGCTCCTCCAGAACACTTGTTGCATCTTTTTCTTCAATGGAAGCAGATTCTTCGATACTCTCCAGAGCTACTTGCAAGTGCTCGTTAGGTGTCTCATTATAAGCTTCTTCCTTCTGCTGTATGCTTTCATTATTTTCCTCACCCTTGAACAATTGAGCTTCTGTAAGCTCTTCATTCCCAAATTTTACCTCATGCATTACTTTTGTCAAATCAGCATTTATTGCTCCTGTCAAAACTTTTGGCAAAGACTGTTTTTCACTTTCCTTTCTCAAATGTTCTATTTGTGAAGCATCCACTTGGACCGATGGGTTCTCTATAGTTTCCTCCTCATTTGAAAACTTGGTCACAACATTCTGCAGCAAGTAAAATTGAAATTAGTGCTCGGATGAATTTGAAGTAATTAATCTGTCACTAGTTCAGTTTTTTGTATTAGTCTCACCTGTACTTCACAAGTTTCCTGTTTTTTGTTAGCCTCATCAATTGTTGTTTCGTCTGTCCGGTTTGCTTGTGGATATTCTGTAAGGCTTTGGTCCTCAAGGGAATTCTTTATTTCAATGTCTTGACTCAATGCAAAAGCTTTATTATCCTCAGCAGCTACATGCAAGGACTCTACCGGCTTCTCCAGTTCTTCTTCCTTCAGCAAAGTACATTCTGTAATATCCTTCTTTTTCAACAATTCATCTCTTCTTAGGTCTTCATTTTCAATTTTGAACTCATGCATAATGATTGACCTATCATCATTAGTATCGCAAGTGGAAGCTTCCATCAAAGATGGTTCCTCACTCACCTTTTTGAAAATTTCCTGATGTTCAACTTGTGAGCCATCAGCTTGGATCAATAAGTTCACCTCGGTTTCCTCATATGAAACAACTGTTGCTACATTCTGCAACAAGAATTACACAACACAATCTATTACTAAAGAAAGAAATATATTCTTTTTATTTTTCGGTTGTAGCTATTAATTCTTTAAGTATGTACTTACTAAGCTAGTGAAAAATAAAGTTGAGAAACATGTAGGACTCTCACCTCTTCCTCAAGTGTTTTTTCTTTTATTTCAACTGCATCTGTTATATCGTCCTCTATTTTGTCATCCTGGATTCCTTGAGGATCTTGAGTTTTTTGCTCCTTATGCTTCTTTTGTGAGTCGTTGAAGTGCTCGTCGTGCTTCGTCTGTGAGTCAGCTAAGTTGACCAACGATTCCTCTTCAATTTCCTCAGTTGAAACAGTTTTTGAATTATTCTGCAGCACAGGAAACATCCATTAACATCGTTTAGTTATAAGAGAAAACTGTAGATTTTTTTTTTGGGATAAAGCGATTCATTCTTTAATTAAGGTAAAAATTTCACTTTTCTAGTTTCGTTCTCACCTGTACCTCAAAAGTTTCTTCCTTTGTGTCAATGGCGTAAGATGTACTTTCCTCTGTTTTAATACAAAGTTTTTCTTGTGGATCTGCAGTTTGGCTTTTGTCGAGAGCAATTGTAGTGTCTGTGTCTGGACTGGAATCAGATGATTCAATACCATCTGTTACTTCCACCTTCAGCAATGAACTTTCAGACAATTCAGTTTTCTTCAGCTCTTCATTCTCTATTATGGGCTCATCAATAACACTGGACTCAACATCACCCTCATCCTTAATTGAAGCTTTTTCCAAAGGTGGTTCTTCACATTCCTTTATTAAGTGCTCGTCATACTTCGTTTGTGAGTCATCCACATTGATCAATGAGTTCTCCTCAATTTCCTCATTCGGAACAGTTCTTGAAACATTCTGCCACAGAGTGAAATGTTCATTAACATTGTTGAGTTAAAAAAGACATGCTAAGTTCATTTTTCTCTTAGGATAAAGCTATTATTCTCATTAATGTAATAAGTTCAGTTTCTATTATGATTCTCACCTGTACCTCAAGGATTTCTTCCTTTGAGTCAATTGCATCAGCTTTTCTTTCTTCTGTGTTCTCACCCAGTAATTTTTGTGTATCTGCAGCAAATGTCTCGTCCTCAAGAACAACTTGACCTAAAGCAGATGATTCAATGTGCTCTATTACTTCTACTTTCATCGAAGGATTTTCAGACAATTCAGTTTTTCTCAGCTCTTCATTCTCTATTTTGGGCTCATGAATAATAGTGGACTCTATGTCACCCTGAACCTCGAGTGAAGCTTTTCTTACAGGGGGTTCTTCACATTGGTTTACCAAGTTCTCGTGCTTTGTTTGTGACTCATCCACGTCGATGAATGATTTCACTTCAATTTCCTCATTTGAAACAGCTTTTGACACATTCTGCAGCAGAACAAAATATTCATTAACATTATTTAGTTAAAAGAGGCAATGGTAGGTTCTTTTTTATTTTGGGATAAAGCTATTCATTTATTCGTGAAAATAACTTCAGTTTTTCACCTGTACCTCAAGAGTTTCTTCCTTTGTAACAGTGGCATCAGCTGTTTGTTCCTCTGTGTGGTCACCCAGCATTTTTTGTGGATCGGCAGTAAGGCTTTCGTCCTCAAGAGCAATTGTATTGTATCTGTCTTGACCTGAAGCAGATGATTCAATATTTTCTATAGGTTTTTCCATCTGTGCTTCTTCCTTCAGCAAGTTGCATTCTATATTTGACTCACTATGATTCAATTCAACTTTTCTATTGTCTTCATCCTCAATTTTGGCCTCATGTATGACTTTTGTCAAATCAGCATTGGTGAACCCTGTTGAAGCCTCTGCCAAACATGGTTTTTCGGTCTCGGTTTCCAGAGGTTCCATTTGTGAGCCATCCACTTGGATCAATGACTTTTCTTGAACGTCCTCATTTGAGACAATTGTTGTGACACTCTGCAGCCAGAAAAATAAAACTTTTTAATGCATCAAAATTTAAGAATATAGTTTGTCATTCAAAATTAGCTATTTATTTTTCATGATATTTTCAAGTATAATTCTCACCTGTACTTCAAGAGTTTTATCTTTTATGTCAACCTCGTCAATTGTTTTTTCCTCTGTTTTCTCATGTAGGATTCCTCGTGGAGTTGTACCAAGGCTTTGGTCCTCAATAGAATTGGTTGTATCAGTGTCTTGACTTGATGCAAATGCTTTAATATCCTCAGTAGCTACATGCAAGGACTCTACAGGTTTCTCCTCCTGCACTTCTTCCTTCAGCAAAGTACATTCCGTATTATTCTCATTTCCAAGCAGTTCAGCTGTTTGCAGGTCTTCGTCCTCAATTTCGTGGTGCATAATGATTGACTCATCATCATTGATGTTGACCCTAGTAGAAGCTTCAATCGAAGATGGTTTCTCAGTTTCCTTAATAAAAGGTTCCTCATGTTTCATTTCTGAGACAGCAGCTTGGATCAATGAATTTTCTTCAGTTACCTCACTGGGAGCAATTGCTGCTACATTCTGCTGCCAGATTAAAACATGAACACTCTATTGAGTTTTAAAAAAGAAAATTGCTGAATCCGTTTTCAAACATGGTTATTAATTCGTCAAGTTTGTGCACACTAAGCAAGTGATAATAAAGTTTAGAGACGAGTATGACTCGCACCTGTACCTCAATAGTTTCTTCCTTCACTGCATCTATTGTTTTGTGCTCAATTATGTCATCTGGGATTCCTTGATGATCTGCGGGTAGGCTTTGCTCATCTAGAGAAATTTTTGGCCTCTCTGTCTGTGCTTCTAACTCAAGCAACAAATTTTCTGAATTATTTTGATTTTCCGACAACTCAGATCCTTCATTTTTGGCCTCATGAATAACTACTGACTCAGCATCTCTATCATCCTTCATTAGAGATTTTCTTGCAGGTGGTTCTTTGCTTTCCTCTTCCAAGCACTCCTCATTCTTCCTCTGTGAGCCATCCTCTTCAGTTTCCTCATTTGAAACAAGTTTTGAAACATTCTGCAGCAGTTAAAATTCATTAAAATGGTTTTGGCTAAAAGAGACATGATAGTTCATTTAAATTATTTCTAACTATAGTTTTCCAATTAAGGTATAATTAAATTCAGTTCCTACTTCCTAGTACTATTCTCACCTGTGCCTCAAGGCGTTCTTCTTTGGGCTCAACTGAATCGGCTGTTCTTTCCACGGAATTGTCTTCAGCAGCAATGGTTCTTATTGGCTGATCATCTAATTCAGAGTTTCTGAGGAGCGATATCTCTGTGTCATCTTTCACTACCTGATCTGGCTTTTCAGCATCTTTATTTGCTGCACTAGAATTCTCGACTATTGATGGTGATTTTAAAAAATGCTCACCGTCAAATGTTTGATCACAGCTTTCAATGCCTTTCTCCTCATTTTGTACATCAGCATTACTTTCCAATGTTTCAGGAAGTTTATTAAGTTGTTCAGCTTGGGTTTTCTCTTCTTTAGGAAGTTTATCGAGTGATATATTTGTAGCTTGATCTACCTTCTTTTCAACTTCTTCCCTTCTCTGCAATGAAAATTAATACGACTTTTAGGATCTGAAGTTGTTAAAAAGATGGTGCTCGAATTCAGTGCTGGAAGAGAAGCACCGAAAAGTCTACTTATTAGTCATCCCCTCAGATATTACTAGCAAAGGGAACAACAAATATTACTAGTTAGACCATCTTTTTTTCACTTCATTGTTACAATCTCAAATGTAAGTAAACACTTAAGTATTCCTAGTTTGATGGACATCTTTTTGAAAAATTCATTCTCTTTTTGCAACCCCAAGTCTATGATTGAGGATTCACTATTCATCGAAATGCTGCACCTTGAACTTATACAACTACATTTCTTGGTATAATATGATGTTTTTTTCTTTCTGTTTATTGAGTAAACGATTTTCGACACTTGCTTCTATTTCAACTTTTGGGTTATATTTAGTTTACTATGCATAGTTGAAAAGTGAAAAACATCAATTTTGTGTAAAAGAGACCTTAAGGTTGTAACTATAGAGTTCATTCAAGTAGTGAAACACAAAGAGTCCTTGAGTTAAGGTTGTGAGTGATTGAGTGAGATGGAAAGAATTCGGAGTAGTGAAACACGATAGATACCCTTTCCTTGTTTTAGGATCGGTTAAATATTTCTTCAAGTGGGATCATGTTTTTATGTACTCATCTTGGATTTAAGCAAAGAAACTAGAAGAAAGCAAAATTGCATTTGAAAAGCATAATCTAGCCCTGAATCTATGTATAATTTGAGATGGCTTCTTCATATGATTACAGTGAGACATCAAAAAACAATAAACATCAACTAATTGGTTTTAGGTTTCAGATGGAAACAAGTGAGTGTATTGTTGGTAAAGAACTATGCATCTTATAGCTAAACCAGTTATCTATTTCAAGAACTTTGAAACAGGTAGCAGTAACATCAACCTATATATATATGTAGAAATAATCTTCTATATCATATCACATGCATGCTCTATATATCAAGGCTAGTTCTACTAGATTTGAGGTGTAATTCAAATATGTGTCGTAGTTTATTACTATATTTCCACTTTATCAGATCATACAAAAACATTACTAAAAAAGTGATGATTAACTCAGATCAGTTATATGATTATTGCTTACTGTTTCACATATAGGTGCTGGAATATCAGCTTCGGTTGCCATTTCTGATGCAGCAGTTGGAATCGAAACACGGAATGGAATATGAATCTTCTAAAGCATTTGAACCTATGAGGTAATCTGTTGTAATCTTTTAATTATGCTTGAAATTTTTCTCACAAGTAAAGAGGTTCTTAAGGTGTGATTATATATGGTAAGAAGATGTATGCAATAATAATGTTTTGATGGAAAGGTAGCTAAAGCTGGCAAAAGATGACAAAAAATGCCACTTCACTTGTGCTATTATCTGTGAGTTGGCTAGAGATTGACAATGGTCCTAGCTAGTGTTGGTGATCAGTCACATGCCCAAGTTGCTATGATAAAATTACTCTTCCAAATAGTTCAATTATTATTATTATTATTATTATTCCCACCCGTTTATTGCTGAATAGTAAATTTTGAGTTTTCACTTTGGTAGTAAATAGTAATAGATCATCTGAACTTTTGGGAAGTTTATGGTGTTTTCTTTACATTATGAGAAAAAGAAAAAAGAAAAAAAAAAGGGGTGCTTAATATGCTTTAGAAAGACCATCATATCATTATGCAAATCTTAAATCTAATTGATCATGGGTGGCAATTGACTGGTTTTGGATGGGTCAAAGATGTGTCAGAATTAATATTTTTGTAAAATTTAATTTGATCTAGTCATCAAAATGATCCACCTTTGATACATGGTGGATTCACATAAGATACATGGTAAATCCACATTGAATCCATAATCTACGAATCCATGTTGATAAATGTGGATTTGGTTCATAATAAATTCCAAGTGGATAAAATCCAATAAATTTGAATCTGAATTGGATCAAATTCATGTATCCAGTTACACATTTAGATTGCGATAAATTTCAGAAAGCAATCTCTAGTAGAGAAAGAGAAGTGTATTTCTCATGAATGAGTTGTATTTTTTTTACCTAGAATTAATATATATACATGGTTTAATACAGCTAAGTTTTAAAAGTAGCCAAAATTTGTATTATATCTAGGATGATGGTTAAGACTTGTTTTATTTTTTAGGTAAAAAAAACACATGCATGCATATTTAGGAATCTTGCTTTTAATGACCTCAAGGGACATGTGTGGTCTGGACTCTCCTACTCTTTACCCAACATATATAATTTCTAACTAATCATATTTCATGATGACTGTTTTATTTTTAATCATGCTACACCGCAGGTAGCATTTTTTAACTTCGACTTTTTCGTATAAATATTGGAACATCTAAAATTAAAAAATAAATTGAATAACGGTGTTATACATGCATACTATATATTATATTTGCGATCGAGTCGAGTGCAATAATAAATATTTCCAACTTAATATGCACGTAATATAAATTAAATTTAAACAAATAGGAATGTCAAACTTTGGTACGATTCAGACCAAAACTTCTAATTTTACTTCTTATTTGGGTATTCAGGCTTTGCCAGCTAGATCATATATAAGACCATGAAGGGGTTTGAGAATTGATGCATGAATTAAATGGTTAAACTGGTCAGCTTGTTAATGTTATATAAATAAAATTTTATGTAAAGTATCATTTGTTTATTAATTTATTATCGGATTCATATTTATAATGTATGAGATGGGTTAAGATTCATATTGGTCCCGTATATGTTGAATTAGAGAGTTTCTTAATTGATTTTTTAATTGAACAAAAATTATAATCAGTCGCACTGAAATTACAGTGTAATATCCACTCCATTGACCGCCCTCTATATTTTGCATCAAGAAAGTCTTAATTAGTAGTATTCTTCTCACCTTTGTATTTGGAAATTTGGTTGATTACATTGGACGTAACTTATTAGTTGATTGACTAGTCTTCGTTTTTATTTGATTGCTCTTATACTGTCTACGTGGAAATTGATCTATTGCTTGTATATATGTATTGCCTGTCGAATTCATCTATTACATGACACATGCAACCTATTTCTTTTTGTTTATAGATGGTCCGCCTTTATTTAATCTGCTTTTTTCTGTATTACATAATCAGACATGCAAATTGTTATTGGACTTTTTTCTTTTTCTGATAAATAATTGTTATTGGACTTGAAATGGTCCATCTTTATTTAATTTGCTTACATAATTATAGTGCCCAAAAGGCAGATTAATCGAAAAAGCAATCTAAATCATACTGACCAAAACAAAATTGAATTGTCTTTCTCTGCCGCCCCTTTTCCTTGTTTGGATAATTTGAAAGCGGAAAGATCTTATATCAATAAAGTAATTATTACATAATTAAATATAAAAGTATGGGCTGACGATTCCAATTTGGAAAAATATTTTCCTTGTTCATTAGTATAATGTTGAAATTTTAAAACTCTGAGCAAATTAGATGGCTGCTAAGTGCTAACTCAATTAGGTCCTTTTTATGGCATAAATCGCATTCTCTTTCAGAAGATGGCGAGAGAGTTGAAACTCACATTCTGTAGGTCCCAGGGCCGGGTATGGACGGCAATCCAGATAACTTTGACACGACTTCTCATTATTGAATTTTAAGTTTTTAAGTAACAATAAAAAGGAAAATAACTAATTTAGGTATTTAAATAAAGAAATCTAATTCGATTCATTACTTCAATTCTTCGGTACCAACTTACTATGTTATTCAACACAATGCTTGATTTCTTGCTTACTTGCTCGTGTTTTGTCTAAATGCTTCGATTTCAAATTTAAAAGTAAAAATGTAAAAATGATGATGATGTTCTGAATTAATAAGATTCTCTTGAAGACATGTTCAAGAGTTCAGAGATCGTGATGGTGGAAAATATGAAAAGAATATTTCTTGAATTAAGTATGTTATATTATATATTGGTGTATAGTAATAACTTACCTTATGTATAATATTTGAAAAACTTCAATTAAATATAGTACAAGGTGTTGTGCTATAATTAATTGATAAAATACTCCATATATGGAAAACTGTTGGTCACTGTAGAGGGTAGGATGTGAACGAGTTCGAACAATATAATGTTCAAGTCTGGTTTGAATTTCGCATCGAATTTAAGTTATGTTTGAGCTAGATTTGATTGTTAAATGAATCGAAATCAAATGAGTTTAAGTTGAGTATCGAGTAGTTTGATATTATTATATGTATTTTGTTAATTTTTAATTTATGGAGTCAAGCGCAAACCGAACTTCAAAACTTATCAGCTAAAAAATAATAATTAATTTTTTTGATATGCATGAAATAAACTCGAGTTGAATAATTGAATAACTAGATTTAATTTAATTTTCAGTCTAGCAAATATAAAAATAAATCAGAATGTAGGCCCAGATGTGAGGGCCCAAAAGAGAATAAAGGCCATGTTGTTGATGTTCAGTAAAGCAGCCCCTAGGTCCATTAACAGACCAATTGCATACTAGGCGTCCTGTCATGTCTTTGTTTCTTTATTTATTAATTAATCCTTTGAATAATTATGAAGGTCAGGCGGTGGCGGCCGCCAGTGGGGGCCCGCCACTTGCTCAGCCCATGGTGGCTGCCTAAACTGACATCAGATAACTTATAATTACTATTATTAAAAAGAAAAGAAAAAACACTAACTTATAATTCCAACGACGATAATATTTGTTGTTGGATCGGAAGAAATCAATCTTCATTAAGGAACAACACAGACTTTATAATGTCTTGATAACGATAGTTTGTTTCTCCTTTTCAATTTAGATTTAAATCTGATTAATTTTAATCTCAATTGAATTTAGTTTTATAATTTCAATTGGACAACTCATGGACGGTTGTCCGCTTTGGTTTTTGCAACCGAATTTGATTTGTTTTTCCAAACGAAATATAAAAACTTTTGCTCCTTTTACGTCCAGAAGAGGTATTGGTTCATAATGGGCTTCGCCATGTTCATTTTGGGCCATAATTACCAAGTGGCGCTATAGTAGAGCGAAATTCACCCATCAATTGATAATAAAATCTTTAACTAATTAAGAAAGTGGTTGAGTTGATTCATCATAAAATCTCTAATCTGAATAATATGGATATGCCGAGTTGATCCTTTAAATATTTTAAATCCGACACCAAATAAATAAAAAATTAAATCTAAGTAGCTTATGACCTATGTATACAAGTGACATTAGCAAGTGTTTTATTGTTTGTTTAATAAAATGAGCTAATATTTATATATATGATCTTAACTTTTAAAATATATTCTTACCTAACAACACTAATTAATATTATTTACAGATGATTGATCTAGTGGAAGAGATTATTACCCTTAAGATGGTGACCCAAGTTCGAATACTTGTTGGGAGAGATTCTCATATAGTATGTCTGATGCGTCTCAAAATGAATTAAACCCTTGAAAAATAAAAATAATAAAAATAATTTATTGTTGATACCGTTAGGTCAAACAAGACTTGGGGAAATTACTTAAAAATTAGTGATTAATGTGTGGGGGAAATTAATCTTTTCTCTCAGTGAATATTGGAAAAAAAAATTGAACTCACGAATTAAATTGAATGATTATACAACTTGTCATAACTAAAAATAATGGTGAAAATTTTGAAGGTGGAGATTCTCCTATATGCAATTATTTTTAATTGAAAATTTGACTATTTTATGGACCTCGACATTGATTAAAGATATTGAAAATTTGACAAAATCCAAAATCGAAGTATGTATCCGAGTAAGATAAATAAATGTGAAATCGGATATAAGTTGGCATGATATTGGCTACCGTTTGTTGGATTTGCTTTTTGGAATAATCACACACACAATATATTTATGCTGTTATATTCCCCATGAAACCCATAAGACTAAAAATAATGAATTCGGTCCAAGCTGTAAATACACAGTCTAGTTGATAAAAAAAAAAATAATAATAAAAAATAATGAATATTGAAGAGTTTTGGATTGATTTCGTTTTGACTTAAATTCAAAATTGGTTTCGCAGTTTTTAGTATAATTTTTAAACTCGGTTGAATCATTTTCAATGGAATGTTGAACAAAACTTTAACATAAAAAAAAAAATTGAATTTTTGAAAATTGAAATATGATTTAAATTAAATTTTGGTTCTTGAGATACCGAAGAAAACATCATCGTCGTACTATTTCAGACCTTACAACCGTCATCTAACAACCCATTTCATAAAAACACCGTCTACGAACCCATAAATGTAGTTAATGGTTAGGTTATCATGATCCTTTTTGTAGTGACGAATCCTATAAGGATGAGAACAACTATGTAGATGCTACAATGAGAATTCAGGTAATTTATACATCATTAACCCGATCATTTGTAAGAATTACTTGTAATAACAAACTTGCAAAATATGTTTATCATAAAGTCAATCGTGAATACCCATAAAGCCATGGAATAACACCCAGTAGAAAAACCCAATCTTGAGAGAATGAATGAATCATTCGTCTAGAGATCCAATGCTACAAGTGGTACCAAAACCTCGGACTCTTTACTTCCGAGTGGTACCAAAACAATCTTGAGCCTTTACCTTGTCATCACAACTGATGAAATTTCTATTTTGTTTCACATAAAATTTTACCTAATTGCATATTTATATTTGAAATGATTGCAAATCTTCTTTCTTAGGAACTTGCTGCCTAACATTCTCCTTAGGAAAGAAGAGCATTGATCAACTGATACATTACTGGGGTATTTACTTAGGCTTGACATCCTGACTTTCTTAAGTTAGGATTCGAGATAATTAGGTTCTAAATAGCTTCCGCGTTATACCAAAGGAAATGGTGCCAGACACATTACAACGACCTTCGATTGGTGTACATTCTATGGGTATGTTGTTAATTTACAACCAATTAATTAACTATTAAGCCTTGATCTTAATTGCAGAATTTCACCAATCATAATTACCAACAAAAGATAACAATAAACACAATTTTCCTCAAATTCAAAAGGTAATTCTACCTATAATACAAGCAGAACAAGAACTCACACAAAAAGTACTAGTGTATACAATGATAGATAATAGAACCTGCATCAGTCCTCAAAAAATCTTGTGCAGACTAAATTTATAAATAACTTGTTTTATTCCGCATTCAGTACACATAATAATTGCATAAGTAGCCCACTGTATACACAATTTTTCATAGGGCCATGAGCAAACTAATTTTCTAATTCAACTTCACAACATAAATCAACAGAAAATAATAAATATATAATAACATTGGTAATAAAGCCACACAAATATGTACATTCCTCTTTGTATTCTGATAGCAATTCAAGAAACCACTTCAATAAATTTACTCACAGCCAATGTCCTAACAACTTCAGAAACCTTGCTCAGCTCCACCTCCACTCGCTTCACTAGAGTCGAATTTAAAACGATAAACTCGACCCCGTCGACTCCAATCCCACAGCAATAAGTTATATCAACACTCTTCAACTTTTTACAGCTTCTAACCATCGACTCCACAGCTATTTTACTCAGCCTAATACACCTCCTCAACTTCAATTCTTCCAAATAATTACATGAAACCAGCATTGACACAAGCTCCTTATCCAGCAACAAATCATTATAAGACAAATCCAATTTCCTTAACCTCTTCAAATCCTGTCCTAAAGTGGTTAACAAACCAGATTCTTTCTCCACGACATCGCAGTTAATCAACGCAAGTTCCTCGAGGCTATTACCCATTGCTCTCCCAATAGCCTTTAATCCTTCACCGGTAACAAGACAGCAACTTTGCAACCTTAAACTCACTAAATTTCTGAATTTCAAATTCTCAGATAAAGCAATCAAATGAGTGTTATCAAGATCAAGAGGCAACCTCAAATCAAGCCTTTTTAAATTACACTTGCTATGGTTAAAGAATTGAAGCAAGGATTCTCTGTTGCCGCCATCATAAATTAATAAAGAATTCAAAGGAACACAATTTTCAGCCAATTTTAACAATACCCCATCAAGTATACCTCTGCAAGTCCTCAATTCAAGTTCTTGAAGACCATTCCAGAACTCGGTAAAACTCGAAAAAGCCGAGTAATCCCCTAGGCTCTCACAGCTTTTAAGCTGAAGTTTCTTGATATTCTTACAGTTTCTCCAAAGATAGTTAATCCCATAATCCCCACCTATGATTCCGCGCAAAGAAAGACTCTCCAAACTCAATCCCACATCAAATACATCATCTTTAGTTTCGAAATCATTAGATTCTGTTAAAGGGTTTGTGAGAAAAAGTGAGAGGCTTTTTAAAGAATTAAAAGAAGGGAGCCAACTGAAAGACAGAGGTCTAGAAATATTGATTAATATAGAGGAGAGATGAGTACAAGAAGTTGAGAGAGTGTAGAGAGAGAAAGAAGAAACAGGGGAGCTCAATAAGCAGAGGTGGCGGAGGTTGGGGCAAGAAGAGGAGGCGGCGAGAAGAATAGGGTCGCCGGAAAAATCACCTCCGGCGACGGAAAGAGAAGATAGAAAGGGGTGTTGGGAAAGAAAGGTGGAGAAGGAAGTTATGGTGGTGGGGTTGTAGGGAGGGGGGAAGTGGAGGGCAAGTGAGGTGGTTGAAGAGCGGAGAAGGCGGCGCCACCGCTTGGAGACAAGGGATATGGCAGCGGAGGACGGTGGCGGGAGGCGGTGGAAGATTTCTTGGAGAAGCTCATCGCAAAGAAGAGAGTCCATTTTGGAAAGGTCTTTACTTTTCGAAGTTGTCTTCTGATTTGCTTCTTACTAGTTCTCTATATGATTGATGATAGGATGGCGACTTCAAGAAAGTCTTTATATACCTACCAGTCTACCACTCGTTCATTATTTAAGTGATAATTTATTTTATTCAAAAAGTAATTTTTTTTTTTTTTTTTAGTATATTTATTGAAGAAATTTTCTCTAATCTATTTTTCAAGGAATTTCTAGTTTTTACATACGGAGTATTATTTGTCGGATAGAGGGTGTGGATAATAAAAGATTTAATAATTGACAACGAGAAAAATGCGAGATTCCCACATACAAGTTTGGTAAAAAGAAAAGATATCATTTTCGTTTACCCAAAATATGAGAACAAAAGCAGGTTTTCTTTTCTTTTTCTTTTTTATTATTTAAAAACTTAAAATGATATAGAGCTTGTTTGTTTCATTTTTCGGAAAGCATTATGGTGTTCTCCAAAAAGCCAAATAAACAAGGCTTTTTTTTTAAATAATAAAAAAAAGATTGACGTATCACGAAAGTTTTCTCCCAACTTTCGAAAAACAAACTCCTCTTACAAAATATCTATCTTATCTCTAAAAAAAAAAAACTTGTAGAAACTCTATTTTAATTTGTTATAGAATAACATATCTCTTATCATACTTCATTCACATAACAAATTTGATTTGACATAAAATAATTTATCTCATAGCATACTTCTCTTTTTTCCACAATATCTAAACAAGACCGGCAAATTTTAGTAAAAATAATTTCATTTCATCTTTAAAAATCCAAATAAGTAACTTTTATCATATACACAAATCAAGAACATCTCTAGAATCACTCTAAAAAACCAAATAAGCATGCTTCATAACCTCAAACGTGACAGACGACAATTCTCTCATTGTTGTGCGCTTGTGCATGAATTCTGTTCCTATTGTACATAAATCATACATTTAAGGGACGATGATATATATCTCTCAATCACTACTTTTAGTGACATAAATATAAAATTTGTAAAGATATTACATTTTGAACTCTTATTTAAAAGAAACAAGTAAAATAACTTGTGTGCTACACTAGGTAAACATACAGTATAGATTTTTGTTATTGTTGTAATTGTTTAGAATGTCTTTGAATCTAAATCAATCTCTTATCAAGTATGACTTTCCTCATATTTAAATTAAATAGTACAATTTACATGGGGATGTTTCTAAAGAACTTAAGTTAAAGCAAAAGTCAGCCGGCATGAATGACCACTAATACACTCAATTTGTAATCCAATTTAAGGTATTAGAATTTCCCCCCTCATTTGGCAATGAGAATCAGAATCGCAGAAAAAAAGAGTTCAACAATTAATATTCCCTTGATTTTTGCTCTTTTTATTCTTTAATATATGTGAGATATAAAACTACTTATCAATCTATTGCACATGTAATGAACAAATGTTGATTCCTCAAACAATATATCTTCATAATGTGAAGGAGAAGAAGACTAACCTCCCACATTAAATAACAATTTAAAAAGTAAATTAGTATCAATAAATGTCAATAATTTTTTTTTAAATTCTTATCTAAAATTCCGCATAACGAAAGCAAAAAGATAATGAAAAGAAGGGAGTATGAAACTTCTAAATTTGGAACCTAGTTACTCCCGTTACCATTTAGTTGGGCAGATGATGTCTCAATTAGTCGGCCAACACAAAGATGCTGATGGCTGCCCACCCTACCTTACATTACATAGTACTTATTTTCCTTAATTTTATCATCGTAATTAATACTTATTTTCCTTAATTTTATCATCGTAATTAATATAGCCTACCTGTATTTGTCTGAATGTACTGCTGTAATCATATGTTATTGATTAATTTTTTAAGGGCCTAAAAAGTTCAGTACCGGGAAGAAAAGTTTATCTACGTAGGCATTAAAAAGTTCAATTATGACTGTAATTAAATTCAATAAAGATGAAATTTGAATTGGAACAGCTGACCCCCACCCCCTCCATTTCTAATTTCATATTTTTGGACTTCAAAAGAATTTGGAAAAAATATGGGTTCAGCCGAAGTAAAATTGGAATAGAATATTGGCAGTTTAAGAAGAAAACACCTTTCAGTGAGAGAATCAGTCATCATCACATCATCTATGTTGATCAAGTCATACTGCAGCAAGCAATGTGGTTGTTTAAGCGTTTGCTTCCTTTGGTTGCAGAAATGTATCAACTTCACCTATATAATATAGAAAAAGGTACAACCTTGAGACCAATACAAAAGCAAAGAGAACAAAAAACATATACTACTATACATACAGGTATGTATATGTGTGTGTATCTATCAGTGCAGATATTTTAAGAAATGCTACCTCACATACATTAAAAGAGGAGCTTTTCTGATCAAGCAATTCAGTTTTGGTGTGCTTCAAAGAATCTTTTCTTCCATTTCTTCATGAGCAAAGCTAAGCATTGACATAAAATCTCACGTAAACTTGTTAATAAGAAAAAAGCTACAACGCGAGCTTCAAAGCTAATCATAGATGGAGACTCAAGCAAAATAAATGTATACTGCTTATAATAACTGGTCAACTTATACAACAATCCAAGAGCCTAAAATTCTGAAAGCATTAACATCGATGTAGTAATGTGTGAATACATAGAATCCAGCAGGGAAGATGAATCATACATATGTAGATATACGTAGCACTGTTCCATGTCCAAAGGGCCTCTGCCCAATTCCAGAAGTCACTAAATCTAATGTTGTCAAAACCATTTAATGAACCTTTTAACACAAAAAATATGGTTGGAGGAAACGACATAAATACCAATAGTACATTACAAGCTCCCTTGAGCAAAGCCCTCGTGGTATTTACTTTAACATCAAGCCTCAAGGGTACAACCGTCAAACACATAGGAACCAGCAGCAGTGCTCCGATTTCTGCTGTTGCAAAATTTATAACCGACATAAGACAAAGTCCTATGAAAGTAGCTGCAATGGTTACTGATTTAAGACGGGCCCATTCAGTTTCCCGTGGTTCACTTGTCCTAGAAAATGAAAAAGAACCAGATACTGCATATATGAAGAGGAGGCTAACCGCGGAAAGAACAATCCAAATAAAAAGTTTGATTGATGGCGAGGAATTAGGGATTTGGTAGAGAGAAAAGGGAAGTAATGTTATGACTGCACTCCATAAGTGAACAATAATAACAGTTTTTGCAGCAAAAAGCCATTTCCATGAAGCAAAAGTTAGGACAGATTCAATTGGCAGAGAAGGTTTAAATGAGATTTTGTCTTTTCCTGAATTTGATTTACTGGCATTTGAAAACAGAGAAGCAGCAACAAGTGGAAGTGGAGCAATGAGCAATGCAAAGGCTATCATGTAGACTCCAACTGAAACAAACCTACTCGGAGACGTCAAGAGATATAGGAAAAAGGACTGGTGAAACTTCTCAAGGAGATTATTCACAGACCGTATGGCTCCTTCAACCAACCTGCAAAGTTTGGAACCCATGTCACTTGAGGGAATTACATTTCTTGCCAAAATATTAAACGAATAAATAGATATTGTTCAGAGAAAGGAATTATCAGTAAGAAAAATAAAAACTACAAGCTATTAGGAAAAACACCTAAAAAGCACGACAATGGAACACGTGCATTGCTTGGTTTCAAAGCATTTGGTAACTTATAAGAGAAAATAGGTGTGTGTGTGGGGGGTTGGGGGGGGGGGGGGAAGGAATACAAGATTGTGAACGCTGACCTCCCAACACGCAAAAGGAACATGATTCTCTGATTTGAAGAAAACTTTGGTGAGATTTCCATAGTGATTGCATCAACTTGATAATCACGGAAAGCACCATGTGGACCAGTGGGAACACCTAATGCCTGATATAATGAATTATAAGCAGTTAAATCAACAAACAAATTATTGGTGTAGAGTGAAAGGATGCCAATTATCACCCATAATTCAAGCCTAAAAGGAGAAAAGAAGAGATTCCGTGTGGAAATCGACCCTCCAGTCACTTTTACTTCACAAGTATTGGAAGCGGAGAATGTAGGACAGTAATTCTCATGTGAAAATGACGTCTTGAGCCCCCAGGATATGATTATTCAAGATATTGACTCGATAGTATACCTGGTTATATAGGGAACTGGCTAGAGTAGCAGTGCCTTCAACATAATCTGCAACAGGAATTCCAAATTTCCATTGTGGATTTAAGCTTTTAGCCACTTTTCCTAGCAACTCAAGTAATTCTCCCAGACTATTCAGCCACCAAGAATCAAGCAGTGACCAAATCTTCTCCACCCTCACTTGTAAACCCTGCCGATGTACAGCCAAATAATTAACAACATTGATGAGGTCAAGATTTGGCATCTGCCCATTGGATGCTTCAGCATATATGTTTAGAACATCTTTCTCGAATTCTGAGCTGCCGTCAGCAACCTTAATGACAAGGGCAGCTGCCATTGTGCCAGCACGTCGAAAGCCATTTGATATTACTTCTCCTGTTACTTGAGTCATTTTTCCTGTAGGCAGAGTACCTTCACCACATATTTCCTTCATGTCACCAAATGAAAGTGTGTGATAGTCTCTCAGCCATGCAGAAACTGCAGCGTATTCTCCATGTTTTGAATCTGCTGCAACCCATATAATATCCTTAGCAAGCCAACTAACTCGAGAAAGCAATGAGAAGACTGAGTATGCGACTCCAAGTGATAAAGCCTCGCCCATAGAGATGTTGACAGAATTATAAGGTGTAACTATTACAATAGCTTCCTTCCCATCACCACGCGGAGCTCTTATTATTCCCACTGTATTGACTCCATAAGATGAACAACTGTAGTTCTCTTGGATTTTTCCTGCATCGGGAGCCAGGAAAAAGTGCAATGGATGAAATTTATCAGATGCAGGTTGGAACTTGTGATAATTAACTTCACCACCCAACTCTATCATGTGCTCTGCTACCAATTCTGGAATCTCACTGCATACACACGCCAAAATGCAGTATTGAGAATTTGAGCAAACATGCAAAAAATAATGCATTGATAAAAGGCAGTTATGCAATACTTGTTTTCTGTTCTTTACATATTCAAAGTAAAAAAGTTGTCAAAACGACAAATTAAAAGAGTTGTCGAAACGAGTATAGATTTGCAGCCAAATAACTGCTGATGGATGATAAATTACTAAAGCAATAACTGTCTGTCATTTATGTCTTAGCACCATTTTAAATGGTCAAACTTGTAAGTCCAATTTCATAAGTGTCCCCTGTGGTTTACAACTACATCATTTCATTTTTCAGTTGTTAACTAGCCTCCCCTGAAACAGACTTTGCCTGTATAAGAACATTCAAAGAGAAATGCATTTTGTTGCTGTCAACCAAAATTTCTCTAAAATTTTAAGAATGCACCTGGAGGTTGCACAACTACAAATATTATGAGACAAAAGTTCCTTTTCCATATATAGATATTCGAAGTTCTATATATAAGGAACAAACTCAGTCCAGCCTAATTGGTGGGAAGCATATCTTTAGTACTTCTCAAAGCATAAGTAAAGTAACTGTGAAATTGAACTAAAGCCATAATTCAGAGGAGATTAATACGATAAAATTGAACATCCAACTTCTTGCCATTTCGGCTTTAACAACTTTTCTTTAACCCCCGTTCACCATTGCCACCACCAAATAACCACCATTACTGAACTAAAAACAACCACCATCATCCAATTACCAGTGGTTTAGGATGAAGCCATCATGATTGCATATCAATAGAATATGGAATAGATGTGGTAGTAATATCATGAGGTGCATGTCTGTTGCACAAGATGGGAATGAGGATTACTATGACAGTGGTGGCAGGCAATTACAGTGGGAAGCGAGTGAAGCTGGAGAAATTGATGGTGGAAGAACTGGAGAGCAGTTCGATGGTGATTTGTCCAAGAAAACAAGGAGCAGGCAGGACAGAGTAGGGAAATCTTTCTTATCTCTGGATATCTCACAACCAGGGGTGGAGCTAGAACAATTTCATTTGGGGGGAGACATTTTCCCGAGCATGAAAGTATTAACAAAAGACCATATTATTTTAACTATTATTAAGATTTTTTTTTTTTTGGAAAGCGCATAAAAACAATGAAGAAATTATGGCTGGCGTTCGAACTTGAACCTTTAAGGAGGTAATGCAACAGGCTATTAATCTAATTTTAGTAATTACTAATAATACTACTATAAGTCCAGATTTTTCTGGGACTGCTCACAACCTTGGAAAATATTCTAGACATACACTTAGATTGCATCAGGCATTTAGATTTAGTCATTATTCGCATTAAGCATTTGTCTGCATGCAGATTCACGGTGCACCATATCAAGAGTTTCTATAAAAAAAAAATATCAAAGGAAATACCTACCTGCCTGAGTTGGTATCTGAATCCAAATTTAGTATCTTGTTCATAAATCTGTGTCCCTCTGAAGCATCATCGTGAGAGAGCATTGGACTAGCAAAACCTGCATAGAGACAATTCAAAAAACATGAAGGGTTAATCCCATCAACCACGAAAAATAAGTTATAACCAGAAAAAAAAACTTCCAAAGTAAACAAACATATATATTTTTTTTTGTTTTGGTGATAAAAGATAATGAACAATCATTTACTTCTCTATACTTCCCAACCAAAAACATCACTCAGCTTTGCACCACGTAAAGCAAAAACTGATAGGAATCAACTTAAATATATCACAACTCAACAGAGACTCAATTATCTAAAAAAAAAAACTCACCAAAGGCTCGTCTCCACTACATGATCCAATTGCTTTTTCCACCAAATGAAAGGTTGACCCATATCGTAGCTCTATCATAAATTTATTTCTTGATCTTTCAACTAGAAATACCACATTACATGATACTAAGAGTTCAACAGATATCCCTAAGCATGATCAAACTTCCATCGTTTTTGTTGAAGAAATCGAAATGTTTCAATTTTTGAAATTGAAAAGAAAATAAGGTGTAGTTTTGAAACTCTTTGTCTGCCACGAGGCTCTATTATTTTTCTTAATTAAGTAATTCCTTCACAATGTTTTCTAGTGTTCCAAAATGTTTCACTGACAGTTTTCGAAAAGTTTTCAATATACAAAAACATGCAATAGAAACGGAAATTTTGATCCATGTCCCAAATATTAGAGAGAAGTATGAACTTCAAAAATAAAGAGAAATTAACCGCATACATTAGTATAAATTATGTAGAGATAACAAGACAACTAAGGAAAAGAGTTAGTAAAACGGACCAGGCAGCAGGGCATTTTCGGAAATATAGGTGTTCTTAGCGAGAACAGGCAAAAGAAACAGAGCTAGAATTCCAGCTATGCAGCATACCACACTGAATTTCACACCAAATTTAGGATGCATTTAATATCAGTAAGATTAATCAACTTTCAATAAATAATTATTTAAAGCAACAGATTGTTATACATATACCTGAAGAGGAGACTGTGAGAAATGAGAAATAGACCAATGCGAATAATCGGTCGGGGCTTTGGTTTGATGAACGGCTCATTTTCCGCCATGGCGATCGGCAGTCGAGCTTTTCTCCCTTGGCTTTCTTCTGCAGTACTTAAAAACTTGACTCCTCTGCATAGTACGACGTCGTTGATTGTTTAGCTGACAGTATTATAATTTTAGTCGATTTCTGCTGGGCCACGTATACTTTGCAGGCTTGTAGTCCCACTTATAGATTTTACTCATTAATTAAACGCCCAATTTGAATGGAATTTGGCCCAATTCACAATTTCACCTAGCCAACAGGCCCAACACCAATCAATCTATTGTATATCTTTTTTTTCTTTTTTTGACAAATACACCCATCGATCTATATGAAGTTAGAAAAATGGCAACACTATTTGTTAGTATCATACAATAGATTGATCTGCAATTTTGATATAGAGGTATATCGAATTATAAGTTTGACATAATGAATGAATACACAATTGTATATTCATACCATTGTTAAAGTTGGACAAAATGCGTTAATTATAGATTATTTTATATTTTCTTGTTCAAACAAAACTCCAACAAAATTGTGTCATTCAATATACCATTAAAAATGCGATTTTTCTTTCTAAATGCTAATTAAACTATCACGTGTTATGCATGTTACCAATTTTGTGCAAATAAATTATGATAGTATAAAATATGTAATCATAAATCAAATTATAGTACTGTTTTTTAAAAAAAAGGTCAAACTATAGTATAAAATGTATATTTCATTATATATGATACCAAGATTGGAAGTTACATGTATAAAATGATATATATATATGTATATATCATTTTATACTTAATAAAATGGTACAACGAAGTCAAAAAAAAGGGAATCTCTGTCACAACAAACATTAAGAGGAACTAAAAAAAGGGATTACAAGTTGACAAATCCGACCAATCGGAGTCAAAGCCCATGTGGCAAGGTTGTGGGCGGCAGAATTTGAGTTTCGAGGCGAAAACTTGAACTTCCATTTAGGCCAACAAGTCCAAAATTTCCGAATTTCAATAATGAGTCCCTGAGCGGACCAATTTGGCACTTTCTAGAAATTATAAATCTCAAAAATAGCTTGGATATAATCATTTTCAATACACAACAACCATTAAGAGGAACTGGAAAAAAATGGAATACAAGTTGACAAATCCGACCAATCGGAGTCAAAGCCCACGCGGGAAGATTGTGGCGGCAAAATTTGAATTTCGAGACGAGAACTTGAACTTCAATTTATGCCGGATAAATTTCATGAGCACGGCCCAAAAAATGAGAATTTCCAATCGATCAAAGTCAACCGAAAATATATGAGACTTTAGGCTAAGCAAATCATTAAGCAACCCGATAAGCTAGTCAAAACTAATTGAATCAATACGAAGGAATCCATTTATACTTTGAATTGACACTTGTACCAAAAAATAAAAGCAAATTTGCCTTAAAAGAACTATGAGTGAAAAACAAAAACACCCCCTATGTTTTGTCTAGCTCCTAACCCCCCACCCCTCGTGTTATTTTAACTCACAAAATCCCCTGTGTTTTATTTTAATTACCACACTCGACCCATTTTTTTTTTTTTTTTTTTTTTTTTTTTTTTAAAGTTCATTTTGAAAACCTAAGTATATACTACTTGGATTGTTGTGATAATTAAAACTAAACACATGAGATTTTTTGGGAGTTAAAATAACATAAATGATTTTTTTTAAAGTTAAACAAAGCATATGAGATATTTTTATCTTTCGCTAGCAGGGCTAAAATTGTTATATTAAAAGTAAAATGTGAACAAATACTGATAATTTTTGCTTTTGAATCAAACTCTTTGGCGGATGTATTTGGTATCGAGAGCACGTGCGGGGTTTTTGGCAGTCAAAATAACAATATTTGGGAATTAAAAAAGCAGTGTCTCTGTCTTTTTCTCAAGAATTAAACCAAAAAAATGAACTGAAACCCAAGGAACAGATTAACCGCCGCTGTCTGGCGCCGGTTCTCAGTTCCGCCACCGGTGCCGCTCCTCAATGGCTTCTCTCTCATTCACTCTCAACCATCTTCATACCGCCACCAATTACTACAAGACTAACTCATTTCCAATTTTAACCCACACTACTACCAAACTCAAATTCCCCAATTCAACTTTCACCATAAACCTACCTATACCCCATCCATCCATCCGCAACTCCAATTCAGCAAAAATAGTTCGCCGTAATAGTTCAATTTCAGAACCACTTAACGAAGCTCCAGACCATTCTTCCCACGAAAGAGAAGAGACTCTTAGCATTCTCAAGAGATGGATTAAGTTTGTCCAGGCAGTATTACCCGGTGGGAGTTGGTGGAATTTGCCCGACTTCAACCGTGGAATCGGTGTCAAGCCAATGACTGTTTTCGAAGCTCTGAGCCGAATGTGGGCGTTGATATCTGACAAGAAATGGATTATGTACACGGCATTTGGTGCACTAACTGTTGCCGCGGTGCGTGTGACCATTTACGTAGCATTTTAGTTGAGATGGTCATTATTTGGTCCTACTGATGAGTTTTAGTTGCTTTAGATGTTTACTGTGTATTTACAGAGTATTTTACTTATAGTAACCAAAGGGAAATATGCTGTTTGAATTTGCTTTCCTGTTCTATTCTGGTTTTGGCATTGATCTTACATAGTTATGATTTATGTGATTCATCTGCAGCTTACGGAGATATCAATGCCCACGATAATCACAACATGTATTTTTTCAGCACAAAATGGTGCAACCCTGGTGTTCTACCGAAACTCAAAACTTTTGTTATTGCTGTGTGTTATATCAGGAATATGCAGGTTGCTAATTATTTATTTTGGTTGTCTTTTCTGACATAAAGATGTTTGTTTGGATCAGAATTGTTACCTAATATTGTACTTTTTTCTGGACTGCAGCGGTTTGCGAAGTGGATGCTTTGCTATTGCAAATATGATATTGGTGCGTCTATGAAGTCATGGTCATTGTTTCTTTCAAAACACCTAATAAAATTATACAATAACATTGTCAAGCAAATTGCATCTTGGATGGAGAAACTCGTAACTCTTCATTCTCAATTTTCTAATTGGATGTTTTGTGTTACAAGACTTATTGGCTGTTAATTTTTGTGTATTTATGTGCATAAATTTTGCTTACAATTGTTCTGAATTGAAGGACTTGTTTTTGCTGTTAAATTTTTTAAGTATTTTACGTGTATAAAACTTTCCAATTTGTAGTTTACGTTATGTTTCCTTCCAGATTATTAGCATAACTACACGTGTAATTCTTTTGCCAACACCAAAAGCCTTCCTTCTAATATTGATATTATCCCTGTTAAACAATTTGTCCTAGAGTTAGTTCACAAACATTTGCATTACCTAGAAATGTAGTAGGTGATATCAATATTCCTGATAGTGTCTCCAAGTTTATAATGTGGAATGTTTGAAATGAATTAGTAATACTTACATATTTAACAGCGAGTTACAACTTCCATTCATTTTTTATGTTACTTACCCACTCTTACACCCCAAAGGCTTGTTTACTTTTACATTGTAACACACAAATTAAACTTGTTCCTTGATTTTATGGCTTTAGCCTTTAGGGGGAGTCAGAAAGGAAAATGGTCTTGAAGTATGAGGCTATAAACTGTATAGAGCATGTTTAGTGCATGCAGCCTTATATGAGCACTGGAAATAATTATTTCGTTTTTAGTAATATATAGCTAGAACTTTCAGCTACTCTTCTCAGTTCAGCCACTCCATTTTATTTCTTTTGGACATGATCCAGGAATTATGGTGTACCTGTATGAAGTTACACCATCAGCAGTCCGTTGATGTAATGCTTTTGATGTCCGTGTCAATCTGGTTTTACAGTTATGTGTGTTTTGATTTTAAGGAGCATATTTTGTTAATTTATTTGTTAGGCTTTGAAAAAGATTGACATCTTCTTTCCTAATATAAACTTAATCATTCATCCATAATAATAGTCAAACGTCTGGAAATATGTGATCTAGAAACAAGGATGCTATTATGACTTTGTGTTTCTGAACATATGCAGGTTAAGCGCCTCAGGAAAACAGTGTATAGCTCTCTTCTTCTTCAGGTTGAATTTTATATAGGTTTTGTATATTTGACTTTGGGGCTCGATCTGATATAAGCTCTTTACCACATATCTCTAAATATTTCTGCTACTTAACATGTTAATATTACATGATGCAGGATATTTCCTTTTTTGAAAGAGAAACAGTTGGTGATCTGACTAGCAGGATTGGTACAGATTGTCAACGCTTATCTCAAACCATTGGAAATGATATACATTTGATCCTGCGAAATATTCTTCAGGTCAATATTGTGATTTATTTTATATCTCTTTTCTAATATTGTTGTAGTTATCTAACCTCTATTAAATTGACTGATATTTGCAGGGAACAGGTGCATTTGTCAACTTGATGAGTTTATCATGGCCTCTAGCACTGTCATCACTAGTCATATGCTTGATTTTGTCTGTGATTTTCCTTTTCTATGGCCTGTAAGTGTTATACCTCATTTCTATGATTCCAATATGTATATGAATTTATAAACTGTATTATGACTTTCGGAGAAGCTAATATGTTTTGTTTTTGACAGGTACCAAAAGAAAGCTGCAATGCTTGCTCAAGATTTTGTTGCTTCTGCAAGCGAAGTAAATTAGAAATTGACAAATATTTCAGTATATCTCTTACTTCTCCTGCTATTTTTGGTAATATCAGGAGTTTTATTTTTCTTGGAAAATTTAGGTTGCGCAAGAAACATTGTCTTCGATGAGAACTATTCGAGCATATGGAACAGAAAGAGAAGAATTAAAAAGGTCTTAAGATTTTTTTTATAAATTGTTGCTTCAAGTGTGTATGTATAAAACTGAATACCAAAGTTTAGCAATACTCATTCTGGAAACAACATATCTTTTATATTCTGTTGATCTGTGCTCTAGGCAGACTTATTTAAAATATGTTATTTGCTTTTAGGTTTGTGCAGTGGCTTGATAGGTTAGCTTCCGTGGGTATGCGAGAAAGTGTAGCTTATGGATTGTGGAACCTCAGTTTCATGAGCTTATATCGAATGACACAGGTTTTGCTTTATCCAGAATTATACAATTCAAGTTTTCTTACAGTAGATATAAAAGTTGACCTGGAAGTAACGTATTCTGCAAATGCATGTTATATGATATCTTTATTAGTCTGTAAAACTATATTTTGTAGGTTCTTGCAGTCTTTTTAGGAGGAACTTCTATTGTGACCGGTTGTGTGTCTGCTGAGCAACTGACCAAGTATATTTTATACTGTGAGTGGTTGATTTATGCAGCCTGGAGGGTGCAAGACAACATGTCATCCTTACTTCAGTCTGTTGGTGCTTGTGAGAAAGTTTTCCAATTGATGCATCTTAACCCCAGTTGTGAATTCTTATCGAAAGGCAGGGGAACCTCTTTTTTTGGCTTAGATATTAAACAAAAAAAAATTGTGGTCCTATAGAAACCTCTCACTGAGGTTAGTTCTAAAATAGGTAGACCCTTATCAACATCTACCTCCATGACTTTCGTTGTCTTGCACGTAGGTTTATGGGTTAGTTTCCGAAATTCGAAAAGTTGACATCAACTGAAAAAAAAAAAAATTAACCTTGCATTCAGTGATATGGAGAATTTACATTTTGAACAAAACTTCACTAACAAATTACTGAAAAAGTAAGAGAATTCTAGTGGAGGAAATGGAGCTGTAGGTGGTGGATGGGAGGCTTGGGGGTGTGTAGGTGAAGAAAAGTATCCCTCCTTGGATGACTATTTATTTAGGAGGGGTAATCTTTTTGCTATTTCTTATGCGTGCTTTCTTGGATGAATTAAGGGGTAGAATAGTCATTTGAGATTTTTGTTCAATTTAATGAAGTACTGTATTACATTAGCCTTCCTTCAAACTAAGTGTAATTTCAAAAACTAATGGTGTCGACTAGTAACTTTATATAACATGACAGATGAATTACCTTACAAAAAACCATGGGAAATTTTAACTTTCGCTAGCTTCGGGGTTGTAGATGTAATTACGAAACCACAAGTGGGTAACCATTATTTGACTAAAATCAGTGGTGGTTTTTGTAACCATATCTCTTCTTTTTGGCTATGTGATGCACAATAATTTTGCATTTTTTTGCATTTATGTTGCGTCTATTTGCATCTTTTTACTCATTGACTAGAAGTTTTTGTAATCCTTTGAACCTCAAATATAATCCTTCTGATTCTTGAACGTAGACATGCTCAGGTTTAGAATGCGCATACTCAAATGCATATGCGTTGCAGGAATTTAAATACCATTTCTCTGATTTTTATCTTGCATGTGGTGAATTACAATCCGCTAGTTTCTTCACAGGATTGAAAATGCAAAGGCTGACAGGATGTATTCAGTTTGTGAACGTGTCCTTTCATTATCCTTCAAGAAAGATGGTACTTTTTTATATCTACAAATGTCATGGAATTCAGAAATCTCTGACCATATTATCGCTGCAATTTGCACGATCTAATATCATTGATTATATCAAAAGGATAAATTCCAGAATATTTGTGGTTTTTAATATATATGTGGTATGTTTCAGTGTGACCTTTATACGTATTTATCTATTTGTTATGCAGAGTGATTCTTTACTGGTGTCTGGAATATTAACAGGTACCTATTTTGAAAAATCTGAACTTCTCTATAACAGCTAATGAAGTGGTTGCAATTGTAAGAAAATAGCACCTTATACCTTATATTATTAATTCTTGTCCAGTATTTAAATTCTGATATAAGCTTTACTTTGGTAAGGTTGGCGTTAGTGGTAGTGGGAAAAGCACACTAATCAATCTTTTACTTCGCCTCTATGAACCTATCAGCGGTGAGGTAAGCAGTAATTTGTTTCACCGTGTTCTTTACTTTTTTAGTACAAATGTTAATAATTTCATGAAATACTAACTGCGTTATTACTTGTTGAGCTCCCTTCGTATTCCATTTAATAAAGTGCATCCTATCTCCAGATTTTAATCAGTGGAAGTCCTCTGAGAGAGATGGACATCAGGTGGCTGAGAGAAAATATTGGATTTGTTGGGCAGGTAAAATTTCAACACACTCCCAATGAACTGAAGTTTTATTTGAAGAATTGATATATGAAGTTTTATATCAACAGGAACCTCATATTTTCCATATGGATGTTAAGTCGAACATAAGTTATGGTTGCTTTAAAAGCATCACACATGAAGAGATTAAATCTGCTGCAATGTTTGCAAATGCACATGAATTCGTATCTTCCCTTCCTAGTGGTTATGATACAATTATTGATGATAACCTGCTAAGTGGAGGGCAAAAGCAACGCGTTGCAATAGCAAGGGCCGTCATTAGAGATCCCGCTATTCTAATACTTGATGAAGCGACCAGTGCTCTTGATGCTGAGAGTGAGAGCTATATCACGGTATAAGACTTCCTCATGAAGTTCTTCTCTTACCCTTTTTCATCGATTGCCATCAAAGTACCAGTATTAATGCTCTTGATACTTCCGATCTCTGTCTTACTGCAGGAGATTCTGCATTCTATGAGAAAAGACTCGAAAACACAAAGGACTATCATCATAATTGCACACAGGTTTGTTTCTCCCCAGCCTTTTTCTTTAACTATAGTGGATTATACTTGCAATTTGTAACAAAGCTTCCGCAGGTTGTCTACTTTAAAATCAGCTGACAGAGTTCTGGTAATGGACAAGGGACAAATTATTGAGGTTAGGCATTCAGTCACTCAGAACCCCTCAAATTTTAACATAGTTTAAGTCTTTTGGTCCATGGTTAAACATTTTTCCTTGTTCTGGACATGGAATGATCTTAATAATCAATACTCCTTAGAGTGAAAAGTCTTCGTAAAAATGAAATAGGTATTGCACTAGTTTCTCGAAAACATTAAATAATGTTTAAAATGTGATGCTTCTTAAGAGAAAAATATACAAAAGTGAGTTGTACGTTATACCAAATTATCTATGGCCCTATAATGCATTGAGAATCCTCTATTCCTTCAGACTACCCCTGGATCCCCATATTGAATCCAAAGTAGTTCAAAAGTTGGCAAAACTTGTTGAATTAAGCCACAAAACGTTGTCCTTAAGCTGCCTACAGCATATATATGATACCATTCAGAGATATATATTTAACCAAAATCCTAGATTCTTAATAAAAATGTGTAGTCTCTAAATAGATTATAGATCTGGTTTTTGGTTCTTGATTTATTGCGCTCTGAAGAACAAACTCACTCATGCCGTCATGCAGACTGGTAATCACAGAGATCTCCTTCAGAAAAATGGACTATATGCACGATTGGTCAAAATGCAGACAGATTTGTCACCTGTTACCAGGCTTCAAAAAGAGGGGCTCGTTGAGTAATATGATTTCTGAGTGAGAAGCTCTCATCGTGTGTACTTCAAATACAGGTCGTTCTTTTCTCTGATATAATTGATTCCAAAAGTATGATCTGGCCCGAGCTTCATGATTTTGGCTTAATAACAAAAACACGCTCGTAAATTTCAAGAAGTAGAACGAATATGACTCCCATGAACCATTCGATGATTTGAATTCCTAGAGATGAATGTAAACTTTCTGAATTAGAAAAGTATGGGAGTGTGTTTGGTGTGCTCATGTTGGGAATTTTATATATATAGGAGTATTTGTGTGTTGTGCTCTAAGTTATAGTGACATTGTACATGCCATCTATACCGAATGGGAAATTAGATACTGGGCCGTAAAATAATTGATCAAGTGAGTCGAGGGTCATCTTTTTTTTACTACTCATATAATTCAATGTTGAATATTAAAAATGCATACCTTGGTTTTTAGAGTACGTTTGATCATTTCAAGTGAATTTGAGCTCAAATTTAAGGAGGATTATTAATTCCAATTTTGATATTAGTTTAGAGGTATTATATTCCTGAAATACTTAAAATTACAGATTGCTTTTGGTTAGCTAATGATAAATATTACATAATGATACTACAAACTTTAACTAATTTACCAGACTGAAAAATACAAGTAGTAAAGTGCAAAGAAATGTACAATAAAAATTACATGGTAAATAAATTTTGTTAGTTAGCTCTCAACTTGATCACAATTTAAGAATAAAAGAAGCTACTAACATAAATTTAACTAAAAAGAATACGAGTATTCATATAAATAAAATAAAATTAAAGGGTTTATTGGATGATAATTTTTTTTTTATTTTTTAATTAAAATAGACACAATCTCAAAACTCAAACAAACAACATTGTGCAAATCGAGATTATTTCACAAACTCCCACTACTCTCTCAAATTACTTTTCTAAACACCAAACAAACAAGCCATACATAATCTAGAAATCAATTTGTTGAAATATAGCTTAAGTATTGACACAATTTCTTTCAAATTATTTTCTTGATAAATACTGTAATATATTTTATACATATCAGATGTGTCCAAACAATATTATATCCAACATGCATTCAATATTGCACTACGGGAAAGTTTGAAGTATTCATACTTCAAAGTTGTTAACAGTTATTGGTAATACCTTAATTTTGTATATGAGATATCATTTATTTTGGTGACACATGTCCCCTTAGAATTTAACTTTAAATAATTTATTTTCTTAAAGACAAATTTATCCTTTTTAATGAGTGAATTCAAAAGACCCCTTGTGTTTTGTCTAACTAAAAAAAAACCTATGTTATTTTTATTAGCAACAAAACCTTGTACTTTTTTTGTTAACAAAGAAAACCCCTATCAAGTCGAAATAACAATTTTACCCCACCAAACAAAGCAAAAACATCCCTATTACCTAAAAGGTTACCAATAACCCCTGGTAACTTTAAAAATTGGGAATACACCCCCTCCTCCCCATTTTTTTTTTGAAAAAATTGACAAAATTCTCCATATGATTTATGAATCTCATATAAAAAAGTTGACAAAAATCTTATCCCCAACAGTTACATGTTTTGGCACTTTACCACTCATATGTACAAAATAAACACTTTACCCACTGAAATTAAAATTAGTTGCACTTTACCCCCTCAAATGATTTTATGCAATTTTTGTTTGACGGAAAATGTACATGTGCCCCTCACATGAATTTTCAAAGGGTAAATTAGTCACATCACTTCTTACTTGTCCAAATACTTGACTCATGTCTTGTGAACCAAAAATCTAAAGTCAAGTAGAAAAAACTTTATTTGTAAAGAGAGAGGGAAAAATGCGCGTCAGTGAAATATTTGGTCGAAAAATCGATATTGGAACTAATTTACCCTTAAAATACACAAGTGAGACGCATATCTATGTTTTTTGGTGAACGAAATTGGCTTAAAATTATTTGAGGGAAAAAATGCAATTAATTTTATACGTGCTTATTTAATTTATACTTTTGGGTGGTAAAGTTCAAAATATGTAACTTTGAGAGGGGGTGTAAAGTGCATTTTTCCCTCAAAATATTTTAAATTATCTTATACTGATGGTCTTAATTGTTAATTCGTATAAAAATTTGATTACTTTTTTTCGTATAAAATTTTGATTACTTGATATTTTTTTTTTGGGAAAGAGATGAAATTAATTAGAGATAAGGGAGAAATTTTTAAACATATTAATTAAAGGGTTAATATGTAATTTAACATATGTTTATTTTTTCTAAATGTCCGATGCCACATCATTATTGGACATTTTGACCAAAACTTGTGGTTCAGATTTATTGTTGACTTTTTTTAGTGGTTGAGATGGGTCATCTCATGTACACCTATGTTCCATAAAATCTCATTTTAGAAAGACCCAAGTTTTAAGGGCATAAATGTTATTCTGAAACATAAATGAGTATTTTCATAGTATTTAAGCCTTGTAAAAGGGACGAGTAAATCATTATGTATCTCAATTAGAAAAACAAACTAGTAATTTTCTTTTGGGCTAATAGAATTGACATTTCCTCAACTCTGAACTGTATACTCTTACCTCTGTTAATCTTACGTAAATTTTGTTAAAGTCGAGAGAAATGAATGCAAATAAATAAAGTAGGGAAGATGGATGTAATTAGCTCATTTATTTTTCTATTGTTGAGTATTTTTTTGATGAGAATATTCTATTTTTGAAATAATTAAAAGCAACTTTATAAAAGACAAACGGACCCACCTTTTAGGCGCAAAATCCCATGTCAAGCATCAGTCAATGACACGTGGCCCACTACCATGTCCCCTTTTCCCTCCGCCCCAAAACCCATCCCAAAACCCTAACCCTCGTGTCCCCAAATTTCCCACTAAAATATTTTCCTTTTCCAATAAACCTTAAACAATTAGTATCTTCAATCTCCTCCCTCTCCTCCTTTCCTTAATGATCTCACCTTCTTCCCCACTTTCACCTGAAAAATTACAAAAATGTTTCCCTCCACTCCATTTCTCCTCTCTTCACTCTTTCTACTGATACTTCACCACACGACGTCGCATTTGAGCTCCCGCCCTCACATCGCCGATGTCAACATCCTCTTGCCGCCCAAAATGACGCATCCCGTCGAATACAGACTTCAAGGTAGCGACGGTTGCTTCAAATGGTACGTTACACTAAATTTATGAATTTATGGTAATTAATATAACAGCCGATTATATTTGTTTAATTTTTTTTTTTTTTAAATTAGGTCGTGGGATCACCATGATATATTGTCGGTGTTGCCGGAGTATAATTCGAGTAACCATTGCTCGACTAGTGCTAGATTGAAGTCTGTAGCTCCTTATGGCGGAAGGAAGGAGACAGCTGTTTATGCGACTGATGTGAATACTGGCATGGTGATTCGCTGCAAGGTTTATATTGATATGATTTCGAGGATTCAAATATTTCATAACTCTGTTAAGCTTGATCTCGATGGCCTTGCTACTCTTCGTGCACGAGCCTTTGACAGTGAAGGTATTGTAAATTAAATACTGATTAGTCATTAATTACTGAATGCTTATCGTGTTGGCTTGATGAGCTTATATTTTTCAGCTTTGTTGTATAGGTTTAACAGAAATCTTTCCTTAATGTCAAAATCAGTATGTGTCATTAGGTTAACTTCAATAGCCTCAACAAAATCTTGTTGACTTGTTCCGTTGTAGCTTTTGATTTCTGGAGTCTTATTGTATGTGCTTTCTAGTTCTCATATGCGGTAAACAGTTATGCTTCAATGTCGTTATGTATGAATCTATAATATTTTGTGCAAATGAAATGTAAATGCTGAAAGTAGTTAGTATATTCTGTATTAAGTTGTCTTGTAGATTTCTTGGATGTGTATTATCTTGTCAATTTATTTTCTTTTGGTCTGGCTGTGACGCAGAAAATGTTTTTTCCTCTTTGGTGGGCCTGCAATTTATGTGGAAAATGATGCCTGAAACTGATGGATTGCATAATCACCTAGCCCATGTTCCTTTGAAGGACTCTCCATTGGGCGATTGTGGTGGTTTTTGTGGTGATTTGGATATCCAAGTAAAACTTGAAGAAAGTGGCGTGTTTTCAGATCTGTGTGTAGTAAAAGGCACTGAAATTGGCCATGAGATTGTTTCTGTTCATTTGCTAGAACCTTCATTTGAGCACTTGGGAGACAAGATTGCTTTGACAGTAGCTGAAGCAATGTCTCTAGATCCTCCTTCACCTGTTTATGTCCTCATTGGTGCGGTGGTTCCTTATACTTTAAAAGTTATCCGGAGTAATGTTCCGCATGTGGTAAGTTTACCATCTCCCTTCCATCATTGGTCCGCTTTAAACTCTTCAGTTGCACAGGTGGAGAGAAAGATGGGTACAGTTCATGCGTTGAACTTGGGTGTAACAGCAATTGTGGTCGAAGACATCAGGGTTGCTGGGCATATGCAAATATCATCTCTTCATGTTGTTCTACCTGATAATTTATTGTTATTCATGTCACCTCTCTCTCTTTCTGGTGATCTTATTGAGAGTGTTAATCATAATCCATCTGTCGCACGTTGGTACGTTGTGTCTGGCCGACTATATCTCATTCAAGTCAAGGTTTTCTCTCCAGGACCTGGGGCACAGGAAATTTATACGACAGAAAGTGATGAGATAGAGCTGCATGATAACCAGGAAGAATTCTGGGATATCCTCCCAGTTTCAGAAGGCATTACTGCTAAAAGGCATTCTAGAATCCTAAGAGCAAATTCTTATGGATTGGGAAAGATAACAGCAACTTTGGCTTACTCCACCGGGCATAATATGAGAAAAGAAGTTCTCAAGGTTATTCAAGAAGTCATGGTATGTGATCAAGTTAAGTTCAGCATGGATGGAGAGGGTGGTGTTTCTCAGAGAATTCTCCTCCCGTGGATCCCTGGGGTCTATCAAGAGTTGGAGCTGAAAGCAAGCGGAGGTTGTGTTATGTCATCGAGTGATTATAAATGGTTTTCTTCAGATATGACTGTTGTATCTGTATCTGTTTCTGGGATTGTTCAGGCAAGAAAGCCTGGAAAAGCCACTATTAGAGCAGTATCTATCTTTGATTCATTGAATTACGATGAGATTGTCATTGAAGTATCTATACCCTCTTTGATGGTCGTACTTCCTGACTTTCCTGTGGAGACAACTGTTGGATCACATCTTCAAGCCTCTGTAACATTGAAAGCATCAACAGGCGCTTACTTCTATGCATGTGATGCTTTCAGGTCCTCAGTAAGATGGAAAACTGATAGTGAGTCTTTCATTATCGTAAATGCAACTAAGGAATTTTCGGTTTCTGACAAAAAAGAAGCAATTGATATCCACTCCTCAGCATATGGCCCTCCATGTGCATGGACCCACATATATGCCTCGAATTCCGGTCGCACTGTGGTGCATGCAACACTGCCTAGAGAAAATCAACACTTTGACCATACTAGTAGTGGATCTAATGTTTTGAAAGCGTCCGCTCATATTGCTGCTTATATACCCCTTATTGTGCATCAGGCAAGTGATGGGAACCAATTTGGGGGTTACTGGTTTGATTTGGCTCATACTGAATCTCAGGATCAGTTGAGCAATATGGATCATTTATATCTTGCCCCTGGCACGCACTCAGAGGTAATGCTTCGTGGGGGACCAGAAAGGTGGGGGCAGGATGTTGATTTCATTGAAACTGTGGAAGTGTTAGATGAAGAGAATTCTAATGTAAAAGACAGGGTTTTCGTCTATCAAATTTCAACCAGCTATGGTAATCCATATAGAATAGCTTGCGAAAGTTTAGGAACCTTTAAACTCATTTTTAGACGTGGAAACTTAATTGGGAAAGATCATCGCTTGCCTGCTGTAGCTGAAGTGCAATTGTTGCTTACATGTAGCTTTCCATCTTCTATTGTAGTAATAGCTGACGAAGCTTTGAATGCACCTCAAGTTGTCCAGTCTGCAGCTCAGGCTGACCGCATGCCTGGAGGAATTCGTGCCTCCCCAATTACAGTAGCCAATGGACGCAGAATACGAATATCAGCAGTTGGCATTAGTCATTCTGGAAAAGCTTTTGCCAATTCATCTTCTCTCAGTTTAAGGTGGGAACTAATTGAATGTGGAGGGTTGGCACTTTTGGATGATACCTACAGTTCATCAACAGCGAAATCCAGCTGGGAAAGATTCTTGATCCTGCAAAATGCATCTGGACTGTGCACCGTGCGCTCCACTGTCGTCGGCTTTGTTAGTTCTCTAAGCCATCTTAATCTTAACCGGATGTATCAAAGTTCTACGAATTCTCTTACAGATGCAATCCAACTGCAACTTGTTTCTTCTCTTAGAGTCAATCCAGAGTACAGCTTGTTGTTTTTCAGTCCCGATGCTCGGATAAATATCTCTATCACTGGAGGGACCTGTTTATTGGAAACACAGGTAAATGATACTCAAATTGTTAAAGTAATAAAATTACCTGCTTATCAGTGTTCGCAACTAATGTTGGCTCCTAAAAGCCTGGGATCTGCACTTGTGACGGTTCATGATATCGGGCTTGTTCCTCCACAAGCTGCATCTTCAACGGTCCAAGTTGCAGATATGGACTGGATTAAGATTTTAACAGGAGAACACATAAGCATTGTGGAAGGAAGTCTTCAGTCTATAAATTTTTTGGTTGGGGTTGGTGATGGGCGTAGTTTTGACTCTTCTCAGTACAATTACATGAATATTCATGTTCATATTGAAGAAAGTGTAGTTGAGGTTGTGGATGATTATAATTTTCCAATACTGGCAGATAAATACGTTCATGCGCCAAATTTCACCATACAAGCTACAAATCTTGGGGTGACAACTATATATCTTAGTGCCATTCAACATTCTGGACAGGTAATACGGAGCCAACCAATTAAGGTGGAAGTCTATGCTCCACCAAGGATACATCCCAGTGATATATTCCTTGTACCAGGTGCATCATACGTGCTCACAATAAGAGGAGGTCCTAAAATTGGTTCACATGTTCAGTATTCCAGTATGGATGATCAGACTGCTGAAATTCACAAATTTTCAGGAAGAATATCGGCAATTTCACCTGGAAATAGTACCCTAGTGGCCACAATATATGGTGATGGTGATATCATGCTTTGTCGAGCATATGGTAAAGTTAAAGTTGGGATTCCTTCATCAGCAGTTCTGAACGTACAGAGCTCACAACTTGCTATTGGCCGCACGATGCCTATACATCCTTCTTTGTCCAAGGGAAATTTATTTTCCTTTTATGAGCTCTGTAACAATTTCAAGTGGAATATAGAAGACAAAGGGGTGCTCATTGTTCAGGAGACAAACAATGCACATAGTACAGAGCATAACATTATTAAATCATCTCAATCTTCTGATTCTTTGGATGAGCAAGGCCATAATATTATTAAAGTTCTGCATGGAGTATCTGCTGGCAAGTCAAATGTTACAGTTTCATTCTCTTGTGATTTCAAGTTTTCTAAATCATCGTCAAAATCTACGTTTTATAGTGCATCTCTATCATTGTGGGTGGTCTCTGATCTTCCACTTGCTCTTGGATCACCAATCACTTGGATCCTTCCTCCTTACTATACCTCTTCGGATCTTTTGCCTAGTAAAGGGGATTCACTGAGTGATAAAGGTGTAATTGCTTATTCTTTGTTAGGACAATGTAAAAGGAAGACTGAAGAAGGGCTAGATGATGATGTTTACATTGATGGATCTAAAATTATAACTGAAGAGTCTGGCAATCTTGCGTGCATTGAAGCAAAAGACACGTCAACTGGGAGAGCTGAAGTTGCAGTTTGTGTAAGGGTTACTGAGGTCGCACAAATAAGAATCATGACAGAGGAGTTTCCAGTTCACACACTGGCTGTGGGTTCCGAACTTGATCTCCCAATCAAATATCACGACATTCTTGGAAATCCTTTTCACGAGGCCCATAACATTTCTCTGTTTGAAGTTGAAACTAACTATCCTGATATTGTATCAATTGGACAATACAATGGCAATGGGAAAATCCATCTTCAAGCAAAGAGTGAAGGGATAGCTCTTTTGCAAATAGCATTTATAAGTAACCCTCATAAGTCAGAATATGCAATTATTTCCGTGGGACCTCAATTGTACCCTCAGAATCCAGTTCTGTACCAAGGAGCTGGTGTTGACTTTGACATAAAAGGATTTACTGATTCAGGATCGGGTAAGTGGTTTAGTGCCAATGAAAGTGTCGTTTATGTGGAGAAGCTATCTGGTAAAGCTGAAGCCATTGGAGAGGGTACTACTTATGTTCACTTTGAGAGTTCAAGTTTAAAGCTTCACACTCCGGTTACTGTGTTAAAAAGAAATATTGTCTCGGTGGATGCTCCTACAGAGACACTCACAAATGTGCCGTTTCCAACTAAAGGATATGCCTTCACTGTAAAATTCAACCATGAAGTTTCTTCGAACAAATTGCAATTCTTTTTTGAGTGTTCAGTTGAGCCACCTAATATTGGGTTTGCTAAGCCATGGAAGGATCTAGAAACTGGTAATTCATTTTGCTTATTCTTCCCTTACTCTCCAGAACACTTGGAGCGCACTGCACCCAATGCAGGAGAGACTACACACCAGATTTCTGTTTCTATTCGGGCCTCACTTGTAGGAGATGATCAAATTTCTGGTTCTGCATCTGCCCTCTTTATTGGAGGATTTAGTATACTCGAAATGGACAAAGATTCTCCGCATCTAAGTCTAACTTCAAACTCTAACAAGAGTGTAATTACCGTTATTGGGAATCCAGATGTTAGAATCAACTGGTATGATAAAAACCGACTCTCCGTTAGACCCATCCACATGGGAAATCCAAAGCATGTGAAATATGAGGTGAGTGTTTACGGATCTGAAAGATTCAAAGATCAATTGATCTTTTCACTTCTGCCTACAGGTCAAAGAGTTGAAATGGATGTTAGCTATGAACCTGAGGAAAGAAAAGAAGTATTAAGAACGTATTTATGGGCTGGTTTGTTTAGTTTTCTCTTACTGTTGATATTGACACTGGGTTTCATGGTATTTTACCTTGATAGACCTGGTCAATATCAACCGTTAGTTTCGCCTGGCACTCCTGGTGTAGCAGCACCCGTGACTCCTCAGCGTAGTAGTCCTGCTCTTATAGATGATCAGTCTCCTCGGACACCACAACCGTTTATAGACTATGTTAGGAGGACAATTGATGAAACTCCATATTACCGGCAAGATTTCAGGAGGAGGGTTAATCCTCAAAATACATTTTAGCAATTTTGGGATCTCCCTGGGTGTATCTTGGATGGCCTTGTCTTCATGGTGTAATTTGACATGTAAAAGTAAGTATTTTATTTAACAATGAGTCTGTAGACATGATGCAATATTTATGTAACTGAAGTTCTATTTTTATTTTGTAGGAAACAAGGATTAATAGCAGAGGCTGTGATAGGAGGGTGATTTTCGATGGTGGCTCTGATGTAGGCGGTGCGTATGATGGTGATAGTTATCTGGGTGGTGGCAGAAGTGGTGGTTCTAGTCACGGCCATTGAGGTTCATTTGCGGAAATAGATATGTTATTATTATGCTTCTAGCCTTTTTTATCATGGGAAGAAGCAAGCCTGACTTGTATCTGGTTTTGTTAAAATTTGTTGTAAATTTAGTTAATATGCTTCATTTGCAATTCCTAAAATTTGTTGTAGATTTAATCAATATCTTCATTTGGAGTTCCTATTTTTACTAAAACTTCAGGTATATGTTGGAATGAAGAATTTTGAGGGGTTTAACAATTCCGCTGAAAATGGCTGCATTTAGTAGTAGTACAATATATAAGGGTATTTTTTAAGGTGATTGAAAGGTAAAGTACATTGTAAATGATATGCAAGTTTTTATTTATATGATTTCTTTTTTTGCCAATATATTAAGTTGTATGTTAGCGGATTTTTTTTTTTTTATATGTTTACGACATCGTAAAAGGAACATAAGTAAATTGCACAAAACAAAAACATGGGGTAAAATTTTGCTGCTTATAAAGGCATAAAATAAAGTTTTTATAGGGTGATTAATCACGTAGGGCTGTTAGTAGAGTGGATTTATTTCGACCCAACTTACATCTCAAGTATTAGATTATTTAACTAATTAAAAATTCGATGAATTTTATTCGAAATAAATGGGTTGAAAACTTGAACCATTCTAGGTTGATCGTTAAAGAATCAACATAATATTTTATTTATACAAGTACATTTTTATTTTTATTTTGGTTTTACAAGAGTTTTTATCCATTTTGAGGCGCATAAGACACATTAAGTAGGAATCTCTCTTAATAGGGATTCGAACTTGAGTTCGCTACTTTATAATAATTAGTCTCTTCTACTAGATCAATCACCGATTAATTTTTTTTTTTTGTTGGACAAAAGAGAGAACAACACAACAAAGTTACACTAAATCCTCAAAGAGCAGAGACAGTAAGGCATTGGATCACCTGTTGATTTTATACAAGTAAAATTAACTATGTTTTGTTATTAGTTTAATAAGATATAATTTTACATTGTTAATCAGACTATCATTATAATACTATAGTTTTAAATTAACAACATAAACTAATTTTGATATACTATGAATATTGTTGATAAACACTTCAAAACTAATAATTACATAATTATTTTTTATAAATAATCATTACACCAATACCTATTACATAAATATCATTGAATTACAATCAAATTACAAAGATAATCAATCAACAAACACTAGTCTTAGACTAGGATAAAAACACACATTAATGAGAGTTGAATACAAAACCTCTTGGGGCCTCCGCCTTGTTGACAATAATTAAGTAATTCGATAACTAATTTTTTGTATTGCAGAAGAATTTAGTTTTGTTTAATTGAATTTTTTTATTGCATTATAAGAAACTCGTTGAGAAAGGAGATTAAGAAGACTCTCTTGATGATAGAGATTTCAGCGGATATAAATTTGAATCCGAATTGGGACACCTGGTCGATTCAAATCCAAATTTCGATCCTACAAGATCCTAATCCCGATCTGAAAAAAAGGGATGCGATTCGGATTTAATCAGACATTCGACGGTCCTAATGTGATGCTTAGTAATGTATAGGGGTATCATTTTAAACTATTCGATGTAAATTTTTTTTTTCGGGAAATGAATTAAAATGCACGGAGAAGATAAAAAATAATCGCAGCCACAAATTTGTTGTCGTTATTAACTGAAAGTGTTTTAGAGAACACGTTTTTGACCAGTGATATAAGAAATAGAGGAATAATATCAGCTCCATTTCAACTGGTGCAGAGAAAATAAAAACAAAAATAATAGCCAAAAAGGAAAAGAGAACCAGAAAAATGGCAATCGTTTCAAACTTATCAACATTGCGGAAGGTACGATCCTTTTATGCATAATGCTATAGAGTTTGACCTTTAATCTTTTTTTTTCCTTTTAAAAAAAAAATCTGAAGCATATGCAGATGCCTCAAGTTTTCTGCAGAAAGAAAGAGAAAGAGAGAGGAGGTCCAAACAATTACCCTTATAAAGTAATTGATATTACTCCTCCGCCCAAGCACCTCGGCATTCGCTGTTTTCCCTCTGTAAGCATAATTTTTTTAATTTAGTTTAATGTAATTTGCTTAGTATTTTGGTTGCAATATATTTAGGAACTAAAATTAAAATCCACTTATTGAAAGAAAATGTCCTTAATTTTGAAGTGCTTGTAGTAAATTTTAGAGTGCCAAATAATTGAGAAAAAATGGTTAAGAATTCAGATTAAAGGCTTGTTTGAATAAATGTAATGTATGTGTAACAATCTAAAAGTCAAGGTCAAAAGTCCTAGGCAAAGACTCCAAAATCAGACCGGAGCTCTGATCGTTAAGCTCGAACAACAGTCCTTTTCAATGGAACTTGATCGTTAAGGCAAACATGGAGATGGTCCCAGTTAAGACCCTCCGATGCTCAAGTCTAATGAATTCAAATACATTTAACTTCGAACTCAGAATAAAAACCTGTGGAGCAATCAATCCACACCTTACCTAGTTGAATGTCGGGGTATTTATATGAGTAAAATACCTGAGATAAATGACGTGCAGACTCTGGAGTGTTTGGTCTGTTCATGGGATTCAGAGGGATGAATTGTCTAATGGTGACGTTTCACTTTTCAGTCATCTGAATCGCCACGTGGAGGGCTGGTCGGTGACCCCACAGCTGGGATCGAGTCTTTGATTCAAAGGCACAAATCGATAGTAGGCCCCCTTTAGTTTTCCAACTGCACAACATGCTTTTTATTTCAAGTAGATGGTCGATTGGCCTGGTAGGTGAGGTCGAGTAGGTCAATCGAGCAGAACAAGCTTTTTGAATAGGTCTGACCGGTTTTGGTTGCGACGTGTGGGTTGACTAGATGCCACGTAGGTGTATCTAAGATATGGTATATTACAGTCGATATGATTGTGTTACATAAATTGTGATAATGGACGCATGTTATAAATCACGACAGGCCATAACATTTTGTGTATGTTGAGGAGGCATATGTACATGTATATTGGTTTTATTTTTTCCTTTCCTGTCCCTTTTCTGAAAGTTTTCATGTTTCCATTACCAGCTAAGATATCATAGTTTTCAATCCACGTGGGAGAAAGGATTGCTCGTTAATCTTGAAAGAGCCTTCTATTTTATGAAGAAATAATATCACAGGGACTCTAATTCCGTATAAGAAAATTATATGACAGTGATTCTGGTTCTGTATGAATGAATGTCACAATAAGTATTGACGACAATTAACCTAAGAATTAAAACACATTGAAATGAATCTAGACATTATGTATATCGACACACTCAGCATGATTTGGAAGACAAAGTTCTGCTTGTTTCCAAGTGTTTGGCTACAAATGGTCGACAAAAAATCTGTAATATTTGTTGTTTTGTGAATCTAACTTACTATATGCAGACTTGTTGTGTGAATTCTCGTGTATAAATATAGTGTTGATTTCATTCTTAAATTGATTCATTTATCCATTTCATTCTCGATATGTCTAACTTGTTTGGGTTGCATCTATTAGGCGTCCATTGTAATTTATAAAATTATGAAAACACTGAATCTTGAAATTCGGCTGGAAATAAGTTTTTAGTTATGATTTTTAGCTTTCTTTTTTTGATATATATATATAGTTATCTAACTATTGATTCTAATAACAGAATCTGCAATGTGGGGAGAGTGTAACAATTGAAGGTCAAACTTATACAATATCATCTGTTACTCATCGTTATCAGCTCAGAAAAGGGAAATACGAACCAAGTGAGAAAAGGCTTGATGTATTGTCGACTGGAAGATACATATTAAACTTGTACTTGGAAAGTTTGCTTGAAAAGTCTTGATTTTAGCCTTTATTTAAGATGTGCTTAGATTAATGTAAATCTATTTATTATGAAATAAATGTGTCGAAATATATTGTGAATCCATTTTCAAGTCCAGCACATTCTTCCCTTGCTTTTGACATCAAGAATATTACTTTCAACTTTGAACCACAACCTCTTCTCTGTTTACTTGTTTTTACTCTTTTCTTTCCTATCTATATAGTAGTTCTCTACTGATCTTTTTGGTAAAAAAATATGGGCTCTTGTCATGTGTTGAGCATGAGATCAATAATAAATGTTTAAGACAAGAACAATATGGAGAATCGATTTTTGGCTTCATAATAAAGGTTTGGATATTTCCAGTGAAATTTTTAATAGGTTTGGATGTTTCCAGTGAAATTTTTAGAGCACGATTTGAATTGAGTTTGGATGATGGGTTTTAATCCAAAGGGTTTAGAAATTTGAGATACGATTTAGATAAAATTTTAGGAAGAAGTAGATTGTGGATGTCAGATCAATGATTTTTATAGAAATCTGCAAATGATATGTATTAAATCTATGATTTTTGGGGTTAGTGGTTTTATTAGGTTTTCATGAATCGGGACCTTGAAACTAGATAAAAATGGGTTTTGGGGCAAGATCGGGGACAACTCGATCCAAAAGGGTTAATAAATAATAACGCTTCATTTGGGGTAATGGATTAGGATTTATAGAAAGATTTCAAATATTGAGTGAATGTCAAGTCCACCAATTAAGACTTTAAGAGAATAGTTGAAAAGAATAGCACAAAAAAGAAATATACGCCCGTATAGAATTGAATCCACAATAAAAGAAACAATCAAAATAATCCATACAATGAAATAAATTCAACATAGCTTCAAATCCTTAGATCCAAAAGTAATATGATAGAATTCATTATAAGTAGAGTTGAAAAACTAAGAAGTTAGTCGAAGACCCGATTTAAGTTTGATCAACACAAATTTATTGGAGATGATTGTTCATCACACACGTAATAACAAATTAAGTTTGCACAACATTTAAATGTTTCATTACTTACAAGATTCTGTTTCAGCTCGATTTAATAAGTTAAAAAAAGATCAAAAATATTTTATTAAAAGATCGAGAAAATTGAATTTTATTTATGTTCAAGTTTGATTAATATCTTGAGTTTGATTTATTCAAAAACCAAGTTAAAATAAATATGCATCTCAGATAAAAAAAAATTAAAAAAAAAAGAAAAGAAGAAGACTTAATTCATCCCTTCCACTCTTAATTATGACTAGACCAAGAGCCAAAAAAAATAATAATGATTCCAAGTTGCACTCTATGAATGATTAGTAAACATGTTTAGTTGATAAGTGACACTTGTGGCCCCTTAGGAAACTACATTGTCTCCCATTCTTCCACATGGATGATTTTATTTTATTTCATTAATTTATTTCTCTAATAATACTATGTAGTAAATATACTTTCTTGTGCTTTGTCCTTTTTTATTGCAACTCTACTTAATTTTGTGAGGGGTCATTTATAAACAAGAAAATGCTTAATTAGGTGGGAACACAACATGAGTCATGGCCACAAATTTCAGCTGTTTTATGTCTGTGTGCATGAACGCCTTTCTCTCACAGTTGGCTAGTATAATAATTTATGCAATTATTTTAATTTGAATTTATAGTCATAATTCTTAAAAATAACTGAACCGGAAAGAAAATACCAAACACTAATGTATAGGCAAATTTGTATTTTTTAGTCCCACGGAATTGGTCCATCTGCATTTTGGTTCTATGATTTGTAAAAACTGCACTTTTGATCTTAATTCGTTAGTTAAGTTGCACTTTTGATCTTATTGTCCTCTTCGATCAACTTTTTGCACTTTAGGTCTCATAGAATTATCTTTCTTTTGTACTTTTGATCCAAAAATTGGATGTATAAAGCGCAGTAGGACTCAAACGTGAGAATATTTTAAAAGAACAGGATCAAAACTACTGTTTTACAAATTACATTACTAAAAGTGTGAAGGTCTAATCCTATAAGACTAAAAATGAAATTTTGTCCTAATCTATACAAGCTTTTTAAGAATCATCAAATACAATATAGGTGACATTCTATCTAAGTAGGGGTTGTCTATGGTTCCTCAATGATGTACTTGAGGAATCGTTTCATGTAAGATCCAAGCCATTAAAAATTTAAAATCTTCAATCTAATCCATTCAATTTTGTACAAGAGTGTACAATAGTCCGTTATTAAAAATTATAATGTATAACATAAAGGTTAATATCATACTTTCTATAATAAACATTGTATACTATCAAAATTACCATTATAACCCTGACTTAATTAATTCGAAAATAACAAATTACGGTTAAGCCCTTCCATTCAAACCTCTCTCTCTCTCTCCAGACGATTTCACTGTATTCCTCTCACACCAACGCCGGAGAATTTCTTTCGCCACCCTTCCTCTTGCCTCCATCTATATTCAGTTCCGCTCGCCACCCTTCATCTTGCCTCCTCCACCATCATTTGAATCGAGAGTACAAATCCGGCGGCCAAACTAAGGTCTCCCTTTCGTCGCGTCACCGTGGTGCGTTTATTAAAGACCTAGGGTTTTGATTTTTTTTTCTGACATCCAATTTAAGTCATATACTCATCACCGGGATTTTCACATCTGTAAATTTACGACATTATGTTTAATTTTCTTTTAGGAGCTACTATGTATTTAGATAACCATCAACTGCAATATGTGAGAATCAAGTTGGTTTGTGTATGTTTGTGTAGGTATAGGAAAAAACCCAAGCATGTTGATGTGTGGGCATTGAAGAAATAGTCTAGACTCTAGACAATAAGAACCCCAGTTATTCATGGTGACTTGAAGTGTGATAATATATTTATTAATGGGAATCAAGGAGAAGTGAAAATCAGTGATCTAGGACTCGTTGTATTCTCAGCAGGCACGTTCTGTTCATAATGTCATAGGTACCATCAATTGAATTATTATCTTTAATAGAGGTTTTAAATAGTGAAGGTAATTGTTTAATGTGATTTGATGCTAGACACACCCGAATTCATGGCACCTGAACTTTTCAGGAAGAATACAATGAGCTTGTAGATATATATGCCTTTGGTATGTGCTTGCTGGAGCTTGTGACCCTTGAGTGTCCATATGGTGAATGTGCCAATGCTGCTCAGATATATAAAAAAGTGACAACAATAAGTTATTCTTGACTTTGATGCTAAGAAATAGGCTTAGGCAACAGTCAGTATTATCTATACTAATATTAAAAATGATGATAGAATGATGATCGGATAAAAAATGGGATGGCTTCAATCACTAGTAAGATGGCTGAAGTAGTTGAAAGAATGAACTAATCTTTGTCTGATATTATTGGTTGAAAGTTTGAAAGCAATTAATGGTACAAGTATAAGCAAAGATCATACAATTGGATTGGATACAATACAACATTATTTTAATATGTTTGAGTTAGTTATTTATCATCATATTCAATTAGGCAGTTCTAATCCTGCTTGCTAAAATTTTGCATATGAGAATTTTATTGTTAATGTAAATACTTTGATAATCTTGAACTTCAGTAAACATGAAAGCAAGTTACTGAGTGATTGAAAACATGTGGCTAAGTATTTGAGTTCATGTGAATGTGCACCAAAGCTTCTCTTATTTCTATGAAAGTTTTTTCCTTTTTGGGTAAAAGACATCTTTGTACTACTGGTTCATGGGAAATCCATATTCTGAACTATCTTCTTTGTTTTGTTTTGTCTTGTTTCAGTGAAAGAAGTTTCAGATAGCATCATTTTTATTTTATTTTGGAGGGATATGGATCTTGCAACATGTGAGAAGCTGGTTGAGTAGTAAGTACTACTTCTTCGAATCCATTTGTAAAACCTTCAATGAATGATCCAGTTATGTTATTTGAGATTAAAAAAAGACTATGGTTATTTGTGTGGGTCTATATAAAATGAAGATATTGCCTTTGTTTCAAAAGGGTTGGGTCCTCTTCTATTCATGAAGATATTGCCTTTGCTTCAACCAATAGTCCTCCTCTATACATGTATTTGTCGTTCTTCCTAAGACACTTCATCCCCTCACAAATACTCTTTTCCTTGGTCCTTGCGATATGAAATTGCAGATTCAAAATGATTCAGATGCAAGTAGAAGAAGCCAAAAGTCAAGCAAAGGGATGGCAAAATTTTGACAACTTCCAATTGTATTCTTCATGAGTTAGACTCTTTTGTTACTATCAATAATATAACAATATTTTTCTATTTTTGTGTTTAACTGTATGTTAATCTTTAATTTTTTCTTCAATTTTGCAGGTTTGGCAGTTGTAAGAAAGCTCTCAGAGCATATTATTCACTAATTAAAGAGAAGTGAGAAGACTGAGTATGAGAAGCACACAGTGGCCATTGATGAGTGCACTTATTGCATTAGCATTTGAAAATATCATTTTCCCCAGCAGTGTTTGAAACTCATCCATAGGCAAAGAGATATAAATCTTCTGTATATGCGTTTGGCTTCAATCAAGCAATATGGATTTGCATTTTGTACATTTTTTTGGGGTAGCAGAATTTAGATTTTTGTGTTTTAGCCAATCCAAATTTCTTGGAGGAATGAATGAATTGGAATTCGCTGAATGAGATGTAGAAAGTTGTTTTTATATGGTGGCATGCGGAGAAGAATTCAAAACATGTTTTTCCTTTTCTATCTCAAATCGGAGCAACCTATCTTCAATAAATTTGTCAAGTTTCTGAAATTATTGAAATTCCATATTGTTTAATAATCGTCATTTATTCTAAAAGATACGTCTTTGCATGAAAGAAAGGGTATAATTGGAATAGCAGTTTTTGAAATTTTGGATACCACTCACTAGTAAAGCAGAAATCATTATATAGGTGTAGTTTTTGTAATTCTACCTTTTTCTTTTTTTGGAGCGTAGATGTAAATATTAGTGGGTAACTGCTGACAAACCTAACTATTCAAAATCTGAGCAATAATTCATTCACATAACACACAAAATATGAAATAATAATAGCATTTGAACAGTCGTTGAAAAATTGAACATTGATGCTAACTTCAACAAAAAGTTAAGAAAATGAAAAAGTCCAATTCAATGATAATTAGGACTAGAACCACAACATTTGCTTCTAGAAGCTTGAAATTGATTGATGTCTTGGAATGTAGAATATCCACTAGTTTTCGAGCAACTCCGGCTAATTGCTCCAAGTAATTCATAACTTGGGATGGCCTAAATCCAATGTCTGTCATCATACTCTACATAGACTTGTCAGAAATTGACATGTATCTGCATACAAGAGATAACTCATATTACTTAAAAAGATTTTGTATACTGACGAATGCAACATATAGAGAAGAACAACCCGATGATAAATAATATACCTTTTCTTGCATCCATCTAAAGAATTATTGTGAGTATTCACAAATTTCAAAACTATATAACACCCTGAAAATCGGTCATGTGACACCCGAAATCTGGCATCGCATCCACATCTAGTCAATGATTTGGGTTCTCGAATCCTATAAAAACTTTATTTCTTTGCTTTGCGGACCCCTCTCGTGTGCAAACCCACACCCTATTTTTTACTAAATCATCGGTGACTTATACTTTGTTTCCTAACATCAAAACATTTGGCTTTGGCATATGCAAAATAAAATTTCCCATCATCATCAATATTTTCAAACACTAATTGGTTAATCAACTCCTCTTTTAACACCAAAAGAAACTGAATCATATGAATAAAAATCAGCATCCTAGAAAATTTATCTAAATGTACATAAAAAATACCTCGTTGGAAGGATCTAAAAGTGCCTTCAAAAAAGTATTTCAAAAATGTAAATGACACAACCTATTCAAATAAGAAATGAACATGTGAATCAATCAAAGCCCAAACATGAAGCCACATAATTATTAGACAAAACATTGAATAAAAATCAGCATCCTGAAAGCAATAGGACTGAAGTACTAATAAATCGACAATGGTGGTGGATTAAATTGGAAAGATGAATAGGTCCCAATACAAATTTGAGGGAAACGGGGGCTTTGAAGGAGATGCCAAATGAATTGAAATTTTGGAGAAAAGATGGACAATTGGGAGAAGGGTTTAAAATTGGGAGAAACATCGATGAAAGAGGGGAGGAATTTTTGATAGATGAAAGAATTAAAATTTAATTTGTTAAACTAAAACTATTAAAAGGGTAATAAAGTCTTTTTAAATTAAGTTTTCTAAATATGAGGGTGTTGTACATGTGAGCATGTGTCAGAATTTTATTGGATGAAACGATTCCTCAAAGAATGACCTCGAGGAACCGTAGACAACCCCATCTAAGTACGTACACCAAATACACTTAAGATCTTGACGTTATAAATTTGTCCAAATATCAATCTTGATTTAGAATTTGTGGCAAGAACAGAAACAAGATAATAAAATGGTCTCTTGTCTCCTGATCCACACTTATTTCCCAACCAAATGTGCCAATAAATCATTGTATATCATAATTATTTATTCAATAATGTATTGCTTTAATTTCTAGGTAATATATGGTATTCATTTACATACTTCCAATCATTATATATGTACTGTTGTTTTAATCTATTTCCATTTATGTACTGTCGGGAAATTGCAATGATTTGTTCTCCAGATTAATATTAGCAATATTAAATGTATCTAAATCTTATTATTTTAATAAAAATGCATTCGATAAATATCTGGGATACAAAAGAGTACTATTACAAATTCGTGTTACATATTTAAGAAATATGTATGCAGTGAATTGACTCATCATTTTTTTTATCTAATAAACTATGTATTTATAATTAGGATCAAATGATACATTGAGTATATATTCTTCTTAGTGTGGTGCCCATCATATATATATGAGGTGGACCTGGAATAATATTCAATTACACAAAGTAATTGTCGATACGTACTACTAATCTTAGCTACTTTTTAAAATAATAATTAATTATATCTAAAATACGTTTTGAATATTTATCTAAAACTCTTCGCACCAAAAATATTTCAAACTTTGTGGCATGAATAAGGCAATTTTAGATGAGAATTTTTTTTTTAGCTTCACATAACTTGATCTTTATCATTTTGGGTCCCATATTTTATAAAATTACACTTTTAATTCGATATTTCCAAAATGGTGTATACTTCTTGTTCCATTGTCTCATTTTCATCTAATATGACATAAAAAAGTACAAAATCTAAATTTTACAAATGCTAAATAAAAATTATTGTATAAGATCAAAAATGAAAAAAAAATTAAAAATACAACTAGAATGCAATTTATAAAATTACAAATCAAAAGTACAAAACATTTTAAAAAATTGAGAGTACGAGAAATGCAATTGTTGAGGATCCAATCTTAGAACCAAAATTATCATTTCGCCAGTTCTAGAAAATATCAGCTTCAACTAAACTCAATATATCTATGTAAATATAAAACCACAAAATATACGCATGCATGCTTTGTGATACAATTAAACATTAAAGATTAAATTCGATAAATTCCATTTAATTAGTCTTTTAGAGTGCTTAAATTGTTTGGATCCCCAAAAGTTTGTTTATATATTGATGGGCCGGGCGATTGACAGGCGGTCCACATGGCACGGCCCTCGTTCACGTGCGTGCATGTGAATTTCCTTATTTTTGCAAAATGTGCGGTTACTTAATTGCATGTGATTAATTTTTTTCACTTTGATGTCCCAAATCAAAGAGATATACATATATAATGCTGGTTCTCATCTTTATTTTAGCCAAAACATAATCTTAGATTTAGTTTCTGTCTACCCATCAAATTATGATTGAAGTGAACAAATCACGAAAATGAAATGAAGAGAAAAAATAACTTTGTTTTATTTAGATATGGGGAAAACATTTTTTTTCGGAGAACTAATGGGAAAAAAGAAGTCTCAAAAATATATTTTCAAAAATTTTAGTGCAATATATAAATACGTCTCTAATTAGTATAGGGTTAGAATAGATTATATAATTTTGTTTGTTTTCAACATAATTAGTATTAACATTTATTTGGATTGAAGAATTTAGTTTGTCCCATGAGATATGGCTTTTTGTATCCTTAAGTCAAGATTCCATTGAGTTAATCCAACCAAGAGATGGGTAGGAATAGGAATTAATTAAGTTGGAAACAGAGAAACTTATTTGTATACTTCCAAAGTTAAAAAGAGGAAAAAACACTTTTGATACCTTTTGAGTTGTAAAATATACAAATGATAGATAATCAACATAGTATATTCTAATTATTAAGTGTTTTATTTATTTTTATATCAATGATAGATAATCAACAAAGTATATCCTTTTGAGTACGATCTTATTCACACATTTTTTTTCAAAAATATTTCTAGAAAGGAAACATCATTATTGTCATATTTTTAAATCGTACGCGTATTGATCTGAAATCCAACAATCTACTCTTTCAAAATATTAAATTTACGTACCAAAATATAAACCAAAAACATTTAGAAGTACCATGGATACTCTATATCATTAGTTAAACTTTCTAAAAATCAATTCACATACATTACTTATTTTTCTACTTTAGAAGAAAATAATTCCCTAATTTGATTCAAAAGTATACTATTTGAAAAGACATTCACAATTATATAAAATATATTATCTTTTTTCAAGGAAAGTCATTCAAACGAGTTTATATTGACACCCACTCTATAATGCGATTGAGACTCAACTCTAATGTGGAAAAAAACTAATTTAATAATACCGAGACATGTAAGTAACTTCATACGATATGCATAACATGCACTTTACCCCATGATATGTCTAATTGACACTTTACCTTATGATATTGTTTATTGAATAATTTACCCATGTGAAGATGTAAAAATCAAGAGGGAGACGATATGTTTTTTAGAAAAATATATGGGGTATCTTACTCTTTTAATTATCAAGGGGGAATAAAATGTCTTTTAAAAATAAAAGGGGGTAAATTACTATGAACTCGTACTTTTGGGGTGAAAAATAAAATATATAGTGAGAGAGTGTATAAACAAACCCCCCTTCAAGGAAAACAAGAAGTTCACATACAGTATTTTGTACTTGACACAAAAAACAAGAAAGAGCGTTACAAAAACAAGAAAAGGTGAAAGATTTAATGGAGAGATACGATAAATTTAAGTAAAGAACGGGTTTTCAATTTCGTATAAGCAAAAAAAATACAACAAACACCCCCTCCCTCTAAACCCTTTTCTCCATCGCCTTTTCTATACACTTTAGAGCTTTGCTTCTGAACTGAGTTTCAGTTTTCAAGCTTCTTTTTCGCTGTTTCTATTTTTCTTTTCTTCACCCATTATATAGCCCGGAAATAAATTCTTTTTTAATTGGATTTATCACAATTAATACTATCACTTTACTTCTCTATCTGTCTATCTATCAATATCTGTTCGGATCTGAAAAGGACTTGCCTGCAATATAGAGGAAAAGGGATTTTCCTGTACAAAGTTCATTATCTTTCTTTCTAATGAAAGATTGTTCCGCCATTTGCATTCTTTATTAAGGTAAAAATGGATCTTATTGTGTGTTTTAGTGTTATTTTTTGTGGGATTTGTTTACTGTTTTTGGTAATGTAATTGAAAATTAAAGAACGAATCTCGAAAGTAATGGGACTCAAGAATTGAATCACTTCATGATCAAGAAGAAACTTTTTTTTCTGACTCGAGACTTCTTGGTAATTTATTTTATTTTATTTTATTTAATTATTAATAGGGTAGATAAGTTGAAAACCAGTGATTTACCTTCTTTGCGCCTGTGTATTTATATATTCTTATAATCAATATATCTTTAGTAGTTGGATACTTATGATTCATAGTGATTTTAATTATACCGGTTTTTGTATGCTGTATGGTGATATATGATTCTTGAATTCGTATTTTGCTTAATTTAATCTAATTATCTTCCATTTTTCTGGCGAAATTTCAGTGATAATAATGCTTGGAGAATCACAAATGAGTTCCAATCCAGTCAGTACCATAGAGTACAACCCTTCTTCTGCACCGAGTACAAATCGCCCTCCCCATCACCCCTCCACAAAACAATACAAATACGAAGGAAGCTCATCCACAATCGTTTCAAAACGATCCCACAAAACATCTCATTTAGTTCTCCAAAACAAATTCGATAAAGGAAAAGAGCAAATTCATCATAGCACCGAAAATGATGAAACAAGCGAAAAAACCGATGAGTTTATCCAAAAACCGGTTAATGATGAACCAGTTGATTTTGGTCCACTACCAACAAAACCGGGAACTGGGTATTGTCCGAGCCCACAAAATAGTTTTTACTCGGCCACGCAATATACTGAAGCTAAACAAAGCTTCACAAACACCGAAGTTAGTGAACGTGAAAGCCAAGAAGTTGATTTTGTGGCTCGTGTTTATCGAGCGAGCTCAGGTAGTGACATCAGCGACGAGAGCAGCTCTACTAGCTTTAGTAGTGCTATATACAAACCGCATAAAGCAAATGATATAAGATGGGAAGCAATTCAAGCTGTGAGATCGAGAAACAATGGCGCATTGGAGTTGAAGAATTTTAGAATTTTTAAGAGATTGGGATGTGGAGATATAGGAAGTGTTCATTTAGCGGAGTTGATTGGGACTAGGACTTGCTTTGCTATGAAAGTGATGGATAAAGAAGCTTTAGCGAGTAGGAAGAAGCTTCTTAGAGCTCAAACTGAAAGAGAGATATTGCAGTGCTTGGATCATCCTTTTCTTCCTACCTTGTACACGCATTTTGACACGGAGAAGTTGTCTTTTTTGGTTATGGAGTTTTGTCCGGGTGGAGATTTGCATGCGCTGAGGCAAAGACAACCTGGGAAGTTCTTTACCGAACATGCTGCTAGGTAATAAGTTTCGGTAAAATTGTATATTTTTTTTCCAATATTTGTAGAGTATATGTTATGATAAGTAAGTGAAATTTAGTTAATTAGTTTATTGAAAATTGCTTCCTTATCAGACTTGGGATCTGATAATTAAATATATATGACAGGCTCAGGATCTCAGTTAATTTCAAGATTTTGGCTTGTAATTTGGAGCAACATATAAATCTAAAATATTGTTGTGTGGCGTGTGTTGGAAGCTATAAGCTTGATTCTTTATAGTTTTTATGGAAGCCTTTCATTTGCTACTATTAGATGTAAGTTTGATTTTCCGAGAATGTATTCTGATTTTTTCTCTAGTTCTTCTTCAAATGATCGATTTGACCTCAGTTAAAAAAGGCATGCCTTGCTTTTATTTCGTTTTTTCAATTAGTTTAGGCCATGATGGCCCAATAGTTCTGATGAGAAGTACCTATGATTAGTTTTTTAGAAATTCCTGAACGAACAAGTTCAAGAATTTTTTCCAATTTCTTATATTACTACCACTATATGTTGGTTCTTGAATTTTAGTGAGAAAAAGCTATTGGAAATGTTTTCTTAGCATTAATCCATAGCACATTCGGCTTCATTTTCTTTTTTCATCTCCATTTTTTATCTACTTTGATCATAGATTTGTTGTTTAATCAATTGACAAGACTGATTAAGTTACTATTTATTTTTCTAAATTAAGTTTATATTTCTTTTACAGGTTCTATGTAGCTGAAGTTCTCCTTGCACTAGAGTATCTACACATGCTCGGGATCATATACAGAGATCTAAAACCCGAAAATATTCTAGTAAGAGAAGATGGACACATAATGCTTTCAGATTTTGACCTCTCCTTAAGATGTGCCGTAAATCCAACCTTAGTCCAGTCCTCAAACACCCACACGGAGTCCAAGAACTCATGCATCGAGCCCTCATGTGTAATCCAGCCCAATTGCATCCAGCCGACTTGCTTCGGGCCTCGTTTCCTAACCAAGCCCAAGAAAGAAAAAAAGAAGCCCAGACAAAAGACCGAAATACACAACCAAGTAAGCCCACTACCCGAGCTAATGGCGGAGCCCACAAATGCTCGCTCCATGTCTTTCGTAGGGACCCACGAGTACCTAGCTCCAGAAATAATCAAAGGCGAAGGCCATGGCAGTGCCGTAGATTGGTGGACTTTCGGGGTTTTTCTATACGAGCTTTTGTTTGGTAGGACTCCGTTTAAGGGGGCAGGGAATCGAGCGACTTTGTTCAATGTTGTGGGCCAGCCTTTGCGGTTTCCTGATTCGCCGACCGTTAGTTTTGCTGCACGGGATTTGATCAGAGGGTTGTTGGTGAAGGAGCCACAGCATAGGCTGGCTTATAGGCGAGGGGCGACTGAGATAAAGCAGCATCCCTTTTTTCAGAGTGTGAATTGGGCTTTGATAAGGTGTGCTAGTCCACCGGATGTACCCGCTCCGTTTGTGATGAACGATGTGGGAGCGAGTGGAGCAGGTGCACCGGGAGTAGGGAAGGTGGAAGGTGTTGATGTGAAGAGTTCTGGTAATTACTATGAGATTGATTTCTTTTGATTGTTCTTTTTTTTTTCTTTTTTTTTTTCTTTCTGATATTGATTGAGACTGATTGACTGGAATATGTGTTGATGGTTATTGATTCATTGGGAGGAATACAAATTTGTTATTCCTATATTGAACATTATAAGTGTAAATTTGTGTTGGGTATATTTGACTGAAATTTCATATATGAGAATGGAGATGCATGGTACTTGATGGAACTTTTTACCCCTAATAATAAATTGGCATTTTGTCTACTTAAATATCTTGAATTAACTCTTGTAATGTGTTTGGTTTTCTAAATAAACCCGGAGAATATTATCTATCTGAGTTTGCTCGATGTTTGGTTCCTATTATAGTATATTTAAGGTAGGGCACGATATAAATCAAGTAATAATTTTGGACAGAACCTTTGGTTGGGTACCTAATCCACATGTAATTGGTATGGCCAAAAGTTGAGATTTCTGGAAATGATAAGTAAGATTACTGAGCAATTTAGCATGTTTTAGGTGAAAAAAAATATATATATATATTGTAGACTATTAAATTTGAATTATATAGTTTCATTGTTTTTTCTTAATCGAAATAGCACACAAATATAATAGGATAACTTATGACCAAATTCTTCTTTTTTTGGTAAATAAATTACTTATGACCAACTTGTTCTTATTTGGAAAATTAAACATGTCCTTAAACTATTAGGCCCAATCCTGGCCTTACGAGTGTGAACTTACACTCCATGTTACATGAATTCAAATAAAGTACCACTTATAAAACAAAAAATCAATTCGACAAGATTTTTGTTTTTAAAACATCAATTTGGGGATCTAGGTGTAATTTTAGATCGAATTATATACGAGGGACACATTTTGGAAAAATTCTAGTTCAAATTTCGTTTCGGCTCACCTAATTACATGATATGTATTTTTATATATGACTCATATTCCAAAAACAGAGAGTCCTACTCAACCATAGACCAAACGTGTTGGACTTTGTTATATAAGTAATTTTGCTCAAGTTTAGTGGTCTAGACTAGAATTTCTTCTTATTTTGTCATAATTTTATGTTTAATAAAAGATGATATGGCCATGTTTTCTACAGAGATTGTTGTAATTATTTATTTTCATTTAAAAGTCTTGAAATTAAGGTTTTTATCGGTAGACTAGATACTAGGCAAAGTAAATGTGGTTTTATTGTGATACTAGTGAGATTAAACTTAGATAAATTCGAATAATAATCAATTTGAGTATTTGTAGAACTGAAAATTAAAAGATTTGTCCGAGACCCGATAGTTCAACCTGATTTTATTTGAATTGAGTCTCATTTTTAGGTTCAATTAATTTATGAGTCGTGTGTGAGCTTTATTAAGCTTAATCAAAATAAACTTCGATTTGTGAAAATGCTTGAATTATTCCATATATAATATGAATATATCTCTGTTTTTTTACTAAGTATTTGGTTATTTATAAAAGGAATTTTCTTTTCTTCTCTTGGATAATTTCCTAAAGGATGATTGGGCTAAACAGCCTAGCCCCATAATCCATATGATGGTACTTTTAGAATGGGATCGAATGGATTTGGGCTTCATTTGAACGCCCTTGGGCCCAGTCTTGCTCTGGAAAGTATTGAAGTTGTCCGGTCCGGTCCGGTCCGGTCAATGACACTTTCTTGGACTGGAAATATCATAATCAAATGATTACTCGTTGTCCTTTTCCTTTTTGAGTTTTTCAAATATCTTGCTTTAGCGTGCAAGAAATTGAGCATTCTTCTACACTTTATTAAGAAAGTCAAATACATCCTTTGGAAAAAGATTTATGAATGAAGTCATAAAACTACACCCAAAAAAAAAAAAAAAAGAAATTGTCTCCAAACTTCTAATGAAAATGTCGATATTGTCGTAACAAAAATTATTGTTCTAGGAATAATCCATCTATTATATGAAAGTGTGCAAACTTATTTATCACTTCATATTTTGTCAATTACCTTTTCAATTAATGAAACCTATTTTCTTGTTATAAAACAAGAGAGGTTATTTTTTCTTGATACGTCTCCACACAACCGTCATTATAATGTTTAAATTATATTTCAAAATAAAAGTAAGCATCTTCTTACTTCTTATGGCTCATTTTTTTAGAAATTAATTTTTCATGTAATTGTAAAATCTTCAATTAAGTTTAACATGTTTGTCATATCAAGTCGGATGTAATTTATAATTTGTTCCAAAGCAAGAACATAGATATATGCATATTGATAATCATAATAATAGTACGAGTAAAGATTTCTTGTTTAGATATAATCTGATTATGCATGGCTTAATTATGAGTTAGTAATTTATTGTCGTTAATTCCCTTGAGAAAGTTAATTATCTTTCGTTATGTTATTCAGTTAATTGCAAGCTCATTAACGAGACCCACCCTTAGCATTTGGCTAGTTGGATACTTATTTCACAAAGTTAAAAAAATTACTCAATTCATTTTTCTATTAACCATGCCACCTAAAATGATGCAAATTTAAAAATGTTAAAAGGGTGCCGTGAAACTCGTTGATCAAGATTTTAAGTTCAAGTAATGGTAAAGAAGAACTTAAATAAAGTGAAGAAGCTAGAGGGTCCGAGGAAAGAATCAAATCGATTAGGTAACGCTTGATCATTGAAAAGAATTATTTATTCCTAACTTAAATTACTACTATCATTTACCTGATTTTTGTACACATTAAAAAAATCTCGAAAGCTGCCCGGCACGTTTCTCAATTTGTTTACTCTATTGGCTGAATCAAAATGCTGACGATGTCTTCCACTGTGGTTCACTTCCCTACATTTTCAACAGTTTCAACTAAAATCGTACCTTTGAAAATCCCTTTTATCTTAAAGAAACACGATTCCGTACCCCAATCTCGCTCATCATTCATCAAATCAATGATAAAACTCCATATATATCTACTCTTTTCTATCAGAAAAAGAAAATCTCGCATAAACCAAAAACCCCGCCATCTTATCTCTCTCATTTCTCCACATTATCTTCTCCCTCCCTTCCACCATGGCCGGAGAATCGGAGAGCTTCTCCACCACCACCGACGCTGAGTACGGCTTCGAGCGAGCGGAGATGCACCAAAGCAACCTCGCCGGAACCGTTGATCCTTACGAACGCCACCTGTTCCTCTGCTACAAGTCTCACGAAGCGTGGCCTTCACGCGTTGAGGATTCTGACTCCGATCCGCTTCCTAAGCTGTTAGCATCCGCTCTCAAAGCTCGCAAAAACGATATTCCTGTTAAGGTAATTTAAGTCCTCCCTACTAGTAATCACCATAAGCTTACGTCTTAATTTTTTGTTAATATGTATTACTTGTACGATATCAATGATATTTACTTGTAATGCTGAGAAAATTACTGTGTAGAATTGCATTTAATTTAGTTACGGCGTTTGCAGTTTCTGTTCTAGCTAGATCTATTATTTTCCTTGCATGAACGATTTCTATGTCTGTTGTCCGTATTTTTTAACTACCTGATATCTGTTTGCTTTACTTTTTGATGTGGTATGTGATAGCTTATAAATTTAGATTAACTCTGTGAAATCACTAAGAGTTTAGCATCATGTATTTGCATCCTGATCCTAATTGCTCTGGATTTGACTTCTAATGTTGGATGAATTTCACTTGGCTATGTTATTATTCTGCTCATAGGAATGTTTTACTGATTATTGTACCGATGAGTTTAGTATCTCACCATTTGCATTTTTTTTCTTCTATAAACAGTATGGTTATATGGCTACATCATATCTTGGTTTTCTATTTTCCCCGATGTTGATTCTGGTGTATAAATTTGATGAGATTTAACTTTTTGATTTGGCGATTATGGAATTTGTAGATTCGTTTGACCATATGCGAGGGAGGGGATGATGTGAAGTTGTCGGACGGAGATGTATTAGTTTTTCCTGAAATGACTATATACAGGTATGAACGAAGTAAAATTAGTTTTGCTTCATTGCCTGTGTTCTCATGCCATTGGTTTTGTACAGTGCTATCTGGCCCTTAACTTGTGACAGCTAATCTGTAATTTTTAACATATAGTATTATAAATCCTGACAAAAAAAGATATGTAAAAATAAATTATTTGATTAATAATCGCTGTTTCTGTTGTTCTACTGGAGTATCAAATAATTTTAATTGCTTAGCTTCAATTTATTTTATTTTTTTGTTTTTGTTTTGTCAAACCATTGCATCTTTTGATATTGTGATCCAGTCATTATTTATAATGTTTATGGTTGGAGTTGGGCAGTGAGGTGGTTCTGGTCATCGTGATATTCTAAGATTGGCTTAATCGATTGTCCTATCTTTCACCTACTTGAAGATTATCTTTGTTTATTTATTGAAGGGGCTTGAAAGAATCAGACGTGGATAGTTTTGTCGAGGATGTGCTTGTTAGTGGCAAGTCTTGGGTGACTGGAGTGCAGGAGGAATTGACGGGTTCATATGTGTTTGTTTGTGCTCATAACAACCGAGACCGAAGATGTGGTGTTTGTGGGCCTATTCTAATTGAAAAATTTAAAGAGGAAATTGAATCAAAGGATTTGAAGAGCCAGGTCTTTGTGACTGCCTGCTCACATGTAGGAGGACATAAGTATGCAGGCAATGTGATTACTTTCAGTTCGGACCCTGAGGGAAAAATCGCTGGCAATTGGTAAGGATACTATTTTTATATATTGGTACAACATCTGTCCTGTATATGCTAAACTTTGGTTATTATGTATCCGTTATATCATGTAAAATCTCTATCACAATGACCGATGAATTATTATTGCTTTATTTATGCAGGTACGGGTACGTCACACCTAATGATATCCTTGAATTGCTCGATAAACAAATCGGGAAGGGGGAGGTCATTAACCGGATATGGAGGTTTCTCAATGTTTCCTCTCTCTCTCTCTCTCTCTCTCGTTTGGTCTGATTGTATTTAAGATGCTAGTTCTGATAATTACATTTAAGATTTTATGCATGCCACACCAATGCCGTCATTGAATAATAGTTTGCAGACAATAGACATTTTTTCGTTGTTACATTTTGTTCTACCACTGATGCTCCTATTTGGAATATCATTTACCTTAAGATGAGACCATTTAGAATTTGTCTTTGTCTAATCATATCAGAAATGTGAGCTGGTATTATTGGTCCATTGCTCCTTTGGTAGGACCAGTACATGAATATCTGTTTACAAGTTATGAATTAAATATTTGGCTATAAACGTCACATTCTATATGATAAATGGTTATAGACTTACTGTGGCGCTTGTAATACTGACTCTTTAGATTTTTATATACTCTCTTTGTCCAAATACTTTTCTCCCTTTAGACCGAGTCTAGAATTTTAATTAAGAGTAGAAAAGTCAAAATTTTGGATTTTTTGTTTATTTATATCCTATGAAATAGTGGCTGATTGGGAAGTAGTGATGTCACAACATTTGACTTATTTGAAGAATAATTTTAAACAAAAAAATGTTTTAGAAATAGAAACTCTGTTTTGGGAAATCCAAAAAAGAAATGGGAGCAAAATATTGGGATAGAGGGAGTTTTTTGTAAGTTCACTCTGTTGTATAAAAAGTGTATCATGACTTGTGGAAACCCTTTTTTTTTTTCCCTATTATCATTTCTGAAGACTACAGACTTCAATTGTGAAGCCGATACATTAGTTTTCTTGAAGACAACGAGATACAATTTTCTTCAAAGTCATATGCTGATAAAAAATGAGGTGCAATCTAAATTGTGAATTTAGTCTTGCCAAATTCAAAGTGCCTACTTTTCTTTGGAAAAATAATGTAATTATGTGGAAGTCGTATGAAAAGCTGTAAATAGATGAAACTTTTGTTTACATGCATAGCAACTTTGAGCTCAACTTTCTTTTTATAAATTTTAGCTATTTATCATGGACATATGGTTCAATAATTTATGCTGTTATTCTTACCCATCCTTTAGTGAAATTGTTGAGTTTTTTCCTTTCAAAGGAGGAAATTGCAATTTTTTTGTCCCACATGATTGAACCCTTATCACTTATGGTCCCGCACTTAGCAAAATTGCGGGTGGCGACGGACCAAAAGTGCTAAATCTATATTATTTATTATTTCTACGAGACCAAAAAGTATTTTAAATTTTGGGACCAAAAGTCCAATTTTATAATGGGGGGTTCGGAAAGTGCTAAATATCTTAGAAAATTGGGATGAATTGAAATTTTGTTTACGAGACCAAACTGATGAAGGTCCAGTCCTACGGGTTTAAAAATGCAATTTTACCATTTTTATGGTATTATTACAATTCTTGAGGACTTGACAAATTTACCACTGTTACTTACAGGGGTCAAATGGGGGCACCTGCACCCGTTAAAGAAGCTGAAAAAGTTGATGAATTGAAGCTTGCTAATGGAACAAATGTGACCAACAATGAGAAGCAGCCTCAAGAGATTAGCACTGAAGATAAAACAGAAAGTGTTGCAAGCGGCTGTTGCCAAGGTGCTACTCCTAATGGCTTCTCATGCTGCAGAGATGAGAATGTCAATAAGAAGCCAATCAACGAAGGACCGGGAGGAAAATTCTCGTGTTGGATGGGGAAATTGGAGCATCGTCAAGTGCTCACAACTGTGGCAGTGGTAAGTGCAGTGGCTACTGTTGCTGTGGCCTACAGTTTGTACCGCAGAGCACGGTGAACTCGTATTCGTGAAACTCTTATTTCTGAACTATTGCTTAATATTTACATATAGGAGTTGTGTTCTCCCGATTTTTGCAGTGAGTTAAACTAGATTAATAAAATGAATTCTGGTAAGACCATCTGGTACAAAGGATGATTAATTGCTATATGTTCAGCACTGATTTATTCCCAACTATAGGGGACACCTATGTAAAGGTGTTATATGTGTATGACCAGCTATTTCCACCGTCTATTCTAATGATTGAATGTGCTGCTTGATTTTTAAACTGATTTGTTTCTTTAAACAATTGTTATACATTTTGCTTATTTGTAATTCTGACTGCTGTTTGAGACAATGGTTTGTAGCAGTAAAGAGAGCATTACTTTCGTTGTAGATGGTAGTAGGGGAGTAATGAGTCGGGTTCAAGTTTGGTTCTTTTTTTTTGTTGAATTTTAGATTAATGAATTTTGGTTTGATAAATGTGTTGAGTTTGGAAGAGATTTAATCAAACTGAACAAAAAAATAAATCCTTAACCTTTTATCTTTGATTTTATAGACCTATACAGTATACACTAATCGTGTTACCCTTTTTTGTTTCCAAGTTGAATTGGTATAATTATATCCACCACAAGAATTATAGTATTGGCCATGAGTACATGACTCTTATCATGGTGGCCATTGCTATTTGGCTACGGTCAAGTCAAGCCACGACTACTTGGTCGTATTTTTGTAAGGGGTAGCCAAATCATTGGACACGGCGAAAAGGCATGGCCAATGTACCCAAGGAGTTGAGGCCAAATTTTGGCTAAACTAAATATCATGAGCTGTGGCAAAAAATCTTTGGACTCGACCTAAAATAACCGAGGGCAATACAACAATTTCCAAAACTTTTCTATTAAAGCGTTTCATATCAAATGATGCAAAAATTATAAAAAATAAAGTAATCTTGTATAACATATATCAAACCATTATTAACAAAGGTCAATCATCACATACAAACAAAACACATTAAAAGTATTTCAAAATTACAATAATCGGTTTAGTACTAATGCCACTTTCTGGTTGATTAACTAAATGCAAACATTGTTTTAAATCGAGTAATACTAAGATCCTCTAAAGTCAAAATCAAACTATTCATACTCCTAGTGGCTGATTGGGAAGTCCACAACATTGATTTAATTGAAGGGTAATTTTGACCAAAAAAATGTTTTAGAAATAGAAACTCCTTTTTGGGAAATCCAATTTTATGGACCTTATCAGTTTCTTTTGAAGAAAGAACTTCAATTGTTGTACATTTTTGCTTATTTGTAAATATAATTGCAAAACATCATTTTAAATTCTAACGATCTTGCGCAAATGAGCGAATAAGCTGCAAAATTATGCTTCATGCAGCGAAAAATGCATACTATTTACATTACAGTCCTCTTTCATCATACCCTCTAATCTCATAAGCAATTCATAAATCAACTCACAATCTTGATGTGATCTATCATTAGCTATGAAACTACAAACTTCATCCCTTAACTCAATAACACTTTGACCTGATACCTTCTTCAACTTCCTCTCTTTAACTACTTTTCTAACTTCAGCTACATTATCCCACTTTTTATCAACAGCATATATATTCGACAACAAAACGTAATGCCCCGTTTGGCTAGGATCTAATTCAACCAACTTTCTAGCTGCAACTTCTCCCATTTCCGTATTCTGATAAATCCTACTTGCACCAAGCAAGGCTCCCCATTCATTAGCCCCAACTGGTCCCTGAATTTGTTCGATAAATTCCATGGCTTTATCAAGTTCTCCGATTCTTCCAAGTAGATCGACCATTATTCCATAATGTTTTGAATTGGGATTTTGTTTATAGACATTTACCATCATGTTAAATGTATCTATACCTTCTTTTACTAAACCAGCATGGCTACAAGCAGATAGAATTGAAACAAATGAAACATCGTTTGGCTTAAGTGACGTATGCTTAATCATTTGATTGAATAGTTCTAAAGCCTTGTGGCCTTTTCCGTGTAAACCATATGCTGCAAACATAGAGCTCCATATTACAACATCTCCATCTTTTATTCCATTAAAAACTCCAATAGAATAATCCAAGCTACCACATTTTGCATAAGATTCTATTAGTGAAGCACTAAGATAAGAATTGTTTTCTATGCCTAGTTTAATCACAAAACCATGGATGCAACTAGTATATTGAAGAACACCCAATTCCGAACAAACGGTAAAAATCTTTACCATATCAACACTACTAGGTTCGACTTCACTAGCCAACATATTTTTGAAAATCTCCATGGATTTATACCACATTCCATTATGATGACATCCACACAATAGGTTAGAATAACATACCGAATCTTTTACTTGCATCCTGTCAAAGACGTTAATTGCTTCATAGGGGGAAAAGCAATTCATGTACATGTCAATTAGAGCTGTGGATAACATTATATTTAAATCGAACCTTTTTCTTGCAGCAATTTCATGTATTCTTTTACCCACCTCCAAGTTCCCAATAGCTTCACATGCTTGCAGAGCGCATATCAGCACAACAACATTAGGCTCGATTCCTTTACTGATCATCATGTCAAAAAGATCGAGTGCTTCCTTACCACATCCATGATGAGCATAGCAAGAAATTACAGAACCCCATGAAATCACATCTTTCTTTTCCATCATCTTAAACAAGTTAGCCGCATAATTTAAAAATCCCGTTTTTCCATAAAAATTCAACAAAGCATTTGATAGAGACAAGACATTATCAAATCCAAACCTGATCATAAAACCATGAACGCTTCTACCAGCATTTATATTTAACATATGCACACAAGCAGATACAACACTTATAAGAGTAACAGGGTCAAGAACAATTTGTTGGGCTCTCACCATTTGAGAGAAGAACTCGAGAGCTTGCTTAGGCTCGTTATTCTGCTCGTACCCTGTAACCATAGTGGTCCATATAACCGTATCTGGAACAGGGTACTCCTCAAACACACACAACGCATTGTCCATTTCTCCACATTTCGAATAGAACTCAATTAAAGCCGACCCAACAAACAAGTTTGTACCAATCCCATCACTCTTCTTAACAAACCCATGAATTATCTCCCCAAACTCGAGTGCTTTTAGCACTGCACATGCTTTAAGGGCAATGGGAATAGTGTAAAGATCAGGTTTTTGCGAAGAAAACATTTGAGAAAAGAGAATTAATGATTCTTTATAATTTTTTTCTCTGTAATAGCATTTGAGAATGAGGTTCCAGATATATACGGTTCTGTGAGGCATTTCGTCGAACAGTTTGCGTGTTGTTTGAATAAGCGTGAAGTTTGAGTACAATTCGACGAGTTTTGCTGCAAAGAGAGTGTTGTGGGTTAGACCTGATTTGATGGTGTGCGAATGTAATTGGGTTAGACATTTCCCAGTTTTGCATTGTTGGAAGAGCTTCAAAAACAGCTCTGCAGTTATCATATACTACTTGATTGACGACGAGAATAAAAAGGAGAAACAAAATAATATTGGGGGTAAATTTATTAATGTGAATGGAGGCTTAAATGTAGTCTTATCTAATGATAAAAGAGAGCATTTTTTAGTATCTCGAATTAATTTTAGTATAGTCACTCAAAAGAACTATTAATTAAAAAAAATGTGGAGTCCACCTCTAATCAACTTATAGCGTATTTTGTCAAAAAAAATATTTTGTGAATAACTAAATCTACAATAGACATAGATAGTACTACCTCGGTCCAAAATTTTTACTCTCTTTTTACAGTTAACTAGTCAACTAGAATAATTCTAAAAATTTATAATAATTAATTTTATTTATTTATTTCAATTATAATTTAATAATATTATATAACACCATATATATTAATATTTATAAAGTTTAAAATGCTATAAATATAATAAAAATTACTTGATAAGTCACTTAAAATAATAAAAATATTTGGCTTTACAGTGTACCTAATAGAGTAAAAAATATCAGGACAGAGGGAGTATGTTATAATCATATTTTAAGTAATTTATAATGATATTTTCAAGTATTATTCTTGATGCCTAGTGTTTCACGCGTAAGCTTAATTGATACTTGATTCTGATACTAATAAGGCAAACCTTCATGCTAGTTAATGGTGGTTCACAGCTGCGATCAAATGGAGTTTGAACCATACGATGCATTCATAGGGTCCGGGTAATCAACGGTTAAGGCCCTCCAATACTTAAACTACATCGAATAGATAGATAAAACTTGAACATAATGCATTATTATAACGATGAATCAACGTACATTTCAAAATAGTTCAGAATACTTATAAGTTTTAGCAATAGGCAGGTTCGTGTCAGTTTAACTTTCAGTCAGGTGAAAAAGACATAAATCCTTTGAGTGTTTAGTAATAACTTACAACCATGAAGTTCTAAACAAACTTGGTTGCATTAATAATTACTGTATGGTAGGTCATATCAATATAAGGTGAACCAACCAATAGTAAGATCTATGTTGCTCGACCATTGGGTATGGGTGATTTAATCCATCATGGGTGAACTATTATATATTCGGTTACAGATCCTAGCTTTCAAATAACCTATCATATTTTGTTGAGGTGGATCCGTTCATCAATGTCCACGTGATAAGTATTATCTGGTTGGACATAGATTCAAGATACTTCGTATGATATATGAACTTATTGATCTAAAATAGTAAAATTTATAAAGTTGTTCTATTATGTAGGAAAAAAATACTTACATGGTTGAACATAAATCCTATATATGATTACAATATATCAAAATATCAACTACGAGTGCAAAATTTGTGAAGGTGTTCTATGATCAATAAAGTAATGCAAGCTACAAGATATTTCAAATCTAAACTTGGCCAGCAAAAGAGAAAACAATATTGAATAAGTAGATAATCTAATTCGGTGATGTCAAATACATGATTTAAAACTATTTTAGAAATCACACTCAAATGTAGAGATTTGGACTCGAAAAAGATATATTTTTCACTTGTAATTTATTCTTTTTAGCACATCATGTAAACTTCACAACTTACAAATGAAGAATCGTTGTTCAATCATCTTTGATGGATAGAACGGACCAAATACAATAAGCTTATAGCATGGATTAAAGTTTCGTTTCGTAGGTGAGTTTCGGGTATCCAAAAATTGGAAACGTTTCGGAAACGTTGCGGAAACGGTAGGAAAAATTACAAAAATCAGGAAACACACCGATAGTTTTAAAAAAACACAAAAAAATCATGTTCTTATTTCTAAAGCATAATCTAACTTGAAATACAACTGCACAATGAATGCAAACAATTAATAATAATGCCCTTTTCAAATCTTGCAAACCAGCATCACCAAACAAGAATGAGTGCTTGTTAATAATTGAAAAAAGAATTGCATTACAACAAAACAATGAAAAGACAGTGGAATACTCAAGATGAAATCTATAAACTATAACCAAAAGACTGATTATATCTCAAAAATTAACAAAAGTTAATATAGAATTAAAACATAGCATCATTAAAGTTCATGATATCAAAGTACTAGTAGTTCAAAAACAAAATAAAATTAAAAGACCCAATTGTTTGGATGTAACATAAGGAAATTGATTTCCACTTCCGCATAGACTAAATTTTTGATCGGCGGGTACCATGATCTTCATCTTGAGTAGCATAATCAAAGTATTGTTCTTCGGTGAAATAAATACCTTGCTGGCTAGCTTTACATTGGCTCAAGTTGGTAAACTCCCCACCATTTTCTATTTAAGGACAAAATGTACATATTTGCAAAAAAAAATTGTTGGTAAGTCAATATTTTTGGGAGATCTTTTCCTTCTTTCAAGGGATTTATTTCGAAATTTTGGTTGCACATAATTTTTGGAAGGAGGTGCAACGGCTATTTTCGGACATTGAAGGAAACTCTCCGAGTTTCCATTGTTTCGGTGGAAAACTCGGAAAAATTGTGGGTTTCCTTCGAAACCCTGTAATTTCGTAAATGTCTTGCGGAATCGTTTCGATGTGTTGAAAAACCGAAAAGTTTCGGATTTTTCCTAGGAAAAATCCGAAATTTTGATCCATGGCTTATAGCATGCTAAAAATTAATATTGTAAACAACAAATAAGCTACATAACTTAATTGGTTCAATATGGTAAATCATCCAACACCTTAAAATACAATAATTACCAAAATCAAAATCAAAATATAGTATTAGTGGCGTGGTGATTTGAGTTAAAGCTCTAAACTTTATAATACATCAAATTAGAGATATATTTTTTTGGTAAAGTAGAATATATTTTTGTAAAACAAACATATGAGAGTAAAGGATTCAATCAGAAAAACAAACGAAACTAAAGTCAAAGAGTACTTGCCAAAATGAATTGATTTATATCTAAGTTAGAGATATCAAATAAACATTAATATCTGGAAGTATGTTATTATCTCGTGATTCATTGATCAATAAAGTCAAATGAAATTCTATTATTGTTGAAGTTACATATCATCATTTTCTTGTCATAGAAAACATGATTGGATTGCAATATGTTGTTTATCTCAATTTCTAGGCCAAATGGCAACTTTACCAAAATGGTTTAAAATGAAAGTTGCGTAGGCTTGTAGAAATAAGTGGGCCCTTCATTCCTAGGCCCGAGTATCAGTTATTCTTACGTGGAGGAACACTAAACCACAAGGCCCAAATCAAAATTTGACACACCAATTTGAATTTATATAATTGACAAAAAAATATTGGATACGTGTAATTTATTATTTTGAAGAAAATCATATGATTATGATTAATTCTGATATAATAATCAGTAATCAATAAGGTGAGTTCAACTTAAATTTATGGCAAAACTTTAGAATTGCGTAGCCCAGTAGGAACAAGTGGGCCCGATATCCCGTAAATTAAAGCATATTTTAATTTTTTAAGCTTATGTGGTGATGCAATAAAAAGACTAGGCCACGCGCTGGCAAACAAGAGGCCCAAACGCAGTTTTATAAATTAGTAGGACCATTGACTTCACTCTGATTAAATTATTTTGTGTTTAGTTTAAATAATCGAAATGCTAATTTAATTTCATCTTATATGGTAAATTTTTATTATCTAGATTGAATTCGACTAGATAACAATAAGTTTTCCAATTTGAGTGGTTAAAAAGTGTTAACCTTTAAGTGGTTCCCTCAAATTATTCCAGTCGTTCATTTCCCTCCTCAACTATTAATTGCATCATTTTATTCTTTTCAACTGCTTCAATTGCACAAAATCATTATATTTGACATCAAAATGTCGCAAGCAAAATGCCTCGACTTTTTTTTCTTATGCCCTCATATTTTAAGAGTAGTTGGGAGGGGGGGAAATGCATTTGGTAGATATGATGTTAAAATGAATATTTTGTGACGTTTTGCTAGCTATCTTTTGATGTAATATATGTAGAAAGTATTGATTTGGTTTGAAAAATGAATTATAGTTGGATAGACCATTGAATTAATAGTCGATGTGCTAAAAATGAACATTGAACATAATTGAATGGGGAAAGTGAAATTTAACCTAGAAGATTCAATTTAATTTTAGAAAGTCTATTCGGTTCGAGTAGATAAAATTAAACATGTATTTGTGTAGGTTATATATAACCTATATAACGATTTATAAAAAAATATGTCTAAGTACCTATTTTGAATAACGATTATACATTTTTTATTTTGAAATTAAATATAACTCCTAAAATGTGATCAATCACATTATATTTCATTTTATTTAATGATTGAATGAGTTTGACCATCGATTTCTTGAAATTAATTAAAAGAAATTAAATATTATCTGATCCGAGTGAGTAGATAAAAACAAACTTTTTATTTACACGTCTCTACTTTGAATAACAATTAAAAATTCCTTATTATTATTATACCCCTATAAGACATGGATATTTAAGGCCAAATGTATGAGCTTAAAGTTGGTGGTCTGTTCTTCAAACTCGAAGCCGATTCTTTATTATATTAATCATTTAATCACGAATATCTAACGCCAAATGTATGACTAATTCCTTAATTTCATTTCTATAATCTTTTTTTCTATTTATCATTTCTGTTAATGTTGATTCGATTATAAAATTGGGGTTTCAGGCATGAAATCTACAACCTTTTCACTCTAACCTTCGCGATTTTATCTCTGTTTTCCTCATTCTATTTCGGTTTTGATTTTGTTCTACTTTTTGGGTAGTGGTGGAAAAAGTAAAAGTAGACTCAATTGCGAGTGTTTCTGAAGGAGAAATACGATGCCGTTTAATGTAATTCACGACGGCGATGGATCGCCTCGGATTATATTGTCTGAGCCCACAGGTTCAACTGCAGAGGTACGTTTTTTATTTTTTTCAAGGTTTTTGACCTTCATGTTCTGTAATTTTACGTTGATTTTACGCTAAGCATGTCAATTAAATGATAAAATGTTAATTTATTTTTGTGCTTGAGATTAGGGATTTGGAAATGCAACTAGTATAAGTTTGTTATTTGAAATGAATGAGTAACAAACGAAACTACACCGAGGTAAAATCTAATTACTATTTAAGGGTCTATCTCCTTTAGATCCTGACCCGTAGAATGGAACTTCTGCATGTTATAACCTCAGCAATTAGCTTACAGTACATGTTTAGATATGTGAAAAACTAAGAACTTATACACTGTAGTTTATACACGATTATGATTTTTTCCCATATAACAGCTTATTACTGATCTAATCTAAGTATGTGGATGGAAAGAATCTAACCATATCCTTTTATTTTGTTGATCCAGGTACTCTTGTTTGGTGGGCAGGTGATTTCTTGGAAGAATGAAAGAAGGCAAGAGATACTCTTTAAGAGCAATAAGGTGAAATTATTAGTCTTGATCAAGTATGGGATCTTATTGTCATATTCAAAGAAAGCATGTCTAATTTATTGTAGAGAAGGTATATGAGAACAATATTCAACTCTGGGAAGGTATATGAGAACAATATTAAAATCTCGATTGATGGTTATATTTATGTGTATTTTGGTGTATGTTGTGGAGTGTTTTATGTCCTCATACTAAGATGCCTAGACTAGTTTGTAGTTGAACATATATTGCTCTTATTGTGAATTAGTAATTTTCTGAGTTATGTACAATAGATGTCTTCAACTTGTTGGGTTTGAATTTTTCAAACTGACCATGCATTAGTTGGAAGCTATGACTTAGTTTATTTTGGATGATTGGTCTTGACTTGGTTCATGAAGCTCTTTTTGGTGAAATTATGATTGTGAAGTATGTCTTAATTTAGTTTTTGTATGTTAACTAATAAATTTCTATTTCTGAAGAAATGCACCAAAGTGATTGAGCATGCTGGCCATACATGTTTATCTGTTAACCAATAAATTTCTATTTCTGAAGAAATGCACCAAAGTGATTAAGCATGCTGGCCATACTTGTTTATCTGTGGAGCAGTTCTTTCAAGTTTATAGCATGGCATTACTATTATTGTATAATATTCACATGTTAAATAATCATCTAATCTTGTTCCACAGGCTACATGGAAGCCTTCTAAACCCATAAGAGGTGGCATACCCATTTGTTTCCCACAGGTTAATCTCGAACCTACTTAGAAAATTTAAATTTTTTATTACACTGGTTCAATGCATTCTTATCTTATACATGCAAATTTCAGTTTTCCAATTTTGGTTCACTGGAGCAACCTGGGTTTGCAAGGAATAGATTATGGTCACTGGACAGCTCTCCTTCGCCTTTGCCTCCTCCGAACAATCAGTCAACTGTGGATCTTATTCTAAAATCCACAGAAGAGGATCTGAAGACTTGGCCACATAGGTGGGGATACAACTCATATGATTTCCCCTTTAGTAAATAGTATTGCTTAAAGGTATTCAAATTTCAATTTGGTCTTGGTGCAGATTTGAGTTACGTGTACGTATTTCTCTGAGTGCTGGCAAACTCACTGTTATCCCTCGCGTGCGAAATACTGATAGCAAGGCATTCTCATTTACATTTGCTTTGTGTAATTACCTATCTGTGTCTGATATCAGGTTTGCCTCCTCACTTCTCTAGTTATTTATCTTGCTTGAAGGGTTGTTATATGTTCTTGCCATGTTCTTTTGTTGAATCTAATCTACCTTCTCCATATTGCATTTACATATTAGGCACTTAGGTGGGTCATTTTGATGACGAATTCTCTCTTTCTTCTTTGTTAAATCAAATCTTCTAGATTCATATTATTCTTTTCTAATAGGTTGTATGATGCTGTTTGATTTTCAGTGAAGTGCGAGTTGAGGGCTTGGAGACACTTGACTACTTTGATAATTTGTTACAAAGAGAAAGGTACACAGAGCAAGCAGATGCAATTACTTTTGATGGTGAGGTATGTGTTTCATATTCCTTTTATTCCCTTTCTTTTTCTTCTGTGTTTGTATGCTCGTACCACCCTGTTTAGAATACTATATTTTGTTATATTATGAATATTGATCATTTTGCAAAATGAAACTTTTGGAATTTTAGGACTCTTCCTTTTGCAAAAGGATTCTTTGGAACTTAATTTTTTCCAATCATGTTTGTCTCTTCATAGATCGATCGAGTTTACTTGAGCACACCAATAAAGTTAGCCATAATAGACCACGAGAAGAAGAGGACCATTGTACTTCGCAAAGAAGGCATGCCAGATGCAGGTTCATACTTTTATATGTAGTTTAATTTTGATCTGAAGCTTCGCATTCTTTTTCTGGACACCAATGTAAAAGGGATGACTCTAACATGCAGTTGTATGGAACCCTTGGGACAAGAAAGCAAAGGCTCTTCCAGATTTAGGCGATGAAGATTACAAAACAATGTTGTGTGTGGACTCTGCTGCTATTGAAACCCCGATAGTCTTAAAACCCTTTGAAGAGTGGAAAGGCCGTCAAGAGCTGTCAACTGTCTCCTCAAGTTATTGCAGTGGACAGTTGGATCCTCGGAAAGTTCTTCAAGGCTTTGCCTGATCGAATTTGGTGCAGTTGAGGTTCTGTTATGGCACAGCATTTTGCATGATGTATAATATGGGATCACTTTCTATTTTTTCCTTTCTCTGCATACGACTATTTCGTATCTAGCATCATACTGAATTAAGAGTATATAAGTGGGTGGTTGAGCTGCTGCTTGTATTTGTAGCCATATTTATCCATTTGCTTGACTGTCAATGAACTTTCTCATCTTTCTTTTTGTAATTATGAGGAATGTTGGTATCCATCGATTCTCAACAAATTCTAGATTGTCATACTATTTGGTGAATGTGCTGCAAGTAGATATGGTACCTCAGAAAACAAAGATAGACCTAATCCATGCATATGCATAAATTTTATTTTATTTGTTGATCTTGGTTAGGCATCAGAAATGAATAGGCGGTTACATATTCCAAATGCTAACAAGGAAGCATCAAAACATTTGACATGTGGGAATTTCTTGAACCACATTTCTCATCATCACTTTCTTATCGCGAAATTATTAGTTGCTACAAAATAGATTATTCATTTTATTCCTTACAGACAGACAGATCAAGACATTACTACTCCTCCTTAGAGAAGAGAAAGCATGGATGTCCCAAAACTTTCCTTGGCTTCTTTGTCAAAAGGATCTTCTCCTAAATACAGGTAAATGTATGCCCTGCAAAGAAGTTCACTTTCAACTGTACTCACAATCTCATCCTTAACTGCATTGTAGAAAGTTCGAGTTAGTTTATTAGAGCCTCTACTTTGCTAATTTAGTATGAAATGAAATTTTATCAGTAGCACTATTACCTTTTGTTTGGAGTGTATATCCTGGAAGCCTGGATATCTCAATGACCGAACCTGGAGACAGCTTTATGTCATCTGATGCTTCTCCCATAATCCTTGCATTGCAGACAAAACAATTAAGTCTTTTGGATGAGGAGTGTTTTTGTGTGTGTGTTGGGGGGGGGGGGTGGTTGTGAACATCGAAAATAATTACGTGAGATAATTACTTTTTTGTAAGCTCATCGTTTTTTCCACCAGTGAGCTTCTTGATGGATGCTCCGAGGCCTTCGTTGAAGTTTTTCTTTACCATACTCATGGTTAGGCTTGAGAAAACAATAACCAAGCGAACTATCATTCCAAAATCGCTGTCAATCACCGTTTGATACATTTCCTTTGTTGGTACAGATGGTGCTTTCCCAATTTTTGTCTTCAAAAGATCTTTCAGTTTCTCATTGTCTGCATATATACCTGCAAATGAAGAATTATGAGTCGATATATTCAGATTCTGTTGGCACACTGGAAAGATGCCGATTGGAGGACGTGTTGAATTATACTCATATACTGGACAATTGGGCTTCTCTTTTTTAAACTCCGGTATGTATTTTCTTCTTGTGCTATAACAATCTTTCTGTGAGTGTAATAATAAAGGTACTCTTTGGTCTCAAATTTTGTAAGTATTTTGCAGTTTGGTCCTATCGCCCCCTCTCCATCCAATTTGGGATGGGACCGAAAGTGCAATGGGATGAAAATGGGAACATTAGGACTAAAGTGCAAAACAATCTGAAAAACTATAACCAAAAGTGTAATTTTGTATGTTTGTGATATGTTGTAAAAAGAAGGGGTAAATTCTTGGGTGAGTACCGAAGCTGTATATTTTGATGCCGAGGCCAAGCATGCTCTTCTTTCTCACACCAACAGCTTTCAGCTGCTTTCCATCTCCCAACACAACTGGAAAAGATACTCCAGTCTTGGGTTCAACTTCAACTGGCACTTCCTCTTCTTTCAAAGCCTGTTTGCTTGGCTCCTCTTTCTCAATCGTCCCTTCTTCTTTTTGAACAGGTTTATTTTCGCCCTCGACTTCTGGCTTTTCCTTTTCCGGTTGATTTTCAGTCACGTTTGGTTCAGTGTCATTGACCTTCTCTTTCATTGTTGGCTTCAAAGCAACACCACTCTTGGGGTCAATTTCTAACATTTCAGTTTTCTCAGTGACATCTTCCACTGTGGTCGGCATTTTTCAGTACTTGGTGGTGCTTATAAAATGTTTGTGATTTTGGTGGGATGGTTGGGAACTTGATCTCAATTCGGTTAATATAAGGAGAAATTTGTGAGTGAAGTTGGGGATCATTTAATTTTCGGATAGGCGTACCTTGATATGAGCAATGTGATGAGTCTTGGAATTGTATACTTAGCATATTGAATAGTACCTGTCCAAAATTTACTCAATTTTGTTTGATTTCTGTGATAATTCAATGCTAAATTCTCAAAGTTAAAAAACCTAATCTATATGCTGTTGTATTTATGTGACTAATATATTGGTTTCCGTGGCAAACTTTTCTTAAAAAGTTATTTCTAGGTGTATTATCTTTTCCATGTTAAGCATATAATGAAACTATTTTATTTAGGTATAATTTTGCTTGTTTTACAGCATATGAAAAAGGAGTAGATGGCAAAAAACCCAATATTATATATTCATCAAAGCCTAAGTGACTCTTTTTTGATCTACTGCTGTGATTGTTTTATTTGTTTGAAATATTTATTAGAAAATAAGCTGATGGATGCATTCCATCTTATCCTGTTACTTGTGTCCTTTGATCTTTTATTAATTTATTTTGAATGAGGGATCTTAAAAAGGTTATTCAATGATTCATAAATGCATGAAGAAGTCTTTAGAAGAAATATGATATGGTAGTGAGAAAATCGAGTAATGTCTGAGGAGTCGGGTTTCTTGGTGGGTGGGTGGGTTATTTTCCCAAGTAATTTATTTTTGCAATAGTTCATATTTTCATATCAATTTTTGCAGGCTCATTTATTGTTGCATAGTTTGAGATGTGGATCATAGTCCTCTACTAGTAATTTCATTCTTATCTTAATTAAATTTCGGTTTTGATCTAATTTAGTCGCATCTATTTAAGAAAATACAATTCTAGCTAAATAATTGGAGTGCAGTTGAATCAAATTGAAACTAGATTATGAGTGTTCTTTACCATCGCGTAATGTTATCACCCCTTCAAACCTCTTTTTTCTTAGAAGGGAAATATCATTTACTTATAATAAGACAGAAGTTCTTATCAATCTTCAAAAGTTCATCTTGACAAAAGTGTAATAGTAATGGATTACTTGCTCAGTATTTTGATAAGGCCTAACTTATTAAAAAATGTAACACAGATTTTCTTGAAAAGTTTCATCTAGCCTAACAGGCCTATTATAACAGAGTTGGCCACTTGCTTGGAAAACAATTATACCCCAATCCAAGAGGACTCTAGAGTAGTAGTTCAAAAACAACACAAGAATGCTCGAACGAAAATTCACCTCAATTATAAATATTGGCTTTTATTGTTTAATAATTGGGCTGTTAAACCAACATTGGGCCGGCTCTTTTCAAGAAAAATTGCCATTTGCAGGGCAAACGGTGAACATCGAACAAACAGGACGTGAAATCCCCATAACACAATGATTTTTTTGAGAATTAGACAAAACATATGGGGTGTTTTTGTCTCCTCTTCTTCTAAAGGTGGAGAAAACACAAACTACAATTTAGAAAGTAATTATTGATTTTAACTCAATTACAAACCTGGTTTCAACTTTCAATAAATTACGATCTCAATTCTCATGAATCTATACATAACCGCCATCTGTTCGAATCCTCAATCAAACAGAATTTTTTTTACATGTATGAGTTTCAACACGATAAAATCGAGCCTCATTATTAAAGAGGTGTTACATTACACAACAGCCTTGAGGCATGATTTCTCGATCCTGGTTGTACGTGTGATGCACGTGTCTGCTATCCTAGAAGCCGACTTAGGTGAATCTCGATTACTCGATTACATTAGAACTTGATCTTCCAATCTTCTAGCTGCTGCAGCTATACAAAAAGATAGATTACTCGATTTGATGGATAGTTCAATTTCCTTCAGGGGTCGAGGAACTTGACTATCGGTCTGAGAGACTGTTGCTTGATCAAGATTCTATATAAATCTCTTACCAATTCAACTCCAAATAAGTGTAGGAGAAAAACTGGAGCAAAAAATCCAATAACACCAATGGCAGAAGCTAGTGATACAGCAATGAGCTCTTTCATTAAACAATACCTATGAATAAATCGCATATAAAATTAATCAGAAAGAAAGAATGTGGGAATACATACAGATCTAAAGTTCGAACAAACGAGGAGCAAACCTTGAGAGAAAAGGGAAACTCCACAACTTGCCCATTAATATATAACTAGTAGATGTGCTCAAGTTTGAAGTGATGCAGCAAGAGAGTAGTAGAATTGTCGGATATATCATTGCACCATAATTAGGTAGCCCTGAGATTTCATATCCATAGTTGCAAACATATAAGAAAGTCTTGAGTGAAAATATCGAGTTTTTAAGTTTTCAAATTTCTACCGGGTAGCTTCCTCTGGAGGAGATGGAACAAAAGAACAACTGATATGGCGGCTGTAAATGACGTTGAAAGTGCCTGAACAAATGTAGATCATGAAAACGCCATATTATTTAAAAACGCGTAAATTACGCCAACTACCCTGAGGTATGGTTAAATTAAGGAAGACCTCCTCATGTTTGAGAATTACACAAACTACATACCACTCCTAAGGTATGCAACTCACTATATTTACTTGCCTATGGAGTTAACTTCTAATGGAGATTCATGATGTCATCGAGACTTAACTTGAATTTTCCGAAGTACCCTCAATCAACATTTTCAAATTCTGGCCCAATTTCGTGGACGGAAATACTTGAGTTGTGTCATACGGAGTATAACACAAACCTCAAATTTCTCTAGGGTGTCTTAGTAAGTAATGCATATTTGGTGGGATCTAAAAGTAATAAACGATAGGAGAGAAAATGATGGTATTTATGTACTTTCAACTAAACATTGATGGTTTCTTAATGCTAGGGATTAAATGTAGTGAGTTGCATACCTCATGGATGGTTTGTGTAATTTTCAAACCACAAGGGAGTCTCGATGTAATTTGACCATGCCTCAGAATAGTTAATTTTAAATTCAAGCATAAAAAATAATCAGTTATGATAATCTACCAATCCTTGTGCCCCAAGATTAAATCTGGATACTGAAAGCCAGTCCAAAACAGCATTCAAAGCAATAGCAGCTGCACTGACTAGAAAAGGTCCCTTCCCATCTCCAAGGGCATAAAACACTGTAACTAGCAAGTCTCGGACGATGAAGAATGGTGCACCATAAGAATCTGTAAACATTGTTTAATTCTTGGAGTAAGTGGTTTATAGATAGGAGGAGAAAGGTCTGGGGGTTTGAATTATGATGCAAGGAAAACATTATTCTAGTACTGTGAGAAACAATAGCTGCTAATAATTGTTCAATGCAGACTACGTGATGGATAACCTCAAATTGTCCAAGTTCTCGAGTGTGAAAAATTTGAACTCAAATCAGAAACATAATGTGAAATCAAAGAATATTAATATTATAGGATAAAAAATCACATTGAACATGAAGATTTCAACTTTTGATGGCTGAATGGCTAGAGAAGTTTCTCTAAATTGATTTGAGAAATGAGACTAGAAACTCAATATTTCTGACAAATGGCAATTAATATCAGAGAGAGACAAGATATTGTTGATACTCACAAGCAAGGAAAAGAGTAGATACTAGAGCACCAGCTGAAGAATCAAATGCAAAGCGTTCAAGCAAGACATGGATGATCGGCTTAGCCAAGATGCGCATGGTAGAAAAAATGGGTAAGATAATCACCTGCAGTGCAGGAAAACAGAAACCAAATATATTAACAAAGCCATGGTGGTACTATTCAATCCATGAAGAATTTACAAATCCACAATTCTACCCTTCAAACCAAATCAAGTTATTTTAGTTCAAAATTATAAATCTTATCCATGTTTAGTGGTTTCTAATATTCATGTCTCCATAATAGAGAACTATAGCAAATAGTAACCTCACAGTATGGACTCGATTTTAATATTATTGTGAATACGAAACAACATTACGGATGGTATACACACTTTAAGAGTTCATCAATCAAGTAATTTTGGAAAACTGAACAGAAATATACTATTAGAAAATTGTGAAGATTGCTAGTCTAAACGTGGCAGAAGAGGTGAGTGCTTCTCAATGTATATACATGAATTTGTTAAGTGTACTTATCTGATAGAGATATAACAAAAAGTTGCAAATTACCAACCATGCAAAGTAGCACAGCGCATATCAAATTTTCCACTAAGCTTTCCCATGATGATGTCTGCCATACATGAATCATGAGCAGTAAATAAACACAAAAAACTAAATTTTACTAAAAAAACATGGCCACATGACTAACTATACAATACCTTCACCAATTTGGAAAAAGTAGGTACAAGCGGCAGTATAATTATGGTTGAAAGAGAACCCAAAGGTGCCATCACCATAAGAAATGCATCTGCAAATGCATTCAACCAAGTTACTACATAAAATATGATAGTCAATTCAAGACGAAAATAATTGTGGAGAATGTACGTCTAGGTATAACAATCCCATTGCTCATTTGACAACCATACTGGCTTAACAGAAGGATTGTCAACCATGATTTACCAAGTACTGGACAGTTTTCTCTCATTTTCCACATGAGAAAAAGTAAAGGGCAAATAACTATCAATTTCACTGGTTTTACTTTAACAAATAGGACCTTGTCCAAAATGGAAATAAACTATTCATTCATATCCCTTTCACTGGATATCTTTGATATTATATCATGTATCCCGGCAACTTTATCAAAATATTTATCCTATTTAATTGATAGGTTCTTTTACTATATGCGTGTTTTTTATCTGGACATTTGATATAAATTGGACACATGCATAGTACAATTCGACCAATTACAGTTGGAAACATATGAAATGGGTTTGAGCTGTTCTGCTAATCCTCAGAGACCCAAAAAAAAAAGGGATATAAAAATATGTATAAACTTGAGATTCAAATGAAAATCTAATTTTCTGCAATTAAAATATAAACTAGAAATTGAACCAATCACTTACATGAGAGACCAGCTGCAGCTCCGGGAATGGGAGATGCAAAACAAAGGTCAGTAAGTGATGCAATTTGTGCCAAGCCAGAACTTACAGTTGCTGGGAGCAACAAAGAGAAAAACTACACCCAAATAAAAAGGAAGAAAAAAAGATGAAGAAAGAGGGATGCGAGTAATCATCATCAGAACCTTATTAAAATAATATGAATGACCTATGACCAAAACATCTTGAGCCTTTACCTCAAAAACATCTCCACTAGTTAAGATATTGATCAATGAATCTGGAATGATATCAGACCAACTTCTTCCAAGGACTATGACCTGATGTTATGCATAACAAGTTTGTATAAGAATATATCAGAAGGAAAACACCACTAAGTTTATGGAAAACAAAGCTTCATACCAAAAGAACATAGATTTTCAAGTATTATATATCCCCCAATAGACCAAGAACCTGGAAAGGGTAGGCGAAGAGCAAGGTAGACCTGGATGATCCACTGGATTAATAGCCCAAGAGAAACTCCGACTGATACAAAGCTTCCACCTAAATAAACCAATACAAAATACATATCCATGATTTGTACAGATTAACAAAGAAGTTAATGGAAACAGTCTTCTTACTGACCAGAAAAGGAAGCATTTAACCGCCTGGTAAAAGTATAAATGAGACACTGCAAGTATTTTTACGTTCGAGTTAGAATATCAAAGACATTAGAGAGCTTAGTGAAGTGAATATGGTAATGGAATTTGCGGAGGTTCAACTTACACTAACAATCAGGAGTGAGCTGGAAAAAGCAGGGCTAATGGATGGGAGAATATTATTTCCTTCTGCACTGTTAGCACAGCCAAGTGAGGGGAGGCTGTTAGATGGTGGACAATATATGCTTCACAATATCATTGATATACTACAAGTATATGACTTGCCTCATGTATCCAAAGCCAAGTCCAACAGGACCAGCAAGAACTATGCAAGGTGTCATTATTTTCAGCTGAAACGAAACAAAAGAATACAAATATTAGGAAAAAGATAGACTAAGAACATTGCTGAAACAAATACTTCTCGAGAAACAGGACTATAAAGCAAACCCAGAGGTCAGATCGTTAGAGACCAGTACTAACATTTGCTACAGCCTGGTGCACCACCAACTAATAAAGACAGACCTAAAGTTAGACTTATTCAGATTGAAAGTTTTAACGAATTTTGACATACTACATTAATCCTGTCAAGTGGCATTGTTTGACTTGTCTTGACACGTTATTAAAAACCATGTTCTTATAGTAGTAAACTTTCAAAGTATTAAGAGCTATAGAGTCACATTTGTAATCCTAAGATGACCATGATTACCTGCTGAATAGCTAATTCTCTTATGATTTGACCTTCTGCCAAGATCCACAAACTGTTAATTTTTACCAGTATACAGAAACCAGTCAGCATTATACTAAATTCATGGGAATGATAGCAATGAACACCATTAAACTTGAAAAACATTTTCACATGCTACATTACAGTCCATTCCCAACTTAGCAAAAAAAAAAAAAGGGCAATTCTCGAAACAAAGTATATCTCCAGAAACTCACAATGTTTTATGTACGTTTAGCCACAAAATTTCAGTGTATTCATATTATTCAATTATAAAAGTATCCTGACTTAGTTAAAGCCGTAGTAATCTCCTCCTCAATACCAGTTTCTCGTTTTCATGTAATTTTGCTTACCCAGGTGCATATATATGAATTATGAACTCTGGAAATATATAAACAAAAGCACCGACAACAGCTCCAACCTGCATTGAAGCACTGATCATAATCAACAAGGTTATGAGTTTCAAAAAAATCACATGTGATGATTAGGTGATAATTAATTAAGCATACCATAAACATAATAGTGGTCATATGACGAAATAGCTTCTTTCCTCGCTCCTTTGGGAGTTTACTGATCAATGTTCAGTTATATAAATCAAAACACATGAACTTAATATTAAGTATTGCCAAGAAAGTTAAAACTTTTCAGTCTATTGCTTCAAAACGTTAATGAAATCCAAGACATTGATCAATGGTCCAAAGTTACGAGTTGATTGACATTCCAATTTATCTATCTATCTATCTATAAACACACCTAGATATCACAGTACCTTGAGTACTTAGTCCAAAAGGACACGAATGTAAGTATGAAACCTACAAATAATATGCCACAGTAGAAAACTATGATAAACCAATAAAAGATGATAATTTGCAATAGTAAGGAGGAAGCATTGCCTTAAAGTGGTAGCCATAATTACATGGACAGGACCATTTACACCTGCACAAAACAAATCTTTAGAAACAAAAAGTTGATACAAAGTAATGTGATATATGTAGGGATAATGGACACTCGGCTTAATATTTAACAGCGATTACACATCAGGACAACAAAGGCAGAAGTTTCACATGTCTAATTCAAAATATTTGACAGCTGAAAATGGGAAACCCGATTTTCAGTTATACACATAACTATAAATCCTCATTGAAAAGAAGCAAACAATATAAAGATCATGAAATTCTGAAGGAATCTATTGATACCATCAGAATACGAAACAATAATAACTAACCACCAAGGAGCGATGATGAAAAACCAGGCACGACCCATGCGTACCTGAAAAATTAATCCAGGAATAGTCAAATCATATAAATTAGTCATTGGTGATAAGAACCTATCAAACTTCACCATATATGTAAATGTAATATTGAACAACTTAAATTTTTTATTTGAAAACATCTTAATAAGAATCGGATTATATACTGTATCCAATGATTTGAGAATTTTATTATGTCAAAACTATCAAAATAAAGTAATATATTCGTCTTTACACCTTTTAGACAGTTTTACTTCTTACTTTGGACATTCAAATGTGGTATAGGAAGTCTTAAACAATCTTCCATGGAAATAAATCAACTAGACATAAGCTAGTTAGTGAAATTTTATAACCGTACTTGAAAGCAGTGGCAATAGGACCAACACCAAAAACTGAAGCCATTGTAACCTCTCTAAGTAAACCCTACATCAATTAATTACTTGTGATTACACAATCAATAACGCTCATCATAATTAAAACCAGTTAAAAAATATAAATTTAACAACCAAACACACAACTATAGCTCATAAAAGAGTGAGTTCATCATCACCAAAATCTTGCTAGCAAGAGCAGCCACACCAATCCACGTCGCATTGTTAACTGATTCATCACCTGTATGTCAACTATAATACAGTTATTCCGAAAAAAAAAATTAGCAATTAAAAATGGTAGGGTTACGAAAATGCTAACCCGAGGAAACAACACAATTTTTGTGAGGTGATTCATCTTTGCTGATCGAATTGAAGGAGCTCTCAAGACAAAAATCGATCTGAATTCTCCTGAATCGGCGATGATTAGGGCTATTCGGTGAGAGGAATCGCAATGCAGATCGGTGAACCGGTGTGTACGAACCGTAGAGAGGAGAATTGAGGGGAGAGCGAAGATTGAATGCGGTTCGTGCTTTTATCATTTCTGCGAAAATACGATTTGTAATTCGCCGGCGGCGGCCTATTTATAGTCGTTGGCGCCAAAAGAACATTGGAATGTCCAAATGAAGTTCAGGCGGAGTTTAGCAAGATAATACTAGCAGGCTCAACGATATTTTATGAATTAATTTGGATTGAACTCATGCTTTTTATTTCGTGTTTGGTACAAAAGGATAAGGATTAAATTAGCAAATTGGAAAGAATTAAGTTATCTTTTTAATATAAGTAGAAGATATTAGTTAGAAAACATGATTTAGCACCAATCATTCATAAAACTATAAGATGAAGAAGAATTGTATCTCCTCAATTCTAGTTACTCTTTATTTTTAAATTTTTATGAATCATAAACGGCGGCGGTTGTTTAATTTTTCTAGCTATATGTTTAATTTTTGTTTCAATAATACTAGTTTATAAGGCATGATTTAGTGAATAGAAGTGGGCTGAGTGTGAATTGAGGGCCCATGTAAGATGTAACATAGTCTGGGCGTTGCAGTTCAAAATGGGCTGTTATTATCTTTATTTTTTTATTTTTTTATTATGGGCTAGCCTGTGTATATATAATTGGTTGGAGAGCCCAAAAGTTTCGGGCCACAGGCAACTGCCTAGGTTGCCTAGGGCCGAAGCCTGCCCTGATCATTAAATGCACAATGTGTTATACTAATTATCATTATGGTCCATTCCTTTAATTTGGACTTCAATTGAAAGTACAGAATTTGGTATATACATCAAGTAGGAAAACCTTTTGCTACCTCTACAAAAAGTGAACTTTTTTTTTTTATCCATTTAAACAATTAATAATTAAACATCAAAGTATGGGAGTCCATGCATAATATAGTACCTGGATTCGATGAAAATTGCTGATTTCTTGTCACTTTTCCGCCGGGGGGGTGGGGAAATTTACTGCAACTCTTGACTTGAAAAATAAACCCAGTACATTTCTTTTTACCATAGGTACGTAGAGTCTATATATAGTTATACATGGATTTGTATCTCTCCAGCTCTTTATGTAGGCTTTTAGCCATCTACTACTCATGTGTAATAAGTAATTAGTTATACGAGTATGTATTTTTTTATATATATAAATGTATATAGTGACTGTATAGAAAATATATAGACCAGCCCTACTGTTGAGATTTAGATGCCAAAAACATGTTTCAGTGTCCGCGCGCAGCTCATTTATTGTGGACACCATTGTCCATCTTTATCGATTTTCACACACTCTCGAGCGTATTTGTGCTTGTATATATATAAAGTACGATTCATTTTCTCTTTCTTTCTTTTTTATTTAGCAAAAATATTATGCCACTAACTAGGGTGGTCAATTGAACCGAATCTGAGTCAGGTCTGCTCCGACCCGAATTTGACTCGTAGACATCCCTACCACTAACGTAGAGTTGTTAAAACAGAACTAGATAAGACAGAGAAGCTCGAACGAGATTTTGACTCCATCAAGAACACTTTGTCATGGATGTGCCATATTTCGTACCGTCCATGTGACTCTGGCGTGTACATGAAAAGACAAGCTTCCTTGACTAGGTCTAAACTACTCGACCGACAGTATTTACCCCTGAACCCTAAATGATCATATTAATCTTGATCGACCCTGAACTTGCTTTGTAATAGATCGTCCAAGATACTCTTTTTCTCTATATGAATTGGTTAACTAAACAAGGATAAACTAGGATGATACATCTTCAACAGAACCGGTCCAATGCTTAAATCAATAATTTGTATTTAAAGCATATATATAACAAATTAGTTCATCGGATGAAATTATAATTATAAGATGTAACCTCTAGGAATTATACTACCTACCTCGGATTAATGGGCCTTGAGACTGGTAAAGCCCTTTCCCTAGTGATGGATACGTGCTATAATGTAATCAACCCTGCAATTATCTTTATAATTAATGGTGGATTAATATAACCTTTTCAATGTCCTTGAGGAAGGAAACAATATCTCTTCCACGATTTTGAGATAACGCACTCTTATCTGCGACGACAAAGGGATGAAGCGCAACTTATTCAAGAAATTTAAGGCCCAAATAATCAATAAGGTATTGGGTTAGTGTTCACCCAAAGTATTTCAGACATATTCTAACTGGATACTAGAGCTATTTATTAATCAGAAATGATTTATTTGTACTTTAATTTCTTGTGTTAATTGATTGATATTCCGACATAATTATGTGACTTGCCAATTCTCTTATAAATAATTCACGTTATTATCTCCTATCTCATTTAATTTATGCTTTTATTTCTAAAAGTCATGGATTAATTTTTTCAGAAGCAAAATTAATTCGTAGTTTCTTAGTCATGACCAGCTACAAGTTTCTTGGTCTTGAAAACTAAAGTTCAATCAAATTAAGAACGTCTGAAAACTTACCAAGATTTTCAATCGAAACTTAGATAAATAAATATTCTTTTTAATCTTTTCATATTCCTCAAAATCTATTTATGGTTTCTTAGGAAATTCTATACCTTATTAATTATCTAAATTAATGTTAAGTCTCTAGTATGGTTATTGGTTATATATATATATATATATATATATATATTAATATATGTGACACAAAGAAATTAATAGTACTCGTATTTACAAATATGCCAATACCAACTTTTCACCTAGCTAGTAGGTAGGGTTTGCTTTGAGGGACGTCGTACCACATTGTATTTGTAGCTAAGCCATATCGATCTACACATACATTACATACATATATATATATACAAAATGTACATACATGTATACATAGTTGTACATGATGTACTATATATGATAAGGCAATTAAAGGAGAACACTGTTTGCGAAACCCAAAAGCACAAAGGAAGGAAGGAAAATTAATTAAAGTATTTAATTGATGTCAACGACAGAAGCTGACAGTTGCTCATAATTCATAGGCATGCAAATAAATTACAGTACTACTACTGTAGAAAATAAATAAATAAATAGTATAATACTACTAATTGCTTTATCATTTGAGTGTTGTAATATTAGTCGACAAGAGGGGTATTACTATTAATTAAATTAAGACACGCTTTTTGGGTGTCTGAAAATGCCGCCATGGGCGGAGAAGAACTTCTGGACAAGCATGTAAATTTATCTTGTGGATCTTTTATAATGGTCCCAAGATCGGCTTCCTCGATTTTAGGCTTTTTCTTTTTAACCATAGGAATAGGATGATTTGTAAATTTTGTTTTACGAGACGCCCCTCTTTATTTTTTCTTTTCACTTATTATGTCCTAGATGCTAAAGATTTTCCTGGTAATATTTATTCGGAGACTCTTATAAATCATCAATAATGATAAGCAAAAAAACATTAATTCTCAAAAATAAAATAAAATGATGTAAAGCAAAACCTCCTCTATAAAATTTCTAATTACCGAAATTTCGTGAGTTAATTTCATTAAGATAAAATCTTGATGTATTAAATTTTTAAGGAATAATTACATCCACGACCTCTGAAATTTGCTGAAATGACAGATTTACCTCCTAAAAGATCCAATAATTACAAATACGTACCATCCCTCATGGAATTCCATTAGAAAATCTAACGTGCACTAGGATATTTTTTAACTTTATCTTGTCCTTAAAGTGGTTCTCTCTCTATCCTTTTATTTTTCTCCTCTTTTTTCTTTTTTTTTTTTATGACCTATACCAAGTTACCAACACTTTTTATTTTTAATATGAAATTATTTTTCTTAAAATTATCATTTCAGATAAAATAATGATACGACACTACTACTAATTTTCTACCACTATTTTTGATGACATAAATGTAAAGATGCCTAAAAGTTTCATCACCTTTTCAACTCGTACTTAACACTTTGTATCAAAACTCAGGAGAGTGAGGGAGTATTATTTTTTCCATGTTAAGATCAATATCGCGTCATATTGACTAATATATGATTATATATAGTACGATATATATATATAAGAACCTATCCTTTTTTTTCTATTTTTCTTTCTCATTTGAAAGAACAAGAGGATCAATGAAGGACGAAATCTGATTCACTTAATTGAATACTTTATAGTCGCCATGAAATAAAGATTGTGGGTATGTAGAAGAAGTACTATAGAGTAATGTAGAAAGAGGTTCAGTAGCCTTCAGCGTCCATACTGTCTGCACGCGTACCCCTACCTACTGGGCCTAGCTATTCTTATAACCGACAAAAGGCCAAAAACAAGAAATACTATCCAAACTAAACCCACATTAATTAATTTAGTACTACTAATTTTATCGCATCTAATATATATATAATCATTACATACTCATTACAATTTTTAATTCATGTTAATTAGTAATTTGGGTGAATTAATATATAGTATATGTTCATACCCTACGCGTATTAATACTATATATAGTGGGACAACTATTAAATGAATGTTTATAAAGTGCACCAGTTGACATGTATAATTGGACGTTCAAGAATGAACTAAACATGCAGATGAACTAATAAGGAAAAGGCAAAGTTAAAAAAGTACGCTAAATTTGAGCAATTTTATTGCAGGTCAGTTGTCCCACAGGGTTAAGGCAAATTGATGAAGAGACCAATTGAACTGATGAATTTACCCATTCTTACCCACTACACAAAAAGATAAGGTCCATTCACTAACACATGAACTCGATCAATATATAAGAAGATGTGCATGTCCCATCTAACTAGAACCATTCTTTAAATATTTATTTATTTATTTTTACAATCATTTGCCTAAAAAACATTGACATGACAAATTAAATGGCAATGTATATATAATCTTCTACACACATGTTCAATTATTTCTCTTAAAATTGTAAAATTGGTCTTGTAACTAAGCTAAGGTTTGCTGACCAAAAAATCTTTTAAGAATCGGACTGACAATTAAGTCTTGTAACTAAATTAATTTGATAAACATCAGTTCTAATTCAACTCGAAATTTTTAATCTCCCAAAATTGTGTCACATGCGAGTCACGTGACTCATTTAATTGATAATTGCAAAAATAGTCATATTACTTAGAAGTTAGAATCGATGACAATTTAGTCCTTTAACTAATTAATTTGGCAATTTTCAGTTCCCATATAGAAATTCTTCGTTTTCCCATATTGAATAAGTTCTTGTCATGTGATTTTGTAGATTTTCATGTACGACGTCCAATAATCCCATCTTTTCAGCATGATAATTTTGTCTCTGATGTGGACGCCACCTACAGTAAAATTGAAGTAGAAAATAGGAGGATGTGAAGAACAAAATAAATGGGAGAAAGACGTTGACAAAATCCCAATTAATCAAGTTACATGACCAGTACATGACTCAATATGAAAAAATTAATATGTTGGGTTCAATTAAGAATCTTATTGTAAAATTCATTTGCAAGACTTAATCGTCAGCTTGCATTAGTTACAGGATTACTTTTATAATTTTTCTCTAATTAATTGAGTTACATAATTCAAAACGTGATTCAATTTGAGAAAATTAAGAATTGTAGGCTGAAATACGATTGAAATTATTAAATTAATTCAATCTCATAACTTAATTGTCGATATGAATCTTAAAGTGACGCTTTCGTCGATAAGTCTTAGTTACAGACAATTTTTTTCAATTATTTTTCTGTAATATGCTACACATTACTGCAGTAAAAAGAAAAAGAGAAATAAATTCAGGAAACAGTTGAGTACTGGACCACATCACCATGTGTAAATGAAATGGAAAAAGGTACCCGTAATTAATTCTTATTAGTAATAAAAAAAATGTTTTTTCCATTTTTCTCAAATTTTTTTTTTGAAATATATGCACGAGGTTGGATTTTGTGGATGTGATAGTTTTCAATTATGTTAGAGAAAAGAAGTGACAGCCATCGTTTTCAGTAATGTCTAGGGTTTTGCTCAATTCTCTATGTTTGCTAAATGGCCAATAAATAAATAAATAAAGAAATTATTCTGTATGCATGAATATGTGTGTGTGTAATATATGTACAGATTAGAAAACAAAATTAAAATAAAAGTTAGGAATTGCAGAAAATAGTGTAAGGACAAAAGACTTGATAAATGAGAAGATGTCTGTCTTTTGCATTCACTGACAACTACGTATCTCTGTGTGTGTCTGTAGATATAGAGGAAGAGGAGCCTGAGCGAGCGGTCAAATCAGAAAACAAATTAATTAGAAATTCATGTTTACTTTTTACTTCTGTTGGAGTATTTTTTCTTGGGTGCATTATGAATTACAAGGTTTCACAAATTCTTGTTTACATATGGTCTAGGATAATTTCTGGTAATGTCATATTCTCAAAATATGTAATATGGTACATTTATAATCACATGTTTTAAGAAAATCTTTTAGATCAAGTTTATGCCATAATTTATTCAGTATTATTGTAATATGGTTGTGAGTATTATGAAATTTTTAATTTTTTTTCTTAAAATGATAAATACATCAATGCATCATAATATATTGAAGAATACTTCATCAACTTTTGTCGCTAAAGTACGACTCCATTGACTTCTTTATGGTCTCATTTGATATAAAACTATTTAATTATTTTAGAATTTTCTAGAAGATATAAAACTATCGTCGATGAGACTTTAACCAAATTGTCAAGGATAAGACTCCATGACCAAGATGTCGGGTATTTTCTCAAGCTAGTTTAATACTACCATTTGTAAATTAGTTTACTTTGATACAAATATAATAGATTCGATTCTATTAGATATAGTGTTGTTTGATGTAAATATGTATTCACCATCCAAAATAAGAAAAAATAAAACTATCAGAAATTAATTAACTTTTTTTATTTTTCTTGTAACCAAATTATTATCTTATTTTTAAATTTTAGTTACACTCAATGAATTTGATAACTAACAAACACAATATTTTTTAGTCTTTCTCAACTAAAACATAAAACAACCATACTTATTTCTTCAAAAAAAACATCATTATTATATATATATACACCCTATTAGTCAAAAATTTCAAAAACTAATTTAAATGTAAATCATTTTTTTTGCGCATATTTTGAAAATCCTCTTATTTCTGAAAATATATGTGGATAAGCCAACCAAACTAGCCCTGTATAGATATCTCTCTCACTTTGAATTTTTTTTTTATTAATATCTCAACTATTTGGTCAATGTTTTATTAAAAGAAATACGTAATTTTACTCAAGTACTAATCACAATCAATTAGCGTCACAAATAATTTTTTATGTTAAAGAGTTGAGTTTTGTTTCCACACAACAAAACCAAATAGCTAAGTGAATACATCGCTACATAAATGCTAGTATTATTTAGAGAAAATTACTCTACCAGTGAACTATTTGTCATGGAGCCTCATCCTTAATCAATTGGCTAAAGCCTCATCGATAAATACGCTAAGTTATATATGAACTAATAATTATGAAGTTATGAATTAACTAAAGAGCAAAAATTCACTTTTGGCACCATAGAACTAGGCGTTTTTCAATTTTGGTACCATGGTATCATTCTCATATAATAGTTTGCATACTTATTTAAAGTATTTTATTTTAACTATGAGGATATAAAATTAGTTTCTATATTATTTTATTCATATCTTTTATATAAAGCACATCAATGCGGTCTATTGATTTGTTCATTTTTTATTTCGACCCGACTTTCAAATATGTTTTAAAAGGTGTTTATATAATTTCGAACTATTTAAAAGGAATCAATCGTTTCTAACTCTTCCAAATGAGAAGATGTAATGCATCTAAACAATGTCTCCATTATTGGAATAATAAGGAGAATAAAAGAAAGAAGAAAATGAGAAGGAGGCAACTTACAATTGAAAGAATGATACAACTGATAAGCGGAAGTTCAAATCATAAGATAATCATATATTCTTATTCAACTAAGTGATTTTCATCTTTTAGTGAAGACCAAACTGAAGACTTAGAAGACGTTCTTAGTTGAATGTTTTGTCATCATAAAAAAGAGGGGAATTGTTGGATGAAGTTGAGTCAATGAATTAATAAGGAGTGGTTTGATGATGGGTTTTGATGATAACGTGTGTAGCAAAAAAAATATTATTACAATTATTATTATTATTATTATTATTAAAATGGGAGTGGGATAAATTGTGAATTGGAAGTAATTGGTGAGGAGAATTGGCAAAAATTCATTTTTGGCACCATAGAACTAGGTGTTTTTCAATTTTAGTACCATGGTGTCAATTTTGGTACCAATTCTAACTGCCGTTTTCCAATGGGACCCAAAACTTTTTGATCATGGAGCTGCAATTTTTGTTAAGACTAATGTCCCACACGAATTGAAAATCAATAATAAGTTCACACTATAAGGTTTTCGACAATCTTCAACTCTTAAGCTAACTTTTGAGGTGAGTTAAACTCAAGCTAATTAAATTGGACCTAGCTCAGTTCATTCATGTGGTGAAATCTAATATAGTATCAGAGTCACATGTTAGTATGGGCCACCATCTTTCATGATGGACCCTCATTGCCCGTATTAGGGTTGTTCACGGTTCGGATAACCGGCCGAACCGAACCAAAATGAGTTCGGTTTTCGGTTTTGAGATTTGGCCTAATTCGATTTTCGGTTCGGTTCGGTTATTTTTGTTCGGTTAACCGAACCGAACCGAAAACCGAATTTTTTGTGCAAATAGTTTTTTTTACCGGTTTTATGGACTTTAAAATCCTTTAATTTTATGTCTATGGATATGAATTTTACTTGTTTAATTTATTTCATTTGAGGATTGTTAAATATTAGTTTTCGCAGTTAGACTGTAAAATTCTTTAATTTTATGCCTATGATATGTATTTTAGTTGTTTAATTTATGTCATGTGAGGATTGTTAAATGTTAACCACTTAACTATTTAGTTCTATGTAATGTTTAATAATGTTTAGTGTTATGGTTACCTATTAATTTGATTTTTTTATAATAAATGATATAGTATTTGATTATATAATTTTTAATAAAATAAATATAATATCAAATTTCGGTTAAACCGAAACCAAACCGAACCGAAAATTTTCGGTTAAAATCGAAAACCGAATTTGGATGTTCGGTTCGGTTTTCGGTTTTAAAAAATCAAGAACCGAAATTTCGGTTCGGTTCGGTTTTCACCGAATGAACAGCCCTAGCCTGTATGATGAGATTTATTCTTCACCCACACGATTTGAGAAATTTACTTGTTGGGTTGGACTTTATAATAATGTCACCTGATGTCCCGCCCACATGTGAAGTCTGAAGAGAGAGTATTAATCCATATAAAATTGAGTTAGCCCAATCAATTTATATGATGAAATCTAATAACGTTGTCACTATACCACGGTCTCAATTAAAACGTAGGAGTACATGGTTTGCATCATTCTATTATGTGCTTTAATTTATGGAGCATCCCCACACTGAAGTACTATTACAAGGTATCTAACGTTTAATTTATAAGCTATTGTACGTTGTCGGATCTTCAATTATTCCCACGTATGCCGATGTGACAACATTAGTACCGACCATATATGCGACATGTTATTAGTCTTAATAGACCATATAGACCTAACATCCTAACCAAAATACATCTCTTTTACTCGGTCAACCACAACAAAATTGAATTATAGTATATATATATATATATCTACCAAAAGGAATGCTATCTAACACCTATATAAAATATAACCTAGTTAAAACCTTTTCTTTTTGAAAAAAAATTAGACTAACATGATCCAAACGTATCCGACTTCTATTTTCCTACTTTGGTACTTAAGTGTCTATATTGATTACTATGCTAATTTAATATATTAACTTTTTTTCTATCTTACTTTTCGGCAGCGAAACCACAACTTATTTGACTTGGAAAAAAATAAATTAATTTACTTAATTAATAAGATTATTCTTATATATATATCTTAAAAAAGGATGAATTTATTGGCGCTTTATTTTGGGCAAGTTTTATAGGATTCTGATAAACGGGCCTAGAGGACTTTCACTTGTAAATCAAATGTAATAATAGTAAAGTGCAGAGGATAGGTGCCCGCAATTAAAGGCTTTATATATACACTTCCCTTTGCTATATACTAGCTAGGGTTTTAAATTTTACATAAAATTTATATATAACTATATATATAATAATGGAAATTGGGAACCGAGAATAATAATAATAATAATAATAATAATACAATTAAAAATTAGAAAAAGGGTTCCCTAGCTATTAACTGTGAAAACTACAGGTGAATGAGTGAAAGCTAATCACTCCTATTCACACGTCCTTTTCTCACTCCTCTCCCCCACCTCTGCCGCCTCTGCAACCTCTTCTTTCTTTCTCTCACACAATATTAATACACCCCATTGCCAACCATACAATTTTAATTTCCTCTATCTATACATATAATCAATATATTCTTGTATTGTATTGTATTGTGTGTATGTATAATGTCTATGTTCGTGTTGTGGTTGTGTTAATTTATATACTCCATCTTTTTTATTAATTTATTTGATTGATTAATTTTAGAGTATAAAAAATCAAAGTATATATTTGTGACACTAGCAAAATAATTCTTAAATAAGTTTATAATTTTTCCAACATTTTGTTTATAAGAACATAATTATATATCAAGAATACCGAAGATCGGGGACATTCAAATAGACAATAAAAATTTACTACGGATTATATCATATTTTAAAATATACGACTATTTGAATATATGGTGCGTATTTAAGTTGTAATCTGGTTTCGTCGAAGAAAAAAATTTCTAGTTAAATGTATCATAATAGATAGTGACACAAAATTTCTAGCAAGAATCCGAGTAGGAGGAATGGTTATCCAGTTACGATAATGTATAATAAGTCTTTGTATAATTTTTATCTAATCACAAATCAAATTTATCAAGAGCTTGTTATATATATGGAGTATTTGATCCGAGTTTTGGAATAAGTCAAAATCACCTGAAACTGAACAATTAATAAGAGACAGTGAATACATACATCGTTACATCAATCAATATATCGAATATGTTTCTTTGATACTAAGATAAATATATATAAAAATTAATCTACATGATAATAGAAGTTTTTTATCGAATCAAATTTTGATTTAGAATTTTTTATACACGCTAAGTACATATTAGTTGAATTTCCCCATAGGAATGTTGAATGTTGATCAATGGTGATGTAGAATATTTAGTTAGGTAGTGAACATAATAAAACACACAAACTTTCTTGTTGTGTTACTTAAATCCTCTACTAGCTATACTAGTGGGCACCCCTCCTCTTGTTGTCTCAACCCGTAGAGAGAGAAAAAAAGAAAAGAGCAGAAGAGATCGAAGGTGGTTAATTATCTGTCAAACCAAACACCCATATATATACATACCTCGATCAGTCATTCTATCTATCAATCAATCAATCAATCAAATCAACCTCAGGGAATCATCATATATCAAAGAAAAAATAGTAATTAAATTGAGCTGAAAGAAAGAAAAGAAAAAATGTCATCTTCATCTGCTTTTGCACCGGACCACCAACACCAAATCTCTCCTTCGGAGCAACTCTGTTACGTCCAATGCAACTTTTGTGACACTGTCCTTGCGGTATATTCTTACATACATACATACATACATATTCTCACTTAATTTACACACCATTACCTTTTCATTTCTCACTTTTTTTTTTAAAAAAAAAGGGAGAAAGACTTCTTTATCTTTTGTATATACAAAAAAGTGTTAAATTCTTCCATGAAATCCCTTGTCAATTTACCTTACTTTACAAATGATTTCCTAGAGTATGTAGTTCTTGTTCGAGCTCAAACCCTTTAATTAATCTTTACCCAAAAGGTTATTTCTGAAGTCAATCGAAACGAAAATATAAAACTGATTTGTTTTGTCCTGTATATATATGTTTAGTTTCTTTCTATTTAATATCCTTCTAAAAAAATTCTGATATTTTGCTGATCGAAACATACTAAGTGAAAGAGGGTTGAGCTTTGTTTTAAAAGTTTATTAATTTGTATATTTGGTTAATAATTAATTAGGTGAGTGTTCCTTGCACAAGCTTGTTCAAGACTGTTACGGTGAGATGTGGGCATTGCACCAACCTTTTGTCTGTGAACATGCGTGGATTGCTTCTCCCTGCACCGGCCAATCAGCTTCATCTTGGACACTCTTTCTTCTCTCCTCAAAATCTTTTGGTATATACTATATTGGATCTGTAAATTCATTAGGGTTTCTGAATATGGCAGCTCAATTTTTCTATGTAAACTTTATGAGGTCCTATGTTTTCTTCTTTTAGGCTATTTGTACTTCTTGTTTTAATTTCATCTCTTCTCTATATATATATCATGATGTAGAATTAGGGTTTTGAGTTCAAACCCTCTCATCATTTTTTTGGGGATTTCTTGGGGGCATCTTTTTTTTTGGGAAATTTATTCAAAATTTCATATATATTTTTTTGGGGGATTTGTTTGGGTATGTTTAGAATAAATTATCAAATTACATGAATTTCTATATAAATATTCTATTTTTGGTTTAATCAAAATGGAAATGTACAAATAGTTTCAACTTCTTTATGTTTATTTAATTTACAATTTTTTTTGATTTTTTTAATAATATTTAACTACTGATTGGAACATACCCCAAGGAAATGAAATTTCAATCCATGACTAATGATTGTTTAATATCAGGAGGAGATTCGGAACTCGCCATCGAACTTGATGATCAATCAGCTGAATCCGAACGAGCCCATGATGCCTATTCGAGGAATCGACGAGCTTCCTAAGCCTCCGGTAGCTAATCGACGTAAGATTGTTCATATTTTTCCCTTATATTCAATTAGCATCATAAATGATAAAGTTGAAAAATTAAAGAATAAAGCTTAAATGGATGATAATTGAAAAATTCCTTTAATATCCATAAAACAATAATTTTTAGAGTTTGTGCTTTTGAGTGTAATGTGGAATGTTTTCAGTCACCGTCAACACTAGCCTTTCTAGGATACAGTAGTTTGCTAACCATATAAGAATAATGAAACTGCTCTTTTTAGTTTTAAGTTTACTCAAACAGTGATTAAACTTTATTATATACAAACATTTCTCAATTATTTTCAATTTACTTTACAAGTGTTTCCACATATACCTATCATATATATGTTTATATTGTTCATCAATAGTTTGTATCAGAAAAAAAATCTGTTGCTTTTTTCCAAATTGAAGTGTCCTTTTTTTTTTTTTGGCTCCTCTTGTGGAAATCCAATATTAGTTACTCACTCCAATGTGAATTTGGCTATATAAACATTAAACATCTAATTTTGAAAATTGATTTGTAGAATAATAGATAAAAAAATTTAATTTCCTATATATTATGTGAAGTTAAAATACTTTTATGAGAAGTAAATTCTAATTTGATATCAAATAAACTGATAAATTAAAATGTAACCCTAGCTATTTGATTTTTTATATATTATTTTTAGAAGTTCAAATAATTAAATTGTTCTTTACCCCCGTGAATGTAGATAGTCGGGACCATTATGTATATAAAATCACAGGAAAAAAAAAAATAGAAAGCAAAATGATTAGATAATGATGAAGTAGTGATGAAATCCAAATAAAGTCAGCCAAGTGATCTATTAATGTCTACTACTTTTTTGTTTTATTGTTTGTTTGTATTTTTATTTTCTGTACAATTAATTTTCAGCCCCGGAGAAAAGACAGAGAGTGCCATCTGCTTACAACCGTTTCATCAAGTACGTAGTAATAGTAATTTCCTATTAATAATGCAAATTATACATATACACACTTATACATACACCTACATATATATTTTCATACACCACACACACACACAGAGGTGTGTAAATGTGTAATGCATAGATGTGTGTTCTTGCAGCTTTATTGTTCCTTTTTTAACAGCTTCTTTCAATGCAATGCAGATTCTGAGTACCCTATTTATAGATTACTACTATTTTATTTTATTTAATTAATTAACAAAAGCTAGCATGCGAGTTTAATTTTTATTTTATAAAATCCAAAAAATTGCAGGGACGAGATCCAACGTATCAAAGCTGGAAACCCTGATATAAGTCACAGGGAAGCCTTTAGTGCAGCAGCAAAAAATGTAAGATCCAAGAAAAACTAAATAATACTCCTACTAATAATCTTTTGTCAGTAATTCAAAATATGTGGTGTGGGATTTTCATAAACAAAATAAAAAAATGATCTTTTTTGACAAAATTGCAGATTTAATTAGTCTTGTAACTAGTTGAGCTCAATTTGTATTTTTGTCACATATTGAAAGTTACAGGACTAAAACTGCAATTCTTTTAACTGGATTTTGTTTATTTGATTCCAGTGGGCCCACTTCCCACACATTCACTTCGGACTCATGCCAGATCAACCCGTGAAGAAACCAAATGTCTGCCAACAGGTACCCTCAGAAAAACCCTAGTTTCATGACAACTTTTTTTTTAAAAAGTCATATAAATAAAGACACCCTTTTCCATTATTTCTTGATGCATTAAATTGAAAAAAGAAAACAAAAACTAGTCCTTTCTTTGTGTTTTTTTTTATTAAGTTTCTTAAATTAATTTAATTTTCTGAATAATAGGAAGGAGATATTGATGTTATGATGAAAGATGGTTTTCTTGCACCAGCAAACGTGGGCGTGTCTCCTTACTAAGAAATTAAAGTCCAGCTGTTACTTTTCATGTAATTTCTTTGTTAATTTGTCTCGTCTTTAATTAGTTAATTTCTGCCATTAGGGTTCTTAAATACGTTATTATGGATCCATCCTTCATAAATACTGTTTTAATGGTTTAGGAACGCTTTATTAATTAATAGCTTGCAAGGCCTAATTATGATGTGGAGGGTGTTAATTGCTAATAGCTAATTCTTACTACTCGTCTCTAAAACCTATCTCAAAACTAATGAAGCTCGTTGGTTGTTCATTTTGTGTTTAACTTGAGTATTATATATATATTCATGTTTTCCTTCTTAAAAATTCTATCATCTTTACTTACAATTAATTAATTCCTCTTAGGATCTTGCTTTTCTATTACAAAATTTGATTCATACACCCTACTTTTTGCCGAATTCACTTGAATACATATTTTATATTTGCTACTTTTTTTTTTTAATTTAAAGTGTTATACAACCACAAAATTATTAAGGTGTTAATTGTAATGAGTTTAAGTTAGATATAAAAATATCCAGAAAAGAAAATCCATGTAAGCTATTCATTATATTTGTATTTGAAATGTGGCTACTTATATTGCGTCTACGAGGCCTTTTTTTTTAGGCAAGTTGAGACGCCAAGACTTGAATGTCTTGGATTCGAGTTCCACCGGAAATGAAGTGTTTTTTTTTTAAAAAAATTTCATACTAGTCTTATTAGTTGAGAGTTATTTATTTGAATTCGTTGAAATTTGTTTTTGTTGAATTTGTCAATATAATCAAATGATATCATTATAATATTACGATGAAGTTCATCGTTTCACTAAGAAAACAAATCACAAGTAATAAACAATGAGAGAATTGCATTTTTGGTACATAGCTATAGGTCAATTTTTACTTTTGGTACATAGCTTTATGTGTCCAACACATTTGGTACAGAGCTTTAACAAATTGTGACACATTTGATACAACCGTTAAAAATTGCCGTTAAGTGGTGACGTGACAGCTAAGTCTAATTGCAAAGTTGATGCCATTACTTATGTTGACTGATAATTTTATCCCATAACATTTCAGGTTACCAAAAAAGCCCTACATCTTCAAATTTAGTGACGATTTTAGTCCACATTGTTGCCAAATTTCAAAATTGACTCGATTAAGACCACTTGCGGACCAATTTGAAAATTTTACTTATTTTATTTAAATAATTTGATTTATAAATAATATTAATATATTAAATAATAATTTAACATAAATATCACCAAAATTAAAAAAACATATTCTTTTTAAATATAAGATTTATATAATAGTATGAATATATTTAATATTTATTAAAATAATAAATTATATAATTAAAAACTATTTAATATTTATTAAAATAATAAATAATGATAATTTTAAAAAAAATTCCCAACCCCACCCACCCAACCCAACCCACCACCCCTCCCCTCCCCTCCCCTCCCCCCTACCCAAATTCCCAGGCCGTCGGCGGCCTGGGTTCTATAGCAGACTGAAGATCCCAGGCAGGCGGTGGCCTGGGACCGAAGACCCAGGCCGTCGGCGGCCTGGGAATCAGGGTAGGGGGGAGGTGGTGGGTGGGTTGGGTCGGGTGGGGAATTTTTTTTAAAAATTATAATTATTTATTATTTATTATTTTAATAAATATTAAATAGTTTTTAATTATATAATTTATTATTTTAATAAATATTAAATAGATTAATGCTAATATATAAATTTTATATTTAAAAAGAATATGTTTTCTTAATTTTTGTGATATTTATGTTAAAGTATTATTTAATTTATTAATATTGTTTCTAAATTAAATTAGTTATTTAAGTAAAATTTTCAAATTGGTCCGCACGTGGTCTTGTTCAAGTCAATTTTGAAATTTGGCAACGATGTGGACTAAAATCGTCACTAAATTTTGAGATGTGGACTATAAATTCACAGTTTATTAGTATAAAACTATAAGGAATTGTGAAAATCATACAATGAATCAATTTCACAAAAGTATCTGATCCAAGACAGTCAAAGATAAGTACATGGCTAGTATATAGTGGAGCAGGGTAACATGTATACATTTACTGCCATGCATCCTATTGTTTATTTCATATCTTGCAGTAAAGATTTGGCATTACTGCACACATCTAATTATATAGAGTAGTATAATATTTTATCGAGAGATTTATAGAATTAGTGTATTCATACATAAATTAATACGGATCGTAATTTCCATCAAACTGGTGGAATTAATGTTTTAAATAATTAATATCTTCTTTTGAACGAGTGTACATGCTTTTATAAGTTTATATGTAAATTCATCTTTGAGATTGGGTATCTTTTGTCAAAAGGAAAAGTTGTGTATTAGTGACAATATAACACTTGACGACATGAAAACTGTCACTCCTTCGCTTTACATTAATAACGAAGCTTATCGAGATTGGCCTTTTTTTAGTTTTCCAAGTGTTTAATTCATTTCAAGGCGCGTCAGACACATTTTACGTGAGAATCTTTCCCAACAGGGATTCAAACTTGGGTTCGCTACTTTGTAGTGACTAGTCCCTTCCACTAGACCAATTAAAATTTCTCTTACCAAGTAGAATTCATTTGGAAAATTGGGGGGAGGATCATCGATCTGTCACACTTTGATTTTCACATGATAGATTTGCCCTTTAAGTGTATACGTGGACCCAAACAAAATTTAAAAAAGTACACTTGTCAATAGATCCTTATGCGTAACACAAACATGTGACGTCAAAATATGACAGAGAATCCTTAGTTGGAAAATTGTTTGATAAAAAAGATAATAGAAGTAAGGATGAGTTATCACAACAACAGAAGAGTTTGACACCAAATTTGGACAAGAAATTCAATAAAAGAGGTTCATGAAGCTTTTGATTAATTTATATGGTCCGTTTACCTTACTTATAATTCTTATATAAAATGCATCGAAAAGGTACGTATTTTTAAATAAATTACATTTACAAGTTTTTGTCATCGTGCATATATATATCTCCTATATACTAGTTCGTTGAACCTATATTTATTGCGGGGTATCCATGTTAGCAGCTTATAAATGCTCCATTAATTTCTCATTAGACATTTAGAGATGTTTTGAGATATTATAATAAAGTTTAACTTTTGGAAGAGTGGTCGTACAAAATCTTCTTATTTATATTTTTTGTGAGTTTTACAGAGTTGAATGATTCATCTAATTTTCTTATCTTTTTTATGGTTCTACTTGGTTGCAAGTTGAGTGATATCTTAAATTAATGATCTCCTCTTGTCTCTTGGTGGATCATTAGGTGACGAATTATTTATGTATTGTTATACCGTGTTCTCTCTTAATTTAATTCAATTCTTCTATGGAAAATTCTTACTCATATCGGGTTTGGTCAAACCCAAAATAACTACATGGCAAGTGCAATACACTTGCTTTGAAAATGAATGTAATTCCCAAAAAAATGACAAATCACATAGCAAGTACAATACACTTGCGTGGTGGTCAGGTTTGGACAACAATTTTCCCATCTCATCTCATCTTAAAAATGGCAGGTTACCAGTTGTTAGAGTGAAATGCAAAAACACCCCCCTATACTTTGCATAATTATAAAAAAAATCCCTTGTGTAATATTAACAATCAAAATCCCTCATTACTTATTTTTTATATATTAGCAAAAAAATTATTCTAAGTCGAAATAACAATTACCCCTATCAAAGAATGTAAAAACATCCCTCTTAACCTAAAAAATTTGTATCCTGTGAGCAGATTTTAATTCAATGGATTGGAACAACTCAAAGAATTGGAGAGGATTCGCATTGCATTTTCAATGAAATGAGCTTTGGGACAATTGCAGAATTTTCTTAATGTATACCTCACAGCTAATTAGACCAGTTTTATGATTGTAATAACTTTGGATATATAGTTCTCTCTTGATCTATTGACACTGTACCACCAAAATAAAAAAATAAAAGAAAAAGCTCTTTTCTGCTCAATTTTTAATTTATTTTAATGGCTAATTTAAAGCTTAGTGGAGTGATAAAAGTTTGAGCTCACAAACTGAGTTGAATGATTATATAGAATAAAAAAAAATACAAAAATACAAAAATATATCCGAGTTGAAGTATCCAGTAATTTCCATCAATTGAAATATATCTGCAAGTGTTTTGCTACGTACTACTTTTGTTGAAAAAAAAGAAAAAAGTGTTTCATGTGTATTAGTCATTAGACTTATTAGGCTAAGGCCCATTACTTTTTCCGGACTTTTAAAATCAATTGGACAAAACAATATATGGACCAAACTTCCTGGAATAGAAAGCCCATTCATGCAACAGAACGACTGGAGAGGCAAGGCCCATAATGTTTTCTATTGGGCTAGCTCATTATATATGGATTATCTAACAGGAAATGTCTTATCCATTTTGGATCGTTAGTATATATCAAGAGAAAACGTGGGAGTTATTTCTTTTGTATTGGCCCATATTTAAATATTTTCCTAAAAGTGACTTTTATTTTTGCTGGAAAATTGTTTGGTATAACAAATTTTACTAAAAGTTACTTGCATGTTGATAACGCCGTGAAAACGTCGTTATTACCTATCTCTTTAAGCCCAAAACATCTTGTTTTGATCCGAGTTTCTGTTTGTTCCGCGTTTTTTCGTGTCTTTTGTGCTTTTGGCCCCTTCGTTTGGCCTTTGTTCGGTTTTTGTGTTTTTGTTCGTGTTTTGATCGCTTTCTCCGTGGTTTGTAGGTATTGACATCTTAGAGTGATTCGGAGTTGCGTATCAATGATGCGAGTCGTTCTACCCACCCCGCGAGTCAAGCTTGAGCTTCAAAGGAAATAGAACCCGAAGCAAATTTTACAAGAATGAAGATAGCTACTCACTCAAGCATGCACAACTTTATCATGGCCGATCCAAATAAGCTGAATTTTGGATATGTTATAGATGAGTGAGTTAGCTACGCAACGGACTTTACGGATCCGCATTTGGAGTTCGGAATCAAAAGATATGCTGCTCGGAAGGAAGTGCGGCAGAGCAGGAAACCTACGGCCTGTTTCTCGCGGCCGCGAGATCCGCGAGGTTCAGTCTCGCGGCCGCGAGACCCCTGCTACCAGCAGATATTTTCTGCGGGAAAGGCAGGGGGTTTTTTGTATAATCCCCCTTTGATCCCACTTGTATTTTTAGGCATCTTGGGGGACTTTTCGGCCTTAGTTGCCATTGTTTGGAGGGTAACTTAGGCATGAGGGCTTGTAGTTTTTGCTAGGTTAGAGGGTTAAAGGTGAAATCATCTCAACTTCCCACTTCACTTTATTCTCTAGCCTCCATTGGGGAAGAACTTCACTTGGACTCTCCATTGAAGATAAAAAGGCTTGAGGGAGAAATTGTTGAAGATTTCAACCACTAAGCTATCTCTAACTCTTAATACTTTGTTCATTTACAATTATAACTTTGATTAATGTATTGGATGATTTATTTAATGCTATGAGTAGCTAATCCTTCTTTTCTTGGATTTCATTGATCCTATGTTTGATTCTTGATTAAATGATGTTATGATGATTGGTATGATGCTTGTATGTGTTTGTTAATCTAGTTTGTGCTTTTGTCATCTTGTTGTTAGGCCAACTATGAGATGAAATGGATTGATTCTTGATTGCTAGACATAGTGGATTGAGGATTAGATTGTGAAACTAGATTGTGATTTGATTTTAGGATAGGCATAACCTAGGTCATTTCATGTTCTTTCAAGGTTTGAGGTTAATGCATCATTTAGGTTTAGTCCTTTTAGGCATAAATTGGATTAGTCTAACTTGATAGGTTCGTACGCAATTCGGAAGATACGTATGAGTATTTTATGAAACCTTGAACAACAAACATAAGCGTGGTTGTCAATTGTTGAGTCATTTATCTTGAATTGAACTAGGTGACGTAAAATCCTAGAAGCCTTTACATATTGTTAAGTCAAGTGTTAGTTAAGTGTTTAGCTCATTCATAATCACCTTACCTTAGTTTTAATATCATAACCACCACCACTTTATCAAACTCAACTCATGAATCCAAGTAGAAACTACAAGACATTAGTTGGTAATTAATCAAACAAGTCCTCGTGGGTTCGACACTCATTTATCACTTTATTACTTGTAACGACCGTATACTTGCGTGTATTGCGTATTAGTATTTGGAACGCAACACATGTGATTGTATTTTTGCTGGAAAATGATCAAAAAATTAATCGGTATAACAAATTTTATATAAGAGGGACTTAAATTAAACATGCAAATTATATTATTAATTAATTAATTAATAATTTTTTTATAATAAATAATTAATAATATCTAACTTTATTTTTTAATAAATATTAAATATATTAATATTATTATATAAATTCTAGATTTAATTAATATTTTGTCGAATTTATATTAAAGTATTATTTGGTATGTTAATATTATTTATAAAACTACATAAGTTAAATAAATATGTAAATATAATAAGTAAAATCTCTAAATTAGTCCGCACGTATCTTATTCGAGCCAATTTTGAAATTGGCAACAATGTGGACTAAAATTGTCAGTAAATTTGAAAATGTGGGTCTATTTTGACAAACTGAAATGTTAGGGGTATAATTGTCAGTCAACATTAAGTAATAGTATCAATTTTGCAATAAAACTTAACTGCCACGTTATCAGTTAACGTTAATTTTTAACGGTGATGCCAAATATGTCGACCTCGATTTTTATAATACCTCAAATGCAATTCTCTCGATTTTTTTTATCAATGAAATATGACCTATCATGATTCTATAAAAAGAAATAAAAAAAATGATCTCCTTTCTGGCTTTCAGTCTTTGTTTCAATTGCCAATCAATGAAAATTAAATCGAATCCCTGTTGGGAGAGGTACCCACTTAATGTGCCCAATTCGCCTCGAAAGGGATTAAACCCTTGAAAAAAAAAAACCCTTTACATTTTAAGAATTCTCATTTTCAGTCAACAACTTGATAGCCAATTCACGTTAAAATATGATCACCCAATTGCACATAAGAAAAAAAAAAAAAAAAAAAAAAAGGTTTGAAGCCAACTAAAACTAATCACAAATTTAAAGCATGTAAAATATCATGCCTAGTGATGATTTACTAAGTCAATATAAATATAGTGAACCTTATCTATTAACATTAGGCAATCAATATGGATCTTATCAAGATTAAGAACGAATTTTATTAATTTCTGAAAAGGACAAAACAGAAAGAAAAAAAAAGAAAAAAAAGTTGGCCCAATATTTTTAGCCCAACTATCTACAAATTCCGTGAACAACCATGCCATCAAATATTTGGGCAGTGATATATAAAATTTTGAATCCCATCTCAGTTACTCCATAAACCGGTTATAGTGTTCAGATTTAAAGTAAACATTCAAGCTTAAATAATATAGTGAGAACAATTATTGTAGCAAGAGTTCTAATTATAAGGTTTGTAGATGTAGATATACAATTACTTGTTTAACAAATAAATATTAATTGTCATTATCCGAGCAAATTGGTGAAAAGGAACATGTATATATATACCTTAGAAATGCAATAACACTTTATTTCAATCAAGAACTTCAAGCAAAATAGTATTGATCATAACATGTTATCATATTAATTGAAAAATAATGTAACACTAACTTAAATATATATATATTATTATCAAGTTATTGTTGAAATAAATGAATTAAATTACTTATTATAATTTTTTAAATCTGGTCAATTGAACTAAATTACCAATGAAGTAAAAATTTTAGGACGGAAGTAGTATTTTTCTTTGACTTAATTAATTTGGGTATATTTTTTATTTATCATTGATCGGGTGTGCTTAAGGGCTATGGTACAACCCTGGGGCGATCAGTTTCGGCTGTCCCAAACATCTCTTCTCTTTGTGTGCATTTGAAACACCAAAATTATGCTATATATGAAAAAGTGTAGTGGTATATAAAATTCTACACGCATTTCCTTTTAAGTGATAAAGCTTTTATGCTTTCCTTTATGTTTTTCTTGCTTCTCTTTAAAAGTTGAGATTTTTCGTTTTTGGTCCCAATAGCAAAAGAAAAAGACAAAAGCCCATCAATGCTATTCCCAACTATTTGTTTGTATCTGCTCAGTGTGTGCTGAGGAAAAAGAGAAGCTCTAATGAAATAATTAAACAAATAGGGTCAATTAAATACGAACCGGTTTTAAAATTTGAAAAATGTAAAATTTTTATTTAAATTTGATATATTATTGATATCGATATTTTTATATGGACCGAATTTATGTTTTGAATTGGATTGGTCGGGCTATTGTAGGTCTTTTTTTACAAACAACTCAAAATCAATAGAGTACTATATTGTACTTTACGCATATGTAGTTTATTGAAATCGTTAGATATCTTTTGATTTCTCGCCATATGGGAAGTTATCTAATTGATTATTTCATGTGGTCTAATTTATCTATCAGTTGTATGTGTGGATGAGTTTTGGTCCGATTTCGTGGATTTCGTAAGATCGAGCCAAAACCCTTTTAAATAAGTTTTTTTCAAACCCCATAAAATCATTAATAACCTATTCAGAAATCCACACTCAAACTCTTCAAACTTATAAAATATTGATTTAACCCCTACCACATATTTTTTCCCCCAAATCTCACTAAAAAAAATATTGATTTGACACCTACCACCTACATTTCTCCTAAACCTCAACATCCAAACCCAATCCAAGTTGGGTTTCAACTTATTCAAACCACATAACCCAACAGCTAAAACTCATCAAAATGAGGTCTCAAATGTTTCATCGAAACCACTCAAACTATTTTTTTAAACCGAGACACGTGAAACTGAATCAAAACTCATCCAAATAAATCCTCAAAGTCTAGCTTTAAAATGTAGGTTGCACGGATATATCATAAATAATTATACACAGTGTAGTATTAGATACGTGTTAAATTAATTCACGAATATTTCATAATTTATTTGACGACGATACAAACATTGCAACTAATAATTATAATAGGATAAATTTAATACAAATTGTATAAAATCCATTTTTCTACATTATGTCACTTCAAGTAAGTGAAAAAGTCTACGATGGGATGGGATGGGATGGGGTGGAAGATTGTTTGTTGAAGAAGATTTGTGAAAAGACGTTTTGATCATCAATTGAAATTTAATTCAATTCGCTAGGTATGCGGCCACCCCGGAACTTATGTGATGGATTGTCGCCTATTCACTGTACCTTATAATCATGACAATGACGATTGACGTGCATTTCTCTTTTTACTGTGCAAATATGGATTTCAAATCTATAGGACCATCCTCTACAAATAGCTTAAATTTCAGACTTTTATGTTAAAAAAATACAAGTAATGAATATTATACACTTTCATTTTTTACTTTGACTCCAACTCTAAGTTTATATTTTAAACCCACTTTTTAAAAATTGCACCACTTTACTCCAATATTTACTTTATATTTTAACAAATTACTTTTAATTATTATTTTATATAAATAATAATAATATATTAATAATATTTATTTATTTAATTTCATAATAAAAAATAGATTTTTAAAATATTATTTTTTATTATTTGGAAAAACATATTCCCACGTTTATATTCTAACGAACATACACTACAAGAAAATTGAAGTTTTGTGACAAAATATTAAATGATAAGGTTAAATTTTATACATAATTTTTTAATGTTATGTAGGAAAGTATAAAAACTTTTGTACTTTTGTTTAGAACAATTGCATATACACTTTCTCTTTGGCCTTGGGTATTTGGCAACCCAAACTTTTCTTTTTGACAACTCATAATTATAAAAGTGCTCTTGAGGGGCAATTTTTGTGTAAAATTTAAGTTTTACATGTGCTCTTGGAGATAGCCTAATATAATAATTATACAAAAAAAATTCTATAATATAATAAATTCATAGCAGTTAAATCATAGCGTTTATTTGGATCAATTTGACTTTGTATGGAATCCAAATCGTTAAGTAGCTCATATTAGGTTTAGTCGATCTTAAAGTAATTATATGACAAATGTATTAAAGTTGCTTTTCTATTGGATATAATTTTCAAGAGAATAATAAATCACAAAGCAAATGTAATAAATTTTATTTGTGGTTGAATGGATTTCGTCAAACCAAGTCTGGACAATAATTTTCCTTATGTTATACTAATGCCTCAAATATATGAGTTATTTGAAATCCTTTCTCCAAATCAAAATCCCTTTAGGTTAAATGTTCAATTCATTTTTTATGATATAAACTAAACCATAGTATTTCTCATGAAAAAAAAAATTGAACATGTAGTTCTTGTAAAAATTTAAAATGATCAATTTTTCTTCTTTAGTTTTCTCCTTTGGTTGGAGAGTATAGTTTACTTGCATGAAGTTGAATATCATAGTGAAAAAAGTTCCGTAAAACTGTCACACATATAATAATACAAAGGGTCAACTGATTCATATAAAATAGTACATGACGATAAACTGCTTCATAGAGAATAAAAGAGCAGTTTATCATTACATGTTTTTAGGAGATTTAAAAATGAGAGTATGACATTAAGTCTTTTCGGAAATAATTTTATTTTATTTTATCACAATGTGATAAATTGAACATTATAAATATCACTATATATAAATTACAATTGACTTAATTTTTAAAGGATGAAGATAAGATTGAAGATCCTTCTTCAACTCTTATTGAAATCACTTTATCCTCGTGCAAACATTTACATGTTTAGTTTTTAATATAATATGGTCTAATACAAGTTTCATTTTCGAAGCATGAAATAGTAAATGCATCTAAAGTGTACATTGCTACCGTTTTGCCATCACAGGATCATTCATCTTTACTATAGGATTATCTTTTCCTTTTAGGACATGATGATTTACTATTAAAATCAACTAATAAGTACAAATGTATCCTATTTTTTATAGTATGTGCATGCTCATTGGTATAATTTTAGGATATCTCCAGCTGACAATGGCTTCACTCCCCTTTCTCCTTCGTCTTCAATCGACAGAGGTAGGGCTGAGCATTCGGTCCGAACCGGACAGAACCGAACGGTTCGGTCCTGAAAAAACGAGGACCGTTTACCGGATCGACATATTCGGTCCGGTTCGGTATAAAAACCGATAGGTTCGGTTCGGTCCGGTTCGGTCCAAACTTTACCGAATGTTATGCTACATCGGTTTTTCACCTAGCAATCTTGATGGTTCGGTCCGGTTCGGTCCAGATCGATCCGATTCGGTCCAATTCGGCCCGATTCGGTCCGGTTTGATCCAAATTATTTAACATCAAAGTCTTTACAAATCGGGCTGCTCAGCATATTTTTTTGTTTAAAAAAAAAGTAATCGGTAAAGCCGGTTCGGTTCGGGAAACCGACCGGTTTTACCGAAAATCGACACCTATAAGGGTTCGGTTCTGAGAGGAGAACCGAGTACCGAACTGATTTTCCGGTTCGATAATCGGTTCGAACCTGACCGAACCGTGCTCAGCCCTAGACAGAGGCACCATTATTTTTTTACCTACCACCACGCTCACCATTATTTAATAATACAAGTATATTCAATTACCATCATCATCATAATAATAATAATAATAATAATTGTAGACTAAAAAATTTAAACTACAATATTATTAAATTAATTTTTCCACATTTGTATGTTTTGTCTAAATTTTAAGATCGTAGACAAATTTAAAATTTCAAAATTAAAATTAGTAATGTTAAAGATTTAATTTAAAATACAATATAATTAAATCTTACATAAAATTTAAAAATAAACTTTTTCATTTTAATTTAAGTAAAAAAATCATTTTAAATAAAATAATTAAATAAAAAAATAAAAAGAAAAGTTACAAGCAGGTGATGCCACTTGGCTGCACGCGCCCGTGCAATGCATACAAACTCCATGGAGAAGGACACGAGGGGGTTTTACACGGAAAATTCTTGCATAGACCTGGTCTATGAGCTTTTCATAGACCTTGTGATTGTAAATGCACCACATCATACATTGTGAGAGCATGACATCATCAAAATGTATTAGGTGGTGCATTTACAATCACAAGGTCTACCACTTAGCTCTTAGACCTGGTCTATGTAAGAATTTTCCGTTTTACACTCCCCCTTCCCGAGCAGTTGGAGATTCCCATATGATTTTTTTTTTCTTCCCAAAATCAACCTTTTTTTTTCTTTTTTCTTTTGAATTACTGTTGCTAATATATTCAGATGTTATGAGTTAAATAATTTCTCGATTATGAAAAGAAAAGAGAGTTAAATAATTTATCGGGCACCGTACTTTTGGGGCCTTGGGCATGAGGCCCCTGAAATTGACTCCTATTCATTCAAATTGTATTTATTATGTTTAATTTCTTTCTTTCTGCCTTAATTCTTTTTATTATTTTAATTTGTACCCAATTAAATTTCATTATACTATTTCATAGGCCAGGTATTGTTTATGCACAAAGCTGTGTAAGAATTGACAGAAATGGAAATGGCATAGTTTCAACTTTCAAGGTAAGGCTGTGAACTGCAAGAGGGATCACAGAAAGCTGAAAAAGGAAACTTCAAGTGGCCCTCTACTTTTTGGTAAATTTTCATTTCCAATAATTAATGAGTATGTATTATGTAGTAATAACGTTAAAGTTTCAAAATAAACATACAATTTCTACATGATTATGCTAGCATCATAGCCAATTACCACAGCCCAACATCACAACCCATAATATAAAATTGCAAAAAAAACCCATAATTAATGATCAAACAAAAATAAATCCTATTTATAAAATAATTCATCAATTTTAAACCATATCTACAACTTTTGCCAAGAAAAACTTGAATTTTTTTTTTTTTTAAAATAAAACCCTAACCCTAAACCCTAAAACCATAAACCCTAAATCAAACCCTAAATTAAACATTATGTAATAAACCCTAAACTATAGGCATTGCAAGTGCTTTTAAGTTATGATTTTATATTTTTATTGTAATTTTTAAGATATTTTATATACAAATATTGATAAATGATAAATTATCATTTGGAAAGTAATGAATTATTTTTTATATGAGTAATATTGTATAATTTATGTGCTCTTTTGTAATTTTTGAAAGTTGAGTGGGTTGTTAATGGATTAAAAGATTATTTGAAGAAAAAAACCTGTTAAACAAGTAGTAGGTAACACATTTACCTTCAAAAAAATAAAAAATGGGCTGTACAAAGGATTGTGAAGTTTGAGGCTGTGATATAATCATTTTCCATTTCTATAACACACATCCTCAATCCCAACCCCAACTTTGACCACTTGTTGTTCTATTATGTAATATTATAGGGGGGTAAGTGCAAATTAGGCAACATTATAGAGTGTAAATTGCCCATTTATACATATCACAAGAATATGGTGTATTCGAACTATAATGACAACGTATGATTAAATTGGTCATTGTCACATTAAAATGAGTTTTAGACATATTTTAAATAGTGTGTAACACATCCACAAAAAATGGGATAAAATGTTCATTATTATACATAATATCACAAGAGTATTATGTTCGTTTTAATATCATAGATAATATTTGTCCATTAGGTATATACTAATATTAAGATCAATGAATATATAATATGACCTTTACTTCTCTTCACCTTGTACACATATTTTTTGAGATTATGATAATTACATCATTAAACCAATATCACTAAATACAAAATATATATTCGTTTACTATCAAATTACAAAAAGAATCAACTATCAAACACTGGTATTAAAAAAAAATACACTAGTGAAAATTGAATACATTATCTCTTGGTTATGGAGCCTCAACTCTATATAACTTGATCGAGATTTTGTGCAAATATAACGTAATTCAAAATATCATTTAAGTAGATGAATTTTTTACTATGAACACATTTATTGTTAGGTTTTTTTCTTGCCATGTACAACATTTCCCTACCAAATTAAATTTCTTAATCTAATTACCATGGATTAAAATCAATTTTTTCGTAGAAAAGTTTATATTTTCTTATAATAAAAACAAAAATAAAGTTTAATTTCGAAACTTTTTGTTTGTCTTGAAACTCTCTTAATTTTTTTAATCTAATAATTTATTCGTAATTTCTTTTACTGTTTCAATTAAAAGAATGATTTTTTTCAATATTTAAATATGCCAAAAATGAAATTTGGATTCATGTGATTACAGATTACCAACTAAATATAACAGAGTCCATGTCATCTAGTGACTAGTACTGATAAACTTGTTATGTATTCGGCAATATCCCTAAAAAGATCGTGCTACTAAATAAATTATGTTGTGATCATTTGTAACGAAATTTTGGTACCTGATACGAAAATGCAAATTTGGTGCCATAGAATATGCTTTCATTGCAACTTTGTTATCAAACTTAATTTTTCCTCAAAGTTATTGACAATTTAACTCCTATGAAATGCAGAATGTTCAATTTACCCCCTCGTGGTCTAAAAAAGTGCATTTTACTCCCTGAAATTTTGTAAAAGTTTCACATCGCCTCCCTGATATTTTTATAGACGGCACTTTATCCACTTTTATTATGATAATGTGACATTTTACCCTCGTGTTATGATAAATGTGGCAATTTACCCCCCTATGTAATAAAATAGTTTGCATGCCTACTCTCAATTTTGACAAGTGAATTACACTCTCTGGCTGAAGGGGGTAAATTGCTTCATTAAAAAAATTATAAGGGTAAATTGAATATTATGCATTTCATAGGGGGTAAATTGCCATTAACTTTGTAGAAAAAATGGATTTTGTACCAAAATTGCAAAAAAAATCTATCTTATGGTACCAAATTTACATTGTCGTATCAAATGGTACCAAAAGTGCAAGTTAGTTTATTCTATTGTATTAAAAAAAAAGAAAAAAGCAATTTTCCCCTTACTTTTATATACTAAACAAATTTCTCCATTTATTTTACTTTTCCCCGAGAAATGAGAAAAGTCACCATCTCTGGTCTTGTCATTTTGCCTACAACCCAACCATACACGTACAGCCTTCTAATTAAAACAGTTTTGGGAAATGAGCTTTTACATTAATTAAAAATTTGGAAAAAATAAATACACAAGTGCACTTCCTCCAACTTTACTCCAATAATTAGGGTGAATTTGGTTTTATTTTCTAAATATTTAAAGTTGTTTGATAACCTAAATAGAAACCGCCTATAGTTTGTTGTTACTTTCTATAGTGCTCCTCCGAGGCAATAATTACTTCCATGATATTAAAATTATAAATCAAATAATTATTTTTTACATGTTACAGTATCAATTTAATATTTCAAAATTCCAGGAAAAAAACTGTAAATCAAATAAACAAATGAATGTAGAAAAATATAACTATATTTTCGTTTTCAATGATAACATAAATTTTCTGTATTTTATATGAAATCATATTAAAATTTTGATTTATAAGTAAAATGCCAAAAAAAATTACAAAATATAGGAAACGTAGTATTATAGAACTATTAACTCTCTTTTAATAAATTTTTATTACAAGTAATTATTGTCAACAATATCACAAGCTAGGTATATAGATTGAACTTTTTTTAGTATTAATTAACAATCTACTCTAAACAAATCATTACTCCTAAAAAAAAAAAAATCAATTCTCCACATGAGACAAATACTAGAAAAATATATCTTTATTTTGTACAGTATAATGATCAGTACAAAATGACCACGAAAACTTAAATGAAGCCAACTCCTCCACTCCTCCTGTGTTCCTTCATTGGTAACAGTAAAACAAATACCTTCAGATTTATTTGCAGGCAGCGCCGTTCTCTTTTCTTACACCCTTCTCTCACACACACTGAGTGTATACACACACACACACACTCATATTTAAAAAAAATAAATACGTAGTCATAATTCTCTTTGATGTATATACACCGATGAAGAATTTCCTACCACTTTCATTATAGACTCTGCAATTCAAACAAGAAAAGGCTACTACTACCCCATAAGAATTAAGAGATGGTGTTGTCTCTTTATCTATCTCTATAAATTCTGTTTCTTTTTTCTTTTACTCAATTGAGATTAAGTTTTGATGAATCTACTCTTTTTTTTTTTTTTTTTTTTTTTGCAGTTGTTTACTTCAGAAGTTCCCGAGTGGCTTTCGTCCCTGTTGATTGAGAAATTCTTCAACGCTTGTATAATTCATGAAGATGTAAAGAAAAATGAAAAGAACGTCTTTTGTATGGATTGTTGTGAAGGAATTTGTCCTCATTGCATCACTCTTCACCCTTCTCATCGCCTTTTGCAGGTTTCAGATTCTCTGTATTTATTAATTTCTTAAATTTATATAGCATCTCTTTTTGTATCTTCAAGTAATTAATCATGTCTTTTGAATTACCCAATTTTTGTTTTGTTCAAATTCTGTTACAGATAAGAAGGTATGTGTATCATGATGTTATTAGGCTTGGAGATGCGGATAAATTGATGGATTGTGCTCAAGTGCAAGTAAGTTTAAAATACACTCTAAAGATTCAGTACAATTATACTAGAATTATCTGAATTGGAAAAACTCTTCTGTTTTTGTTGATTTTTTCACAATTATACCTTTCTTGGGAAATATCCATTTTTTTCACTTGGGGTACTAAAAAGTTCTCTTTTTAATTTTTCTGCAGTCATATACTACTAACAGTGCAAAAGTAGTATTTTTAAATCAGAGGCCTCAGTCAAGACCAGCTAGAGTTGCCGGTAGCCTCTGCCGCACCTGTGCCAGAAACCTGCATGAGTCGTCGCTCTTTTGCTCTATCTGCTGCAAGGTTTACTTGGTCAATTTTCTGCAATTTCGATATCATTACAAAATTTTGATGTTAGTGGATTTTAAAATCTGGTTGAAGACCATGTTTTACATTTTCTGATCTGGGTCGGTGTTTTTTTCCCCAGTGAGCCCCATATAATCCATATATATATGAACGCACATTCACATAATAACAAAACCCTAATTTCTTAGAGTTTTAGTAGAACTTAAAATAAAATGTTTTTTCATATTATAACTACGACCCATATCATATTTTCAGTTTCTCGAATCTGGGTCGGTGTTAATTTCCCCCAAAAGCTTCAAATTAGCCCATATTTATGTAAAACGCACATTTACACAGTAGAAACCCTAAATTCTTGAATTTTAGTTCTTCTTCATTGTTATTATAATGCAAATTTTAACTGCAACCAAAATTATATTTTCAATTTCTCTAACATGGGTCGGTGTCAATTTCCCCCAAAAGTTTCAAATTGGTCCATATTTTTGTAAACGCACAATCACATAGTAAAACCCATTGTCTTTGAATTTGAGTACTTCATTGAAATTACAATGTTTTTCAAATTATAACTCCAACCCATTTTATAATTTCCATTTATCTCACCTGGGTTGTCGTTTATTTTGTTCCACAGCTACAACATTTACTGAGAACTGGGTGCGAACTCTCGAAGCATCTTCGCAAGTGTGAATTTCTCGCACTGCTTGACCCGGGTTTAGACGATAGACAAATGACACCTGACTCGGTCCTTGAACCGACCGGTTCGGTGAGAACCGAATCCGGTTCGAGTAGCTGTGCCGCAACCGAGTTAGCAAACTGCCCATTTCTTTCAAGTACGGCGACTACAGAGGTTGTGAAGAAGAAAAGAACTAACTTATCCGGGTTCCGGTCCGACCACAGACCGGCTTGCCGACCGGTTTCTGGAAATTCCGAGTCCTTGATTAACCGGAGAAAGGGTACGCCTCAACGGTCTCCACTTTACTGAATTGTGTACGGAATATTGTTACTGAAGAGGGTGGTTGAGGGCAATATTGGTGTTTAAATTTTCTACTATGGGTAATTTTGTAAAATTCGTCCTCCCAATTTTTGTAGAGTACTTTTTTACCCTCTTTTGTCTTATATTATAGGTCTGTGTTCAGTTGATACAAAGTTAAAAATGGTTACCTTCTTGTTTTGGCTAATTTAGTGAGAGTGACCAAATAGGAGCTTTTTGGTCTTTTACTAACGAATAGATATTTAATTTTAGTTTCAATAGGTTATCTAGTCTCAAGTCTTGATTATTAACTCAAGTTGTTTGCTTCTTTGTTTTAATTATATGTTATAGATATGAAGTTTGTTTTATGAATGTTGTCTTAATTGCTGATAAGGTTCTGGATTATGTGACACAATTGTACGATATTTTTGATAGAATTGGTAAGCGCCTTGGTTTAATAATCCCTCCACCCAGTCTTATTTGCATTAGTTATCAACTAGAGAACTTCTTACAAATCCCCAAACCTCCGTCTCGTTTAGATTTTGTGACTTTAACCCAACCAACGAGGTGTAGTGATCGGAAGATCATAAGAAAAGACTTTTTACATCGTTACATTATAATATTTAGTTGATTACAATTAGAATAAATAATTGTAAACAAGTATGAAACTAGACAAATAAACACCAACATTATTATTTGTGGGACTCGGAAACAAGACATTTGGAGTCTTGAATACGATAAATATATTTTTCAATTTTTTGCGTATCTGTTTATGTGAAATCTTAGATGGTAATTGAGAATGTGATATATTTACAAGTTTGTATTTTACATGATTATTACAAATAAATGTGATATATTTACAAATTTGTATTTTACATGATTATTACAAATATTATGTTTTATTATGAGATGGTAATTTTAGAATAAGATTCTCATCAATTTTCTACTGACAATTATCATAATGTTTAGTTCTTTGTCTTTAATGTCAATGATGTCATAGCCCAATGTTTCTTCGTATTTCATGTCAATGAGGTCATAATGTTTAGTTCCTTATTTTCATGTCAATGATGTCATAGTCTAATCGTTTTTTGTGTTTCATGTCAGTGAGGCCATAATTCAATGTTAAGGTTGAGCCCCAGAACCAAAAGGTATTGGGTTCAATATTCATTTGTATGTGTTTTTATTTTTATCTACTAGACTGTGGATTTATAGCTCGGACCGAATGTTTGTTAGTAATTTGATTGTAATTGAATGAAATTTCTAATTTAGCAATATTGATATAATGATATAACTATCTATTGTCTCGAAAAAAAAAGTTCTTGGTCTTTCATTGATATTCGTAAATCGTAACCATAGTAAATGAAGTTCCAGTCACATTAGTTGTTAACATACAATTAACATTGTCATTTATTATGCATGTAAAAAAAAAGATTTAAGATTTTAAGAGGACGTGATTAATGATCCATTTAAATATACAGCTGCGGAAATTCTAATTGGGCCATTAATGACGAGGACTGATTAGGTTTCTTACAGGGCCCTTGAAATTTAATTCTATGTGAGCCCATGGATCAATGTTTGAAACAGTGACAAATCATGAATTGAGATATTTAACCAAAAAAAAAAAAGGAATAATATATTAATACAAAAGAAAACAAAATAATAAGTAATGAGATAATAATCAAGATTCAGGTAATTTTGCGGTGAGCAAGGCCCTAACACTTAAGTCCAATCCATGTTAAATCTAATAAAATTTCAGGATCAATTAGATCTTTTTTTACTGATCCATCAAGCAGATCTTTTAATGTCATGAAAACTATCACCCTTGTTTCATTGAAATGTTACATATTTACTTTTTGTCCAACTAAATTCAGTTTCAAACTCAATTTTTTCGGTTAAAACATAAAACCAAATCAAGATATATTTTTCAAATTTTGGGGAAAATTACAGAATTGATTTAGCCAGAAACAAAGAAATAGTATCCCAAACTTTTGATAAATCAATGCGCATAGGAAAAAAGAATACAACAAAACAAAATAAAAGTAGTTTCCAACCTGATGGAAACCAAACTACATGTGAAAATTTCTTACAAGAATAGAGTCTACAAATATACATAAACTTAATAACCTTTATATACATATATATGCATATAGATGTGAATATGCCACCATAATATTTATCCATTGATGATCATTCTTGTATATTTTCAGCTCTGCTTTTGTTCTGTTTGGCTGTGGCAAAAAAAAACCCGAACAGTTTTCCAACATTCGGCACGCTGTAATTCTGAGCAATGTATGCCCCAAACAACGTACCCGTCGTGAATGAAAAGCATCTTTTGATTATAGCCATTGTCTCAATTTTTTTGAAGAAGAAAAGATTGTTTTATCCCTTTTACTAATTGTTTGCGATAAATTTGACACCGAATGCCTCGATGTGCAAATGGCTCGATATGATGTGTAATGAGTGCGGGCGTGCCAATGTTTGTGCGTGCAAACATAACGATATAAAATTGGACATGTCGATATCAATGTAAATTATAATGTAATGTCCTGATAAGGACATATTGATATCAATGTAAAATGCCCTGATAAGGCTGACTTCTAATCAATTGATTGCGGCAGAGTAGGCAAACACTACCCCTAGTTCTTTTCCATGCCTGCCTGGCCGCAGGACTTAAATAATTTATGATAACCTTTCTGATGTGCCAAAGTTTCACAGCCAATCGATGGCTTACTCAGTGTATCGATGAATCAGTAAATGAGTGGACAGTCAATCAGTTTAATATGTAACTTGACTTTAAAGACATAAACTAATGCATCAATGAAAATCCGTTGACGTGAAGCATACTTTAACAAAATCAAGAGATATGGGCCAAATACTTCTATTAGTTGAATTGTAAAATAAACATATGAGTCTTAGCCTACAATGAGTCCCCCGATTTACAAATATTACAAAGCATGCAAAAATAAACAGTCTCCTGTATTGGCATGCATCTGCCAAATGAGTTGATAATTTAAGTTCTGAAAAATACTCCTTGATTGGCAGGCAGACCCGCCAAATGAGCTGATGACATAAGATAGTGCAGCTTGTTGACAGAAAGTAACATTGATGACAGAGAACCATCATCAATGGGTCGCCCAACCTTGGCAGATGGCTACCAATCGGGCTCCTGACCAACGGGTGGCCGCTGGAAAGGGCATCGATTGAGCAGATGGCTACTCAACCGATTGCTATCAAGCAGATGGCTACTTGACAGCGGACTCATCAAGCAGATGGCTACTTGACGAGGTTGCCATGTAATTACGTGGGCACTTACATGACGTTGCAGCGTGCTATTTTGCTTGATATCTAATGGTTTCGCTCGAGACAGCTTTGCTGACGGCGGAAGCAGCTTTGCGGCTTACTTTGAGCGGCGGTGCTAGACTTCAGGCGGCCATGTCCTGCTGGTTGCTGAGGATTGACGATTGATGTCAAGGAATTGGCAGTGCTGACTGACTGACAGAAGCAGCGGATGCTGGACTTCCGAGGAGGCGTTGAGCCGATTCAGTGAAGACTGAAATTTGTTGATTGATTGTGTGTGTGTTTGTGTGCGGCAGCCCTTCTGATATTTATAAGCTGATTATCAGTCTGATCGGTTGATGGCAGTTTTCTCCACAACCTCCACTACTTCCACAACCTCCACTACTTCCACAACCTTGGCGGTTGCTTCTTCCTTCCTCTTCCTTGTTCTATTCTTCGTGCATATGGCAGTTGTGAGAGAAACGTGTGCTGCCAACGTGATTTGAATTACACTCCTTAGTCACATAACTAACTTTGAGATAAATGAGGAAGTGGTTGAATTCTAGTCTATCTCTTTTGGTTAGGAGATTTACGTGGCCATTATTTACTCAAGTGGCCATATGGGCCATTTATTATTTATTCAATAGCAGGACTCCCGCTAACGGGCCATTCTTAGTCCGCACAGATCGGTCAGGCCTTATCCGTAAATGTAATTGGGCCATTTATTAATCCTTGGCCCAATCAATTAATTAATTAACTTAACTTCTTAATTTAATTAATTCGTCATTAGTTGAGATGGCCTTATAGACTAACTGGGCCTGTTCATATTTAACCATTGTTTGGCTCTATTAATCACTCATGGCCTTTTTAATTAACTAATTCATTTATTAATTAATCCGTACTAGGCCACAATTAAATCTCAATATTATTGGGTTTGATTCAAATTGGGCCTGCGGCCCGTTCGTCATTTCTACTTTGATTGGGTCGGCCTTTGGCCCACTATCGCTTATCATCCCATCATCGAGCCAATATTCCTCGACAATTCGAGGGTGATTTTTTGGGTACAAACAATGCCCCCCGTAAGTCGTATCTGATAAAATTGATCTGATAAATTTGATCAGATTAGACTTAGCTCTTCAACTTCCCTCATATTTTCCGATTTGGCATGGCTTTAGCATGTTTGCATGCCTTTAATTCTAGCAATAATTAGCTAGCCATAGCTAGCCATAACTAGCTAGTTATTTACTTTTCTAGGGACTCCCAAGAGTCCCTCATTAATCATTCTCCTTTTCCCGCCAAGTGTCATTACCCGAGCCAATTCTCTCTCTCAATCTCGGCCATATCTCCTATTTTGTCTTTATCCTCTTTTCAATTGATTGGCCATCAACTCATTACTTTCCCTACTTCCAAGACTCCTTTCTCTACAAAAACCCTCATTACTCCTTCTTCTTCTTCACTTCTTCTTCTTCGCGACCTCTTCCCCACAAAAACCCTAATATTTTCTTCCTCAAAATTCCAAGATTTCATACCGTTTCTCTGCCGCGCCATGTCTGCTCGTTCTGGTACCCATTCCGACAAGGTCGACGTTTGCATCCTCACTCAAGCTCTTGAGGAGACCCCTTATGGCACCACCATTGGCCCCTTTCACTCCTCGGTGGACACTCCCCCAATTTCCAAACATCCCCTCGTCCTTCCTGATGAGTCTTTGCCTTTCTCTCACGGCCCTGTTGTTTTCAAGTCCACTACCCGCTGTTGGCCGTGGGCAGGTTCCCCTATGCATTCCGACTGGCTCGTTTGGTGCGCTCGCGTTGAGAAACACTTTGCCGATGTGTGGAAAAGGGCTGAAATCTATTCAGCCATGGAATTTTGCAAGAAAGGCCTATTTCTCAACCTTCCTCTGATTAGGGCCGCTGCACAATTTTGGAGTAGGGTTGATAATACTTTTCATTTTGCCCACGGTCCTATGACTCTCACTCTTCTTGACATCATGGCCATTAGTGGCTTTAGTCCGACTGGCGGCTACATCGACCCACAACCGTCTGCTGGGGATGAGGCTTATCATTTCCCACCCGTCATCGGAGAAGGGGGCCAGACTCTTTATGGCTATGGCCCGATTATAGGGAAATACAAGAATCTCCCTGATACTGTCGCCGTCACTCATCAGGAGCATATCCACTTTCTCATTTTGTGGCTGTCGAGGTACATTTTCTGCTCTCCTGCCATCTCTGTCACCAAAGAATTTACTGCTGTTGCATTGAGCATTGCTCGAGGAACCAAAGTTGCTCTGGCCCCCATTGTCTTTTCGAGTTTTTGTATGGGCATGGACGGTTTCTTGTCTACGGCCTGCTGCTCTCTACAAGGCCCGATATGGATGCTGCAGGTTTGGCTGTTTGCTTATTTTCCGGACTTCTGCTCATTCACCGATACTCCTCTGGATGGTGAAATTTATGCTTCATTTGTGGCCCGGCAAACTCTCCCCCCTTTAAATTTTTATTATTTCTTTTCTCGATTATACAACAAATCAAAGGGCCCCGAGCCCAATTTCTCTGTTTTTTGTTCCAAGGCTTTATCACTTCTTTCACCTTCTGTGTCGGGGCATTCCTTGAGCCATTCCCAGAAGCTGTGGGCTTGCTTTTTGACTTCTCGGGACATTCCTGCTGGCCTCAAAGTCACAAACGCTGGGGACGCCTCTGATCGGAAGCCTTTGAAGTGTACCGTCCGTTTCTATCCAGCCCACTATGTAGCCCGACAGTTTGGCCTTGCTCAAATGATTCCCCGATTTGGGGTCTCACTCAGCGGCCGTAGTGATAATTTCGTCGAGCTGACTGATATGGAAAGCTTCGATGAGCTGCATCAGGCCTGGCGAGCAGCTCGAGATGCTTTTGTCCTCAAGCCTTATCCCCTCAACCCTACAAGCTCACCTGACTTCACCAAGTGGTGGGACGGTTACTTGGCTTACACCCGTCAGGCTGCTTTCCAGGTTGCCGCTGCCAATTTCACAGTCCCCAATCACCCCGACGTGATATCATGCGATGGCCCTTTCCTCGATCCCACTGCTGCATCTTTCAAAACGTCCAAGAAAGGTATGTCTGCCATCATTACTCGTTTTCAGAATTTTTATAATGTGGTTTGGGATCCGACCCGCAAAACCCAGGTCCTTGAACAGGCTGCTGCCAACTTTGAGTTACTAAAAAATGATAGGATAGCCAAAGCCAAGCTGGCTCACTCTAAATTGGCCAAAAAACGTGGGGGGCCAGGTGAAATACCTCCCTGGTACTCCTTCTATAAACCTCTTGGCCCATCGCTGCCTCTCATACCCGATTTTGCCACATCCCCTATATCTTTCCCCGATACTTCCTCCACCTTAACCCCTGCAGCTCGATCCTTTCCCGGGTCAAGGCCTCAAGTATCCTTCACAGGGTACAATGCTGACGACCCTCACACTATGGCCATAATTTATCTCCTTTGTGACTATCGGGACGACGCCACATATATCCTTGATGACCCAGGTAGTCCATGTTCTTGTGCTTACTTTCTGTGTTACTCGATTTCTCATCTGCTTTTTATTTGGCCTTGCAGGGAAGAAGCCATCAGTTTCTCAAGCTGCCAAGAAGAAGGCTGTCAAGGAGACCTCGATACCTGAAGGGGTTCTTATCAAGCCTGTTGATCCTCCACCATCGATATCGTCCCTTGATCTCTCTGCTTCTTTGCAAGAATCCGAACCCCCTGTTTCTCAAGAGAAGGTAATTGACCTTCCAGTTCTTTATGTCAGACGTTCCCGTCGGCTCTTCACACGTCGAGGTGGCACTAGTGCCATAGTCTTGAGCAGTTCCGAGGAGGTATTCTCTCCTTGATTTGTTTCCCTTAATCTTTATATATTGACAAGGTTTTATTCTCTCTGTCAGGAAGTGAGTTCTGCCCCTCTCAAACGGCGTCCTTCTCGACGGCCTGCTCCCGCTGATGTTCCCCCTGCTAAGAAAAGAAAACCCAGGATTTTACTTTCTAGCTCCGATGAAGAACACCTCGACGAGAACACTGGCCCGATGGCTACTACCTCGCCATCTCAATCCCTCGCCATTAAGCAAGAAGCGGCGGATAAGGCCAAGACTGGAGAAGGGTCTGGGGAGTCCCAGTTGGTACGGCCTATGCCTGTTCCCCCGGTTAAGGTTCCTGAACCTTATGTTGCACCCCCTCCTTTCGTGACTCCGATCCCACCATCTCAGGTTATTTCTCATCCTTCATCTTCCGAGCAGGAGTTTCTTTCTTTTCTGACTTTCCTTAATTCATCTTTTCAGACTTCCTCCATCGGCCAGACTTTGGCTGGTTCAAATAAGCTTGCCCAGATTTTAGCTCGATTTGCCGGGGGGCGGGCCCTGTCTTTACCAAGCTCATCTTCTGCTTCTCAGTCCACGGCCTCTGAGCCAACGGGCCAGTCTTTGTTTTCCCCGACTGAACTTGCTACTTTAAAAAGGGAGCTCTCTGGCTATCAAGCACAGCCACTGGATGTCTTGATGGTCAACATGGGACCATCCCTCGACAATCTGATGAGGAGACTAGCTTCTGCCAATCTGCCCACTGATGATGGAGCTTTCTTAACCAACTTCGCCCACCAGTTCCATCAAATAAGAAATGAGTTTAAGGACAACGATCGGGCTGTGCGGGCTAGGACTTCTTACGAATCGCCCCTTGGTGCTCTACATCAACAATTCAGTGACCTCTACGCTCAAGGGACAGCTCTCAGCGAAACCACCGATCGCCTGACCGCTACCGAGGTCGAGCTGATTGCTGCCATTGACGAACTCCAAAGGCAGTTGGCTGATGTGCGGGCCAAACTCCAGATTAATTCTGCCGAAGCAGACTCCCTTGCAGAACAGCTTGGCACTACAAATGCCCTGATTGATGAAGCCAAAGCTGTCGAGGAGCATGTGATTTCTCAGGCGGAAGCTGCTGCAGCAGACCAGGCACGCATTGAGGCTTCTCTGAAAGAGTTCTTAGGCCGATTCACCCAACATTTCCTTAACTAGATCATTACCTTACCTTTTTCTGGCCTGTGAGCCATTTGGCATATGTGCCCAGTATTCTTAGGATTTGTTTCAAGGACTTAGTTTATTTTGCTACTTTTGTAATGATGGCCTGACGACCACGAACCAATTTTCTTTTAGAATTTATTTTTGACTTTGGCTTATCTCACTGTTTTTATTTAAACAGACATCCAATCCGACTAAGTACCTAAAGGTCAAAGCCATTAATCTTGCAACTCATCAGACTTCTTTGTAAGAAAAACACAACTTCCATGTCAACAAGGTTTAATTAAGTCAACCCAAGTTACTTAACAAAACGGATTCTTGTAAAAGTTTGAAAATCGGGGACAGAACAAACTTAATTAAAAGCAAAGTACTTGGTTAAATTTAGAAATAAGTGCAACTACTAGTACTATTTTAAAACTTGGGCTAAATAAAAAAGAAAACAAGACTAGATATAAACCTAACTTATTTTTACAACGGCAGCGGCGCACTAAAGTACTCTTGGCGCCGTTCAATTTCCGACTCTAAGGCTCGTTGATGCTCCATACACATTGTTTCCCAGAGGGTTGGTCTGAACTTTTTCAAGTATCTTCCATTGATAGGGTCTCTGCAAAGATCCCCGTTTGGCTTTTTCAATATGTATCCCCCTCCTCGAGTTATCGAGAAGACCTCATATGGCCCTTGCCATGTTGCACTCCATTTGCCATACTTTTTCTCACGTTGGTGAAGTGGCAGAACGGTTCTCCAGACCAAGTCCCCGACGTCAAAATGTTTCCTGCGTATCTTTTTATCGTAGCATCGGGCAACTAGCTTCTTTTGTGCCTCGATTTTATCCAACGCGGCAACTCTGACTTCGTCCAACTCATCAAGCTCCTGGAGCATACTCTCAGTGTATTCTTCGGGTGTCAACTCATTCTGTTGCATCACCCTGAGAGATCGGACGTTTATTTCCATCGGTAGCACGGCGTCTTGTCCATAAGTCAATTTATATGGAGTGGTGCCTGTACTTGTTCGCTTGCTGGTCCGATAAGCCCACAATGCCTCTGACAGCATCAGGTGCCATGCTCTTGGATTTTCCTCGATCATCTTTGAAATGATGTCCTTGAGGACTCGATTTGAGGCTTCAGCTTGGCCATTCCCTTGCGCATAATAAGGTGTTGAATGGACCAATTCAAAACCCATTGATCTGGCAAATTCCTTGATCTCCTGACCAACAAACATTAGCCCCCTGTCAGTGACAATGGTTTGTGGCAGGCCAAACCTGTGTATGATTAAGTCCTTGATGAACTTCATCACTTCGGCCTGATTGGCCTGTTTAAGTGGTTTGGCCTCTACCCACTTGGTGAAATAATCTGTGGCCACAATGATGTATCGATGGTGTTTGGATGACGATGGATGTATCTCTCCGATTATATCGATGGCCCAACATCTGAAAGGCCATGGCTTGATTATCACGTTCATCTCCTCGATGGGGATTCTCTGAATTACCCCAAAGCGTTGGCATTTTTCACATCCCTTTGCCAATTGAACGCAGTCTCCCACCATCTTTGGCCAGTAATAGCCATATCGGCGTAATAGCCATGCTAGCTTATGTCCGTTTTGATGGGCGCCACAAATTCCTTCATGTGCTTCCATCATAATTCTCATGGCTTCCTGTTGATCGACGCATAACAGTAATACACCGTCATGGCCTTTTCTGAACAATTGATCTCCCATCAGGACATAATTGACGGCCCTGAGCCTTGTCTGTCGAGATGTTTTATCAGACGGATTAGCCAGATATTTTCTGATCGGCTCTCTCCAGTCATCGGGATCCTGAAACACACTTAGGACAGTTAGAATATTATCCCGATACATAAACGATGGACAGTGTCGTCTCCTGACGACATAATGAGATTCATCGATGTCATCAGGAAGATCGACACCAGTCGCCAATTGGGCCAAACTGTTGGCCTCACTGTTATGTCCCCTTGTAATATGATAACAAGTGACATCAGCAAATTCTGAAAGTAAAGACATTGCCGTCAAGTAATATTTGTCAAGAGTAGGATTTCGGCATTTATATGTACCTTGAATTTGCCTGATAACTAACTGTGAATCTCCGACGATGGTAACAGATTTGACATGTAGTTCCCTTAGCATTTCTAGTCCAATAATTAAGGCTTCGTATTCGGCCTGATTATTGGTACATTCAAAATCAAATTGTATCGATAGCTTAGTTTTTACATTAGATGGTGAAATTAAAACAATACCTGCCCCACACAGTCTATCGGTTCTTGAACCATCGAAAGCCAGTGTCCACGGCTTGATCTCTACTGTCATCAAGTCCAGTTCCTTTAGAACGGTCTGATCTATGTCAATGCATGGATGGTCAACCAAGAAATCAGCTAATACTTGACCTTTGACTGCTTTTTGCGGCACATACTGCAACTGATACTCCATCAGTTGGATAGCCCATCGGCCGATCCTTCCTCTCATTACAGGTTTAGCTATCATATACTTAATAACATCAATACTAGAAATTACTAATACTTTAACAGGCAGCATATAATGACGTAACTTCTTACAAGAGAAAAACAGTGCAAGGCATACCTTTTCTATCGGGGTATACCTCTGTTCTGTTTCTGACAAATGCCTGCTCAAGTAGTATATAGCTCGCTCAAATCCACTCTCATCGTCTTGTGCTAGAAATCCACCGACAGTGTCCTCTGTGGCAGATATATACAATTTCAAAGGTTTCCCTTTGACTGGCGGCATCATTACAGGCGGCGTGGTCAGTTTGTCTTTTATCTCTTGAAACGCCTGCTCATGCTCCGTTTGCCAGCAAAATTCCTCTTTGTCCTTCAGTTTTAACAAAGGTGAGAAGACCTTTGTTTTTCCAGCCAAGTTTGATATGAACCTCCTTAGAAAGTTGACCTTGCCAAGGAATTGTTGTAGTTCCTTCTTCGTTGATGGAGGTTTGGCTGTCAGGATAGCCTTGGATTTGTTCTTGTCGATCTCAATCCCCTTGCGATGTACTAAGAAGCCAAGAAAATTGGCTGATGCAACTGCAAAAACACATTTCAAGGGATTAAGTTTCAGTTTATGTTTTCTCATTTTGGCAAATGACTTTGCCAAATGTGTCAAGTGTTCCTCGTAACTAGCTGACTTGATCACAATATCATCGATGTAAATTTTGACAAAGTCATCGATGTACTCACTGAAAATGCAGTTCATGGCCCGTTGATAAGTGGCTCCAGCGTTTTTAAGTCCGAATGGCATTACTTTCCATTGGAAGGTGCCTATTCCCCCTGGACATTGAAAAGCCAACTTTGGCACGTCGTCTACGGCCACAAATATCTGGTTATAGCCTGCACTTCCGTCGACGGCGGTCAAAAACATATTGCCAGCGGCAGCATCGATCAACATGTCTGCCATTGGCATTGGATACTCATCCTTAGGAGATGCAAGATTCAGGTCTCTGAAATCGATGCATATCCTGATCTTACCGTTCTTCTTCATTACGGGCACCACGTTGGCAACCCACTCTGGATATCGGGCTACTTCGATGAAACTGGCCTTCAACAACTTCTCGATTTCCTCCCTGATCAGTTGACAGACTTCCACTGACATCCGTCTCAAAGGCTGTTTTCGAGGTAGGTACCCTTCAAGTATTGGAATTCGATGCTCAACTAATTCCCTGCTTAGTCCTGGCATCTCACCGTAATTCCAGGCAAAGCAATCCTTGTATTCTTTCAATACTTGACTCAATCGTTCCCTCTGGCCATCATCCAACAATGCGCTGATGTATGTTGGCCTGCGATCCTCTTCGGTGCCCAACTCAATCTCGATGACAGGATCTTGCACTTGGATTTTAATGTCATCAAGCTTGGCTGGCGCCGTTCCTAATTCTTCTAACTGAATTTCGTCGCCATCTGATATTGGCGTTTCTTCCTCGAAGATAAGATCGCCTGTGTAACATTCGGCCACGTAGGCCCGAAACTTTCGAATCAGATCGGCACATGCTTCCTGTTCTGGACCGATGACAACGATTTCATCAATTTCTAACTGTTCTGCCTTATCGGTCGATGGTTCCTTATCATCAACAGTATAATTCATAAGGACTGATTGTTCTGTTCTTGCGGCCCCTCTTCCTTGACATTGCAGGGCCGACTTAACTCCTTAGTGAGACAAGTCATTTCGAGCTGAGTTAGTTTTTTGCTCGATGTGACTTCCATGGGTCGTCCATATTTGTCCTGTCCAACAAATCGATACGGTCCCACATCTTCCCGATAGTATGCTGCCTCGACGGCATTGATTTTTGCCGTAAATGGCCTGTTATCGGCCATTATGATCTCTGGTTCAACGGCGTCCCCCCAAATCAGTAAACATTGATGAAGAGAAGACGGCACACATAAAGCGGAGTGAATCCAGTCTCTCCCCAACAACGCATTGTAAGATGTGGCAGCATCTACCACGAAGAAAGCAATCTTTAGGCTAGTCTTTCCAATCTTTACCTCGACAGGTAAGATTCCTAATGTATCAGCCTTTCCTCCAGTAAAGTTGCTGACGATTACCCTTGTTTCCATCAAGTCTTCACTGACCTTGCCTAGTTTGTACATAGTAGACGCTGGCATTACATTGACGGCTGCCCCGTTATCGACCAGCATTCTATCGATGGGCTTCCCGTCGATATGTCCTGATATATACAATGGCCTGATGTGTCTGGCCATAAAAGAAGGTGGCTTCTGGAATATGCTCTCGACCTTCTTGTCCCAATCGGTCTCCTTTCCGTCATCGACCGATATCATCTCCAAGTCCTCTGCCATCTGTACAACTGGCATTCCTTCGTCCCAGACTCCATCAGTGAAGTCTTCTAACCCCTCATCGACGACATCGATGAATTCAGAACATACTGCATTACATTGCATCACTGCCGAACCGGTTGACGGCTGGCTGGTTCCACTCTCTTCGTCCTCTTTTGCTTTTTCGTCGATTACTTTTTCCTCGATTGCTTGGCCAGATTCGGCCTCACCTTGCTTACCATCGTCCCGGGCAAAGATTTTATCAAATTTCACCCTAAGCTCATTTTCATCTTCTTCTAATTCCTTCTCTAAATCAATTGTGCCATATTTGGCTTTCCCTGGTGACCGCCATGGGGAAACAGCTCCCTGTTCGGCCTCCTCGGCCTCTTTGGCCTCTTGTCCATGCTTCATTTCTATATCACGTGGCTTTGCCGTTCGCTGTTTCATCGGGGCTTTCCCTTTGGCTATCTCGATTTCTTTCCTCTGGCGCAAGTAACGCCGATACTGTGTTCTGGTCATCTGATCGACCCTTTGATTCCCAGGAAATTTCGGATGCCTCACGGGTACCCATCTCCCTACTCGAGTATTTGCAGGGGTATGGACAGTTCGCGGTCTATATTGACCAGGCGATGTTGTTTTGGTTGATGGCCCATAGGTCCTGTCTCTGTGGTAGGCGGTCGATCTGACCTGCCTAACTGGTGATCTGTCAGGTGATCTTTCCCTGATCCTGTTGCTACGACTCGTACCCTCCTGCGGCTGTCGAGGCATTTTAGGTATGGCCTGATCTCTACGTGGTTCCCCTGTTGGTGGAACTGTCTGTATTGGTAAAGGTGTGGATGCTGGAGATGGTACCATTACTTGATACTGTGGCATCACCTGATGTTGTGGCTGTGGCATCACCTGATAAGGATATGCTCTTTGTGCAGTGTTTGGCCAAGGCATGTACTGGCCATATATGTTTGGATTCACAAACAATGGTACTGTTGCCAAGTCAGCATGGCATCTAGCACATAATCCCATTTGCATATTCGTCGAAGAGGGTAAGTGATGTGGGTCTCCCTCTGCATACTGCTCTCCTGTCCCATTTGTCACCCCTACCATGTTTATCCCTACCTCGTTCTGTTGGAAAGGATTAGTGTCAACCGTCATCGGTTTAGTAATTTTCCAATCTGGGGCGAATCTTAAAATGCCCTTATCAAGGTGATCTTGCACCATCCACCTGAAAACGAGACATTCATTCGTAGAGTGAGTCCATACGTCGTGATACTTGCAATAAGTCTTACCTGCAATTTTCATTGGAGATGGTATCACATGATCCCCTTTCAACCTGAGGATCTTGTCGGCCAACAGTTGATCAAAAATGGCCTCGGTCTTGGAGACATCAAACGAGTAGCGTCTCTCGCGATCTGTTTTGTATTCAGCATCTCTTCTTACCAAATTATTTGGTACCTTGATGGCTGGTTGAGGCTCTTTTGGTTTCGCAAGTGCTTGACAGACAGTGTTCTTTGGACAGACCACTTCAGCTAACCCGATTTCGATACTTGTCTGCTCCATCGACCTATTCAATGGCTCCTCGCTAGAGTCAGCCATTCCTATTTGGTGGTAGTTTCCTCTGGGTTGCCGCCTGTTTTCATCCCTTAGGACCCTTTCATATCGGACCGCATGATCGGTCAGTTCAAACAAGTCTTCATGATATTGGGCCATCATAATTTTCCTCAATTCGAAATGCATGCCATGGATGGCAATTTTGATACACTCTTTTTCTGGCAGAGGAATGGCACAGAAGCCTCTGGCCCTGATGAACGCTTTCATGTATTCTTCCACTGTCTGCCCTGTCAGCTGCTTCATGTTGGATAGCTCGATGACAGAGACTTCAAGCGGGGCTTGATAGTGGTTCATCACAAATGTCTTTTCCATGGATGGCCAGTCGGGGACCGATCCTGGTTTCAAGTTGGCGTACCAGTGGAACGCCATGCCGGTGAGTGAGTTAGGAAACAATTTTAACTTCAGCTCGTTGCTTAGGTTGCCACATTCCAGAGAAAATCGAGCTAGATGCTCGGTGGCAGATTGAGACCCTTCTCCTGAGAACAGAGTGAAGTTGGGTGCCCTGTAGTTCATTGGGAATGGCACCTGATCAATGTATTCTGGATGAGGCTTATTATACCTTGATGCCCTATTCCCTTGTCTCCTTACGAACATTTCCTGAGCCTGATTCATTGTTAACAGGTCGTCTTGACCTTCCATGGCTCGATTTGTCCTATCATAGACTGATGAGATGGCCTGATGTCCCTCTGGGCCATATCCCATGGCCTCTGATCGTTCCTCTTCCGACCTGCCCCCCGAGTCTGGGCGCTGATACCTGGCCTTAGAGGTACTTCCTTTCTTGTCAAGGACATTAGTTTGTCCGTTGCCCTGTTTGTAGGGCGTTTCATCCCTTCCCCCGATATGTATCGCTGGTCCCTTGCCTTTGTCAATAGAGCTTTTGGGCGGCCCTGTCCAGGCCTGCGATTGTATCCCGTTGGCAAGGGTATTGATGCTCTCAGCAAGCATAGACATCTTTGATTCCAGATGCATCAGGGAAGAATTCACAATGTTGCTGGCTTCAGTATTGGCCTGACTGGCTGCAGTGGCCGAGCCTAGCATGTTCTCGAACTTACTGACAACATTTGACCACTCTACTTGTTTGGCCTCAAGGTCCTTAGTGAAGTTGCGGACCTCCGTTGTCAGTTCTTCTATCTTGTCAGTCCCTTCCATAGTTAGCGGGACAGTGGACAGATTTTCCAGAGAGTGCGTTAGAGAGCGTGTCCTCGTCAAGCTAGATCGAGTCTTTCGCGTTATCTGTGGTATCATCTGACAACAGCAAAGGATTAATCGTTAAGCGTCAACTGATTGAACTTTTAGCAAAAAAGATTATCAAGTCCCACTGGGCGTGCCAAAATATTGTTTGCGATAAATTTGACACCGAATGCCTCGATGTGCAAATGGCTCGATATGATGTGTAATGAGTGCGGGCGTGCCAATGTTTGTGCGTGCAAACATAACGATATAAAATTGGACATGTCGATATCAATGTAAATTATAATGTAATGTCCTGATAAGGACATATTGATATCAATGTAAAATGCCCTGATAAGGCTGACTTCTAATCAATTGATTGCGGCAGAGTAGGCAAACACTACCCCTAGTTCTTTTCCATGCCTGCCTGGCCGCAGGACTTAAATAATTTATGATAACCTTTCTGATGTGCCAAAGTTTCACAGCCAATCGATGGCTTACTCAGTGTATCGATGAATCAGTAAATGAGTGGACAGTCAATCAGTTTAATATGTAACTTGACTTTAAAGACATAAACTAATGCATCAATGAAAATCCGTTGACGTGAAGCATACTTTAACAAAATCAAGAGATATGGGCCAAATACTTCTATTAGTTGAATTGTAAAATAAACATATGAGTCTTAGCCTACAATGAGTCCCCCGATTTACAAATATTACAAAGCATGCAAAAATAAACAGTCTCCTGTATTGGCATGCATCTGCCAAATGAGTTGATAATTTAAGTTCTGAAAAATACTCCTTGATTGGCAGGCAGACCCGCCAAATGAGCTGATGACATAAGATAGTGCAGCTTGTTGACAGAAAGTAACATTGATGACAGAGAACCATCATCAATGGGTCGCCCAACCTTGGCAGATGGCTACCAATCGGGCTCCTGACCAACGGGTGGCCGCTGGAAAGGGCATCGATTGAGCAGATGGCTACTCAACCGATTGCTATCAAGCAGATGGCTACTTGACAGCGGACTCATCAAGCAGATGGCTACTTGACGAGGTTGCCATGTAATTACGTGGGCACTTACATGACGTTGCAGCGTGCTATTTTGCTTGATATCTAATGGTTTCGCTCGAGACAGCTTTGCTGACGGCGGAAGCAGCTTTGCGGCTTACTTTGAGCGGCGGTGCTAGACTTCAGGCGGCCATGTCCTGCTGGTTGCTGAGGATTGACGATTGATGTCAAGGAATTGGCAGTGCTGACTGACTGACAGAAGCAGCGGATGCTGGACTTCCGAGGAGGCGTTGAGCCGATTCAGTGAAGACTGAAATTTGTTGATTGATTGTGTGTGTGTTTGTGTGCGGCAGCCCTTCTGATATTTATAAGCTGATTATCAGTCTGATCGGTTGATGGCAGTTTTCTCCACAACCTCCACTACTTCCACAACCTCCACTACTTCCACAACCTTGGCGGTTGCTTCTTCCTTCCTCTTCCTTGTTCTATTCTTCGTGCATATGGCAGTTGTGAGAGAAACGTGTGCTGCCAACGTGATTTGAATTACACTCCTTAGTCACATAACTAACTTTGAGATAAATGAGGAAGTGGTTGAATTCTAGTCTATCTCTTTTGGTTAGGAGATTTACGTGGCCATTATTTACTCAAGTGGCCATATGGGCCATTTATTATTTATTCAATAGCAGGACTCCCGCTAACGGGCCATTCTTAGTCCGCACAGATCGGTCAGGCCTTATCCGTAAATGTAATTGGGCCATTTATTAATCCTTGGCCCAATCAATTAATTAATTAACTTAACTTCTTAATTTAATTAATTCGTCATTAGTTGAGATGGCCTTATAGACTAACTGGGCCTGTTCATATTTAACCATTGTTTGGCTCTATTAATCACTCATGGCCTTTTTAATTAACTAATTCATTTATTAATTAATCCGTACTAGGCCACAATTAAATCTCAATATTATTGGGTTTGATTCAAATTGGGCCTGCGGCCCGTTCGTCATTTCTACTTTGATTGGGTCGGCCTTTGGCCCACTATCGCTTATCATCCCATCATCGAGCCAATATTCCTCGACAATTCGAGGGTGATTTTTTGGGTACAAACACTAATTTTATACTCTTTTATAGGGAAGGTGTGTGTGTGTGGGGGTCCTTTTTTCATTATCAATGGTTGTAGTTTTGGATGGTGTATATATAGTGTTGCAATATGAGAGGCTTTTCTTGTTAATGAGGTTCGAATCTTGTATCGAATATTTTAGATGTCATATATGATTAATTACATTTTATTATAGTATATTAGTTGTATATATATTTGACATGTGACAAATGGATTTTGAATGAGTTTGATACTCAAAATTGGGATAGAAAATCTTAAGAGCTAATCCTTGAGAGAAATCATGTCCACGAAGTAAATTTTAATCAGAATTCAACTCCACTTATGGTTCGCTTATTAAGGATTTGTTATTAATACATATATCTTATTTGAAAGATTCGATTTTAAAAAGTACATATCTAAAACAAATAGAACGAACATTGAGTATTTTCATATGAGTATTTACATTACTCAAAGACTTGTCACTTTCCTAAGGTGGATTCCACTTATAATTATGTTCCAAATTGTCCATTAACTCATTTTTTCCGACAAAATGTAAGCTCTTGTTGAATTGGACAAGTCAATTCGCAAGGTTTTATAAATTCACCGGTCAGATACACACAAAAAACATGCAGAATCATCATTAGGACCATCATACTTGTCGACCATTGATGGACTGATCGGATTAACCAGCCAAAGTTAGCTTCCATCATTATGTATTGAACATATGCAAAAGCTTCCGTAACGATGGACGATAGTAAAAAGTTATAGCAAACCCCGTAGCTACTTGTACTAAAAAACAAGTAAGCGTAACTCCCCCTAAACAATAAAATATATTGACATAGTGAGGAACATATATTTACTAGTTATATCATCCGCAATTGCGTGAATATGAGGATACGACTTCTATAAGTTAGATTCCGAATATACAATTAATGTATTTAAGTATGGTTAGAGTTAATTAGAACATAATCTGAACCCAAAATTCGGCAAGTTGGATATTATTTACTAGAAGTACTAGAAAATAATCCAGCTAGACGGAAGGAAAACCAATGGGTGGTCAAGAACATACCAATCTATCTTGATTGCAATCTATGGCCAAAATTCACCATTCACTAGTTGAATATCTTGTCTCATTACAATCTATGGCCAAACTTCATCCACAAGTTTCACAAATATCTACTATCTATTCACATAAAATGTGACATCTAGTTAACACTTCTACTGCTTTCAAATTCATTCCTAAGTACAATGGCAGTTTACAATGCAATTTTTGCTCTCATTTTACTCAACATAATATTTTTCACTTGTGCCTCGTCTCACTACGTGCCTTGCCCGCCAAAGGGCACCCCCTCGACCCCTACTACCACTCCGAAAAAGGCTAGTATGTGCCCAAAAGACACCCTCAAGTTCGGCGTATGTGGAGACTGGCTAGGGCTAGTGCACGAGGTCATCGGGGCCAAGCCTAGTAGCAAATGTTGTGCGGTTGTGGAGGGACTGGCCGATGTTGAAGCTGCATTGTGTTTGTGCACTGCAATTAAGGCTAATGTGTTAGGTGTAGCGAAATTTGAAGTACCAATTGCCTTAAGTTTGGTCATTAATTCTTGTGGCAAGAAAGTACCTAAAGGCTTTGTTTGTGAATAGATATATGACTGCATTTGACTGCATTTGGGTTGTAATTTTCACTTTGAATGAATGTACCTTGCTATATATCTTTTTGATGATATGACAATGCAATGATTGTTTGGAATTGTTTGAAATAAAGACGGATTTGAAGATTTTATGTTATGGTTTTGACTGAAAATATGAAGTGGGCTAGCTCTATTAATATACGCTTGACGCTATTTACGAGTTCTTAGCTAGCAAACTTCATATTCTAGAAGTTCTAATTAGTGAATACAATTTTTTCCAATGATATTCAAGTTTTAGATCTGACTTATTAATCCCTTTCTAGAGAAGGTTGAATATATATTATGTGGACACCTTCCCGGAGAGGTTCGGACATGGGTTACCACATTAAGTTTTAGGATTAATAGCCTTACACTGGAACATTCGAAATATGAAATTAGAGTATAATTCTGGGACAAAAGAATTAATATTAGCATACGTACATCCTTCGTGTTCATAATTAAGAAAGAATCACCAACATGTGATTGGTTAGCGGAAGAGACTAGCCACTACAAAGTAGCAAACTATGGTTCGAATTCGTGTTGACAGATGTTTCAACTTAATGTGTTCGACGCGCCTCAAAAGGAATTAAACCCTTGAAAAACTAAAAAAAAAAAATTAAGAAAGAATCAATTAGACCCAACTCTTAGCATTAAGTGTCATCGTAACATATATTTAACATTTTCTCGGTGCAATGACCTCAAGATATTCATATCGTGTTGTTGAGGTATAATAATATGTTTCAATATGACCACGTGCCGATTTCATAATAAGAAAATTTATATATTTATAGATAAATTTTCAATTTTTGTCTTCCATTCAAAATTGAGTCACATGCTTGTTCATTTCATGGTATTTTCTTGATTCAGTATCTATAAAATAACGGCATGATATAATATACAGTATATATGTTGTTATAGATAACATATTTTATTAACCTTTAATATGTACGGGCAATTAGCTATATTTATATATATTGATATAATAAGAAATTTGCTCAGAAATATAATTAAATCAAAGATGTACTCCTATTTGATAAGTAGGATTCATGTATTCTGCACAAAAAACCCAAACTTTCTACATATACATATATATACTTGGCTTTGTTTAGAATATCACATGATCACTAATGTATGGGGAAAATTGCTTTTTTGGCACCATAGCATAGGCTAACTTGCAATTTTGGTACCATTGGATACGAAAATGCAAATTTGGTACCATATGATAGATTTTCATTGCAATTTTGGTACCAAATCCAATTTTTCTCCAAAGTTAATGGCAATTTACCCCCTGAAATGCATACTGTTTAATTTACCCTTCTATAATTTGGAAAAAAATCAATTTACATACTCTAAAATTTTTAATGAAGCAATTTACCCCCTTCAGCCGGAGAGTGTAACTCACTTGCCGAAATTGAGAGTAAGCATGCAAACTATTTTATAACATAGGGGGATAAATTGCCACATTTATCATAACACATGAGGTAAAATGCCACATTATCAAAATAAAAGTGGATAAAGTGCCGCTTATAAAAATATCAGGGAGGCGATGTGAAACTTTTACAAAATTTCAAGGGGTAAAATGCTATTTTTTAAACCACAAGGGGATAAATTGAACATTATGCATTTCATAGGGGGTAAATTATCATTAACTTTGGGGAAAATTTGGGTTTGGTACCAAAGTTGCAATGAAAACATATCCTAAGGTACAAAATCTGCATTTTCGTATTCAATGGTACTAAAATTGCAAGTTAGCCTATCCTATGGTACCAAAAAAACAATTTCCCCCTAATGTATGTGTAATTAATTTGGCGGAATGGCTTCTTCGTTTTATTATGTTTATTTTTTAACAACCAGGCTAGCTAGCTTTCCAATGAATTATGGAATGAGATAATTAAATGCGTATTAATTATTTTAATTAACAACTGTATAACACTACAATATTTGTATATCGAGATACAAGAACAGATCAAAGATCCACGAGCCGCACAATGATATTTTATTAATAGATCGATCTCGACAATTGGCCAACAGATCTTACCTGATTTCATCAATGAAAGTAATAATTAATTAATTTTATCACAAACTGTGATCAACCTAGGTCCTAGTTTACTCATCCAATTTAATTTATTTCTACTTTATGATAATTAATCCATTCCAAAAAAAAAAAAAATGATTTGGCAAAGAGAGCAACATTTATTTCTACTATAATATATGATAATTAATCCATTTCTAGTACGTACTCTTGTTACTCATCCAATTTATTTATTATTTGTACCTTATTTATTGTAGTAAGAGTATATACTAAACGATTTATGTTACGTTAAAAGCTATATCTAATAGTGACGTGTTACCTTAAACTTTTAAACTATATAGCGTTTTAAGAACACTGTCTTAATTATATATGCTGTTACACATGTCAACAATCCCCTTCTATTGGAAGTCCATAAACTATAGTCTATAAAGTATTGAATTTAGTCATTTAGACTTATAAAAAATAAAATACAATCGATGAAAATTAAATGCTGGTAACATAACGTTAGCAAACAAGAATTGAAATTAAGGGGATTCTAGGGTGCCGTCGCGTTAGGTGCCGCATATATTTAGTATGACCCAAATCATGTAATATCTATTCCACATTAGGTGGTATTACTACGCAATGTGTATGTATCACATTCTATGGTATAACTCACACATGACATTAATGACTCACATTAGATAGTATTAATGTGACCCCACATCATGTAGTATTTATTCCATATTAGGTGGTATTACCACACAATGTGTATCACATTATATGGTATAACTCACATTTGACAGTACTGACTCACATTATATAGTATTAACCCCATATATTTAGTATGACCCCACATCATGTAGTATTTATTTCACATTAAGTGGTATTACTACGCAATGTGTATGTATCACATTCTATGATATAACTCACACGTGACAGTAATGACTCACAATACATAGTATTAAATATGACCCCACATTATGTAGTATTTATTCCACAATAGGCAGCATTACCACGCAATGTGTATCACATTCTATAGTATAAATCACATGTGATAGTACGGGCCCACATTTACATTGTATTAATGTGACCTCACATCATGTAGTATTTATTCCACATTAGGTGATATTACCACGCAACGTGTATCATATTCTATGGTATAACTGAAGTGTGGCAGTACATGCTCTCATTACATAATATTAATCTCATATATTTAGATGACCCCACATCATGTAGTATTTATTCCACATTAGGTGGTATTATGCAATTTTTCAAAATTTAATATTAATTTTTCAACACAAATATTATATACTATTTATTATAAAATATTATTGTTACATTCATTTTTTTTTCTCATAGTAATTTATTAGGAAATAATTTACTATATGATGTGGCTAAATATATTGTATAGTATCAGTTATTGTGGTATAGTACCACTTATTGTGGTAATATTATGGTTGATAACTTATTTAACAAATAACTAATTAATAATATGTCTTATTTCTATTGGTTATAATTAGCGGCACCTAACGCAGCGGCACCTTAGAATTTTCCTTGAAATTATTATCAACTTCCAAATTAAACCATGGCCTCAACCGCCATCAACTAAAGTTTACAAGTAGAAGTACGTATGTACCCACATGCATATATAGAGGTTAATTAATTATTTTTCATGATTTAGAGGTAATGGGTTCAACTTTCATTAGTGTGTATATTTTCTCTAGTTTAATACTACTCTTCGTTTCTAGTTTACTACTAACATTCGTAATGTTATTGTTGTAATGATGTATTCTCCATCTATAAAACAAATTAATTATTTTCCTCATACATGAAGAACCAACTATCAGTGCTTTAAAAAATTGTTTGACATCTTCTCTTTTAATTTGGAAGTATATATATATAAGGAAAAAAATAATTTCAGCTAAGAAAACCAATTTGGTAACCTGATTACACTAATCCATAGAGCAAATATATCTGAAAATGCGTAATGATGATTAGTCACTCTCTTGCAACTATTGCTCAACAGTCAACAATAGTTTTTGACAAACAAAAACATATACAATTAAATTGAGAGCAAAAGACAAAAACACCCTCTATACTTTGTCTAACTCCCAAAAATTCCTTTGTATTATTTTAACTCTCAAAAAACCTCCTGTGATCTCAAATAAGTGCCAAATACACCCCCAAAAAAGAGAGTGTGTTTCAAACGCCAAAATTGCAAGTATTTGTTCACATTTTGCTTTTGATATGAAATGCTTTGTCTAACTCCCAAAAAACCCCCCGTGTGTCATTTTAAATCCCCAAAACCCCTTCCTGTATTTGATTTTAAATACCACACTCGACCCAAATAGTATATACTTAATTTTTCAAAAAGAATAAATAAATTTTAAAAAAAACAAACACATAGGGGTAATCTTGTCATTCCACCACAAGTCAAAAATAAAATTATAAGTATATACTACTTGAGTCGAGTGTGGTATTTAAAATCAAACACATGGGGGGTTTTGGGAGTTAAAATAACACAGGGGGATTTTGGGGAGTTAGACAAAGCATAAGGGGTGTTTTTGTCTTTTACTCATTAAATTGAGGACACAAGTTAATAAAATATAGATATTTATTAAAAAAAAAAAAATTAATAATATATAGCACTTGTTATTGCATGGACTATGGATCAAAATTTCAATATATTTCCATCAATAAACTTTTTGTTTTTTAAGTCAATCAAAATGAAAATATAGAGTAAACTCTACTAAGTACAATGTACATCTTTGATTTAAATTGGTTTTCAACTGTTTTCCAAATATTTCTGTAAAGTTCCACAAATTTGTCGACTTTGTAATATTTAATTGACGGAAACATACTACAAAAACGAAACCCATTGCATGATGCAGATGATTAATTATGTGAATAAGCAGCAGTAGAGGAGAAGATCTAATTATGACAAAGAATAAGAAACATTAATGAAAGGGATGAAAAATCCAAATTAATCATCATTTTTTTTCAAAACTTAACCGAATATTCTCCAATATACATTACTAATCCATTCAGCGATTAATTACTAGTATATAGTTGTACTATGATGAGCACAATTTTTGTCGTTAAAATTGATACATTAATCCAGAATGTTCAAAAGAGTAAGAAAACATTACCCTAATATATTCCAGAAAAGATCAAATTAAATCTGATCCAATTAAGCACCTGAATTAATTATGAACCGGAGGATGCGTTCTGGGTGGCAAATAATCCAAATTAAACCCTGGCACTTCTGGCTCCCCTTTTTGCTTGTAATGAGGTACCTTCCAAGAAACAGATGGTACCACAGAATCACCTTTTAATTTTGTCTCATTATAAGATTCAATATTTTTGGCTTTCTTTTCCTCAACTTTGATTACTTCTTTTTCTGCTCCAGAGGCATTAATTGGTACTACTGAAGAATTTTTATCAAGTTGTGTAGAAACTCTATCTGCATTCAACTTCTCATTTTTCTGCATAGAAACAGGAACTTAGTTATGGATATCATAAATTGAAAAAAAATCGAAAACTTTTTAATTTTTTTCTAAAAAAAATAAGATAGTATCAAGACAAAAAAAAAACGTTTTGAAATAAAACCTTATTTCTTGTGTTCATTAATTCAAAAACATAAACTTTTCTTTGTTTTTTACGGAAACGATATTGAGAACATTTTCATCCATGCTTATGAGTATTAATATCTTCATTATATGTATGGGCATATGAATTACCTAATAAATAAAAAGTAATAATAATGTTAAAATTTATATAATTTGAGCATACCTTTGTGGTTGAGTACTGAAATTGATCATGTGCAGGATCCTTATGTACCATCCCAAAGCTTCGAGCATTGCATGCATGGAAAGAAGAAGAAAGAAGAAGTAGAACAAGAGAATAAAATATGATTGACATTTAGTTGATTTGAAGCTACAAAGATATATCTTTGAATGCAATAATAATACTCGATTCAAGACTCTAGATTTATATGTATGTATGTATGTACGAGTTGTAACAACGGGCATTAATTATTATATTTTGTGTACCATAGAAAAATGGGAATTAAATGCAGATTTTAATTGGAGGAGTTAAATCAGTTTCACTTGTTTAGAACATGCATGTGTATGGGATATGAGAAGAAAGATTGGGAAATATAGATATGGGTTGCCTCCTCTCTGTCACTTTCACACCTTAATATAATACTAGCTAGTCATATAATAGAGGTTATTTAAAAAGTGATGAGGACCCAATCCTGTATAATATGCAATTTCACAAAAAAAAAAAAAAAAAAATATTACCAAAACATATATTTTTCGTTTTCCTAAAATACTAAATCAAATTAATAAAGGTAAAAGAACAAGAGAAACAATAAAGCAAGAGCCTGTCGGATTTTTGTTTCCACCGATGAACCTTTTCTTTACTAATTGTCTTTGTGTGTGAAGTTTTGTGTGAAATGGGTTATGGTTCCTGGTTTCTAGTTCTAGAATTTGTCATTGAAAATCTATATTGGTAATATTTAAATGTAAAAAATGACAAAAAGTGAGAAACCTTTTTAAGATTATGGAACACAAAGGTCATTGTGAACTGGATGTTCCTTATCCCTATATATTAATTTGACAGATCAAGGGAATGAAAGGATGGTCTATACATTACTATAATTTAATAAGTCAAAGACTTTAATATACTTTTTGAAGTTTGATATACATCTTTTTTTTTTTTTTTAATTTATATACACTATCCTTTCAAGTGTTGGAAGGTTATGATTTGATTATATGGTCACGTGTTAATATTAATTAGCTAAACTATATAGTTAGGATCTTATATTTTATGTTTGGTTACAATCTTGAATATATCCTCTTGCATTTTATCTCATGCATGGTCATACCGATACTTTGGGCATATGCAATCAACTTGAGATTAAATGTTAAAAGTTTCTTAATTTATAATTATTTGTAGGAATTATAGTGGCTGAGGAGCAATTTAACATATATATGATTATATTGTAGTTTATCTTAAATATAATTCTGTTCATTCATGAAAGTTTGCATATCATGATTTTAATACAAAGGTAAGTGTACACATGCCTCTCCATCATTAATAATTATTGCAGCTAAAACTTATATTAATGGTGATGTTTTTTTTTTTTTGAGATGGTGAACACACTGTTACATCAAACACTATATTGAATCGAAATTATTACAATGATATCAAATTAAAGTAAACAAATTACTAGTATGAAACTAGAGAAATGCTAGTATGAAACTAGAGAAAATACCCACATTCGTGGGAGTTGAACCCATGACCTCCTATAGTCACGGAACCTCATCCTTAACCACTTGGCTAAGTCCTCATCGGCTATTAATGGTGATGTTACATTCTTGCTAATTCCCTAATTTTATTTTCAAAACACAATGCATTTCTAAAATTAATGAAGATATCTATAAACGTGACGATGGAGAAGGAAAGAAAAAGACAGGTTTGAATGGCTTTAACCTTCCTTGTAGCTCTTGCGAGGGACATAGTCGACTGCCCTAACCGCCAATAACGGTCAAATGTACCACGTGGCGCTAGCCCATATGACTCAACTTGGCACGTGGACTCTGCTCCACTCCTCAAATAAAGACAAGAAAGAAGGTCCATGTTACTCTTCTTGTTTTTTTTTAGCTAAAGATATGATATAACTTAATTATTCGAGATATTATATGAAAATTTTCGATAGACATAAATTTGAACTAGAGTTCATCACTTTTCAAGGGCTAGTTTTTACAATTACCCATTGATAGACCCATGTTATTTTTTTTTGAATATTCCTCGTATAGTAATTGGTACAATAATCAAAATCGAAAAATCATCACTTCAATGACTGATATTTTCATGTGTATTAATTCTGATGTCAAAAACTAGGGGTGTTCAACGAAACCGCTAGACCGCCCCAACCGATCGATCCAACCCAAATTGACCGCACTTTGCGAATTGAAAGATTGATGGGTTGATATTGGGCATCTCGAAAAAAAGACCGCAAGTTGCAACCGGGTTTGATTTTATACTTTTTAAGACCACATAATCGCATTCGAACACACTTTATGTAATTTATGATGTTTATATGTTTTTATTTTATTATTTAATTTAGTCCTAAATTAAGAAAATGAGAAATATAATTTAAGCATATACATTAACAAATTAGTCGCGTTCCACAACTCAAACCCCAATTATAGTAGAAAAACCGTAATGTCATACGCGACCCTCAAAGTCTAAGTGCAAAAAATAATCGAAATAGATCTAAAACTAGAACATAAAGGTTAAAGAATATTTTGCAAAAAACAAAAAATAAAGCAACAAAAAAAGAGAATATCATCAACCAAAATTTCATTGGGGTGTTAACCACTAACATCAAGTTCAAATATGATATTGTTTCAGAAAAGTTTTATATTTGTGTAATGAAAACTTGTTAATCTAGTGTTCGAGTTTCTTTTTATCTTACATTAAATTATGTATTCATTGAAGATCTGATTTCGTTAGTTGACATTTTATATTATCTACTATGAAAGTTTATGAAATTTATTAATAATTTTTTTAATCAATTAATGCATTTATATTTAACTTATTAAATGGTAAAATACATTAGAGTTGAGAGAGTTGAGACCACAAAACTCGCCCCAACCCAAATGGACGGCAAAGTGCAATCTCAAGACTTGTTGGGTTGAGTTTGAACTAGAGATTCAAAAATCTACAAATATTGAGTTGGGTTTCAACTAATACAAAATCACAGTAGACCTCACCACGAACACCCATATCAAAAACCTTGCTATGCTGTTTTAATTAGAAAAATGATCATATATTGTCCAATTAAAGTACACCTTAAGTCTTCACCCAATATATATTGAGCTTAAAAAATAATAATGATTGTATATTAAAAAACGATTAAAAGATTAAAAAGTATGTTTAAAATAAGATCTTTGTCGCAGAGTGATCTTTTAACCTTTGGTTGAATAACATTACTTTTCTCTCTCTCTCTCTCTCTTGTAATTAAGAAAGGTAATTGTAAATAAACAAATCGCTTCTATTGCAATTAACATGAAATTTGAATAGGAGTTAGGTGCACAAGTAATCAGAAAATATGCATACATATATATACCCTAATAAGGTAACCTTAAACTGTGATCGACGGCGGCGACATAACAATTGGTACCGAGGCGACTATGGGATTTGTGGTAACCTCAAACTCCTTTATATTGTATGTCTTGTTAAATCCTAGCATTCTTGATACCCACATTCCCCGTTGTCCCCACGCCAAAATTTTGCCCCTAATTTCATTTATTAACATCTATTCTGATTTCTTAAAATAAAACATTTACTCTCCCCAAATCCCGAAATAGTTTGGTGTCAAACACATGTATTGGTTGGTAAGTATATGTTCTATGGAATAAATTATAAATCGAGAAACTTGTGTGTGACATTTACAACGTGACATGGGAAAGTGATTAAAAAAAAAGTCCAGTCCGTGTTTAAATTCTGTATTGATAACGCAGGCACATATATTCAGGAAAAGAAGGAAGCTCTACTCGTGAATAATAGTTTCGTTTCTAAGTCATGTTTTTGGTAACCTTAATATTAGAATTATTTTCTTTTTGAAACATTATAAAATTGTAAACTAACATGTAGAACAATCATGAACAGGGAAAAACCATATTTTCAAATTCCAAATTTGAGCATTTTCACATCATACTATCGGATTCTTTAATCCAACCAATTTTAAAAAATGGATGCTTCTGTTCATACAGACGACAAATACTCCAGATTACGGGATGATGTAACTAAGCCTTTCATGAATGCAACATTTTAGGCACAAATCATATGACTACGAACAGGAAAAGATCGATTATACAGGCAAAGCCACATGCCTAATTGTGGCTTTCATCCAAAAAGAACATCAATTGGTATGCATGCAGGCAGCAGTTTACGACAAATTATCCCAAAATAATTAAAGTTAACAGGCTTGTTAAATACTACTAAAATAAGCCATGCATCTAACCTTCCCTCTAGCATTTACTATGGCTTCTATTAGTCAAAAAGTAATAAAGAGTCTTAAATAATTATACTGCATCCCACAATGTGTGAGATCTTGCCTTAAACAATGGAGCTGACCTAGTGAAGGAATCCGGATCTGCTATCTTCAGAGTTTGTCATCTTAAAAAACAAATCGCTTGAATAGACTTAGGAAAAAATGCCTGTAAAAAAAAAAACCAACAAAATTTCAGCAATGATTTAGGTAAACTAGCAATAATTTCTCCGGAAAGCACCACAAAAGTTAATGCCGAACTAACTGTAAATACCATTCTGTGGCTTCTTGATTGATACAATATCTGAAAATGAATCAACCAACTGTCCAGCCAAACTACTTGGATCATCAATTAGTGTTTGTATAAAAGTGTTGACCACTCTACGTTCTTGCTCCGTGGATCTTAGACTGAACCATGTTAGCAAATTCAATCTAAAGTCTTTCTTAATATGACCCTCGCACTCCAGCCAACGAATGATTTTAACGCAGTATTCAAAGTTCTCATCCAAACATCCTGACTCATTGTTGGCTTGCAATGGAGATCCATCTGTTAAAGTGCTGTCAGAATCCTGCATCTCCCTATTGGAGCTATGTCTCCTCTTCTGACAAGCAACTAACTCCCCAGGTTTTATCTGAACACCATGTGAAAAAGCATCATCGTACGTGAACCCATTATTTTCATCTCTAGATGACTCGACCGGAGGGGTAAACTCTTCATTTAGATCAGGGACAGAAGCGACATTCAAGTCAAGCTGACGTGAAACAGATGGCAACCTTTCTTCATGAGTTTCTTGTTTAACTACGTTACAAGTTCCGCAGGATTTCTCAATAACTGCACCACAAAATGATCCAAAGCAGCCTTGTTCTCGAGCCCAAGCTAGTTTAAAGATCTTTCCGAGGTCCTTAATGTTGAATCCCGAGTCCGATTCTATGTCTGTTTCAGTCCTCTGGTGTTGCTTCCCACTTGAGCTCCCTCCATTATGTGAATTCTCCTTTTCAGGACTTGCTGAAATAGAGTTTGAGTGTTGGTGAATTATTTCTACACTCTTCGTGAAACACTTGGCCTCCGAGTGTCCAAAGTCACCAGTGTCCGTATATGATACTACACGAAAGGAGTACTCTGTGCAAGGCTGCAGATTTGATATCCAAATCCTCCTCTGATCTCTTGGGAAAACAGAAATGGGCTCCTTAGAATAATTCTCTTCTTTTGTCGTGCGATACCAGAGTTTATAGCCCTTAAGATCATCATCTGATGAGTTAGATAATTCAATCAAAAGAAGTACAACTGAAGAAGACGCCACTTCCTCGAACAGGAATTTGCAAGCTGCGGGGAGTGAACCCTCTACCAAAATATGGAAATTAATAAATTTTAAGCATATGGAAACATAAGTTAACTAATGAAGATGTCAAAAGGTGACATGATATTACCAATGAGATTAATGGTTGCACTAGAATTCGAGGCCATCAATTCATCAGCCTTTTCAACTGCAAGAGAGCAGAGCCTCTGCACCTCAGCTGCTACAGAGAGTCTACTCACAATACCCCGAGCCATCTTGGCTGAAACTCCATTGACTGGACCCACATCTGTTTCTAACTTGGATTTGGCATCTTTAACAAATTCATGGAGTTCTTTAAATCTTGAAGTCCCATCTAGGAGCCTGTAACTCAAGAATATTCGATAGCATAGGATATCAACTCGGCGAGCATCCTTGGCAATTATTAACTGCTTCTTCCAGCATCTGCTAATATAAATACCATGTTACAAGCCTCAATATACATTTAAAAAGGTCAACTTTAGTAGCTAACCTTACATAATTTAAGTTACATATTTTCTCAACTCTAATATTAAGTTTTAAAAAAAAGTATATGGGAATTAGCCAATTACTATATTATCTTGTGCTAAGTTGGGTATTTAAAAGCTTCATTCCTTTAGCAATGAACAAAAATTACAGGCCTGAGATTACTAGAAAGCTACAGAACACGTAAATAGTCTCCACAAACAAGAACATCATCGAACTTTATAGTTAAGTTTTGTATGAACTTCTAAGAACATCACATTTACCTTTTAATTTGATTTAGTAAAAATGGCTTTTAAAGCAGTGGACTTACCCAAGTATACCCGAAACTTTTCCACAAGAAGCACAACAGTAGCTTCCATCCAACTGCATCAGTAGCCCCAAGTCAACAACTCCCACCTTACCATGCTGGAGAGCACATTCAATGTGGCAAGATAAGCCGCAAGAGTCTCCGAGACCAGATTCAGATGCACATTCAAGCCAAAGACTCGGGTCCTTATTGTCATCAAATGAATGACAAATGCAGCAAGAGCACCTCTTGCAAAATATGTCATCTTTAGAAAGAGTGGCTCGACATGCAGAATTTTTACAGATCCAGGAACTAGAACTTCCAAAATCAAGAGATGGATCTGCACTTGGTGGAACTCGAATAGGGTTGTCCCCCTTCCTCTGTTGTTTCCTAGACTGCTGATGTTGGTCTTTAGTACTTGTATAAGCTCTCTTGAGTTCATGACTTTTTGATGCTTTCTTGCTAGCGTAACTAGCCTTTGGAAGTTGTTCAGCCATTCCACACTTTTCGAAGCAGATCCTTTCTTTACGTTATAATTTGATTCAGATCAAATTTTCTGTTGGATCAGATTTCAAGAATCCTTAGCTGTGACTATCTTTGTCATCTGCTTGCTTTGCTCACTCGATGAAACTATTCAGCACCAGAAACTAGATTAACATTATATTACAACTCAGTATATGACCGAATGAGAGGCAATGACATGAAATTAGGATCCAAATTCTGCATTCAGAAAAGAAGAACAACAAAAGTCAAGACACCAAACAATCTGTTCCACTCTTGGTTAATCACCTGGGCATGGTGATACCTCCTACTCATATTTGTATAACCATTAGCATATAACACATTAACATGCAATGAAGCATTGTATTTGAGACTTAAGATATTATGCACTTTACAGCTGATATACACCCCCACAAATACAACTTCGTAAAATACATAATTCACATGAAATCCCCAACGGGAACAACAAAATAAACTTGTAAAAATATTAGTGGGAAATGGTGAATACCAGATACAAACATACATTGTTTCCTTTACACTCAATTATCAATTGCAATGTATCTTCAAATCATCGAGTCAATGCATGAACAATCATAAAAATACAAATAAAAAATAAAAAAATCTCGATGAACAAGGTCATATAGCTACAAATCCAACCCAAGACCCCAAAATATAAGTACCGAATTCGCGTAAAACCTAAAGCAGAAACCCTAAGGTATATAACAATTTCGTATTCCCAAAAAAAAAAAAAAAAAAAAAACAACAGAAGAAGAAAATTAGTTTACCTTAAGCAAAAATTGATGTTAAGCTTCAAGATCTCGGCGCACAAATATGAATCGTTAAAATCGACGCCCAAATTTGAGAGAAATATTTTGGGCGGGTCGGGTATTAACCCAATCCAACACCAAATACTTCGGGGTGTTGCTGGTTTTCTTTCTATAACCAATCAAACCATATTGTATAGCACTGAATTGGCGAATTGTAGTGGAATAAATTATTTTAAATAATCAAAATAAGTACTAGTATTCATATATTTTGAAATAATTAGTTAAGTATTTTAAGTATTTGTTTTAAGTTAAACGACCTATGATACGGACCAACTGATAAAGTTCAAAAAGACTCATCATTTATTTATAATAACTAAATTTAATTAGTCGCACCGCACAAAAAAAGAAAGGAGAAAAGAGTATTTTATCATTTAACTAACCTTTTTGAGAAATTGAAATGAAAGTTTACGTGGTACAAACTATAGTCTAAGGAATTCATTTAGTCCACCCATGGAAATCAGAATTTTGGAAATTTATTTTTCCAAATTTTTGAATTTCGAAACAAAATTAACTTAAATTTCTAGCTATATATCTGAATATTTGGAGAAGAAAAAGTGAAGTTTTTATAGTAATTGATGTCGATCTCTGAATAATTTTTTATTTTTCTTCTAAAACAAATGTCGATGTCAATTTCTTTTCATATACTAATTTGGGCCAAACAATACAGGTTAGCGTTCCCCGCAAGTTAAGCCCGGCTGGGCAATATATACGATTGTTTGGCCCAAACATATTCAAAGCAATGTTTGATTGGCATCTCTCAAAAAAAAAAAAAATTCGTGTTTAAAAAAAGTCAGACAAACAATATTTCTATTTTTTGAAATAAATTTATTATCTTTTAATTTTCTCAAATTACTCTTTCAAAAGTCAAACAAACATCAATTTTCTTATCTCTAAAAAATCCATATACAAAGTCTACTTTGATTTGACATAAAGTAATCATCTCTTACACAATTTATCTCACATAACAAACATGATTTGACAGAAAGTCTTATACATCACCTATAAACTCTTTTGAAAAAAAAACTACACTCGCCTTATTTCTCAAACTACTCTCCCAAAATTCATACAAACAACATTACGCAAATCGAAATTATTTCATAAACCTCCACCACTCTCACAAACTACTCTCTCAAATGTCAAACAAATGTGTCGTGTTTCAAGTACTGCAAAAAAAATATACTATGGATATGCATCAGCATTTTAATACTACTAACACTACTTTATTCTTTATACGAAATTATGTTTACTTTTTCTTATTGTTAAATAAATTCATGGCCGGGGCAAACATTGATCTAGCCGAAAGCAAGTCGTCTTGAGTAAGAGTTGTTTGTTATTATTGCTTTTTCACGATTTTTAGTTTCAAAAGTTGACAAGAATTGATTTATATGCAAATGAACTCTAATAGAGCGAGTAAATATCCTTACATTTTTTTGGGGGGGAATTTTAAGACAGACATGGGCTAAATCACATTTATGTATAAAATATTTTACACTTATATCATTATCAAAAAAGTTACACCTACGTCTCTCTTATGTTAAATGTATTACACTGATAGGCATTTTTTCGACCAAATTACATCGATAAAATGTGTTATCCCGATCAAATCAAAATATTATAAAACATAAAACCCGAAAATACCCTTACTAAAAGTCACGTAACCTACATGTGGTCGCATTTTCTCAGGTAAAGTGTCTATTGGTGTAACACATTTTATATAAGAGAAACTTAAGTGTAACAGTTTTGACAACAGGGTTATAAGTATGAAATATTTTATACTTGAGGGACCATAAATGTGATTTAGCCTATAGACATGTAACAAGTTAACATACCATAACATAATCTATGGTAGACATTTCATAAAGATTAATTAAAAAGAATACCGCCCACAGATTCCTAAATTACGTTCATTGCATATGAAATTGTCAAACCCAATTATATATCAAAGGAAAATCTAATTACGTGATTTTGCATAGGTTATAGATTAATTTAATTCCGTAGAATTATAATGAATTAATCCCGTGACATTGATGGCGGTCACCAATTATCTGTCCTGTCCTTTTCTCATTCCAGATTCCACTTGACTGCTTTAATCCATCACAAAATTTTACTATAATATTACCTAATGATGTTTTTATAATTATATTAATATGTATTATGATTATCTACATGTAGATGCAATTACTTTTGTGTTAGTGTTTCCTCTAGCTCCTGAAATATTAATTAAATTAGGTCCTCAAATAAGATGGTAATGACTAATGATGAAACACTTTCCGTGAGAAGAGAGAAAAGAACATGCAATTAATCAATCTTTTTGGCTTCTAGAGAAAAATATTGATAGTGTGTATGTGACATAGAGATGTTATAATTAAAACAGACATGGGGTTATAGATTGAGGGGACAAGAACAGATGATTTGAGTTGGATACAGTTTCCACTTCATTGAAGGTTAATTCGAAGAAGTAATTTGCAACTAATTCACATGGGAAGAAGGAAATATATAAACCTCTCTGCAAAACCAAAACAATATTAATTAATTCTTGAAACCTAAGCATGTCCTATCTTCTTTCATACAAAAAAAAAACACAAATTTCAACCTTGTCTGGATAACAAAACAAATTCCTTTATATATCCCTAGGCCTTGGATTTTTCATCGTAATAATTATCTCTTTATTTACTTGATACGGTTTTATATATGCAAGTCAGCATAACTACCATTTTAATTGGTACTTTTTTTTGTATACATATTACATTTCCATTTTAAGGCCAAAATGTATTTTAGTCCCCTAGTTCTTGAGTTCAACCCCTATGAAGAAAATATGGTCATCTCACTACTCCAAGTGTGTGCATATATATGTCGTTTAAATTGATCAAGATATATATATAAATTATCATAAAATGTATATTGAGTGGAGAATAAATTCCAAGATTAGGTTTATCTTTTTCTATTGGTCTACAAAATGATGAACAATGGTGAAAAAGTTGAGGGTAATTTCAGCAATGCCTTTTCGATCGTTAAAATATAATGATACATATGAGAGCTTCCAATATCCATCCAGCGCCTCAACGATCGAGGTGGGTGGGCGGTACATCCACCCACCTGGGCAGTGGATATCCATAGCTCATCCCCCCCACCCCTCCCTTTCCTCATTTTTCTTCATTTTATCCCCTCCCCCAAATCAATGGAGATGCCCTAAGCTTGTTCAACCAACATTGCCTACTACTAATATATAAAGAGAATTATTTTCTGGGGGGCGACCGCTCTACCCCAATAGCGGTCCACCCCTGTTAATGTAATTGTTTAAAATTAAAATTACGACGAAGAAAAAAATATTAATTATCAATCTAATTAATTGTAAATAATGAATTTAACCTCAGTTCTTATTTAAACAAGATCGAACTAGCTAAATCCAAACTATAGCTTGTAAAAGTCGAGCCAAAAAACTAAGAAATAATGAGCCATTCAATTAATATTACCTATTTCTATGTTTGGTAACGGAAGTTACCCTCTTGTTAGCTGGTTAACTTATATAATATTAATGAAGTTGTTATTCATAAAAAAACTAATATCTAATTTGAAAATTAAAAATTTATAACACCATTGGAAAAATTAAAAGTGAGGAGCTTGGCAACATATATACCAATCACATAAAATTTGAACACAGAAACTAAATACTCCGACTAGCAAATGTTACATTTCATAAAAAAATATTGATAGAAATTTTCAAGCTGGTGAGGCCATTATGCTCAGGCACGTTATGTTATTAAAAGAAATTAAAATACCCAAAAGAAAAATCACCATAAAACTTTTGATGGCTAAAATGTTCTATATGTAGATTTGAAGTCACGATGCATCATTAACTTCATGCTCCATAATTATAACCCAAGTTGATGATCATGAGCCCAATCTAATTTTACGATCTACTCATATTGAATTATAATCCTACAAATAATTTAGAAAGATTATATAATTAAACAGTTTAAATATTGTAAGAACTACTAAAAGGACCCCATAAGTCTATATTATTTTAATTTGACCAATTTGTCTGAAAGTGTAGTCATCTTTATAATAACTATTCATATTGAAAGAATTGACTTATTTCCAAATCTTTAAAAAGATCTTACACCATTAAATATTAAAAACTTATACTACTTCTCAAAAGAAAAAAAAAAAAGAGCGAAAGACAAATATATCCCTTATGTTTTGTCTAACTCCCAAAAATTCCCTTTTGTTATTTTAACTCTTAAAATCCTCTCTATGATCTCAATTAAGTGTCAAATACACCCCAGAAAAATAGAGTGTAATTCAAACACCAAAATTGTAAGTATTTGTTCACATTTTACTTTTTACATGATAATTTTACCCCTGACATCGAAAGACAAAAACACCTCCTATGGCTTTGTCTAACTCCCAAAAAAATCTCTATGCTTTTTCTAATTCTAAAAACAAATCATGTGCCAATTTAAATTCCCAAAACTCCCTTGTGTTTGATTTTAAATACCACACTCGATCCAAATAGTATATACTTAGGTTTTAAAAAAAAGATAAATAATTTTAAAAAAAATAGACACATAGGATTAATCTTGTCGTCGTGCAGCAAAAAATCAAAAGGAAAATTCTATTACAATAAAAGTTTTATTACCATTCTACCCTTAAGAAAGATTCAAAGTTCGATTAGACCCCAAACAACCAACCCCTCTAAATTGACAAAAGTGCCCTCAAGCCTGTCCTTTTGCTACCTTTAATTTTCTAGTATTAATTTATCTCCCCTTTTCAAGTCTTTTTCTTTTTTCTCCCACCAGAAAGTGACAGTCAAATTCAATCAACAAGTACCCACTGGTTAATAAAATTCCCCCTAAATAGAAAATAAACTTGTGATCTCCACCATCGACTCAGCTCCGCTTTAGAGCATCCTGTCCGTTAAACCGGTCTCGATATTTTCAAAATTTAGCTTCAAAACAAAAGCCTTTTTCATTATCTCGTGTCGTCAGATTCAGTCTCGAAATAAGGACAGCAGTAGCTGCTATCAAGAAGTACGAAATTACCCCGACATTGACATACGAATAGACGAGGTTGTACTGGCGGTATGAGGGTAATTTAGGTAGGCAAAAGACTCTAATTCTGCCAGTTTGTCTCTCCAGGCCTCCACTGTATAGTTGGTCCCTGTAGAAAACTACAATAGGAAATCGCCTCGTTTTCCTTGGTGCACGAGCTTAATGGGCGCGTGTAACACTTCCTGTAATTAGGAAATAATTGGGAAGTTTGATTTTTATTTTGTTGGATCAATTGAAATTCATACACCAAATTTGATTTAAATATGCCCAACTAATTCATACACCAAGGCACTACATTTATTCTTTTTAATTCTTTTCAATTCTTTTCTAACTAATGGGTTTTACAATATAAATTCTGATATAACTTTGTAAGTGCTAATGTATAAGAATAAGTTAATTATTCCTCATTAATAATTAAAAAAATATTATAATGATTGTATATTTTATTAGATTTTCACCATATGGATTGTGCTAAGTCCACTTACGTGGCTTGGATCTAACCTCAAAAACTAGTTTAAGAAGTGAGGATTATCCAGGACCTTATAAGATAGACTTAACTATGAATTTCAACCATGAGAGATATTTAGTCTCAATACTCACCCTTCACGTATTGGTGAAACAAGCCCAACACGGGTTATATTATTGTCCAACCTTACAAAATGCGACATGTGAGTATAGGCCCAACATACGAATAATGACACTCCGGAGTCTTTGTTAACCGAAGGAATAAAAACACTCCATACCTTGTTAACTGGAGAAATAATGACAACTCGGGTCTTTGTTATTTAAATAAAGTGTATGGGTAAATAATGAAATCCATCATGCATACAAGGAGGACCCAATCACGGAAGAAGGCGACTCACTTTAACCTAGGACTATGATACAATGATATGCCACAACTAAATTAAATATAATGATATATATATATATATATAATAAAGCGATGAGATCTATAATATACTTAAGAAAACGATGACAAAGTTGAACCTTGAATTTCTATCTAAATTTTGTATTAGTGAAAAGAAATACACATTCAATTAATAATATTTGATATACTTTTATACTTATATACACGTTTATGTTCTAAAATTAAGTTTACATGTTAGATGTTTTCTTTTATTATCCTCAAATGTATTAGAATTGGTTTTCATTTTCTATACAATTATTTTGTCTTAAGATGAAAATAATTGAGTACACGTAGGGATGACATGTTAGTAAATAAACAAGTCATAATTAGTCATTAAAAATCACTAAAACTCAATTAGTTAATAGTCTAATTATGCACAAGGTACTTTTGTGGTGGTCAACTCCTACAACCAATGGCCTTTACGATAGCATTTGAAAAAATTATTTTCTATGTAATGAACCTACTTGTTAGATCACTTTAAAAGATAACTCAAAATTAATTACTTAATCTTTAGCATTTGTTACATATGTGATGATGTACAAGGAATACAAAAAAATTAATTCACAATTTATTCCTTGAATTTGAGATCCTATAGTGATTAAAAAAAAATATATAATTCTTCAAGAAAACTACTAAAAGCGTAAAAAGGTTCAACAAAATTGCTGAGCAACATTGAAATTTGATTCTTTTATTTAACTCAAAATATTTATCTATTCAAACTTAAGCTGCATTTCAAGTGTTATCACACTGATAAATATTACTCCTAGTAATTTTTGTTATATATGTACTTGTAACCTAATAATTTCTAACTCTTAAAACCGAAAAAATATTTTACGAGGCACTTCACATGTTTACATGAGGAGAGTTTTTAATTATAAACACTTCTTAGTGATCAAATTTTATTATAACAAATACGGAGATTTTGTAATACTAGTAATAGTTCTTGGAAACGGATGGCACGCGCTATTCGTGCAGGTGGGTCGATTGGAGAACAAAAAGAAACACTAGCAAGAAAGATATCTACATCTACAGACAAGGCCACATAAATTAACTAAAAAGTCGAGGTGCAAAAAAAAGGTAAAAAAGATAAATGCAAATACACCCCTTCTACTTTTCCTAACTTATAAAAAATCCTTATGTTATTTTATTAACAAATAAATCATGTATTATTTTTTTGCAAAATATTATATGTATAATGTTTTGTTAACTCAATGCACCCATTTGAAATACTCTCATAATTTAATAAGGGGTTGTATTCAATATTTTAAGTGTACACAAAGGGTATGGATCATTCTAAAAGTTAACATGCAAATTATTGCTAATTTTTAGGTGAATAAATATATTTTTGCATTTTAGGTTATTAAGGATTTAATTGTCATTTTTTTCTGCAAAATATGAAGAAGTTGACTTATATCGGTGAAGCATATTTCGACGAGGGAGGGATTTTTGCCAATAAAAAGTAACACATTGTTTGCTAATAAAAATAATACAGGTCTTTTGCCAATTAGCCAAAGTATAGGGGATATTTTTGCATTTCACTGAAAAGGAAAAAGGCTAGCTAGAGATAGAAGAAAGAGAATGAAGAAGGCCACTTTACTTCACTTTTTTATGTTCCATGGCAGAAAACACAAGCATTCAGATTTCTACTTCTTCATGAACTAAAACATTTTAGAAACAAAGAAAACGAAAAATACTTCAAAAATAAAAAAATAAAAATCCCTTCTTTTGTGAGTACATACATACATACATACATGCATGTATATAATTGTACATACTGCATTCAAAAACACTTCTTCAAATTTTCTGGTCTTAATCTTTTTAATTTTGTTTAAGCTGGAGGGATTGATAAAAAGAGATTTGGGTTTTGCATATTTGATGTTTTGATGAAGGGGATGCCCTTACCTTTTGATTTTCAGGGGAATGGGTTGTTCTTACACTTATACAACAAAAAAGATTTAAAATCATCTGATTGTCTACTCAACAAAAAATTCTTGTTAAATAGTTCTTCCGAAGAGCCTAAATCTGTCCTGGATTCCACGTCTTCTTCAACCCTGTCTTCTTCCCTCGGCGGCGGCGGCGGAGGTGGTGGTGGCTCTACGGACACGGCCGGCGTGGCGGCAATTTCAGAAACAAGCTCCTCAAATGCTGCCGGCGGTGATTCCGTACTACTAAACCTCGGAATCTCCGACGACAAATGTGTTATGGAGGATTGGGAGACAGTGTTTTCGGAAACGGCGTCGTCTCCTAGTCAAGGACAGTCCATTTTGAGATGGATCATGGGTGGCGACGTCGAAGACCCTTCAATGTGTACTACTAGTCTCAACAAAGTTCTTCAATCTAACGGCGGAGCCGCCGCAGAGCTCGATTTCAACGGCGGCACCGGTGGTGGTGGTGGAGACGTAGACCAATTCGGTGCCAATTTCATTCCAAATTTCACCAATGGTAACAGATCCGGTTCAATTTCAAATCCCATATTCCCAAATCTCCCCAATAATTTCAACAATCTCGAACCCGTTTTCAATCCCACTATTCAAAACCCTTCTTTCATACAAGAACACAATTACAACCCTTTTATCCCTCCTCCGGCAAAAAGGCACAACCCTAACGGGTCGTTTTCGGATACGGGTCAAGAAACGTACCCGACCCAACTCCATATGCTCCCACATTATCTTCACCAGAAGCCTAAAATTGGTTATGGGGACGAATTAGGATTAGGTCATGCCAATCATCAGCAGCAACAACAACAACAGCAAGGGATAATCGACCAGCTTTATAAGGCTGCAGAGTCGATTCAGACGGGGAATTTAATCCTCGCGCAAGGGATATTGGCGCGGCTCAATCACCAGCTTTCTCCTATTGGTAAGCCTTTTTGTAGGGCTGCTTTTTATTACAAGGAAGCATTATTGCAATTGCTACTTAACACTACTAACATTAGTGGTAATACTAGTTCTACGGTTATGGTTACGAATACGCCTTTCAGCCTCGTTTTCAAAATTGGTGCTTATAAGTGCTTCTCCGAGGTTTCGCCTCTAGTACAATTTGGGAACTTTACTTGTAATCAAGCCCTTTTGGAGGCGTTTGAAGGGTACGAAAGAGTTCATATTGTGGATTTTGATATTGGGTATGGTGGGCAATGGGCTCCTTTAATGCAGGAGCTCGCCTTGAGAAACGGGGGTGAGGGCTCCCCTATGTTGAAAATCACTGCGCTCGCCTCGCCCTCGACTCATGATCGGTTAGAACTCGGACTTACTCAGGAAAATTTAGTTCAATTCGCTAGTGAAGTCAATATTGGTTTCGAGTTCGATGTTATGAATGTTGATTCTTTGAATTCTTGTTCGTGGTCTACGCCCATTCATGCCTCGGAGAATGAGGCCATTGTAGTGAATCTTCCGGTTGGTTCTCTCGCAAGTTATCATGTTTCGGTACCTTTGGTTCTTCGATTTGTGAAACAATTGTCGCCGAGAATTATTGTTTCTACTGATAGAGGGTGTCATAGAACCGATCTTCCGTTTGCTAATCATGTAATTCACGCACTTCAGTCGTATTCGAATCTCGTTGAGTCTCTCGATTCCGTTAACATGAATATGGACTCGATGCAAAAGATTGAGAGATTCTTGCTCCAACCGGAAATCGAGAAGATTGTGACTGGCCGGTTTAAGTCTCCGGAAAAGGCGCAACATTGGAGGAGTTTGTTTCTATCGTCGGGATTCTCACCGGTCACGTTTAGCAATTTCACGGAATCACAAGCCGAGTGTGTTGTGAAGAGGACTCCGGTTAGAGGGTTTCAAGTCGAGAAAAGACAATCTTCGCTTGTTCTTTGCTGGCAACGGAAGGAGTTGATCTCGGTTTCTGCTTGGAGATGCTGAATTTACATGGAATTTCGGAACTCGGCTTTGTTTAATCCCTTCGAGATTAATGAATTTGCGATGGTTTAGGTAAATTGTTTCCAAATTTAAGAACTAGGTACATTTTAGTACTGAATGTTCTGTTACATTAATCTTATTTCAGTGTCTTATGTTGAACATGGAAAAAAAATGCAGAAAGTTTAACCTTTTCATTCATCCTTTGGTTTTGGTTGTGGATAAAAGAGGCAAATAATATGATCATTGAAAATTGACTACATGATGACTGTTTTGTTGATAAATTAGTCTCATTGATTATGAATGTTAGATAATGTTGATCTTTGTTTTTTTACTTGAATCTCAAATCCTACATTGGAAATCTTCATATTCCATGACATTCCTTAAAATACATAGATGCTTAATTGAATCTAGAATTTGTCACTTCTAGATTGATTCTTTTACATTGCAATTATGTTGTGATGTATATTCAATATTCTCCTTTGTTTGTTCTTTACATTCAAAATGTAATCCTTATACTAATCATATACTGAGATTAATCATAATTGTCCTTTGGTGAAATTATGATATTATATTTGCTTTTGCTCAAAAATAAATTATTATGTTATAATCATGTTATTTGGAACTTGTCATTGCTATGATTTCCGTATTATTTCGAACTTATTGCCAAAATTCTGGTTGGTACATGCATACGACTACTCTGTCTCTTTCATTAGTTTTTCACATTATTATATTTGCTTATAATGACTGTATTAGTTTTTTCATAATCTTGTTGTGTTTTTTCCTAATCTATCATGTTACTTTTCATGCCATTACTTGTTTTATATAGTACATTGAATTTGCTGCTGTTAATGTTAATTAGTTTTTAAATCCTTGTCCTAATCAAATCACATGGGAGTTGTACTATTGGACCTTCACATGATTAGTTTAAGCTATGTCTTTCATCTCTTTTTATCAGTCATTACTCTAATGTTCATTCTTTATACCTAATTATAATTTAATATTTCTCTCTCAATATTTTTTTTTAATAAGACGTAAGTACATGTTGTGCCCTTTCGCGAGAGAGAGAGAGAGAGAGAGAGAGAGAGAGAGAGAGAGAGAGAGAGTTGAAAATTAAATCAAAGCTAGGATGATACTGTATGATTAGGATTGAAAATTAAATTAAACTACTTAATTTGGTTTACTTTATGAAATATCGTTTGTGCTTAAGTTTTGATTTGATCTTCAATTGATTAACTCAAAAAAATAAGAAAATAGTAATAAAATTATTAAGTTAATTTGAGCTTGACATAGTTCCATTTTCCCTCCACTTAATTAATATTCCCTTTGAAAAGACGAAGTGTTTCTAATAATTTAAACTCTGTCGATATTAGAAAACCAAATAACTTAAAATTTTCAAAACTCATCTAAAATTTAACCAAATATTTAAAAAACTTCAATGTACTTATTTATACTTCATTAATCTTGAAACTACAAAAGTTAAAGTATAAAATACTAACCTTTTTAACCTATAAATTAAAAAAAAAGAAAAAATTGTAGAACCAAAGCAGAATTTCACTAAACATTAAAATCAGAGGTTACAATGTTGAAATTATCATTCCGAAGAACATCTCCACTAATAGTAGAAGTAAAAGCTAATGAGAGAATTGCAATTGTGGTACCAAACTATATACCGATTCTCACTTGTGGTACCATAAAAATCAAGGTCGACACATTTGGTACCACAATTTAAGAAATTGAATCACTTTTGGTACCACCGTTAAAATTGGACGTTAACTGATGACGTGGCAGTTAAGTTTTATTGCAAAATTGATACCATTACTTATGTTGACTGACAATTATACCCCTAACTTTTCAAGTTGTCAAAATAACCCCACATCTTCAAATTTACTGACAATTTTAGTCCACATTGTTGCTCAATTTCAAAATTGGCTCGAATAAGACACGTGCGAACCAATTTAGAGATTTTACTTATTATATTTACATATTTATTTAACTAATTTAATTTTATAAATAATATTAATAGACCAATTTTAAACTTTTTTTTTTAAAATTATAATTATTTTATTAATAATATATAACTTTATTTTTTAATAAATATTAAATATATATATATTATTATATAAAGTTTAGATTTAATTAATATGTTATCGAATTTATATTAAAAAAAGTTTAAAAAAAAAGTTTAATAATATATTTTTTTTAAATTATAATTATTTTATTAATAATATATAACTTTATTTTTTAATAAATATTAAATATATTAATATTATTATATAAAGTTTAGATTTAATTAATATGTTATCGAATTTATGTTAAAGTATTATTTGGTCTATTAATATTATTTATAAAATTAAATTAGTTAAATAAATATGTAAATATAATAAGTAAAATCTCTAAATTGGTCTGCACGTGTCTTATTCGAGCCAATTTTGAAATTGAGCAACAATGTGGACTAAAATTGTCAGTAAATTTGAAGATGTGGGGTTATTTTGACAACTTGAAAAGTTAGGGGTATAATTGTCAGTCAACATAAGTAATGGTATCAATTTTGCAATAAAACTTAACTGCCACGTCATCAGTTAACGTCCAATTTTAACGGTGGTACCAAAAGTGATTCAATTTCTCAAATTGTGGTACCAAATGTGTCGACCTCGATTTTTATAGTACCACAAGTGAGAATCGGTATATAATTTGGTACCACAATTGCAATTCTCTCAAAAGCTAATCTAGCTAAAAACGTGAGCCGCTAAATTTCCTTCCCGTAAAATATGTGAGAAATGAGCTTTGAGTGCCTTGATTTCTTCTTGGTAAAGGGCATGTTGCTTCTAGTTCTAGGGAAGGGTAAATGCCGTTGATGCCTTCAATAATTGTCTTGCATTAATCACCCTAAAAGATGACGTGAGTCCATCCTTTCTTCTATCTCAAGTGTAAAGAGCAGCTAATTGTGCTTCACCCATTTTCGGACCAAAAGTTAGACCGACCGCCTCGCGATCCAATTAATACAATTGTCGTCGTTGTCTCTCGCCATATAATCTATTTCAAAAAAGTTGCTCGTGCAGTGATTGAAGCGTCGAAATTGATCTTAGCTAAAGGAGCTTGGGGGGCTTCCCAACTCGTAGCAATCCTCCTTTGCGGGTTCCCTTGTTTCTTATTCGCTTTCAAAAATCTGTTATTGTTTATGTGCAATTCATCCGGTAGAGATTTTTCTCCCTCACAATGTCGATGATTTATGAAAAATCATAAAATTCCGCAAAAAACATATAAATTAGTCTAGACATTTATCATTTGTTTACTACAAGGAAATCTTGTAATACTAATTTTTATTGAAAACTAAAGGGTATTTGAGCTTGTCAGAATTTCTGATGTTTGAAATGTGGTTGCTAATTGACAAAGTTCAAGGAAGGTCGATGCAATTTACCCCTTAGAACACTATGCCCTTTTTTTTTTTTTTTTTTTTTTGCCTTTCTACTACTCCTATTAATTAAAAGTCTATTATAGCCTTGAAGAATTGTGGTTTAAGGTTTTTGATTAAATAAAGGTAACATCTTTATAAAGTTATTTAGTGTTGATTAAACAACACAAAGGGTGAACAGTCTGACATTTTCTCTTTTGCTATTTTTATCACTATCGGTCTTCTACTTTTATTGTAAAGCACTCTTACACAAAATAGCGTGTAATGTGTGGTTCTTACTTCTTATTCATTCGTACATGATAGATTTGCAATTGGCCCACAACTCCGATCCATTTTATTTTAGTGAAAATGCAAAAACACTCCCCATGATTTATTTAATTAGTGAAAAAAAAAATCTCGTATTTTATTTGCATAATGAAGTATTCTCTGTAATGATATTTTATTAGCACTTGTGTTAATATTTTATTAGTTCGATGCCCATTGAAAAATTAAGAGTTGATTATTAATGATTGGTACTATATTTTTAAGATAATGAAGGGATTGTTTAAGTTAACAGGAAAATTAGTGTCAACATGATATAAAGATAAATTTGTTGAGTAATTATTATCGCTAGAAAATTTTAGTAATAAATTTTACCGTATCTATTTCAGTAAACATGGATAATGGATTTGAAGAATCTAACAATGGGATCGTTTTTCCCCAATTAATTTCAATACTAAGTACGTACATTGAATTAATGAAAAACCGCCTATTCTCAATATGAATTATAACTTTATTCTAAAAAAAAAATTGAACTAAGACATTGTATATATAGCGATAAATGTTCTAATCTAATATTTGTGTGGACCAATGTTTATGACATGTTTGTATCATATTTTGTGTTACACCTTAGTAATAATTTAAATGTTCTAAACTTCTAATCTAATATTTATGTAGATTAATGTTTATATATGTACTTTATATATTTTTTTCAATGGTATTCATGTCTTTGATATGATCTAATCGTTGTCAAAATGCTTGAAACACAGAAGAGGAGAACCTCTTTCAATCAGATTTTGAATATGAATTCATTCCATTATGGGGACTAGTTCATTCTATCATTCGACGTCCTAGATCAATCACCTTCTGGTAGCTGAAGATGATGTAATTATGTTATTTCTATGTGGAAAGCCTTCTATGGCAAGTTCTACTTTGGCCTATTTTTGGCTGGTCCTAAATTCAAGAAGTAGTGCGTTCCATATATATGGTTGGGGAAGCAATCCATAAAATCTAAAATGAAAGGAATAAATTTAACAAAAATTAGTTTTATGTAAAGGAAAGTTTCCAAAATTTAAAAGGTTGCCTTTTTAAGACATTGAAAAAGGAAAGAAATCTTTGTATCATAATTGATCTAAGTTTTCATTCTCAGAGTTTTTAAGAGTGAAAATAATGAATATGAAAGTAGCTAGCAAGATAAACAAATATTGATTTCGAGCGTGGTTTGTTTATTAGTCAATAAATTCAAATACAATATCAAATTCATGAAAGATAAAATCAAATAAAATTGAAAATTTGAAGTTTGTATCGTTTGACTTGACAGAATTTAGTTAGGTACCATTGACCTCAAGAACCAACTATTATCCTTAAAATTACTTTTGATGCTTTGATTGGATATCAATAAGTGGAAACAAAAACACATATTGATGGACAAATGGAATAAGTCCTACATCCAAATTAAGTACGAAACCTAGCTAAAGCAGTGGTTATAAGTCAACCATATCAGCACATTCATAATCAATAACAATTTGTCCCTCACGTACAACTTCAGCTGATAGTGAAAAAGGAATTTTTTCTTTTCGGAAATTAGAATTATTGTTAAAAAAAAATGTGATCCACGATTTGCCATAATATATATGCATATAAATAACTAATAATAATGATATGATGTGACAAATTATGAATTACGCTATGCGTGTATTAAAAAGTGATATATTTGGCTAGATAGTGGCCCAAATTGACACAATTCGTGTTCAAAACGTGAAGAGCCAAAATCGAATGTAAAGAAATGAAAAAAAGGTATAAATAATAAAAAAAAATAAAAAAAATGGCTCGCTCACAAAGCTTTAAAATAATTTTACAATGTGATAGGATAGACATGTCAATATATTGATGCCTTTGGTCACCACAATAATGAAAGAAAGGAGATTCTAAAGGGGAGATGAATAGAGGAAAAGAAAGAGAGCACCAAATGTAAGCCTAATCTTGATGATATATAGATGCACCAAAAAGCAAAAGTCTTTTTTTCCAAGTTTCACAAAAAGAACACCCTTCCATGGAAAGTATTAATGATATGTAACTTTTCATTATTAAAAGGAAAAAGAGAAAAAAAAAAGATATGCAACTTTTCATTAAGGAATTTCAAGTGGGCACTTTTGTTATGCACAAGACTCCTAGGAGTTAGGGAGGATTTGGTTTTTGAATTTGAGAAAAAGAAGATTTAGATGTAATCATAAAATCCATACATTTTTGCTAGCTTTTGCCTTACTCCATTAGCTAGGTTTTCACAAGACCAAATATGTGATGGGCCACCAATCAAAAATTCTATTTCCAAGAGTCTTTGTATTCACAAAAGAAAAAAAAAATGTACACATATGTAACCTTGGTTGCATGTAATTAATCAAAATGTCGGATATTCTTAATTAGTGAAACTATTGATGAAAACTCTATAGTATTCCACAAAATACAGCATATCCACAAAAAAAATGTACATATATATTTTGTGTCGTATTTGCCGTCCCAGCCTTTTGAATTGTTGAAGTATATAACATGTGGTTAATTGTTTCGTCGGTGTTAGAATATATATATATTCTACGATAAGATATATACTCAAATATGCAAAGATTGATTGGAAATTATAAAACAAAAAAAACCACCATATGAGCATCCAAAGTAAATAGAGTTAAAAAAAAAAAAAAAAAAAAAAGCAACAAAAAGGTAAAGCAAAAGGTGGTGTGGTGTATATGTAGTATGTGTAATGTGTGAATTACAAGGGCGTGCGTGGGGAAAAAAAAAAAGGTTGGGATTGTCTCAAATATCTCTTTCACAATCTTAAAGTCAGCATATAGATTAGTTTTAATGGGCACCATATCTTCTTCAACTCTTCTTTAAGTTTCCTTTCGTTTTTAATTTGTAATTTGTTTCTGCTACAATCACATGATAATTTTTCTTTTTTTTTCCCCTTATATATTCTGCTTTAGAACAACGCATTCTTTCCTTCCCACATATATATATATTTGTTTGTTTATACACCAAAGAAACAGAAAAGTAGGCACTCATTCTTGTAAAAAGCCACTTGTGGTAGGTCCCTAATTTAATAACTTGCATATTGATTGCTCTTTTATCTCTTCTATCATTTTCACTACAAGATGTTATTTCATGCATTGAATGTTTTGTATACGACGTGTGACAATTAATTTAACTTTTTGACAACATGTAACTAGAATAAAATTATAATTTTTTTTTAGATGGTGAATACATCGTTACATCAAAAATTATACCGAATCGAATATATTACATTGATATCAAAGTAAACTAATTACAAATGTTAGTATTAAACTAGAGAAAATATCCACGCTAGCATAAAATTAAATAATATTTTACTATTTTGAAGATCTAAATTAAATTTGCGCACATAAGAATTATATTGTTGCCTCCATTTGCTGGGTGGTGTTGCTTCATTGTCTATCTCCAATAAGTCTTCTCTAATTTGATTACATCGATCAGAAGGTCAAACCCAAATTGCATTATATGACAGCCCAAATAGTGTCTGTCATTGCTTTAGTTTCAATTTTCCACTTGTACAATTATACTATTACAATAGTAGCTGTTTAATATGTCGTTATCGATTTTGACCATTTGAAATTTCAAAAAACAAAAAAAAGTTATAATCGATCGCATAGTAATAGTAGCAAATCTGTTTATCAATCTTTGTGTAAACGACTAAGATGTGACATTTTCACGCGCGCTTCTTAACTAGATGACTTGTTTCTTATTTTAACAAGTTCTTTAATTTTTGAAGTGGATTTTCCGTTCAAGTGGCATGCTGTAAATGGCAGTCGTGAACTTGTTTTACAATAAAAGCACTTTTTACAATTGTTGAAATCATAAATAAAGTTCAAGAAAGCATGATTAGCTAGCCCCTTTTAAATTTGCCATTGTTAATTTTTTATTTATTTTTCCTGAATAAACATCACTTCGTCATTATATCACAAAATTTGGTTACTAACATAGCAAAGTACAATGTACAAAGATGGTTATCAAAACTATTACTATATAACTAAAAAAAAAGTACCATTGTTTGTTGTCACACCTGTCATCTTCTTTTATTTATTTGTTCTAATTCAAATAAAAAAAATTAAGAAACTAATTTTACGTTATACAGACATTTCATAACTATCTCTGATTAATTTTGCCTAAATTGTATTGGTCAAAATCACAACATTCACGCGCATGATAGAAACAATACACTTATTTTGATATTTAATAGTACTATTCATTAACTAATGACGAAACATGTGCAATATAACTGACTTATCACCGGACATTAAAACCCATATGTTGATCCAGAAAAGGTGCAAGCTTAAACACTAGTTTCAACTTGCAAAACATGTATTGTATATCAGTTTGATGCATCTTCATAAAAATACTACCAATCCCACTGTTTTCCCTTTTTTGGTTGATACAAAGTTTACATAACAATTAATTCTATTTTTATTTTTCGCATTTTCCTAAAAAGGGTAAAACATGAAAGTAATTGGTCTCCCATTATTAATTTACTTTAAGTAAATTAAAGTGTAACTTATATGAGAATAAAAATATATATGAACTTCAAGTAAAACTCTAATTACACTTTATGTAAATCCATGTAGATTTGGTAGACATGTGGAAATGTTTAAAGAGAGGTTGAAGAGACAGATACACGTGAAAGCAGAGGTCTTTGCCTCCTCTTGTTTGGAGCTGTCCTGTCTATTTTGGTTTCTTTGAGATATAATTTGTTTGAAACCTTAACTTTATTTGATATCATCTCTGTTTCTTTTTAATGGTAAAAACAATTGACAATTGGTCTGTTGTTTGTAAAACAAATAGACCATTTTGGGACTGGCACAAAGAGTTGTGAAATTGATGATGTCATGTCTTATTTCATGGGGCTAAACAAACTACAAAAGTTAAATCATAAAGGAAGGTAGGTAGGACATCATTTTTCTCTTTGGATAGACTAGGTTGACATATTTTTGGCAATACTCAATGTCAAGCATTAACTTAGGAAGATGTTTAAGATTTTAAGTTAAAAGGGCAAATTTAAATAAAGTTGAGAGTCAAACCAAATTATTTGATTGATAAGAACTTGTTTTAGATAATTGTGTTTATTTGAACAAATGCACATTAAACAATACTTTTTCGTTGTACAACTCTTGAAATTTGATCAGAATGATGGGATAAGCTAAATTATGACAGAACATATGTGACAATCTATTTTATTTAGTTGGGTTCAATTAGTAACTTGTTTGGGCTTTCCTCGTCCAAATATTAAATCAAATTAAACACAATCTCAAATCATAATAGCAAAATCGTGATAAACATTGAACATTGTTTTGTTCAACGGAGTTTTCTTATTTATGCCCATAATCGATTAGGAGAGTATTGGAATTTACGGTATCTCGAGTATTCGTCAATATACAAAAGGTACAAGTGAAACATTCATTATTTTTATTAATGTAATGATGATGTACTATTACTCAATAAATTATTTAAAAAATAACTTCATGATCAAGAGGTCATAAATTCAACTCTCACTAGTGTGGATATTTCTGTACTTTTTATTTTTATTTTTTATTTTCCCAAGAATTTAATCCCTTTCTAGACGCATCGGACACATTAAGTAAAAACTTCTCCCAACAGAGATTCGAACATGGATCGCTACTTTGTAGTGACTAGTCTCTTCCACTAAATCAATCACCTATTGTTATTTCTCTAATTTAATACTAGTCTTTGTCTTTCGTTAATCTTTATACTAAATTTCCTTGTATATCGATTAATATAATGATTTATTAACCCTTAAAAAAAACCTCATATTGAAAGATGCACATAGAAAAACAAAATGATATAAAATTATAAATGATGACTTTTTGAATAAGAAACATTTTTAAAGATCGAAAAAAGATGCAACTGTATTGATTCTCACATCAAGCCCATAACGAAAATCATTTTATATTTTTATAATGGACCAAAATCCCATGAGAACCACAAATTTAAGGCCCAACTTCTAATTACAACCTAACCAACAATTGATCCATAAAATTTTTGGGTTAGATGTGACCCTTTGAGAAAGTAGCGTTGATAAGTTGTTCTGACTATTGTTATGTAACTCATGGGCCGATTCCAATAATGTTGTGATTCAATCATTCAAATAAATAAATATCTTTTACTGAGATTAAGTATAATCAAATAAAAAGAAAAAGAAACACCATTGATTATTCAGTGAGCAAGCGCTAAATGATTTTGATTTACATGCTTATCCTCATTCTCTTTGCTCGACTGTCTGATGATCTTTAAACTGAACTGAGATTCGCAGTAGCTGAATTTTGAGCTTTCATTATAAGAAGCTACTCTCATATTCATAACTGATGTTTGAAACGAGCATCTTTAATATACAAACCCTACTCTTATTTCCAATAATATCTTTAAAACCCAAGTAAAATCCACAAAACCTTAATTCCGCAAAGCCTCCAATGATCCTATGCGATAACGAAATGAAGTATTTATAAAACATGGATATTAGATGTGTATTCGAAGAACCTGGTGGAGTTACAAATGTATGTGTTCCCTCTGGTGATGTTCGAGAGCCAGCGATTGCATGATGATGTTGAGGATAATTAGTTTAAAGTTCCCCCACACGTAAGAACTTTTGCAATTCATTAAACTCCATAGAGTGGTAGAAATGTTTTTACGAAAGAGTAAGCCAGAGCTCCTGTGAAGATGTAGCTGTCAACCCTATCTAGTATCCCACCTGCTTGGAGAAAATTGTCGCATTAAAAATCAACCTTACGGACGAAAGATGAAATATGAGAGGAAATTACAAGTACACAACATGCATAGAGTGAGGGTAATTTTCTTGCAACTTCCTTAACTACCAAAATGTATAGAAAAATGGCTTTCTTCTCTATTTAAGCTTCATCCTAACAAGTTCTTGAACAGTTTTCTTTGTAACGAAACAGAGTATTAAGTATTTAGTGGGAAAACCATACCTCAAAAGCTAGCTACTGGAGTAGGAGAACGCATAGCCATATAAAACTCACATAGGTACCATATTACCTATGTGGAATCAAGATTGTTTCCCTTGTAACTAGGACCATCGCATTCCACCATGTTTCACAGTCCCTTGCCACACGTGCTAGCTTTGCACTAACTTAATCTAGCTGGGGCAAACACTGCAATGCCGGCACCACCGGACTCACACGATTGCAACTGGGAGGTGGTAATGGCTGACTCTAACAAATGTTATGTCCCTAGGAGAACTGTACCTCAAAAAGAATTTTATCTCAAGCTCAAATCCGATATAGGTATCCTATATTACCAATGTGGGATCAATGTTATTCCCACGACGACTAGTATCATTGCTTGATTGTATGTAAACCACCCTTCACCCTCACCCCCTAAAGTAGTAAAGAAGGGTTCTTTGGGTTCACATTTTCTTTCTATCTGTTTTATGATTTAATGGGAATATTTGCAAGAACGATCTTCATCTGATAATTTTTTTTCTAACATCTGCTCTAGAAGATTCAAACCCGACCTCAGTTTTTAGAATCAATTCGGATAGTCAAGTATTGACATTAGTGGAAACTTACTCGTGTCTAATACTCACCATCTCGGCACATGGCTGATCATTCGTAAGGATTGTTAAATTTTTACTGATCCAATTAGTTTGTAGAGTCCGACCAAGTCAACTCGAGTTATTGAACCACTTGGTAAAAATAATTATTAAGTTTAGGCCTTACCATGTCCAGGTATGAGAGATCCTGAATCCTTGACACCCGCATCACGTTTGATCATGGACTCGAGAAGGTCACCAAAAAGAGACCCAAAGAAGTTCAGAAACCCAAAAGCTACAGCACTGAAAATTATAGAGAATTATATCAGTTTAAGTGAATAGAAACTTCTAAAGATGACTATTGTGGTTAAAAAAACAAAATACAACCATGCACCTTAGAACAGAACTAGGCCAGGACAGGATCTTTGCCAGTAAGACAGAGGTCGCTATGCATCCACCTAACCCAGCTAGAGCTCCCTCCCATGTCTTTTTTGGACTGATTGCAGTTAGTGGTGTCCGACCAAAAGCCTGGAATTTTTTCATTAGATTATATGTCAACGAGATGGTTATCTAGACTAAGTTAAATAATACAAACAAGGAACAGAACCAAGAAACACGGCAATAAAATGATCCTACTCACTCAAGTTCTATTGTTTGTAGGTGTAAGTTGAAACAACCTTTCTTTATAAATATTCGCACGATAAAATCTAAAATATGTAAATGGACACACCAGTACAAATTAAAACTATTCCTTGTACTGTGAGGGCTGCAATTTTAATCATGTCATAAGATTTTTTGCCAGTTCAATTTAAGTTTTTGCCTGCTACGTATTGTTTGAAAGAGAAAAACAATCCAATAGGACAAACCCCAAGCAGAAAACTTACCTTTCCCCCAATAAAAGCATATGTATCTGCTGCAATAATACTGCTAAATGAAATCAAGGTAGCCACAAGACCCACTGTCCACTGCATTTGCCCACCAAGAAGAAGAGGCCAAGATGCTCCCACTCCTGCCAAAACAAACATTGTTAAAAACATTTATGTTGTAACCATGTCATAGCAAACTTAATTTCACAACATAAAATATCTCATCAAAAATCTAAACAGAGATCTAATGGAAGCAGAAATACTTTTCAAATGCAAGTCTGGATAAAAATAAAGCTTCATGATGTGAGCATAAACAGACTTCACTATTTCAAGATCTGCTCGGGTTAAATAGTTCATGGGTATGACAGCCAAGCTTGAAAAACTAACATCTTGCATAAGAAGGGTTCAAAACTTCTAGCATCTTCTAATGCACTTTAGCCGATGTACTCAACCATAGGTTTAGCCATAGTAATTCGATAACAGGTTTGTGGAATTCAGTTTAGCACTCAACTAGAAAGGAATAAAACTGAATATCTGATCAAGATAAAGTTATTCAGCCAACTATATATATCTAAAATTCATAACAATGTGCGGGACATTGAAAGTCACGCGCCACACTATTCATTTTCTGCATGTGATATAAATACCCTTATGATTTTCTAATAAAAAAAATAGGAAATTTGTCTTACTAGTATTCAGTGCAGGGGCTGCTAAACCACACCGTAGCTTAACCCAGAAACAAGGAAGGTAGCCACAATAAAACAGTCCAAACATGGTACTACTGAGTTGAGCAAAACGGGGATTTCCCCTCTGCAGTAGAAGGGCCATTGCGACGACAAAAGCCGCAGACGTCACAGAAACATCTATATGCCCAAAGTATCTAAGAGAAAGACACAAATTGTATCAGTAACAGGAACCTAGTGAAGGTAAATATTATTGATATAAAAACTACACATACAAGGAGGAGGATCATCTAGATATGCCTACACTAAAGTTCGCAGACTTATTTTCTCATAGTTATCAAGCTAAATCTATAATTATCATAAAAAGACATATTAAAAGACTCGAGAGACATATAATAGTGGATAAAACATCCAGATATACATAAGCCTCATACAGTGCACACCTTGCAGTTATTTCAATCAGAAAATTTTATTCCAGACCTTTTAACTAATACCAAGCATTATGCCAATCTGTCAGGGTATTTCTTTTTTACTTCCCATTTTCTAGTAAAGAAAATCATGGCTTGCCATAACAGTGAGGCAACAAGCCTCACTACATACTTGAGGCCACAGGTTCAAAAGATGGAAATTATGTCCTTGCTATAACTATAAAGCTAAATCCAATACTTAGGCTAAATAGTCAGAGGGTAAATTTACTGCAATTGCCGGAAACGGAAAGCTGAGTTCCAAGGGAATACTACATGAATGGACCAAAATAACTGGAAGTTAGGCAAAACTTCTTACAGTGTGAGTAGAGGCATTAGAAAGCAGATAACAGAGCAAGTTCGTGAAAGGTATCGAGGAGGAGGGGTCATTCCAGAAGCAATTCCACGGCTTCTTACCAGCTCAAAGTACTCCCTGGCACCAACAAACACTGATGCAGCAAGAGCCACAGTAAAAACCCATCCTCCAGCCAAGACCACTCCTCCAACAAAAATTCCAATGCCCAGTCCAAAAATAATCCTTTTCTTCAACTGATTTGCTTTTTGTCGGCGTTCTGAATCAAATTCCTCCTCAGAAAATTGAGTGCTTCTGTTAACTTCCTACAACATATCCATCTCAGTAATCCAGTTGTACTGTTCCATATTGAGGGAATCATACTACTAAACACAGTTATATGCATGGATCAAATTTTCATCTTTTCCTTCGAAATCATTGAAATGCTTCCATTCTTGAATCAATGGAAATGAAAATAAGATGCATTTCCGAAACTAAATTTGCCTCAGATCTTTCTTTTTTTTTTCTTAATTAGTAAAAAAAATCATAATTTTTCCTAGTGTTTTCGAAACGTTTCCGGAAACTTTTCAAATAGTTTCCAATATTCAGCTAACCGAAACATACATCGAAAACGAAACTTTGATCCATGATTATGTGAACCTAAATAAATGCATAGTATCAGGTCAGTAGGAAAAATGTTGTGCATTTTTACTTCTTAAAATAAAATGAAATTTGTGTGTCTAACTCCAAGCATTGAAAATTTCCACTAGAGTGTTTTCTTAACTCCCTTCCATGTACTCTTTTTCCTACCGTTTTTGAGTTGCATGAACTATTTCTGATAAAAGAATGACCACAAATCTAAAAATACAGCACCTAGTGGTCTCTTTTTCTTTCAATTACATATCTTTTCGATCAATTAGCTTTCCTCTTAAAAAGATTTATTAACTCCTATATGGAAACGATAACTATTACCTATACTTTGGGCCTGATTTTATGATTGAAGTAAATATAAGCGTACCACAAAAAAATGAAAACATAATTTTCATACGCTCAAAGCATTCTACTTTCCAAAATCTTATGACGAATTCTTTCTACCTTTCCCTAAACTGGTTCGACTACATTTCCACCAACAAAATTCTTATACGAAAAAATCGCTTCTTTAAAGCTTATAACATTTATTACCTCATTCGTTACCTCAACGTTTTCAATTTGCTCTGGTTGCTCGGCTCTAGCCAAGGCGGTGATCCCCCGCCGGCGGTGGCGTTTTACCAAAACACCCCTAGAAATACGTAAAACCCCTCGTGCGCCATTACTGTTCAACCCTAACTTGAACCTAAATTCGCGAAATATAGATCGGGGGGTCAAATTGGCAACGGTTGGACGAAAGCGGGAGTGAGTGTGAGAACGGCAGGAGCACGGCGAGGTGAGAGAGAGCGGGATTAAAGCGATTCTATCAAATTCTACGATTTGTAGAGCCATTGATGATTAGAGTAGAAGGAATAGGGATTTCAGGTTGAATTCAGGTGCATATTTGCTAACAGTGGACGGCCGCGGCGGCGGCGTGTGGGGTCAGGTTTTGCGGTGGTGAAACTGCGCCTTGCGATTTTCAACAGATCGGATGAGAAGAGGGATAATAACAATGAGAAATGTTTTGAATTTTACTAGTTCTATGCATTTTTTGTTTTTGTTTTTAATAAATAACCAGTTCTATATATATATTGTTTGTCACTAATTATTAGAAGAAGAAGAAAAAAGGACTTATGATCGCAAATCAAATTAAACTATTAAATACTAATCGGTAAAAAATTGAGTTTGGTTAGTCTAAATAAAATTGTTTGAGTTCAGTTCCTTGTATACATTAACTAAATCTGTACAACATGTTCAATTTAATAACTTTTAAAATTTGATTCGACTTCGATTTAATAAAAACTATCTGAAACATTTTGTTTTTAATTGGAGTTTAATTTTTCTAACAATAACAATTTCATATTTGATATAAAATTCACAAAATTGAAATGAATCTCATTTGATCTCACCCAACTCGTTTCACACGAACGTGATTCTTTTATAGCTTAGCATTTTTCATTTCCAATTTTAACCTATTTGAATCATTATATGTTAGTGAGTGACAATATATTTTTCTTTGATAAAATTCACTTAAATTTCGATTGATATAGTTTTCCTTATTTTGCAAGATTGTGAGCGTCTCGATCACCGGGTCTTGGAATCTTCTTAAGCTTGAATCGCTTCGGCTTCACTGACCCAATCGAAAACAGCACCCATATTAGATTACTTTAATCTAATTGGCAGCAGCCTATATTTTTTCTTGAGCAGTGGCATGATCAAATTCAAAGGTTGGGTCTTAGATTGAGGATGGCGGATATCCAAGAGGTGATAATCCAAGAGTTGAGAGGGTGAAATTTAAATTTCGATTTACATGCAAAAGTATAGCTATTGTAATAGCAGTGATATGAATATGAAGGGACAACTAAGGAAAATGTGATCAAGGTAGTCAATGGCTGGACTGCAAAGAAGACGAAGAGGTGTCTTTCACATGGAAGATAAGGGACAACCGTAGACGAGAAGGAATCATATCGTTGAGGATTTTCCAAAGAAGGAATTTGATACGATTATGAATATGAGACTTCCATATAAGATTCCATAGATTGCCAAAAAAAATAGTATTAAATCTAGCTATCTATCGGTTAAATAAACACTTTTGACAGAGAAATCACATTTTTTTGAGTGAATCTAAAAAGTTGTTTTTTATTCCACATGGATGAGAATTTTGATTTTGATAATTTCTTAAACCGTACTTGAGGAATTGAGGAGGTTAATCTTCCATTCGGGATTGTTTGGGAGGAGGAGATCACGGACATTCCAAATGTCGATGGGGGAATTAGTGATAACTTTGTAACAAACACCTTTTTTTAATGAGGCTGACACAATCAGAAATATATTTCCAAACATAAAACACATTAATTTTAGGATACTTAAGAATTGGAGGTATTTGGAGTAGAGAAGGGACTCTTACTTTTTCTAAGAGGAGGAAAGCATGTTCCAAGAGAGTTTAACAATGAGATTTTTTTTTCAGATCAACCGCACAGCGAACCCCGGTACCCATATTCCATTTGAGAGTTCATAAAGAGTCCCAACATTTAAGAGCGATAAAATGGGATTTATCATTTTTTTAGGAATAGTGGGGTTTATCATTAGTTTCCATAAAAAATTACAAATCATGTAATCAATCTTGACACAAAGGTTTTATGTGAGAAGAAAAGTGGCTATATGGTAAGAGGGGATAGCTTGGGCGATTGTTTTAACAAGGACATTACGACTCGCGTGGAATAACAAACGAACATGCTAACCGCTTAGTTTTCTTACAAACTTTTTAAGAATATTATTGAAACAAGCTTGTTAGAGCACAACCTACTCCATACATACCTTAGACCTTTAATTTGACTAATTATTCTATATTCCAAATTTCTGATAGTATTTTAGTAATTTATTTCTGTATCGTTCGTAGTGTTTATTGTTGTTAAAATTATCACAAAGAAAATCAAAATGAAGACCGACATGTAAGTATCCAAAATTGCCCTTAAAGCCCTAAGCAATATTATTTCTTTATTTATACGGAAAAAATTGGCGCCTTATGTGGTAAGTAAAAAAGAAAAAGAAAAGAAACCCTCGAACGCCTTAAAAATTCTTGAGAATCAACAATTCGATTAAGAAATCCAACACCCAGTTGCGAAAAATAAAAAATGACCAAATCTGAATTATCCGACTCAGAAGAAGATTCTGGAAATGAAAACTGCAGCACCCCAAAAAAAGAGGGAAAAGTACCAGAATATGAATTACAGAGATTGAAAAGGATTGAAGAGAACAAAAAGAGGATGGAGGCCTTGGGCCTTCAAAAGATGGCGACTTCTTTCATGGGTTCTGTTGAAAAATCCTATAAGAAGAAGAATGAGAAAAAGGGCAAGAAAAAAATCGTCGATGAAGATGAAGAGTACAACCCAATCGAAGACGACGAGGAAATGAGTTCTTCAAGTGAAGAAGATAATAAAAATAAAAATGACGAGGATTTTTCCGGGTCTCTAAAGAAAAAGGTACTAATTTTTCTCTGTCTAATTCAAGAATACTACTTTTGATCTTATGCTTTTCTAGTGTCCTTTAATCATATGGTTTTTTTCATCAGTATAATTTGTGTTAGTTATTATTGAATTCAACATATTTTTTTATCTTATGTGGTTTTGTCTGTGAATTTTCTAGTTTTGAATGCGTATTTGAGCTATATTTGGTCCTTGGATTTTAGTGAATAAATTGCTATGGAAAATATGCCTTGCATCAAATGATAGATTTGAACATTGATCTTCGTCTTTTGTTCATTATCCAAGTGAAATCAGGTAAGAATAGTGTAATTTGCATCCTAAGAGATAAAAAGGGATTATTTTTCCATTATCTTCTTTCAATTATGAGATTCTTCTTGTGTTTTAAGCTGGTTTAAATGTAGTGCAATATCTATTAAGATGCATTTTACTTCGATTGAACATGTCCTTTGGAAATCTTGCTCCAGGTGAAGAAAAATGCTACAACTCCTAAGAAGCGGGGGCCCTCTCGAAAGCTTATGTTCAACTCAGATTATGTGGACGATGATGACGCTTTGATGCAGGTTAAATTCAAATACCTAATGCATCTTTTCCTATACATTTTGATGATGTAATACCTTATGTAGTTTTTGTCTTGAGTTAACTTGTAACAATTATCGTACTATGCAGGCAATAGCTCTATCACTAGGTTTTTTGGATGAAAAAACGAGTTCTCCTTCTCAAATTTCTGGTGCACATCTTAAGAACATTTCAACTTCTGGGACTCCTGGCACAAATATCATAGATAAGTCAATCGACAACAAAAGAGAAAGTCCACTTATACATGATGATTCATTAAAGAGGAAGAAAAAAAAGTCGGTTAGTGTTGATTATGATTGTTGGTTATACTATACCATACTATTAGATAATTATTGTATCATTTTCAGTTTATATTTCCATTTTCTTACATGATGTCTCTTTAACTATTTTACGTGAGCAGATTACCAGTCGAGTGCAAATGTCTGAAGATGAAATGCTTATGCACTTCTTCGAATTTGATGGTAATGAAACGTTTGTTACCCAAATCTCTAAATTTGCATGTATGTGAAGCATTCCATACTATGCGGTAATGTAAATACTTTGTAGGATATGGAGTATTTGCCATTTTGCACCCCACATAATATACATTGTTTTGACACTTTGCACCCTCGAATTGCAATTCTTTGGGTACACTGTAGATATTTTGCACCCCAGAAGGGTGCACTTTGCCAAAGAATACATAATTCTAGGGTGCAAATTGCTAAAATTTCAATTTCAGGGTGCAAAGTGCTAAGAATGCGTATTTTCGGGGTGCAAAAATGCCAATCACTAGGATATGAATAAAACATGCATGATAACAGAATGTTGCTTTTTGCTATGTTTAATCGATGAATTGTGTGTCAATAATAACAGAAACCGGGAAAGGTGTATTAACTCTCCGAGATATCGAGAGACTTGCAATAGTACATGACTTTATATGGTCAGAAAAGGAGATGGCAGATATGATATATTGCTTTGATAGTGATGGTGACGGAAAGGTTATTATATATTGCTAGTTTCCTTTTCAAGAATTTGTAAATCTGATTCAATCTGCTAATTTAATTTTGTGCTCTTTAATCTATATCGCGAGTAAATGGCTTTTTTCCAGATAAGCTTAGATGACTTCCGCAAGATTGTTTGTCGATGTGGCATGCTAAAAGCTCCCGATATTTGATACAACTGGTAAGATGTAGTTTCTGTGCTCTTCGATTTATTTTGATCGACTCCTCTTTGTAATATTCTGTCATTTAATTGCAGGTTAATAGCTATTTACGAGTTTGCTCTTTGGCACGTAAAATAGCCCCTTGCTCTTGGTCTCCAGGAATCAGTTCAGTTTTGTGGCCCCGTGCTTGAAAAAAGTTGTGCGTTGTGCTATTTTTGTTTAGTTTAGAAAATTGTAAGCTATCTTTTGTTCAACATTTACTTAGAAAGTTATGTAGGAGAAGATATTATTCCTGGAGTTACTTATTTTTATTTTGTCTAGTAGGCTGTGTATAATAAATGTTGGAAATATACACCAAAATGGGGCTGGCAATCGCAGCAAATCTGACGTTGAAAATCAGCAAGATCGGAAAATCGTTTCCTCCAAGTCGCGCAAATTTTACGCTCTCCTCAAGACAATATTCGCCCTCTACAATGTGCAAATAAGTTATGCAGCGAATTTGTCCCAGGATACAATGGAGCCCAGTTATAAACTGTTGTTTGACTGCGAATTGCACTTTCGAAGACAAACCCGAACACTCAATATTGTAATTAACTTTTAACTGAATTTAATAAGTAAAACCAGAAAATAAAAGAGTAGTTTGATGTAAAGTAATATTGTAGAATAGAAACTCTTTTTCTTCAATTGTGTATTGCCGTGAATTATGGCCTGCTTTTATAAGCAATTTTGCACCATTTCATAATCATCACATCTCTTCGGCAAAGGAGGAAAATTTAATAAATGAAGAAAGGATGCCAACTTTTGGTCACCAAGTAACTACCGTAAGGAAGTTTTCAATTTTTAAATGTGTTAAAAAAAATTAACGGTAAAAACTTAATTATAAACTTGGTTTTGAAAATTATTCCAACATTCCTCCACCATTTTCAAAATTAAAAGTTTAGACTTAGAAATATGTGATTCAATAATGGTGTCTCACGACTTGAACCATTATCTAGTGAAAGTATTTCAAAGTTAATCAAGAAGTGTAGTGGACTTGTCTTTGAACCAACTTCCTTATTTGATCAACTGGAATCACTTACACACATATATCTTCAATAATTTTGAGTGTTCTAAAAAGCCGACACGTGGATTGGCCTTGTGTCTATATCCTGTTTCATGAGCGCTCTAGAATTAAGCCCTTAACTCATAGAAGGCGGCACCACCCTCTACACTCATATAGGTAGACTTATCAAAAGTATCCTGTAATTTTAATACTTTAACTTACATGTTATAAGTCTATTAAGAGCATATTGCTCAACCTTACTTTATCATTACAGTAACAAGCACTATTTATCTTGGGATGATACGTAGTTAGTGCTTCAACCACATCATATGATATACTTTGCTCATTGAACTCTTAGACTTGAAATTCGAGAATAGAGTTGAGTTTCTATCATTGGTGGTCTTCGAAAATAGGCTTAAGACCCATCCCTTTGGCAGTTTGATTAATCAGATCTCTTGTTAATCCTTTTGTCAAAGGATCCGCCAGATTTTGACTTGACCGTACAAAATCAATTGTAATTACTCCATCAGTGAGTAATTGTCTAACATAGCTATGTCTCAGTCCAATATGTCTGGACTTACCATTATACACCTTACTATAGGCTCTTGACAGTGTGGCCTCACTGTCACAATGAATAGATATAGGTGGCATAGGCTTTGGCCATACCGGAATTTCGATCATTAAGTTCCTCAACCATTCCGCCTCTTTGCTACTAGAAGCAAGTGCTACAAATTCAGACGCCATAGTTGAATCTGTTATGCAAGTTTGCTTTTTTGAGCTCCATGATATAGCTCCACCACCGAGAGTGAATATCCACCCACTTGTGGATGTATGATCTTCCCGCTCAGTTATCCAACTGGCATCAGTAAATCCTTCTAAAACCGAAGGGTACCCTTTGAAGCAAATCCCATAGTTCATGGTTTTCTTCAAATACTTTAAAATTCTGTTTATTGCATTCCAATGTTCGTGACTAGGATTACTAGTGTATCTACTTAGTTTACCAACAGCAAAGGCAATATCAGGTCTAGTACTAGTCATAGCATACATAAGACAACCTATTACTCTAGCATATTCAAGCTGATTTACAGCTCTTCCATCATTTTTACACAACTTAATGCTAGAATCAAAAGGAGTATTAACAGGAATGCAATGATAATGATTAAACTTCTTAAGCACCTTTTCTATGTAATGAGATTGAGTCAAAGTTAAACCTTCACTATTTCTAACGATCTTTATACCAAGAATCACATCAGCTATGCCCATATCTTTCATGTCAAAGCTAGAAGATAAAAAATGTTTAGCATGCTCAACAAATTCTATATCAGTGCCAAAGATTAACATATCATCAACATATAAGCATATAATGACACCTCTATTACCATGAAACTTACTATAAACACATTTGTCAGATTCATGAATCATAAAACCATTAGATACAATTACTTTATCAAATTTTTCATGCCATTGCTTAGGAGCTTGTTTCAAGCCATATAAGGATTTTATTAATTTACACACTTTATGTTCTTGTCCATGCAAAATAAAACCTTCTGGTTGGTTCATATAAATTTCTTCCTCTAGTTCTCCATTCAAAAAAGCAGTTTTAACATCCATTTGATGAATAACAAAATTATGAATAGATGCTAAGGCGATTAATACTCTAATTGTAGAAATTCTAGCTACAGGAGCATATGTATCAAAGTAGTCTATACCTCCTTTTTGTGTAAAACCTTTTGCTACTAGTCTTGCTTTAAATTTGTCTATAGTTCCATCAACCTTCAGTTTCTTTTTAAATATCCATTTACACCCTATTGGTTTTGAACCAGGTGGTAAATCTACAAGTACCCATGTATCGTTACCCAAAATGGATTCCATCTCATCATTGATAGCTTCTTTCCAAAAGCTAGCATCACGAGATTTCATTGCTTGTTCATATGTCTGAGGGTCTGGATCTATACTAGACGGTAAAGTAGTTTGAGTACAAAGAGTATTCCTAGTGCCTTCAACTAGATATATTATAAAGTCAGAACCAAAAGATTTTTCAATCCTTGTTCTCTTACTCCTTCTAGGTTCAACCTTGTTTTCTACATCTTCTATAGAAATAGGTACTACACGGTTATTTTCTACTTTCTTTTCATGAACTTTAGAAATGGTATTAAATCTATTTTCATAAAAGATTGCATCCCTAGACTCAATAACAGTATTCATTTTTATCCAATCATTAGGTTCAATTACCATAAACCTATAGCATTTACTGTGTTCAGCATAGCCTAAGAAAATACATTCAACACCTTTAGGACCTAAACGTTTTATCTTAGGTTTTGGTAATCTAACAATTGCTCTACAACCCCATACCTTAAGATAAGCTAAGTTTGGTTTTCTTTTCTTCCAAAGTTCATAAGGAGTAACATGAGATTTCTTATGAGGGATTCTATTTAGAATATGACATGCAGTTAATAACGCTTCACCCCAAAAACTTTTGTTCAAACCAGAATTATATAACATAGCATTTACCATTTCTTTTAAGGTTCTATTTTTTCTTTCGGCTACTCCATTTTGTTGAGGTGTATATGAAGTTGTCGTTTCATGAATTATGCCAAAAGACTCACAAAAAGAAGGAAAGTGATATTCACCTCCTCTATCAGACCTTAAGCATTTAATCTTACAATTCAAGTAATTTTCTACTTCATTCTTGTAAATCTTGAACTTATCTAACACTTCATCTTTAGTATGCAATAAGTATACATAACAATACTTTGAATAATCATCAATGAAAGTAGCAAAATATTCCTTTCCTCCTTTGGTTGGTGTAGCATGTAAATCACACAAATCACTATGAATAAGATGCAATAAATCACTTTTTCTTTCCACATTAGAAGGAAAAGGTTTCTTAGTAATCTTTGTGTGAGCACATATTTGACATCTATCCAAAGCATCGTCAACATATTTAGGTATCAAGTTTAATTTAATCATATCATTCATGCGTTTAGAATTTACATGTCCTAGTCTATCATGCCACAAAGAAAAGGAATCAACGACATAAATAGAATCATTCATTATTTTATTAATATTAAGTTTGAACATTCCCTCATACAAATATCCTTTGCCAACAAAGGTTCCACTTTTGGACAAAATGAACTTATTAGACTCAAATACAAGCTTGAAACCATGCTTGTTCAAAAGGCTGCCAGAAACTAGATTCTTTCTAAGTTCAGGAACATGATAAACATCATTTAAAGTTAAAATTTTTCCTGAAGTGAATTCCAAGTTCACTGTTCCTTTGCCTTTTACTATAGCTGTCGACGAATTTCCCATGTACAAGACATTGCCTTCATGAACAAGTTCATAAGTAGTGAAGCAACTTTTATCCTTGCACACGTGCCTCGTTGCTCCAGAATCAATCCACCAAGAACCATCATCTTGCACCATATTAATTTCAGAGACTACAGCAATATATTTTTCATTGTAGTTGTTTTGCTGAACATTTTTCTTCTTAAGATCTCTACAATCCTTCTTGAGATGGCCTGGCTTACCACAATGCCAACAACATCCTTTTTTCTTCTTGTTTTCATTATTTTGGTTCTTAGCATATTGACCCTTTCTTTTTCGATTTTCATTATTTTGTCCAAAGTTTTGAGGTTGTTTAAACTCTTTAGTTTCCTCCACCATATGTACCTTAGAAGATTCTTTAACTTGTGGTTCTTCATTTTCTTGCATTTTAGATTGCTCTTCAATGCGAAAGATAGAACCTAATTCTTTAATAGTAATATCTTCTTTTTTATGCTTTAGACCTTTCTTAAATATTTTCCATGAAGGAGGAAGCTTATCTATTATGCAAGACACTACAATGCACTCATCCATTTTCATGTTCAATTGTTTCATATGCCCTAACATGCTTTGTATATCATTAAATTGCTCACTCACTGATTTTCCATCAATCATTTTGTAATTCATAAATTGAGAAGCCAAAAATTTCTTACTTGTGGCGTCTTCAATTAAGTACCGTGCATTGAGAGTATCCCAAAGTTCCTTCGCCGTTTCAACATCTTGATAAACGTCAAACAGACTGTCCGTCAATGCATTCAAAATATGACCCTTACAAATTTCATCGTCTTTCCCCCACTTTGTTCGTCTTCGAGATTCAGCCAATGTTTCGTTTTCACGTTCTTGCGGCTTTGGCGTTGTCAACACGTATTCCACCGAAAGTGACAACAAAAGAAAATGAATCTTCTTTTGCCATCGCCTAAAGTTTCCACCATCAAACCTATCCAATTTGACGAAATCGGTGGTGAGTTGTTGCAAGCTTTGAGATGCCATAATATTGTCTTGAGATTGTTGGAAATATACACCAAAATGGGGCTGGCAATCGCAGCAAATCTGACGTTGAAAATCAGCAAGATCGGAAAATCGTTTCCTCCAAGTCGCGCAAATTTTACGCTCTCCTCAAGACAATATTCGCCCTCTACAATGTGCAAATAAGTTATGCAGCGAATTTGTCCCAGGATACAATGGAGCCCAGTTATAAACTGTTGTTTGACTGCGAATTGCACTTTCGAAGACAAACCCGAACACTCAATATTGTAATTAACTTTTAACTGAATTTAATAAGTAAAACCAGAAAATAAAAGAGTAGTTTGATGTAAAGTAATATTGTAGAATAGAAACTCTTTTTCTTCAATTGTGTATTGCCGTGAATTATGGCCTGCTTTTATAAGCAATTTTGCACCATTTCATAATCATCACATCTCTTCGGCAAAGGAGGAAAATTTAATAAATGAAGAAAGGATGCCAACTTTTGGTCACCAAGTAACTACCGTAAGGAAGTTTTCAATTTTTAAATGTGTTAAAAAAAATTAACGGTAAAAACTTAATTATAAACTTGGTTTTGAAAATTATTCCAACAATAAAATGGTAAATAAAAGAAATACTTGTGCTTTAGTTAGAACTCAAAATCAAGACATCTAGTAATTAGAATCTGTGTTAAGCACTTAAGCCTCAATTGAAATTGGGTGTTTTTGAGGATTGATTTTTGCTCGGTTTTGAATTCCATTGACCCAAATCTACGCCATATATTATTTTATCATTTTCTTCCCTAGACAGCTAGACTCCAATATTAAAAAATCTTCAAAATCCTACTGATATTTTACTATTACAATTAGTTTTCTAAAGTCCACTAGAAACACCAAAATCAATTTTCGAAAATGAAATAGATCCAAAAACATGTCCGTATTTCAAATTTGATTTCTTCTTAAGGGATACGGAAAATATTTGAGATTGATGTATTTTTTCAAGAGTATTCAGGTCTTAGATCTGATTTAATTTATTTCGATGCGTGCAGGCATATTATATGGCAATGTCTCATAATGAGGATTCGAACATGAGTTCACCACTTTATGGGGACAATCCTTTGGAAAGGACTAGGTCAATCGCTAGTTGGTTTGAGATTGTTGTAAGGTCGTTAATGAAGATGTTACTTGGGAGGATAAGGTCAGATTGCCAGGTTTGTTCGGACTGGAGAGAAACGGTTTGGGTCTCCATTGGCAAACTTTTTGAATGTTAGTTCGTAGTACCTTATTAAGTTCATTCGATGTTTGACACTACGACCCCATACCTTGGTAGATGGAATATTTCTACGACAGTGAAATGTGCATTTAATCAACATTTATCATAGCAAGTAGGCCGTGACATAAAGGGAAATTCTATCTCAGTTCGGATTCGACCGAACTCAAAGTAACTATGTGACAAATACAATATACTTGCTCAGGGGTTGGATAAAATTTATAGGAAAGTGATCAATCACAACGCAAATACGATGCATATGTCATGTAGTTGAATGAGTTTGGCCAAACCGGGTCTCAACAATAACTTTCCGTGGCATCAATACAAATCCAAAATCGAAACTTACCATATTAGTTTAATCCCAACCAACATCAAACTTTAGGGTCCAGAAAAGATCCCACATTGAGGGGTGTTTGCAAGAGCTTTTTCGTTTGGAAAAGCTCATGCTTTTGCTTATTTTTCAACGTAATTTCGTTGAAAACTAAGCAGTTGGCCGGTGTTCTCGAATTTCCGAAATAAGCAACGAAATAGTGCTTGCAATTGCATAGAATTGAATTTAATAGTTTGTTTAATTTTTAGTTGTAGAAAAAATTATCCTCGATTTCTTACACATTTCTTGTATAACTTTATAAATATATGTCTTACCTCAACGTTTTTTAGACTAATAAAATTAACGCTAAAAATCAACTGAAAATATATTTAATTTTTCAAAACATCAATTACTACTTTACAACTAATAATATATCATTGTTTAAAACAAAGAACTAATAATATATCATTAAATTAATATATTAGTTTGGAAAAATTCAAAAAACTCATTTTTACAAATTCATAATTCAATAACAGTTGTCATAAATCAAATCCACATATTCAATTCTTATTTAAGGTCAAAATGAATAATATATTAAGATAATAAATAAAAAATATATGTTATGAACCACACTAATTTAATATATAAATATTCAGTTTAAGTTAATTAGTTTTTAGAAACTATTTAGTTAATCAATTATGATTTGAATTTAAGGGTGAGTTTGGCCCAGCGGTGGGAGCTCTTAAAAACACTTCTAGATCTCCATTGTGATTTATGAAGTGTTTGGCCCCAATTATAGAAATTATTTTTAGTCAATCGTGATTTTAATGATGTTTGGTCCCCAATATCATAATCACTTTTGAGATCTCCAGAAGCTAAAAATCAACTTATTTTAGAAGCTACCAAAGTGTTACTTTTGCAGAAACTATTATCAAAAAGCAATTATTTTATAATTGAATTTCATCATAATCAATTATTATCAAAATCCATTTTAGTAAAATTAATTCTCCTATAATTGATTTTTGAATCGCTTTGCCAAACTCACCCTTAGTTGATTTTTTTATGACTAAAGAAAGGGCTTAATTGTATTATTAATTGAATTTCAAGGACAAAAATGTTCCAAAACTTTTCTGAGTTATTTCGAAAATTCCGCCTATTAAGAATGCAAGTCATGGTATGCTTCTCCCAAACTCCATTTAGCTAAGCGGACCCAATTTTTGAATCTGCAAAAGCTTCAAAACTATTTCTGAAAGCCAAAAAAGCTACTTCTAGCTCTGCAGAAGCAGTTGTAAACACCCCTTAAATATTTCAAGTATCTTACTTCAACCATCTTAAGATACAACACCCCTTAAATATTTCAAGTATCTTACTTCAACCATCTTAAGATACAACTTACTCCGTCCGTTTCGTTTTAATTGTCACATTTAATCTTTTCACACAAATTAAAAAACCCAATAACTAGTCACTTCTCCAAGATAAAGTTTCAAAAGTACTCTTTTAATGATTGATTTAATTAATGTCATTAATTTTTGTGCACTTTATTTTATTGTGTAAAACTAGAAGTACGAAAGGGTAAAATTGAAAAAAAATGCATTGGGCAACCAAATGTTACAAGTAATTGGAAACATTAAAATATTGCAAATGTGCCTATTAATTTGAAACGAAAAGAGTAGCATTCTTGAGAATGCTGACGCGAGAGAACTGCTAAATCAATACATTTAAGTAATGGCAAACCTAACCAAATCCAAAAATAAGCTTCACAGAAGTATACCAGCTCAAAGCAGCAGAATTAGATCATTTTTAGTACTCCCTCCGGTTCATATTAATTGGCACATTGTTACTTTTCACACATATTAAGAAACCTTATAATTAATCACTTTTACATGGTAAAATATCAAAAATACCCTTTCTAGTGACTCTTGAGCTTCCCAACCTAAATATAAGAGAAGGACAAAATTCAAAAAAATTGCATAAATGTGCCAATTAATATGAAACATAAAAATTTCGCAAATATGCCAACTAATATGAACCGGAGGGAGTAAAAAATAAAACTATCATCTTAACATACAGAAGTGATGGGAATTAGTCACAATGAATGCATTTCGAGCCAATTACAAAAACCACCAAACCCATTCAGGCATATGTTGTTTACAGTCAAACAAACAGCAGCTAAACCGAACATAAAATCTCTAAAACTTTCTTCAATGTCCTAATCTTTGGGACCAAACACAAATTCAGACAGTTTCATCAATTATGTTCTCTTCAAAAGATATCCCAGCAGAATGCCAATCAGGCCAACAATGATAACATACATGAACGGGATACCTCCTTGGCTCTTGTTACCTTGACGCCTCAACAACTCCTGCAGACAGTAAGCGAATGAATATTTATACTGGCTAATTTAAAGGAGCAATATTAAGTGTCACATACAAAGGAGCATCAAAAGCATATCTCTTCGTTCGTGTTTGGGGTTGGAGGTGTAAATACTTGAAATGTTACTTTTGGAACAAGTGATCCAAGAAAATAAAGGGTCATAAAGCATGGAAAAATTGACTACCAGTTCTTGCTGAAGCTTGTTATTTTGCTGAATAGCAGAACGTTTCTCCTCAGTCAGCTTAGAAATCAGGGCCTTAACCTACAATTGAAACACAATTCAAAATCTCATCATTACAACGCGACCGCTTTCATAAACAGCAGAAAAATCCATCATAAAACAAAAATTGAACTCAAATTCTTTTTGCCAAAATGAACTTCTGCGCTTTCTAAGCGAACAACGGATGTCACCAAACAGAAGAAGAAGACTTTCTTTTTCATTATATTTTAGGTCCATAGCTGTACTGGCAAGACTTATAGCTGTACTGGCAAGACTTATAGTACATAACTTTCAACCATACTTTTGCAACGAAGAAACAAAATCAGTATTAAGAGTGAATTTACCTAGTTAATAATAAACACTAGCTAAACCAAATTATGCCCTACACAAACATGATTGCCCAGATGCGGAATTCTTGAAAAGAAGAAACATAATCATGAGATTTCAGAATAATCCATTAATAAAAGTAAAAAAAAATTATAATACAATGACAACTTAATTTGAAATATTGCTAACTTAGATGATTATATTAACGAATGGATCAGTATGTACTCATTTTCCCATTTGACCCATACAAGAACGCATCTAACAAAATCAACGAAGCTCTGACTTGATAATTACAACTAGGTGAGGAAACTTATTCCCTGCACCTGTTAATCTCTCAGCAACAATCGTAGACCAGAAATTCAACGTTCATAACTATGATGTGAGAAAAGATGCCATTTGTCAAGCATAATGCACAACATTTCAAGTTCAGTATTACAAAAACCCAAAATATATAACCCCAACAACCTGTTCAAATATGAGACAAGATTCCTTAAATAATCACTGTAACTACTCGCTACTAGGCAGGAAATTGATAACTATAACGCTAATAGGGGCATGATGTGAGAAAAGATGCCATTTGTCAAGCATAATGCACAACATTTCAAGTTCAGTATTACAAAAACCCAAAATATATAACCCCAACAACCTGTTCAAATATGAGACAAGATTCCTTAAATAATCACTGTAACTACTCGCTACTAGGCAGGAAGTTGATAACTATAACTATCTAGTTACTATTAAAACAGTCTAAATAGGGGCTCATCAATCACTCCATTCAGGATATAAAAACCCAGAAAAAACACATGTAAGACCTACATCAAAAGGCACTTGCAAAGTTTTGATCTCACTAGAGTCAAAGTAGCTAAATTTTTGTATAAGTGAGATTCAAAATATGCCACAAACTCCAAGCAGTGCATTAGAGTTATGAAAAGTACAATGAGAATACTGACATAAGAACCACATTGAAAGCTCAAACTAAATAACTATTGACCAAATACTTGAAAGAAAAACTAATATCATATATAACCTCTGATGTGCTCTCCTGCGGTTCAGCATATGCTTTTGACATCTGAACAGTCAAAAAAGAAAAGGTACATAAATTCCCTGACTTAATACATCTCAACCAGTTAATCACAGGTTATCGCAACTGAAATGCAGATCGAATTACTCACAAAATTAAAATCAGAAGTCTGATTCACAGTCCCATTTTCCGACACAGAAGCCCTAGGTGAGGAGCCTTCCTCAGACCCCTCTCGGACTGGTGAAGTTGGTTGTCGGGGCGGAACATAGATGACTCTCAACTTGCATTCATCAACTTGATTCCCCGAATCCTTGTTGAACTAATAGACAAATCAGGAGAGTTAAATTCAGCATTTCATTACTATACAGTTATATGTGCAGTCAATATTTAAAAAAAAAAAAAACACAAAATCACCATTTCAGGAGTAATATCCTTTGCAGTTACTCCAGGGCTCACTACTACACTCTGGAGAAGAAATTTATCCCTGCATTGCATATCCGCTGGAGCCTCCTTTTGGGCTTGCATCATCACTAAATGACCAAACAACTCATGAAATCAATATCTTATTAATCACTGAATAAAATAGCTAAAAGAAGATACACAAACCGTACAGAACATATACATGTACACAAGTACAAAGGAAGATACCTTTAACCTCACAAGCAGAGTGAGGCAACACTACTCCAGTATTTGGCCTCACACAGTACTTCTTCGGGTTTGTAGTTTTCACCTATGTTTTAAATAAAAGAAAAAAAAAATCAGACATTTAAACACCTCAACTGCATAAGTTAGTTTATTTTCCTTTTTCCAAAATTCTATAAATGAATTAAAAGTAAGACAAAATTTATACCTTGAACGCGACATAATTATCAGATTTGTTGCTCAATTTCATGGAACATGAGATCTGCTTCTTCAATTCGACTAATACAAAACACAAAAAAAAAATTAGCAAAAATTCTAAAGCATAGATCTAAATAACAGTATTAAATTAACCTACTACCCCACTTCCCCTAAAAACTAAGAATCTTCCAGAACAAAAGAAAAGGCTAATTACAGATAGACATACAAAAACATAATAAAATCTGTTAATTACATTCGAATTGAAGTTCGATAGGATCGATTTGGAGGAGGTCGCCGTTACTCATTTCTAAACGAATCGCTGATCTTTCCGCCGGAAAATTACTAATAACGAATTCCGGCAGCGGTGGGAGCGATTTCCCGGCAGCCGAGATGGATTCGATGTACGATTTTCCGGTGAATTGAGAGAAGAAAGGTACCTAAGAGATCTGAGATTTTCGAAATTCTTACAGTTAAGAGAGAAGTAGAAATTAATAAAGGGTTATTTGGCCAGATGGCCTTTTCAAAAGATAAATTTGCAAAAATGACCTTGTGCAATATTCCCAAATAAACCCTATTTGCATAAGAAGCCCCCTGACAATTTAAAAAGAGAAAACAAATCAATAATTAATTATTAATGGGAATGACCGAAGAAATAGCCGATTTACAAAAACAATTAATAGATATAACTAAAGAAATTACTGATTTAAAAGAACAATTACTTAAGATAAATAAAATATTAAAAGAGGAAGATATTTATAAAATTTTTGAAAAAAGAAAATATACCTAAAGAAAAAATTAAAAATTTAAGTTACGAATTAGAAAAAATTAAAGATTTAGTTTTAATAGGCAAACAAGAACATATATTTAGTTCATCTAGAGAACTACGACCACCAATGAATTTACTAAAATAATGGAAGAACAAGTAGAAGAAATTAGAAAAATGATTGAACAAATAAACATAATTGAGGAGGAACAAAATATAAGGCAAACAAATTTTACAAATAATAATGAAGTAATTTATGGATACGAGTCGGATGATTCTATCCCTGCATATATGGAAAAAGGAGAAAGTAGTCAAATAAAAGAAGAACAACAAGATAATGAGAATAATAAAAAACGAAAGTCCAGTAGGTTTGAATGGATCGATATTGATCCAGAAAACCTTAGAGAAAGAAATGGTTTTTATCAAAGAAAACAAGGAGGATTCCGAAAATTACCAGATGAATATACTCCTCATTTACAACAAATAAAACAAGGAATATTAGATGTAGATTGCGCTAGAAATACAGAAGGATTAATACAAGAATGGGCAAACCAAGTAAACCTAATTCTACAAACAGATGACATATTTAAAAATGCATCAATGGATAATATATGGAATTATATGGTTTTTAAAACAAAAGGAAATGTATTCCAATACTTGAGTGATTATAAATACATTGACCAACTAAAAGAGGCAAGCAAAAATAATGTAGAAAAATTTTACTGGTCAGTGATAGCACTTATATGGAAGGAATTTGTTGGTCAAGATCAAATAAATTATGCAGAAAAGGTTACAGAAAAACAAAATGAAATAGCAACCTGGCATTTAAATAGCATGACTATCTGTGATATGTGTCAATACGAGAATTATGTTTGCGAATTTTCAAAAAGTTTTTATAGATTAAAACCTGAAAATCAGGAACATACAAAAAAATTATTATTAATAAAATTACCATACCCAATAAATAAAGTTTGTTTAAACAAATTTAATGAAGGAGTAAAAGATGGTACTATAGCAGATAGTCTAGGAGGAGCAATTCTTGTAGGACGAGAATATATAATAGAAAAATGCACACAGCTAAATGAAACAAAACTGGTAAAACAAGTTAATAAAGTTTGTTGTGAAGGTAATCCAGGAGTACCACAACAGTATGGGTGTAAAGAACGTAAATATAAAAAGAAATATCATAAAAATAAATATTATAATAAAAAATATAAATGGAAGAAACGACCTTTTCAAAAATATAAAGAAGAGTTTTATAAAAAACCAGAACGATTTTTTAGACGAAAGCAAAACAAGAAATATTGTCCAGAAGGAAAAAAGAAATGTAAATGTTGGTTATGCAAGGAAGAAGGCCACTATGCAAATGAATGCCCAAAAAGAAAAAATAAAGAACAAAAAGAAATTCTAAAAGTAGCAGAGTTAAGAAGTCTAGAACCAATTGAATCTGATATATCAGATATTGAAGAAATATATATATTATTAACCGATTCGAATTATGAGACAGAATTATCTACAGAATCAGAATAGAAGAAACCCAAACTCTACTTTTATAAAGGTAGAAATAAAAGGATATTATTATTCAGCATATATTGATACTGGAGCTAGTATTAGTTTTGCTTCTAAAAATATAAAAGGATTATTTTGGAGAGAAACAGAAAGACCAGTGAGAATTATGATAGCTGATGGAAGTACGCATAAGATAGAATTAGCAAGTTATTTTAATAAAATAAAAATTATAGATAAGACTAAAACACCCTATATATTCATGGTACCATCACTTTACAGGCAAGAATCAGGATTTGATATTATTCTAGGAAACAATTTTCTTAGATTATACCATCCCTTTATACAATGGTTGGAATATATAGAGCTAAAGGCACCTATAGGAAAAATGATAAAAATCCCTATCATAGACAACCTTGAGCGAACAAAATTAAAAATATTACACATTCTTAACGAAACATTATTTTATATGGAAGAAAATAATAAAACGAGTATTGAAAAAGAAGTAGAAAATCTTTTAGAAGAAACTTGCTCAGAGGACCCGCTAGATGTAAAAATAAATACTAATGAAGAACAAATCACTATAGAATTAAAAGATCCAAAACAAGAAGTAAATGTACCAAATAGGATACCCTATTCAAAAAGAGATATAGAAGAATTTACAAAAGATTGTAGAGAATTATTAGAAAAAAGATTAATAAGAGAAAGCAAAAGTAGACATGCTGCTCCAGCATTCTATGTAGAAAACCATAATGAAATAAAACGAGGAAAAAGAAGAATGGTAATAAACTATAAGAAGATGAATGATGCCACTGTAGGAGACGCACATAAGTTACCTCGAAGAGATTCAATAATGGAAAAAATAAAAGGAATGACTTGGTTTAGTTCCTTAGATGCTAAATCTGGGTATTATCAATTAAGATTGCACGAAAATACAAAACCACTAACAGCATTTACTTGTCCCCCAGAAAAACACTATGAATGGAATGTATTACCATTTGGGTTAAAACAAGCACCTGGAATATTTCAAAGATATATGAGTAAAAACTTAGAAGGATTAGAGGAAATATGTCTTGTATATATAGATGATATTTTAATATTCAGTAATACTTCTAAAGAAGATCATCTAAGAAAAGTAGCAATCGTACTTAAAAGATGTAAACAAAAAGGTTTAGTACTAAGTAAAAAGAAAGCACAAATAGCAAAACAAGAAATTGAATTTCTAGGAACAATAATAAAGTCAAATGGAGAAATTGAATTGCAAAAACATGTCTTAGAAAAATTACACCTATTCCCAAATAAAATCGAAGATAGAAAACAATTACAAAGGTTTCTAGGATGTTTAAATTACATATCCGAATTAGGGTATTTAAAAGGATGTGCCAAAGAAAAGAAAAAGCTAAAAGAGAAAATAAGTACTAAAAAACAATGGTTTTGGGATAAAGAAGATAGTAAAATAGTTGAACGAATAAAACATATCTCGAAAAATTTACCAAAGCTATATAATCCAACTTCTAATGATTATTTAATAATTGAGACTGACGCATCTGACGAAGTATGGTCAGGATGTATGAAATGTATACAAACAAAAATACCACAACATGAAGAAGTTAAAGAATCAGAAGTATGTAACTTAAACAATGAAATCAGCTCTACAAGCAAAAACATACATGATGATACCGTATGTAACTTAAACAATGAAATCAGCTCTACGAGCAAACGTATACATGATACTGATGAATTATTTACGGAGAAATCAGCAGTCAAAAGTCCAGAAATTCTGTGCAGATATATATCTGGAACGTTTTCTGAAACAGAAAAAAGATATCCCATCCATGAGAAAGAAACATTAGCATGTTTAAGGACATTTAAAAAATGGAGGATTGATCTGTTACCCAAAGAATTTGAGCTTAGAACGGATTCAAAATATCTAACCGGATTTATCAGATACAAACTACAGGCGAATTACAATCAAGGACGACTAATAAGATGGCAACTTGAACTAAGCAGATACCCAGCAAAAATAAAATATATAAAAAGTAGCAATAATATTATTGCAGACACATTAACAAGAGAATTCGCATCAGGATAAACTATTTAAACTATGGAAGGAGCAATAGCAACATTGAAGAATCAAGCGAAGCAGATAAAAGGGAATATTGAGGCAAAAATTCGTGAATTACAAGAATAAGAAAAAGCTATACAATCCCTAGATTCAAGTTACAAACCATCAGAGTTTAGCATGCTAAGCGTGGTGGACGAATCAACAAAAACAAAGGCAAAAACAGAAGAAAAATCCGAACTAAAACCAGAAATTCCATCAGGTATAAAAATTCAGGAAACATCTTCATCATCATCATCAAAGAAGTACTATGTCATCTTCAACGGACCAGCCAAAGGAGCAATCTTTGACGAATGGCATAAAGCATCACTATACATTAATGGGCACAAAGGAATCATTCATAAGGCATACAAAACTATGGCGGAAGCAAAACTTGCAGTCGAAGAAAACAAAGCAATCTCAGAAGCAGAGATTAAAGCCCAACCATTCAAATCAGCTTTAGTCAAACCAAAAGCAACAATGATAGATCAACCATCTTCTTCAATGAAGGTACTCGGAAAAATAACGAAGTTAACACAGGTACCCACAAGACAGGAACACATGCAGCTCAAAAAAGTAAATAAGGAGGATTTTCAAGAATACATGAAAATGCTATACAATTGGACGGAGGAAGATATGACAAAATTCTTTTATCCAACTGAAAAAAGAATAACAGGACCAAAAGCAGTCATCATCAGCGGAGCAAGTCCACTAATGACGTATAAATTCTTCCAATGTGGATTAATTGATACGATATACATTGACGAAAGCAACACTATTCTCCAAGAATTCAATCATGGGATCCAACAAACAGTGAAAAATTATCGAAAGTATTTTGGTAAGGATAGAGAAATATATTTAAAAATATATAGCTCATATCCCTACTTTAATGAACAAGGTGAAGTACACGTGCCAGCATATTCACTCATTTACATGGGAGTATCCAATGGAACATATCCAGTTCGTGATCAACCAGTTAAGGAAAATGAAGAAAGTCATCAAGTCACGAATACCGGATTAATCTATGGAATCGTTTCCATGTTACAACGATTAACCGAGGAATCAAAAATTAAAATAAATTATAAAAATGAAACCACCATGATATATTCAAATTTTAAGGATAAAATCAAAATTGAAGAATTTAAAACATTTATGGATTTTGAAGAAGACATCATGAATATACAAGGAGTATTCAACAAATTATCAGATGAAGAAAAACTCCAGATATGTGAAACATTGAAGGAATTCAAAGCTCACAAATGCAATTATTGCATGGATGAATCTGGTGGAGAAGAAACAATAATTGAAGGATAAAAATATCAGCAGAAGAAGACAAGAGTGTCGGCAAGAAAATCTGAAGTCAACTTTTACTTTTGAAAATAGTAGAATCCAATGTAAAAAGTCATGTAACTTTACTATTATGTAGGACCTACTGTCGAGAAAGAAGTAGGATCCAATGTAAACAATTATGTAAGTTTACTATTTCGTAGGGCCTAGAAAAGATCCTTATCACCTTATGTGATCTGGATGAGTGGAGGAAAATAGCTTCCCCCGCCTATAAATAATGGTGTTTAGTTCAGTTGTAAGTGTGCGAAAATTAATAAAAGAACTCTGTTTCTAAATTTCTCTCAAATCTTGAAGTTGTAACAAACTTCTGAATAGGATTTTTCAAAAAAGAAATCAATTATAAATCATATATTATCTACAAAGATCCCAAATACTATCTACACGGAGCACTAAACTCAAGACCAACCAAGAACATATCAGGTATGTATGATTTAGATTTAATTTCAGGAAATCAATATCTGCAATATCATATATTAGGAGTTATAAATAGAACACAAATTGTTTCAATACTCATAGACACAGGAGCATCTCTATCACATGTTCATCCAAGATATGTAGTAACTAGATCTGCAGCACCACTAGTTGTTATAGATACAATAAAAGGAGATAAAACATGTAATGAAAAAACTACTATAGAACTAATGTTTCATGAAGAATTAAGATTTCGTCTTACTATGTATATAGATGAAAGTGATACAGGATCAGATATACTATTAGGTACTGATTTTTTAGAACAAATAAGATATGAAATTCATTCACAACATATACAAATAGGGGAAATAAAAATACCAAGAATAAAATTACCTTTTTATGAAATAAATAATAAAATATGAGTTCCCCACTAAAAGAATTCGATAGACATATACAATTACTAGAACAAGAGGAAACACTAGGAATGTTCTCAGCTCAATCAATTATTGAGCATAAAATAGAAAAAACTAAAAAGGCAAAATTAGATCTAAAAGAAGGACAACACTTTAATAAATCTATTTTTGAAAAAATAAAACGAAAAAATATTATCTATCATGGCTTATTTACCCAAGAAGTACCAATAGATATAAAAACCACTAGAGGAACCATTGTAATCCCCATAATTGATAGTGAACAAATAGCAGCTAGAATAGAAAAAATTAGAAATAAAGAAGACAGAAATAAAATAGGATATATTCAGATCGCTACAATACAAGTGCTGATAAAATCAACTTTTAAAGAAGGTATTAATTCACCAATAGCTTTAATAGCTTACGACCGAAGAATTAAAGATACTCATGATTCGGTTTTAGGAATAACTATGGGAAACCTAGCATATAAAACACTAAAGTTTAATCTAGGAATTAAATATGCAATTCCTTTATCTACAAAAAATTTAGATAATAGCATTTGTTTAGGATACAAATTTGCAAGAGAAGAACTAATGGAAGAAGGAGATCAACCATTCAGTCTAACATATATGGTAGAATATGCTTTAACAAATAGTCATCATAGTATAAATTTCTTAGATCAGGAATCTATTTATTTAGATAAATTATTTGAAGGAATAGCTCAAATAAAAAAATTACCAATGAAAGAAGTAACAATAGAAGGAACTAGTGACCAAATTAGACGATCAATATCGTTTAGATCACCTAATGTAAAACAATTACCTCTAGAAAAACCTAAAAATCTAATAAAACCAATAAATAATGAAGAAAGAGATTGTATAAAATCCGAAGAAGATAGTGAGTATACAAAACTAGAAAAGAAAATTTCAGATTTAAGTAAATATTTAGAAGACAAATTATGAATAATAAACTTGAAAATAATTGTGAACATATATCAGATTTAGTTAACCACTATGAAAAGAGATTAGAATATTTAAGATCAACATCGATTAGTACTAAAATGTATAAAATAAATAAAGAAATTATAAGAACAAAAATAAAAGAGGCCAAAGAATCATGTGTTATGTGTAAAATATGTAAAGAAAAAATTTTAACCAAAAAACAAACATCCGTAGCCTCTGACCAATTTTTGGTATCAGAGCCGAGTAACGAAAATGGAGAAAATACAAAAAATACAAAATAAATTACAAAAAATTATTGAAGAAATTGAAATTTATGAAGATAAACTAGCTAATATACAATTTTTAGAGGTTCATCCTTGTACACCAGGAATATTAGATTTCAAAATAAAGGTATTAGAAAGACGAAAAATTGATTTTGAATATGAATTACATAAGCAGAAATTGATATATCATATAGAAAACAAGTACCAAAATAGAGGGTACTAAAATGCAAATTATAGAAATAAAGAATATTAATGCAAATACCATCTCTACAGGAAAAAGCCCCTGAAGGCCAGTTTTGCAAACTAAACTTTCTAAAAAGCCATTTTTAAAATTCACTCATTAATAAAATAAAATTGCAAATGTCGATAGTGCAGTGGTACTCTAGTACTCTAGTTTTTAACTAATGTCGCGTTTGTCAATTACAGTGAGGATTACTTTTCAAAGTAGCGACTTTCTTTAAATTCGGTGTGTTTAGCTGTAATTTGTACATGAGTATTTAATACACTTTAATGGCTGACATTTATGACTATACGCTTTAATACTTATTAGCTTATAATTATAGTTTAATAAGATTTATGTCCATTTGCTTTACGAAGTTGGAGAAAGTTATTAGGGCCTGTTTGTTTGGTGTTTGGAAAAGTAGTTTGAAAGAGTAGTGGAGGTTTGTGAAATAATCTCGATTTGCGTATTGTTGTTTGTTTGAGTTTTGAGAGAGTGGTTTGAGAAATAAAGAAGATGTAAGTTTTTTTTGAAAGAGTTATGTTGTAGGAGTAAGATGTGTAAGATTTTATATCAAATCATGTTTGTTATGTTAGATAAATTATGTAAGAGATATGTTACTTTATGTCAAATATGAGTAGAGTTTGTATAGGTTTTATTTAGAGATAAGAAAATTGTTGTTTGTTTGGCTTTTGAGAGAGTAGTTTAAGAAGATTGAGATATAAAAAATTTATTTCAGAAAGTAGAAAATATGTTTGTTTGACATTTCCCAAACACGAAAAAAATTTGGGAAACGCCAAACAAAGAGGCCCTTAAATTTTCTTCCTTTATAATTTTGTCATGATCTTTTATATCTGCTTTCTTGCAATTTTGTGAACCATGCTTTTTATGCACGTGTGAGTGAATTCATTTGGGAACATAATAAAATGAAAAAGGCGAACGATGATGCGTTATCTTCCAATCAAATTAAAACTAACAATAAGATATTTTTGTTTTGGAATCACTCTGTTGTACTATGAATTGAGACATTTGAACACGATTTCAATTGGGCTTGACATGAATTGTGTTGGTCCGGTTCGACTATATTTCATTTTGTAAAATAGATTCGAGTGTTTTGAGCAAAATTTTTGAAACATTGAATTGAGATTTTATGTTAGGTTTAATGTGAAAAACTTAAATATAATTTAAATTGAGTTTGTATATTAGAGTTTGTAAGGCGGTGATTGGTATTGTGTCAAAATCAATGATTTTTATATAAAGAAAAAATAGATAATAAATATTAAATAAATAATTTTATAGGTATATTGAAAAGTAGATAATAGTATGCTTGCAGATATGGGTCGGACTACACCGGGTATGAGTTTGACTTAGAGATGAATTAGATATAAATAAATTTTGGTATAGTTTTGGTGAAATAAGACTTTATACCATCCAAATTCGCACCATAAACAATAATATCTAGTTTAACATCAACATAATATATCTAGTTTCTAATGGTGGGTGGGGGAGGATTTGGAATGAAGCCACATCATAATAACAAAAGTTCAAGCTCAAGTGTAAGAGCTCTTAAATTCGAGTTCAATTAATGTAATTTTTTTTTTAACTTAATGCTAATTTTGATAGTTGGTTTATAATTGTATTTTAATACCATAGTTGAACATATATTTTGATTTAACGATTGATATATTCATAATTACTTGTGCTTTTTATTATAGCGATTTTATTAATGCAACCAGGTATTCAAGCATATACTCAAAATATTAACAATTGAAAAGTGGCATAAACAATTGCAGGCCACTTTGACTTGACTTCTTAAAATGGCAATTGGTGTTAGGTCTACAATTAGGATGGGACTGCTCTGCTGTGACAGTTCATAAATTTAATAATTGTAGTACTATAAGAAAATGAATAATGACAAACAAATAGAATAATTATTCTACACAAATTTTGGATTGTACTTATCATCGCCGTTCTATATTCGTAGGTCCATCAATTGTGGCCCGATGACTCGATCCAAATCTCTTTGAGTCGAACCTAATTAAATTTGACTTTGGTTGAATCTCAACACTTCAAATATATCCAAAAAATTCATTCGTCAAATTTGACGATAATGAAGCTCAATATAAATAAACCACAGTTCATTAATGTGCACAGTTAATTTCAATACTACATATTGATGTTTTCAACCTTATTGAGGTGCTGAACTTATACATTTTCTAAGGGCATCTCCTATGTACAAGGGTGAAGTTGGATTGGGATTTAAAGGGGTGAAAAAATCAAGTTAAATGAAGAAAGGGGAGAAAAAGGCAATTTGCCCTTGGTCTTGTTGCCCACCGCTTGAAGCGGTGAGCCAATCCAACCAACCATTGGCTCACCGCTTCAAGTGGGTTACTTGCTGGGCGGGCGAGTGCGAGCAGCAGGTGGCCGACACTTGTCGGCCACCTGTTGATCCATTTTTTTTTTAATTTTTTTTATTTTATTTAATAAAACCCTTTTATTTTATTTAAAAAAAAAATTTCTTTAAAATACCTTATTAAATAAAATGTAACTCTTATTTAATCTTAGTTTTATTTAATTTGTGTACTATTTTGAAAAAGTTAATTTTAGTATAAAAATGTAACTCTTATTTAATAAACTCCTTTTTAATTTATTTTGTTTTATTTTAAAAAAAATCCTTAAATTTGTGTATTATTTTGGAAAAGTTAATGTCAATATTAAATTATTTTTATTATTCCCAAATCATGTTAATCAAGTATTTAATTGTTGTATAGTGAAGCTTACATATGATTCGTTAAATTAAAAACTCAAATTTAATTTAATTAATAAAAACGAATCCTTAAAAGAACTTAATGAAGCTTACATATGATTCGTTAAATTAAAAACTATATAACCCTAACAATTATATAGTGAAACACTTGGGTGAATAGTTAGACATCTAAAATAAATACGATTACATATGATCGTCATTTGGACCGTGTATTGCCAAAAATGCTCGGACTCGCTTATTTGGAGGTTTTTCTGGAGGTTCGTCCAACCTAGGCGACACTTGTTGTATTATTGTGTACCAATTTCATTTCTTATTATTAATGCAAATATTAAATTATATCTTATTGTTATTTATTATTGTTTAATTTTTATTATTATTGCTATTATTATTATTATTATTATTATTATTAAGTGAGAGTGGGGGAAATGAGAATTGGAATTAAATGGAATTGATAGATTGAATCATTTAAGATGACTTATAAAAAAGAAAGGGGAAGCTGGACTTGAAATCTGAGGGGAAGCTGGACTGAGTGAGGGGAAGCTAGACTTGGGCTGAGGGCATCACTGGAGATGCCCTAATATTTATACTTGGGATTATTATTTAGAAAATATTTTAAGTATTATTTTTTTTAGGATGCATTTATCATCAATTATTTCAATAACGGCCCAAATTCAAAAAATTACAAATAATAATCACTAACAAACACTAATATTAAATTAAAGGAAAACTCACATTATTTGGGGTTGAACCCATGACATTTTGATCTTGGGACCTCAGTTTTGTCAATGATTACCACTAGACTACTACGTCATTGGCTATATATTTTAGATATTGATAAGTGATGTAATATAATAGAGTTGTTACATATTGCTCCCTCCGTTTTTTTATTTGTCACTTTGGAAAAAAAAAATTGTTTACTTTTATATGTCGTGTTAGGAATTTAAGGAAAAACTAAATTTTTTCTACCAATTTTACCCTTCTTGTTAATGGTTGTAAACTAATCCTAATTAATGTTGTTATTACTCCATCTGTCCCAAATTATCTGTCGTTTACATATTTTCACACATATTAAGGTACCTAATAAATAACCTTAGTTTTAGGAAAAAATAAATTATATACCTAAAATACCCTTATTCTCTATTTATCTCAGCATTAACTACCTACACATTATTCAAGTTTTACACTCTCTCTCTTAAGGGCAGAACATGAAAATATTTAATTAATATTATATTAAAATCCTAAAACGACAAATAATTTGAAATAAATTTTTTTCTCTAAAACGACAGCTAATGTGGGACGAAGGAAATATTTGATTAAAAGGGTTTTTTGGAATTTTTCCTTAAAAACAGTGACTATTTATTATATTTCTTAATCTGTGTGCAATCCTTCGAAACGACAAATAAAAAACAAACGAAGGGAGTGTATTATATCAGTGATTTTTAATTTGAAATGTTATTAGTGTTAAATATATTTATGGAGTATTAGTCAATTTGTAACTAATACATTCTTGGTATAATATTCATGAGTAGTTAATATATTGTGAACTAGTATATTATGAGTCTGATGTTCGAAAAATTAAGTGAGTCGGACAAAACATAAAATTCCGGATTGGAATTGAACTTGTAGCCGTCCACCTGAATAAAATATTTGAGCAGCTCTAAAATATCCTACTCATAGAAACCTGACAAGATTAATAAAAGCATTTAAGCTTTACTCAGTCTAACATTTACCTTTACTAGATACTGAAACCAAAGGGAGTGAAAATAATTTGTCATGGACATTTAAGTGGTGCCTATTTTTAAGTTAATCAAACAAATATGATAATCATTTATCAAAATAAAAAAAAAATATGATAATGTTATTATTTTTAAGTTAACTAGCTAATAATATCATACTACTAAGTCTAACATAATAAGTTAACAAGAAAGAAGTGAACATTAGTATTTTACAAACTTAGTCGAATTATCGAAATAATTTTTCGAAACATGAAATTTAGATGTTTATATTATATTAAATATTAATTCGATGCACGAATCGAATCAACCTAGATCCATATTAGCTTCAAATAACGAATCTTCTTAATCGAATCAGGTTCATCAAATCTCTAATCGGATAAATTTTTTAATAAATTGGATCCAATTCTGATTAAGATCCGCCCCATTGCATCCCCTACCTGCATCAAAGTAATTTCATTTCATCAATTTTATTATTTAGTAAATATTTCACACACTTGTAACTTAATTGAAATAGACACTCTAAATCATGTTAATTTGCTTCACAATTATTCATATTAAGTGAATGATATATAATCATCTCTCAAAAAAAAAAAAAATTGATAATAGTATAATCACATGCCACACACAAACAAAAGAGTGACACCTGGATAAGGTTGGCCCAAGGGAAAATAAAGGGGAAAAAATTCACAATATTGTTATATTAATTAATATATCGTGAATCTAAATGAAGTCAAAAGCAAAGACATTCACGAAACTTGTATGTCTTGATGTCTGTTATAACTGCTAAAGGAAATCGGTAAAAGATGATGACCTCTACTATATAATAATTTATTTTAAAAGAAATGTGGATTCGGGAAAAGAATGATTATAATTTATAAGGAATCTGTTTGGAATTTTCCAAGGAATGGAAGATAACTATATATGACTTGTGGAAAGGTTTATCAGATAACTAAATTTTAAACCAAATTTGCATATGCATTTATTTGATTTCAGAACATCAAATAGCCACAAAATCAGCAGAACTCATTTCTTTTGACATCTAGGAATAAGATTGCATACCGAATCTATAGAACGTGTGCAGGGGAGAGGCTTCACCTCAAATTAGTTGAGGCTCTCCAGCAAATCCAGCCAGATGGCAACAAATTCTAGTGAATTGCAACAGCTGAGTGCAGCTTCAGAAACAGAGAACAAAATAACTTAGAAAGTACATCAAGGGTCACATTGGTTCAATGATACAATGAATCGACTTAAGTTGCTTCAAAGGACTCTATCAAATTGATTACCTTCATCTAGAAAAGGTCAAAAATGCAAACAGAACAAAGCCTCCATGAATCCTTAGGTACTTGATATATGTTTTTTGCATGCTGTCAATTAGATGAATAACAGCATAATCAAGAAGTCAAATATAATAAGGTGAGTTCAAATAAATAAGTCCGTGCATGTTATTTTTCTAATAGCTATAAATTCTGAGCCCCAATCGCCTCAACTAGCCATTTCCCCCAAGTCTCCAAAGTCATAATTGCTAATGTATACTTTTCTTTTCTCGATGCACTCTTCAGAAACAGAACAGGAGGAAAGAAAAAGAGACACACAAGCATTAACAAGCTTACTAATTCTAGTGATCAAAGTCACATCTTTCTCACATTATTTTTGGTTGTTACATCTTCCCAACCACCATGCTGTGTTTCTAGGTCTGGATTATATCCCCTTTGTAAGTAAAAGCCCAAACTTAAAATTACTAAATGACCAGTTTTCACTCAGTAGAGTGCCTCGGAGCATAACTACCTAGTGGAGTGCCGGTTTGCGATTTTGGTGCTGGAAAGGCGACCTTTGCTCAGCAAATCATGTGACCTAGGCAGCAATTAACTGTCCAAAAAAAGAAAATTACAAGATAAATATGTGATACGGTTCAAAATGGAACTCCATAATTTCAGCCAAAGTACATCTAACCATAGTTCCAGGCAGCCACTGAAGTTATTTACAAAAGATTTACCAAGTGTATGCATTTAGTTTTATCGAATGATCACTTCATCTAAAGATGATAGACAAAAATACATTTATTATATTATGGCCTCGGACACGCTCTCTCCCAGTACAAGGTAATCTTTTTCTTAAACCTAGCACATATAAGATATAACTCTACTTCATAAATAGATGGCGGTTATATCTAAACACAGGACCCCTTTTCATTTGGCTCTTATACCATATCAAATAACCACCCCATCTAAACCGATAGAGAAGAGAGACATTTAATTTATAATGTTTATAACAAATTTAAATCCACAGAACACCATGTAGAAAAAACTGTCAAGCTCACATAGAAATTTGCAAAAGCTAACGGAAACATCCAATTCTAATGCCATGATAGAAATGACGAGACTGAAAACAAACACACATGCAAAACATCATATAACATGACAAAATAAAAATATTAGACGATTACAGAACAGTTTTCTCACCGAAAGCTTCGTAGCTGACCTCCATCAAATGTCTCAAACTCATGCTCCAACCAAATAATCTTAAGCCAATTTAAACATAAGAACTGAGACTGTGCAGGTCCTTCCAATTATACAAATCATTTATTCTGCAACACCTTGACTCATCTCATGCTTGAATTTTGTGTATCATATTCTTCAAATGTCGGTATGAATTGGTATTGTTGGGGTTCATAGTCAATTCCTGTGATTCTACTGGTAGTGATCGCCAGTGGGGATAATTTGGAAATTGGGGGATCTGTCGGAAGCAGGAGTAGAGTTGAGAGGTAATATGCTCATCGTATGTGTGTCGCAACTCTAGGAGGAGTAATCTCAGACAATTTAAAGGCTTCTGGTGATCGCCAGTGGGGATAATTTGGAAATTGGGGGATCTGTCGGAAGCAGGAGTAGAGTTGAGAGGTAATATGCTCATCGTATGTGTGTCGCAACTCTAGGAGGAGTAATCTCAGTCAATTTAAAGGCTTCTGAATGTACCAACAATATATAATCATCCCAGGAATATCAAGGCCCCACTAAATGACCGATGCTTGGGATAATCTTGGGAAGTAGTTTACAATTGGGCTTGGCATCTGTCTCATCACCACAAGGAAGGCATGTGAATTCATTTTCCAGCATTGCATAAGCATCGGCAAATGCCTGTATCAAGCAATAAAAGTTATAAGAAACCTATAATGAATATAGTGAAACGCGTTTATTGACAAGACTATCTAACCTTGATGCACTGATGAATGCGGAAACAATTCCTTCCAACATTGTTCGTAAGGAAAAGAGGATCATCAATACAAAGCGGATCAATACTGAAAATATATGCAGCTGGTCAATGAAACTAAATGTTAACTGGGTAGCTCCTGAAACACAAATGAACAGGACTCAAGCTATACCTGCAGCCTCGTTCCCTGTTCAAATATACACCGCTTCCCTGGACTGAGATACGTATTTGACGTGGGTCAAAGACATTCCTGAAGAGAAAGTTTGGATAGTAATTAAGGTTAGGAATCTCCACCATTGTATATATAGGTGGACAGTGAAAATGAAAATGCACTTCAATAAAAAAGTTTGTCCAGTGACTTGTCTATTAGATAACTGATATATTAAGAAAATAAAAGTACAAAATTTCCTTTTGAAGTTTATACTTACCCAAAGAAATAGAGAAAATCCATCAAGAGGCTGCCATAGTTCTACAAATAAAATGGTAGAAAAATTTGTTACATATTCAGAAACAGAAATCTGTCCAGTTCAACTGTAGGATAAACATAAAAAACCAACTAAGGCATGCTAGCACGACAATGATATGCATCATAGTAGTATAGAAGAGAAAATGCAACTCTGACATGAGACAACCATAAATGTAACGTGCAGTGAACATCGTAACTGAGAAAACTGTGGAGAAAGGAATAACACAACTATACAAGGTCCTCCTTAGAAAAAAGAAAAGAAAAAAAATCACTCCCATTTCAATTATAGAATGTGAAACTGAGCTCAAATTTTAAAAATAAGCCTAAATATATTGGAAGGTATCATGACTTCTAAACAAACTCACACAGACAAATGGAAAAAAAACATAATTGAGATACACCTCCGATTTCAGGTAGTTCAATGACTTCAATCACGTCGACACCCCCCCCCCCCCCCCCCCCGGAGCCCCCGGGTCTACAATTAAAAAAAGGGGGTGCATATAGAATTATATTCAAAATGATAAGAAAAGTCTGATAATGCTTCAAAACTTACTAAAATTTACAATTTGTTTTTATTATAATTAACCATCTTCATCTCAGATTTCTGTCAATACATGCCATGGTGATCCCAATGAGATCCCCTGTTTTTACAGACTTTTTCTTGTTTGAAAGAGATGAAGGCTTTTATTAGATCAGTTACCACAAGTCATATGCAGCCAAATGAAGATATTATCATTCATCCAAACTGATGAGCAATTCGATGTTTATGAAACAATTGACTTAAGCCAAACAGTGAATAAATATCACAGGCAGATACGAATCTGAGGGAAGAGTAATTAAGGCGAAGCTATCAGCGAAAAACAACCAAACATACTTGATTAGTAGGTCTCCCATGATGATGCTCATGCTGCAGAAAACGTGTTATCAATAATATCTGTCAAATGAAGAGTATTAGGAAAAGATGAGCAGGTGTAGACATAGAAACAAACATAACAGATGCAGTAGAAATTAAATAATAGAAAGGTGTGGTGCAAGTTCCCACACCAAAAAGTAACAAAACATAGAACATGACAATACCAAAGCAATAGAAGTAGCTCTTTGTGAGGCAGTAAAACAATTACAATTCCCAAAACTGATGCAGCAGGAACTTACAAGGCAATATGGACTTAAACCACCGGAATACGACTGGTCCAGGCTACGATCCGCCAGAAACTGTTTAAGCACTAAAGCAAGAGGTGTTACAGCAGGAAACCGTTCAGTAAGATCCTTAACCTGGATAAAGAGTTTGCAGTACCGAAGTGAGATATTGAATACATGCATCTTCAAAGTTCATATAAAACATACTGAAGGACTTGTTCAATGAGGAAAAAATCCTGATTTTGAACCCAGAAACATCCAAGTACCACTACAGCACCACAAGGATATGAATGTGAGGCTAAAACAACATTATCTATAAACAATTACCAGTCCAGTAGTCTGAAGTCCAGTATGTGTAGGAGACTTGAAACTAATGTCAAGACGAATTGATTTGACATCATCGTCTGTATCATTTGTTATCTTACTCCATTTTGGTGAACTAGAGCTTTCAGAATTGGCTGCATCAGTTTGGAAAGGGCTGCCTTCTTCAGAAGCAACCTGATCTGCTTCTTCCTTTGGTGTTTGAACATTTGGCATAGTAGATGAGATGAGATCATGAGGAACTTCCACCACAAGCATGATAATAGGTATCTAACAGCAACGGTTAGGTGAGAATAAATATAAAATATGATGATAAGAGAACAGATGAATTCGTTTGCAGCATTACTTACAGCAGTATTTTCCACAATCTTGAGAGAATCACTTTTGACCCACTCCTGGTTCGCAAGATATCTAGCAGCATGCTGCAGGGAGAAAAACCATCATGAACAAACTCAATAAGTTAAATATCTATGAAGCATGAAATGTCATATGATAATAATACATACAATTACAAAAAAAAAAAGGGACTGCTTCGTTTTGTGGTGTGGAAGGTAATTTCCTGGATTGTTAAAGAGTAAAGAACAAAGCCACACCCCCTCAGCACCCAAAAAAAAGAGGAAAAGGTGAAGGATTGAGCCCCTGATAAAGGCAAAAGAAATCAGTACTTTACATTGGCTCATCCTCCGATCTTGATTTTAACTTCCCATTAGACTCAAAACATTATTGCATTAGTCCAAAGTAATAAATGAAAAGCCAGCTTAGATGCATAAAATCAGGCAAATAAAAACTATTTCTTTGTCAAAGAACCCTAGAGCGCCCAGCAACAAAAATAAAATGTTGTTCAAAACATAAGCGTATAGAGCATCACTAGCCACACACTAAACTATGTGATAATAAGAAGAAAAAAATCAGGTTTATCCCATGTCCTGGCTCTTCTACTTCACTTTGATGACCTAAATGTATGATGTTAAGAGAGTAGAAAAGTGAATTAAGAACCTTAGCATTTAGCCACAAACTAAATCATGAAGAAGAAGTATGCGATCCTTGTCTAAGTTTGTCCTACTTACCTGAAGGCAAGTTTCTTTGATGCCATTGCGCCCCTCTAAGATTCCAGCTTCTTTGATGGGCTCCTGAAAAGTGACCGCATATGAGGTTCCCCTTTAATTCTTTTTAAAATCACACCCAGACCAACATATTCTTACCAGATTCCTCACAGGAGGAAGACAAACCACAAGGTCTACGTCACTTGATGGCAGAGACAAACCGGTTGCATTTGAACCGAAGACATTGGTCCTAGAGCGCGGCCATAAGACTTGGAGAGACCGTGCAACACGCTTGACAGCCCAGTTAATGTAAGGTTTCCTGATTAAATTCTCAGCAGCGACCTTATGATTTATAAAGAATTATGACCATCAGTAATGTAGCTATATCAGCATTAAGTTTTTAAAATTGGAATGACATTTTAGCTTGCATAAAATTCTTTAAACTCATCCAGCATTTTACCTGCTTGCAGAAGGTGTCAATTTCATCATGGAGGATATCATGAATCAGTGACAGAGATTCCTTGCGTGAGGAAGAGTTCTGAGATTCAGGTGGTTGCAGAGGAAATGTAACATCTGGCTGAGAGACAAAGACAAGTTAAGAAAGTGAAAAAATTGAAGAAGAAAAAGGTGTACGGCATAAACCCAGAAGTAAAAACAAACATACGTGTTCCTGATCGCGAGCTAGTTGTGAAATCGCAATGAGCCGATCCTGCAACAATGTTCCTGCTAAAGGCTGTGCCAATTGAAGGCTTGAAAGGCCTTTATTTCTCCAAGATGGCCAAACTACTTCACTCCCATCCATGGGTATGCAAGCTTCTTCAAAATTGACTCCATCATGGAGCCAACCTTTGACACCCCAGTGTCTTGGGCTTGAGCTACCAGATCGAACAGTAGGAAAACCCCGGTGTCTTCTGGAATCACCAGCAGGAGAGGGTGGAGGTGGGCGAGGAGCACGTGGAACACAGAGGACTACAGGAGAAGGTGGCCTTTTAATACGAGGGTGTTCCCGTCTGTTCGGTGGAACGCATGGGCTTTTATGATCATAACTACGCTTATAATCTGATCTTGATCTTTCCCTTGACATGTTTGGGATAATAATTGGCCTCAAAATGGGATATGGAAGTGAATCCACAGTCTTGACTTCTCCATCACCGGATATGTTGGACATAGATCCTGAGACACTCTCCTCAGCAACATCAGTCATCGTTGCGGATGAGTGCAGAACCTTGCCACTAATTTCACTTCCAGGCATAACATATCCAAGAGCTCCCGCACCCAAAGGATCAAACGGGGAACAAAAGGAAGCAGCAGATGGAGAGGTCAAACCGTTTGTACTATAAGAGGAGGAGAAGGCAACCATATCATCAACAGCCCGATTCATATCTGCTTCTCGCCAAGCCCAGGAGCTATCATCTGAACAAAGAGAAGGAGGGCGTGAGAAACTGGTCCCTGGATGATCAGAAGGGTCCCAATACATCACCCCACCACCAAAGTACTCATTATAGTCCATCCCAGAAACTGCACGTGCCTCTGCCTCTTCTTCTGACATCCAGGTTCTCTCATGCTCATCCACTACTTCCTGTGAATTTGTAAGATCAGGAAAGTCCATCAAGTCACCAGAAACGGTCCTTTCATCCTCAGAAGTAGCTGCACCACACTGCATGGTTTGAGCTGTGAATCTTTGATGAAGAGAAGACTGTCGCCGTGAAATAAACTCTGAATCGTAATTGCAAGTAACTGAAGGAACAAGTCTATTAACACCACGCATTGAAGGGGGCCATTCTAAACTCATTGCCAAGGGTCTAGATATAACTCCATTATATGTATTGTCAATAGGAGAATTTCTTACTTGTAAAGACTTCAAAAAAGAATGGTGAAAATGGTTTTGCCAATTGTGACCAACATCAAGATGCAATCTATCAGTGGCAGCAGGGAGATGTGTACAGGCAGAAGGATAAAGGGGAGCTATATTGGGCCACTCATAAGAAATGCATGCTGGTGAATTTATGGCTCCAACTCTAAGGACACCACGACTTCCTTGCTCCTGGACAAGATTGGCTTTTCCTTCTGGTTCATAACCTTTTGTTTGTTTCCCTAAATAACATGTCTTGGTAAAAGTTCTATTTGAATCTGCATTTCCACTGCACATGTCATCATTATATCCAGCTATAGGCTTAATTGTAGGCACAGCAGAATTTACATCACAGTTTAAGGAAACAGCCCTGGTATTTTCAGCACAGTTCTGGACTACGTTGCACGAGTTCTGATGGTGCTTCAAGCTGAGATGACAATTAGTTTCACTAGAACAAGCAATCCTCGCATGTTGTCCCACATTATCTGTAATAACATTGCTACAAATATTTGGGTTGGTGTCCGGCCTTTCAATCCCATGCACAACATTTTTTGACATATTCTCAAGAGTTGAACTTCCAGATGTCCAATCAGACATGATGGGCCCACCTTGAGAACTAACAGCGGAAGAAGAAACTCTAGTGCTTCTTCTGCAGACCTCTGTACTATTGGAGCCAGAGCTTTTACCTTTTTTCCTTTCTTTCCTACTCTTCCTGGGAGCATTTCGTAAATTTCCATTATTTACTCCTTTCATAGATTCCTGTTAACAATCAATCAGTTAGAAGTCATGTATACCATTAATGACTATTATTATATTTACGAAAAGAAAATCAAGAACCACCATAGGATCTGATGACAAAAGACCCCCTTGGGAAAGATCCTTTTCCAGGACTTTATTATCAACCTTGCAGGATAGTCCAACATCTTCCTTACTGCTAGACAGCAATCCATCTCCTTCGCCCTGTTCAATGGAATCATGTAAGTGTTTGCAATACGACGAGCCTGCAATGACTCTGTGGGAACAAATTATACCTTAGTAGGTTTTCCTGGTTTTGGGTCATCAACGCAAGGTTTTGGAATAGGATTTGGCTTCTTATTCCGGTTCTTCCCCTTTTTCTTACGCTTATCGGCACCAGATTTTTCATTTAATTTCACTGTAAGAGAATCTTTCTTTCCATCTCCTAGTAGCTCAAATTTTGTGCAATCAAGTGAAATAACCATGAGTAACTCTCGCATTTTTCTTAAAATAATGTCAGAAATGCTATTTACACAGTCCAATGTACTGAAAAACAGTTTTTCTTCATCAAAAGCTCCATTTCGAGAGGCTAACAACATATCAGAAACAACCTGAAGAATATACAAACTATTAAACATACAATCTAATGGAGACGAAATTCCAGAAATTTGTGTCCTGCTGGCCTTGCATTTAACTTTTGAATCTGTTCCTTTGAACTTAACAGCTTCTTTTCTACCCAATGAAGTCGAATTGCATCTCCATGATCCTTCACCTTGATAATCACGGCGCCACAATTTATTATCTAATGTGTACTCTTTACCCTTCAATATATCAACTGTCTGGCAATAATCAGACAACATAAAACAACTTAAACAATTTGCTTATAACTCTACACCAAAGCATTCAAGAATAATAACCAATCCAACTACAGAGAGAAGAAAAAAAAACTAGGAGAACAACAATATGATCAGCTTTGTATAACTATACGCAAGTTCACGCAATCGTAACAAGTAATAATCGTGGTAAGACCAAGTTGGTATCCACAAGGACTTGCTTAGTAGTTAGTATACTTCCTAATGTAATTCATGCTCGATTTAGGTTCAATAATCAAGTTGGTTTGATTTAAACTATAATTAATAACTTGTAAATGCAAAACACACTACTAAATCAATAAGAGGAATCTAGGGAACCTAATCCACCTATTATTCCTACTTATGCATAATTGGGGATTTCAACTATAATGTGTTTATCTTACTATTCTTGAGTTCAAATTGATCCTATTCCTATATAACTTCTGAACTGCAGTTGGATTAGTATCTTCCGAATTAATAGTATAAAATTGTAGTACCAGCAATTTAGAGGCTTTCCCCAAGTAACCAAAGAACAGCTTCATCTTCAAGGAAGCATCCAAATTCTCCCACCAATCCACGCACCCTTTCTTCCTCCAAAACAAATTGGACGCCATCCCCGCAGCACTCAACCTCTCTTTCAATTTCACCCCTCTTTTCTTCCCATTATTACAATTCAACCACGCCAACCTCAACGCAACCTCAATTCTATTCACAACATATTCCTCCATACTATAATACCCCTTCGCCTTCAACCACCCAAACTCCGGCCATTCCCTGACCATCTCCCCCTCCTCTCCTCCCCTCAAAAACTCCCCATTCGTAATCTCATCCATAATCTCAACAAACCTATTAACATCCCCAACCATACCCTCACCCAAACTCATAGCATCAAGGGTACGGGCAGAACCATCATTTCGCGAGCCTTCACACGAACTGAACAACTCAATAGACTCGTAAATTTGATGTTCCGTGGTATTAAATTTGGAGAATCTCAACAATAGGCCTTCAGATTTTCGGTAGCAGAGGGTGGGGAGGGTAGAACCGTCATTTTGAGGGAGGTCTGGGAGGATGATGAAGCGTCCGGTGCCGTTGGATCGAATTTTTTCGTTCATCTGGAGGAGGAGGGAGATGAAATTAGGGTTAACGGTAGTCAGGTGCGCGCGGCGTTGGTGCACCGAGAGGGATGAAAACCATCGGATGACGGCGGGTCGGGTGTTCGGGTAAGGGCTGCGGGTCGAGGTTTGGGAGTTGGAGCGGGAATGGTAGAGGGAGATGTGGGCTGTGAGGACGTCGAGAAGCTTCTGTTTGGAATCCATTTAGGAATATTCCGGTGAGAACGGTTGCTGGTTTTTTGAAGAAGTGATCATGAAGAAAAAGCGGAACGAACAACGGGAATGTGTAGTAATGATATTTTGTAGTTTTTGTTTCCTTTTCTAATTTCTATTTTTTTTTTTTTGGTCCTAGGAAGGAAATTTTTCTAATTTCTTTACTTATTTATTTATCAGTACAATGTACAAGTATTTTACTACTAGTAAATGAGTTAATGAAATTTTGTATTTTTCCAATTGAGCAAAATTGCAGAAAACGTTTCAGAAGTGGTTTTGGATTTCCGTCTCGTAATTTAATATTTTTTTGGAATATTGTCTCAAACTAATTACTAATTTTGATTTTTCATCCCAAACTATATCAACTCGCTGAATTTCGTCCCGTAATTTACCATTTTGCATGAATTTAGTCTCAATATTAAATTTCTATAATTTATTAGAAATGACAGTTCAATCTTGTAATTAGTTTGGGACGAATTATGCAATAATGTATAATTGTTCATGCTAAAATTTGTCACGTTATGACACGTAACTAGCCATGTGGCAATTTAACGGACACATGTGCAATTTCCGTCTCATAATTAACGGTGGGACGATATTCCAAAAAAATATTAAATTACGGGGCAAAATTCGGTGAGGTGATATAGTTTGGGACGAAAACCCAAAATTATTAATTAGTTTGGGACGTTTTCTACAATTTTACCTTCGAATTGCTTGGAAATTACAAAGTTGTTAAAACGTGTATTACATGTTATTAAAACCGGACCGGACCAGCCGGTCCGACCGGTTGGACAGCGAACCGGAGGTTGGTCCGGTCCGATTTACCCCTAAAACCGCTTAACTCTAAAACCAGACTGAACCGGGTTGAACAATTCCAAAACCGGTGAACGGCGAACCGGTTCAACCCGATTCTGAATTTTCTTTTTTTTTTCCGATTTTTTAATGTTTTTAATGTTAAAAATAAGTTAAAATTCATTGTAAAAGGTGGGATTTGAACATCTAACATCTTGCATGAAACATAATTTTCTTACCATTTGAGCTATATCATTTTTGTTGAACTTTTAGTACAAAAATTTATAAATTTTAGAAAACGTGTAGCCAGATTTATTTATAAATTAGATTATGACAATTAACTCAAATTAACATTTTAGACAATATCAACGAAAATTAATACTCAAATAATAATTTTTTATTAAAATTTGTTCTCTAAGTTATTTCTTTCCAATATTATTTTTAGGATAAAGAGTTTCAAATTTTGAAAGTCAAATCGATATATTATGCAAGTTTGATTTTGAATATTAGACTTTTATACATAATCATATTTTAAAATTTATTAATCTCTTAGTTTGTTGTATTTTTAACTTACTTTTAAAATTTTATAAAGAAATATAATCATATTATATTTATATGAGCTTACAAATTAGTATCACATTACCATTATGATATAAGTTAGATAATTATTATATTATTTAATTTAAATATAATCTAAGATTTTTTATATTTGAAATCAATTGTAGGATAATGTTTAAATTTTATGCATATTACATATACTTTAAAATTAAATATATATATTTATTATATCATTATGACGTCATCCGGTCCGACCAGCGGTCCAATCGGTTCGACCAGTAAAACCAGTGGCCATGAAAACATTGGTACTATTACCATATTACTTTCTTTTAGTATTATTTATTTATTCACATAAGATTATCATTTAATTTTTTAGACGAAGAAAATTATAATTCTAAGAAGATTATGGGTAGATTATCTGCAAAGTGGTATTTGTATGGTGGGTGGTTATTTAAAAGTTGGATGTTCTAAAATCTAAGTTGAAAGTTAGCAGATGTTGTTTTTCATTTGCTTTCAAATTCTTCAATATGGTTGTATCTTAAATGATGGGAAGGAAAAAAATGGATTTTGGTGTGTAAAATATATGGGTAAACTTGCTAAAATCAATTAATATTATGGATTTTTTATGCACTAACTTGATACACAATATTTATTTGTTGGGGGTTAAATGCAAAAGAATTCTTCTTTTTGGGGCTAAGTGTTATAATGAAAAATACAATTGATTGTTTCACCTTTTAAAAAATGGAACATGTGCATCATGTGACGATTTTCCAGTGGATTTTTCACCGGAGGCTCCAATGGGGGGTTAAGTGTAAGGATTTTAACACTTTCAGGGGTACTCTTGTTTTATTTCAGATTTAGGTGGTTAAGTGTAAAAATTAAGAACTTTCGGAGGGTTAAGTGTCAATTTTCCAAATTTTAATTTCCAAAATACTAGAACTTAAAATAAATAATTATGAACACAAAGGTAATGGGTTTGTAGTTTCATCTTAATAAAATACCAAGTTTTGTTTCAAATTCTAAATCGATTATTTAGATTAAAAAATAAAAGATTCACTATTATGAATTGCACTATTAAAATTAATATTATTTTTGTTTGGACTTAGGTCATTATTTTTTTCCCAATGTTGGGTTATCAATCTATGTGAAAAAAAAAAAAAATCATTAGCGTATTTATTTCTCACACTATTGTCAATGTGTTATTTAGAAGTGAAAAAATCCCAATTTGCCACCCAAACTTTGAATATTTTGTACTTTTGTTCTTTAAATTTATATCAAAGTTGTATTTTTCTCCCTAAACTTATACCTTTGTTCCACTTTTCACTATGAACTTTTGTGCTGCACTTTCCCCTGAACTCTTTGGCCGAAAAGTGGTTGGAAAAGAATTCAGGGGACAAAGCACAATACTAATGTAAATTTAGGATTGATGTTTCAAAAAGTTAAAGTTCGTTGAGAAAAGTGTGATTTTCTCAAAGTTATATAACAATGAAGTCTAAGGATAACAAAACATAATACCGAATGCATAATAAAAAAGGATTTAGTTTAGTTAAATATGTGAAATTGAGATATGGTTTGCTAAATTGTGTTTGGCATGTTTAGATGGACTCAATTTTTGTTTGGGGGGAATCTAACGAAAATTCTTGATATTATTAATACGTGATTGGTCTATCAAAAAGATTAATCATTAAAAATAAGTAAATTCATATTTGTTGAGAGAGGTTCCTGCGCGATGAATTAAACACTTAACAAAAATAAAATAAAAAAATCTTAACATTGAACAAGACAAGACACGCCGATTCATGGCCACCCATACCCAACTACGATAAAAAGGCCACCCAATTAAACTTGGCTGTCTTTCCCATAACTACTTTTACTGTTTTGGCTGATTAGATCAGCATTAACCACGTATTTATATGTACACCACTATTAACAAAAAAGTCAAAGAATAAATGCCGAATCTGTTTTTTTTCTTTTTCCCACAAGATAAATCTGACCTTTTTTTTTCCCAATTAAGACTGAAGAATGAAAATAGAATGGTAACGACTATCCGCTAAAATTCCCCCAAATGATTAAAAAATTAACCAAACATATTAGATGTTTCTTATACTGACTCTGGGTTTTCAGTTATTGGACAATTTAATTTTCTGTTATATATTTATATATATAATTTCGCTATTAATTCATTGAAAGATAGTTAATTATGATTATAAATTGCTCAATAGGTGCACCTAATTTATAATAAGTCTACAAAAACCTAGTTTCTCTTTTGTGATGTACTAAGAGTTGAGAGAAATGGTATATTCCATTTATTCTATTGGTTGCTTTGACGCACATTCTTATAGTCCATAACTTTTAATGGGAAAAGCTACACAAAAAAAAAGCATCTTATTAAGCTCTTTTTTGTGAAGAATATTGTTCGATTATATTCTTACCTCAAGAAAATAATAATGGATAAAAGAGCAATACAAATAAGTTATGAGACTGTTAATGAGCTCAAAAATGTCTTCAAGCTAAGAGTCTATGATTAGCACTTCTGATCTATAAAACTGTTCAATTTTACACTTTGATTTTAAGTTGAATGGAAATGAGACGATAAGACTAAATATGTTCGATACGTAGCATAGCCCCACTCGATATGCTGCCAAATGGTCACGCCCCTACATCAGAGTCTGCTATGTGATCTATAATTCTATATATTCAACTCCATCAATTGATTATCCATTATTGCGTTTTTACTACAATAATTGTGTGTTAAGTAATTGTCCTTCAGGTTCTTGGAGTTGAAGAATCTTTTTAAATCATCTATAAAGTTGCAATATAATCAATACTTTACTTCTATTTTAGAAGATGATTATATATCAATCATTAGATCATAATTTTCCTAATTATTATAAAATTATAAAGATAAACTAATAACAAACACCAGTAATAAATTAAAAATATACACACTATTAAAAATCAAACTCATGAGCTCTTAATCTTATGACCTCAACTTTCTCACTATACTACAATCTCACAATCATCAATTTACTTATAATATAGTCAAGAAATGTTACTTTTGGTTATTTATATAATTCCTCAGTTTATGCTCAAAGTTTAATATAAATAGCTACGCATGATGGGTACGTTTAAGTAGCAATATACTCCATTAAGCAATGATTTAATTAGGATCTAAGTACGTTGTTCACTGGTGAAAATGATTTAAATTTTCACATTATTCTTCTAGTTATAGTGTAACATTATTTTTCACTTCTCAGGTCTGAAGACGAGTTTTCCAAATTTATTTTCTTAAATTGCTATCATTTCCGTGTGGCTTAAACATATTAGCTTAAATAAAATGCTGTTAGAAGTTTTATTGAGACTAAGGGCCTATTTGGAAAGGTTTTGGCTTAGTTTCGCGAGTCTCGGTTTCAAAAGAATAGTTTGGGTGGTTTCAATGAAACCTTTAAAACCTTATTTGGTTAGGTTTTTGATGTTGGGTTTTGTGATTTTGAAAAAACTGAAATCCCACTTGGATTGGATTTGGATGTTGGGGTTTGGGGAAAATAGTAGGTGGTAAATGTGAAATCAATGTATTTTTTAATAGAGTTTGTGGGGGAAAAGTAGGTGGTAGGTGTCAAATCAAAGTTTTATAGATTTTGGTTTCCCAAGGGTTTAATCCCTTTCGAGCCGCGTCGGGCACATAAAGTGAGAACCTCTCCCAACAAGGATTCGAACTTGAGTCCACTACTTTGTAGTGAATAGTCCCTTTCACTAGACCAATCACATGTTGGTCAAAGTTTTATAGATTATAAGAGTTTTTGTACGTTGGTTTCTGAATAGGTTTGTGATGAGTTTCATGGGTTTGATGTAAACCCATTTGGAGGGGTTTCGGTCCGGTCTCGTGAAACCCGTGAGACCGGGCCAAAACCCAACCACATAGGCCCTAAATCCCATATGTGTTAAAAACAATAGTTAAGTCCACCTTATAAGGTTTTGAACAATTCTCACCTCTTAAGCTAGTTTTGAGGTTGAGTTAGACTCAAACCATGTAAGTGAACTTAGCCCCAATCCATGTGAAGAATTACAATATGGTATCAAAGCCTCGTGTTAAAGTGGACCACCTCATTCTGTGATGGGCTCCTCCTTGTAGTCATGATGAACTTCATTATCTACCCACGCACTTCACCCATATAATAAAGGTATGGGTTGTCATTATTCCTCCCCAAGTTAAACAAAGCTTAGAGTGTCATTATTCCTCCGGTTAACAAAAGCCCGGAGTGTCATTATTCGTTTGTTGGACTTTACCCATATATCGCAAATTCGTAAGGTTGGGGTTTACATAACGTCACGTGATGGGCTTGCTTCATCCACACATTTAACCCGTCCACACGTAAAGAGAGAGATTGGGATTAAATGTCTCACATGAGTTGAAAATAGGGGCAGCAAATAGGCGGGTCTAAAACGGGCCGGGTCGTTAACGGGTCATTTATGTGTGTCATAAACGGACCGAGTCCGGGTCAGTCTGTTTAGGTGTGTTAATAATTTGTATTTTACTAAATTAAAAATAAATAAGTACATCATAGTTATAAGTAAATCTTAATACAATATTCAATTATAACTAAGTGAGAATAAATTAATATGATATTAATTAAATGATTTTTTCTTTTTTTTAAAGCTATTTAATGTTTTTGTATTTATTTGAAACTTAAATATATTTAAAAATTTAATATTGTAAATAAAATTTTTATGAATCTAGGAGAGAACAATAAAATAATATTGTTGAGTCAAAATTAAGTCATTAAATATTAATTAGTTTAGTTAAATATTTGTTCTTTCACTAGACTCATTAAAAACCCATTTATGAACCCATTAAAAGTCCATATGAAAGTTTACAAAATCCAACTCAACCCAATTCATAAACAATAGAAAATATATGAGTTGGTCGGGTCGGGTCAGGTTGGTAAAGGGCCATCCAATGGGTCTTGGCCCTCTTTGACACCCCTAGTTGAAAACAATAGTTATTAAGTCCACCTATAAGTTCTTAGACAATCCTTATCTTTTAAGCTAATTTTTGAGGTTGAGTTAGACTCAAGCCACGTAAGTGGACTTAGCCCAATCCATATGAAGAATTCCAATAAGTGTGACTTTTAATGTTGTTATGTTTAGTACACGCTATTAGCAAGATAATCAATAATTATATCTTTTTTGGGCGAGTTTGGCCTAGCGATTCGAAAATCAATTACAGAGAATTAATTTTAGTAAAATGGATTTTGGCAATAATTGATTATGATAAAATTCAATTATAAAATAATTGCTTTTGGATAATAGTTTTTGCAAAAGTAACACTTTAGTAGCTTCTAAAATAAGTTGATTTTTAGCTTCTGGAGATCCCAAAAGTGATTATGATATTAGGGGCCAAACACCATTAAAATCACGATTGACTAAAATCAATTTCTATAATTGGGGCCAAACACTTCAAAAATCACAATGAAGGTCTAGAAGTGTTTTTAAGAGCTCTCACCGCTGGGCCAAACTCACCCAAATCAGTCGTTAGTAAGAAGTTAGAACCAGTCTCAACGAAAAATAGACCTTTATGTTTTCTTTAAAAAAAAAGAAAAAGACCTCTATGTTGAACACGTTTTGTAGTACTTTTAGTAACGTTTTGGGACCAGTTTTTGTACTTAAATTATGAAGTTAATAAACACCAAGTTTATAAATCACATTCAAACTCAATTAATGGACAAAGAAGTCTAACTAATTTGCCAGACATCAAAATATTAAAATAAATTCTAAAAATATAAAAGATACTTATATGTTAGCCTGACTTATTATAAAAATTTGACCATGACTTATTAGTTTTTTTATCCGATTAATAATTAAATAATTTAATTAAAAAGATATGTATTTCGGAATATGTGCTGAGAATATGAGTATAGAACGATTATAGTCGTTAAAGATCTGAATTTGATAAAATTAAAAATTATATATTTATAATATTGAGTTTCTATTAATTATTAATATTAATAATATGTTACCATAAGTTTAACAAGATATGTATTCACGTTTCATCAATGATCTCACTTTTATACATATTTTCACCTAATAACATGAATTGATTTTGATATAATATTGATACCAATACGGCAATACCAAGTGTTTTCCAGTGTGATATGTTAAATTATTTGACATAAGTGGTTGGTTAAACACACAGGTTTCTTTCTTTCTTTTTGAGGTGGTTAATGCATCGTTACTTAAATCACTATATATTTCGAATCAATTTAATTGGTATGAAAGTTTAAAGATAAACTAATTACAAAAACTAGTATCAAAGTTGAGCCGATTACTTATTGGTTATGGAGCCTCAACCTTAACTAACATGTTAAGGCCTCATCGGCTGCTAAACACATTAGTTAGGTTCAATGAAAATGCAATGTTAAGAAACATGTAGGAAAAAAACGTAGGTGGAAATTTTGAAATGAAGATTTTATTGAATACGTAAAAGATTTGATATCCATCTGACATTAGACAAAACCCAACGGATTGGACAATCTTGATGTAGGAGGATCCGATACATACGAAGTTTAACAGTCTGATAGTACTTTATTGGCACTGGAATATCACGAGTTAATGGATCGACACAAAAACAGAGAATAATCGAAGTTCCAATTCAAATTGGGCTCTTTTTCTGGATTAGGGTCTTCATGGCGATTCTTTTAATCTTATTGTACTCTTTTTGTACTCTTAAAAAATTGGAAAAGAAAAAACGATAACAAGAAACAGTAACTTATTAATGTGGCTTAACTTTTGTCACTCGGCCTGCATGAGTTGAGGCGGATACTGAACCAGGACCAATATTCTCTCCTTCATGAAAACAAACAATTTATAATTTTATACTATATATACCACCCATTTTTCCAAGTTTGGCAAATAGAGTTATTACCAAAATCAAATCAATTGTCCTTTGAAACAGCAATTTATGTTTTTTATTTTAAAAAAAAATAACAACTGGCATTCAGTATTCTGAACTACATCTCAAGCTTGTGAAAACAGTTTAACAGACGCTGACTGACAGAGCAAAAGTTACAGTAATATATAAAAAAGGGTAAATTAACAAAAAATCTCCTCGGGGGCTTTTTAGTAATATCCAATTTCTAAGATTGCCCCAAGCAAAAACAATACTTACAAAAAAAAAGATACTAATTTTGGAATTAGTGAAGCTCTTCTGCTATAACTTCATTAACTACAGTACATTGACAGCACTGACAGGTGGAAGAACTTTACTTTTCCCTGTGATTAAAGATTCTGTATTTGATCGAATTCCTTTTCTTTATTTAATCAAAATTATCTGAGAAAACAGTTAGCTTGTAACATGTGAAAACTGAAAATTATGAGCAATACCGTAATCCGATATATTGAAATAAATATGTAATTACTGAAATAAATCTATGTTTACTTTCTCTATTAAAGAAATATCTAACTTGACTTTACAACAAAAGTACATAATCTCAAAGAAATGATGACCCTTTTTCTTTTGTGAATGAAATGGAAACGTGTTCAACCAACTGCCTAAAAGTTCCATTATTCATTAGTGACCAACAATTCCTCAGATCCATACATTAAGGTGTAAAATGCAAAAACACCCTCGTTTTTTTTTTAATTGGCAAAAAAAACTTTATCTTATCGGTAAAAAATCTCTCACATTAAAAAGTCAAAAATTTTTACCCACCTTTCAGCGGTGTGAGTTTCAATTGTTGGAAGTGCATGTATATTTCATAATTTTTCATTGTCTGCGAAGAAAATGACTATTATACCCTCATTTTGTATTGTAACTAAAATGACGAACAACTCCCACTATAAATAAATAATTCGCAATAATCCATGTTTATTGAAGAAATTTAGGCTAATCCGCCAGCAGTCAACGTTTATTCACTTAAGTGCGATGTGCCAATAAAGTTTAACATGAAATTCTTTTACTAATAAAAATAATTGAGTTCTTTCTTTTGCATTTTACTCATATGATCATAAGCAAAAGAGCAAACTTTTTACCTCTAAATAAATAAAAAAGTATATATATATATATATAATAAAAATAAAAATAAAAAAAAGAACTTTTTTTTTCCCAAAAAAGTGAACTTAATTATAGCAATTAACAAATCACAATTGCTAAATGGGATGGACTAAATCTTCATCAGAAATCCCCATTTGACTAATCTCATCATCGTCATCATCATAATCATCAACTGGAGCAGGAAGATTAAGATCTATAGCCAAACTCTCACCAATTCTTGATTTTTCTTCAACCCTACTACCAATTGTCGAAATTGCCCCTGCACCAACAAAATGTGACCTTTTATGCCCTCCAAGTGCCTGTCCTGACGAAAATACCCTATGACAGAAAGGGCATTCATGTACTTTCTCCTCCACCACCACCGCCGCCTTAGAACCACCACCGGAATTCTCAACTCCCTTCGATTCCGCCGCCTCTTTGATCCTTTTGTGACTCGCTCTATGCCCACCAAGTGCTTGATAAGACCTAAACAACTTGTTACATGTCTCACATTTATACTTTCCTCTAACTTTATTACTACCCTTTATCACTTTTATCCCATCCGAATCTTCAAAACAAAATTTAATATCACCTTCAAAAATTTTCTCTTCTTCTTCTTGTTCTTCTCTATTCCACTTGTCTTTAGATAGCATTATCAAACAATGAGCAATATCTTCTTCAGGAGTCGTGTCTGAAATTGATGAACTCAATTGCTCATTATTTTCTTGATCAAATAAATCAGAGATTCTTGATTTTCTGACCCTTTTCGATCTTCTACAGACGAGTTTGTTCTTAGATGACTCTGTTTCACTTTCTGGATCCAATAAAAGCCCATCTTTTTCACTTTCTTTTGAAGATGATGATGATGATGAATATGAAGATGATTGAGAATATGTATGAAATGATTCAAAATCATCTTCTTTTGTTTTTGATGATTTTTTCTTTGTATAAAGATTCATCATGTGAGATCTCATGTGCCCACCAAGTGCTTTTCCATTGATAAAACTTCTGAAACAGAGTTTGCATCTTTGTCTCTCCATTTTTTTTTATAAAAAAAAAAAATCACTTTTTTCACACAGTGGAGTGTGTTTGTGTGTGAGATTTTGAGTCTGTTTTTTGTTGAGTATGGAAACTAAGAGTAGGTGACAAGCATTCCTGTAACAGGGGAATATATATACACACACTCACATGAAATAGCATACTTTGTGTGTGTGTGTGTGGATGTATATAATTAAATATTTTTTTCGAGAATTATATAGATGAGATTCTTGATTATATATGAAAGTTATATTTTATTCAAAACGGCAAAGGGCAATTAATTGGAAGGACTAATTATGTGTGAAGACGGAGACAAACATGTAACATGCGAGATTTGCATTTAATTCCATCCTATCTTTTTAAACTTCCTAAAAAGCCCTTAACTTTTATTGTAACGTTTTTTTTCTAAGGGAAAGTAGAATCAAAAGCTTTTATCTTGAAGTTTGCAAGTTGTTATATTTGTGATATTTTCATTCATCTTTTTGTAATAGAAAAGTCAAATTGGGTTAATATTACAAGGGTATTTTGGGAATCAAAGTGGATTACTACAATAATAAAACTTATTTGCTTTCATACAAGTCGGGAAAGTCGCTGCAACTACAAAAGCATAACGAAGTACCACTTGGACACTTTTAGAGGTCTTCAAGAAAGCCCTAATTACAAGTGAAATGTTTTTTATTCACATTTTATGATTTATCTAGTCCATTTTTTCAAAATATATTATTTAATCTCAATGCAAGTGTATTGTTCTGTTTAAAAGTGCAATTTTCTCAAGACGAAAAAAATATTTAAAGTACCATTGTTGTAATTAAGTGTGATTAACTTCAATTGAGGTAGAATTAATCATATTGGAAAGCTTCATATTAGGTGGACCAAACAATATTAGTGCAAGGAGTTTTGGTATGAAGGCTTGACCGAGTGCCAAATTGTATTGAAAATCTAATGGTGGATCCAACTGAATTGAATTCACTTAATCACAAGTCAAATATAATCAACTTGAGTCCGGTCAATATACTATAAGTTATGTATGATTTAAAATCAATTACTTGTCTTCAACTATACTAAAAGTGTAAATTAGGAAGAGTTGGTTTAATTTGTGATCAGCAAATTTTTGCTTTAATTTTGAATCTTTGGTTGAAATGTTTAAAGGGAGTAGAAGTGGGAAATGGGTAAGAAACCCAATAAACTATCCTCCTTGATTCCTTTCGAAATGGAGGTTTTGTAGGGAAGTAAATGCCGTTTAGTTAGGGAAAATGGTGGACCTAGTTCCTTTTATTAAACTTTTTTATGACAATTCAAATTTAAGAAATGCATAATGGATCGATTTCGTTATTTATATCTTTCAAGTTTCCACAATATATCTTGGAATTTTTTTGGTTAGATAATTCTGGTTTACAATTTCTCACATTTAAATGAAATATTATTTCTGCACAGATGATGTGGTGCATCATGCAGTTGAGATTTATACAATTTAAATTTCAAGTACCAATACTCGGTGGAGATGAAATCTGAAAGTTTACTCATCCTTAAAATTAGGGACACAATAAATATACAATCTCAACCGCATTATGATGTACCACATCATCCATGCAATGGATGACAAAGTGATTTTCTTATAGATGAGTTGCTAGACACGTCGATCACCTTGACCCAATCCGACCAAACCCATTTATGGTCAATTAACAATTTTTTTTTCCAGACCATATTCATCTAGAACCGGACCTTTTTTGTTTCGAGGAAACTCAGACGGATATGAATTTCATTAATGATAATATCGTCAAGTACAAAATTAAGAATACATGCAAGAAGTTCAGTGATAGAAGGGTAATACTGAAAACTACTTAGCTAAGACATGGGCTACAAGATTGTTCTCTCTAAGCGATTAATATTCTCAAAGAAGGATAGGGTCAGTAATGCTATATATCCATGATTGACATGCAATCGCCTTTCAAGAATAATATGGCTCCGATCCATCCATGTGCTATACCGAGTTCAAGGCCCCTTGCAGCTGCAATGGCTTCTGCAGATTACGGTTGAAATGTGAGATCGATAGCTTGAGCAGTCCAAGCGACACAAGTCCCATTGGAGTTCCCGACCATAATTCCGATGCCACTCCGACTCCCTGAATGGTCAAGTGTCCGCATGAACATATGACCACTCTAATTTCTCACCATGTTACTTTACTAACAAATTAATATTGAATGGATGTCGTGATAAAAATTACACATATTTTGATTGGAAATACACCAGGATATTAAACAATAATTTATCTTAGATGAATTTTTTAAGTACAAATTACATCATATTACATTAATATCATCAAATCAGAATTCTACTAAAATTCACATCAGTAGGAATTGAACTCAGGATCTCTTAATTGTGGGACCTAGCGGCCTCATTGTCATTAAATGAGTTAATTATCTCTTAATTTCTTCCGTTTCAGATACGTGTATTTATTAGCACCTTCTTTGGTTTTTCACACAAAGAAAAGGTGTATATTTGTTTAGGGATAGTTGCCTAAATACTCTCTAAAGTTTGATGAAATAATATATCTCCAAAATTTCAGTAATTCTCATTTGTCGTCAGTTGCTATTAAGAAATAGACCGAGCTTGTTCAAAGACTAGTTTACCCCTTGCTCTTCGTTAAAGATAATTCCATTACCTGAAATTAAATGACAGTTAAATTATTCAACTCATTTAAAGTTTTTAACTATCAATCCACACCCTCCCGTCCCTCTACCTTGATAATGAAATTTAATGATGATAGGGCGGGGGGTGTATATATATATATATATATATCAAAGGTAAGATTTAATTAAAGTAGATGAAGATTTTGATGATTATTGAAATTTTAGATAATATTTTTGTATGTACTATAATTTTACATAATCTCGAGGATTGTATAGGTAATTATCCATTCTCTTTATATATACTAAAGTACTTTTACTCTTTGTGAAGATTCTTTGAAAAGTCAGTGAAGGTCGATCACAATTTTCGGACTATTTCTTAGAATAGTGGAAAAGAAAGGAGTAGAGAGAAAAAAGAAAGTGACTAGACTAGTACGTACTAAATTTAAAGTCAATGCACCTCTTTTTATTGAGCCCATTTAATTCTATTATTAAGACATTTTTAATTAGTCCTTAATTATGAAAGTCTCTTTTTGCTCTTTGTACATTTATTGATTATTATTCAGTATTCTTCGTTAACTTTTTTCTCCATGTCGACAAAATTTTAGCCCCATTAATCAAATGTTGATTTTTTTCTTAAGAAATAACTAACACAAGGCATAAATATATAATTCAATTAAGAAATAACTAACACAAGGCATAAATATATAATTCAATTAATGAGCCAGCAGAGGAAGTTGACAAGTACTGGTTACTTGAATATTATGACTAATTAGATCATTAATTGTGAGATGCTACACGATAGAATAATTTGAACTCGGTTTGAATCCAACAAAATTTATCTGATGGACCTAATTCGATGAAGAAGATCCATAATATCATACACACATATATATATATATATAATAGCATTAATTAATTATGTTTTATTATCAATTAAACAATACATGAATGTAGTACTGGTAATTAGTTTTAGTCAATGAAATAGAAAAAAAGACTTGTCTAAAAAATGTATTCCACAAGAATATATATATATATGAGCATGCAAGAAGTGATAAATGGGGGCTGAAAAACTTGTTAACAAATTAAAGATATACTACAAATGCTATTCGTGTATAAACAATACAATGTACTTTGGAATCTTTACAATTATAAATACAAAAATATACACTTTGGTTAATTATGGACTTTTGTTTTTTCTTCAAAACAATTATGGATCAGCAGCGGCAGCTTCAGCTTCAGTTGTAGAACTAATTCCTACTTGTAACCACTGGAAGGAATTACCACTTGTGTCCATTTCTTTCAAGTCACTCAATTTTGCTAACTTCAAATTACTATCCGCTTCATCGTCAACACGGTGAGCATCACTATTATGGCTCTTGTCGTCGACGGTGATCTTGTTACTGACGTTGTTGCTATTGGTATTGTTATTTACGTCCTTTAATTGGTATTGTCGGGAGTTGTAAGGTTGACTATTGTCTTTGACTTCACGACTAGGCCATTGATCAGGATGTGCATCAGTAGACACCTCGAAACTCAAAGGGTTTTGTGGGTCCCGTCTTATTCCCGATATATTGGCCCACGCAGGAACATTGAGATCCAATGCATCGGATTTCTCAATTTTCGTCTTTTGATGGATAGGCTCATTGTTGTCTTGAAACTGGAACTTTGCTAATGAGGATGTGTCTTGTGAATTCGAAACGATCCAATGACACCTCTTGTGCCCTCCAAGTGCTTGCCCCGACGAGAAAACTCGATGACAAATCGAGCATTCATGGACTTTCGACTTCCTCCTTGCGGCCCCCACCAATGTCGCGGGGCTATGTTCAAATTGGAAAGAAGTTGATTTTGATGGGAAGAATTCTTCATGTGTGGTCACATCATCATTTTCTAAACTGTTATCTTCATTTTGATCTTGTTTAGCTGCATAACACCCTTTAACCTTTTTATGACTTGCTCTATGCCCCCCCAATGCTTGATGGGAGTTAAAGACCTTCTTGCATGCTTTGCATTCAAACAAGCCTTTAGTTGAGCTAGATATACCTTTTGCCTTGTCAAAGTATGACCTACTTGCATTGAAGAATGATGTGGGATTGCGCCTCTCTCCCTCACGGCTAGCCGAGGCACATGACTCCTCTGGTTCAACTGGCGGATCGACTACCGTGTTGGCTAATTGTACTAGGCATCTGGCTAGAAGGAGATCATCATCCTCACTAGGTGGGTAGGTCGAACAAAAAGAGCCAACTTTTGCACGTAACGATCTTTTTCTTTTGGACCATCCATTAGATCTTCCTCCGTCGTCTTCCTCGCCTTTTGACTCGGGCGAGGAAAGAAGAGACTCAGAGGCATCGTCGGAGCTACATTTCCCGTGCTCGAGAAATGATTTCCAAGACAAGAACTCTTTGCCACAATTCTCACAAATCCTACAACTCTTTAGCCTATTTGGATTTGTTCTTAATTGGTACATTCTTTTGTTACTTGTCCTATCACTACCTCCAAGTTTATCTTCCCAATCACCCATATCATCATCATCATCATCATCATCAAAATTTCCATTTTCATCTCCAATTCCATGAGCTCTCATGTGCCCACCAAGAGCTCTTCCACACATAAAACCCTTCTTACATACTTTACAATAGTGTTTAAAATTTGGTTGTTGGTCTTTATCTATACAAGCCATGAACAAAATGAAAAAATTATGAGGAAAAAGACATTGGACTTGGAAAAAAAGATGAAAATGCACGAGTATAGGAAAAGTAGCTCTTGTAGTTGAAGTTGTTGTGAGGGTGTATGGTGTAAAGAATGTCACTCCTAATTTTTAGTTTGAGTAATATTTTTTGGTGGAAAAGAGGAAAATAGGAGTTGAAATGAAGACTGTTTGACAAGTGGAAGGAAGGACATGACATGAGAGTGTTTAGTCCACCACTTGAACAACCAAACCAACGGTGAAGAGTGTTTAAAAATTAGTATTATTTATATGTAAAAACGTATGCAGTTGTTGAGTTAGAAAATTAGTCTATGACTGCGCTTGTATGTCGGTTCAATTCATGTATGTTTTTTTTTTTTAATTTCTTTTGCCCCATATTAATTGTCAAAGTATTCAAAAAGTTATTATTTTCGAAGCATATGTAACTTATTTAAAGGACGAATAAAATTCAAGAAATTTTTAATTTAAGAAAACCTAAACCTGATTATTCTTTCTTTCTAGAAGTACATATATGATTAATTTATTTTTAAGTGAGATTTAATTCAAACGTATTGGCAAATCCAAAGTAAGTGAAATCGGTTTGTTAAGCAGCCCATTTAAATATAATATATTTTGTCCTAAAAAATTGATAACATCTTGCCCTACTGGGCCAATGGGCCTAAATCCTGAAATTTAAATGTTTCTGTATACTTTTTTATTGCTGATTAATATATCAAGTGAGACATAGCATACCATACATGCATCTTTTCTTAATGAAATTACAAAACATGCATGTGTACTTATTAATTTTATTTTTATGACAAAATTAATTAATGAAAGTATACTTTTTTATTGCAGATTAATATATCAAGTGAGACATAGCATACCATACATGCATCTTTTTTTAATGAAATTACAAAACATGCATGTGTACTTATTAATTTTAATATTTTATGACAAAATTAATTAATTAATTAATTAATTAATATTTTCACCTAGCCCTTAGAAATTGACAAATGATCTATAAGTTTGTCCAGGCTTGTAATTAGCAGGTATAACGTTTCGAGCAACAATAGTCTTCCAAGTGTTTGCAGATGTGAGCCTAATGGAGAATGGCGGCCTCAACCCTCCTGGTGCATTAATTTTCCAGTTAGCACCCCATAACTGTTGCATTTGGAGCCATTGCCCATTTTGGTTCAGCTCCACTTTGGCCAACCCGTCTCCGTTTTCGTATTCGATCACCGTAGAAAAATAGTAGTTGTTGGAACCTGGGTCGACCCGGAACGCAACTGATACTCCACGGAAATTGCAATCCACTCTGTATTAGTCAATTAATTGATCATTAAATGGGAACATATATATATATATATATAAATTTAATTGTATAAAATATACGTATCGTACCTCCTATATTGAATTTGTACAATCCCAACACTTCTTAGTTGATTTGCTTGACCCGGACGTGCCAAGGCTCCAAAAGAAGAACCACTTAAATCAAAAGCAATTGATCTTGAATCACATTCGGGGCATTGGTCTGTAATCACCACCGTCACTGGATACCCTGAGCAATATGAACTACTTGTACATTTCACCTATAAATAAATAAATTAAATAATGTATTAATTAGTATAAACCAAAATTCCAAAAATTGAATAATTTTGTATATTGTATATATGTACGTACTTGATAACATGTTCCACAACCCTTGCCCGATTGATAAAAAGAGTTTGCAGCAGCTGTTATTAGTTTCGAAAACGGTGGTACATCAACCGCATATTGATATCCACATGCACCCCCTAATTAATTTACACAAACCAATTAATTAATCACCAACTATATATATATATATATGTATACAGTATATAATAGCTAATTAATCAGATTATTAATTTTTGGAGCTTATCAATTGTTTGGTTGTTTTAATCCAAATAAAACTAAGGTCCAAAATAATTTTTTTAATTAAAAAATTGTCCTCCTTAGTTGCCTGAAAATATTACCATTTTATCATTTTAAATAAAAAATAATAGGACATAGATGTTGTTACATTAATTATCTAAAAAAAAAAGGTGTTGTTACATTTAACATAATATGATAAAATTTTAAATTTTATTTGGTATACTGAACGAACACAAATAAGTTTAGTTTTTTCTTGTACAAATAATCTAAGTTAAGGACCGAGTTAACGTGCATGAAATTTCATGAGAAATTGTCACACATAAGATGTTTATATATATATAATTATTTCATCTAAATTACCTTCACTTCCTGCTCCGTAAGGATTTCCATACCAACTGGATCGGGAAGAAGACCACTGGACGAGTGACTCATTAAAGATATTGGAGCAGTAACAGAAGTTTAATAGAACAAGAAATAAAGCTAAATAAGTGAAAACAAAATTATGCAAAAGAAATGCCATTAGCAAGAATTAGGGTTCTCAAATTAATATATTTTGGAACTCGGGATTAATTGTTAGAATGAATTGTAAAACCAGTGGGTAAACCCTATTTATAGAGTGAACAAAATGTTATATCCATGTTAATTTGTACAATTGGGATAACAAGAATTCGCTACAATTTTGGAATATTATTTAATTAGAGAATTTTCTTTTTAGGTAAACAAGTGAAATTGGAAAATAAAAATATTTTTTTGTTACATTAAAAGGATGGTAGGTGAAAGATACCTAGGAATCCAGAGGATAGATTTGAAATTACCTCATTCAATTATTTACCAAATTAACAATCTTCTGACGTCAGCATCTCTTATTCACCAAATATTCAAATTGTGTGATCATTAACCTGTTATTTGAGGCCTCAAAATCAAGAGGTCTTGTGTTCGATTCCTACCTGTGTGAGTAGTTTTTTTAGTTTATTGCTAATATTTGTAATTTGGTAGTTATTGAAGTTTATCTTTGAATTTTAATAATAATTGGAAATATTATGATGTAATTGATTCGACTCGATATAGTGTTTGATATAACGATATTTTCATCATCTAAAAAAAATAATTTATGCATAAATGTAACAATCTCAGAAAAAGAAAAAAAGAAAAAAAAATCCACGTGTATCTGAGAATTTAGATTAAATTATGAAGTCGAGACCCTTATATTTTCACTCAAGTGACAATCCTGTAAGTCATTATTATTATTTTTATTATTTTATTGTCTTTTACTAATTTTATTACATGCTAGTATTTTTCCTGAAACTTGTCGAATCTAACTCCTTGGTGTTTAAAAAAAACACATGTTGTCATGTTGTAAGAGAATCATGAATTTGCTTTCATGCATGGTTAGCCGATTTTATTATACGTACCTAAAATATCATTGACAAACTTGAAATGTGAGGAATTTTTATTAAATTTGTTCTTATATATGTTTTTATTTAATGTCAAAATAACATTTTAAAATCAAATATACACATGCAGGGAACAAGAAGAATAAAAGACAGAGAGAATATACAAGTTATTCATATTTATCGAGATCAATTTTCCTTGTATTGAGTAATCCTAATATCCAGTATCATGCCATTATTCATTTAAAAGAGCCATTCGTTAGGCGAATGAGAGTGAAATATCAAAGAATCAGCGTTATCAATATGTTTGCCTAATTTCTCAAAAAAAAAAAAAAGAAAAAAAAGCAATATGTTTGCCTAAAAATGCTATTTTAAATTAATAATGACATGATGGTTGCTAGCTACTAGCTAGTGTTGCCCAATCAAAGGTACAGTAATTTGAAATTGTATTGAGTTTGATTAACAAAAGATTGTTAGCACGTGGTTACACAACAAATCATCTGGCTCGGATTAACTTAGATTCATATTCGATGAGTATTTTAAATTACGAGATCCTCTTACTCCAGATCAAATCATTCGAATCTCTAATAAAATTCGAATTAAAATTCAATCATTTGCAACCATAACCCCATTTAAGAAAGGACTAAAGAACCCTGGCGGCCCAACAAAAGATTTTCCATGGGCTACATAACTTACATAACCATCTGGCCGGCCCTTGTTCAATTAGTGTACTAAATAAAAAATAATAATAAAAAGAAAATAGTGTTACCAATTAAGAAAATAATAAATCGTAAAAATATTTAAAAACCAATTTTTTTTTTTGATAATTTTTTTTAAAAAAAAAAAAACCAATTATTAAGAAAGAAAAATAATTACATGAACACTAAAAATGAATAGAAATTAAAATAATGGTATAGAAGAACTAAAAGTCTAAAATATGGAGAAGTTTACTGTACATGACCTAAGATGCTTGTTCTATTGGTTATACTAATTAATAGCATTGGTAATATATTCCATATATATATATTCAAAGAACATTTGCAATATGGAGCGAAGACGCGAATTGTTTCTAACACTGATCTTCCTAAATATTCATGATGATGCAAAATACTAACAATATAGGTGGGCTGTGAAGCATATTATAAATCTGAATACTAATGAAGTCGCCGGAGGGCCTGTCCCGAATTTTTGGTGACCCAAAGTCAACTTTAAAAATATGGCCCTTAAATTTTTATGTACAATATTAACTAAAACAACTTTTTTTTTTGTTCGAACTAAGATAATTTTTTTTTTAAAGCTACGTATTAAATTAAAATCAAAACTATAAATTAAAAAAACAAGAAACAATAACGAATCAAATATAATCTCGCTTTTGATATCAAATTGTGAAATTGAAAAATGATGTTTAATTGTTTTGCTAATTTTAGTAATTTGACTTTATGTGAAAATTATATTTGTTCAATTTTTGAACACGCCTATTTTCAAAATGGGCAAAAAGTCATTTATGTTATTCAATCTTCACATATTGTATCCAAGTACCACTTTGGAGACAATAAACATAATTATTGAGATGGTAATGTGAAAAAGAGTCGAAAATTAAATACCATACTCAGGTGTGTGAAGTTGTTCAGCGATTTTGTTTCTCCCCTCTCTCAATTTTCAACTCATCTTTTTGTCTTATATTTGCCACTCTCCAATGTGTAAATTTGGAGGAGTTCTATTTCACAAATTTGAATTGTGCAGTAGTGATGGAACCTAATTTTTCTTTTCTGAAATAGTTTTGAGAAGAATGTAGATGAAAATAGTCGACTTTTACTCTATATTGTAAGTTGGATAACACGAAATATCAATTTTACCCTTTTAATGATAGGCTTGTGCGACATATTATAAGTATCCGTGGGTTTTCGGAATCCACCGGAAATTCGAAGGGGGCCAAGTGTAATAGATTTAACACTTTCAACGGTACTCTTATTTTATTTCAAGTCTAGGTGGTTAAGTGTAAACTTTAAGAACTTCTATCATTTAAGTATTTTATAAATTAGAATAATTATAAAATAAATTATATGATAACATTGTAGAGATATACCTGCTAAATACAACCCGAATAGATTTTACCATTAAAAGTTAAAACACTAAAATAGATTTATAAGTGCACATCTACCATTTAAGTATTTTCATTAAAAAAAATTGTAGATAAAAAGAAAAAATCAAATATTTGGGATGTATATACTTGTCAAATTATCAAAGTATATATAGGGAAGGCTTATGCAATTTACCCCGGCTTCAAATTTCAACCACCTACTCACGACCACTGCAACAAATCAAGATGTCAGCAATGGCCATACGCCAACTTAATCTTTTTCCCTAGAGATAAATATGTGAAGGATATTACTTTTTTATCAGTAATCAAATCCAGTTGAAACCCTTAAATCACAACGTTTATTTGTAACTAACTACCATGTCATTAGTGATGTTAATGGGTAAAATGAATTCGGGTTGGAGGGAATTGCATTTTTCATACTAAACTTTTGTCTATTTTATACATTTCATACCACACCTTTCAAAAAGACACATTTCATACCAAAATTGGACAACATTTTTCACATTTTCTTTCTCCGTTAGTTTTTGGATGAAAAAAGTCACGTGCCAAGTACATGTCCATTAAGTCATAATTTTCAACTCTTTAGGGAGCAATTTGCAATTGGGCAAAAAATACCTAAATATAGGGAGGGGGTAATTGCAATTATGGCCTCCCCAAACCATCTCTCTTCAACTCCGGCACCACCACCACCGCCTCCATCTCCTCATCAGGCGCCACCACCACCACCCATTAAAACTCACCCCCACCACCACCTTCTCAGCCCAACCCTCCCCAAAAAACACCAGCAAACACCATGGATTCTCAGATCTATGGCTATGGCTTCCTCCTCTCTATTCTTATTGTTCAACAAAAATTCTTCATATCCAACAGAAAGAAACGAGACACACGAATTTGACAATACACATGCAGGTGTAAAGGGACTTTTAGAATCTGGGTTGAAAAAAATTCCAAATATCTTCATACATGAACAATACATACTTGAGAAGAAATCAGATTTATATTCTGCTAAGCACGATTTAAGTATTCCAGTCATTGATTTGGAAGGATTGAACAATGGCTCATCTGCTGAGGAGATGGAGGCGGTGGTTGTGGAGCCGGAGGTACCGGAGTTGAAGAGAGAGGGATTGGGGCGGCCATAATTGCAATTACCCCCTCCCTATATTTAGGTATTTTTTGCCCAATTGTAAATTCCCCCCTAAACAGTTGAAAATTATGACTATGGACATGTGCTTGGCACGTGACCTTTTTCATCCAAAAATTAACGGAGAAAGAAAATGTGAAAAAGGTTGTCCAATTTTGATATGAAATGTATAAAGTAGGCAAAATTTGGTATGAAAAGTGCAATTCCCTCATTCGGGTTGTATTACGTTTAATCCAAATCCGGTTCCATTTTTGTCAAATCGGATTCGAGTGTAATTAGAATTTTATTCAAATCTTAATTATTTTAATTAGACCATTAAATATTGTCCTGATTCGGTCGGATATCGAATATTTTTGTATAAGAAATAGAACCCTCCACTTACAAAATTCACTCCAATACTTTATTCTTTTCTAAAACAAGTTTTAAATGTTACAATTTTATTTAATTTTGGTCACGCATTCAAGCTTTCTTAACTAATATACATGTTTTTAGATGAAAATATATATAAAAATGAATTACTAACAAATGCTTTTCTAACTCGATGGTAAAATATTACAAGTGTTACTTCTCTTAATAAAATATAATGTACATATATAATTCAATCGTTTTATCTCTAATGGATCATATCTACACCCACATTCACTCCATGTATGTTAAATTATAAATCTGTATATTAGGATCAGATTTATCAAATCTATAATTGAACATAGATCCTAATAAACCAAACCGAATTCGGATCGAATTAGGATTGATATCGGCCCCTAAATGCCACCATTAATTACAAAAAATGAAATTATCATGCAAAAATATTAGATATGGAAGTTGAGATCAATAAATGAATTATTATGAATACAAAATTTATTCGTTGATTCTCTTTTAATTTGTTGAGTAGAATTTTACTAGAACATATTAATATTGTTATATGACCTTGAAGATATATAATCAAAACATGTAATTCTTGAAGATTCGCGTCTGCATCATATATATATAAAGCAGTACATCACAGTCAATTTAAAGTATGCAAAATGCAATTAATTTTTATCTTTGACAAAATAATTTAGAGCTATTTGATTAAAGAAATATGGTCCACTCATTTTCTCCTTTTTCTTTCTTAACATGAAGTCGTAAATTAGGACCACGTACGGGTCAAAAATTAAGTATACTCTTACTATTATGATAGCAATTAAAAAAAAAAAAAAAAAAAAAAAAATTCACTTCATCACTCTATGCACGAATATAGCAGAACTAAATGAAAACCTTATTTTGGAATATTCAAATTAAGAGTAAAAACTTTAGAAGTTCATAGTCCAAATGCTTAAAGAATGTATAAATAATGAATTAGTTACACGGAGTGCTCCTATCTCTTCTTAGATCCTCCCTCAAATAAGATGGTAAGACAAAATTATCCGTTGCTAAAAAATCAAATCACGATTGATATTTCTTTTGGAAAAAAGAGAGCGAAGCTTGTTAATTACTAGGCTTTCCATATTGTTGATGTATCTTTGTGTCAAATGCAGGGAACAGATGGTGTTGGTGTCCTACAACTCGAACATAACTCACACTGCACAATGCAGCAAATGAATTAGAGCATTCTAATTGACAAAGAAACAAGATGTACACTTTGTCTTTGAACCCTACCCGTGGTCCTAATTTACAATCTTTCTTTCTGATTGGGTGGAGAATGTGGCAGTGGGGCGAGTTTTGGTGCGCTGTGGTGGTGGCGACCGAGGGAGGAGGTGGAAGCGCTGGTTGCGGTGTTGGAAGTGAAGATAGATGATGATGGGATTGGAATTACAAATACCCTTGCCCAATATTTAGGTATTTAATCGCGGTCCAATCTGATTGTCATGCGCTACTTATATATCAAATATGAAAACCACACAGATAATCTGGATGGTCAAACCATCACAAATATTTTTTAAATAATTTATGTGATTCATATAAGTATATAATTTGTTGCTAGTGCTACAGACTTAGTCTTGAACAATTAATTTTCTTAATAATACTAAAAAACTCATTTCAATTTCAAAATTAATTTAAGACATCATTGAAGTTAAACAACAAACCAAATAACAGAGATTCAAACCAGAAGCCTACAAGATTTTTACAATCAATTTTTTGGACTCGGACCTGCAGGGTTTTGTTGGAATTGTTGACGCGTATACGAAGCTTTCAGCATGTTATGAGCATCACTCGCCATTGGCTGCAATTACAATTCAGTCAAAAAGTCAGTAATAACTATTTTGACTTTTTCATAATTCAAAATATTAAACATATGATATAAATCATAAACGAAATATAATTTCAATTCTATGAACAATTGTTATTCTTGCCATAAAAAAAAAAAAGTATCACTAAATTTTGTTTTGGCTTGTTGTTTATGTAAATAGGTTAACATGTAAACATATGTAACATATTTTAAGAAGTTAAAAACTAAGTCGAGATTAAACTCACTTGTGATTGACATGCCATAAACGTAGGCATCACTGTAGCCAGGGTTGGTAAGTGATCCCCGCTGGTGTTATCCCATGGGGCTAGCGGCATGAAGGCGGCGGCTGGAGCAACCACCGGGGGCATTCCTGTCATTTGGGATGCACGGTTGATTGTGTTCATGTCCATGACTCCCATCCCCATTCCAATCCCCATCCCCATCATAGACATTTGAAGTTGTTGTTGCATGGCTAGGGGAAACATCATAGGTGACATCAAGTTCATTCTGTTCATCATTTCAATTTGAGCTTGGAGTTGTTTGAGATGTTCAATTACTTCCTCCAACATTGAAGCTTTATCCGTCTACACAAAATATAGCATGGGGGTTACACTAATATATATCACGAGGTATCATAGAACTAATCTTTTATTTTCTGCAACTATAGATAATTAATATTAATCATGCTTTTAAGACTTTTGAAACAAATTTAAAATATTAACCAATCACAAAATACGTATAGATAATAAACTTACTTTATAATAGTGTGGATGAGTCAACTTTCAACAAATTATAATTAATATTTAGTATTGCTTCATCATACATACATTTATGTATGTACTTATTGACAAGTGTCTATTTATGAGATCCAACACAAATTAAAAAAGAATATTACATGTATTAATAAAAGTACATATATGACACCAATTTAATTTTGTGTGACACGTACGTATAAATTAGAGTCTTTTTTATAGACAAGGGCACGTGCCAGACCCTAAGGACCAAATTTATGAGGTATCAGATCATTTCTCGAAAACAATCAACTTGTCTATTGTCCAGTTGTCACAGTTAATTTCAAGATTTGTGTTTATATGGACAAAGATCACTGCACTCTGCTCAAAATCAAAATGCATGAAACTATTGGACCATTTTTATCACACGATTGTCTGATATATATAAATCCAGTTTTGAATTATTTTTCGATTTTGATGATTATATGAGTATAACAAGTATTTTCTCTAGTTTCATACTAGTCTTTCTCTAGTTTAATACTAGTAATTAGTTTACTTTAATATCATTGTAATAGTTCCGATTCGATATAGTGTTTGATATAACAAAAAAAAAAAAAAACAAGTCAAGTACTACACCTCTAATTTCACTAGGAGCACTTTAATTTATAGGAAATAATTTAAACAATAGGCAAGGGCAAATAATTTCAAGTGGTCTAAAGATTCGTGGGGGTCAAAATAGGAACTAATTAAGTTATATTACTGAAATTAATGTGCATCTAATAACTATCTAAGTAGGGTCTTTTTTAGCAGATTATTATTGATGTATATACTTTATGGGGTATAGATATTGATTTGAGGCCGTCATTAAAGACTAGTAAAACATCAAAAAAAGTTTAATAAATTTTCCACAGGTCGATTTTTTTTTTTTTATATAAAACTTTCTTAATTTCTAATTGAATTAGAATTAATGTAAGAAGAGATTACATCGTCACATACTTTATATATTTTGGTATCACCATCTAATTCATACCTTATTCGAATTTGGGACCAACTTCTGTAATGTCTTCATCCTTTCATTGATTTTGTCCCTTCTTTTCTGAAACGTGAATAAATTTCACGAGTGCACTATACATCAAATACTAATGAATATATATGTATTGACATTATGTTAATTTAATATATCAATTGAAACATTAATTATGTCAATTATAATTTAGTGTATATTTCAACTGAAATATTTTTCACTAAATCTTAAAACTTTGTACATAAATGCGCATATTTTATTTACATATATATAAAGAAAAAACCAATTAAGAATAATTTTTCCTAGTCGGAATCTTTACGTCGAATCAATGTAGAATCATGCAAATTAAATTGGTCAAATTATGAATAAAAAAGATAGCTAATTACACGTTCAGATTGATTATGAACAAGAGCTGCCCGATGTCTTTTCGTAGAAGTCGAGGATTTTGCAGTTCCCTTTCTTTTGCCCTCCTCATCACTTCCTTCTTTCTGTAACTAAATTAAAATTTATTTAACACGTACCACACACTCAAATAAAAATAAAACTTTTTGGTATACAAGATGTTCATACACACACATAAATAGACTATCATACACGAGGTGATTGATAAGACGAGAGGTAATACCCTATCTCAAAAAATTTCTATTGAAGTAATGAAAGAGCCTAAAACCTTATAAATCTCACACTATTTTTCATATTACCTATATGGGATCAAGGTCTACTACCCTTCAATTAGAAAACCAACTTTCCACCATGTGCGCTTCCGAAACCAACACCGGATGTTGGCGTGCTCTAGTTCTCCACTATGAGTAACTTCACTCGTTTTTTGTCTCAGCCCTTTCTTAGGTTACTATTTCTTAGGTCTCTTTGCGTGCATATCTAATAACGCGAGTTTCACTTTAATAATAATGTAATGAGGAAATTGCACTTTTTATACGAAACGTTTGGTACATTTATACATTTCATACCACACCTCTCCAAATGACCCATATTCTAGGAAAATTCTTACATAGACCAGGTCTATGAGCTTAATGGTAGACCTTGTGGTTGTAAATGCACCACATAATACATTTTGATGATGTCATGCTCTCACAATGTATGATGTGGTGCATTTACAACCACAAGGTCTATAAAAAACTCATAGATCAGGTCTATGCAAGAATTTTCCCATATTCTATGAGAACCAATAAAATATTGAACACTATCAAAAAAAAAATAAACAAGGGTACCCAGCCCCCCTCTCTAACAATCAATTTGAGTTTTAATTTTGACACACTTGTGATGTGATGTGTCACATACTTATCCGACCCGTAACCTTACCCGTCCTACTCCTATTGTATATGACATACATCACATGCGTGTTTCGAATTCTTTACCAATTTGAATTTTACTTATTATTATTTAATTGCATTTATTCTCATCTACTTACTATAACAGATGTTATCATTAATATTAGCTCTTAAAACTAACTTTCTAATTTTTTTTTTAAATGATATTACTGCAAATACCACAATGTTTATTATTATTATTATTATTATTATTATTATTATTATTATTATTATTATTATTTTTTGTTTTTATAACTCAGGTGTCCAAACTTACGCCAGACTAGTCCTGGACCTTCAGAACCATTGCCCATGTTTGTTAATTTTTTTTTATATTTTTAATAATAAATAATTATAAATACTAATTAGTGAATAGTATTACTATTTGTTACTTTTTATCACATAATCATCTTTTGATATGATGAAAATGATTTATAACTTTCTCAACTTCAAGGAACATAGATTGTGATTAACTTTATTTTCGTGGATCCACAATAACATGATTTTTTTTTATCTTTATCGGTCATAAAATTAAAATCGGCATGACTGGATTTATCTTTGTTTTAATGTGAAATCTAACTATTATTGATCATATAACTACTTTTCGCATTAGTTATTTGCAATGTGACTGATGTTTAGAATTAACTTGTATAGTTTTTTTTTTCCCATTAGCGTGTTATTTTGTAGGAATTTAAGAATTAAATTTTAGAATTTTTAATTAATAGCGTGGGATGAAAAGGTGACATACTCAAGAACGAAGATTTAATTCATTTTTTTGGTATTTTTCCATACTAAGTTTTTTCAAGAATTAATTAATATAATACCAATTAAGACTAATATATAGTGTTTGATTATTCGTACTAATATATAGTTGCTTGATTATAGGTTGTTTGACTGAAGTATACTTTTTAAAGTGCTAGTGTTTATGTAAAAGTATATTTCTTTAAAAAATATTATATTTTGTCAATTATATTAAGTATCATTGTAGAAATTAAGTATATCTCAAAAAAAAAAAAAGTATAATCACAAAATAAAAAATAAAAAATTTATAGGATGAAGTCGTACTAGTTTTATATGTGTATAGATAGATAGATAAGTCAGAGTAAGATACTTAACAGATACGTAGTTTTGTTTCGATTGATCTATCCAAAATATATTTCTATGTATTTGTGGAAACATATGCATACATACACATATGAGTGAATAGCAAATTAACTCCCTGTGTTATTCTAAATAGGCAATTTAACTCTCTGTGATAAATAAAAGGGCAAAATACCTCCCTGTGATATTCTAAATAAGCAATTTTACTCCCTGTGATAAGAAAATGGCAAAATACCTCCCTGTGTTTTTATAAAAGAAGCACATTGCCTCCCTCTAAATTGCTCATTAATTCATATCACAGGGAGTTAAATTGCTCATTATTTATTTCATAGGGAGGTAAATTGCCTATTTTTATATCACATTGAGGTAAATTGCTCATTATTTCATTTCAGAGGGAGTTAAATTGCCTATTTTTATTTCACAGGGAGGTAAATTGCCTATTAGACATATCACAGGGAGTTAACTTGCAAAAAACCCTACACATATATACACGCACTAAATTTTATTGGGATGGGAGACATATAAGAAATTAAGAATTAAGAAGTATATACGTATACATACCTGTGATCTGCTATGACAAAATGATTCATGGTCGTCGGCGTTTTCTTTGCCGGAGCTAGCGTTTCCGGCGGATCCCATAGCGTTTCCCATAGGAGCATTTCTGTGGCATGGTACGAGCGCATCCATACTCATCAAATTATTATTTTTATCCGCGACGGAATTGGGGTGGGGGTTGACAATTGACTCGAGCGTGCCGGTGGCGCGTGGCTTGTCCCACGTAGATGTAATTATGGGTTTGTTAATCACGCGCGGAGGGCCTAAACCATGCATTGCTAACTGCCCATTTTCCCATGTCAGTTCTGCCACTTCATAGTTCAACCTGTTATGACAAAAATTTCAATTTTAGTACTAGAATTAATTATTTTTTAATTTACCAAAAAATAACTCTTATGATACTTCCTCCCTTCATAAATACATGTCGTTTTGATAAAAATAAAATATTTCAAAATACATACCGTTTTACAAATTCAAAGGAGATTCAAATTCTTTTTTTATAATTTCTCCCTTTCTCATTAATGAAAGAGAGATAAATGGATATGAGAAGTTACGGATTTTTTGATTTCTTTTGAAGAGTAGTTTTGTACCATAAGACTTTCTTCTAAAATTTAGGTAATTAATAGTTTCATTAATCCTTGTACAACAACCTTGAACGATATGTATTTAAAAATAGAGAGAGTAATACATAAATAAATAAATAAAAGAGGAATTACGTACGAGGGAATATCCGTAGGCGTGTAGTAATTAGAAGAATTGGATTGAGCAAGAAGATTGGGCCTTGACGAGGTAGGAATATCCGGGTCTAAATTCCAATTTGGTACGCATTGATTCATTTTCTAGAGATGAAATCGATTCTTGAAATAAAATTATACAAGTGAAAAAGAAGAATATTGAACAAGATAAAAAAAGATGAGCAAGATATTTTTACACTAACTAAAGGAATTTATTTTATTTTGGGGAAAAATATGTGGGTGTACATGTGGGCTTTTGGGACTTGAGGGACAAAGCAACCCAATGCATATTTATAGGGGAAATTGTATATACGAAACTATATATATATATGGCATTTTGCAATTTTGGTATTACTAGATACATAAATATACATTTAGTACCATAATTTAAAGTTTGGTAGAAATAATCATACTACGGTCAAATAATAGGACGAAAATGGACATAATTGGCCACGTACAACGCGTATGGCCGTTACCTCGTATTTTGGACAAAAAAAAACCCATGTTTCCCTCACTCTTGAAGGGAAAATTATCACATTATTTCATCTTTTGAAAGAAAAATTATAACATTTTCCTCACGTTTTCACCTTATCAAGTGATGATTTTCACTCCAAAAGACGAGATAATAGTCATGTGCGGTGTACGTGGCCAATGTCATACATTTTCGTCCAATTATTTGACGGTGGTATGACAGTGCAACTAATGTTTAAAATGTAATACTAAATGCAGAGTTTTATATTCAGTGGTATCAATATTACAAAGTGTTCAATTGTATGGTACCAAATTTATAATTTTTCCCATATTTATATATGAATACTTATATAGAGATAAGACCAAACATAATTTGAAAGTGAATTATCAAAAAACAAAAACATAATTTGAAAGTGTCTGGTACATGAAAGTGAAACTAGCTAGTCTCTTGGGAGATTCAAATAGGGAAGAATCCTCTACAAGCTAGATATTTTTTAGAAAAATAAAATAAAATTGGAGGATGTACACTTTAACTGACCTTTGACTATGTGAAGAAACTTGAAAGATAATGGGTGATTTATACTCGATCCCCTTAGGTTTATTATAATTACAGGAAATTTCTTGTGGTTTTAAAAAATTAAAAGGACATCCCTTAAAGGGGGGAAGGTTTGTAAATATTTTTTAGGAAATTCTTGGAAGGAATGTTGAAGTTGTAAGGGATGTTTTGGTACATAGCTTAAACAAGAGGAGATTTCCTTGTAATTTTTAAAAGGTTAGGGAGTTCCTTGTAAAATAACTTAACATCATCCAAAGATAATTGAAAGTGTGACAATGCTAGTCAGTAAACATACATCGTGGATCAGTTCAAGTACACAAATACATTAAATGAAATCATGTTGAAACAATTAACAAAATCACATAGTATAGGCAAGAGATCGATATAGTGAAAGTGACTAATTACTACAATATATCGAATTAAGGTTTGAATTCTTGTTCAAAGAAGTTCCTACATTAATGTTTCCGTCATGCCTCAAAATGGTCTAAATCGGATCTAAGACTTGAATACCCTTTTAAAACAAAAAAGATAACAAAATCACATAGCGTAAAACATAGATCTGTACATAATAATGTAATGTACTACATTTCGCCATGTCACTGACATATTGCACCACACACATGCTTGAAGAAATGATGTGATTATATAAAATAAAGTTCTCCACATATATGAGTTGAGCATACTACGTGTTGGGTGAAATTGTATCCGAAAAAAATATATCCCGAGAAAGAGTCATATATAGTTTTGGCTGCTATATGTACGTGTTTGTGGGTGTATATGCAAATGTACATATAAAATTTGTAAGCATGTGGAATATACATGTGTGTGTTTATACATTATATGTTTAAAATTAAATATTAAGTAAGTACAAATAATAAATGATTAATTGGAAAATTACATTTTAGTCCAACAACATTAGATCATCACCATTTTTGGTCCGGTACATAATAAGGTTGTAGTTTTGGTCCTACTTTTTAAATAATAGGCACTTTGTGATCTCGAATTTTAAGAAATTGCACTTTTGTTTTTAATTTTTAAATATTATATTTTTAGTCCCGTAGAATAATCTATGCATTGAGAGTCCACATAATTGTCTCGTTTTCGCACTTTTGGTCTCAAATTCGATAGAAATAATCCAATGAGACCAAAAGTGCAAAAATTATAAAAAAGAATTGGGATTAAAATATAATTTTATAAAGTGTGGGACCATACATGCTTAGAGTTTAATTTTGTAGGACAAGATACAATTCTTCCAAAGGTTAATAGATATTTAAAGCTTGAGAAATATGTGAAATTCAATTAATCAAAGTATAGATCCAAGCCAAGTTTAAGTTTACAATATATTAACAAATAAACAAGATTTTTATTTAAAAGTTGTAAACATGTTAGGAGCTAGCCGAATCATGAACAACAAACTGCAAATCTAAACGTAAGGGACTTATCAATCAGTCGGTCCCAATTTTGAGGCACCGAACTTGAATTAAACTAAAGTTCTTATTGACAATCAATCAGAGATTTTGTGCTCTACTTGAAAATATTCATCAACTCAGGGTATTGAACGAGTAACTTTAAAATCTTGTGGCCCAACTATCAAGATATCCATGACCTTGTGGTTTGGGTTTTCTAAAACATTCAAAAAAAGATTCGGAGGATAAAACAAGAACACTCATATTTTGTATAATCAATCAAAATTTTCACGTGAAAAATGCAAGATATTTTCATGTTTTATACGTAATATGTATTAAACTATCATGTGAAATATTTATTGCATAGAGTCATTGTACTATTAGAAATTCAACACAAAACCCCTTATATGCTCAAAATATGTAGGTGGTTTCGGATCTACATATATTTCAAGAAATTGTTTATCAAATAGTTCACGTGAAGTTGTAGGGACCAACATGAAGTATTTGAAAAAAAAGGTTTTTCGATCGAAATATGCTGATTTAAAATGACATTTTTGAGGCTGATGGAATATTTCATGCTGAAGTTTTAATAATACAAAGAAATTATATTCAATAAAATATTTCACATAATAATTTCATGCATGCATGTGCATTTCACTTAAAATAGGAGGAGGTCTTCTTGCCTTTATCCCAATTCAAGCACATCACATTTTTTTCAAAATTATTTTCCTCACGTTTAAAGATAGCTCTCAAAAGGAAACCAGTCGAGGCCATATATCTTAAAAGTGACACTAGGCTGAAAATCAAATTAAACTATACGATACTCGGCTTGAACTTGTTCGATAAAGTTTGGTTCGTCATACAAATCAAATAAACTTGAACAAGTTTCCTTGTTTGAGATCTTTTGAAGCTCGGTTCGAGCTCGACTCGATAAACTTAAAATTAAAAAACACATATAAAAATATCAAGCTACTCGATATTCGGCTCGAGTTTGTTCGGTAGAAGCTCTTCTAAGCTCGATTCGTTAAGAAAATTCAAACCAAAATCATATATAATTTCAGGTTCGATGTAAAATTAAAACCAAGCTTAAATGTATATCGTTTAATATTACTCAGCTCGTTTACACCCCTAAGTGACACCAAATGTATTACTGGCCAATTACCAATATAGTAATTCAAAAACACCATCTAAATAATTCAATTTATTTTTAAACAATAGATAATAGAGCATATATATTATTATACTAATTAACGTAACGTGAGACTTAATTTCGTAAAAGAAATTCCAATAGTTAGTACAATAAGTTGATATATCACTTTTTTTCTTTTTTTATCACCTATATATTGACATATCACTCAAATCTGATTATCTTTTATAAATAAAGTGACGTATATAAATCAATCGAATTCCTGAAATAGATGTCTAAAATGCAATGTTATTAAAACCGGATCGGATAGGCCAGTTGAACCGGTTCAAACGGAAATACGATGTCGAAAACTCTTGAATGAAACGAAACATCCTTACCATTTTAGGGTTGAGGGCTTAAGGTGACTTGGGAAATACGGATACCTAAGATCATCGTGGAACTTGACTCGGAAATTGTTAAGAACCTTATTCAAGTTGCGGATACTGCTCTCCACCCCCTTGGAGCTATTATTGATGATTGCCGAATATTGCTAGGAATGCCATAGGACATCAAAATTATACATACGAAGAGGAGTGGCAATGCTTGTGCGAATGCGCTTGCCAAACTTGGCCATCATATGGAAAGAGAAGGGCGCACTTGGGACTACCCCCTCAAGAGGTGTTACAGGTTTTTGAAGGGGATTTGTTAGCTTGACTTGCTTTGTGTAGCTTAGGCCGTTTGTAACCAAAAAAAAGAAAAAAACATCCTTAATTACCATTTGAGCTACACTGTTTTTACTGAAATGTATACAAATTTATTTATTAGAAAACTTGTAAACAAATTTAGTTATAAATTAGATTGTGATAATTAACTCAAATTAACATTTTACACATTATCAATGAATATTAGTACCAATTTTAATTTTATGACATTTTTTTATTGAAAGTTTTTCTATAAGATATTTCTTTCCAATTATATTTTGAAAATAAAGAGTGACAAAGTTTGAAAGTTAAATCGATATATTATGCAAATTTGATTTTGAATATTAGATTTTTATACATATAATCATATTCTAAAATTATTAGTCTCTTAGTTTGTTGTATTTTTAACTTACATTTTTATATTTTCAAATAAATATTTATATGAGCTTACTAATTAGTATCATATTATCGTAATGATAAACATAAGTTAGATGGAGTGTATGTTTTAATTTAAATATATATAAGTTTTTGTATATTTTTAATCAATTGAAAAAATAATGTTTAATTTTGTAAGCATATTAAAATATACTTTAAAATTAAATATATTTATTATATCATTATGACGTTATTTGGTCTGATTAGAGGTCTGACCGATTCGATTAGTAAAATCAGCGATCAGTCGGCTCATCGATTCATTGTCCGGTCCAATTATGAAAACATGGCTAAAAGAAACAAAGATGTTGGAAACTAATGCATGCATGTAGAAGACGAAATCTGGGAGTGCAAGTGGGGAAGCGAAACCTTGGGAGGTGAGCATGTGACCTAAAATCAAGACACGTGTAAAAATCAAAATCAGAATGTATACACGTGTTAGGTCTGTCCACACGTCAGCTCCAAACCGACTACCATACCTTCATGATCAGCTGAAGCATAGTTTCACTTTCACCTAGAGGAAAATTCTTAACTTAACATCCCAATTAAGGTTTATGACATTGTTATATGATTCAGTTGGAGTTGCTACGGACTCAGTTTGCAGCTGATCTATCTTATAATTGGACCATTATAAAAGATCATAGTTAAGGATCATGTAATTAATTAACTGCATCCTAATAATCACAATTTTCTAATAATAATCGCATGCAATGATTCGATTTAGGAGTTAATCTGATTCCAAGATAACCTGAAATTGTTTCTAATTGAGAGGATCGAACGGGATTAGCTAAATGAGATTGAATTTTATTTCTTCTTCATAACTTCATGGTCGACCTCGCAAAAACTATTTTGCGAGTACCTCTTTTTCGTAATTTAGAGGTCATGTTCAATTTATCGACACTTTGTATTACAGTCACCAATTGACTATTTTTTATTTACATCAATCACTATGTTGAATATATTTCATTGTTAACAAAGTACAAAGATAAAATAATTAAAAATACTAGTATTAAACTGAAGAAAATACCACATATACTAATGAAAGTTGAACACATAACTTCTTGATCATGGAGCATCAACCTTAAGCAATATGCAGGGTCCTCATTGGCACATGATATTTGTATCAACCCATTACTTTCTAAAATTTCAATAATTACAGAAGCCTCTTATGCGTACTTTGGGTTATACATTACTTTTTTTTTTTTTTTAAAATAAAAATAAAATTGTAGATATATTGCATTACTTTACCTAGCGGCAGAAGTGAAGTACAATTTTCGAAAAGAAATATATTTTTTTCCATTAAATTTTGAATTTGACCAATTATTAAGAAAGAAATCATTCTTTACAAAGAAATGTATATGTAATTACAATAAATTTGAAGTGTGTGTATATGTGATTTCAACAAATTATACACTTTTTAATGTTAAAATTAATAATATTAGAATTATTGTGTTAAAAAGAGAATATTTATTTTCTATATATTTTATAAAATGAAATAATATTTTATGGGTGCTGTTAGGTTAGCAGATTTGCTTATTAGTTCTTTCAGCCGATTTTTTTTTAGACGGTAAATACATTATTTACATCAATTACTATATCAAAAAAATTATTTAAATTTATTTCATTGGTATCAAAATATATAAATAAATTGATAAATTAATTATAAAGTCTAGTATTAAACTATAGAAATACTCAAAACAATGGAAATTGAACTCATGATATTTTGGTCATGGAACTTTAGCCTTAACCCACAAGCTACTGTCTCATCGACCAATACGGTTAACTATTGATAACTTATAAATGTACTTCCTTGTAATGTTCTTTCTGATTGTGTCCAAATTATTTTACTATTAGAATCTAATTATAATTACTAAAATCACCCTTTCATTCTGAAGAGAGAAAAAAACCCCACAAATTTAACATAAGGTCCAATTTTGAAAACATTATGTCATGTACGACTACGTGTTCACATCTGCACATTGCCGTACATCGTATGAATAGTCCACAATTCTTAGGAAACTAGTCATCATCGGCACGTGGAAACACGTACATTAAATTTTTAAGCACAAAATAAGAATATCTTTTCGAGATAAAAGTAAAAGTAAAATTTCATTTAAAGAATGTAAAAGGTAAGTTAAGAAGTTAAAAGGTTACCTAATTAAGATAATTTAAATGTTAAGGCCAAAAGTTTTTTTAAATACACTTATCATCAATCATTACATCATAATTATTTCAATAATTGTCAAAGTAAATCAAATTATTAATAATAAACCATTAACACGCTAATATTAAACTAGACAAAAATCATATTAAAAATATTAAAAAATTAGTATAAGGTGACATGGTTTCTCGTTATAAAAATACATAGATAATTAAGCCCAACTAATCATAGATTTCAAGTACTCACGATATGGACATGTAATAATATAAAGATTGGGCTTAATTAACCAGCCCGGCCTTATTGAACCTGATTTCGTGTATCCGTTGTATATGAGTATGGATTCGGTCCAAACAATATAATTAGTTAGAGAGTAATTAAATTTGGATCTCTGAAGTCTAAAACCTTATTATGGATATCAATGGGTGGGCTCAGATTCGATTCAGATTCGACTTCATTTATATTAGGTTGGATTCGGATAAAAAATTATTGATTCCAATGTATCTTTGTCGGATTCGGTCGGATATTCGATCTTTTTTGGATCTATTAAAATCTTCACTTTAAAAATTTAAACTAATATTCATATTTTGGATGAAAATATGCATAAAAATAAATTTATGAACGAATTATTAAGTACTATTTCTTAAATCGATAGTAAAATATTATCAGTGTTACTTATTTTTATAAAATATTATGTATATATATTATATTTATTTATTTATTGTCAAAAACCGATCTTTAACAGGTCAGATCGACCTAAATCCATATTCGCTCTACGTATTTAAGGATCACATAATGTTATAATCGAATCAAATCCTTCGAATCCCTAATCGAATTTAAATTCAAATTATAAACTCAGCAGAATCCAAATTGAAATCCGCCCCATTGACCGCCCCAGTTAATACTTTCCAATTGGAATTTTTAATTCTAATAAAATGATAATACAAGTTACTAGATGATTCATCGGCTGATTAAAAAAAATGATTCATCAAAGTTCTGATCCTTTATCCGCACATTGGAATAATTTTTAATAATTTTTATATATAAACTATAAAGAATGAATATTGTCTTAAAATATCTAGCCAGATAGCATCCTCCGAATATGATAGATTTGATTTTTATTCTTTCGGTAGATAATAAAAGGAGAATGGACTTTCAGAATATTATTGTGGGGTTGGGCTGGGTGGGGGAGGTGTTGATCTACAACGTGAAGTCCAATAAACACATATGGTCTATTTGGATGGATTTTGGGTCAGTTTTGTGGGTCTCAGTTTAAAAAAAATAGTTTTGGTGGTTTCGATGAAACCTTTGAGACCTCATTTGGATGGGTTTGGCTGTTGGGTTTTATAGTTTGAATAAGTTGAAACCCCACTTAGATTTGGTTTGGATGTTGGGGTTTAGAGGAAAAAGTAGGTGGTATGTGTCAAATCAATGTCTTTTTTAGTGATATTTGGGGGAAAAATAGGTGGTAGATGTCAAATCAATGTTTTATAGGTTTTAAAAGTTTGAGCGTGAGTTTCTTAATAGGTTTTTGATGGTTTTATGAGTTTGCCGAAAATTCATTTGAAAGGGTTTTGGCTCGGTCTCGCGAAACCCGCGAGACCGGGCCAAAACCCATCCACATAGAGCCACAGAGACCAAACATCCAGAACCATATGAAACAACTTTCGTTTAACTCTTTTACCTATAAAATTTCATATGTTGCATAAATTTTGTTCCATTAATTACAGTTTGGAATAAAAAAAATAATTTTGTAAGTGACTTTTCAAATCGAATTTGTTATATTTATTGCATTTTAAAACATTCTAAACAATAATATATGAGTTATTATATAATATTTTAAAATTATTAATAAAATAATTTAAATTTATTATAAAAATATAGTCAAATTGATTGGAGTGGTCATGTGAGCTACATGATAGAAAAGGCAAAATTGCAATGCTACACCTATACCATATTACCATATATTTATTATTTTTAATTTCACGTTGTATCACCTAAATATATATATTTAATTTAGTACCTTGCATTTCCTTTTCTTATTTCTCATATATTTTCACGGTTATATTTTACTAGCAAACCACGATCAAAAAATATTTATTGGTTTTGGAGAAAAAATAAGACTATTTCTTCATTATTGGATTGGATGGTAGGAGGTGGGCGGTTGACTATAAACGTACAATTAATGAGCCACATTAGTCATTACTATATGCTACTAGGCAGGAAGGTTATTATTAAATACCCACTACTAAGATCACTACGAATTGGTGGGCATGTAGTTTGCATTCACATGATTAATAAATTATTATTTACTATGGAGTCATATATTAATCTCATATTATCTTCATGTATCTCAGACTACTTTTTACACTTTAATTACTTAATTTTATGTATTATTAAGGTAAGTTTTAAGAGATAGTGATACAAATTTGTTTGTTAACACTTAAGGATCCGTCTAAAATGAGATTTTGAGAGATGGGGAGCACATGAGATAGCATTTATCTTGGTGACACGTGTTCTATTAAAATTTAAGTTAAAATAATTTATTTTCTTAAAGACAAATTTAACATTTTTTAATGAGTGAAATTCAACAACACCTCTTATGTTTTGCCTAACTAAAAAATATGTATTATTTTTATTAGCAAAAAAATCCTGTATTTTTTTATTAGCAAAAAATATCTCTCTCAAGTCGAAATGACAATTTTACCCCATCAAAGGATGAAAAAACATCCCATTAACTTAAAAGATTACCAATAGCCCCTGGTAACTTTAAAATTTTGCAATAACCCCCCTGTTTTTTTAAAAAAAATTGACAAAAACTTCCATATGATTTATGATCAAGTCCACTTTAAAGAATTGAAAAAAATCTTATCCCCCCAAAGTAACATATTGTGGCATTTTACCACCCATATGTACAAATAAAACACTTTACTGCCTCAAATAATTTTATTTAATTTTTGTTCGACGAAAAATATACATGTGCCCCTCACATGAATTTTCAAAGTTAGTTACAACGTTTCTTACAAGTCCAAATACTTCGTTCATGTAAAAGAACCAAAAATCCGAAGTGAAGTAGAAAAATATTTTATTTGTAAAGTGAGGAAAAAATGCACGTCATGTTTTGACTAATTTACTACCCTTAAAATACACATGTGAGTCACATATATGAGTTTTTCGGCTATCAAAATTAGCATAAAATCATTTGATGGGGGAAAGTGCAACGGATTTCATATGTACTTATTTTATACTTTTGGGTGGTAAAATTCAAAATATGTAGCTTTGGGAGGGGGTATAAAGTGCATTTTTCCTTAAAAATGTTTCAAATGATCTTACACTGATAGTCTTAATTGTCAATTTCATCCTACCGTTAGTTTTTGAATAGAAAATGTCACGTGTCCGTTAAGTCACCGTGTTTATCTCTTCAAGGGTATTTCCAATTGAGCAAAAAATACCTAAAAATTGGGATGGGTAATCATAATTCCCCAATCCATCTCTCTTCACCTCCAACACCACAATCACCGCCCAACCCTCCATTGGGCTTGTTGAGCTTTGAAGTTGCGGACCATTCTTCTGCCCAAAAGCACATTGTCATGGTCAGTAAAGCAAGTACCAAAAACTATTTTCGGGCCTTAGATTCGTACCAATTGTGCAAGTACCGAACACAAATCCCAGAAATAATTTATTTTTCACCAAAGACAGAGAACATTGTGTTTGTGTACTAATATTTAAATTGTTCACAAATTACAGCAGAGAAATGAGAAGCTAAAGTTTTTATTTTTGAGGGGCACATGTATATTTTCCATAAAAATTGAGGGACACATGTATATTTCAATGTATAAAGTAGGCAAAAGTTTGGTATGAAAAGTGCAATTCCCTCAATTTTTTTAATTTTTTTTTGGGAAAGAGATATTAAATTAATTAGAGAATAGAGAGATTTTTTTAAACATATTAATAAAGGGTTAGTATGTAATTTAACATATGTTTATTTTTTCTTAATGTCCGATGCCACATCATCATTGAACATTTTGACCAAAATTTGTGGTTTAGATTTATTGTTGACTTTTTTTAATGGTTGAGATGGGGTATCTCATATACACTTATGTTCCATAAAATCTTATTTTAGAAACACCCAACACTTAACAGTAGCTATTAAAGAATTATTTTTTTAGTGGTTTTTATTTTGATTTGAAATAGAAACAAATCCGCAAAGTAGATATTTTCTTTTTATGGACTATAATTATGATAAATTGAATATCTAAACTTTGGATTCACATGATTAATAATTCAAGTAACTCCATAAATCCTCTTTTTGTATTTTAGTAGTTAGGGCGTTACACAATTGGACCATCATTACGAATGATTGATTTTAAACAAGACAAATAGCCCAATTTACAAATCTACCCTTCAACCTTCAACCTTCAACAAATTACTACCATAGACCTAAATTACTCGAAATCAACTCATCAGCCTTCCACCAATCACTCAAAGACACGTCACCTAAATTACAAACTTCATTCCACGTGGAAGGCTGTATTGGTGGATCCACCCAGAAAAATCGTGCTCTTTCTCTCAGATAATCCGAAACCAGTACGGTAAAACATTGGGCACCCCACAAATCTCATCTGCACTTTTATTTCTCAAAATTCAATTTTCACAGAAAAAGAAAGAAAAACAAAAGGAAAAACATTTCCACCTGCTGAAAATTCTATTCAAAGGAAAAAAAAATTATTAACCTTCAATTTCTCAGCAGACCTAAGCTCCCTTCTTCAATTCTACACACACTCACACAGTACATTACAGTCACGTCTATAAATATAATTATATATATGACCATTTATTGAGGGGATAGAGAGTAGATACGACGCCGTTTAATGCATGGTGTTTTGTACTAATTACGAAGTATACATTGGTGGGGGATTCAGAAACCCTAACCCTAACTCGCACAAATGCCGTCTCCAACTGATAAAAACCCATTATTCAGCCCGAACGCCGACCCGGACCCGATTCCGAACCCGCACACGGACCATGGCAAGGCGAGGAGGAAGCGGCACTCGAGCTGGTCTGACCCGTATTCCAACGACCGGGTGGACCCGAATGAGGCACTGAGGCATTTAATTCTCAAAATGCGCCTCAACTCAGGGTCGACCACAACTCACTCTGAATCCGGATCCGAACCGGAGTCCGACTCATTAAACCCTAACCCTGAACCGGATTACACCTCTCTGCTGTCTGATGAATTGTTGCTAAAAGTTTTCGGTAAGTTTTCGGGACCAAAACAGCATATTTCTAATTCATTGGTGTGCAAGAGGTGGTGCGTGCTGTGTGGGAAGTTAATTCAATCGGTTAAGCTCTTAGATTGGGAGTTTTTGGAATCTGGGAGGTTAACTTTTAGATTTCCGAATTTGATTGATGTTAATATCGTGCCTGCTTGTATAAGATTTGAGAGGAATTCAGGGATTTTGTTGAGTAATAAGTTATTGGATGTTTATTTAAGTTCTGGGGTGTTGGAAAATGATGGGTTTTTTGTTAGGAAAGAGGATGTTTTAGGTTCACAAGTGGTTGATGGAGGGGTGAGGATATTGGCTGAGGGATGTAGGAATTTGAGGAGAATAGCTTTGATGAATGTAAGTGAAGAAGGGTTAAGTTGCTTGGCTAAGGAGTGCGAGTTGTTGCAGGAGATGGAGATGCACTATTGTAGTGATATGGCGTTAAGGGGGATTTACAATTGCCGAAATTTGCAAATTTTGAAATTGATTGGGTGTGTAAATGGGATCTATGATTCAGCGGTTTCGGATATTGGAATGACGATTTTGGCACAGGGTTGTAGACGATTGGTGAAGCTCGAGTTAGTGGGATGTGAGGGGAGTTATGACGGGATTAAGGCGATTGGGCAGTGCTGCCAAATGTTGGAGGAATTGATTATTTGCAATCATAGGATGGAAACTGGGTGGTTATCAGCTATGTCATTTTGTGAGAATTTGAAGACTTTAAGTATCCAGTCGTGTAAGAATATTGACGAGAATCCAGGACCAGATGAGCATTTGGGGTCATGTCCAATGCTCGAGGAGTTGCATCTGCGGAGGTGTCATATGCGGGACAAGCAAGGTGTAAGGGCATTGTTTTTAGTGTGTCAAACTATTAGGGAACTCGTTCTTGAGGACTGCTGGGGATTGGATGATAATACATTTGCTGCTGCAACTATTTGTAGGTATAAATCTACTTAACTTGTGTCCTTTCAGTAGAACTTGATGTTCATTGTTCTTAATTCCATAAGTTTATAGACATTTGTAGGTGCAAACAAAGTACTTCTAGACTGATGTGATAGTTGCAAGGTGAAGATAAGCGTTTTGATTGCACTCTATTACATTAAATTTGTTATGATATGAGTCAGTATCTTCAAATTGATGGTGTATCTACTGCCATTATGGAAAGAGTTTGCATTATATCTCACATACATCATTAAGTAATAAAAAATGCATTTAGCCATTCCCAGAAGTTATTATGCCCTCCTTTAGTTAAAAATTGTAATGAATATCTTTATTGGTAACAAATTCATGATATGCTATGCTCAAACTTACTCTTGGTCAGTTAATATTCAACAAATGTTGAATTTGATTTCCAGTTATCGGAAGTTATATTCTTGGCAGGCTAATATAGAAAACCTTGCTGACTTCTAAGTTCCTATAACTTTACATTATCATCCTTTGAGAAAGCACTGTGATTCTTGACTTCATTTGTTCTTGTGCAAAAACGAGCATACAATTAGTCAATTAATAAAGCTATGCACTGTATAATATCCTTCAAAAATCTTTTTATTTAGCCAGTCGCATAATGAAAATCGTGAGAAAAATAATTTATCAATCCGAAAAGAAAAATGAACAGGAGTTTATAAAGTTGAAAAAGTTATAGATTAATGGATGTCTTATTTTGTTTGTAGGACTATAAGATCTCTCTCCCTGGATGGATGCTCTTTATTAACAACAGAAGGATTAGAGTCGGTAGTTCTTTCTTGGAAGGAGCTAGATAGACTTAGAGTAGTTTCATGTAACAATGTAAAAGACAGTGAAATAACACCAGAACTAGCCACCTTATTTTCAGTTCTGAAAGAATTAAAGTGGCGACCAGATTCCCAGTCACTGCTGTTGGCTAGCCTAGACGGGACAGGAATCGGGCAAAAAGGTGGTCGATCTTTGAGGAGAAAGTGACAGTAGGTTTTTCAAAGTTCATTCTCTTGTTATTATTACTTTACATGTGAACATATGAAGTCATAAAGATGAATAATAGTAACACTTCCTTCTTTTATTACTTATTACATATGTTGCTTTTGTATCACGGATTAGGTAACTATTTGTCTAAATGATTTCTCATTGAATTTTGCTCGATTTTGGGGTTTAATGGCTGTTGTACATCTAAAGGTCCTTGATAGTTTAGACTAGCTCAGACGAAGATCATGGAAATTTTCTTCAATTGCAAACAAAAGAAAGTACGCAAGTTCACTTCTCAGATGCATTGTTGTCGGTATGTTGGTGGATTTGGCTGTAGCAGCTTGGAATATTGATGCTGAAGATCAGTTTTTTTTTCTTTCTAATTGCTATTTTCTTTGGTTTGATTTTCTTTGTAGTGTTTGAGCTCGGTTTGATTTTTAAACTAGCCGAGTTCAGATGAGCTATAATCGAGCCGAATATTCAAGTTTTTTTTATGTTTTAGATGTAGCTTATTGAGTTGAGCATAGATTGCGCCCTTGATGTTTACCAACAAGTGATTGGTCTATTGAAAGTGATTAATCACTACAATGTAGCGAACCCAAGTTTGAATTTCTATTGGGAGAGTTTCCATATAATATGTCCGACTCGCCTCAAAAGAGATTAAACCATGTGGGGAAAAAAAAAATGTACTGACATACCAAGTTCAATAAAAAGTTTACTGGTCAAATCTGTTCTGCAGTATGGTTTAATTTTCAACTTATTTGTAACTACTTTGGGTACAATTTTTTGTTATATTTTTACTCTTGGTTAGTGAAACATATACGTATGATAGTTATTGCTGATTTTAATTATAAAGAAGAAGAAAATTAAATGTAACTAAGTCAATGTATATGCCCACTTGGTTTAGTATGACCTATTTTTTTTTCTCTTTTCTTAAGAAAAAATATCATAAAAAATAAAAAAGGGTTTGCAAGTACAATTCGGGCTGAAAGTGAAACCGAACTCAAACAAGTCGGACCAGACTATATTCAAACTCTGCTCGAAAAACAAGACATGTAGTTTGAGCTCGGCCCGAGTGCGAAGCCATCTTCATATATAGTGTTTGAATTCGGCTCGATCACATGAATTAAAATCGAGAAAAGCTAGGCTCGGCTCAAAATATTGAGTCTAGCCGTGTGTAGTTGTAATATAAAGTGGCTTTCTCATAATTTCTTACTGTACAACTCTGAAAAGCCTGCAAAAGTAATATAAAATATTAATTATACCCTTCAGTTCACGTGACAACAGAGAAACTTTTTTTCCCTAAACCCAAGACGTTCACCCACCACAGCAAACAATACAACTCCTTTAACATACCAACAAATATACCTTTGAACTCCATTATCGTAACTGTAAATATAAATCAGGCATTAACACACATACCTTATATCTTCACATTTGGTGGGTTCATGAACATGTCGAGCCAAACACTTGTTCGAATTCGTTTCGAAAATTCCGGCGAGCCTGAGTTTTTGTTAGAGCTTGGCTCGGTAAAGAAGTTAAAGAACGGTGTACGAGCTTTTCACGAGCGAGTCCGAACCGAATACCTAGTAACTCGGTTCGACTTTCACCCCTAAGTACAATGTTTCGAGTCATGGCATATCATTATCTTCTATATTATATAAAAAGATAAGCTATGACTTATGTTATGATATACCAATTTCTTTTTCTTATTTTACCCTTAGCATTTAAAAGTATTTAATTATGTAGATTTTTAACTCCTCCACTTCTCCTATTACATTCACTAATAAAATTTACTTTTCATTTTTTCTTTGGATCAATCCCAAAAAAAATATCCCTATTTATTTGTGCTTAAAAAAAATTATGCACGCGAGAATGTGTGATGAAGATGATTAGTATATAAAGAGACAAGTTATGTCATCATTGTCATGATACACCATTTTTTTATTTTCCTATTTTACTCTTAAGATTTAAAGTTAACTAATTATGTAGCTTTTTAACTCCTCTAAAAAAAAAAAACAAACTTTCCTATTTTACTCTTAAGATTTAAAGTTAACTAATTATGTAGCTTTTTAACTCCTCTAAAAAAAAAAAACAAACTCACCCACTTCTCCTATTACATTCATTAATTAATAAAATATATTTTTTACTTTTTCTATGGATCAATCCCCCAAAAAAAATCCTTATTTTTTCTGTTTAAAAAAATTTATGTATGCAAAAAAGCGTGCTAAGGATGATAGTGATTAATAAAATAAGCAAATCTAGATAAAGAATGAGCCGCTTCGTTACTCCTACGTCTAGTAAAACTAACATTAAAGCTTATAAAATGAATAGCTAAGTTCTTGATGTCCTCGATAATTAGGATCAAAGACGGCCAATTTTCTTCCAATGTCATGATACTACTAAGAACATTACTACAGTCACCCTCTAAATTAACCCGACTGCATCCTTTCTCTCTAGCCAGCTCCAACGATTTCATTGCTGCAACTGCTTCGGCAACCTACGGACCCAGGTTCATCTCAATCCTCGACGAAGCATCCATGTTCATCTCGTGCGATCACACCAATGCACCAATGTGTCCATCTTGGCCAAAAACAACCCGTTAGTTTAGAATGTATTCATGTTTGCTACTATAGTTTAACACGGAAATTTACATAGTTCCTTTTCTTTTTTGACACCAACTTTGTCTAAAATAAGAACTTAAAAAGTGAAATTTGTACCAATAATTAAAACACTTTAGGATAAATTGTAGGTTTATGAGTATCAAACAATCCATTAACTATTGTCTATTAACTAATCTACAGTTTTAAATTTTCAATTATTAAGTTTCATTTTATTTTTGTGATTGGGGATTCTGACCAAAACTAAACTGGTTTGACTTCTGACTCAGCTCAAATATCATGCCATAACCTACGTGGCGACATATGATTGGTTTGCTTACGTGTTATTTACGTATATTAAATTATCCATATAATATAATATTTACCTAAAGAACCAGCCTTCATAAAAATCTTTTATTTCTTCGTATTTCAATTGATCGATTTAAAACTGAGAAAACCCTAGAGTGAGAAGACCCAACCTAAAGAATTCTCCGTTTCCAGTTCTACGAAATAAGGTAAGTATCGAACCGAATATTGAATTGGAAGAGTATATAGTGATATACATTTGTTGCAGCAGAACGCATAATTTTGATCGGAATCATGAGATCTAGAAGTTAATCTGGAGATTAAGATCTGTTTAATTCAAAGGATGTGTAATTATTTTGATTGTTTGTACAATTCAATTCATTGATTTATTTTTTCGTGTGAATTTTTTTTGGATATTTTGTTGGTGTTGGATTGTTCAATTTTATGCTAAACATAGGGCCATGTGCGTTGGATTGTTGAATTTATGCTAAACATAGGGCCATGTTTGTTTGTAATTTTTAGCATGATTTCAATAGCTTTTGTTTTGTAAGATTCCAAGCATTGAATCATGTCTTGTGCACCTGAAATTGTTGTTGTTGGATATATTCTTTCACTAGTTTCCTTGTCATGTTTGGGTCTGTCGAATATTTAAAGACTTTGGGAACTCTTCTGAACTTTCTTAGGTTTTCGAAAAACATTTGAAAAAATTGTAAACATGAATCAAAATTTCCATAGTTTCTGTCAAAAAACAAATAAAAGTTTATGTTATTGAATCAATGGAAACAAAAATTACGCTTTATTTGTTTTGACAATACCATATTTTTCTTAATTTAGTAATTTTTTCACAAATTTTCCTAGTTTTAGTTTCGGCAAGTTTTCAATATTTAGTTGACCGAAACATACACTAGAAACAAAATTTTGACCAATGACTGTTAATTAAAGATATATGTTGGATTAGAAACTACTCTATGTTTTTATTCCAATTGAACTTTTCGGTGTTCTCGGTGGAAACTTATAGAAATTGATCCATGGATAGTAAATTATGTTCAATTGCTCTCAAATTTACTTTGATTTGTTCCTCTTTTATATTCATCAACACTTGCATTGTTGCATGGATCTTAGGAAACCATGTAATGCGATAGTCGTGTTCGATTCTGAAGCTTGATTTCTTGGTTGCAGAAATGGCAACAGGTGGAGCTAACCCCCAGAGAGGAACTGCAGCTGCTACAGCAGCTAACCTTCGTCGGAGGAGAACCGGTGGGGGTGGAGCTACTGCTGGAGCAAGTGGAAACAATATGCTCCAGTTCTACACAGATGATGCCCCCGGACTTAAGATTTCTCCCAACGTTGTGCTGGTAATGAGCATTGGTTTCATAGCTTTTGTTGCTATACTTCATGTCATGGGTAAGCTCTACTTTGTCCGCAAAGAGTAGCCTCTACTTCCGGCACATGGTGACTTTAGATTCAGGCAGATTGAAAAATTGGCGAAGAACGTTACTTTTTTTACTAGATAATTATTTCTTAAATTTTGGAGAAATCAAACAGAAAGCATGTACTTTGAGATGTAGCAGTATGATGGAAACTTGGTCTGTTGACTATTTTCAAGTTCTTATCTTTTAATTGATTTGTGAAACTTTAGGAACTGATTCAAAGAATCTCTTACCCTTTCATTATATTCATGGGTTCTTATATGCCGTTGAGAATGTGAAATTGTTTCAAGAGTTATCTGACTACAATCAATTGATTGTGTCTAACTAAAAATTCCCTCGTATTTACAGCACTGGTATTAGCCATTGGTTTTCGGGTTCATTTTTTTGGCTTGCTTTATACTTGACCATATTTTTCTTAGCTGTTTCTTTCGTACTTGTGATTTTAATTATCTAGAATAGTTTTGGCAACATATTTCATTAAAAAGGTAATCTTATTCGAATTTTTACAGAAGAAGGATGGGTTTGTAGTTTGTTACCACCTCTATAATAGTTTATGGCTCCTGCATATATTGACTACCCTATGTTTCACCGATATAACTTTCTATCTTGGTGTCTTGTTGATGTCTTTTTGGTTAAAATTTCGTTTGGGGCATCATCCTAATTTTTGTTTGCATTTGTTCTGTTATATATTTATTTTATGTTTTCCTTGCTGATTGTTTGCTAAAATTTCAATGTGGTTGGTTGGTGCTCTTTTGAAGTGATTAGTATTAACAAGTGAATCTGGTCTATTTTCTTTTAGTAATAATTTAAGTGAATCTATATATACATCAAAAGGAGATCAAATCTTCCATTTATGTACTCCCCCTGTTTCATATTATTTGGCACATTTGTCAAATTTTTTTGTTTCAAATTAATTGGCATGTTTGGGTTTTCAAAGCATTTTTTTTCAATTTTTCCCCTGTCTCTCATTGGAGTTGAGAAACTCAATGGTCACCACTCACTAATAAAAAATTAAAAAGTAACCATCATTATAAAAGGTATTTGAGACATTTTATCATAAAATGTATGTAATGATAATGTTTCTTAATCTGTGTGAAAACAACAAATGTGTCAATTATTATGAAACGGAGGGAATACATGATCAGTCATTACATTAGAAATTATTCAATAACTGTCAAAATATAAAGAATTACAAATAATAAACAACTGTTAATATTAAATTAGAACAAATACCCACATTAATGGGGTTGAACTTTGATAGTGATTGCCACTAGACTACAGACTCATTGACGATCGAAATCTTCTTTTTTTTTTTTTTGATAATTAACAAAATGAAATTATCTAGCTATTGCATATTCTCTTCCATACTAATTCATTTATACTGATGTACAATGATATCCCATGCATGTTTTAAGAGTTTATTTAATTGTTGCCTTCCTAAGTGAAATAAGCCATCTTTTTACTTGCGTATTGATGTACATTTTATGGCCCTTGCGTACTTATGCCGCAAAGATTATGCAGATGGAGGGTATGTGGTGTTAAGGATTATTTTTGTGATAATGTTTCTCGTGCAATTGGAGTATAGAACTCGTCTGTTATAAGCTTGTTGCCAGATAAACTGTGACAAAAAAGCTTGTGTAGCATACGTCTTTGTTTATTTGGCATTTGTTACCAAACCTTACGTCCCATGTTATGACTACTTCATAATCCAAAAGAATTGGTGTTGCAACAGAAGTTGTGATGAAAATTTCTTAGATTGATTATTTTAGAAGAAGTGATATGTTACTTTACTTGTAAGTCAAGTTGGTTCTGCATTGCATTCACCTTTAACATTCCAGTTAACTAGAATTACTGCTCATGTGCATTACTGTTTGTAAAATTAACAAAATTTCTGCTATACTTCCTAAGTTGTTTAGCCATTAGCCGAACCACCCCAAATGCGGGAATCACACGTAATAGGGTCAAACGGAACTGGCATTGAAAGAATCCTATTCTTGATGCCCTCGGGAATGGGGGTTCTAACTCTATCAAGGGCCCAAGTACCCTCATTATCAATAACATCACAAACCCCCAAGTAGATCTCGTCACCTCTTATATCCTCCTGAATACTAACACACAGAAGGTCTGACGATCCCTGTTCAAGTACTAGAATCTCCGCTCTTAATTTGATAATAAAAAAGATCAACCCCCTTCAGATACTTCTTCCGAAATCTCTCATTCCAAATGGAGTCATGATTACTAATAAACCTCCAACCAACCTTGGCCAACAAAGAAATTTTCTCCTTCCTAGTAACCCTCAAGCCCAAACCGCCTTCATTATTCCGTTTGACAACTTTGTCCCAACTTACCAGGTGCATCTTCCTCTTAGTAATATCAGTAGCCCATAAAAATCTCTTATTAAATCTATCAAGCTGAGAACATGTAAAGGACGGAAGCCAAGCCATCTACATCTTGTAGGTCGGAATAGTTGCAATCACTTCCTGGATAAGGGTGGTACTTCCAGCTAAGCTCAAATGCTTTGCCTTCAAGCTGAAAAACGATTTTGAACCTTCTTAATAAGACAACTATATATAGAGGCCCGAATCCTACCATGGATCATCGACTCCGAAATACTTTTTCAAATCATGTGGGCTCCGAAAATCCAAAATCTCTCTCCTAACCCTACTACCAGTCCAAAGATCAAAGTAGATCTTAAATTTACTGGAATTAACATTTAATATTAGAAAGTTAAATGCAGAAATTGGTTGATTATAGCGTGGAAATGGAGTTTGATATCCGCGCCGAAACAAAATGCAACTTATGATAGCTCTATGACTTGTTTCTGTTGAAATGACATGAAAGAAATTTAAAAATAAATATATGATTTGTTATTCAAATTAATTTCTAATATGAGATATAAGTAATTCAAACTTTTTTAAGGACAAATAGATGAAAACATTAAGAGAGAAAAAAAAAAAAAAAGCCACGTGATGCAAAACTCTCAACAGTCCTAAACCATTTTAATAACAAAAAAAAAAAAAAAAAAAAATTCAACTAAACCCTAAACTACCACTATATATTCAAAACCTAAATCCGCCGCCTCCCTTTCTCAAAACCCATGGATAATCAAAACCCTCTTCCTCATGAGGATCCACCCAATACCGAAGTTCCTACTGTATCAGATCTTTTCGATAGTTGGCCTGAGGATCCAAACCACGATGTATTCTCGACTTCACGCGCAAATCTATGGAGTTTAGAGGAGTTTTTTAGCGGGTGGGGTTTTCAGGATGATCAAAACCCTAGATCCTCGACTTTTCCGACTGAAAACATTGGTAACACCATGGATAATCAAAACCCTAGATCCTCGACTTCTCCGACTGAAAACATTGGTAACACCGACTGAAAACATTGGTAACAGTAAGAGAACTCAAGGATCTAGGGTTTTGATTATCCACGGTGTTACCAATGTTTTCAGTCGGAGAAGCAGAGGATCAAATTTCTGTGCATTAATGACATGAGAAGCAAACCAAACTATATGAAAAAAGAAATTCGGAATTTGGATGTCAATTCTATAAAGGTTAAGAACGTTTCAATGCCTACTGTTTTTGTTTTGCGATTTTTCACATGAGACATTACATGATTTATTATGGCGAAATAACTTTGAATGGACATTATACAGATTCGTGCCAATTATATGCGACCAAACGGGAATTGGGTACTTTACAAGTTCACTATTGATAAAAATGCGACTTATAATCGGCTGATTGAGATATTGTTGTCAAAGCTTGTACCAGTGCCACAAAAGATGAAGATTGTTTACGAAGATGATTTAGGTGACTTTGTTAATCTTGGAGATGATGGGGACATGATGTTATGCTTACGCCTTGTCCATTGAGGAGGATGACCAGGATGACGCTAGATTGTAGAGAGGAGGATGACCAGGATGACGCTAGATTGTAGAGACTAGAATTGGGTGAATATTGACATTGTTTTTTTATTTGAGAGGAGGTCCCTTTTTGTTGCTGTGATTGTGAATATTGACATCATCCTAACTTTTGTGTGCATTTGTTCTGTTGTATATTTATTTTATGTTTTCCATAGTGATTATTTTGTCACGGACTTAAATTTTCACAAAGTTAACCGTGCTGTACTTAGCCACAAAACGCCCCCAGCGATTGTTTCCGCCCCTTTGTCGGAATCGGCTAAGTCAGCCTTGCTTGTCCCTAAGAAAGATTGCTAAGTAAGATAGGAAGTGAAAAAGTATGAAAGTATAATTGAGAGAACTTGGGATGCTCTAATGTTCACTAACTTGGAAGAACTCTTGGATGGATCTTACAAATGAAGGCCTACCTCTATTTATACTACAAGCCTCCCTAATGGATGGCCAAGATCTACTTGTTCCAAGGGCTAGGAGTGCTTCTCTAGACCCTTCTACATGTCTCTACCAAAACTAGAACTATGTATAATGTTCTAGAATGCCCTATTATGTACAAGATAGTTCTACATACTTCATGAGCTTTCCACACGGTTCTAGATCCTTCCAGCGTGTTCTACACTCGTGTAGGCTCTTCCGGTCTCTTCTGGCACTTCCGGACCCTTCCGGGGCTATGTGGAACCTCCCGGAGTTCTCTTGAATGTTCCGGACTTGTGTGGAGTCTTCTAGAATCTTTCGGAACCTCCAAGGCCTTGTTTGGTGCTTCAAAATGCTTGGGGACGCCCCTGTGCCACCCGACGACCTTTCCTTGCCCAAACGCCTTGCCGTCGCCCGTTATCGTCCCTCGACTTGCCCGGGCCTCGCCCCGGATGATATGATGCGCGTCCGGCTTGGCCTCCCGCCTTGCGGCAGTCCCGAGATGTCCCTTTAAGCCTTGCCTCGATCATACGCCTTGTCCGCTCGACCCCCGTGGTCAGGCAAAGTGCTGGGGCGTGACAATTTGCTCGAATTTCAATGCGGTTGGTTGTTGCTCTTTTGACGTGATTAGTATTAACAAGTGAATCTGGTCCATTTTCTTTTAGCAATAATTTAAGTGAATCTACATATTCATCAAAAGGAGATCAAATCTTCCGTTTTAGCAAGTAATAATCGCAAACATAAATTTATATATTTATCATATCAACTAGGAATCCAAGTTTTCCAGAAAATTTCAGAAACTTTAATACATATGATCCATCCTTCTTTCCTTTGTTTTTCTCACATATGACCAACGAGATTTTTTTATTTGATTAGTAGTTGTTTTTCTTCCGCAGTCACAAAGAAATCTTCCTGTACATATTTGAATGCCCAGGAGCAATAATATAAGCAGTTGCAAGCTCGTGTGTTGTCATTATTGTTCAGTTACGTTAACAAAGGTTTTGACAGTCAATATTCGTATGTTGGGATCCACATGTTGCTGCAAGGTTTAGCTTTAATATGTCATGTGTTGGACTTATTTAACTTACACATTTAGCTCGCACGCACGGGAATGGGGAGCAGTGAGATTAAATTGCCCTATATGGATTGGATAACAAAACTAAGTCCACCTTATAATTTCTTGGACAATCCTCAATTCATAAGCTATCTTTTGAGGTGAGTTAGGTTCAAGCCATTTAATGTGAAGAAATCTAATAAAATTGATGCCGATTACTTTGTAAGAATATGGAGCAAATACACAAGTATCTGTAATTTAAAATATGTGGAGCGAATATAAATTTAGGTCGATATGATAGTTAAAGATTCATATCCGACAATAAATAAAACATTTACATATATACATTATATTAAGATATGTAACATTAATAATATATTTATCATCGGTTTAAAAAGATACTAGGAAGTAATATATTGAAGTCTGATTTTTATGCACATTTGTGCCAAACATTAAGAACTAATTCAGATTCATTTACACCAACACCACTATTTCCAAAAGTTTTATATTAAATCATTTGAAATGAGTGGTTAAATATGTCGAGTGTTGATTTTTTCTATGTAGAATCTCGATGAATTATGAAGAAAAATTGTCGAGTGAGTTAAATTAAATGATAATGTAACCTTAACAAACTCATTTTAAAAAAAAAACCACTAATTTTGAAATGGAGATTTTTGGATTTGAAAATATCCATTCCACCTTGTGTAATCTTGAAAATATCTAATTAGAGGTAATCCCACTCGATCCCCTTTCATAATTATTTTGTCATGAATCCAAATTATACGGTGGGATATATATTTTGAGCATTAGCTTCTTCAAGTGCCTCTTTCGTGTCTATCTTTATCCGTTTTAATTTCTGATCAAGATCCTCTCGATCGAGTTCCTGAATCTACAGGGCTTCGCGTTTCAAGTGCTATACATTGTCCGATTAGAGATTCGATGGACCTGATCCGATTATAAAGACGCGTAATCCGAAACACATGGAGCGAATATGGATTTAGGTCGATCCGATCTGTTAAAGATCAATATCCGATAAAAAAAATAAAAAAAAATGATATACATATAATGTTTTATAAAGTAAGTACCATTAATAATATTTCACTGTCAACTTAAGAAGATAGTAATTTATAACTCGTTTATAAATTTATTTAAACCAATTTTTTCATCTAAAAATATGAATATTAGTAAAGGATGTTTGAAAATTTGAGCTAAAATTAAATAAAATTATAAAGTTAATAAACTTGTTTTAGGAAAAAACATTAATATAATTTTTTAAATGAAAATTTTATTGGATTCGAAAAATAGCCGATATTCGGCCAAATTCGACCAAGATCCATTGGATCAAAAAAATCTAGATCCGAGCACGATCCGAACAAGATCCGAAATCGACAGGATCTGATCCGATATAAATGAAGTCGGATCTGGACGAGCCTGATCCAACCAGAATTCGACCCATTGACAACCCTACATTGAACCATAAGTAAACCTTAATATGGCCAACAAAAAAAAGAACGATATAGATATATATTTTTCGAGGAATAAAGACATCGTTCAACATTTAACGGGGGCTATACACATTAGCCAAATCGATCCGCCTTCTCCTCCTTGGTGATTTCTTCCTTAGCTTCATCTTGGGGTTCATTTTCAGGCAAAATTAATTTTGGTTTCAAGTTGAGTATCTGCAATCACATATTTTTGTCAGTTAAATTATTAGAAATTTTGAAAAATAAGATCGGGAATCTTTGGAAAACATTTGAAAAAAAGGTAGTAATTCAATAGAAACTTCTATGTAGTTTTGTATCGATTGCTTCAAAAACAAAACTTGTATGTGTTTTTGGTTAAAAACGTAGGAAAATTAGAAAACAAGCAAATGCGACTACTATTTATTAACATCTGAAAAATATCATTACATGATACAATCGTTAACATAAATAAAACTCCTTTAAAATAAAAATCACATTTTGGCCAATGTGTTTCAAATTTTCCTTGCGCCAAACACTATTTGGAACGGGCTTAATTCACTAGTCCTAACACATGAAACAGTGTTTAAATTTAAAATAAAATCTTCCATTGAAATTGAAACCTATTCATAATACAACATAGTATCAATAAATTAAATTAAAAAAAAAAAAAAAAAAACATTTGATACATAAACCCTACATTGTCTCTCAAAATTTCAACATTACTCGAGAAGAATTTGGCATCGTGATTTATGTACATTCCAAAGAAGCTAAAGCGCTTTTGTCTGCCTTTTGTAAACTGGATAATTCCATTTTGCCATTATTTTCCGAATGACTTTGAAACAAAAGCTTCCAATTCATTTGTTAATAGTTTTTATATAATAAACAAAAGCACTTTACCACTTGTGAAAATTTTAAAGAAGGAATTTACCTCTTTCAGCTGGAGAGTGTAACTTACTTGCCGAAATTAATTAAGAGTGGACATAGAAAGTGTTTCGTAACATAGGGGTGGGTAAATTGCCATATTTTACATAACACAGGGGGGTAAACTGTCACATTATCATAACACAGGGTTACAGGGGGGGGGGGGGGGGAGGATAAAGTGCCACATATAAAAATGTCAGGGAGGCGGTGTGAAACTTTTATAAGATTAAGGGGGGAAATGGTCTTTTTCAAATCATAGGGAGATAAATTGAACATTTTGAATATCACACGAGGATAAATTGCCATTAAATCCGTTTCTATTGGTTGATGTGCGTTTTTGGTTGATAACGTCGTGAAAACGTCGTTATTACGTGCCTTCTTAAGCTCAGAACCACTTGCTTTGCTTCGAGTTTTGCTTCCTTTTTGTGTGTTTTGCTTGCTTTTGCGTTTTTGGTTCTTTGTTGGTTCTTTGTGTGTTTTGGTGGTGGTCAGTGGGTTTTCATTGTATTTTGGGGTGTTTTGTAGGAAGATGTGAATAAGAGCTTAAATCGAAAGAAGAGCTCGATGATAAAAGTAGAAGGAAGTGGATAGCTGCTCAATAGAACATGCACAACTTTATCATGGCTGATCCAAATGAGCTGAATTTTGGATATGTCATAGATGAGTGAGTTAGCTACGCTACGGACTTTACGGATCCGCAATCGGAGTTCGGAATAAAAAGATATGCTGCTCGGAAGGAAGTGTGGCAGTGCAGAAAACTCACTGCCTGTTTCTCGCGGCCGCGAGGTTAAGTCTCGCCGCGGCGAGACCCCTGCTACCAGCAGATATTTTTCTGCGGAAAGGCAGGGGTTTTTTTGTATATTCCCCCTTTGATCCCACTAGTATTTTTAGGCATCTTGGGGGACTTTTTGGCATTTGTTCCCATGTAATAGAGGGTAACTTGGGCACATTTATATTGTTGTTTTCTCTTGCTAATAGGGCAAGAGGGTTGAAAACTTTAGACAACTCCCACTTCACTTTATTCTCTAGCCTCCATTGGGGAAGAACTTTCACTTGGACTCTCCATTGAAGATAAAAAGGCTTGAGGGAGAAGTTGTTGAAGATTTCAACCACTAAGCTTACTCTAACTCTCTTACTTTGTTCATTTACATCTATGGCTTTCATTAATGTAATGAATGATATATTTAATGTTATGAGTAGCTAATTCCTCTTTTCTTGGGTTTTATTGATCCAATGTTTGATTCTTGATTAAATGATGATATGATGATTGATGCTATACTTGTATGTGTTTGTTAATCTAGTTTGTGCTTTTGTCATCTTGTTGTTAGGCCAACTTTGAGATGAAATGGATTGATTCTTGATTGCTAGACATAGTGGATTGAGGATTAGATTGTGAAACTAGATTGTGATTCGATTTTAGGATAGGCATATACCTAAGTCATTTCATTTTCTTTCAAGGTTTGAGGTTAATGCATCATTTAGGTTTATTCATTTTAGACATAAATTGGATTAGCCTAACTTGATAGGTTCGTACGCAATTCGGAAGATACGTATGAGTATTTCTGAAACCTTGAACAACAAACATAAGTGTGGTTGTCAATTGTTGAGTCATTTATCTTGAATTGAACTAGGTGACGTAAAATCCTAGAAGCCTTTACATATTGTTAAGTCAAGTGTTAGTTTCATAATCACCTTTATCATAGTTTTAATATCAAAACCACCACCACTTCACCAAACTCAACTTACAAATCTAAGTAGAAGTAACAAGACATTAGTTGGTAATTAATCGTACAAGTCCTCGTGGGTTCGACACTCTCTTATCACTTTATTACTTGTAACGACCGTATACTTGCGTGTATTGCGTATTAGTATTTGGAACGCAACAAGTTTTTGGAGCCATTGCCGGGGATTTGTAACGATTATTTGCCAATTTATATTCTTGTATATCTTAGCTTGGATTTGTTATTTACTTTGTGATCTTTGTCTTCCTAGGTACGATGGCCTACAATGATTGCTATCCAAGGACAACCGAGGGAACATCTCTTTGTTATTGTATGCATTGCATGGGGGAGAGCACAATCGCCGGTTGCCCAATGACTCCAAATTATTTGCAATATGAGAATTCATACATGGGTAATCATTATGAGCCGAGTCCCACTTTCAATAGCTACAATACTGGATGGGGAAATGACCCGTATTATCCAAGGAACAATGAGTGGAGAGGTGGACCACACCCGGATATGATGATGACTACCCCATTCATCCAACCGAACTATCACGAATATTCTCAACCTTCGGTAGAGGCACAACCATCTTTGGAAGAAGCATTCACTAAGTTCATGGAGCGCACCACCAAATACATGGTTAACAATGACTCTGAATTGGAAGAGGTTTCCAAACAATTGCAAGAGCATTCGGTTGTATTGAGAAATCTTCAAACACAAATGGAGCAAATCTCACAAGCTTTAAGCATAAGACCCCCGGGAACCTTGCCGAGTACAACCGAATCACCCAAACAAGGTATAAATGAGCATTGCAAAGGCTTCACATTGATGAATGAAAAAGCCTATGATGGGCCAGTTGCTCCTAATGAAAGTTCTAATGAACCGAGTGAAATGTTAGAAACAAATGGGCCTCCTGCTAGAGATGAAGAGCAAGATGGATCGAAAGAGCTTGCAAAGGAAAATAAATTCATCATGCATGAGGGGTTTGACCAAAAGGTCATCAAATATTCTTATGTGGACTTGGTTATTCCTGAAGAAGACAAGTGGATCCACCCGAGCAAAGCAACATGGATAATTATGGGGAAAGATTACAAAAGATTTGAACCGGGAGATAAAAAATTTCGATTTGATATGTGGTTCAAATCCATTCCAAAAGAGCGTACAATGGAAAAATTAAAGCGTGGGATGAATTTAAAAGCAAAGAGGCCGGGGCTTATACTTGATGCCGATGGGATCCTATTCGATTATTGGTCACCCTAAAAGAAAAGAGAAGTTTCAAGTCGAGCTACCGACTATAAACAAGCGCTTCTTGGGAGGCAACCCAAGCCTTTTGTTTTACTTCTCTTTGTCCTTTGTGTTGTTTTTGTTGTTGTCGTGTCGTGTCGTTTGATTCTCGTTTTTTGCGTGTTGTGTTGTAGGTGATGATTGTGCGCAAAAAAAAAAAAAAAGAAGTAATGGCAAGCATGATTGAGGATTCGAGTCGGAAGTTAACCATGGGATGCACAGACTCCATGATCGACAAAGGGGCGTAACCTTTACATATTTGCATTCCGTTTGGTTTATTTTGTGCTTACAATGCTATATCTATATGTCCGTACTTGATTGGTATTGATTATCCATGCTTGCTTGGAAGGGATAGAGCCGTGCTCGATCATTTACCTTGTTGTTTTCTTTGTTTTGTTTTTGTTTTTGTTTGTCTTTCCTCTGTGTGCTTGTGTGGTTGTCGTGTCGACCTCCCCCCATTTTTCTCAATTCACACAATGGGGACATTGTGCATTTTAAGTTTGGGGGAAGAGGTCGCAAGTACTTGCATACATGCTAGGTCGACTCGCCAAAAATTTTCAAATTCTTATTATTATTTGAGCATGCGTCTACAAAATTTGAGCACAATGGCCAAGGCTAGGTTGTATTTGAGGTGGATAAAGAACTTTAGTGATAATAGGTTCTAGGACTCCTTTTGTGTAACTTAGATTCTCTCCAAACTTTAGTTTGAAAACTAAGTGTAAAAGGAACAAAATGACTTAAGTTTGGGGGAGTGAACCATTTTCAAGAATGAAAAACCTTTGAACACCTAGCTCTTAAAACAAATGAGTAGAGAAGTTGCTAAAATGGATGCGCTTCTATGAGAGAAAAGAAAGGCTAAGCCTTCATTGATGAAATTCATGAATCATTTTTGTAATAACTCTATGTCATTGTAATTGTGCAAGTTTTGTAATGAAAAGTTCATATGTAATGCACAAAGAAAAAGAATGGTGCTAGTAGCCCACAAAGTCAAATGTTTAGAAGCACAAGTAATCATCATCATTAGTGCTAGTTTTGTATTGTAATATCATTGTAAAGCACAAAGTGCTATATTATCATTGTAAATCAAAAGAAAAGCAAAGTATGATGAGAAAAGAACTAGGGACTAAAATTGTTCATTAGTTCAAGAAAGGGAAAACACTCTTAAACTACCTACATCTTAGTTTCATGGTTTGATTGGAGCATAAGGTTTGAAAACTAAGGTGAGGACATAGTCTAAGTTAACTTAAGGAGCCCATGCAAGTAGAGCCGATGATTTAGATCTATTGGGGCGTACTCACCTAAGATAGAGCTTAACCGAAGCCATCACACACACATATGAAAACTAGTTTGAAAAATAATATGAAAGTGTTAAGTTTTGGTGTTTTGATCTTAAGCATGCACGTTTAGTATTTGTGTTTTGTTTTCTTTGCTCGAGGACGAGCAAATGTTTAAGTTTGGGGGTGTGATAACGTCATGAAAACGTCGTTATTACGTGCCTTCTTAAGCTCAGAACCACTTGCTTTGCTTCGAGTTTTGCTTCCTTTTTGTGTGTTTTGCTTGCTTTTGCGTTTTTGGTTCTTTGTTGGTTCTTTGTGTGTTTTGGTGGTGGTCAGTGGATTTTCATTGTATTTTGGGGTGTTTTGTAGGAAGATGTGAATAAGAGCTTAAATCGAAAGAAGAGCTCGATGATAAAAGTAGAATGAAGTGGATAGCTGCTCACTAGAACATGCACAACTTTATCATGGCTGATCCAAATGAGCTGAATTTTGGATATGTCATAGATGAGTGAGTTAGCTACGCTACGGACTTTACGGATCCGCAATCGGAGTTCGGAATAAAAAGATATACTGCTCGGAAGGAAGTGTGGCAGTGCAGAAAACTCACTGCCTGTTTCTCGCGGCCGCGAGGTTAAGTCTCGCCGCGGCGAGACCCCTGCTACCAGCAGATATTTTTCTGCGGAAAGGCAGGGGGTTTTTTGTATATTCCCCCTTTGATCCCACTTGTATTTTTAGGCATCTTGGGGGACTTTTTGGCATTTGTTCCCATGTAATAGAGGGTAACTTGGGCACTTTTATATTGTTGTTTTCTCTTGCTAATAGGGCAAGAGGGTTGAAAACTTTAGACAACTCCCACTTCACTTTATTCTCTAGCCTCCATTGGGGAAGAACTTTCACTTGGACTCTCCATTGAAGATAAAAAGGCTTGAGGGAGAAGTTGTTGAAGATTTCAACCACTAAGCTTACTCTAACTCTCTTACTTTGTTCATTTACATCTATGGCTTTCATTAATGTAATGAATGATATATTTAATGTTATGAGTAGCTAATTCCTCTTTTCTTGGGTTTTATTGATCCAATGTTTGATTCTTGATTAAATGATGATATGATGATTGATGCTATACTTGTATGTGTTTGTTAATCTAGTTTGTGCTTTTGTCATCTTGTTGTTAGGCCAACTTTGAGATGAAATGGATTGATTCTTGATTGCTAGACATAGTGGATTGATGATTAGATTGTGAAACTAGATTGTGATTTGATTTTATGATAGGCATATACCTAAGTCATTTCATGTTCTTTCAAGGTTTGAGGTTAATGCATCATTTATGTTTAGTCATTTTAGACATAAATTGGATTAGCCTAACTTGATAGGTTCGTACGCAATTCGGAAGATACGTATGAGTATTTCTGAAACCTTGAACAACAAACATAAGTGTGGTTGTCAATTGTTGAGTCATTTATCTTGAATTGAACTAGGTGACGTAAAATCCTAGAAGCCTTTACATATTGTTAAGTCAAGTGTTAGTTTCATAATCACCTTTATCATAGTTTTAATATCAAAACCACCACCACTTCACCAAACTCAACTTACAAATCTAAGTAGAAGTAACAAGACATTAGTTGATAATTAATCGTACAAGTCCTCGTGGGTTCGACACTCTCTTATCACTTTATTACTTGTAACGACCGTATACTTGCGTGTATTGCGTATTAGTATTTGGAACGCAACATTGGTTAATAGAAAAAACGAACCTAAACGTACAACCAGAGATATGTAGCTCTTGGAAAAATTGGTCCATCTCTTTCTTTACGAGGTCGGACTAAATATATATAGGAGGTGAAGATGACAGGCCAGCAGTTGTTACTAATTAGTTGTATATGCTGATGAGAGTCATGTCTAATTATCATGTTATGTGGTACCTGTGGATTCAAATTTGGAACCTCTCTCCTTTCTTTCTTTCTTTTTTTTTTTTTTTTTTTTAAATCTAAGTCGTTTATTAAGGGCAAAACACACTTGTTGAGGTAAAAACAAAGGGTGGGACAACATTTTACACCGTATTAGAATGCCCTTACTGTTTCCCGTCCATTAAAATTGTAGTGCGGGATCTTAATAATCTTCTCATCATCGTAAGGAATACGTACATTGAATTTATTAATTTGAATTGTGGTGATGGTGATCATGTAAACAATATGTAAGCTCCAATTAATGTGAACAATTAATTATAACTTGAGAAGAATTAATACTTGTTTCTTGAAATATTGCAATGTAATCATTGTGTTAGGAAAAAAAATTTCTAGTTTGAAAATTCATATATTGTGATTGGTTTGAGTTGGTTGAAATTTGAAAATGATTTCGTCTTACTGAACACGAGCCTCTTAAAGTTCTTATGGATTGGTATGGCCAGGTCTCGATCGCCTCAATGTGTAATATACACCAAACATTGTGATTGTATTTAGTTTCTCTCATCTATAACAGGCTTCAATGCAGGTCTCGACTTATCTTCTAGAGCTTCTCCAAATTCAAATGTTCAAACCCAATACTCAAATCATTTCTCATATATAAATTTCAACATCCAAACTCAATCCAAATATTATTTCATATGTTTTTTTTTAAAATCACTTAAGCAAATTTGATGAAACTAAAATGGATTTAATACCGATCCATATGAACCATATACTTCCATTGGTGAAATCAAACAAAATGGGTTCAATATCGATTCATATGGACCCTATACATTTTTTTTGGACATTAAGTAATAATGATCATATATATATATATATATATCCAATGGCATGTGAAGAGTCTTGATTAACCATTAGAATAATTAAACACTGCACTTTTTGGTATCTAAATTATTTTTAATAGAAATACTAAAATATATGGTATAGTTCCAAGTGAGCACGTGAAGTTGCACGTGACGCCCATTTGTTTGGGGATCACCAATACCACACTCCCCCTCACATGCTTCAATAAATATAAAGTCTTCCCCAATATTTTACTGGTGACACCACATATATACAGTATGTCATTTGAGCTTTGGGACTGTTATCTCCATAATATATATCCCATTTAGGTTCACTCAAAATCCTAAAGAGAAAGAGAATGAGTAGTGAGTTCGATTTAAGAACGTAAGTCAACTTGATTAGATTTTACCACCCCAAATAAATTGCTTGTGTTTGAATTTGTTAAAACAATCAAACTCAAACCAATATTAATTGAGTTAATGTCAATTTACCCTTGTAAAATACATAATATTCAATTTATATTTTCTAATTTGAAAAATAGCAAGTTACCCTTTGTAAAAAAATTAAAGGAGTAATTTATCTTTTTCCTTTGGAGAGTGTAATTCACTCGTTAAAATTGAGAGTGGACATAAAAAGTATTTTTATAACATAGGGGGTAAATTGCCACATTTATCATAACACAAATGATAAACTGAACATTATGTATTTTACAGGCATAAATTGACATTAGCTCAATTAACAATGGTTCGAGTTTGATTCAACCAAAATTGGATTTTACCACCGAAATATATTGCATGTGTTTGAGTTTGTTACAAGAATCAAACTCTAAACCAATATTAATTATCACATAGAACATTAATCAAACTCAAATAATTTGATGTTTTAACAAATATTTTGCAACAATTTTATCAAATATACCGAGCTCTTACTAACAAACTGAAATTAATTATCATCAAATTATTTGTTTTGATTTTTTAATTAAATAAAAGACATTTCTCTTGAGAAATTTGTACGAAACTATAAGGTGAAATGTTTATTGAGTAAGCATCTCATATACTATTAAATATTCGAAACAAAACCCCTCATTAAATATTTACTACATAGAACTCCCTATACAAAGTATTAAAAAAAAAGATTTTATTTAATAAACCTTTCATTTAATAGTTTTGTGCTATTTTAGTGTAATAACATTGGAAATGTCTCAAATTTTTCCCTACGAGTGTTGGTAAACTTATCTTCCTTGCATAGTTGCATTCAATCCTGTGAGTCTGTACTTTGCCATCAGATGCAAAGTAGACCTTTCACTGTACGGACCGTACCATTACCTAGCTACAGGCATGACCCCAACACACACACGCAATCTCAAGTCAGAATCTTTCATTGACGATATATATATTCTATAAATGCACAAACATGCGAATTGAATGGTGCGGTTAATTAACCCCTCCCATCCCCCCCTCCTTAATTACTACATCATGTGACACTACCAACAGCTGGTTCCAGCTGAGCCACGTGACACAATTTTTCTTTTCAATTTTATTTTTGAAGGGTCCGTAATCAGGTTTTAATATAAATTCGAATATGAGTCTATCCAATTATGGGGATTAGTCATTTATATTAAATCAATTACCCGTGTCACTTTTCATGTTTCATAATTAAATTTTTGTTCCTATCTATAGTTTTAAAATATTCCAGATTTAGTCAACTTATTACGGGAGTACTCAGTTCATAATAAGATTAAATGACACTACATATATTAATATTTGAAAGAATTTTAAACAAACTAAATATATTAATGAAACCAACATAACAAGTCATTTCAAAATTTAAAGTTTAAATGTGTATTATAGCTAAATGATGCTTTTTTGTCCATAGAATAAAACATCTTGACGCATACAATTATATTTTACTATTTGTTTCGCAATGATAATTATTAATTTTTTACTTAAAATTAACGTTACACGTTAGTTAATATAAATGATCACCGACAATGAGCAGAGAAATTAAAATGATATATAAAAATTATCGAAATGTGGGCCAAGAGAAATGGCTTTGCTTGAGCCTTCCCCTTAAGTATCAAACGATAAAAGCTGAGAAAGAAACAAAGCGAAAGAGAAAGCAAAATAGAAAAGGGAAGAAAATTAAACTTATTAGTACCCATATTGCACATATTTGTCAGTCGTGCATGGGTAGGTTGTGCTAAAATATTTGCCTCGTTGCAATTGTCTCTTCGTAAGCAAAGACGCAGGGTCAAGTCACAGTCGAACGTCGTGAACACTTGCGTTTATGCATTATAAGACCAAAGTACGGTTCTTTCCTAAAACCAAATAATTTTATTAGCCGCTGAGATCCAATACAGAGCATTCGTAATCAAACCAAATATAATTTAAATTTTCCTTTTGACATATTCTATAAGGCCAAAAAAGAAAGAAAAATTAAGAAATCTAAGTTAGCTAGATTATTATAATACTTAGTAGATTTAGATTTTGTAGTGCATGGTCTCATTTACTCTTCCCACGTTCCGTTGCCCCCTTTTCTCACATCATTTATCACATTCACTTCCACTCTACTTAATCTCCCCTTCCCCTTCCTCTCATCACTGTACACAATTTTCTTAAACAAAATTAATTTTTCCAATTTGAGAGCGTGCTAGCTGGGCCGGGAGCATGGATGTATATAGTGGACTGTCCGTAGATGATCTTTTAAACTTACCAAATGATGGCTTCTTCACTTCCCCCTCCGACGACTTCCTCCACCACCACCCCTCCTCTGCCACCACCACCACCACCACCACCACCACTTACTTTGACCACACCCCTAACCCCGCTTATTCCACAGACTTCACTCAGTGCGTAACAGTGAGTTCTACTCTAGCTGATACGTGTTGTACTCCAACGTACAACTCGCCCAATCACGAGTTGTACGTGATGAATTTTTTTTTTCCTAACTTATTTTGATTTTCGATTTTTCTTTTGCAGAGTGACGATGCGGCGGAGCTAGAGTGGCTATCCAACTACATGGACGACTCATTCACCGATTTTCCGGCGAACACGCTCACCGCCAATTTCTACTCCCAAAACCGCGTCGCGTTTCACGGGCGAGCTCGGAGCAAACGATCTCGGCCGTCCGTTCAAAATCCTGCTTCGGTCAACGGAGAGGACGAAGAGGTGGCGCGTAGGTGCACGCACTGCGCGTCGGAGAAGACGCCTCAGTGGAGGACCGGGCCGATGGGCCCGAAAACGCTCTGCAACGCCTGCGGGGTGAGGTACAAGTCGGGCCGGCTCGTGCCGGAGTACAGGCCAGCCGCTAGCCCGACGTTCGTGCTGACGCAGCACTCCAACTCTCATCGGAAGGTTCTCGAACTACGGCGGCAGAAGGAGATGTTCCGGCAACAGCAAGATGTGCACGGGCGCCATTTCTGACGTCATTTCATGGCACGTGTCAGCTCCTCATTGCACGATGTGGGACGATGGTGCTGTTTAAAACTTTTGAGTTTGTGTGGGTCTTTTTTTTTTTAGTTTTGTTTGAATAATTTATTTATTTATTTATTTATTTTTTTTTTTTTTTTTTTTGATAATCCAGGTTGAGTCCTGGACCACTCATCACTGGCCTCTCAGCAATGTGCGGAAGTAAATCGCGGGATGTGCCTGAGTTGGTCAGGGTTGAATAATTTATTTTTCTTAGTAGGAGAAACAGCATAAGGGTGGAGAGATTTCTTTTGATGCATAATTTTCATTTTTGATTAGAATTATGTTTTTTTTATTAGAATTATGTTATCCATTACCTATTCATAATGCTATCAAGGACCAAAATAAAGAAAAGTGTGCTACTTTTACCACATTATTAAGTGGTTTGGGAGTCGGTTTTGGATCTAATATAAGTGTAAATTAGGGTAAATTACGAATACCCCCCTCAGGTAAGGCCTAATTACAAAAATTCCCCTCACGTATTGGGTATTACAAAAATTCCCCTCAGGTTTGTCACATTTTTACAATTAACCCCTTGTCCCTAAAATGTTCTAATTTTGTCCTTGGAAGTTATTTGTAATGTTTATAATATGTTATAAATTTTAAAAATTGTGTGTTAATTGTTTTATCTTGTAAATATAAAAATAATAATCATATATTTACCACCAAAATAATTGATATAATTTATAATTTCGCATAAATTTCGATAAATATTTCAATTTATAATACAATATAAACTTTAATAAATTAAAATATCTTATTTATAATACAATATAATTTATTAAATTTACTAATTTAAAAAATAAATTCATTTAACTAATGTGTAAACAATTCATATTTATAAAATATATTATTAAAATTCTATTTAATTTAATATTTTACAATTTAAATTGCTAATAAATACCTTTTCTTTTGCAATATTTATTAAAACTTATGGACAATTATAAATTTTATCAATTATTCTTGTAGTAAATATATAGGGCCTGTTTGTTTGGCGTTTCCCAGAATTTTTTCATGTTTGGAAAATGCCAAACAAACATGTTTTCTATTTTTCGAAATAATTTTTTCATCCATTAATTTTCTCAAACTACTCTATCAAAAGCCAAACAAACAACAATTTTCTTATCTCTACTTTGATTTGACATAAAGTAACATATCTCTTACACAATTTATCTCACATAACAAACATGATTTGACATAAAGTCTTACACATCTTACACCTACAACCCAACTCTTCCAAAAAAAACTACACCTACTTTATTTCTCAAACCACTCTCTCAAAACACAAACAAACAACATTACGCAAATCGAGATTATTTCAAAAACCTCCACTACTCTCCCAAACTACTTTCCCAAACGCTAAACAAACAGGCCCATAATTATCTCTTTTTTAATTATTAAGATATAATAATTAGATCCCAAGTTTTAACATTTATAAGACATTACAAACAATACAAATAACACCCAAGGGCAAAATTGGAATATTTTATGGGCAAGGGGTTAATTGTAAAAAGGTGACAAACCTGAGATGAATTTTAGTAATATCCAATACGTGAGGGTGATTTTTGTAATTAGGACTTACCTGAGGGGGGCATTCGTAATTTATCCTAAAGTTTCAGATAATTTTTAAAATATATATGACATCTTATATTTTATCAAAGTATACGTCTCGACCTATAATGTCCTGAAAAATTATATACAAAATAAAGCAACATATGATGATATCTATTTTTTGTATATCACAAGAGTAAGGTGGTGTTTTCAAATGCTTGAGTTTTTACTTAATTTAGAGATTTTTTAAAAATCACTTAAAAGTAGTTGAGAATAGAAAGTGGGAGATGTTTGCATTTTAAGAGGAAAAGTGCTTTATTGGGTAGTGTTTGCAAATTAAGAGGAAAAAAAGACCACCAAAAGCTAAAAGCAGCCCTTTTGCTGCTTCTGCTTTTCTGTCCTTTTTAGCTTTTTTTAAGAGAATCTAATGGAGAAGCTGAAATTGAAAACACATCATTAAGTACTTTTGAATGAAAAAAAGCAAAAAAGTGATTTTATAAGCTTTGGAAAACACCACCTAATTACAACTCATAAGCAGAAGCAGAAGCAGATTGATTACCTTGGTCACCAAGTTTTCATCCAAAGCCACAGCAGTTTTGCAGAGACACAGGTAGAAGTGTGAATTCTTGTCTTGATTACAAGTAATAAGAGGAAGATCTTCCATTGTTTAATTTCTGATAAAACCAAAAACCAACTACATATCAATACAATCAATTACAAACAAAACAGAATTCTGAAATTTCTATAAACAAATTCTTGATCAATCAACCAATAAAATTGATCCATCTTTACCGAAACAATAAAATCTTAAATTCATAGATATGATATAACAAACAGAACATACAAATTGGGTTTTTTTCTTTCAGAAAATTCATAAGAAACTAAATTATTAATGGATGAAGAAAAGAGACTTCATAAAGCAACATATATATGTACAACGATCTTGACTTTTATAAGTAAAATAAAAAAAAATTGAAAGACCGCATTTGAGGAATACATATAAACTATACATCAAAACTAGGGCTAACCATGAAAAAAGGGCAATCAATGGAGTAGATCTTTATTCAAATTCGAGCTGAACCAGGCTCGTATTATTTAATTGAAGATTCAATAATTTAAAAATAAATCGTAATTTAAAATACTTGGCGAATTTGATTTAAGTTGATGCCATCCGTTGAAATATCCAATCATAATGTATTTTCTTCTCTTTTTAATCCGAATCTACATGTCTTATTTTTGTAAGTAATATGAATAATATTTTATCGTATTTTTTATTTTATTTTTCTGCTTTTTTCTTTAGACTAAACATATAATTTAAGTCTTAAGACTCAAAAAAACCTAAATTTTAATAGTAGTTATCACTAAGTTACGATCTCATTGGCCTCATCGTCTGCACCAACCAAATAGACTAGCACATCATTACTAAAAATGGTCCCATCCTTATTTATAGAATTTTAAATAAATCATAATTAAATCTCTCAAAAGACGGCACATTGATTGAATAGTTCAAAAAAAATTAGATCTTTAGAAAAAAGCACAACCAACACAGAAAAAGCAAAGGAATTGACCTTATAAAATAAACTAGATCAATCAGAGTTCGGGAAGTCTATCCTGACTCTTGGCTACTCAAGAGTCAGGATAAAACATTGCTTCAGAATTTGTACCTTAGGCTAATAAAATTGTACATAGGTGTATGATGGTGTATGATGGTATAAAATGTGGGGTAAATGAGTACGAACCCACCAATTAAATCGGACACCCCTAAATTGACAATAATACCCTCTCACTTAAAAAAAAAAAAAAAAAAAAAAAAACCTCATCTTCTCCAACCCATCCCCACCCCACCCGACCCGCCACCGCCACCACCACCACCCACCCACCAAAGCCCCGCCTCCGTCCACCTTCCCAGGCCGGCGACTACCTGGGAGAAGTTCCCAGGCCGTCGTCGGCCTGGAACGACAGATCGGAGGCCTGCGACGGCCTCCGAGTTGAAGCCGTCGCAGGTCTCGGGATTTTAATTCCAGGCCGGCGACGGCCTGGGGAGAAGTTCCCCAGGCCGTCGTCGGCCTGGAATCGTTGATCCCAGGCCGTTGCCGGCCTAGGAGCTGCCGTTCCGACGGCCTGGGATTGAGGGAGTGGCGGCGGCGACGGGGTGGGGTGGGTGGGTTGGATTTTAGGGTTTTTTTTTTATTTTTTTTATTTTAAACAAATAAATGTTTTTATATTTAAATTTAATTTTAAAAATTAAAATGTTAATAAATATTTATAATTTGAAAATTGTTGTATTGTAAATTAATGAGTAATTTAAAAAAAAAAATGTTCCAACAAAGAATTTTTGTAATTATTTATTCATCACAACAATAAAACTTGAGTACATATTTACAATATATTTTTATAAAAGATATTTGCAAATTGTAATTAAGTTTGTTTCATCTACTTTGCAATTACTTGAGTTGATATTGTAAAAATATATGTCAAAAATTGTAACATCAAATATTGAAAATGTTGTAACACTAAGTTTTCCGTAATTTGAAAATATATCGATATTTTTTGAAAAAATTGATGATACGGTCATTATTTTATAATAGCACATGTTGATATATTTGTAATATTTTTTCTAAAACAATATTGGCTATTATAAAATTTTATAAACATGTGCAAGGCTTGTAGGAAAATATTTAAATCTAGGAAAGTGTATTTTTTTATGTGAAACATATTCAATTTATATACATAAACATCCAAATTCGTTTTTATTATTTTTAATGTTTTTATATTTTACTTGATTGAAAATATAATGACATATTCAATTTATTTGAATTTATATACATAAACATTCAAGAGATGAGTGATCAAGAGATAAATTTTTTTTTGAAAATTATCTCTTGAATGTTTATTTATATAAATTCAAATAAATTGAATATGTCATTATAATTTCTATCAAGTAAATTATAAAAACATTAAAAATAAAAAAAATTGAATTTATATGTTTATTTGAATTTATATACATAACAATTCAAGAAATGAGCTGAGTGATCAAGAGATGAGTGATCAAGAGCTGAGTGATCAAGAGCAGAGTGAGTGATCAAGATAAACATTCAAGAGATGAGTGATCAAGAGCTGAGTTATGAAGAGATGAGTGATTAAAAGCTGAGTGAATGATCAAGAGCTGAGTGATCAAGAGATGAATTTTTTTTAAATTATCTCTTGAATGTTTATTTATATAAATTCAAATAAACATAAACATTCAAATTTATTTTTATTATTTCTAATGTTTTTATATTTTACTTGATAGAATTTATAAATTTGTTTTTATTATTTCTAATGTTTTTATATTTTACTTGATAGAATTTATAATGACATATTCAATTTATTTGAATATATAAACATAAACATTCAAGAGAAGAGTGATCAAGAGATGAGTGATGGTCAAGAGATGAGTGATCAAGAGATGAATTTTTTTTTAAAATTATATCTTGAATGTTTATGTATATAAATTCAAATAAATTGAATATGTCATTGTATTTTCTATCAAGTAAAATATAAAAACATTAAAATAATAAAAACAAATTTGAATATTTATGTTTATTCGAATTTATAAACATAAACATTCAAGAGATGAGTGATCAAGAGATGAGTGAATGATCAAGAAATTAATTTTTTTTAAAATTATCTCTTGAATGTTTATATATATAAATTAAAATAAATTGAATATGTCATTGTATTTTCTATCAAGTAAAATATAAAAACAATTTTGAATATTTATGTTTATTTGAATTTATAAACATAAACATTCAAGAGATGAGTGAATGATCAAGAGATGAGTGATTAAGAGATGAATTTTTTTTTAAAATTATCTCTTGAATGTTTATGTATATAAATTTAAATAAATTAAATATGTCATTATATTTTTTATCAAGTAAATTATAAAAACATTAGAAATAATAAATACAAATTTGAATGTTTATGTTTACTTGTTTTTATAAAAACATTAAAAATAATAAAAACATTAAAAATAATAAAAACAAGTAAAATATAAAAACATTCAAATTTGTTTTTATTATTTTACTTGATAGAAAATATAATGACATATTCATTTTATTTGAATTTATAAGCATAAACATTCAAGAGATGAGTGATCAAGAGATGAGTGATTAAGAGATGATTTTTTTTTTAAATTATGTCTTGAATGTTTATGTATATAAATTCAAATAAATTTAATATGTCATTATATTTTCTATCAAGTAAAATATAAAATCATTAAAAATAATAAAAATAAATTTGAATATTTATGTTTACTTGTTTTTATAAAAACATTAAAAATATTAAAAATATTAAAAATTAAAAATAATAAAAACATTAAAAATAATAAAAACAAGTAAAATATAAAAACATTCAAATTATTATTTTAATTACTTGATAGAAAATATAATGACATATTCAATTTATTTGAATTTATAAACATTCAAGAGATGAGTGATCAAGAGATGAGTGATCAAGAGATGAGTGATTAAGAGATGAATTTTTTTTAAAATTATCTCTTGAATGTTTATGTATATAAATTCAAATAAATTTAATATGTCATTATATCTTCTATCAAATAAAATATAAAAACATTAAAAATAATAAAAACAAATTTGAATATTTATGTTTACTTTTTTTTTATAAAAACATTAAAAATATTTAAAACATTAAAAATTAAAAATAATAAAAACATTAAAAATAATAAAAACAAGTAAAATATAAAAACATTCAAATTATTATTTTAATTACTTGATAGAAAATATAATGACATATTCAATTTATTTGAATTTATAAACATAAACATTCAAGAGATGAGTGATCAAGAGATGAGTGAATGATCAAGAGATGAGTGATTAAGAAATGGATTTTTTTTTTAAATTATCTCTTGAATGTTTATGTATATAAATTCAAATAAATTGAATATGTCATTATATTTTCTATCAAGTAAAATATAAAACATTAAAAATAATATAAACAAATTGAATGTTTATGTATATAAATTGAATATGTTTAACTTAAAAAGATACACTTTCATCAATTTTTAAAAAAACTATCGATATATTTTAAAATTTTGGAGGACTTGGTGTTACATAACCTAATAAACAATTTGTTCGAAATAATGACCGAATCAATGATTTTTTTTAAAATTATCGATATATTTTAAAATAACGGAGGATTTAGTATTACATACCCATCTAATAGACAATTTGATCGTAATAATGACTGAATCATCAAATTTTTTTTAAAATTATCTATATATTTTCAAATTACGGGGGACATAGTGTAACATAACCATCTAGACAATTTGATCGAAATAATGACCAAATCATTTTTTTTTTAAATTACCTATATATTTTCAAATTTATGATCTCATAAAGCAACGAAAAGCTGAGTGCAAATCAGCTAACAGCTGAGTGCAAATCAGCTAACAACAGCTGAGTGCAAATCAGCTAACAGTTGAGTGCACTCAGCTGTTGTTAGCTGATTTGCACTCAGCTGCTGTTAGCTGATTTACACTCAGCTTTTCGTTGCTTCATGAGATCATAAATTTGAAATATATCGATAAATTTTTTTTAAATTGTTGATTTGATCATTATTTCGCTCAAATTGTCTATTAGATGGTTATGTAACATTAAGTCCTCCGTAATTTGAAAATATATCGATAATTTTTGAAAAAATTGATGATTCGGTCATTATTTCGATCAAATTGTCTATTAGATGGTTATGTAACACTAACTCCTCCGTAATTTAAAAATATATCGATAATTTTTTTAAAAATTGATGATATTTCGATCAAATTGTCTTTTAGATGGTTATGTAACACCAAGTTTTCTGTATATTGATAACTTTTAAAAAAAATGATTATTCAAATTTCAAAATATATCGATAATTTAAAGAATTGATGATTCGGTCATTATTTCGATCAAATTCACTCATCTCTTGATAATTCATCTCTTGAATGTTTATGTATATAAATTCAAATAAACATAAACATTCAAATTTGTTTTTATTATTTTTAATGTTTTTATATTTTACTTGATAGAAAATATAATGACATATTTCGATAATTTTAAAAATTGATGATACAGTCATTATTTCGATCAAATCAATTTTTTCAAAAAATATCGATATATTTTCAAATATTTGATGTTACAATTTTTGACATATATTTTTACAATATCAACTCAAGTAATTGCAAAGTAGTTGAAACGAACTTGGTTACAATTTGTAAGTGTCTTTTATAAAAAAAATATTGTAAAAATGTCAACTCAAGTTTTATTGGTGTGATGTAAAAATAATTACAAAACTTCTTTGTAAAAACATTTTTTTTTTAAAAATTATTCATTAATTTACAAATTATGAATATTTATTAAGATTTTAATTTTTATAATTAAATTTAAATATAAAAATATTTTTTTTATGAAAATAAAAATTTAATTAAAAAAAACCCTATTACCCAAACCCACCCACCCACCCCCGCCCGCCGCCGCCGCTCCCTATCCCAGGCCGTCGGAACGGCCGATCCTAGGCCGGCAACGGCTTGGGATCAACGATTCCAGGCCGGCGACGGCATGGGGAGAAGTCCCCAGGCCGTCGCCGGCCTGGAAGTAAATTCCCGACGGCCTGGGAACTTCTCCCCAGGTAGTCGCCGGCCTGGATCCGGCGATCCCAGGCCGTCACGATGACCTGGGAAGATGGAGGGAGGCGGGGTGGGTGGTTGTGGCGGGTCGGGTGGGGTTTGTTGAAGAAGATGATTCATTTTTTTTTTTTTTTAATTGGATGGGTATTTTGGGTATTTTATGCTTGAGTAGGGTATGTACATTGTGACAAATGGCACAATTTAATTGAAGTCGTTCATGACTCTCAACAGCCGAGAGTCATAATAGACAATCCCATCAGAGTTGCTATTTACATTCTTGTAGTAATTCTTCCAAAACAGAGTGAACTGCAGGCAAACGTTCTATTAAGTATTAGGGAAGAGTCTTATTTTGCGTGTAAGAAAATTCCTTTATTTATTAATGCACATACTAAATATTACAATCAAATATTATTGCATCAATTCAGATTAAATATTCGTAGTAAATGTGTTACTCTATCTTATAACTAAATGATATTTTTAGTTAAGAAAGAAATGCTTAAGCCTTTTTTTTCTGGAGAGTATCGCTTCAAGCATTTTGAGAAAGAAGAAAATTGATACTAGTTTCCCAATGCAATGCAATGCAATTCAATTTCCAGCAATAAATATGCGTAGGTTCACATAAAACAAAATTTTCCATCATCCAAAGGGAGGAGAACTTTCGATTCGTACAAACAGAATACAAAATACTAAAGAACATAACCCACACAACACCTAAGAACACGCAAAATTCAATTCAACATCAATAGTTATAAATGTAATAATTCCCAGTAAACCTAATCCTCGCCATTTTGGTCTTCTTTAACAAGCTTGATCATATCATCAATTCGAAGAATAGTAATAGCCGCTTCAGTAGCAAACTGGAAAGATGAAAAAAATTTAAGGAAAATGGAAAGAAAATTAAAAGGATTGAATTGGCATATCAGCAAAACGTTGAAGTTTCACGTACTAACCTGAATTATCTTTACTTTGCTCATGGCAGGTTCAATAACACCTGCTTCCAAGTTGTTGCGAACGGTACCCTTCACCAGGTCTAGACCCATGCTGCAGCCATAAATATAAGACTCGATTAAACAATATCTTCATAATTATAAACGTGATTTGCATAGAGATTAACAACATACATAATTTTGAACAATTAAATTCAAAACCAAATCCCACATTTGCTGGTCAGATGTCACATATATGAACCTAATTGGAGAGAGGAATCAAGTGATACTATATTTGCAATAATTTGGCTCCCAAAACCTAGCTAAATTCAGGTTTAGTCCTACTCTTTTCAAGAACAAGACTACATTTAAAATTGGGGTCCTGTGTCTAAAGGAATTATAGTTCAGAGTATATGTTCATCATTTATTTTTCTTGCTTCCAGAGAAGTTACTAAATCTTAACACTCCAATTTTTCCAACATATATTCTATAAAATAATTTGATTTCACTTAATATATTTTGTAACATAGTCAAGCATAACTGTTACCATATAGTAAATATTATTCTACAAATATAACAAAGATATGTTGGTAACGTGATAGTGATATTCTTGGCTAAGATCAATTATAGCTAATAATGTATTGATAAACTTTAAGTAATCCTATAACTATACAAGAAAATGGGCCCACATATTCATCGTGATTGTGCAAACGAATATACTGTCCACATATGGAAAATATGAATTACATGTCAATGTCCTAAATATAAAGACTATATTTATATTATTATTTATTAACACACACAAAATGACATGCAGCATTAAAATTCAGGTTTAGCTTCATCCAACTTTTTTACTGTTTAAAAAAAATGGTATGGGATTTGTACCTTGATAAATGCTTTTTGTCTGCCTTAGTTTGTGCAGTGTGGTGATAAGCTCGTAGTTTAGCAACTAACTCAGTTGCATCTTTAGCAGCATTAACAGCAAGCACCTGAACAGAGACATTCCGAGATGTCAAGTTATAATAGTTAGTTAAAGGTGACTGTATGAGATTAATCAACAAAACGTTTATGGAAGATTAGTTGGAGGACCTTTGGTATAATTAATAATGACTCAGCAAACTCTGCAATAGCCAGCTGCTCTCTGGATCCTAAGGTAGTAGCCAAATTCTCCAGATATACAGATAGTGCAGCCTCGACTGCACCTCCGCCAGCAACAACCTATCATACCATTGCAAGAACAGTCACAAACAGCAGACACTAATTAACAGCATTCATGCAATATGTATTATAGCCAATCCAGTTTGGATTTTATATCAACCATATAAATTATTTTGTATGCTCTAATTTAAAATGCAGATTTTTTTAGCAAGACAAAAGACATTTTAATCCCCTTAAAATGGCCAATATAAAACAAAATCCCTGAAGCGGTAATTTGGTTAATATTGCGCAACTAAGACTCACTATTTACCCATCTTCTCCAACATCCACCACTGCGTTCAATTCATCTTACTAGCAGCCACAATCACTCTCCACTCCAACACCTAATCAATTCATGTACGCAACAAGACGTTCACTTGTTCATAGATCTTGAGAATCTATGTGAGACAATTATATGATAGTTAGATCAGAAGATTTGGTATATATCATGTCCACGCTGTGTCTTAACACTTGTTCTCCATGTCTGACACCTGGTCCCTTTTTTCTTACTTCTTTATTTTGGGCACGACAAGGCCATGCTGAAATAATGAGCCATATCGGGTGCATGTCGGTCTATGCTACATAACTTTTATATGATAAACAGGAGTTTCCTGAGATGTCTTATCAATAAACATATATGAAAGACTAACAGATTTTCCGCCCCCATCACAGTATTCCAAGAAATTGCATTTTTTCTTTGTACAGTGACATCCAATTAAATCCAGGTAAAATTGTCTAATGACAAAGTTTATTAACTTGAAAAATATGGAATGGCTAAAGGTCCACATAAACACTAAGTTGATATTACAATGAAAATAAAATTGCTAGAAACAGTGAGTTTGTCGCGCATACAATAAGTGAAAAAGGAAATTTAGGAAAGATTAATATCATCCAATTGGGAAGTAATCAAAGAAGTGGAGACACTCACTGTATTAGATTCCAGAGTTCTTTTCACAATGCATAGAGCATCATGCAAAGCCCTGTCCATCTCATCGAGCATGTAGTCGTTGGCGCCTCTAAGTATTAATGAAACCTGAAGAGAATATATCTTCACGTTAATTCATATATTCTTTTGCGTAGTATAAAGTTAATTATATATTTACATCAAGATGTAGCATTGTTTCAAAATAAATAAATAAAAGATAAATAATGTCAAAAATAAGCTACAGTAGCTCACATGATCACTAGAACAAGCATCAAGCATCAAGCATCAAGCAAAAAATTTCCATCAATAAAGAGATACTGATAGAATCAAAGAATCGAAAACTCATACCGCACTTGAGTTTTTAGTCCCTTTTATCATAATCACGTCATCATCAGCAATACGTTCCTCCACGACTTCATCGGCATATCCTAGAAATGATGAATCAAATGTTTCATCGCCTTCCATATCTGCAAATGTTGAAACCTGAATAGAAGCAGTGATTAGGAATAGAATTATTCATTTCCCCCAAAGACACTCACCAAATTTCTTATCCATGAAACAATTTCATCCTTTCCAGGTGCTTAATCTTTTATTATCATATACTATCAAAACTAGACTGAAATAAGTATAAAAACCAGAATGTTAAAAGAAGGAAAATCACAAAAGAAAACCTTATGTTGGAAAACACAACTCACTAGACCAGATACTTAAGACTGTATACAACCAATAGATTAACTAGGATAAGAAATGTCCTATATTTCTTACACCAATTGAAACCACCTAGCTGCACTAGAAGCTCATCAATGCTTACTTAGTCATCTTCCCTAGATGCCCCTCTCAAACACATCTCATAGTATAAAATTTGCATAATATTCATGCTTAGCATTTAGGCCATGATTTTTTTGTATAATATATGGATACATCCATCAGAAAAAAATTGCAATTTGAAATATTAACAGCATGATATAGATAGCATTATGTATTTCATTTTGAGGAAAGAAAAGTGAAAATACCGCAGATGCCCCAGTCGCCTTGGCAACATGGCGCAAGTCTTCCTTGCGGACACGTCTTACAGCTATGGCACCAGCTTCCACAAAGTACTGAAAAAATATAAGACAATTAAACAACATGTCCACCAATAGATTGCAGAAATATAAGACAATTAAAAAACTTTTAAAAGTTAAAAAGAGGTAGTCAAAAGAAACTTTTCTGATATCCCAAAACATTCTGCCTAGCAAAATGCTAAAGCATTCTCTTACATTAACAGAATATGGTTCTAACTCCTTAAACTTCTAAAGATGATGCCATTTAGCTCAATAACCTTCAAACTAGATTGGTTATTTCACAAAGAGGAACGATGCATCAAACAAAAAATTAATGAAAATAATACATGTAGCCAACACATTGCAGATGTCAGAGAAAACATGATTTCATGTAATACTAATCATTTTGAAGAAAAACACTAAACAGGCAAACAGAAGAGAAACTCAAAGGTGAACATGGGTTTTAGAACTGCTAGCATTATTGGGCAACATGCTTGCCTTAAGCGCCATGTCATCGATTCCTTTTGTGGTTAAAACTACATTTGCTCCTGCCTTAAGAATCTTCTCAATACGTTCTTTTGTCATGTCAGCTTCTCTGCAAGACAACAGTTTGAATTTATCAATAATCTGTACATGGCAGAAGCCCAGGGAACAATATATTGTCATATTTATTAGTGAACTGCAGCTCTGAAACAATCCCTTAGCATGCCTAAGTAATATTACAAAGAAAGCAAGAACAGTTCAAGGAATCATATTTTCTAGGAAATCAAAAAATTCATTCATTTTAGCTATATAAAATTATTGCTGGTTTACTGTATCCGGTTCACATGCTAACCAAGTAAGATGAAACTAGCATGTGCTACAAGCTTATGAAACAAATTCTAGAAAAATTCAGCCTTGTGAAACAGGAAGTTCAAACCAATAAAACTGATCACCTCTGTCGAATCTTTTCCAACTCTCTGGGGTCAGTAACTAAAACTTGGACGCCCATTTGCATTTTGGTCTTTTGAAGATTAAAATCAAGGCAAGCAATCCTAGCCGGGGCAACCCTCAAAGGCATCCCTTGTGCGGCACGCCCAGTGTTGAGAGCATATCCTTTGAGTAGATAGCTATCTCTGGCACTTTTCCCATGTGCTTTAAGAATATTGATTCCCTGAAAACCATCAAGACCATTAGAACTTACTCCTTTTAGATGATAGTATAGATGCTGATGTCAAAGAAAAATTCACTTCGAAAAAATCTCTTCATATTCATAGGATTCATATAATAAATTCTGCAAGATAACTTCATCCATCTTTTAGTTTGTTTGTTATAAAACAAATGAAATTTACAACAGGAAGCCAAAGGATTTCCAGAACTAAAAATGCAACCGAACTTATGAGATATCAATCCTAGATGAAGATCCTAAGGAGAAGATACAGGGAATACAAGAGTGGCAATGTCAACAAACAGTGTCAACTACATACAACCAACCTTGATTGGATATTTAACTTCGCCTCGAACATTGGTCATCTTTACTGCCTGTACAGCTTCCGCAACCTAAATTCAAAATAATTTTTTTGTTAAAACTCTTTTACAATTGGAACCAAGAGAAAGAAAAAAAACATGTAAATAATCAGAAGGTAAATCAAAATGTGATACAAAGAATATCAGTCAAGCACAAGATTAGAGAATAGAATTATCTAAACAAATAGGCCACACAAAAATACATTCGTTCTGATGGTTGTAGAGATTAAATGGGGAAACTGGCACCTGTTTTACACACTAAAATAGCAAACAAACAAATTAATTCAAGAAACAAGGCAATGGAATACAGTGCTCCACTGAATACTGCCACCCTCACCTCAAGAAAAAAAAAAATAAAGAATAAAGAATAAGAAGATATGACAGCCATTGAGCTGAGGAAAAAGAAGGGATACTAACAATCACTGAGATGTACATATAACATAGTGCAGTACTTAGAGAAAAAATGCAGTGTTAGAATGCCGTGCAACCAGTTGAATCCAATAAAATCATCAATAAATAAAAAATCCATTTAAGAAAAACAATGTGCAGCTTCATTATTCATACATTCAACAACTTACCAGATTCGCAAAGAAATCACTATCACCACCGATCAACTTTGATGACATGCAGGTCTTGGCGCAGTTCACAAGAGAATCTTTACCGAGTTTTTCAACCTAAACATATGAATGCAAAAAAATTTAGCTCCATGGACGCTAACAGATTATCAACTACTTGCAGTACATAATGTTCAACAAATCTATCTAACATATACTCATCGTACGATCAACTCATCTAATTATATTTTTCTGTTTGTGAAAGCGAAAAACGGACAGAAAAATATTTCCAAGAGGATAGAAAGTCAAGATCTTAGAGATAAGTGTAATATCATACATTGGTTGTTAAAGGAAATTTGGAAGGGTATGTAGGGTGCCAATGAACTTCTCTAACTAACTGAATTAACAATCTTTGCAGAGCAAAGACGAATAGCAAGTAGTTGTCTCAGGAACCCATCACAACAGAGTCTTGCTTTTAGGCTACAACGCCAAGGTCTCAAAGTGTGACGATGGTATCAAAGGTGACCCAAGGGATACTATTAGCAAGGTGTCCTTTACCAAATGTGTAACAAGCAGTCCAAGGAAACAAAAAAACCGCTGAGGATGATGCTTGACCGACCAGAGTGAATATAAGGTCCCACGTCTATTCAAGAGAAATTTGGTTTGGTTTGGTTTATAAGTGCCTACTTTTAACATCTTAGTTAAGTTTAGCTTTCACACTATCTAGTGAAGTCTATTGCGACAAGTAAATTAATTTCTTTGCAGCTTTATTTTAGGCCTTCCAAAGATTCAAAAAACCCATAGCAAATGAAATTATTTCATAATAATTAAGAAAAAAATAGGCAAATTATTTACCTTCACAGCCAGTTTTTCATCAATGTATTTGCATGCTTCCCTCATAGCAAGCTGTCATCAAATATTTATGCAGCAACAAATAGCATGAATATGATGAAAACTGAAAATAAGCTTAATTTGATTGATGTCCTTAAAAAGTAGAAAGAGTGACAGTAAAGTTGGATACGTACTCTGTATCCACTTATTATTGATGTTGGGTGGATCTTATTTCTCACTAAATCATTAGCTCTCTGTAGAAAGGAATGTCAAATTAGTAATATCTAATAAAGCACAGGATTCACAAAGAGAAAAACAAAGATCTAAAATTATGCCACAGTTTTTTCTTCATAAGCACCCAACAAAGACAATGTTACCTTAAGCAATTCGGCAGCTATGATGACCACAGAAGTTGTCCCGTCTCCAACTTCTCGGTCCTGTAGTTCTGCTAACTCAACAAGAACCTGGGCTTACAAGAAGATGAAGGTAATACATGTAAGTTTCAAATTGGATCTCTCCTGAATTTTGTGGAAGACAGAAAAGATCATGCATTAACCTTGGCAGCCGGGTGCTTAACTTCAAGCATCTTCAGTATTGTAGCACCATCATTAGTTATTGTAACATCACCAATATCATCTACAAGCATCTGGAAATTACCAACACAAGGGAATGAGCAAAGATACTCCTCAATAGACTTCAGAGTTTCAATTTGATCAATGGATTAAGCAATTATAGTGTGTACTCACTCACCATTAACTCTGTACATTTATCTTAATCATATACCATTTCATTCACTAAAAGGAATTATACTTGCAAAGAAAAGCTGACCTTAACAAATCAAAAGTTACATCACTGCATCCCTAATCAAATTTCATGCACATGTCCAAAAACTGAAGATAGAATAAAGGAAATTAGAAACTAGCTATTGTTGGCAAAGGTAGTATGTATTATGGACTACTAATCTCTATCTTTTCCAATGTTACTTCGGGTCAAGAAAACTCAAGTTATTGCTTCTCATAAAGTGAAACATCAAGCTTTGATGGACAAAGTGTGCAGCGCACTCTAGCATGATTAAATTTTCCAGTAGAGTTTACCCAATCATAGGATCGTGATTCGTGCATCATAAAAATGTGTTGCTAATGCAGAAATACAAGCAGTGACGCAACCTTGCTTCTGGAAACTGGGATATGCTTTTTAATTGCAGATATCCAGTTCACTATCAAATGTTGGAATTGTAAAAAAGCTGACACATGTTAATAGTCAGTATACAATCATGAATTCCATGCACCCATTGCCATTCCACCAAGCATCAATGAACTTAGTCATCACTCAGAGAAACCAAGGAAAGTTACATCCAAAATCACTAGGAGCGTGCACATTGCTATCAGTTTAAATGTTTTCCAACTTAAGTTGGAGATGCAAATGACAATTAGGTGCTATCAACATGGAATTAATACATAAATGTCAGGCATTCACCTAGATCTTGGATAAGGCATAGAAGACTGTAAATTAGCTAATGTTACTCCAATACAAAAGCAAGCAAACGTTCTGACATGCTCAGAAGCTCCTATACTCCTAGCGAGGGAGGAATCAAGGTAAATTCCAACTTGTTAACTTAGCTTTACCTGGTCCTCCTCCTCACCAGTTAGCTACCCATTACCCTCTATCAAGCCCAGAAACATGCCATTCCACTTTAAGTTTCATGCTCATATTCCAATATGGTTAAGATATTTATTTAACACAATAGCCCTAGATTAAGAGACGCAATGTTTCACTGTTATCAGCAGTAGAACACAAAAATATCCCCGTACCCTGAACCCCCCAAAGAATAAAACAATTATCAAATAGAAGATTTTACTTCAAAGAAATCAGCAAACTGTTTCCCAAATATTTTCCCCCAAAATAAAACTCTTTAAACATTTCAACCATAGGAAAGGTACTAGCAACTTCATGTTTACTTAAATCTGCTTAATGAATAACTTCCACCAGCAAACCTGGAACCCTAACTTCTTACTCAATGTAAGATCCGATATTAGCCAATCGACATGAGCTAAGAGCATAATTCTCATATAACTTCTGGTCCAATATTAGTTTATATTAAATATCACTAGCATCGATACAAATTCAGCCTCTCAGCCTCGGTACTAACCATATCAAAACTGACTATGAGTATCAAACAAACAACTCCAATTCCAAATTGACATAAGAAGTATGTCTACTTAAAAAGGATAAATTACCTTGTCAAGCCCAACAGGACCAAGCGAAGATTTGACAATGTTTGCAACAGCTTGGCACGCCAACACTGCGCATTTCCAAAAGTATATCAACGACAACAACATTGCTATAACCATAATAAGCAACTCATGTAGAGGAATATAATTAAATTACCGTTTTGAGTGCGAACATCTTGTCCAGAATGCCGTTCGCCCGAAATATCAGGACTTTGTGATGTAATCGCCATTTTTAACTTATTCAACAAAGCAGAAAGCTGAGAGAAAAACCCTAGATCAGATCGGCTTTCACGGTGAAGTGAGAGAAAATAGGAGGAGAGCTAAAAGTGGTCTGGAGAGTTCTGTTTCAGGGCTTAAAGAATGAAGCCAGAAACCTCTGTGTGCGTTTGGAGGGTTTCAGCGAAAATTTTGAAACTATACGACGGCGTATTGGCATATTCAGGTCAGTTTTTCGCTTTGGGCTACATATTGAGAGGCTGGGCTTCGTATTGGGCCGAAAACTGGTAATATAACCTTATTTTTTCTTTGGGTAAACACCATTAATGATTCTCCTTATTATTATTTTTTTTATAGTGGTTCATCTTGTGTTTTTTACATAGTGGTTTATTGCAAATTTATGCACGAGTGCATAGAAGTGGAAAATTTAGAAATATGTAACGAATATTTTTTTTTTGTTTACCAAGAATATTAAGGTTTAGGTTTGACTAATCTCCTTCCAGACATATCGGGTACATTAACATTGTTTTTTTTTTTTTTTTTGAGAGCCCATTAACATTGTTGAGCTAAATGCAAAAGATCCCCTATGTTTTGTTTAATATGAAAGAAAAAAAGTTCAAATATATACATTAATTTTAGGTTGGAGCAAATCAGAAAAAGTTAGAGCAAAGATTAGTTTCCGTTTTGGGTTGGCCTGAGCCTTGGGCCAATATGTCATTTTATAAAGATAAACAAAAGCCCAGTGGATCCGCCACTTGGGTTGGAGTTGCAGTTTGGCCCAATATAATCAATAAATATATTAATATTTGATCATTTTAATAAGATACACCTACTTATTATATTAAAGTGTTAAAGAAAGTGATGACCCAATATGGATGCAGGAGTTTCCTTTTCAAAAATAAAAAGGTCCAATTCAGAATAAAAACTTAGAATAATAACTAAAATTGATATTGAGATCATTTATAAAAATAAAAAAAATTTACTAATTGCCAAAAAGAAGAAGATCTTCACGACAGAATAAATCAATATCAACTTATTCTCAACTAAATATTACAAATTTTGCAAGTATTGGAGAGTATGATCAAAATAAATATGTAAATTTGCATATGAGCCCGCAAACAAAATTCCTTAACAAAAATAATACATATTTGAAACCATGATATGGTTGTGACTTGTGAGCCAGAGACACATTTTAGATCCTTCTCATAGTTATCTAGTTCTCACTTCGGCCTTCTATAGTTCAATCTTCGTTTAGATTTTCTATAAACCAAAACACGGGAACAATATAAATCTCAATTAGGACTGAAAATCTCAATAAATATATTAGCTATATATAAAATATATTAATATTAAAAATTCTGACCGAACTCGGATCGGTCGGAATATGAGGGTCGGAATATTGCCGAAATATTCCGACCGATATGAAATCGGTCAAAATATTTGTTAATTATTCCGACCTATTTCAAATCGGTTGGAATTCTTGAATATATGGCTCGACAGAGTGCTCATTTCTTCAATTTCAATTGAAAAATAAAAAATTATCTCCTCTTCTTACTCCTCCGCGCACGACCACCACCACCACATCACTTTTGGGCTATTCTGTTCATCCTCCGAGCACGGCCACCACTACCACCTCACTTCCAGCCACAAAAGGATAAGGCTACCACCACCGCTGCCATACGTAGCACCACCATTCTTCTTCTTCTTCATATCAAGATCTAGAGGTATATATATATACTATTTCAATTTGGCATTTTATACATCAAAATCATGTTTTTGTTGTAGGTATTAGTAGAAATTGTTCTTCGGTTGATACAGAATTAGATATAGTCTACTTTAAACTTGAATTTGAGGTTGAATTGGGTTTCAATTAGGGCTTTATAGTTTTATTGAATTGAAAATTAAATTAGGGCCTAAATTTGGGATTAAATTAATTTAGGGTCTTTTGTAAGTTCCATTTAAGATTAGAACTTCACTTATATATATAGGCTGCGTTCGGTTTGGAAAATTATAATTGAGCCCAATTATAATTTGGCCCAATTATATAATTGTGTTTGTAATATAATACCATGTTTGGCCAATAATAATCTGATAAGTTTTAATTGAGCTCATAAATTAGTATCCAGTTCGGTTGCACTAATTAATGGGCAAATATGACAATTGACGAAAATACCCTCAAATCCTGTTTTAAGAAAATTGATGTGCTTTGCAAGAACCATAATGCATAAAATATCTTCCAATACCCAAAAATCAACAACAATAAATAACCCAAAAAATCCAAACATAGAGGAAACAATGTAGCTGGATAATCAGTTGAAGTCTAATATAGGAGAAACAAAATGGTCTGTAAGAATTTTTATTTTCTGCAATTAGATTTCCTCAAACGAAAGTGGAATTGAAGACACAAGGAATTGATGTAGAAAAAAGACCCAAAATAAACATATAATTTAAAAATACCCTATTCAATAGCCGCAATTAAGCACAATAACCATACTAATTAAGCAAGAATTTGAAAATGGAATAAAAAATGCACAATAAAGATGAAAATGGTCTTTCAAAAACTTTATCAAAAGGCCAATAGAAGTGAAACAAAATTAACATCAAAATGTCCAAGTATACATACTAATCAAGCAAAAATTTGAAAATGGAATAAAATATACACAAAATGTCTATCCATCACGCAAAAGTGCCCTTACAAACAATTACTCAAATTTAGATTCTTAAGCAATAGCAGCTGCAACCTTCTTCCTAGGTGCAGCTTGGGTACCTTCTCTAAAGTTTGTCTTGATTACACGGGTGTAGTCTTTCTACGGATAGAATTCATATAGTTGAGGTAATAAACCACTTTCTTGGAGCTCCAACTTCACTAAAAACAGCTCTATTGCCATGAAAATTGCTCTAATTTTTCCATATTCAATCAAAACCCAGAACACGTTACTATACCGCAGAATTTGCCCTTGGTCCACTGTAAAGGACTGAAAATATTGCAACAATAAATCTCCTAGAATGGTGTAACCAATAACAGATGCATTATCTCAAGGGGTAACTTTATAACAAACTACAATCAACAATCAAAGAAAGCATGATGCTACTATCAGGCTCACTCAACCTTCTCAACAGGCAAATTGGGGAATCTAAAGGAGGGTCAATTTGCATAAATATTTTTATGGTAAAAGCTGGCATTGGCTGAATGCATAGACAGGTTAATAACCTAGAAAGTGTACACCTCAATCTTAGATACACCGCAAAGGAAAACTATATATGTAGAGAGAGAGAGAGAGAGAGAGATTGAAAGAAGAATAAGAAAAGGAATATAAGGTTACTTAGGACTAAAACTTTGAACACATATCTTTAATTTCTTCAATGCTATCGAGAGTAATTCAGCTCACCAAAACCTAAACCTATCTCTATCTCTACAATAATATTCCTATATATGACTTTTTGTTCCACAGCATTGCAAGACACCAATTCAATTGGTGTCAAGACTCAAGCTATTTCAGAATTAATATAGCTTTTATCAACATATAACAAAATTGATAACTCAAGGTAGGTGAAGTTGCTACATAGGCACAACATCTAAATTCTATATTACTTTCACATCAAAACAAAACCCCTCTTCCTATAATGATGTGTTTTGCAAGAATCATAGTGGAAAAAGTATCTTCCAACTACCCATAAATCAACAATAATAGATTACCCAAAAACTCCATTATCAGAGAGGTAAAACCAAAACCAAAACATGAAAAACTTCGAATTTCTTGTCCGAAGAAACAGGGAGTAACAAGAGAGAGTAAATTTTACCTGAGGAATCTTGGAATTTTAGCAATAACTTCTTCAAATCTGGAAAATTCATGAGAGATTAATATTTGCCTACACATAAACCTTAAACTAGACAAGGGAAGAGTGCAATAATTTGAATGTCTTTTAGGGTTCAACATTTTCAACCTTGAGGAAAGATGAAGTCGTAATGAGCTAAGATAAAAAAAATCAATTTTGTTAAAATTTGATTGATTTTGTTGTAATTAATATCAAATTCAGGGGCAAATTAGGGTGCAGAAAATTAAATTGGGCCGATAATTCTAATTGGAGGGGGGGTGGTCCAATTATAATTGACCCGATAAAGAGGGCTGGCCCACAAATCGAGCGGATTAGAACGGGCAGCCCGGGTTTTAATGTGCCCAACCAAACAGAAAATTGGCAGCCCAATTAATTTAATCTGCCTTAATTTAGAGCTAATTTGGGCCTTATAACCCAAACCGAACGCAGCCATAGTGTTCTTGAAAATTCGATTGGGCCTAATTTTGGTAATAATTATAATGTAGGGCTTGCATTAGAACTTTTAGTTAGTTAGTGTTTATAGTTGAATTATAATTTTAGGATTAAATTATTATACAAAAATTTTGATTGAAGTTTAGGATACAAAACTCATTTTTTTGGCAACCAATTATACTTAGACTTTCCCCTTACACCCTTGTTGCACTTTCCACCATGAACTTTTGTGTTGCCCTGACCTCTTTGGCCTGAAAAGTGATCGAAAAAGAGTTTAAGGGGAAAGTGCAATATTAATATAAGTTGAGAGTGTATAATGCAAAATATTGAAGTTCAAGGGTGGAAGGAAATGCAACTTGACTGTAAGTTCGATTACAGAGGTAAAAGTGATATTTTCTCCATGTAAAAATTTGATAAATACTGAAAAGTCGAGGACAAAATGATCAATTTCAGCAGATAATTCAATATTTTTGTCTTTTGAAAAACAAATGGCCGTTAGTTGCCTTTCTCTTCACTCTTTCCAATCCAGAAGGAGCAATTTTTCTACCGTCACCCGCTCCTCCCTCACAGACCAATCCGCCGCCAAGCGCCACCTCCTTGGCCTCATCTCCGACCAAAATCGTGGCCTAAAAACCCAATCAAGCCCTCAAAAGCTTTCTCAAATAACCGAAGCCATCGATTCGTTGGCCGCCATCGGCCGCGACACCGTCACCACCGACGAATCACTGTCTTCCACGTGGCGGTTGCTATGGAAATGGACCACCGAGAAAGAACAGCTGTTTATTATTAAAAACGCATCATTATTTGGTACCTCCGCGGGTGACGTTTTGCAGGTTATTGATGTTGAGAGAAAGACACTTAATAATGTGATTACTTTCCCTCCTGATGGAGTCTTCTTCGTTCGGTCGGATATTCAAGTTGCTTCTGCTCAACGAGTCAATTTTCAGTTAAGCACATTTAATAATTTAGTACGTGTTTTTGGCAATTCAAACAGAGCATTTTTTTTTATTGTGATTAATCTCCTAATCAAATGGCATTTGTTTTATCTTGTTTCCTAGTTATTAGTACTTAAAATTCCCATGAATATATATGGCTTACAAGTGTATACCATTCGTTCGTACGTATGATTTGTTTTGGTTTCGGTTTTTAACAATTGGGACTCTATTTTTATTTTTATTGTTTAGTAATTTACCTCACTGAGATAAGCTTAATGTGCAATCTCCAACCATATAAAAAGAAAAAATGCAGATAATCCCCTCGTGATATGAAAAAACTGGTGGGTATACAAGGTCATTTTAGTCTTTTAACACTAGAAATAAGTGTTTGGCAGACTAAGGGAGGCGGCAAACCACTTTTTTAATATCAGACTAAGTGTTTAGCTATTTTTTTTTACAATGAGGTGAATTGCCCAGAGAGATAGATCGCGCTATTTACTCGTTTTGGGTGGATTAGACCGTGTTTGGACAAAAGTTTATCAAATTGCATGTATTTTTATATTGCTGTTCTAATTGGTATTACAATGACTAATATATATGGCTTGCAAATGTATACCAGTCGTCTTATGATTAGCTTTGCTTCTAATTGGACAAGAATTTTCTATTTCATTTGTCAATTCGGTGCTATTGTAAGTATTGTTCTGTAATCGTAAGGATGTATTAATCAAGGTTAGTAGTTGGAAAGTCTAGTCATATTAATTTGTAGGATTAATAACTAAAGCAATATGAAACGAGTTCTCAATATCCGCTGGTTGGAGAAGATGATAAATCAGGAAGGGTTGGTGTATCGTAATATGCTTCGTTATCATTTGAACAAAAAATGTATCTTTATATTTTAACGATCAATATTTCTTTTGTAGATTTACGAGTGCAGTTCTACGAGGGAAGGGTTGGGAATTTCCGTTGCCGCCATTTGGTCAGGGTTGGTAAGTAGCCCTTCTTCTTTATATATGCCCTTTGAGTGCTTCTGCAAAAGTTTATGACGGTCATCGGTAACACATTTATGTCCCCTGCAAACTTCTTTGATGTTGTTGAAATGAATTTCATCCTAAAATAAATTTGTCTTGTGGATTATTTGAATAAATTTTTTGAGATGTTTTGTACTAAAGATCATCTAGTTGTGCATCACCAAAGAATCCCTAAGACTTCATTTGAATTGAGTGATTTAGATCTGAAGAAGGATAGTTATATAAGGATTTAAAAAATTCATACAAAAATCAAAATTATCTGCACAAGTGCTATTGATATATTATTATGGATTTGAAATACCTAGGTCCAAATCCCTGAATCCAACTAAGGCTTAGGAGAGTTTGTATGAGGTAGTATTTTACTCAAATGTCACAAGTTATGCTCTTTTGTTGGCTAAGTCTTGCGTGAAATTATCTAGCTCTTCTCATAATTCTCGTACGCATTGCTTTTTTGTTTTACATCTTGTTTATGTTGGCTAACCTTAATCAAATTAAATGAGGTCTTAAATCTCCTTTCCTCTTAGTTGGATGAATATGTTGCCATGTTGGTGTTGTTTTTCTCTTCTCTCAAGACAACTTAAATCAATGCATCTTCTTGTGTAGGTTTGAGTCTCTATACATTGATGATGAAATTCGAGTGGTGAAAGATATTCGGCAAGACTATCTGATTGTTGAGCGTGCTCCTTATTCTTGGAGTGAATGAGGATGAAACAATTGTGAGTTCTTCTAATTCAACTCCATTTATAATATGAAACTAAACCAAGTAGAGCTAAATATGTAATTTTTACTTTTTAGTAGTTGTAGATAATTACATGCATGCATCCAAGATTTTAGAGGGTTTAAATTAGTCCAATAATGTCGAACAATACAATTCAACTTTGGTTTGAATTTTTTATCGAGCTTGAAATTGTGTTTGAGTTTTGCCTGATTGTCAACAAGCTGAGCTCGAACCGACTATAGTTGAGATGAATATGGGTCGAGCTCAAGTAACTTAATATTTTTATATATTTCTATCACATTTTAGCTTGTCGAGCTCGAACCGAGTTTCAAATATTATTAAGAGAAAAAATTGTTCAAGTTGTCTTATATGTATAATGAACTAGACGAACTTTTACCGAACGATCGAAAATGAATATCGGGCAACTTAATTTGATTTTCAGCCCTTTCCAAAATATGTTCACATAATTTGCTTATTTTTACATTTCGCTAAAAGTTCAATGTTTGTATTTTGCATTCTTGTTTTCCTTGCCATTAGGGTTTCTTCTGAACTAGTTTGTAACCATCAAAATTTTCTCTATTGTATTAATTTCTTTAGCAGCAATGCATGATATTTGAAGATACCAGTTGATGAAGGCTGATAAGACCTAATTCTTCCTCTTGTGTTGGGGAATTATGTCAATTATGTTATGTTGCTCACTGGATGGGTTAGTAAGTGGGATATACGTGGATTTCCTTTAGTTAATGGCCAATGGGTTTTTGGCTTTTTGCTGTACATAACGATCTATTTGTAATTAATCTTATTTTTTATTACTACATCAATCTCATTTACTTTTGAGTAGGGCTGTCAAAGGGTCGGTTGTCAAACGATCACCCAAAACCTTGGTTCGACTACATTTATATCGGGTGGGATCTTGATCTTTTTTTTTAGTTGATTTAGAATAGGTGGGATCTAGATCATGCCGAGTTTTGAAATCTCCGAGCCCGTTGTATCTTACCGGGATTTTGTCATATTAACGACTATTTTGAATACTATAAAATTTTCATGTATATTACATAATCATTTAACTTAGCTTATGTGTTCAAACTTTCTTAATAATCTGTTAAGCTTCAACATAGAAAGATTAACCTCTCATACATATTTGGCCACTTGATTCAAATTATTTAACAATTCTCGTTGGGAAAAAGTGATACTGAATACTGATGTTAATGTATTATAGTTTATTCGTCTTGTTAGGTGAACAAAAATAGCAATGTTCAGCACTTCCTTTTTATTTCAACATCAAATTCGAAAGCATCAATATGATAAGCAGTCATTCACTTAGTAAACATTGACAATTCTTGTTCACTCCGTCCCACGTCTAATGAAAGGAAAGCTATATATATTACAGGAACTTAGATGTTACACGTCGAGCAATGCATGGGTGCATTCTTCCAGAAAATTTATAATTAAAATCCGTGATTTAAAAACAAAAGAGAAAATTGCACTTTACACCCTTAACCTAAAGTTAAGTTGTACTTCCATATTAACTTACAGTTATACTTCCTCCCCCCCCCAACTTAATTTTTTTGCACTTTCTACCTTAAACTTACATTAATATGGAATTTTCCTCCAAAACTCTTTTCCGATCAGTTTTCTGATCAAAGTAGATCACGTGAGAGGTATTTGCCAATTTTTGTTAGGTGTTTCCGTCATTTTGAACTAGGGAGAAAGTGCAACACGAAAATTCAAAGAAAAAATGCAACAAAGGTATAAGTTTAGGAAACAAATTGCAACTCGACTATAAATTTAGTGGAAAAAGCGTAATTTTGAAACTATTAGTTTGCTTCCTCAATTGATTGGCTTAAGACTTACGTGTACAAACAGAATTTCCTTAATTCAATATTGAAGGGCTTTTTCATTCAATGATAATTTCTAATTTGTTTGGGCTTTTGGAGTCTAAAAAGAATTGGCTCAAGTAAATAGGTTGCAATGCATATTATTACTTATTAGTATACTCAATAGTGATGGTACAGTATTAAGCATGGTGACGACTGACATGTGTTTCTTATGTGATCTACTTTATGAGAAAGAGTGCTCGAAAAAGAATTAATGAGGAAAAAATGCAACGCATATATAATATAACTTGAGTTGTTTGAGTTGGTTTAAACAAAATAAAAAGAAACACTTATTTGTGTCTATAAGATTTTTTGATCAGATCCGTTATAGATTCTTTGTAATAGTTATCTTTGATTATTTTCATAGCACGAGAATTTGCAGTCGTAAGATTTTTTTTTTTTTAAATTTTCGGTGCATAGCACGAGATTTTATTAATAAGTCATATCAATAATCTTATCATTGACGCATTGTTTTGAATAATTTAATTTTGTGCATAGCACGGGAATAAGCTAGTATATAATATAACTTGATTGTAAGTTCACGGAGGAAAGTCTGATTTTCTCAAAAATAAAAGCAAAAACTTAATAATTACCACCTAGGTTGCACGGATACTCCGAAATTATACACCGTGCAGTATCGTATGCGTATTAGATACTCGGATACTCAGATACTCGTACGATACATGTGAAATACTCTACCGTGGCGTTTCAATAATAAGAAAATAAAAAATAAAAAGGTTACCGTATCGGATACACAGGAAGGTGTATCGGAAACACTCAAAATACTTAAGAGCATGTATTTCTACAAATAATTTCTAGATTATGTATATTATCAAAGTGATCTTCATAAAACGCTTGAAATTCTGTGTAAAGGGACAAAGACTTTGCATATGGTATTAATACTATTGTTTTACTTGAGCACTTATATAAGAGGAATATAGCATTTTTCATTTTAAAATGGAATAAAAAGTGAATTAAATATATATTACATAATTTTTATTATACATTTTTAAAACAATGGTTTCTTATTATAATATATTTTTAAATATACACACGTATTTTAGTCGTATCGTATTCAATAAATTTTAAAAATCCGTATCGCCGTATTCGTATCGTATTCGTTCGTATCGCCGTGTCCGTATCCGTGCAACATAGATTACCACAAGAATGAAGAAAGTCTGGATATTTAGGACTAAATAGAAGGAAGTTTGGGCCCATTTTATTTGATTTTTCTGAAAGAGATATTAGAGAAGTTTTTGGAGATTTGGGCGATTTATTTTTGCATGAGAGTAACAAATTTCAAGAAATATCATACTAGTTCGCAGGAGCTAGAAAATAATTTTGAGATTTTAGATGCGTAAAAACATTTATCGGGCCTTAAATATTTCATTCATTCTTATATGAAAATGGTGGAAGTTTTGATTTTTAAGTTGCTAAATCTATCAAATATCCGGTGAGCCCCTACACTTTGGGATGTGCTTCACATGCGTAGTAGCTTATGTGGATGGATTTGACCATGAAATTGAAAACTCTATGAATTCAATTTGGCCCACATATATGGCAAGTATGCATCAATTGTTGCCATATATTTCATGGGAATTGACAAGTATATATATATATATATATATACAAAAGCTTGGAAAAGCAAAATAAGGATGAAATATAAAATGTAGTATTTTTCCTTTTGAGCATTGCTTTGATGATGATACATGACATGTATGATGTATCTGCAGTTTTAGAAAGTGTTAAAATGTAACTTTGTCTCTAATTCGAATATTTAATTATGCAGACGAATGTTAGGACTAATGAAATGGACTAATCCTCGTAGGTGAAGAATTTATGTTCAAAATATTGTATTTGACCGTATATGAAAATATAAAGTTAAATTTAAGATCTAAATATTCTTTAAAAATAAAATACAAAAACCTAATTTAACTATTAGTCTATTACTAATTATAGTTTTCTAAAACGATTTTAAGTTTAATGCACGTTATATTGGTTTTACTCATAAATTTTTATTTGATGCTACTCATAAGTTGAATAATTCGGTCTACACATTTTCATTAAAATGGGCACAATATAAAATTGATATGCATGGCAATATGGTACATTCTAGTACCAAAGTTTGAGCTAAGATATTTTAATGGCCCATGTGAATTATAAAGGCCACGTGAAAGGATCAAAATTAAAGGAACTCCAAAAGGAGAGCTTAGGCCATCTCCAGCCAAATCGAGGAGGCAAGCAATAGCCCCCCGGTCGGCTAGAGACGGATCTCCCCCCGGATGGGCAGGCAAGCATCCGGGGGGAGTTGCTTGCCTTTGCCTGCAAGCCTGCCTGCTGCTGGACGCGCCCATCTTTCCTTTCTTTCTTTTTTTTTTTTTTTTTTTGTTTTGCAATTTGTCACGAGAGGGAGAAAGGAAAAGAAAAGGCTGAACATAGCAATTGTTTGTGCTGAGTCATGAAACGTTAATTAATTAAAGAATAGGCTGAACATAAAAATTGTTTGTGCTGAGTCATGAAACTTTAATTAATTAGAGAAACTAATTTGTGCTGAGTCTACGTAAACATTTGATTGAGATCAATTTAAATAAATTAGTTATTTGAAAATTTGTGCTGGACATAGCTTTTTTAATTAGTTATTTGAAAAAAAAAACTTCTACAAGTCATGAAAAAAAAAAGCTTTCTACATCTGAAACGTCTATATGATTAATTGGTTGTAGATTTCACTCATGATTAAAATTAACACTCATTAACACTTGAAAATTATGTTTAATATATAAAAACTTTTTAACATTTATTAATTATGGTTCCTCCTCAATGACAAGGTTAATTAACCTTCCACAATCATGTAAGCATAAAATCATGTCCCTATCATCTGCAAGATCAACAAAGTCACCTAAACCATCTTCGTAAACAATCTTCATCTTTCGTGGCACGGGTACAAGCTTTGACAACAATATCTCACTCAGCCGATTATAAGTCGTATTCTTATCAATAGTGAACTTGAGAATTCTCCAATAACCGTTTGGTAGCTTAAAATTGGCACGAACCTGTATAATGTCCATTCAAAGATATTTCGGCATAATAAATCATGTAATGTCTCGTGTGAAAAATCGCAAAACAAAAACAATAGGCATTGAAACGTTCTTAACCTTTATAGCATTGACATCCAAATTCTGAATTTCTTTTTCCATATAGTCTGGTTTGTCATTAATGCACAGAAGTTTAAATTTATCTCCATCTCGATTTGAAGATGAAGAAGGGAGATTTGTAAGTGCAAGAGTATTGGTGGGATTTGACGAAGCAGCCAGCAGTGGCACCAGTGCAGAAGACAGTGTAGAAGCCAGTGCAGAAATCGTTGCAACAGAAGCATTTGACTCGGCGGCATTTGACGCGGCGTCATTTGACTCGGCACCATTTGACTCGGCGCCATTTGACGCGGCATTTGACGAACTGGGCAGTGAAAGAATGGCGGCACTTGACAACTCATGAGTGAGTTTAGTCTTCTTGTTAACCCGCGGCCAAACTCTAATATCAAGGTTCTTCTGTAACTTATCAAAGGATGAAACCGACACTGCATGCAAAGAAAATTATCAAACAAACTGAAAATTAAACACAAAGCTTAAAGAAAAGTGCGTACTATTCAATGATTTAGCGACTTCCATCCGCGTTCTTTTGCCAGCGAGTCCTTCAATACGCGATTTAAGTGAATTCTCCCCACCAGCGGTTTCAGCCTGAATCTCGTCAGAAGGGCCCCCACCAATGTTTCCAGTCGGGATACCCGCAGCAGGGTGGCGGCGCGAATTCGAGGATCCACTGAGACATCCTCCATGTAAATCGGGTGAAGACCGCATTCGAGTCGGATCATTTGGGCGTGAAGTCGAAGGTACATCTTGGTTCTTCCCAGGAACTTGATCCTCATTAGGAGAAGTGTTTTGATTATCCATGGTGTTACCAATGTTTTCAGTCGGAGAAGTCGAGGATCTAGGGTGTTGATAATCCACGGTTTAGGCCTGTAAATGGGTGGGCTTTTACCCAGCCCACTCTAAAACCCGACCCGACCCGATTTTTTTTTTTTTTTTTTTTTTAAAAAAAGAAGGCTGCTTTTTCACAGAAGGCAAAACGAGGACTGAGAATGAATCCCCTTCATAAATATGTTGAGAAAATAAATTCGTACCCAGAAACAAATTTAGCATGAGTTAAATCTCCATTATTCAAATTGGGTGACAAAGGAAGAGTGTTTTGAGATCCAGTTAAAGGTGAAGAATTGTTTGGGAAAAAATAATAGTAAATTGAAGAAAAGTGAGATCTATAAGCCTCATCAGAGAAAATTGAAGATGAAGGTGTACTACTGCTTCTACTACTTGTACTTGAAGAAATTATATTTGAGAATCATGGGGATGAAGAAAGAGATTCACATGAATTTAACTACTCTAAGTTACAATCAACCAAATATAAGTACCCTTTATATGTTTCTTTGAATCTGAACGAAGAGGCGGCAGCGGTGGTGGGAGGAGGAGGAGGAGGAGGCGGCAGCGGCAGCGGCGGAAGAAGGAGGAGGATGTGGCAGCGGCAGCGGCTGTGGGAGGAGGAGGCGGCGGCGGCGGCGGCGGCGGCGGGGCAGTTGTGATGAGGAGAGTTTTTTTATTTAAATTTAGGGTTTTAGATTGGCTTGCAAATGAAGGGCACCTCTTTTTTTTTTACTGAAGAAAAAAAGTAACGAGAAGGCCCGGACCCGGTGCTTATCAAAGTTTGGGTTCGGGTCCGGGCCCATACCCGAACCCAATTGACTGGCAGCGGGCCTAAGCCCACTGGGTAATGCTTGGGTTAGGGCTGAGTAAAAACCCGCCCATTGACAGGCCTAGTCCGGTTGCATATCAGTTTGGATCAGATGAAGACATTGGGCCAAACTAAATATATTGGCCCAGTTGAGTGTTTTAATTGATTGGCCCATTTTATTATTAATTCATCATGTTAGGTTAATTACAGCCGTTTGTATTCAATTAAAGGAATATTCCACTGTCATCATAAGCTGTTTGTATTCAATTAAAGGAATATTCCACTGTCACCATAAGTTTGTTATGGTGCACGTTATTTGTACTGCTTGGAGGATGAAGGAAATGGCAGTTTTTACGTGATCAATTATCATCTCTCATCTCTTTCATGCTTTCTCTTTCTCCCAATTCTAATTCTATACAATCTCTTTATTTTCCTGTTTAATTACCTATATTTCATACTAGAAATTAATTTGAATAACAAATCATATATTTAATTTTAAAATTTCTTTCATGTCATTTCAACATAAACAAGTCATAGAGCTATCATAAGTTGCATTTTGTTTCGGCGCGGACATCAAACTCCATTTTCACGCTCTAATCAACCAATTTATGCATTTAACTTTCTAATATTAAAGGTTAATTCCAGTAAATTTAAGATCTACTTTGATCTTTGGACTGATAGTAGGGTTAGGAGAGAGATTTTGGATTTTCGGAGCACACATGATTTGAAAAAGTATCTCGGAGTCAATGATCCATGGTAGGATTCGGGCCTCTATATATAGTGGTCTTATTAAGAAGGTTCAAAATCGTTTTTCAGCTTGAAAGTCAAAGCATTTGAGCTTAGCTGGGAGGACCACCCTTATCCAGGAAGTGATTGCAACTATTCCGACCTACACGATGCAGACGGCTTGGCTTCCGTCCTTTACATGTTCTCAGCTTGATAGATTTAATAAGAGATTTTTATGGGCTACTGATATTACTAAGAGGAAGATGCACCTGGTAAGTTGGGACAAAGTTGTCAAACGGAAGAATGAAGGCGGTTTGGGCTTGAGGGTTACTAGGAAGGAGAAAATTTCTTTGTTGGCCAAGGTTGGTTGCAGGGTTATTAGTAATCATGACTACATTTGGAATGAGAGATTTCGGAAGAAATATCTGAAGGGTGTTGATCTTTTTTATTATCAAATTAAGAGCGGAGATTCTAGTTCTTGGAAAGGGATCGTCAGACCTTCTCTGTGAAAGTATTCAGGAGGACATAAGAGGTGACGAGATCTGCTTGGGGGTTTGTGATGTTATTGATAATGAGGGTACTTGGGCCCTTGATAGAGTTAGAACCCCCATTCCCAAGGACATCAAGAATAGGATTCTTTCAGTTCCAGTTCCGTTTGACCCTATTACGTGTGATTCCCGCATTTGGGGTGGTTCGGCTAATGGCTAAACAACTTAGGAAGTATAGCAGAAATTTTGTTAATTTTACAAACAGTAATGCACATGAGCAGTAATTCTAGTTAACCGGAATGTTAAAGGTGAATTCAATGCAGAACCAACTTGACTTACAAGTAAAGTAACATGGGCTTTTCTAATGTTAGTACCTCTTGTGCTAAGTATACATTAGGCCCCCCTTAATTATCATTGGATCATAGTCATTATGATCTTAACCATTTAAATTTTTTGAATGACAACTTGTACAATAGGTTGTTGTACTTTTTGTATATTTTCTATCTTTGAAAATGTCAAAAAACTAAAGTACAACAACCTATTTAAATTTTGAGGGAGGGGGTGGATAGGGGAGAAGGGGAGGGTCTTTTGGCAATAATTAGTGGAGAAGATGGGTCTTTGGCAATTATGAAACTTTTGAAAATTATGCATTTAATTCTACTTTCTAAATATTTATTTATTAAGTCCAATTTAAATATGAATTCAGTATAAAACTTCTAAATTAAATCGATCTTATTCCAAACATTTTGAATCTTGTGACCCTCAAGTAATTATAATTTTCTCTTGGGCTTAAATAGTAAAACAAAATAAAACGCTTGGGTTTGAACCCGTAAAGTCCCTCTTGCATTTTCATTTTGCCTGAGTGACATGTTTTAGTTTCACAAAGAATTGATTCAATTTTCTATATAAAACGACTTTCCTATTAAGCAATGATTTTGAATTTTCTTATCGGATTCCATTTTAATGGATACGTAAAATCTTTAGTCTTGCCTTCTTAGGAGAATATATAAGAAAATGGGTGTAAATAAAATCAAACAAAGCTTAATTTGATGTATTATGAAGAATTGATGAAAGTGATTTTGTGAGCAGATAGGAACATAATTTGTTTTATGGGGCGGAGGGTGTAGTTTGAGTGGGATTTTTTATTTTAGTTTTTTTACATTTTTAAGGAAGGATAATTTTGTCCATTACATATATTTTTGATAACCGATTTTCTAGGTATCATGTAAAGAATTTACCAATTTTAAAGGGGACCTAACATCTAGCAACACAACCCAGACCTAACCCCAAAAAATCCCAAGTAACATATCATTTCTTCTAAAATAATCAATCTAAGAAAATTTCATCACGACTTATGTTGCAACACCGATTCTTTTGGAATATGAGGTAGTCATAACATGGGACGTAAGGTTTGGTAACAAATGCCAAATAGACAAAGATTATCTGGCAAGCTTTTTTGTCACAGTTTATCTGGCAACAAGCTCACAACAGACGCGTTCTATACTCCAATTGCACGAGAAACATTATCACAAAAATAATCCTTAACACCACATACCCTCCATCTGCATAATCATTGCGGCATAAGTACGCAAGGGCCATAAAATGTGGTAGTTGCCAGAAATATAGAGCAGCAGTGAGTACCATTGAATTAAGTGAAATCTGGCCAGAAGCTGCAGCCCACCTAGTAAAGTTGAAAAAGAAGAATGTCAGTCTGGATCTATTAAATTGATAATTTAGCTTCTTATAGGTTTGTCAAACAAGAAAAAGAAATCAGGCAATGTAATGACTTGGGAGTAAAGAGTTTCTAAACACCGTATATGAAACTGACCTAGTTAGCCAACATATTCCTATAGAAATTGGAAGTTCTTAAGGAAATTTGCATGGATAATTTGAAAAAGGAAAATTTAACTTTAAAATGATAGTTCACATGAAACATATCTCTCTCTGGTTCTGCCATATGCATATCACAGTGATTAGGAATAACTTTTAATACTAGCTATTTGAGAGATGAGATAATCAACAACAAAAAGAGCTCTAACAAGTTACCTGCAACTTTAGAGAGCAACATATATAAATAAAAGTTTGTCGAAGATTATTGAAACTAATAAGAATACCAAGCATCCTACAAAGCGTCGCAGATGGGTTCTGACTGCTTGAAATTTTTTAAGATTTATCTTTGAAGTTCAAAGAGGAATTATATTAGAAGTTAGACATTAGAGATGCTAATTAGGTTCCCAGTATCAATTAGATCAAGATAAATCTCTAAATGTAAATAAAAGTCACAGTTGGGGTACCCTGTGAAGAATAATAATATTACCCAAGGAGAGGTGGAATTGCACAAACAATAGCCCCAACCCAAAGTATTTGCTGGATGTATCTGCTTCAGTGGAGTGTATACAAATGCATAAAGAAAAAGATTGGAAGCTGCAAGGCCAGCTGCCAGTGTATTAGCCTGCAAATACCTTGTCATAGAGATTCCAACATCAATCCCATTACCAACGAAAACCCTAAAACAGTTATCAGACAAGTTAAGGAGATCATGATCACCTCGCAGGCCAGCAAAGCAGTGCCAGCTACACCTACAGAAGACGCCCAGGTAACAGCATAACGTATGGTCATACGGCCGGATGGTAATGGTCTATGTCTGGTTCTATTCATCTCAGCATCATTCGATACCTCAAAGACCTGGTGTAAAAAATGTGAAAATTGAGTTTGGAGATGAATATAGTAATATCAACAAGAAATTAAAATACCACCATCTCTCTTATAGATATTAAACATGGGATTTCCACTTTTCAGTTCAACATTTTAAGTAAATCACAGGAATAGCCTCCTAAGATTTGGCAAAAAATACAACTGATGCTTCTTCGATTTCCTTTTCTAACTTTGATTTCCATTATCTACATCTTGTTAATCTAAGTGACTATCCTACCCTTCTTTTATTGAGGTTACAAGGATGTTTATCACAACTTCGCTTGTCAGGTCTGTCTAAAGCTCTTTGCCAGTTCAAAATAAGATAGTCACTGTTGGATCAAGTATTACATTCTTATTGCAGGCTTTGAGAAAAAACCTTTGTAGGAAGTATATTCAATGACAAGGTAATATTGTTACAATGCTCACGTACATTTCAACTGAAAAAATTAATGATGTTGAATGAATGAATGTTATTCAAGACAATAAAGTCCAACAACCGACCTCACTAACGAAATCTTCATAAATACTTTCTTATTTTATTTGTTAGGGCCAGAGAGAGAGAGAGCCGCATACCTGGTTTAAGGAGTTAGCTGAAGCTGCAACCATCATCGTGCCAGCACATGTGCAGCAAAGGCCAAGGTAATCAATGGAACTACCACTCCCAAGGATACAGCCGGTGCCACAAGTAGCAACAACTAGCATGCTGAAGATAACCATTGGAAGGATATAATAGATGTGGCTCAATATATGCATCAACCAAGACATGAAAATCATCAAAGCACGGAATTTTTTTAACATATTGCTACCTCAGTCTAAGAATAAAGTTACAAATATAGTGGAGGGAGAATTTCTAGAAATGCAAAAAAAAACCAAATTCCTGAATAAATAGAGAGCTAGCTCAGATTACTTTCTAAAATTGTTTATACTGCTTCATCTCAAACACAGAGGTACAACCTCAGCCAACTTAAATTCGGAAGCCATTGCGCACACGGATCACAACTTATTTTTCTTAATTTTATAATTTATTCACAATTTTAGCCGATGTTCCCTATATATTTCCAAAAAGTTTTCAGTATTAGCTGACCGAGACATAGCATAGAAACTATTTTTTTATGATTGTGTGGAATTATTGGCAGACCACCAACAATTAATCGTACGAACTACGAGGCTCTACAATAAAATCACAACTACATCATCACAAGCGGTTGAAAATCAAATACCAACAAAATTCAATCGACTAAAGCTTAATTTCTACAAATCCATTCAACATACCACACAAATACTGCAATAAAACACAAAATACAACAAAAAAAAAAACTCAACCTCAGTCGAGCTTTGGATAGCTCCCAAAAACAACGGCCATAGGGCTTAGCAATTTCAGTCAATTCCTTTGCCTTCAGCACCACCGACGAGGCGGCCAACGATGGCGCAACATGAGGTCCGAATGACTGAACAACGGGTCCGGATTGGGTCCAGTTAGCCGGATCAGCGGTTGACTTAGACTCCGAACTGATGAAATTGGATCGATTGAGAAGGCCATGGTGGTTAGGTAAAGGTTAGCTACGGAAGAGGAAGAGATGTGAAGGATTGGAGTTAGGTTTTGTGAGTTTGGAAGACAAACTCAGCGAATTTCTCCACATTTCTGAGTCAGGTGGAACGAGTTGGACTGAGTTATCGGATTTATTCAGAAAATATGTTTTTGTATGAGTGATGAAGGGAGATACAGAAATCGAGAAGTTAGAAGTTGAAGGTGATTGAAAATGAGGCCCAGTATTGGATGAAAAGGCTTGTTTCTAGTTGGGTTATAAAATAAATAAACTGGATCTAATTGAGTTCATGTAACTACAAGTTCGAGTAATGCATTTTCAGTCCCACAGGATAGCATTCTCATCACTTTTAATTCCAAATTTTAGAAAAATTGCATTTTAATCCCATTTTTTAAAATATGTTCCAACAACCACATTTCCATTTAATTTTTTGAGATATAAAATACAAAACTAAGATAGTCATATGTAACTAATAGAACAGTTGTCGAAATCTGAGTAAAGATTATCAGAGTGAGGTAGCAACATGTTAAATAAGCAGTGATTGAGAAATTGTTGAAATCAGAGTTTAGTACTGTTGAAAACGGAGCTGGTCTTTGGGGATAAATTGCTCTATGTAACTTTATCGAGATCTAGGACTAAACCTCATTACTAAAGAATCTACATAACCTCACATAGAATATGTATGTATCCTCTCAGACGCTCAACTATAAAGTTGAACTAAAGGCACTCAAGTATTAAAAAAAAAAAGAAGAAAACTAAAGGCACTTAATGATAAATCCGGCTTGTTCCTTCTTTCCATTACAATAAAAGCACTTATAAGTAAGTTGAAAAATAATCCAGTATTAAGTACCTTTCAGTGGTGACCTCCGAGAATTTCTTCGGAGTCCAAGACATTAGCAAGTTTCCAACGCAAAGCAAGCTACCATCATACCTGACTTCGTTTATATTAAACCCTGTATCATCAAATCAAAGCTGCCAGAACACAAAAAAATCCAGAAATTAATGAGTGCCACAAATATTTACAAAAGGATCATCATGACTCTTCCTCGTACAAACTTAAATCAACATAAACAAAGACAAATATAATTCATGCATGTTCACACTTGGTAATATATGTGGTGACATCAACATCAAATACACATCAAGTTATGATCCCTACATATATAACTGGAACAAGGAAACTGTTGATATTAATCAAATTCATACAGAATAAAAGATCAAAGTCTTCGTCTTCCCATCTATCCACTGCCAATATCCTCAGGAAAAAAAAATTACCCAAGAGTTAAACCATATTTTAATCTAGGGACAATTTTTTACTAATACAGACCTAATGCCAATTACTTAACAATAGTAATATCAAAATATGCCAATCTGTAAGATTTTATCTCATTTAACCAAAATAGTTTTATGGAATAACAATTACTCCAAGGGGGGTTCTCTAAATCATAAAACCCCAACTCATTACTAGACCATGGCCGGAGATTAGCACCAGACATACTTTAAATTATAGCACCAATAATTCATACATAACATTTCTAATTAAATAAGAATATGTATATCCAAGCAGTGATGAGAAGTTATTGAAATCAGAGTTTAGTACTGCTGGAAACGGAGATGGTCTTCGGGGACATCGTCGATGAGATTAATCTGATCGTATAGAGAGAAAGCTCTTCGAAGCGACTGTAGAGTTGCTGTCTTCAGCGCTTCCTTCCGCGGCGCCCTCATGAGCGTCGACAGTTCCGCCACCGCCTTCTTTCTCACCGCCATTTGTTGTATAAATACAAAATTAAAAAAGAATATTTTATATCGTATTTGCACTAGCATGTTCATTTTTCTTGATATTAAAAGTCAAGGAAAAATACCTAAGCGCCCTTGAAATTAGGTAAAATTATAGAGAGACCACAAAGAATTTAATGTTACCCATACCTCCACAGACGAAAACTATTTCACCCCTATACTAAAACGACTTCTAAAGTATTTAAAACAGTAAATAACATAATTATCCTTAAAATAGGTCAAAAATTCTAAATGTGTCAGACGGTCAGTCGTATTCAAATTTGATGAATCCAAATTTCCATTATTCTTTTTTTGGAGCTGCAGACTAGGGCTAAGCACGGTTCGGTAAACCGACCGAACCGAACCGGAAATGAAAGTTCGGTCCGGACCGTTACCGTACCGAAATTTCAGTTCGTTAAACGATTCTCGCTCGAGAATCGACCTAGGTTCCCCATCGGTTTTCAGTATTACTGGTCGGTTTACCGAACCGAACTGGTAGGACCGAATTCGTTTTTTCTTTTTTAATCCTAAACCTAATTACACATTATTCTCACTTCCCTTCTCATCTTGTGCCACAACCCCAGCAACCCACAACCAGCACCGTCGCACCACCGCCACCGCTGCTGCCATCTGTCCTAGCCACGTGAAGTTGATTTGTTCTTTATGTGACCGGTTTCACCCTCTTTATCTTCTTATTAGAAGTGTCAAAAGTTTCTTCTAATTAAAAAACTTTAGCACTTCATCTTTCTCTTTAGTAATTTTTCATCTTCTAATAAAGTGCTCAGATTCATATCCCCAATTTGGACCCAGATCCCCAATTCCGCTAACCCTAGGTGAGACTCCATCTTCAATTTCTTACGCCTAAGGTATCTATTTTCTTCTTCTTACCCTTATTTAAGAATCAAAAGTTATAATTTTCAGATTCTCCTTTGAATTTTTGCCCTCACTTCTTCCGTTCTCCTCACATTCCAGATTCCAAAAGTTATAATTTTTGATTTTTTTGGATCGAATCGGAATCGGACCGAGCCGTTCGGTTTTTTATCGAACTGAACCAAAAAGTTCGGTTCAGTTCGGTTCGGTCCGAATGCTTAGCCCTAGTGCAGTCAATCAGTCATCATATTTAAAAAAAAAAAAATTTGTTATATTGGAAAAGGGCGAACGTCACACCCCACTCATAGACTCACCTATGTCCTTGTCTTCGCGAGATCAGTCATCACGAGCTGGTCATCATTAAGAAAGACCAACCATATCAGAACATCAATCTCGGGAATCATAAATTCATCACTCACGAGTGACATTAATAGGTTTGAGACTTCAATGCTGGGCCGACCCTGAGTTTTCGGTGGCCCTAAGGCAATTTTAAAATTGTGGCCCTCAAATTTACCCGTACAACAAAATTATGTTAATAACTAATACAAACTTTTTAAAGCAATTCAAACAAAACTATTAATTAGAAAAATAAGAAACAATTCAAATAATAAATCAAATATAATCTCGCTTTGTAAAAAATATCAATAATACGAGATATAGTTTTACTTAATAAGATAATGATTACATTCGTGAATGTGACATAAGCACCTAAACTATTATTACTTAAACATTAATCTCCTATAATTTTTTGGAGCAAAATCACTAATTACACTTGCATAATCATGGGCCGAGCTAGGCGTATTTTGTTGGGGGGCGGAGTTATTTTGGTAACGAAGTCGGTATTTTTTCGATGTTATGATAAAATAACTAAAACTAATTTAAGGTAAAGTGATACTATGATTTTATCCATCAAAAAGTGAAAAATATATACTAGCAAGTTTTTTCAAAAGTAAGGATTTTTTTTTTGTAATTAAAAGTACGGATTCATAACACTCAATACGTATGTTTAAAATGCAATTCAATTGAACAATTTTTTTTTTTTGTAGCAAACTTGATATATTTCCGATGTTCAAATAAAATGACAAAAACTAACTTAGATTATAATTTTATCTAATAAAAGGTGAAAGGATATACTAGCAATTTTTTTAGGGTTAATTACAGGGACCTCCCATGAGGTTAGGTGTAATTACCTCCCAATCCCTTCTGACTATCATAATTACAGGGACCTCCCCTGAGGTTTCAAAAGGATTACATCCGTTAGAGTTCCGTTAGTTTTTGCTGACGTCATCGCCAATTTTTTATTGAACTTCTTTTTTACCCTTCGGGTTATTGTAGCTATTTTGGTGGACAATTATTCCCTTGTTATGTTTAATTCATATGAGGGTTTCTATGCAATGTATATGTTTATGTATGGGTTCAAATGTTATAAATTTACATGAAACTAATAATTAGTTTATTAGTGTATATAAATTCTTAAATAAAAATACAATAACACGTCAATATTTTTTCATAATACTTTTACAATTAAAATACAAGGAAAAATTAATAAATATTAATTATAAGATAAACATTGTATAACATAAATAAAAATGTACATACATTCAACTTTCAAATTTAACCCGAAATTTTAATAATTTCAAAAAAAATTCATAATTTAAATACAAGGATAAATAAATGAATTATGTATAATCATGAGAAGAAAAAAAAACTTGAACATAAGTTATTAGACATTATATAAATGGTCACATGTTCATAATTAATACGTACTAAAAAAATTCGTAAAATTTTAACTAAAAAATTATTTTTTGTACAAAGAGTAAAAATATTCATTCAATTACCTGATTTAATAAAATAGTTATTATAAAATCATAAATATTAAAAACAATTATTATAAATAAATTAAAAAAATTAATATATATTATTTAAAAATAAAATCCCACCCCACCCCACCCCCGCCCTACCTCATCGTCCCCCCCAATCACCAACTCCTTCCAGGTCGTCGCCGGCCTGTGTTGAAGAACCCAAGCTGGCGACGGCCTAGGGTTTGCCGTCGCAAGCCTGGGTTCTTCAACCCAGGCCGGCGATTGGTGGTAGGGACGGGGGTGGTGGTGGGGTGGGGGAGGGGTGCTGGTGGGGATGGGGGGTTTAGGGATTGGGATTTTTTTTTTTTTTATGTATAAAATTAATTTTCTAAAAGTTAAGAATTAATGTGCAATTATGATTTTTTATTTCTATTCAAAATTAAATTTTGTAAGGGTAGTATGATAATTTTGTGCATTATTTCAAGGGTAAATCGGACATTTCATTAATCAAGTTTTTTACTTTTTTCTTTAGTAAAACTAACGAGGGCAACAACGTCATTTCACGATTTTCGTCCAATTCCGTCAAGGTCTGTTAGGGTTTTGTAATCCTTTTGAAACCTTAGGGGATGTCCCTGTAATTAACCCATTTTTTTTAAGAGTCTATTCAACAAATTGTTCAAAAGATCGAAGAATTAATAAGAAGCGCATGAACATTTTACAACATAAATTCAATTTTGTAAAGAAAATAATGATATAAAAGTACCCAAATTAAAACTAACTTTTTTTTATATGTTAATTCATATGACCATATTTATGCGTTGACAATAATTGAATTAGAATTGCACAATATATAGAAATATGCAAAACAAAACTAGTTAGTGGGTTTTGAACCTGGAACCTCATGGATACAATGCGCTGGTACAATCATTAAGCTAAGTGAACTTTGCTTGTTAAAAATTAAAATTAATAAATAATATTACTAATAGAAATCAATTTCTTTCTAACTAATATATATTAATATTTTTTTTTTGGAGGCCCTCGCCCATTAGTGGCCTAAGCGACCGCCTGTACGACTTATACTCAGGGTCGGCCCTGCTTCAAGGTTAAAGACATACTTGTCCGATAGGGAATAATTTTGCTTGGAAGTTGTAGTTTTGCTTAATAATGTTATGTTTTGTAAAGGAGAAAATAAATAAATAGGCCTTTTAACCCTTATTAAAAATAAGAAATAATAATAACTTGAATGCAAATAAAATTTTGTGCAATTGCACAATTTAACCATAAAAGTATTAAAAATTATCAAACATCTCCCTTCTACCAATAGCTACCTTAAAACTTAAAAACGCGAAAATTTCATCTCCCAGTCATTAGCTGCCGTACTTACAAATGAATGAAAAAAAATTATACAGTTGATCTCAAGAAAAAAACTCTCATTTAATGACACCAATATCTTTAATTCAACTAAACTGCAGAGAGACAAAATGTTGAGAACACTAAATCCATCCATGCAAGAAAAATACCTTATTAGTCATGGTAATGAAGAAACTTAATTATTACAACCAGAAAACAAAATAAGTAAAGAATATCTCTAGCTGCATATATACTAAACAACGGCAGCCGTATAAATCATTACAATGTATACCCAACAAATCCAACATTGTTCATTGCAACACAGCTTTCACCAAAAGAGTTAAATTTGGTAGGAAGGACTAGTATTCTTCCTCTTTTTACTCGAATATGCAAAAACACATCAAATAATAATTTAGCTACTAACATATGAAGGAGCCGGCAAGAACGGAAATGGTGCAAGTGAGGCATATGCTACCCGTGGTCGAGTTTGAGCATCAATCACATCAGGTCCCGGAGGGTAGAATTTTCCATCCAAAGTCATAGATTGCTCATTATCAGATTTACGATGAAGTAGAAGTCCACCCATAAATACAAGAAGATACAAGAGGCTAGCATGGAACATTCTTCGAGCATTTTTTGTTGTTCGGTTTAGGTAGAATGATGTTGCAGTGGAACTTATTGCAAGAGCCAGGAGGGTTGATTCTGCGCAGAACCACCCAGAAGTTATACCCCTTACAGACAAACATTACTCAATGTATTAGAAGCAATTTACGGTGGAAACCATAGACAAGATGGAACCTAATATTGGTAATAATCAGACGAAGAGGTAGGAGGAAAAAGAGAGTACGATTAGGTTAAGAGTATGATTTAATGCTTTACTTTTGTAAGGACCATTCACCAGAGTTATGAGGGTACATCCCACAACGGCACAACGTAACAAGTGCAGATAAGACAACAGGCATGCTAGAACATGATCAAGATCAACTGATTGCAATAATATATACTGTATATGGTTCTCCTTCCCTTACACATAGCGAGATAGGGTCTCTGTGTGTGTGTGTGTGTGTGTGAAAGAGAGAGAGTAGATGTTTTCCCAATGATATTACAATCTTTTTGGAATTGTGGGGGTTTGGGGTTCATGACTTCATGTAATAATGATTTCTTTGTGAAATTGTGTAGGCTGTGTAGCATGCCTCAAGAAACTGACCATTGTTTTAGAACAAGGAGAGCATAATCTATGTGTAGAGATTACAGAGAAAGAAGGAAGATTGGTGCAAGATGAAGAAAGAGAGCAAGGAAGTACGTATAGGAAAAGAAGTTTACATGTCTTACTTGACAATTGTGAAAGGTGGTGCCTGCCTTAATTAGTTCCAATTAATTATCCTTCTGGCCAGCAATTACTGGATGGCATGGGCATGTCCTATGGGGGAGGATAAGGCAGCAGTACGTGACAGGGATGCATTTTGTATTACTCGATCGTCTATACACTTCTTGCTGTCAATCGGAAGTTCACTCTGTGTACTACTCTGATCAAGCCTCTTAATTTACATCAGAAAAGCTTTTCAGCAATATGCTTAATACTATTTTCCGGGCTCCAATTTATGGTCAAGTTGCACTTTTTCCTGAACTTTAATTTTTTGCACTGTCCATCTTGAACTTACATTAATGTTGCACTTTCCCCCTGAACTCTTTTCCGAGCACTTTTTTGGCCAAAGAGTTAAGAGGGAAAAGCGCAACTTAAAAGTTCAGGGTGGAAAGCGCAACAAAGGTGCAACTTAAAATTTTCAGCTAAGCACATTTAATAATTTAGTACGCGTTTTTGGCAATTCAAACAGAGCATTTTTTTTCTATTGCGATTAATCTCCTAATCAAATTGCATTTGTTTTATCTTGTTTCCTAGTTAGTACTTAAAATTCCCATGAACTCGATCGTTGGTATGATTTGTTTTGGTTTCGGTTTCTAACAATTGGGACTCTATTTTTATGTTGGAAAAAACAAGTTTAACCCCAACTATACCCAATATTTTTTAGTAATTTACCTCACTGAGATAAGCCTAATGTGCAATCTCCATCCATATAAAAAGAAAAAATGCAGATAACCCCCTCGTGATAAGAAAAAACTGGTAGGTTGTGTGATTTTTTTTAATTAGTATACAAGGGCGTTTTAGTCTTTTAACACTAGAAATAAGTGTTTGACAGACTAAGGGAGGCGGCAAACCACTTTTTTAATATCAGACTGAGTGTTTAGCTATTTTTTTTAGAATGAGGTGAATTGCCTAGTTCAAATATTCCGGAGAGATATTTAGTATTTACTCGTTTTGGGTTGATTAGACCGGGTTTGGACAAAAGTTAATCAAATTGCATTTATTGTTATATTTGTTGTTCTAATTGGTATTACAATGACAAATATATACGGCTTGCAATTGTATACAGTCGTCTTATGATTACCTTTGCTTTGAACAGATCAGATTTGGACAAGAATTTTCTATTTCATTTGTCAATTCGGTGCTATTGTAATTTTTGTTTTGTAATCGTAAGGATGTATTAATCAAGGTTATTAGTTGGAAAGTCTTGTCATATGACTCATATTTGTAGGATTAATAACTGAAGCAATATGAAACGAGTTCTCATTATCCTCTGGTTGGAGAAGATGATAAATCAGGAAGGGTTGGTGTATCGTAATATGCTTCGTTATCGTTTGAACAAAAAATGTATCTTTATATTTTAACGATCGATATTTCTTTTGTAGATTTACGAGTGCAGTTCTACGAGGGAAGGGTTGGGAATTTCCGTTGCCGCCATTTGGTCAGGGTTGGTAAGTAGCCCTTCTTCTCTATATATGCCCTTTGAGTGCTTCTGCAAAAGTTTATGATGGTCATACGTAATACATTTATGTCCCCTGCAAACTTCTTTGATGTTTTTAAAATGAATTTTATCCTAAAATCAATTTGTCTTGTGAATTATTTGAATTTTTTTTTTCGAGATGTCGGTACCAAAGAATCTACCTAGTTCTGTGCATCCATAGATGACCCTAAGACTTCATTTGAATTGAGTGATTTAGATCTGAAGAAGGATAGTTATATAAGGATTTAAAAAATTCATACAAAAATCAAAATGATCTGCACAAGTTCTATTGATGTATTATTATGGATTTGAAATACCTAGGTCCAAATTCCTGAATCCAACTAAGGCTTAAGATAGTTTGTATGAGGTAGTATTTTACTCAAATGTCACAAGTTATGCTCTTTTGTTGGCTAAGTCTTGCGTGAAATTATCTAGCTCTTCTCATAATTCTCGTACGCACTGCTTTTTTGTTTTACATCTTGTTTATGTTGGCTAACCTTAATCAAATGAAGTCTTAAATCTCCTTTCCTCTTAGTTGGATGAATATGTTGCCATGTTGGTGTTGTTTTTCTCTTCTCTCAAGACAACTTAAATCAATGCATCTTCTTGTGTAGGTTTGAGTCTCTATACATTGATGATGAAATTCGAGTGGTGAAAGATATTCGACAAGACTATCTGATTGTTGAGCGTGCGCCTTATTCTTGGAGTGAATGAGGATGAAACAATTGTGAGTTCTTCTAATTCAACTCCATTCATCTTATGAAACTAAACCAAGTAGAACTAAATATGTAATTTTTAGTAGTTGTAGATAATTACATGCATCCAAGATTTTAGGGGGTTTAAATGAGTCCAATAATGTCGAACAATACAATTCAACTTTGGTTTGAATTTTTTTATCGAGCTTGAAATTGTGTTTGAGTTTTGCCTGATTGTCAACAAGCTGAGCTCGAACCGACTATAGTTGAGATGAATATGGGTCGAGCTCAAGTAACTTAATATTTTTATATATTTCTATCACATTTTAGCTTGTCGAGCTCGAACCGAGTTTCAAATATTATTAAGAGAAAAAATTTGTTCAAGTTGTCTTATATGTATAATGAACTAGACGAACTTTTACCGAACGATCGAAAATGAATATCGGGCAACTTAATTTGATTTTCAGCCCTTTCCAAAATATGTTCACATAATTTGCTTATTTTTACATTTCGCTAAAAGTTCAATGTTTGTATTTTGCATTCTTGTTTTCCTTGCCAATGGGATTTCTTCTGAACTAGTTTGTAATTAACCATCAAAATTTTCTCTGTTGTATTAATTTCTTTAGCTGCAATGCATGATATACCAGTTGATGAAGGCTGATAAGACCTAATTCTTCCTCCTGTGTTGGGGAATTATGTCAATTATGTTATGTTGCTCACTGGATGGGTTAGTAAGTGGGATATACATGGATTCCTTTAGTTAATGGGCAATGGGTTTTTGCTGTACATATTGGATCTATTTGTAATTAATCTCATTTTTTATTACTATATCAAACTCATTTACTTTGAGTAGGGCTGTCAAAGGGTCGATCGGCTTTGTGTTGTATCACCCAAAACCTTGGTTCGACTACATTTATATCGGGTGGGATCTAGATTATTTTTTTTTAGTTGATTTAGAATAGGTGGGATCTAGATCTTGAAATCTCCGAGCCCGTTGGATCTTACAGGGATTTTGTCATATTATTGACTATTTTGGATACAATAAAATCTTCATTTATAATACATAATCATTTAACTTAGCTCATGTGTTCAAACTTTCTTAATAATCTTTTAAGCTTCAACATAGAAAGATAAACCTCTCATACATATTTGGCCACTTGATTCAAATTATTTAACAATTCTCGTTGGGAAAAAGTGATAGTGAATACTGATGTTAATGTATTATAATTTATTCGTCTTGTTATGTGAAGAAAAATAGCAATATGTTCAGCACTTCCTTTTTATTTCAACATCAAATTCGAAAGCATCAATATGATTCACTTAGTAAATATTGACAATTCTTGTTCCCACCGTCCCATGTCTCATGAAAGGAAAGCTATATATTACGGGAAATTAGATGCTACACGTCGAGCAATGCACGGGTGCATTCTTCCATAAAATTTATAGTTAAAATGCGTAACTTAAAAGCAAAAGAGAAAATTGCACTTTACACCCTTAACTTAAAGTTAAGTTGTACTTCCCTATTAACTTACAGTTAATTAAGTTGTACTCCCCCCCCCCTAACTTAATATTTTTGTACTTTCTACCTTAAACTTACATTAATATGGAATTTTCCTCCAAAATTATTTTCCGATCAGTTTTCTGATCAAAGTAGGTCACGTGAGAGGCCACGTGCCAATTTTTGTTGGGTGTTTCCGTCATTTAGAATTAGGGGGAAAGTGCAACACGAAAATTCAAGAAAAAAATGCAACAAAGATATAAGTTTAGGGAGCAAATTGCAACTCGACTATAAATTCAGTGGGAAAAGAGTAATTTTGAAACTATTAGTTTGCTTCCTCAATTGATTGGCTTAAGACTTACGTGTACAAACAGAATTTCCTTAATTCAATATTGAAGGGCTTTTTCATTCAATGATAATTTCTAATTTGTTTGGGCTTTTGGAGTCTAAAAAGAATGGGCTCAAGTAAATAGGTTGCAATGCATATTATTACTTATTAGTATAGTCAATAGTGATGGTACAGTATTAAGCATGATGACGACTGACATGTGTTTCTTATGTGATCTACTTTATGAGAAAGAGTGCTCGAAAAAGAATTAGTGAGGAAAAAATGCAACGTATATGTAATATAACTTGATTGTAAGTCCACGGGGGAAAGTCTGATTTTCTCAAAAATAAAAGCAAAAACTTAATAATTACCACAAGAATGAAGAAAGTCTGGATATTTAGGACTAAATAGAAGGAAGTTTGGGCCCATTTTATTTGATTTTTCTGAAAGAGATATTAGACAAGTTTTTGGAGATTTGGGCGATTTATTTTTGCATGAGGGTAACAAATTTCAAGAAATATCATACTAGTTCGCAGGAGCTAGAAAATAATTTTGAGATTTTAGATGCGTAAAAACATTTATCGGGCCTTAAATATTTCATTCATTCTTATATGAAAATGGTGGAAGTTTTGAATTTTAAGTTGCTAAATCTATCAAATATCTGGTGAGCCCCTACACTTTGGGATGTGCTTCACATGCGTAGTAGCTTATGTGGATGGATTTGACCATGAAATTGAAAACTCTATGAATTCAATTTGGCCCACATATATGGCAAGTATGCATCAATTGTTGCCATATATTTCATGGGAATTGACAAGTATATATATATATATACAAAAGCTTGGAAAAGCAAAATAAGGATGAAATATAAAATGTAGAATTTTTCCTTTTGAGCATTGCTTTGATGATGATACATGACATGTATGATGTATCTGCAGTTTTAGAAAGTGTTAAAATGTAACTTTGTCTCTAATTCGAATATTTAATTATGCAGACGAATGTTAGGACTAATGAAATGGACTAGTCCTCGTAGGTGAAGAATTTATGTTCAAAATATTGTGTTTGACCGTATATGAAAATATAAAGTTAAATTTAAGATCTAAATATTCTTTAAAAATAAAATACAAAAACCTAATTTAACTATTAGTCTATTACTAATTATAGTTTTCTAAAACGATTTTAAGTTTAATGCACGTTATATTGGTTTTACGCATAAATTTTTATTTGATGCTACTCATAAGTTGAATAATTCGGTCTACACATTTTCATTAAAATGGGCACAATATAAAATTGATATGCATGGCAATATGGTACATTCTAGTACCAAAGTTTGAGCTAAGATATTTTAATGGTCCATGTGAATTATAAAGGCCACGTGAAAGGATCAAAATTAAAGGAACTCCAAAAGGAGAGCTTAGGTCTGGGGGTTGCTCTTCTCGAAGGAAACAACCCCCTAGCCCCTAGGTACTTTTTCATATTTTTTTTTTCTTTTTAATATAAATGATGTAGCATGATTACTTTATTTTAAGACGATAATATTGTGAAAATAATTATATTACAAGAAAATTTACTCTTGCATGTTCTAAAAGGTCCAGGAACCTTTTCAATAAATGAATGGTTTTTTACATTTTAAAAAAAAAAATAGATTCTCCAATTTCTTTTCCCTTTTGTTTGGCATGAAATCTTAGTCGAGTGTAAGTAAATTTTTATCAAGAGGAACATAATTTTGGAAAAAAATATATTTTGAAATTAAAACTAGTTTAGGACATTTAATAACTATAAAGTTGTTTTAAGAAATGTAAACAAACAAGAAATATATTGAAACAACTAGGACTGTCAATTGAGTCGGGCCTACCTGAAGCCCGATGGCTCGGCCGGATTAAATTTATCCCGAACCCGAATAATTGTGAGTCGGGCTGAGTTTGAGTCATTATACTAAAATCGATTAATTTATGAGCCGAGCTTGAGCCTTACAAGGCTCAACCCGAATAAGGCCCGAATATATTATTATCTTAAATATTACTACTATAAAATGGTACTATTGTTATAAGTATACTAATTACTACAAATAATCCACCACATATATGAATTATAACTAAAGTTTTCGCAGGTCAAAGGGAACGTAATAAACAAAAAGAAAAAATGGAAAAATAAAAATAAATGGTGAAAAAATGGGAGTCTTGACACTTTACAATTATATTAAATGTTCTATGTTATTGATTACGAGTATAAAATTTGTATATTCTTGTGAATTAAATAAAATTGTCTATATATTGCATTTAAAGAATGCGTATTTTTTTTTTGTTAAGTAAAAATTGCTAGAGTGAGCAAACCCGATATGAGCCCGATATAAACCTGAAGCCCGAAAAATTACATGAGCCGAGTTTGAGCTCGTAGATGTGAAGCCCGATGGCATTTGAGTTTGAGCCTATAGACATGAAGCTCGACGGTATTTGAATTTGAACAATTAAAGGCTCGACTCACAGGGCCGATTGACAGGCCTAGAAACAACGAACATAATATTTATGTATCTAAGCGTTTGCAAATTGCTTATTTAAAACACTTCTTGACTACAGTATAAAAGAAGTATTATTGCAATGTTTGGAAATACAACTTCTAATATAGCCAAAAACAGAAGCAGCATATTAAATTTGCTCTTGGAAACACTACATTTGTTTTTACCATTTTTTAGTTTATACATGCATGCAAAATTTACAAATTCTAAAAATTAAAGTTTACTTCATTATTTTTGCGTAGCTTACAAATATTTCATGTTTTATATTCTCTATTATTTTTTATTTATATTTTTACAATTAATAAAAAACACAAGTAGTTGTCAAGATAGCCTATAATCGGCTAAAGAAGGTGTCCCAATAAAATCAAATTATCCTTGCGAGTTTTAAGGAGCAACTGGCCCGGCCCATAGCCCAAGAGAATAAACATCTAATTAAGAAGGAATACACTCAAAGCCATACGTGGAAGTTAGTGGGCCCCGTTTTGAGCTTATCGTCTGCCCTATAAAATATAACCGAAAAATTGGAAGATATAGTACCCCATTAAAGGTATAGGAAAATCATGGTTAGGCATAACCTATCCAACCAACAAGCAAGTGTATTGCATTTGCTTTGTGATTGGTCATTCTCCTGGAAGTTACATCCAATAAAAAAGCAAGTGTATTACACTTGTCTTGTAGTTACTTTGAGTTCGGGCAAACCATGTGTTGATAAGAATTTCCCTAAAAGTATAACAGTAAAGCTATGATGTACCACCATCTAAGGTCATCTTGAGCCAAATGCCTTTGTCACTCCTTCCGTCTCTCATCTCCAATAGAGGGACAATCACTTTTCATTTAATTCCAATTCACAATTTCCCCATACTCACTTATTAATAATAAGTTGTATTTGTTCGTATGCAATCGTATTTGTTAAGATGCTTAAATATTTGTAATTAAGTGGTATTCTTTTATTTAAGTTGTTTTGTATTTTTAAATTAAATTGTGATGAATAAATTATAATTAAGTCGTATTTTTTTTTATTTTCATACTAGATATTTCGTATTTTTCAAATTTAAAATTAAAATTAACAATGTTTAAACTACAATGTTATTAAACTAAATTCTAATTATGCTGCATTTGTATGAATTTGAAGAATGTAGACAAATTTTAAATTTTAAAATTTAAACTAATCGCATTTTTAAATCTTACATTTTTAACATACAATGGTATTAAATCTTTCACAATATTTAAAAATAATGTTTACCATATTTTGTAATTTTTTTATATCTTACATAAAATTTAAAATACCATGTTATTAAATCTTTCACAATATTTAAAAATTAAGTTTACTATTTTTACGAAGTTTTTCTTTACACAATTTTTACAAAAAAGTTTACACAATTTCTCATACACATATATAATACAATCAAATTGAAAAAGAAAAAAAACAACCAACAGGTGGTCGCCAAGTGGCGGCCAACCATGGACCGAATAGGCGCGTACTTGTACACGCAACTGGGCGATGGATCATCCACCACCCTTTTGCCCTTCAACCCCCCAGTTCCTCGGCCAACCCCCTCCCCTCCCCCTCTCGTCGACCTCGATTGGAGTTGGCCTAAAACCTCTGATTTTAATTTAAAATCAAAATCCGAATCATATAAATTGGATCTGCTCGCCTTATATATACAAGACATCTTAAATAATAAATCGCAATATGTTACCAGACAAAAATAACATTCATCGAACAAATTATTGTTTCTATCCTCCTCAAAAAGATTTCAAGAGTAATTTAACACGACCTAAGGACCATAATTGTGTTTCAACATTATGGAATGTTGAAATATATTTGTTTTAAAAAACGAAAGATCGTGTTCATATTTTTTTCTTAAAAGTGAAAGATTGCATATTTATTCCTCTAGTTTTAAGTTATTAAAAAAATAATAATAATTTTTTAAATACACACAATGGTCATATAATTTAATAAATTGATCATGTGTGTTTTAGCTCAATATATTTGGTCATTTATTTTTTAGTTAAACACACTTAATTCTCTATTTAATAACCACTTTAAAGCCTTTGTTTTGTTGATTTTGTATATAGATTACTTGCATGTAGAAAAATAATTTGATTAGTTAATTAGTTGCATGTATCTATATAAGCCACAAGATTAACCGAAGTTCATTTATCAAAGTTAATGTGTTAAGCTTTGAAGTAATATTTAATATGCTAACAAATACCGGTCATAGGACTAATTAAATATATGTGTCCGACCAAAAAGATAAAAGACTACATGTGCTGAATTAAAAGATACATTATGATTAAATCTGAAAAAATTAGGATAATGGGAAAATTATAATTTACCAAAATTAACAATCACAATCACATAATTGTACTTGGAAATTCTCTCTAGATGTTTATGGAAAGTTTTTGAAATTATTATTATCAAACATAAAAAAATGATAAATAAATTTAATTTTCATAATTCTAAGTCGTTTGACTATTGAATAACAAAGTTACAAAACATATATAGTGTCAAATGACTTTCTATATTAAAAATAAAATTTTCTAATAAGAAATGACGGGGAGACTAACCTTAATGCAATATTTGTTATTATATTTTATATATTCTTTTATCTTAGTAGTGATGTTGTGGACGTTCTTATAAGGTTTAATGGTTTATAAAGTGTAAAATTAGACTGAACTACAGGGTTCATAATATTCTTTAACTACCCACCAAAATTATCAAAATGACAAATACATCCCAATCCAACTTTTGCCAAGACAACTACAGGTACGAAATTGACCGGCACTTTTGATGGACTATTCAATTCTTACCAATTCCAGAACGTGAAAAGCCCACTGTCACTCATTTAGCGCGTCTATCACGCCTTTCCCTGATTATAATTTCAATTCATGTTTTTAATTAAAATGAAAATATGTAATTCACGTCGAATTTTGAGCGGTTGTAAAATATTTTATTGTTTTGCATACATTTCTAGGTTTAATTTTGGTTTTTTTTAGATGAAATCAATTTTGAGTGTATTTGTATATTTTTTATGTAAAAAATAAAAGTTATATAAGATATGCTTTCAATATATTAAGATCAATAAACTCTAAAACTTTATTATAATCGAACTTAGAGTATAAAGTGTTTGTCTAGGTGATTCTTTCAAAAAGATTTCTATGTGATTTTTTTTTATGTTGTGTAAAAGTTCCACTTGGCCTTAACTATGTGTAAAAGCCAAGTATTGTTATATATTGAATCGAGTTTTTACTATATTATATTACAACGTCTTAAGGAAGAAGAGTGGATTAAAAGAATTACACCAAATTTGCACCACTATAAATTTTGAGTTATTTTATTTTTGCACTTCCATTCATAAGAATAACTTAGTCACATGTGCATACTTAAGTGGGAGCTTCTAGGGTGCGGGCAAGGTAACTCGCCCTCACATGCGGGACGGCCCTGAAATCATGCCATGTGGCGCGCGTAACTAATATGTAACTCGGCGAGTTCACTCGGTCTGTAAATAGACCATTTTACCCTTTTTTTTTAAATTTTAAATAAAAGTTGAGATAATCTTCAATTAATAAAAGACATTTATAACCTTTAAAACTTCAATTAATAAAAGACCGCTTTACCCCCAATTTTGATAATAATTGACTTTGACAATTTTGCAAATTGACCCCTATATTTAGCGATTTTACGAATTGAATTATTTTGATTCTAAAAAAATATAAAAAAACTGCCTATAATATAAAAAGACCGCTTTACCCTCAATTTTGATAATAATTGACTTTGACAATTTTGCAAATTGACCCCTATATTTTGCGATTTTACGAATTGAATTATTTTGCTTCTAAAAAATATAAAAAAACCGCCTGTCAAATAAAAAGACCGCTTTACCCCCAATTGTGATAATAATTGACTTTGACAATTTTGCAAATTGACCCCTATATTTTGCGATTTTGCGAATTGAATTATTTTGCTTCTAAAAAATATAAAAAAACCGCCAATCATATAAAAAGACCGCTTTACCCCCAATTTTGATAATAATTGACTTTGACAATTTTGCAAATTGACCCTTATATTTTGCGATTTTACGAATTGAATTATTTTGCTTCTAAAAAATATAAAAAAACCGCCTGTCATATAAAAATACCGCTTTACCCCCAATTTTGATAATAATTGACTTTGATAATTTTGCAAATTGACCCCTATGTTTTCCGATTTTACGAATTGAATTATTTTGCTTCTAAAAAATTATAAAAAAACCGCCTGTCATATAAAAAGACCGCTTTACCCCCAATTTTGATAATAATTGACTTTGATAATTTTGCAAATTGACCCCTATATTTTGTGATTTTACGAATTGAATTATTTTGCTTCTAAAAAAATATAAAAAAAACCGCCTGTCATATAAAAAGACCGCTTTACCCCCAATTTTGATAATAATTGACTTTGACAATTTTGCAAATTCACCCCTATGTTTTTCGATTTTACGAATTGAATTATTTTGCTTCTAAAAAAATATAAAAATACTGCCTATAATATAAAAAGACCGCTTTACCCTCAATTTTGATAATAATTGACTTTGACAATTTTGCAAATTGACCCCTATATTTTGCGATTTTACGAATTGAATTATTTTGCTTCTAAAAAAATATAAAAAAACCGCCAATCATATAAAAAGACCGCTTTACCCCCAATTTTGATAATAATTGACTTTGAAAATTTTGCAAATTGACCCCTATATTTTGCGATTTTACGAATTGAATTATTTTGCTTCTAAAAAATATAAAAAAACCGCCTGTCATATAAAAAGACCGCTTTACCCCCAATTTTGATAATAATTGAATTTGATAATTTTGCAAATTGACCCCTATATTTTGCGATTTTACGAATTGAATTATTATGCTTCTAAAAAAATATAAAAAAACCGCCTGTCATATAAAAAGACGGCTTTACACCCAATTTTGATAATAATTGACTTTGACAATTTTGCAAATTGACCCCTACATTTTGCGATTTTACGAATTGAATTATTTGACATCTAAAAAAATATAAAAAAACCGCCTGTCATATAAAAAGACCGCTTTACCCCCAATTTTGATAATAATTGACTTTGACAATTTTGCAAATTGACCCCTATATTTTGCGATTTTACGAATTGAATTATTTTGCTTCTAAAAAAATATAAAAAAACCGCTATCATATAAAAAGACCGCTTTACCCCCAATTTGATAATATGTTTTCTGATTTTACGTATTTGAATTATTTTGACAGGCGGTTTTTTTGTATGACAGACAGTTTTATTTTTATTTTTTTAGAAGCAAAATAATTCAATTCGTAAATCGCAAAATATAGGGGTCAATTTTCAAAATTTTCAAAGTCAATTATTATCAAAATTGGGGATAAAGCGGTCTTTTTATATGACAGGTGGTTTTTTTATATTTTTTTAGAAGCAAAATAATTCAATTCGTAAAATCGCATTATATAGGGGTCAATTTGCAAAATTGTCAAAGTCAATTATTATCAAAATTGGGGGTAAAGCTATCTTTTCATATGAAAGACGGTTTTTTTATATTTTTTTAGAAGCAAAATAATTCAATTCGTAAAATCGCAAAATATAGGGGTCAATTTGCAAAATTGTCAAAGTCAATTATTATCAAAATTGGGGGTAAAGCGGTCTTTTTATATGACAGGCGGTTTTTTTTATATTTTTTTAGAAGCAAAATAATTCAATTCGTAAAATCTCAAAATATAGGGGTCAATTTGCAAAATTGTCAAAGTCAATTATTATCAAAATTGGGGGTAAAGCGGTCTTTTTATATGACAGACGATTTTTTTATATTTTTTTAGAAGCAAAATAATTCAATTCGTAAAATCGCAAAATATAGGGGTCAATTTGCAAAATTGTCAAAGTCAATTATTATCAAAATTGGGGGTAAATCGGTCTTTTTATATGACATGCGGTTTTTTTATATTTTTTTAGAAGCAAAATAATTCAATTTGTAAAATCGAAAAACATAGGGGTCAATTTGCAAAATTGTCAAAGTTAATTATTATCAAAATTGGGGGTAAAGCGGTCTTTTTATATGACAGACGATTTTTTTATATTTTTTTAGATGCAAAATAATTCAATTCGTAAAATCTCAAAATATAGGGGTCAATTTGCAAAATTGTCAAAGTCAATTATTATCAAAATTGGGGGTAAAGCGGTCTTTTTATATGACAGGCGGTTTTTTTATATTTTTTTAGAAGCAAAATAATTCAATTCGTAAAATCGCAAAATATAGGGGTCAATTTGCAAAATTGTCAAAGTCAATTATTATCAAAATTGGGTGTAAAGCGGTCTTTTTATATGACATGCGAGTTTTTTATATTTTTTTAGAAGCAAAATAATTCAATTCGTAAAATCGCAAAATATAAGGGTCAATTTGCAAAATTGTCAAAGTCAATTATTATTAAAATTTGGGGTAAAGTATGACAGGCCATTTTTTTATATTTTTTTAAAAGCAAAATAATTCAATTCGTAAATCGAAAACCATAGGGGTCAGTTTGCAAAATTGTCAAAGTCAATTATTATCAAAATTGGGGGTAAAACGGTCTTTTTATATGACAGGCGGTTTTTTTATATTTTTTTAGAAGCAAAATAATTCAATTCGTAAAATCTCAAAATATAGGGGTCAATTTGCAAAATTGTCAAAGTCAATTATTATCAAAATTGGGGGTAAAGCGGTCTTTTTATATGACAAGTGGTTTTTTTTTATTTTTTTAGAAGAAAAATAAGTGAAAGGGTAATTTAGGTATATTGTAATTTAATTAAAGTCAATAGTTACAAATTCATTTTGACCAAGTTACCTAATCAACGACCCAGATCAATCTGAGCCTAATGAATGGCATGATGAGGCTTCCCGCATGTGAGGGCGTAACTCACATGCCCGCACCCTAGAAAAATCCTACTTAAGTTTTTAAAAGAGCTCAAAAGTATCTTTAAAGGGACAAAACATATATATTTTTTGTTGCAAAATATTGTTCGATAAAACCCTGTTTACTATTCTGCTGCATAACTCAAAGTTATGATTTGTTTAAGTGTTTCTAATTAGCTATTGTTTGAACAATCGAGTGTTTCGTTAAGTTGACAACTAAGTGCAAACAATTAAGTGACTTACTCATCTGTTTTATTGAACAATCAAGTAAATTGCATCAACTTAAAGACATTTTGAGAAAATTTTAAAAAGTTTTTAAAATGTCTATTCACACATCTTATGTATAATTAGGGCTGTCAATGGGCCGGACTTGGACCGGATCAGAGCAGATCCGGATCCAAGTCTGATTTCCATTTCTTCTATCAGGATCTGGATTTGGATCCGCTCGGAAGTTGAAAATTAACAACCGGATCCGAATTCAGTGGATATCCCGGATCCGAGTAAATTATCCGGATCTGTTTAGCATATTTAGCAAAAAAAAATATTTTTCTCCAAATCACTTGTAGATTCCATCATCATGAATTAAAAATATAATATTTTACTTATTTCATCAAAACTATTGTAGAAGATTAATATGGTGGATAAATATAAATGATAAAAATTAGAACAAAGGAATAAACAAAAATTTAAATAAAAAAAGATAGAAACTTGGACAAAGAAGAAGAAAACTCAATATTGATAAATGGAAGAGAAAACAAAAATTGAAGGAAAAAGTAGAGGGGAAGATGGTAGATTCTACATGAATGAATGGTTAGGGTTTTAATTTTTCTTATTAAATAGCATAAATTAATATGTTGTAGGTCCAATTAATTACCAGACCTCAAACATCACCTCTCATGCATTTCTTTTTTAGATTATTTTTAATATAGTAAAATATTTTAGTGGAACATAGATAGTTTTATTTTTATTTTGGTTTAAATACATATAATAATATATATCGGATACAGATCTGTAACGGATCGGATCAGCCTAGATCCATATTTGCTCCATATAATTCGGATTACGGATCTTCTTACTCGGATCAGGTCCATCGGATCACTAATCGGACAATTATCTTAATAAATCGGAACAGATTCGGATCGGATCCGGATTGAAATCCGCCCCATTGACAGCCCTATGTATAATTGATCTTGCAAATGATATACTCCCTCTGTTCCTTAATATACATCACCTTAAAGAAATTCTTTTATTCCAAAATATTAGTCGCTTTAGGATTTCAATGCAATATTAATTACCCCTTTTTCAATTTTACCCTTATTTATTATACCTAAAAACTCTATCTTATTTATTCTAATGCAATATTAATTAAGGGTATTTTAGGTATACCTCTTACTTTTTTCCTAAAATTCATGTTATTATTAGGTTCATTAATATATGTGCAAAACTCTAAAACGACATATATTAAGGAACGGAGAGAGTACTTTTTTTGCTTTTGGAAATACTCGATTTTCAGTAATTGAAAATTTCAAAAGTGAATACAACACTGATGGAGGTTAAACTTACAAATTAAAATTATGATTGATCAAAAGTGATTATCATTGAGAGGGTCAATCAAACGATTTTAAAATCACGATAGAAATACAAAAAATTCTTTTGATAGGTCCCAATTGTTAGAATAAATTTACCCTTAATATATGACACATGAGGGGCCTATGTAATTTGAGAAAACCTCATAGGGTGTTGTTGTAATTTATCCAATTAGGTAGGAATATTATGTTTGTATAAATAAATAATTAAAAAAGAGTTGGTCAATGTATTCCATGATCTCCACTTCCCCTTTCTTGAAAAGCAAACAAATTGCATCTCACGCCCCTAAAAAGGAGTTTGAATGTGAAAGAAAGTTTCTCCTCTTCTTCTCTCTATTAAATTAAAAGCCAAACAATTAATAATAAATGAAAGAAAGCCGTATAGATTGAAATGAAGCAAACTCGGAATTATCAAAAAAAAAGAAATGAAGCAAACTCATCAAAAGTAGGGACAAAGCTGTCATTTTGAACATTCATACTAACGCTTCACAAATTTTTCTAACTGAAAACGACCGGCAAGCAACCTGTGGTCTACCTGTATCTATCTATATCTATCTATTCCCCTTTCCACGCACACACACGCAGCCAGAAAGGTGTGTGTTGTGTGTGTATTATAATATTAATATGCGTGGAAAATTGTGTGTATATATATATATGTGCTCAAACCGACTTAAATCCACTTGTTTTAATTTCCTCCTTTTTCTGGTCCAAAGTGTTAATTTCTCCCTTTCTGTGTGTGACTGCGTGTTTCGTTTTTCTCTTTTTTTCAAAAAATTGTTAAAACTCAGGAGTACTGGTTAATTTGATCGGAGAAAATGGTGGATCTAGAGACTGTGTGTTGTATGTGTGGCGATGTCGGGTTTCCGGAGAAGCTCTTCCGATGCTCAAAGTGCCGCAACCGCTTCCAACACTCGTATGTACTCCCCCACCTCATCTTCATAAGCATACACGTGCGAGTGTGTGTGTGTGTGCGTGTGTGAGATCGTGTGTTGTATTCATATTTCATGCATTTAAAAAATGATGATGTATTTTATTTATATTCATGATGGATTGATGGTCATGATCATTGCAAACATCACATAATTGAATCTCATTTTTGTTTGCATCAATGAAGAAATTAGGAATTTATTCTGTGCGGACCAGATTTTTTTTAAATGACATGTGTTCTCTTATATCGCCTGAAAAATGCACTTTCGTGTAATTTTAAAATTTGGTAATTAATTAAGAACTCATTATAATCATAGTATCTTTTGCATGAATACTGTTTTAGTTTTTTCAGCAGAAATTACTTTGTGCTACATGTTTATATGACATGATTTAGTTGCTTGATTTTATAACTTTATTATATAATATGGAGATTGATCATGAAATAAAAATTTTCCTGTAATTTAGAAGATATATATACTATTTCTTTTTGTTGGATAATTCGTGCCTAGACGGATCAAGTTCAATACTCAAATATAATTATTCATATGTCAAGAGTGAACTCCTTAAAAGAATTACCGGCTCTAGAAATCTTAGTTTGATTCCATAAGTGTGAGAGTTTGTCTAGTTTCATACTAGTTATACAAAGTAGTCAATGAGGCCGTAATCTAGTCGTAATTTCTTTTTGTTGGATGATTCGTGCTCCAATGTAGGTTTTCTTCTAATTTAATACTAATGTTTAGTAGTGGTTTATTATTTGTAATTCTTTGTACTTACCGATATTGAAATGATTTATAATGTAATTATTATTATTATTAACTAATGTTATCAACGAAAGCATGATTTGTCGTTTTCCTGTTCAAGTCACTTGTTTTAAATTGAATTCACGTGACCAATAAGTCTGAAAATTAAAAAAACTTCCCTATAAATTTGGCCATGTGCACTAGTACAAACATGCACAATTGCAGAAACTATGATCTATTACTCCTATGGCTTACTAAAGATCATGCTTAGTTGTGATTTTTTTTTAATGATACTCAAGGGGGAAAAAGAAAAAAAAAAAGTAAATATTGATTAATTCCACAGGTACTGCAGTAACTACTATAGTGAAAATTCGGAACCCATTGAAATATGCGATTGGTGCCAATACGAGGAAAAAAATTCACAATCATCATCATCATCATCAAAGAGTAATAAATCTGCGCATGCAAATGAAGTAAGATCATCCTACTCCGGTGACAAGATCAAGCAACAGAACCGCGAAGAAGGCGGCACCCCAGCGGAGAAAGCCACTGGGAAATCCCCTTCACCGCGGACCACCACCCGAAGGTACAAGCTTCTCAAGGACGTAATGTGTTGAATGTGACTATATCCATAAATGTATGTACATAGATGAAATATGTATAATTTTATATTGGTAGCTAGTTATAGTTAGAAGTTGTTTTCAAATGTTTCTTTTTTGACTCAATTATAATATGCAAATGGAACTTAAATGTATTTTATTAGATCGATGGTGACAGGCCATAATAATTTTCTAAGAACTGCTCTTTTTGTAATCTAGGATTTAGTACGAATGTATGTAGCACTCCATGAAATAGGCCCTATACCGACGGTATTTAATTAATGCACAAGTTTATTAGTGATTCTACATTAGGAAAATAATAGTTTTTTTAATTTTATTTTTTATAATTAGGAAAAAATTAGTTTAGATCCAATTTTCTCGAACCAAATAACTTAAAAGGCATTCAATCAAACTAAAAAATGTGTTGTCTAAGAACAATAGTAGATTTTGTCAATTACTCAATAATATGGCATGTTCATACGATTGACTAGGTTCAATCTATCGAGCTGGTTTATTTGAACTAGAATTTTGTCAAACACATTTATATAATAGCTATCAAATTCCGTGCTCGTTTGTTTGAATTTACTGAAAGTATTTTTAGAGATTTAAAGTATTTTTTGAGAAATATTCGATCATCATGTATCCTGAAAAGTTATTTTTAGGTCCTTTTAGATAAAATGAAAAACGAGTTTAACATTTTAAAAATTTGTCGGCTTTTCTTAAAGATTTTGGAAATAATAGAAATATGGTAAGACTTAATGTGAAATAAAAGTTGTTATTTACTAATTTTAGTGGCTTGTTTGGAAAATGAAATTAATATTTTCTTAACTCTATTTTTTTTTTTTTTTTTTATCGAGTGTCCTATATCTCTCTACTCAAAGTAGGGCTTGTTTGGTAGTGGTAGGGTTTTGTCTTTGTCCAAAAAGAGGTTTGTGGTTTGTGGATAGGAATGGAGGTTGCACACCTCCATTTGCTTCTGTTGAGCTTCTTAAGGAGAATTCAATGCGGTTGGGCGACGTTCCTTTTTTTACTAAAGATAAAAACTCCATAAAGCTGCTGTACTTTATCAAATTCATTGAAAGTATTTATGAGTCTGTCCATTATTATTTGTTGCTACTTTACAAAGACGTACCTGTAAATTAAATAGGATGAATATATAATATGAGTTTGAGTGTTTGACCCATTAATTAATTCTAACTTGAATTATCTTTTCCTTCAACATTCAATTAATGTGCTATTACATTTGATTAATTTAAAAAAAATTCTTAAAGAAAAAGGTAGTGTTACTCGAAAGTGGCATATATAGTAAATAGTATATACTGGTCTAGTTGCAAGTAATTATTTATGTTCAATTGAGCCATTCTTAGTCAAATTTCCTCAAAATTAATACTCCTATATCAAAAGTAAAACAATGCATACTTTATAAAGTACTCTCCTAATAAACTTTATATCTTTTGTCCATTTATGATTTAATAATCTGCAAATAACTTTTTCACTGGGGCTTTGAACTGACAATCAAGTCATGACACTTCTATTGTTATCATCTTAGCTATAGGCCATTTATCTCTTTCCATAGGTCCCAAAATTTATAAACTGCATAGGTTAATATTAGGTCATTTCCAATCGTCTGGGCTTCAAGCCATATGATGTCTCCCCGGCCAACCTCGTCTCCAACCGCCCGGGGCGAATTCACTTTAATAGCATCCCAACTCTCATATTTGTACATTTAATATTTTAAAATTTAAACTAACAATGCTTAAACTACAATGTTATTAAATTAAATTAAAATATGAAAAATCAAATTTTCATATTTGTATGTTTTTTCTAAATACTTTTGTAGACAAATTTAAAAATTCAAAATTAAACTAATAATATTACATCTTTAATTTAAAACACAATGTTATCAAATCTTACACAAAATTTTCCATTTCTAGTTAAGCATTTTTTTTAAATGAAAATACAAAAAAGAGTATGTGTTGGCCTGTGTTCGGAGGATGAGCCGGCCATTCCCATCCCCCAGGGCAAAGATTGGTCTCAACTCAACACATGAAGCTAATTTTTCCAGTAATACAAAATTCCTAGAAAGACTATATATAGTTTGATTCGCATATTTCCATTATTGCATCTATATTATACAAGGAAGTGATAATTTCGAAATAATCGTTACATATAGGATTAATTTTTAGATTTAGCTAAAGAGTTCTCGATCTTTGGTCATATTTTCGTACTATTTGTATATATTTTGTTTTAAAAATTGGTTGTTGGAAACTAGTACTTGGTGGCGGATCATTGTTTTATTTCAGCACGTAGAATTATATAGAATAATATTTTGGAAAATTTCAAAACAAGAAATGGAAACAAATTTTTCGGATCGAGACGGATCGGTGATATATTAACTAATGCTTCACTAGAAATCTAGATTGAAATTTGAAATTATTTTTTTGATCTACTAGACTGTGTAATTACAGCTCGGACCGAAGAGTGCAAAGGGTATAGGTCCTCCCCAGTGTGATGTCTCCAGTAGGATTCGAACTTGAGTCTCGCCTCTGGGGGTCGCAAGTCACTACCACTTGGCCCAACCACCTTGGGTGAAATTTGAAATTATTGATCAGGGATATCACACTATTAATCTTGGACGAATATGATTTTATTAACTTCTTAGGTTAGGTATCTTAAATAGCAAAATTTGAATTTTAAATAAAAGAAGATCGACCTTACCCAAAAAGATTAAAACATGACACATGAGAATTCCGAAGAAAGGCCTCTTGTTTAGCTGATTTGAAGACGAAGGAAAGTAGCCTTTACATATAGCCATGAGAATTCCGAAGAAAGCCATACATGGAAACATGACACATGGAAATTGCTTGCGTTTTCTATATATATCCAAATTACAAGCAACACATACATGTAGATGTACACCTTTTTATTTTTTTCTTAGAGAAATGCTAGGATTTGATTTTGTAGCTCATGTTCATTTTATCTATAAACATAAGATTTGTATTTAAAATTACTTTCAAATGAAATAATAGCCGGTCTTTTTTAATTTCTTTTACCACATTAAAGTCACTATCACAATTAAAGTACATTAAATTCACTATTGATTATTAAAACTACATGAAGTTGACATGTATGGAAATATATATCACTACAAGAAAATTGAGCTTTAGTGATAAAAAATTAAGTGATAATGTGGAAGTTGTCATTCTTTGTATGCATTTAGTGATAAAAATATTAATTTTGTCATAATAATAATGGTGACAAGTGCAATAGTGACAATATATGTTTTTAAGTTGTCACTCATAGCTATTAATGACAAATATATGGTGACTTAAGTTGTCACTATTGACAATTAGCGACACCCTTTTAGTGATAACCTAGTGACAACTTTTTGGTTGTCACTTCTGGGGTATCGCTAAATGTCAATAGTGACAACTTTTTTACAATTCTCGTCACTAGTATGTTTATGAAAACCATTTTAGTGACAATATTTGAGTTGTTGTCACTTAATATATATAAGAAGTGACAACTTTAACATTGTCACATAAAATTTTATCACTAAAATTTAATTTTGTAGTGTATATAGTCTAACTGGTTAATGAGGTCGTAATTCATTGATAAAGTTAATTTCCCCTGATTAAGATGTAGCAGGTTCAACTCTCATTAATGTGGATTTTTCTTCTAGTTGAATATATAGTCTAAATTGGTGGACGTTATCTAATGTAGCAACGTTTTAATTCATTTTTATATTTCATATAGAAAACTGGCATTTGAATTGTCTAAGCTTAATTTTATATATTTTTAAAATATAGCATGAAATTCCACTTTGTTTTAATTTTTCGTAGTCAGATTAATTAAGATGACTTTCGTAGTTCCAAACATGTTAGCAGGGCAAACATGCAATATAAAAAATCGAGACTTGACATTTTCTTTTTGTTGCGGTAAGATTCCCTAATTTATATTCAAGGTAATTACAATTAAATCATCTTGTAAATTTATTTAAAGGATTATTATAATAGGTAGAGTTGTAAATCCAATCGATTTACTCGAGGTTGTTTGCGTAATAATTCGTTTGAGATCTTATACTTGTTATCCATACCAAATAAGTAATATTTATCATTTGGTGATTTTGAAATTTCAGGATCTATTTGATGAAAATATTATGTGAAAATACAAAATTATTCGAGTTCAGTTCGATTAAAACTGGTCAAATTAATACTAATTTTTGAACAATCAATTCAGCCAAGTTCAAACACGTTTTCAAACTCGATATAAATGGTAAAACAAGTCTCAAACATTGTATAGGTTAGCGGAATCACCAAAAAAATATATTGTGGTTAGCATAAATTGTCAACTGCTCGAACTCATACCAGACCAACCTAAATTCTTATTCATACATCTTTCTATTTTAACCGAATTCAGATATAAATCTTGTCAGATTTAAATTTATTTCTTGATTCGGATTTTTTCAGAATCACATTCAGACTCACGTTTGCCAGATACTCAAATATTTTGTTATATTTCAAATAAAGATTTTATTCAGCTGTGCTCAATCCTAAAAATCTCAATTACTATCACCACGTACAACAAATTTCTTAATACTGTTGCATAATCATTTAACTCAAACTTTCTCCTTTATATTGATCTTGATCAAGATAGGAAAACACAACCTTCTACATATTTAACCATGTGCTTTGGGGTTTGAACTGATCTCGTCAGGAAATAATAATGATATATATAGAACATATCAAGAATATGATTCATGGTAGTTGAAAAAGCTGATGAATGAAAATGAGATTGTGCATGAAAGTTTTAACTAATGTACGTCTTGCCAAACTTATGAATATTAATTTATGTAAATATATATTATGTATATATTGTTTATGTACTTACTAGTAGAAACAATTTTTTAACGAATTAGATCAGTCTTGATCCATATTCTTTCTTTCAAATAATAACTTTTTCTTAGTTAGATCAGATTCATCTTACAAGAATTAAATTCCCATTAAATTCAAACCTATTTTTTTCCTTTTTCTTTTTTCTTTTTGTTTAAATCGGATTCAGATTAGCATCCACTCCCTTCATGGTCTTGGGTTAGTCCAACAAAATCGAATTTATGTCCGAATTCTGGCTGCTATTTTATTGTGAGCCTTGAATTTTCCCTTTTTTATTTTCTTATATCCCATTTAAAATAATTCCGAAATAATTGAAGCTAGCTATCTTATGGCTGAAAATGGTGGATGTTGACTGACATCCGATTCCACATGGTACATACGATCGCCCGACACGTTGGCGTGTTATGTCGTCTACTTTGCTAGACAAAATAAAAAATTGTCAACATTTTTAGCACATTTAATTCCTATGTTGTGGTGTATTTTGGGGAGGCATGATATGATAGTGATGTTGGTGCCCATTATCATTAAAAAATTAAAGATATCATAACTTATTTAAACAAAAAATGAAGATATCATATATGCTAAAAAGATTCGTACTATTCGCTTTAATATTTTTAATGCAAGGAAACAAAAACCCATTAGTTATGTAATGGTTTTGGTGAGAATGTAAATAAGAAATATTGTCAATTGTGCGTGCCATATATTTTAAAAATATTATTCTTTAGTCAACTTTTAATTTGATTGCATTTGTGAGTGTGAAAATGTAGATATACATGTCAATTTATTTTAGTGCTAGGCTTCAAGAGAACACGTAAGATCTGTTGAGATTTATAGAATAAGTAATAAATAGTTATAAATTAATTGCATCTGGATGCGTTCAAGATAATGGTTTATGTAAGGGTCTATTTGGATGGGTTTTTGCTCGGTTTCACGGGTCTCGGTTTTAAAAAAATGGTTTGGGTGGTTTCGATGAAATCCTTGAAACCTCATTTGGATGGGTTTTGGCTGTTGGATTTTGTGGTTTGAATAAGTTGAAACCTCGCTTGGATTGAGTTTGGATGTTGGGGTTTAGGGGGAAAAATAGGTAGTAGGTGTCAAATCGATGTCTTTTTTAGTGAGATTTGGGGGAAAAAGTAAATGGTAGGTGTCAAATCAATGTTTTATAGGTTCGAAGAGTTTGAGTGTGAGTTTTTTATATGTTTTTTATGGTTTTATGGGTTTAACGAAAACTCATTTGAAAGGGTTTTGGCTCGGTCTCGCGAAACCTGCGAGACCGGGCCAAAACCCATCCAAATACACCCTAAGTGTCTAACTTTAATCAATGCTTCATTAAAAAAAGATCTATTTGGATTAGAAAACAATTACTTATGTGTTTGTCACATAAATGAGTGTGCCTCCTGGAACTCATCCTAGAGTGAATTATATAGTATATCTATCCAAATTCAGCCCATTTATTTGGTAAATTAATCTTATACATATATTAGGCCCAATCCAAAAGCCATATTAATTCGCGTTGTGTAGGATTGGGTTGCATGGATGCTGTAGCCCAATCACGATTCGACCCTGATTAAGGGTTACTTAGATCCAAATTTTATTAATTTATGACTCTTAACTAAGTCATCCGAACAAAATCAGGAGAGCTATAAGAGATTTTTTAAGACCTTTTGATTGAAAATATACCACATCATTACTCTGAGAGCACCACATCATTACAATTAATAATATTGTGTATTTTCAACCACATGTCTAGTTAAGAATTTTCCATTATTAACTACTATTTAGACCAAAAAAAAGAAAAGCCATCTATTGGGCCTGGACCAATTAATTTTCGGGGATGTAGCCCATCAAGACACATTTTTTATCTGTCTTTTTTATTCGAAACTCAAATATTAGTTTATGCTTTCAAATTATCTTTTTCCGATTCAACAATTAGAGGGGCTTCCACCTCGGTCACCTTCGACCCAATTCACCGTTATCCGATCCATTTTGCAGGCCTTATCCTGTTGGAGAATACAATTATTTTTTAATGAATGAATGTAGATCCAAGAGATTCCAGGCCCTTCACTCAGATCCATATTAACTATTAAGGATTCACATCACTGATTAATACATAACTTTATTATAAAGTTGAAAATCAAATTAAACTACTCGATACTTATTCGCTCATTTGATAAAAAATTATTTGATTTTGGTTCGTCACATTAATTTAACAAGCTTGAACATTATTTTCAGTTCGATAAGTTTTGATGTTCAGCTCGAGCTCGACTCGATAAACTAAAAGTTATAATATACATGTAAAATATAAATCTACTCGATACTCGACTCGAGCAGGTTCGATAAAATCTCATTTGAGCTTCCAAATTAAAATATAATAACTTCATCAAAAAATTAAAAGAGCTACAAAATAGACCCTTTCACCGGGATCTTGAATTGTTAAACCAAATTTGTATCTAAATTATTTACAATTTTTTTGTAATTGATCAATCAAATAGAAAATATTCTACACTTCTCTATATTTCCACTTACCCGCGTCAATTAATCTAAATCAACTAAACCACAAAATCCATATTAACAACAACAAATTAAATTCTACTGCATGAATCCTCCAATCAGCAGCAGCATCATTCGAAGACATATCCGATTCCGACAAAGCTTCAAGACTAAAATTAGGATTCGAACCATACAAAGCTTGAACACCTTTCACATCATCAATCTTCAAATCCACTTTTCTTTCCCTAGGTTTCAAACTAGGATACATAATTGCTTCTTTCACATCACTATGTGACAATCCCAACAAATGTCCAATCTCATGCGTCGCCACGGATTCCAAATCGATGGCTGAATCCGATTTCTCTGTCGTAAAATCCACCGCCCACGTCTCTGTGGCGTCAAGGTGGAACTGCCCGCTCTCTGGAGAGAACGCATGGGCTAAAACCCCGAGGACACCATCAAACGCCTCCCCATCCCCATGATCGCCATAATAAAATCCTATTTTGATGTCGGATAATTCGTAATCATCGGATTCCAGGAATGTAACAGGTATGACAGAAGCCCAATGACCGAAAGCCCGTTTGAACGTGACCCGTAACTCGAGTGTGGTCAAATAAGTGATTGTGTCGTTGGGTGAAAATGCGTACGTTAATGTCATGGGGATATTGCGGGCCCACCGTGGTTGGCCGGTGAAGTAAGCGTATTTTTCAGACATTTTTGGAGTGTTGGGGACGCCGCACATCGGTTGTGTTCTTGCATGAATATATATTGGTGAAGAGAGGAGGGAGAAGAAGAAAAATAAATAAAAGAAAGATATATTCCATGGTAGTCTCGTGTACATGTCGAACGAAGGTATGTCGAATTGTCGATTACGACTACGACGAACACAAGTACATTCCTAGTTTAATTGTATTGTGAAGAAAAGGAAACCATTGATATTGAGAGGAATAGAGATGGAGAAAATCTTTGTTGTAAAGGAAAGGGTAAGTAAATTATTTGTTATGATGAAATGAATATATATATATATATATATGGGTTCATTGCATAAATGAGAGAAGAACTTCATTTATTAACTAATAAATAGATCGAAAATGTAAAGTCCCTATATAAATCTTACTATAATATTTTGGTATGTTAGTTGGAACTTGGATATTGGTTTTGTTCAGTGGATGGATTTGTTGAGTTTGAGAATATTAGTCAATTAATGATGTTAGGTAAATCATAGATCTATGGTATTTCGGACCTTGAATAGTACAATCTGATGTAAGTATTTATTCAGTTTTTTCAGTTAATATTGTTATTTTTGTGATGTGAATTTCGGTGGTTTATTTGTTTATTTTGTTCACTTTGGTTGACATAATAAAAAAAATTCTATAATTTTTATTTTGGAATCAATAAAAATGAAAATAAAACTTTTTCAAAGCTTTTTATTAAAAAGAGACTCTTTTATTTTTAGTAATTAACTAAAAAAGAAATTATAATAATTAATTGATTAAAACATATGCAGGACGAAATTTTGTCCCATGAATGTAGGGACTTGGATCAGTTCTTGTTTGTCTCTGCCGGAAGCAAGAGATATTTCACATTTGTGTATTGTGTTAGTATTGGGCCGGGCCGGGCCGGGCCGCTATTGTTTGATTTTTAAGTTAAGAATGGCAAACTTGTTGAAGCAAGTCGATCGATTGGTATGTATGGATATGGTATGGTGCCAATTCTGTTGGATGTTATCATTATTCTAATTCCTATCTATCTTTCTTTTTACTCTTTATGGGTTCTTCTTTTATCATCTTTTTGTTAGGTATGCCTAATCAACTTACATAGTTTTCAAATTATTCTAATAAATAATCTACTTTTATTTATTCAATCTATATTAAACAGTACTAAAAAATTGATCACAAATAAAGAAACGTGTGAAAGACTCAATCGGACGCAGTGTTATTTAATTAGTTCGGCCAAATTTAATTTGGAAAAATTTCTAGTCGTCGGTACAAGACATCGCATGGGCTGTCCATCTCACTTTTGGGCCTCAGAATTTGGATATCATATCAATTTGATACTGCATTTCTGAATTTAAGTACTGGGCTATAATTATAGTAAAATGGGCTGAAGTGAATATATGTATAAATTATAATATAATGTTTGGTCGGCCTAGGCCTCTTAAATGTGAGGGTGTATTTCATAATCTAATGTTTCTTATATTTTTATCCCATTAATGGTGGGAATAATTAATATGAATTTGATTAGGATCGAATTCACTCCTCTTTTAATGTGACTCAATTTGGCTTCATATTTTATTTCTTTGGTATGTTCCAAGCAATTAAATATTTAAAAAAAAAATTCAAGAACATCCACAGGGAAAGTTGAAAATTAAATGAACATGTTGAAGTCAAATTATTTTATGTTTTTGTTTCGATTAATCCAGAAAAGAAAAAGAAAAAAGAAAAATCAGCCTCCCAAAAGCTTTCGGGTCAAATGAATAAATGTATAGGGCCATATTGCTTGAATTAATTATCAAAAAGAGACAATGTCTCAATTGGGTTATATGATGTTAGTGGGTCTTATCGGAGTGCTTTATTTCATTTTATTACTCATGTAGTCATGTTTATTCAAAAACATTATTATTTGGGTAAATTACAGATACTCTTGAAGTAAGGTCAAATTATAAAATTTCCCTCACGTAGTGGAAATTACGAAAATCCACTTTCGGTTTGTCTTCAACTTAAAATTATCCCCTTTCTCCTGAAAAGTTCTAATTTTGCTTCTACGGATTATTTGTAACGTTTGTATATCTTATAAAATTTTAAAATTTGAGTACTAATTGTAATATCTCATAAAATATAAAATTATAAAATTAAATATTTTCCACAAAAAGTTGATAAAATTATAAACTTGCACATAAGTTTAAATGAATATTAAAAAAAATATTGTTTCGGATTTATTTAAAATTTAACTTTTATAGTAATAAATTAACTAGAAACAGTTGTACATTTGTATAATGAAAAAAAGAAGAGCTAGACCAATATTATTGAGGGGACGAGTTTTTTTTTTTACCAATGTACTAAGTAAAAAAATTATAAGCTGGAAATCGTATTATAAAGAAGAAATAAACATATTCACTTTATAGTTATTAAGAAAGAAAAAATTAAAAACACTCATTAAAATAAAATAGTTAAAATAAAAGAAAAAGGTCATTGTTAGGCTTCAAAACCCAGACCTTCAATTCATGTTGATAGAATCTAAAGAAGTGAACTAAGAGCATCTCTACCGGTCATCAATAAGTGATTATCTATATTAAATTATACATGGTGAACAGTGTTTTAACTATTTAATTTTAGCTATTCAATCCAATAGTCATCATCTAAAATTTTTAAAATTATTATATTTTATTCTTTTTCCAATATTAAATTATAAATGACATTATAAATTATGTTGTATTACATTTACACATAAAATATAAGTAATAAATATACATTTTAATATTTTTTATTTAAATATAATAAATTAAAAAAATTGTAAAAAATGACTTTAAATAACGATTTAATAAACTATTTAATTCAAATAAAAATTTAACTCAAATCAATTTAATAAACTATAGTTGAGACATAAATTTGCTGACATGGACGTCCTGTATAAATATACATGGGCATCCATATATGCAAGTCCAAACTTGTATTATACGTAATCTTGTATAAATACAAGACATTGCTGGAGGACAAAAAATTGACTTGGTTGTGTATATTTGTGTTTTTAGCTATTGGATGAGCTAAAAAAGTGACTGCTGGATATGCTCTAAGGGAATTGATATGTTTAAAGAAACTTATAAGACTAATAATATATTATGAAAAATATTTGTGGCCCTGGACTCCACACCGGGGGTCCTAGGCGTCGACATAAGTTGCCTAACATTAGGATTGGCAATGTCTACAACTTAAACTCTTCTAAAAAAATATACTACTACCATATTTCTCAAGACATTCTCCCAAAACTCAAACAAACAACATTATGCAAATTGAGATTATTTCACAGACTTCCACTACTCTACCAAATAACAAACAAACATGCCCATGATTTTCTTGAATCTTTGAAGAGTTGGATTAAAAACTAGCAAGCTCCACAAAATGGTATAGAAGCATGCAGTTTGGTTATTATGATAAGTTAAAGTGCAGTTTGGTATATAAATGCAAGGCAACTACAGTTTGATTTTGTGGAGTATGGACTTGAGAGACTATGGGTCTATTTGGATAGATTTTGGTTCGGTTTCGCGGGTATCGGTTTAAAAAAATAATTTGGGTGGTTTCGATGAAACATTTGAGACCTCGTTTGGATGGATTTTGGCTGTTGGGTTTTGTGGTTTGAATAAGTTGAAACCCCACTTGACTTGAGTTTGTATATTGGGGTTTGGGAAAAAAAAAGTAGGTGATAGATGTCAAATCAATATTTTATAGGTTTAAAAAGTTTGAGTGTGACTTTCTAAATAAATTTTCGATGATTTTATGAGTTTGACGAAAATTCATTTGAAAAGATTTTACATCGATTTTGCGAAATCCGCGAGACCGTATCAAAACCTATCTACATACACTTTATATTTATATATATTTCATCAAGAGATGGAAAATAAAAATGAAAAATATGACTTAATGGAAAAAGCTATTTAATTGATACTTCTCAAAAGTCACATCATGATCTTTGATCTGGTATCTGATATTTATTTCATTCTGAAAAAGTTCCATTCAGGCTCCTGAAATGACCATTCTATTCAAAATCATTTCTTTCTTTTGGTCCCACCACCATTTCCCCCCTTTCCTGGAGACAATATTAATCACATTAGTTTCTTTCGTGTTTAAATTATTCTTGCCTTTAATCCAAATTTTATAAAGTTGAGTAATTCCGCACTAGTCTAGGCATATTTTGTTGCTATATATTCTTTGTAATTAAATAGCAACAATTTTTCAGAAACAATCCTAATATACGTAATTTTTTATTTTATTGTTGAATGATATGGTAATATTCAATAACTTTAAAAGATGAATATATTTAGGTAATGGAATATATTAATAACTTTCTCAAAAAAATAAAATAACACATTAGTATTGAAAAGATTAATATATTAATCCAGTACCTTATTTTTGCCATCATCTGTCTAATTCAACATTTCGTCCTTTTAAAAAAAAGTTGAATATAGTATTTATTATATTCTTGTTTTTTTATTTAAAAAAAAATTCTTGTGTTTATTATCATTTCTGCACAAAATGCAGCTTTGCTCTTTAAGAAGCATAACCCTAGCTATTGGACTAGAACACAGTTTACTTTACTCCCATATTCCTACTTACCCCCTACTCACCCACCCACCCACCCATCCACATCTATCCATCCAATCTTTCTTTTTCCATATATGTCCTTTAATTTCTTCTTTTATAACAACAGTTTCAGTTGCAGCAGAAGAATTAAGGTGGTCTGAATAATTAATACAACCACAATTTTACCCAGAAAGTACAAAACACATACTGCATTAAGATGGAAGATTATTGGACCTTGGTCAACAACAATAACAGCAACAATTTCACTACTACTAGTACTAGTAACAGCGTCCGAGGGCATTATGGTAATTGCAACAACAACAGTAACTCGGAGGGTGCATTCCACGCTCTGATGCTGGGCAAGAGGGGTAGAAGTTCGCCGCCGAAGTGTCAGGTGGAGGGTTGTGAGGTGGTGCTGGGGATTAATAATGCTAAGGAGTATCATAGGAGGCATAAGGTGTGTGAAGTGCACGCGAAGGCTCCGAGAGTGGTTGTTCTTGGTATTCAACAACGTTTCTGCCAGCAGTGTAGCAGGTTTAAATCTAATTATTTCCTGTTTTTGTTTTTTTTTTCTTTTCTTGAAAAGAAAAGATAATTTGAAGATTAATGTTGTTATGTGTGTTTAATTTGAGTAGGTTTCATGGGGTGGAAGAATTTGATGAGGCGAAGAGAAGTTGCAGAAGGAGATTGGCGGGACATAATGAAAGAAGAAGAAAGCAGCTGTCCTCTCAATATTACAACCATTCTCTAATTCCTAGGAAACCAGGTAATCCTAATATATACTCTTAGTTAAATACTTAATTAATCAAGATTTTGTTTTAGTATGTTCAAATTCAATCATCTACATATTAGTATTTCGAAATTTTCAAGAATACTCTGAAAATCCCTGAAAATTTTATTAAACTAAGGATTTTGAAATAAAAATTCATTAAACTTTCATTGTTTCAAAAATAAAAACTTCTAACTTTACTAACTATATTTACTTTAAATTTCGTTTCTAATTTAATTAATTAGAGGAAATTAGGATATATTTTGCAATTGTTCTTGCTATTCATTCTAATTAAATTATTAAGATTATTCAGAAAAAGCTCAAAATCTTAAGTTTTTTTTTTTTAAATTCTTATTTGAGCTGCAGAAAAGTTTTTTTGGAAATGATTCAAAGGGGACCGTTCGTTTAAAATTAATTTATTTAAGCATTTATTATAACTGCAAAATTAACTCTGATGAATCATTTTTTATGGGCATATGGTCAATTCTATTTGAACGGATTTAACTTAAAAATGTTTATAATCGTTCCGTGTAGTGTGGAACGATATATGTTGAATATTGATTTGATTTCTCTTATCGAGCTGGACTTTGTGTTTAAGGATGTTTTGAATACAAAGCGAATTGAATTTAATTCAAATAGTTTTGATTAAGACGAACTCGAGTCGAGCTCCAATACTTAACTATTTTTATGTATGTGTTGTCCCCTTATACGAAGCAATTTGGATTCAAATGAGTTTTTCGATCGAGTTGAGCTCGAATACTTAACACATTAGGCCATCTCCAATGGAAATGGCCGGGGTCGGGGGTGGGGAGGGAAGTCATCTCCAGCGGCTGGGGGTCGGGGGCGGGAACGGGCTGGGCGCAGGGCTCGGCTCGGTTGAGCCCTACGCCTATCCCTGGGAACGCGTGGGAGAATTGAGGAGAAGAGGGTCGCGTGTGGCGGCACCTGACTGGTTCCTCTTTTTTTATTTTTTTGTTATTTAGGGTTTTTATATATGTAAAATTAATTATTTAAAGTAATTTTTAATAAAATTAAAATTTTCTCCTAAATAAATTAAATTTGTAGAATTGAATTATTTAATAAAATATTTTAGTATATTTATTGTATCTTTACTAGTATTTAATAAATATATGTAGTCACCAATTTTTAATTGAATTATTTAATAAAATAAAATTTGATTTTTTTAAAATTAAAATTATTAATAATTTATTAGAATTGTAATTAAATTTATTTATGGACAAATCATTAATAATTAAATTCAACATTTTATTTTAATTTCGAATTAGTTAAAAATATAATTAAACACTTATACATACAATTTAAATTAGTAACATGTTTTATTTCCGTGTGTGTGTCGTTTATTTAATCCTTTTTCTTGTATTTCCTTTCTTGTTTGTTGTATTTCCTATTATGTATCAATTTTAATTTTATGATTATTTACTCTATTTAATTTTAATATTTAAATATTATTAATAATTTAATTATATTAATAAAATAATTATTAGTATTATTAATATTAATATTAAAAACAAAATTAAAACTAGAATTATAGGTGAGAGTGGGCAAGTCTTCAAAATGGAATTAATTTCATTTCGGAGCCCTGACATTGGAGACGACCAGGCAGGGCTCGGGGTGGGGGTAGGGGCAGCCCCGGGGCTCCGGAGCCCCGAGCCCCCCCCTACCATTGGTACAAAACTTTAAACCAAATTTCAAATTAATCAAATGCATGACAAATGTTAATGTTCAAGCGGGTTTGACATATGTATAATGAATCAAACTCAAACAATTTTTTAGCAAACTAGATTGAGTCAAAAATATCAAACAACTTTGATTATTAGTTTTTAAATATTAGTGATGTCCAATTATCTTGTAAGGAATACTTTAATCTTTTCCATTGTAATTGTATAATGTGTATTAAATAAATAAATTAAGTAATTGTTGAAAACAGGCAAGCATAGCATCAGCAGCAGCAGCAGCGAGTGTGCTCTCTCTCTTCTGTCATCATCAACAAACAATCACAACTACTACCCTAACTGGTGTAACATTAAATTAACGTCATCGCCATCGCCATCGCCCGCGGCGGATCTTCCGGCAAGATGCAGCGCCGCTCTGCGCGAGCTCATTGCGGAAAATCGGGCCTCCAATTTAGCCTCCAGGCAACTAATCAATACTAACCGGCCCGTGGCTGAGGATTTTAATGGAGGATCCAATCACCAGCTAGCGTTTATTGAACACGGCACATGGAACCGGGTCGGGCGGGAACTTGACTTTGGAACTGATCAAGGCTCCGAGTTCGGATCGTAATAATTTTTTTGGTCCGTAACTTACCTTATAGAAATGTACAACAATATGATAATATTTTCGGTATTTTCAGTTAATTTAGAAACGGGTGTTTATATAAATTCCTTTATTTATGCTATAATCATCAATGTAACAACAATTTCTAAAAGAAGAGGAGATCTCGTAGAAATTGAAGGGTTGAAATATTTATATTTTTGATTTCATGAGATTTTTGTAAGGGAGTAATATGTTCTCATTTTATTTTCTCTAGGAAAATAAATAGAATATATATATTTTTTTTTATGATAAATAGAATATTAAATTTCATCTAATCCTAAAAATATGTGGGCCTTGTCGCAAACAGTGTAGCCCAACTGAGGTGGATATCAAATTAGTTCTTAAGCTTTGTCAATTGTCGGGCCTTATAAGGCTCAGAGAAGGCCTTATGAAAGACAAAAAGTAATCGTCTATAATTTATACAAACTCAAATTAAGTTCAACCAATTCCCATATACAATTAAAATTCTTGTATCGGCCTTAAAATTTTGTAATTCAGTTGAATGTTTTAATTTAAATAGTTGATTTTTCACTTATAAAGAAACAAAGTTATATCATATTTAATCCACAATTATACTACTTAATTTTATAACCTACTAAAAATGGAAATTATAATTCAAAATTTCAAACTCAGACTTACCTTAATCCAATTAACTCATGTAACAAAAATGATAATTTAAAAATAGATATTGTGAAAAAATATAAGACATGCATTATCATTTAAAAATAAGAGTGACGTTATGAAGCTTAAGTCTGAAAGAAATGTTCTTCACTTCTTCTCACAACATAAATTGAGAATTGCTAGCTTCTAGTGGAGAAGACCTAGCTTAAATGATTATACCTTATAACCAGATCAACTTTGTTTGAATTTTGGGATATTCTCCTAATTTTTATTTTTACCATGATGAAAATTTTATTAATTGAAGCCTTTAATTTGTTCCATGAAGGCCAAATTTCGCGGTCAAGGTCATGCTAAATATTAGTTATTCCATAATTGATTTGAGGGTGTATGTGAAAATTGCAACATGAGCTTTCATGTCGAAATCATTTTTATGAGACCACACTTAGGCCATCTCCAACCGATGCCGGCATGAGGGGAGAGGGGATAGGGGAGGAGCCCGTGCCGTCTCCAATCGGCGGGAGATTGAAGGCCCGCTGGGCTTCACGCCATTGGACGGGCGCTTGCTTGTAAAAATTAGCGCCTGTAAAAATTGTATTATATATATATTAAAATTGTGTAAATAAAAATGGTAAAGTTTATTTTTAAATACAAGGAAAAACACTTTGATACCAAACTTTTGTCCATATTACACATTTGATACCAAGCTTTCTGAAAAAACACATTTGATAACATAATTTAGGCCTTCTTGACACATTTCATTTTGGTCGTCAAATTTTTAACAGAATTCATCACGTGCGAGACACATGTCCGTTAAGTGGCATGGATTTTGCACGTGCAGGGGGTAAAATTTTATTTTTGAAACTAGACTTTTACCTATTTTACACTTTTGGTACCAAACATTCGAAAAAGACACATTTAATATCAAAATTTAAGGTTGTTTGACATATTTGCTTTGACCATCAATTTTTTGGACGGGAAAGACCACGTGACCGTTAAGTCACCAAAATTGCACGCTCTTTGCACGTGATGTGCTCGAGCAGGGAGTATTCGGACCCAATCTTAATTTTGTCATAACTCCTTCGTTACAAGGCAAAATTTTGTGTTCTTTATATGGCTGAAAAGCTCTTGACCAGAGTTTTCTCACGGTAGAAGTTTCAATTCATAATATGCAATAGATAATTCTCAGAACATTAACTAACTTTCGATTCTATCATAATGAATGAAATTGGAAAAAGACTAAAACTTTATTAAAGTTGTAAGAATTATCTATTGCGTTTCATAAACTGATATTTTTTTTTTCTAGAATACATATCATCAATCATTACATAAAAAATCATTTCAATAATTATCAAAATACAAAAAATAACAAATAATAAACCACCATCAAACACAAGTATAGAATAACAAATAATTGCCCATATCAAAAATATTTTTTTTTTACTTTTTGAAATAAACATATGGAAGTTTATTTGTATTAATGCTTATTTTTTTATTTTTTATTTTGGAAAATTCAACACCTTACTCACATGTCAATAAAATACAGTGATTCGAACATAATGGAAGGACCCACCCCTCCTATCTTGAAAGAGCTATAACCAAAATATAGCCTCCTTGCAGGAGACAGCTTGCTTACTACTGTCATATTCTTCAACTGCTCATTCATTCTTCACCAATCAAATTTTACTGCTATTGAACGGTAACAAAAAAATCAAAGTTTCCCTTTCAATTATTTTTTACCCCATCAAATTTACCGCATTAAAAATCATAGCAAAAGACAAAAGAAAATAATGCAAGGGGTCTTGAAATAGTAATTCCCCTGCATGAGTATTTCCTGCCAAACCCAACCCTTGTTACAAAATAGAAACTGTTGAACAATATGCTGAAATTAAGGGGATTATATTCCCACATCGAATATTTCTTTTCAATTCCCGGGAATATGATTAATTCAAGTAGTACAAGATAATAATGTACATGTACATTGATTTTTTTTTTTTTTTGACGAATAATTTATATTGAAGTGATCATTGAACTTTGATGAACTGAAATTTCAAATCTAGCCAAAAGGGTTAATTAGCCTAACATCTATGATCAAATCAATTTCCTCAAATACTGTTATTTATATTAGCTAATTCCGAAATTCTAAAGAGCTATTTCATGTTTAATTAATTAGGAAAAATTCATAGCTTGCAATAATTAAGTCACCCATTTGCATAGAAAAGTGAGCTTGTTGATGCAGTTGAAGAGGTGGCGCCACCAGATGTGTAAGATCTGTGCCGTCCAAAGCAGTCAAGTGAAATTGTCGGCGGTGAGATCGCCACCGTGACTGAGGAGGAATGTGGCTCCGACTCTGGTGGTGATCCTGCAATATTTTATAATTTCACAAAAATATTAAGATGAACATGTTGATAAAATTTTACCTTCCAATGATATTCTAAATTTGCAATCTACCTCTTTGTGAAAAAAAAAAGATGGTAGTTAAAACAATATTCAAACACGTAACTTTTGTATTAAAAGTGAAATGCCATATATAATAGTATAATATTAAGAAAAATGATCCCCATTATCCATCATTTTTCTTATAACGAGAGAGTAATCTATAATTTTTTTTCTGATTTCTAAATTAATATGTTGTATAGTCGAGGTTAAAATTGGTTTTCACTTAAAAATAAAGTCCTATTAGTATTTTTAACATTGCGCGCTAGGAAGGTCTATAGCCTATTTCTCGATTTTACGAGAAAATAATGGAAATAATCTTTTTTTTACTGGAAGGTAAAGTTGCAATTAGTCATAAAATAGAGGTAAATTGCTAAAAACCCTAGATAAACACAATCAAGAAAATGGACATCAAAGATTTAGAATTGACTAGCTAGTACTTAATTAATTGAAACATACTTGGTAAATTTTCAGATGAAGAATTGGGTGCAGCATTGCCTTCAAGTTGAGAATTTTTACTGTTTTCTTGATTAGATTGCTGAGACTTACGCCGCCGCCGGTTATGATCAGCCAGCCTTCTCCGGCAACTTCTTTTTCCATTATCAAATTCCGACAGAAGATGGAATCTTCAAAAAATAAAGAAATAATAAAAAAAAAAAAACCGTAAGATTTACAGACAAAGATTTGACAAACTTCACATGGAAATACATAAAAACTAGTACACAATTAAAAGGGCTGTGCTTATTACTATAAGAAGCAAAAGTTTACAGTACACCAGACATAAAACGGTGGAAACATAATTTACGGACACAAATGCCCTCGGGATCACCCCCAATGTACCAAAAGTTAACCAATCATTAGCCTCATCACAACCATAAAGGGCATTTTAGTCTCTTCAAAATTCACCATGACTGTAAAGTACTCTACTTTCCCATAACAAAACTTTTTATAGCTCTAATTGGGTAATGATTATAACCAAAATTAAAATTACATTTTCTTTGCTATGTTTTGATGGAACTAATTAATTAAATACTTATTACAAAGTTTTAAAATAAATTAGAGTATTTTTGGTAAATAATCGAAAAAAAAATATTAAATCAGAAAAAATGTCGAAATATTTATGTTTTGGTTCACTCTAAAACAGAAACGTTTGTGTTTTCTATGACATGGAAAGCGAATTAGAGAAGGGTATTTTAAGTAACACAAACTCTATATTTTCACTCTAAAAAAACCAAGGCTGGAGAACCAGAAGGGTATTTTGGGACCTGCTGCATTGTTGGCAGAAGCGCTGAGTCAGGCCGCCGGCGATGACGGTGGCGGCTTTGGAGTGAAACTCACACACCTTGTGGCGGCGGTGGTAGTGCTTAGCATGTGTGAGGTCAGCATTGCAGCCTTCAGCTTGGCACCTAGGCGAGTTAAGTGAACCGGGCTCAAGAATCCTGGACCGGCGGTAAAGCCGGTTCACAAAGTCATCCTCCGTGGAAGCAAAATAAGTCCTTCCACCTAAACCTAAATTCAACCCAATCCTACTATTATACTCGGTGTTAAACTCAGTCTTCGGAGCCACCATGAACCCGGTCTGACCGGCCGGTTCAAAATTGAGCATTGAAGCCTGCGGCGCGTGATAGGAAGAACCGGAGGCGCCGTAATCGAAGAAATTCGGAAAATGCGTGTCGGCATTTGGGTGGTGAAATGGGATGTGGTTAGTGGTGGCGGTGAAATGGGGTACTTGAGGGGTGATGTAATTTGCCGTTTCGGAGTAGTTTTGAGTGGTGAAACTGTCGAAAACGGAGCGGGTCTGTTCGGAATCTTGACCCGTTTCCTCTCCAGAAAGCATGACTGATGATTGGTTCCCCCATTCATATTCCAACATTGCTCTGTTTCTGCTCTGTTTTTCAAAGGAGTTACTAGAAGATATATAAAGAAAGAAAGTTGAAACTGATTCTGTATCTGAAATCAAGATAAAGAGAGAGAAAACATTATACTACTAAGCTAAGCTAGCTAGAGAGTGGAAAAAGCTGCAAAGACTTTCGCTTTTCTCTCTAGTGATTGGCTTTAAACTAAAGTTTATAAAGACTTTTTTTCCATTTTACTAATATTTTCTCAATATTTTGTAGAGTACATGTTTGAGTGGGAGTTAAGGAACATGTCGGGGTTTGAGGGTCTTTTATTTTATTTGCTTGGAAAAATAAATCACTGCAGTTTTTAACTGGTACATAAATTATGGTAATGAAAGAAAAAAGGAAAAAAAAAAAGAAAGAGGCTATAGACTATAGAGTATAGTGGTAGTAGTAATAAAAAGTAGGAGTGGGTGATATTTTCAACTAATCAGTCCTTTCGTTGTAAGAAGAAACATAGTAGTAAAATTACTCACTTCTCTTCCTCTCTCTCTCTCTCTCTCTCTCTCTCTCTCTCTCTCTAGATTGGCATCTCTTTCTCTCTCTAGGTGTGGGGGAGAAGAAGGAAGAAAGTAGAGTAGAATTACTAGTACTCCTAGTAACTTCAGAACTGTTGACTGAGGCGGCTTTGATCAGAGATAGGTTGTCTGTCTAAAGTCTAGACACGATTTGTACTTAAAGTGCACTTATTACTAGTATTCTTACCCAACTAAGAGTTGAAAATTTCTGATTTACCTAATTCTTAATTTATTTGCTTATTTGGAGTATTATATATTTTTGATTATTGAAATGTTCTTAACCTATTAAACCTACCAGTATAATTTATTATGCATATATAATTAGGAAGATGTCTGGAGTGTAAATAATGAGTAATATATTTTCTTGTTTGGGTATGGGGTAAATTTTCTTGTTTCTCTTTTATACGTGTATTAACATGGGAGAATGTAAAAATTATTGGTAAAATTATAATATAGTAGATACTAACATATTTTCTTTTTCAAAAAATATAATATAGTATTTGATAAATCTTAGTTTCCAAGTTTTAAGAAATACAAAGATAAGAGAAAATATAATAAATTTAAGAAAATTTATAAAGTAGAAATAGGCAATCCAATTTTCTAGTGTCAATATTTACATCACATTAATATATGTATATTGGCAAATGTGTAGGCCCGAGGGTTTTTCGATATTCATATTACTAAATACCAAATGTGATAGAAGATTACTACACACGAGAACTGACTGACGTGACTATCTTAGCAAAGATTACACTAATATCAAATGTGTATGTTCTTTCCTATTAGCATATATCGAAAAGATGTCACCTAATGTGTATGATCGTACTTTAAAAAGAAATTATTCATACCATGGATGGATGAATTTGAATTGCCATGGAATTAAGTATATATATATATATATATATATATAATTCCTGGTTAAGTCAAAAAGATTATAATCCTACAAAATAGACTACTTCCTTTATTTTTATATAGTTCCAAGACTTTTATGGAACTTGAACTTTAGTCAAATTTAGAGTGATATATCGATATTAATCATGTTATTGCTGTTCAAAGTAAAATATGGTTTGCTTTATCAAAAAAAAAAAAAAAGGAAAATGCATGTGGTCTTCAATTGAATTAATGTTCTATTACCAGAATGATTAAATATGGTAAGAAGAAAACAAGTACGATATTCCATATATAGAACTGATGTCTTAAGATGATAAGAAAATATATCTCTCTATTGTATTTGAAACACTAACACTAATATTTTTCTTAGAATCAAAAGGCTGTCATATATATTTGAAATAAATTATTAGCTTAAAATTTATCAAATTACATCATTTGCAGGTAAACCAATATTATAAAAGTTCCATGGATCGATTCACTCGAATTGGACTTGTATAAGTTGTTTAATTTCAACTTGTTATACAATTACCTTTGAACAATTACCATTGATAACTTATAAAATTTGGTCAACAAAACATGAAAAAGAAAAAGTAAAATTATCAGCTCGACTCATGCATGTTAGGCTGAAAAGAAGGATAAAAATGTATCAAACTACTGAGACTAAAATGTCCCAAGTAAATTGGATATCAAACTAAATACTCATTATAAGTTTTCGTGCAATCATCACTTCTCTTGAGGTAGATTTCTAGGTGAATTAGGCCCTAATAATTCAGATTACTGTTATTAGGGTATCTCCAATGGTAGAGCTGGGGTTGGGGATCCGAGCACTTGGGCTGACCCTAGCTCTGCCTGGTCGTCTCCAATGGCAGAGCTCCGAGCCCAATTACTTCCAGTATAATTTGTTCCCCACTCTCGTCATTATAATAATAATTTTATTTTTATTTTTAATAATAATAATAATAATGATAGAAATAATAATAATAACTATTTTAATAATATAATTAAATTAATAACCATATAATAATAATATTAAAATATTAAAATTAAAGGGAGTTGAGATATTTAAATATTAAAATTAAAGGGAGTTGATAATATTTTAAAGTGTCGGGTCTTTGTGGAATTATATTCTACTCCATGAGTAGATTAAAATTAAAAGGTATATGGTATGTCCAAATCGGAGTTCGGGTGAATGAGAAATTGACGCCCAAAGATCACCATTTGAAATGGAAGAAAAAAAATAGAAGTGATTTTACCCCACATTAGAATTGGAAGGAAAAATCTTGAGGTTTTTATATGATTTAACAATGTAGTAGTATAACAATTTAGCTTCCAAAAGTCTATTTCCTCACGTGTGGGGTGGGGGGTGGGGTGGGGTGTTTGCAAATCATGAACCAAAATTCACTTGAGACCTTCAAGACTTGTGAGAGCTCGCGACCTGCGGACATGAATGCAACCCAATTCGGAGGCTTCCGAATAAATCCAATTTTTGCCTTCAATGGTTGCCAAATAAAAAATAAAAAAAAATTAAGTGGCGCCACCGTGCCACTTTTTTCGGTTTTCCTATTGTTTGATCCTTAAGCCTTAGTTTTACCAGTAATTATTACTAGACTACGACCTCATTGACAAGAGTTATATACTGTGTATATGTTTTAACACAAAAGAAAGAGAAAAAAAAAAAAAACGAACGAACGAGAATGGCTGGACTCGGTTTCATGTGGCTTATTTATCACTTGAATGTTGACTGGGTCAACAAGAACAAAAATAAGAAACAATATACATTAATAATCTCCTTATTACTATCTCCTGGTTTCTAATTAAACCTCATGGTTGGTGTAGACAAAAAACCGTCTAGTTCTTTTTTCATGGAGCTATATTTACTTGATGTGGTAACATGAGAATATTTAAGTATGAGTTAGATAATTATTTTGAGTCAAATATAACGAAGACACTACTGTGTACTGCGATTTGATCAAAGTGACTATGATTTGAAAATATAAAAATCTCAAATATAACCAATTTTCTTTTAATCAATTAGTTAAATGATTGTATATCCATCCTATATAATAATGGGATTAATATCATAAAATTAAGTCAACGTGGAGAAAACTAAGATAGTAGTGAAGAAATATCCCATAAATTAAGCTATTTTTCGTGCATTTTAATTTGTCTCATCCTTCCACATTCAATTTGGGAACAAAAAGGTAAAAATGTGAAATTACAAAATGAGATTCATACAAATATTAAATTATGGGATGGAATTCAACAATGTGGTATAACTTGTGATGAAAACCAAAATCGACCATTAGTTTGAGACAAATTTCGTAACTTTGCCTATTTGTTCAACTCCAACTGAGAACTCAACGGTTCTTCATGTCAAAAATTTAATAATGGGACATAAATGGGGCAAATATTAAATTACGGGATAACATTTGACTATGTGACATATCTTAAGAAGAAAATCAAAATCAACAATTAATTTGAAACTGGTTTTGCAATTTTGTCAAATCCTTAACCAAAAAATCAAATTATTGATTGATCTTTAAATATAACATATTCGAATTCGCAACAATATTAAAATATATTTAGTTCCAACTATAACAATTTTTTTTGTCTTAAATGGAAAAAGGAAATGTAATGTATGTATGAAGATCAACAAGTGGAGATATGTATGTACCAGAAGCGATACTATCGTATCTACGTCGTACAATTGTATTGTGTCCTACTTCAGACAATCTGTAATGGGGGGTTTCCTACTCGCAAGATGCTCGTTTACTCGCTACTCGAAACAATAATTCGATACAGTCAAATAGTAATTTATTAACAACATTAACGCGCGTGATGGCGCGTGGTGGATTGAGGAAGGTGGGAAATGTGGTGGGGGTGCAGATATTTAAAGAATGTGACTGAAGAGGAGATTGAGTGCAGGGTGGTGGGTGGCATTTGGTGGAAAAAGGCCTGACAACGTTGACTCTCATTGTACGGATTGTCCACCTAGTTAGGCCATTATTATAAATTACTTTTTGTATTAAATTAATAAAAATATACTCTATATATGTTCTTATTCAAAAAAATTACTTGCACATAGTACCATATAGTAGTTTACTAAAAAACCATATATAGATTTTATTTCGATCCCACAATAAATTATACGTTGATCATGTGGTGAATTCGCAATTATAAACTTTAAAATATTCCACTAGATCAAATCTATGTAATGATTTTCAATTCATGATGTATTTAAGGATTAAACTCTATATCCAAAATTCAATATTTATAGTATAGGTTTGGATTTTGAAGATTTTTATCTTTTGTTAAAAAATTGTTAAAATTTGTTATGTCAGTTGAGATGTAGATATGTATCATTGAAATATAACGCACGAAGAGATTTGATTTTTATCATTGCTATTAGTTATAATTTGTAGCATAACAATGAAAGTGACCCTATACATTATCACAAGTTACGTCCGCCTTTAAATTAAGTTGTGGTTACATGTTGGACTCTAGGTAGAGAAATTGTTGACTTGGATACGACAACAATTGTCCATGTGCGAAAGTGCTCAAGTAATGGATATGTATGATCGAAACATTGTGTTTTAGCTATTGTGTAAGTTTCAAAAATTTAGATACACTGTTGCCATCGTTTTAGTTCATATTCGAACTATTCCTATCAAAATTTTAAAACAACATTTGATGGATTGAATAATTAGATTTTGGTCGGATTTTAAAAGTGTGAAATCTATGAGATATCCATTTATCTCCCTAATAACTTTGTCATTAAAATAAGGAGGTCTTGTTTTGATATACTCCTTCCATTCCACAATATCTAAAGTTTTGCACAGGTATTAAAGGAACTTAATAAATAATATGAATTTTTGGTAAAAAAAAAAAATATACCTCAAATACCCTTGATTAATATTCATCTAGTTTATGAATTTTGTATATTTTTCTGCTAATCATATTTACAAATCCCACAACTTTTTAGTGGTCACATAATTATATCGAGATATACATATTTGGTCACTAATATTAAACTAGAAAAACTTACACTTTAAGTGAGATTCAAACTTAAATTCGCCATGCCTCGACACAACATTTCAAATGGAGAGGCTTTTACCATATTCATTTTGATTTTTCAGCAGAGTTAATTTAATGAAATGGGCTAGGAGGAGGGGTCCGGCGGCCCATTAAATGGAAATAAAGGTTGGGGCTGTCTGGTTGGTACGCAATAGAAAGCCATGGACATACTTTTCTTGTGTGGAGTATAATTTGACACTCCAATTTTTACTCTCCTTGTGAAAATACGAAAATAGCCCCGAAACAACACATCTTGCACGCTCTCTATCCAATCCTTTGCCTTCTATTCTGACCTATTTTTCTATATTAAATGAAAATTATTAACTTAGGAGGCCCACTCATTAATATCCACTTATTGATTCAAGAAATATGTGAACACAAATAGTTCTAATTTATTGCCATAATGATAGTGCTCCTTCTTTGCTTTTTGGATGTATGTATCTCTTGAATAATTGTTTGTTTTTCTCATATAGAAAAATTAGCAACCTTTTGGAGTTAAGTGCATATTTTCCTATGTTTCACATTTTCTTTTTTTTATTCTTGAGGTGGAAAGCTTCTAAAATCATATAATTATGCGATGCATTGTTTGTGAACGGTTCACATTTACATCTTATCATGAGAAAGTCACATGTTTTGATACTGATAATAGTTTGAAAAGACACGTGTTGCATTATTATCTCAGAATAACTAGTATATGAAGTTATTAATTTTTGCCTTAAACAATAGGTATAGTTCAAAATGAATAATCAACTTATAAACGGAAGCACATTTAGAATAGAATACTCCCTATGTCCTTAAATTTGCACTGTAATTTTTTTTGGGATGTCAATACTTCATTTCTATAAATAGAATTATTTTTTTCAAAAATATCTTCCCACATAAAATAATGATTTGACACCACTAACTCTCAATAATTATTTTCAAGGACATCTATGTAAAAACATAAAAGTTCCACATTATTTACTTTTAGCTAAAACTCTACGCCAAACGTAAATGAATAGAAAGAAAAAAAAAGGGGGAGGGGGTATATATAAATTTATAATGTTTTGTTTAAGACAAGAAATTAGTGTCTGTTTGTTTGGTGTGTGGAAGAGTAGTTTGAGAAATTATAAATGTTTGTGAAATAATTTCGATTTGCGTAATATTGGTTGTTTGGGTTTTCAGAGATTGATTTGATGAATAAGGTATGTGTATGTTTTTTTGGAAGGATTTAAATTGTAGGTGTAAGATATAAGATGTGTAAGATTTTATATCAAATCATGTTTGTTATGTGAGATATGTTGTGTAAGAGATAAATTACTTTATGTCAAATCAAATTAAAGTTTGTGTAGATTTTTTATTAGAGATAAAAAAATTGTTGTTTGTTTGACATTTAATTAGAGAGTAGTTTTGAAAATTAAGAGATGATAAATTTATTTCAGGAAATACAAATCTTGTTTGTCTTGCTTTTCCCATTCATGAAAATATTTTTGAAAATGCAAGACAAACATATCCTTATCGTTTCATTTATTATATAAGTTGTTCTATGGATGGTGAGAACTGGGAGAAGGGTGTCTAAAATCCCAAAGATGACATTTACATAAATTTATATATGTACACTTTTCTTAGACTAATTCAGTTAAATACAGAGAGAATCTTATGAACAATAATATTTCTAATGTAAAAGATACTAAAGTATATCTTCACAATATTATAAAGTATTTTTCATATATGTTTATAAAAAATGGTACTTGGTTCCATTTATGTGCTAGGACTATTTATTGAAAATGAACATTCACAAATACAAACAAAAGACATAACAAACCATAACAATTGTCAGTCGAAAGCAACTTATTGCACATGTTGATCACAGTCTCAGTACTGTTTAGTTTGAGGACGATTATAGTAATTATACATCATCAAATTCAATACATGAAACTCTTACCACATTGCAATGAGTCATCTAATTATCTATCCATTGCAGAGCTAAGAATAATTCAACATAACTCTTGAGCATTTCAATGTTTGAGAAGGGCAAAGAAGCTCACATAAAATTGTTGGACTTTGGTGTGGACATGCACAATTATATCATGAAAATTGGACTATTGTGAAAATTTAAAGAATTGAATTAATAACATCATTTTTATCAGCTATAACTTTTGTTATATTAATGTGTAAATCCTAAAAACTTAGACCTCACTTAAAATTAATCACATGTCACCTTTAACAGTCGATTAATTAGTAGCCAATTATTAAAGTGGGATAATCGAAAGTAATACAATTCATATAGATATCCAAATTAGTGATATGAGATAAAGGTGATGAATGTTTCAAAATTCAAGCTAGTAATGACATCAACCGAAAAACAAAAGAAAAAACAAAAAGTTAAACTGGTACATTGTTCATTGGTTTTATATTGTGAAATTAACAAATTAAACCCTAGAGGCCCCCATATAAATCTCAATCATCGTGTGTGTATATGTTCTTCCAAAGAAAAATCATGTTCGCCGCACTGACAGTCTTTTTCCATAGTGATCTGCATTTCCACTGAAATGTCACCTATGATAAAAATCGTGGGACCGATTTATATTGCTTTTTTATATGTAAAGAAATGTGAGAATTTCCACGATTGTTCATGCATTTTGTGTATTTGTATACATCATATATACCCCCCCCCCCCCCCTTTTTTTTATTATTAGTAGAGCAATGAAGTAATTAGGCTTTTAATTTCTTAAAACATATTGCTCGGTCTGTATTTTGATATACAACTCTCAATACGTACCAACCTAAACTTTTATATAAAATCAATCATTCAAACTACATCTCAAATTTCAAGTAATTTAACATTATTTTTAATAATGAAAATTTCAACCAAAATATCTAAATCATGCTTGATAGTAAACCGAACCCAAGCTCAAACGAGATATAACCTAACCGAACTCAAATAGCTTCACATTTTATATATATCTTTTTATTTTTAGCTTATCGAACTGAGACGGAACCAAACTTCACAATTTATAAAATGAAAATATTATTCAAACTTGTTGATATGTATAATAAGTTGAGATTAAACTAGCTCAAGCCGAATATTGTAAATTTCAATTTGATGTTTAATCCCAATTATGTTTTAGATTTTACATTAACATATAAGAAAATCTTCAAGACACTCAACCAAGATCCAAAGATAAACCAAACCCAAATACATCCAAATATATGGCCCCAATTTTTCGAAAGCGTATATATCAAATGTCTGATGCGTGAACATGTGAGAATCTTCTTTTGGGCCCAAACGTCCATATTTTAACCTTGTTACATCATGTGTATTGTTCTTTGGCGTTCAATACTTTTAGCTCACCTGTCCAATCAAGGAAATTTAGGTTTATATATACGCGCCATGATACCCTTTATTTCCTGGTTGAAAATTCTTCAGAATTGGAAGAGTAAGCTAACTCGATTTCAATCATGTTTCAAACACCAAAAAGTCATCAAATGGTAATTCTTTGATTTCTTGACAAACCTGATTCATAATTACCATAGAACAATACCAACACTTATCAAATAAGATAGAAAGAAAAAAAGTGAGTTTGCTCCAATTATTGATCTGACAACAATTAGGCTAACACTATCACTTCATTACATCTAAGACAATACTTACATATCTTAATTACATCCGACAATGACGACTTAGTGCTTGATTCATGAAAGCTAACCTCATCATTAATGGGAAGCTTCTTAAGTCGCTGTCTTTTATATCAATCGCTAGTCCAGTTTTCATGCCGCATGTAATAGCCCTATCATTGAAAGAAACAATTCAGTCCTACTTTTTGAAGAGCAATGGCTCATTAAACACTACATCAAGCAATTGCTTTCACCGAGCAAATTGTCTTCTACAATAAGAATAAGTGTAGAGAGGGGGACGAACACTAAAACTGCAGAAGGAATCTATGATTTGAACAATCAGACAGGAAAGGAGGTTGGCGGGCCCTGTATTTAAGAGAATACTAGGGAGACAATGATACATATGAAGTACAAAAGCAACAAACAGAAAAAGATAAACATGGTTCGTTCTTTCTATGAACCATGTGAACAAAGTTTCTATAAAACTTACATTATTTGAGTCCCTATCACTGCAAGTTTGTTTCCATCTCTGAATAAATTATTTAGATGCTAGTTGGTTGATATGTGCCAACATTTTTAATAACGTTTTTTGAACTCCTTTCCATATGTTAAAATTAAATTTCTCCCATAGTCCAATGTACTATCTCGTACCCTGAGTCTGTGGCAAGGTTTAGAGGCAATTTAATGATTTTCCACTCTTTACAAGTTGTTCCTTGGGAAATGAGAGTTTAGTGGTCAAAAGATATATTTACCACGTCCTTCTTAGGCGTGTACTTGGTTTGGCTTGAGGAAATGAGGGATAAGAAAAAGACTTAACCTGCTACATGTGCATAAAATTATATGGAGTATATATCAATAAGCCACATCAAAGAATGAAGATGGGACGAAATTGGAAGATAAAAAAGTGAAATTTCGCCAATGAGGGCGTAGCCCGTTGGTAAGGCTGAGGTCCTGGGTTCAATTCCCACTAGGGTGGGTTTTCTTCTAGTTTAATACTAGTGTAGGTAGTTAATTTTTCTTGTAATTTGGTTGAATTTAAATAGATTTCTGATTTGATGATAGTGATGTAATGACGTAACTCGTGTCACTAAAAAAAAAAAGGTTTAATTTCACCCCTTTACTTTCTTTTCACAGATCATTCAAACAAGAATTACATAAATTCATTTCAATTCCATTTTTTTCTTCTTTTTTTCTCCTTTCCCAACTGTTATCACGGATAAATATATTCAAACTAAAAATAAAGCAAATGTACACAAACCTTAAATAATTTTGATATATTATGATCTTGTGATACATCCAGAGAAAATCAAGTAGTAAATCGCTAGTTAGTTAAGAAAATGACAGCTAATACTACAGGACATTCACATTTAGTCAGGCACTGAATTAAAAGTCGATATGTTGAAGAAAGAGAGACAAGGTAAAAGGGCACACCTTACTAATAATGCTAGATATGGGTGGCATATGAGCGGGTTGGGGCGAGTCAAAATGGGTCGGGACTGTCGGGTCAAATATAGTTATTTTACTGGTCCAGAATGTGTTCTGTTAAAATGTTAAGGAACAAAACTGGATTGGGTCCGAGTTGAGACGGGTCGGCCTTATTAAAAAGGCTTGTTAATGTTATCTATTGTGTTAATTAGACATTAAGAAACATACACCATTATTTTAATAATATACAGTTCTAAATATTCACATATGAATAAATAAAATTAGTTTAAAATTAATGATCTAAATTGTGTGTGTGTATATATATATATATCATATGTACTCCCTCCGTCCCAAATATTTTGCTCCTTTTGGTTTTGCAAGGAGTTAGGTGAAAGTTGAAAAAGTAAAACTTTTAGATATCTCTACATTTTTACCCCTAAAAGTAGTGGTTGAAAATTAGTGATGTCAAATCATTACTTTAAGGAAGGGGGTATTTTTGAGAAAAAAAATTCCATTTTAAGAAAGGGAGTATTGTTTTAGGACATCCCAAATAGGAAACAGGAGTAAGAAATTTGGGACAAAGGGAGTATTTTTTTTGGTGTAAATTAAAAAGAAAATGCTTTTGGCATTAATTTAAGAAATAGTTCATTTTTGTTTTGAGATTTATATACATTTAAGACCTAATATTGATTTGAACTTACAATTAGAAAGAAAATAAAATGTTAAGCTAATTTTCCTTATCGAGTGTTTTTTATTACTTGACCCAATTTTGATCTTCCCAAAACCAACTTTCCTGTCTCCTTAGAACTCAAGGATACAGAGGTACGAGCCTATAGAACTCCTGTTTAAGTAAGGTCGTCTTCCTAAAACACACTTTGACCCATAGAATTTCAACTCAACTCAACTCAACTCAACCCAACACAACATAAGTTAACTCAACTCAACCCAACACAGCACAAGTTAACTCAACTCAAACCAAAACAACAAAATAAAAGAAATAAGAGTTGGGTTGGTCCAGTGAACCCATGGGTCATGACCTATAATGCTAGACCAACTCTCAAGTTTTAGTAGGTGGTCTTAATGCTAAATTGATCTTATTCCTTGTTTAAAAAAAAAAAAACAGAAAACAAACAAATACAAAAAAAAAAAAAATGCATTAACGTACCATTAGCAAAATTAGTTGTCCAGATCATAATACAAAGTGAGTGCAATCAGTCTTTCTCCTCAATCCTGAAACGAAACAAAGAGGGGTGTTATTTACTTGACGTATAGAAAGAAATGAATGTCTGAGATGTTAAAAAGTTCCCTTAAGAAGGTAAAAACTTACTTTGCTTTGTCAGTTAAGGTGACTAGAGATCTGAGCACCCCTGGACTGATCTTGTCAGCAAGAACACCTTTTTCCGAAATCAAAAAAGATTTCTCTTTCACATAGCTTTGAAGTTTCTTAGATTCGAAATCAAGGCGCACTTGATCTAGATCATATTTAAAACCTTTATAAGTAAAAAAAAGAAAAAGAGAAAGGAACAAGAGCCAACCTAAACGTGAAATTAATGCAAGGAATCACAGTAAAATATTATGAAAATTCAATATCTTAAGAAAAGGGAGGCGAGCATTTAGACTTTTATAATGTCAAATGGATATCATTAGCAACAAAGTATGAGAGTAAATACATTATCCTAAATCTATTGCAAAGTACAGGACGTAATTAAATTAGACTCATCTCTTACATTAGCATATCGGTCAAAGGTTTCTTAGAATATCACATCTGTTTCAGTGGGAAATGAAGAATTAACCTCTTTTCAAGTTTATTTATTTTCCTCAATGGCGGGGATGTTATAAGGTTTACACCTGAAAGAACAAAATTTACAGTCGTTATCTTCTATAGAGTCCTCTATTTGTCCAAGAGAAGTGTTTACAAGTGAATCATAACTTAGGACTTTTAACCTATAAAAACTTGTTCAGCATCTCATTCCTTGTTTTTATTGAAATCTTATTCAGATAACTTCCTCAGCTCACAGGTTCATTTATTAAGTTGATCTAGGTATTCTCACAACCATAGCAACATAACAAAGAAATTAAAGCATCAATATCTTCAATAAATTGTAGAAAATAAAGCTGTAGAATCAAGTAATACTTTCAAATTCAACTATAGATTACTGGATTAAAAAAATAAGAAGGTCAAACTATCTGACATCGAAGTGCATATATTGCAGTTCACGTTTAGTAATCAATAAATAAGGCAGTGGTCCACTCTTCAAAGGAGTTCCAAGGAAAAGATACAACAAAGCAAGCTGGCAATAAGGCAATGAAGAAAAGTATATCATTCAAGAGAGTTAGCCAGTAATCTATAGTAAACAGTTGGGTTTTAATATTTACATACTGTTTTCACAATTTCATCCTCAAATGTGTTTGATTTGGGGGCATTTTCTGCCCCATATCTTCATCATGACCTTAGTTTCATAGCCTCCATCTTAAGTCTATAGATATTTTCATAAAATTTTTTTTATCACAAGTTTAAAACAGGCAGGCCAAACAAGTTATATAGCTCATTTGCACCTTTCAGATCAGCTTGTTAACAACTCAACTCAATTATCCAAACAAATTTTCAGTTTCACTCATTCAACGGTGAAATCTTTTTCGCACCACATTTTCGCTAAAAACATGAAAATGAGAAACCAAAGTGAAACAATCTAATCCATAAATTGCATCATATGGAGATACTAAAGAGTGCCTCAAGATTTAAATGCAATCACATTGCTAGCAGCTAGGTTCAATCTTTAACAAGAAAGCACCTTATTAATTCTGAACTTGTAACCATCCTATATTATGTGCAGTGATTTGACAGGGAAAGCTCAACATAAGGTGAACATTCAGATATATATTTTGATCCTTTATTAAAGATCAAGCTTTTGCTGCTTAACATCCTAATGTACAGCTGCAAAAGTAGCAATTTTTTTTTTGTAGCAAATGAAAAGTTCCCCTAATCTTACTATCAACCCTACTACAACTTGCAAGTATAAGAGATAAACCACCTCAATCACACATAATAAGTATTATAACATAATAAACTCAAACTACCTTTCTCTAAAATGGTGTGAGCAGCATGAAAAGGTACTGTCGCAAAAACATCAGTTCCAGGGAACATCAACAAAGTCTTCTCCCTTGAATCATGATCACCACATGTTGCACAAACCTCTTTCACCAATGGCCTTGAATCAATTTCCCTCATTATCGACTCAAAGGGCGAAGGAACACTTGTTTTTGTAGTTTTAGCCCTCTTTCTTAACGCTGTTAAACCTTCCCTGTTCCCATTCCTCACTTTATCAATTTCAACCAACTACAATCAAAATTATCAACGATTAAATGATTGAATATACTAAAAAACTGCAATCTCACATCAAATAACAATTCCAATTACCTCATGGCGTGCCAAAAAAAGATTTTCGGCTTCAATTTCGACTTCTATAAGTTCTTCCTGGAACTGCTTCATCGTTTCATCCATTGCGCGTAAAGAATAAAAGCAAATTGATGCAAATTCTAATTAGCCGGAGGGAGTAGAGGTCAATACGGCGGTGGACGGTGAAGGTTTTAGATTAGTCAATTAGATCTGGGTTTATTCGGCCCAAAATGTAATGCGTGATTTTTTTCAGTTTAATTTGGACTTGAGATAGGGTTCAATTTTGAATTTAGCCCATCTTAGAAATAATCAGCCCAAATATTAGTGAAAGTTTACTTTTCGTGGTAAATATTAAGTGTATTCTCTAATTTAAGAATAATAGCTCTAAAATCCATTCTTTAATGAGCTTTGATGAAAAGAAAAGGCAAAAAAGAAAAAAGAAAAAAAAAAGATGCACTACATCATATATAGTTCCACAGAATAACCGGAGTTAGGACTGATAATATTTCATTGTTCTTCTGTCTAGTAGATTTGGACATTTGTACAATATAAAAATTCAATTCATACATGTGTTCACCATAAGTTTTGATATTTGTTACGTTGTCATAGATATTTTCATTCAATTTTCTAGTGCAATAATAATGTGACACCACCGATTATTTCAAACAAGATACTTTAAAAGATATATAAAAGAAGTTACTTTTACAATGGATTGTTTTTTCCATATTTACAAGTAAAACGAAACAGACTTCTTTTTTTTTTTTTTATGACAAATGGAAAAAGAAATTCTGTCAACAAGAATATATTATATATATTTCTTTTATAAATAAACATTCCATATTTTGTTGAGCAAAACCTCAGCTTGGAGACAGAATAAACTTATGTATATAGTCTCAATTGAGGCAAGAATACGCCAATGATTTTTCCTCAATCAACTCTTTTGCAGTTGAATCCATCTTCTCCCTTGAAAATTCATTTATCTTCAGACCTATGAGAAGATAAATTTAGATCATATGCATATAATTTAGAATTTTCATGTTAAGTTTATAGGATAAAAAATTTAAGTCAAACCACTCGAGATTCAAATCAAAATTAATCAACTAGAGCTTGTTTGAGCTCGATTCACTATACACATCAGATCAAACTTCAAATTTGAAGTTCGGTAGCTAAAAATTGATCAATATATTTGTCAAAATATTATGATACTCGATAAATCTCATTTAAAACATATAAGAAAATAAAACAAATTCTGAACAATATGCTACCGAACTCGTTTACACATGTGTGAGGACAAGGACAAAACAATTGCAGTATGTTGAAGAAAGAACAAAAATTCTTTAAAAACTCCTATAGTAAATTCCAACGCTAACCTTGCACAATCGACCATTCTCCTTTCTCACACGTAACTGGGAAGGAATATATCAGGCCAGGTGGGATTCCGTAAGAACCATCGGAATAAACTCCCATCGATACCCAAGTGCCCTGTGCAAATGAAAGATAATGAATAGATCAATGTATTGTTATTGTGAAGAGAAGAAGCCTACATATATATATATATATAGCATTTGGTATTCGATTTTGGACTAAAACCTTTGGAGTTCCGAGGACCCAATCGCGTATATGATCACAAGCAGAGCTTGCGGCAGATAATGCACTAGAAAGTTTTCGAGCTTTGATGATGGCTGCACCCCTCTGCTGCACGGTTGTTATGAACTCCGTATCCAACCTAATAATAAAAGAGCATACATGGAATTTTACTCATTTTCATAATCTATCACCGAAAAATCATTTTCCCACCAAACAACATATTATAATCTATTGAATTTAAATGGAGGTTCAATTGTTACTGAGTGGCATTCTAAATAGGTATAGGTGAAATGAAATACTATAAAATTAATACCATTTATCGTCGCCAACAAGTTCTCTGACCGATTTTTGTCCGTTGCATGTGCTTACAGTTGCATGATTGACATCTGGATATTGAGAGGACGAGTGATTTCCCCATATGATAACGTTCTTTACATCGCTAACATGAACATATAACTTCTCCGAGATCTGGCCTAGAGCTCGATTATGATCAAGTCTTGTAAGGCAGGTGATGTTCTTTTCTGGAATTGAAGGAGCAAATTCTTTCAAGATGAGTGCATTTGTGTTAGCTGGATTAGCAATCACCAAAACCTGCATTGAAAATGAATCAAGGTGGCTACCAAAGCAATTGGGGCACATCGCTCAAGAATCAATATATGATATCTTGGTACGAAAAAGGCCTTGTCTACTATATAAAAAGCAACACGTTCAGGTCGAGATAAATAAACCTAAAAGTCCCTACAAAATGAGTAGACCCAACATACAATGGATTGTATGAGGCATTTTATAACAGAGCTAGATGCAATATACCCACTTGTACTTTGCCTAATTAGCAAAATGGGTCGATTCGGTTCATTTTCATAACCACGGATCCATCGAAATGCACAATGGTGATTTCTATTGATTTTTTCATGTGTCTAGGGACTCTTAAGCAACAATCTAGGCATCACAAAATCATTGCTTCTTCTAGGTTAAACGAACTTACTTTGCAATCTGGGGAAGCATGTTCCTCCAAGGCCGAGGCTTGAGCCTTGTAAATGGACACATTCTTGGCCATCACATCCTTCCTTTCCATTCCTTCTTTTCTTGGAAAGCCACCCACCATTATCGCAATATCGACATCTTTGCAAGCTTCCACAATATCGGTTGTGGCAACAATGCCTAATCGACCAAGCATTAAATATTCCAACTTAAGAAATAACTATAGTTTCAATTTGATTATAAACTCCATTTAAAATTGTACCTTTGAGAAGGGGAAAGGCAGCATCAATCAATTCCAATTTCACCCCATTCAACGCTTCAGCAGCTGGCTCGATATCGAGCATATGTATGATTACAGGTTGATCGGGGCCTAGCATAGCTCCTTTAGCTATCATGGGAACAAGAGCATAGCCTATTTGGCCTGTGAAACAAAATTTGATTTGGCACAATAATGTAAGAAATCTGCCAACGAGAAACAACATTACAACCTTTCGATATAGAAATATTTGATTTGGAGTTGAATCTTTAAGCAAAAAGAACACAAAGGATAAATCTCAGAAATTCTATTAATGATATCTAAAGTCCAATCTTTTGCACAAAACAAAACCAACAGCCCCTCACTAAACATCCATCTTGTTTTCAAAATCGACCCAAATAGATTGAAAGGTGGCATATTATTAAGTATTTATAAATTCCATAGAAACTTGACCATATCGTGATCAACTTTGAAAGCCAACTTGGGCATCAATTCCTAAATTTATGCAAAATAAAAACTTCACAAATTGAATAAACTAGTGATGCATTTCAATGTAAATCAGGGTAATTTACGCTCGCTAACCCTCAGATAAACCCTAATTACACTTGCTTACCCCTACTGTTTCGGAAGTTACAAGAACCCCCTTCTGGTTTAGACTGATTACCAAAATACCCCTTACGGCGTCAAAACCCCTTACAAATAAACGACATAAGGGGTGTTTTTGTAAATAGGCTAAATCACAAGGGGTGTTATCGTAATTTTCGGAACAATAGGGGTTTTAAGGTAATTAGGGTACACCTCCCAATAAATTAATCATCTTAACATGCCTGCAGCGCCGGTGACAAGCACCGTAATGGGTTCCTTCTCTATATTTGCAAAGCTCCATATATTTCGTATAATCTTCCATGATAAATATACACAGCCCAAAACAACAAGAGGCTTTTCCATTAGTGCCAAATAGTCCATTTTTACGAAATTTATATATGAATGCGAAAAACCACAGTTGTGCACAAATACTATTCAATTGCAACATTATATACACACATACAAACAAACACACAAAAAACCCACTAAAATGCTAAACTTTAGAAGCTAGATAATCTGGTACAAGAGCAATACAAAGTCCTTAAGGAATGAAATGGTATAACAAAAACTTCTCCCCAAAGAAAAGAATAACATAATCGAATAACCATTTTATGTAAATGAATAGGCGTGATTACATATAGAAATTAAAGAATAAATAGAGTTGATGAGAGAAATTATACCGGGTGCAGCTTCTTCATTTCTATACTATATACACATATATTCATTTTATTAATTTTTTCCTTAAAACCAAAGAAATATTATTTTTGTTTTAATCCAAATGTATGTCTTGTATTCAAGTTTCTATATTTTCTTCTTTTCGGTCTATATAAAAATTAAACCGAGCAATTACGAGAAATTTGGGGTTAATTCTCTTTGATGGCATGTGATATGCATAATGTTTAGTTTATTTCATGTAATTTGAAAAATAATATCTTACTTGTGAAAAATTTAAATAATTAATTTATCTTAAAGTAATGTGTAAAAAGAAAATTACCCTTCTCCATTTAAGATAATACATGGAGGTAAATTGATATAGATATAAAATAATACAGGAGGTCAATTGATCCATATATAATAACATAATGTGGTAAATTAATTTATTTTTCCAGGTTTAAAATAGGTCTAAGTATATATTAAATATAATGGAGAGTTTTTTTGCCAAATCATATTTTTTTCATGTTTAAAAATGCCTGGAGGATAGTTTGAGTCTTTTAAGAGACTATAGAGAGGTAAATTGCACTTTTTAAAATTACAGGGAGATAAATTGAATATTATGGACATTATATGGGGGTAAATTGCCATTAACTCAAAAAATTGTTTTGAATTTGAATTTTTAGTGAAGAAAAAATATCTAAAATATCCATGTACAAAATCTAAAACTCTTCAACTTTACTTCTTACTATATATCTAGCCAAGAAAATGGAAAAAAGTGATTCTATTCAATTTTACTAGTTACTGTTGGTGTTTAACAATCCGTGTACTTAAATATTTCATAAAATATTTTTAACATAAATCTCGGCACAAAATAAATGTTGATAATTTAACATAAAAACTAGTAAGAAATACTTACTTGTATTGAAACCAAAGAACACTTAAATCAATACGTGAAAAACTAGGAAATTAGACTGAGGCTTGCCGAAACAAATTTCCTTAAGACAATGTTTCCGGGGCTGCCACGGTGCATACAGTTTGATTCCCGGTAGTCTCCCAAGATACAACAGTCTGTTGTTCATTATTTGCACAAATAATGAACCCACGGCGAACCGAAGCAAATAAAAAATTCGACATAAATTTAAAGTAGAGAAGAGAGTAATTTCTAATTATTGTCGGGTAAAAGGATCCTTAATTGGCCAGATTAAGTCTCCTATTTATAGACACATAAATGTCTTTTCGCAAGAGACACATCGCTTGGATTGCACTGTTTCGGTCCAAAGGGTACCTCTTCAGATCGAACAGACGCAACCCTTAATTACTCTCAACTAATTTATTCACATATTAATTATAAAATCCAACAATCCCCCACATGAATAAAATAGTTCTTCGTGTCCCGACTCATAGGACATATTATGTCGAAGTATTCTTTAAGAATAATACCGCATCGAGATAGGTGAAATATTTCATCTTGAACCTTCCCTAGTTAAAGCTTATCGGATTTACTTAGCCAATCGGTGAAATATTTCATCTTGAACCGTCGGCTGTTGGTGTAAACCAAGACAATAAACTTAACACAGTACTAAACCGATTTGCTTCAAGTTCTCGGTTGTGTTCGTTTTGGCCCTGAACATTCTTGGTTATGCGAGTGCTTTAGAGAATTCCAACCTATAAAGAAATTCTCAACGAGCCGACCCAACTCACACTAACATAGGTGACCGCATCTATCAAGAGTATCCTACCATACTCCACTTGTTTTGACAAGATATAGACGTCATTAAAAGCCTTTGCTTAACCTATAAAATAACGCGGTAGGCTTGCACTTATTGCATCATAAGAATGGGATAGAGTTATACTCTTAAGTGCTTTCTTTTAAGTTAGCCAAGACTGGTTGTCCTATTGAACCTGGTCCGTGGGATCTCCAGTCGCCAGGTTAGGTTTCCGTACGAGGTAACTTAGTCAAATTTAGGCTTTAGGCCCATTCCCCTCGATGCACATACTACTTTCTAGATAAACCTTTAATATCCGGAATTAGGATTATCTCTTGACTTCATAAAGTCCTCCCATTTGAAAGTAGATGTCTCTCGGTATTGTATCAACGACAACGATTATGCCGTGACTTTACCATTACACATAGAGTTTGTTGAGCTATGTGTATCACCGCTTGATTATCACATTTTACGTATGGCTGACACAATTTTCAGTCATATTAGAATATCTTCCATGAATTTTGTGAGGCCACTCAAATTCTTCATTAGCTTTATCCAATGCTGTGCACTCTAATTTCATAGTGGATTGAGCTATATTCATTTGTTTGGAAGATTATCAAGAAATAGCGGTGCCTCCTAAATTGAATACATATCCGCTTATAAACTTTGATTTCTCTAAATCAGAAGTTTTATTTGCATTACTATATCCCTCCTGGGTCTTAGGATATTTTTCCAAAATATAATGCACATACATATGTATTCTTTCAAGATTCAAGCATTCTCATTAATGCATCCCAACGAATCTTGATAAGATTGCTCATGTCTCCTTAGTTTATTAACTAAAGAGACGATGTCTGGTCTCTTGCATTTTACGATATATGCGTGACATCTAAATTTATGAGAATACTCAAATTGTAATATTCTATCACATTTGTTCTCATGTAGCACACAAGATATTAATTAAATAGAATTATGAAATCCCTTAATTTCATAAGTATTTAATTTATCTATTACTCATCCACGTAATGTGCTTGAGATAATCTAATGTCATCACATGACCTCCAAATCATAATTGATTAAACCGAAGTTTTTCATATCATAAGTTAATATTTCCTCATGGATTTAATATTTTCAATATTAGTCTCAAATATTAACATATCATTTGCGTATAAACAAACTCTGATACTCAATTATCCAATTTGTTTATATGGATACACTTGTCATATTTATTAATATGAAAGACAAAATTCGTTGATGACACTATCACAATTTTCATGTCATTGTTTAGGAGCTTGTTAAAGATCAACAAGAAAATATAAAAGTTTCGCAAACTATGTTTTCTTTTCCTTTAAAAAGTGGTCCCTCTGGTTACTCCTCATAAATATTCTCATTTAATTTACCATTAAGGAAGACAATTTTAACGTCCATTTGATAAAACCTCGTACTGTATATAGCTATTAGAGCTATTAACATTCAAATGAATGTCATCCTAATCGCTAGTGAATATTAATAAGGCACACTGGCTACTCGTCTAGCCTAGTTTTTATCGATTGACTTATCAAAGTTTTTAAACTCTTGAACTTAAAAATCCGTCTACATGTAATTGGTTCACTCCTCGAGGTCTACCAATTTTTATGAATGTAAATCGTTGTCAATCGCCTCTTTCCAATCCATGATCGATATTGGAACGTGACATAATTTATTTATATGTTTGAGGTTAATCCTTTAGCATATAAGTTAGAATATCTAGATCAAATAATTTCGAGCTTTTAGCTCATTTGTCTCTTCAACTCGTCAACAAACTCATGTTGAAATAAGAGATCGATCTCTATAGAGATCGATTCATATGTATATTCTCGCAGAATATAGTAGTTTATAATTGAATATAATTATAAACTTCACAAAGTTGACCTTCTTGATCAAAATCAATTAAATATTTTCGCAGAATATTCTATGAAATTTTAAAAAATATTCTAGTCTAAAATGGGTTAGACTATAGTGTTTATTTTCGCAGAATAAACAATTTATAATTAACTCTAATTATAAACTGTAAAAAGGTTTATGTAAGTAATATAATAAATAATATTACTTTATTATATTTTAATATCAGTAAATCACACTTACTGAGAATAAATCTGAACCAAAAGAAGGATCAATTTTATAAGAAATGATTCTCAAATCCTTCTTACATTCTCAATTAATGTTACATCACGTGACTCAATTCACATGATTACATTTATGTCAGATTTAAACACCAAAAATATGAGCTGCTACTATTTATCTCATAATCTAGTAGTTTTTAATATTTTTAAGTTAATTTTCTTTTTCGTTGTTGAAACCGAAATCTGACTCAAGTACCCCCACATTTTAAGGTATTTGGTTTTTCTTCCTTCCATTACTCATATGGAGTTATATTTGATTTTCTTGTGTGAAACTCGATTCAATATGCAGTTAGGCATCGAAAGAGTTTTCCCTCACAAGTTATTCGGTACACCCGAATTTATAGAATAATATTACCCGCACCTTCTTAGGCTTGATTATTCCGTTTAGCAACGTACTCAATTGAATCGAGTTGAGCTAGGTGAATTATTTTGACGAATTATTCTCAATTTAACACACTCTTGTGTAAATGAATATACCGTATTCACCCCCACAATTTGGATATAAAAGTTTTTCATTTTCTTATTCCATCATCCGGATTTGTATTTCACAAATGTATCTCTTCGTATTTCGCAAATACATTTATTGCCTCGTATTTATTACTCAATAAATAGCGCAATAAATATATATGTGATTCAATACATTTTTAAACTCCACGAGTTAGTACGATTTTAAATCACATAATTAATTTGGATTATTCAAAAGTTTTGAACTCTTACATATTTGTTTCGCAAACAAATAAATTATAATTATTTCACAAAAGAATTATAATTACTTTTACATATAAATTTTCAATATTTTCTCAATAAAATATTTTGATATTAGTTATACTTATTTCACAAATGATTTATCATTATTATCAATATTTTCTCACATATAATATTGATATGATAGTAAATACTAATTAGTCATTTATCTTCGTATAAAGGTTATTAGTAATTACACAAATATCATTTGTCCTACATAAGTATAAGTCGCACTTATTAGAAAAATGTTCTTTCAAAGAATTATGACACCACATTCACATATGAAGTCATTAATTGAATGCTCGTGGCATTTAACTATGTTTTATTCATCACCTCAAGTAATGGCATATATAATTTACTTCGATTAATAAATAAATTAGTGCAACACTAAAATATTTATGCAAGAAGTAACTCATGGTCAATGAAAGCACGAACTTAATTGAACCTCGTTCAATTAGTCATAGACATGCACTTAAAAAAAATTACTTATTCAACATGAATTTTCACAAAAGTGCATGATATTTGAATTATCTCATAAACTTGAATGGATATGACTGTTCCCAAATAAAATTTGAAGACATCTCTCCACTGTAAACAAATTGTTTCTATTTTTGGAAAATCAAACAATTCTTGCCTTTAAGTCTCCACTCTTGGTTGAATATTTCAAGCTAAGAGTTCGTCTCACAAGCTCCCAGCCCATTTTTCAAGAAATCAAAGATTTCAACTTTTTCCTCACAGAAACGAGATGTCGGATTTTTAGATTGCAAATTATTGGAATAATTGTAATATATCCAAAATTACACAAATATGAAATAGGCATAATAACGGTTATGAGATATGAAGACACCTTTCCAAATCTACCCAATGAAGACACACACTTCACATTACTTACGAATAGAAGCACCGCTTCGGCCAATTTATGAAGAAAATGAAATGCCAATTAAAATTCATATGACACAAATCACTCAAATACTAATTGCATGTCTATGTTTCTAGATTTTGCTATGACGGTGCATCATCATGATTATCTCCTCTTATATCAAAACATTTGTCTATACATTATTTGATAAAATATCAAATTAAGTAGACACTTGGTTTTGTATTTTTCTTCCCAACTTAACATAGATTTGATAATTCATTAATTCTATCATTCACATTAGCATGGTGAAGTCTCTTTCTGGAAAATTATCAGAACCAGATCAACTTAACAAAGTTTGCTTGGTTTACCGCATACCCAAGTCAAACTTGCAATGATTCACACACATAGAAGAGTTTTTAGTTTTACAAACTTCTACTTCCATTGGTTATTCATGATTTGAGCATAAAATTATGCCAAACACAGATAAATCAAAAAACATGCAGTGTAAATTACATCCACGGATAGTTAATTATAAAATTCACACATGCAATTTAATTTATACAAATAAAGTTAACAGACTTTAGTTTTTGTTTTAAAGACTTTCAACAATTCAGAAATATCCCATCTCACGAACTTATTTTCAATGATTTGAAAAATCTATCTTCACAGATTAGTTAAACAAAATTGACATTGTCTTAAGATTGTTGGTGTTTAACAATCCGTGTACTTAAATATTTCATAAAATATTTTTAACATAAATCTCGGCACAAAATAAATGTTGATAATTTAACATAAAAACTAGTAAGAAATACTTACTTGTATTGAAACCAAAGAACACTTAAATCAATACGTGAAAAACTAGGAAATTAGACTGAGGCTTGCCGAAACAAATTTCCTTAAGACAATGTTTCCGGGGCTGCCACGGTGCATACAGTTTGATTCCCGGTAGTCTCCCAAGATACAACAGTCTGTTGTTCATTATTTGCACAAATAATGAACCCACGGCGAACCGAAGCAAATAAAAAATTCGACATAAATTTAAAGTAGAGAAGAGAGTAATTTCTTATTATTGTCGGGTAAAAGGATCCTTAATTGGCCAGATTAAGTCTCCTATTTATAGACACATAAATGTCTTTTCGCAAGAGACACATCGCTTGGATTGCACTGTTTCGGTCCAAAGGGTACCTCTTCAGATCGAACAGACGCAACCCTTAATTACTCTCAACTAATTTATTCACATATTAATTATAAAATCCAACAGTTACTAAATCAGACGATTGAGGATTTTGCGAAAGGTGACCTAAACGTTTGAAATATATATTCAAAATTTGTACTTTGTTTTCGAATTTCTATTTCTTTTTTTTTATTAAATTTGAAATTTTCTTTGATTAATTTCTAGACAAATATTGCCTAAGGTAACTTATCATTTTAAGAGCTAAGAATTCTCAACCATAAACGTCATCAGCTTAAATTTTGAAGGCAACTCAAAGGCTAGCCGCCTAGCCGAAGCTAACTACATAATATTATTATTGGTTAAGCCAAACTTATAATTAAAGATGGCTACCGCATTATTGTTGTTAGGGAACACGCTATTATTGGTTAGGGCTAACTTTATTTCAATAATAATAATCTTAAAAGGAAAAAAAAAAATAGAAGAAATAATACTTTGTCTGTGTTGTGGGTATAAATATTAAATAATCAGTATATTAGTAAGTTTCTATTGAAAGAGTTTATCATATGATGTGTTCAACATGTTTCGAAATGTATTAAGTCAGATTTAAAACATGAATATCAATGAGAAACCCAAAAAAAAATTCTATTATTTAACGTTTGATCCGTCGAAAAGATCGTTAAATTTATGCCAACATAATAAATAACACTAAATTTATTTTATCATACCTTCGAAAATATTTGTTGTATGTAGATATGCCCAACTACCCTTTATATGGATCAACGGCTTCATGATTGATTTTGCATATTGATAATTTATTAATTTTTTACCTCATCAATCTAACTTTAGCATGTCGTTTTGTCATATCCACAAACTTTTGTCTAAGGTACTTTCATTAGAAATTATCATTATATATATATAATTATATATATATATATATAATGTAAACTATAGTCAATATTAAAATGAAATATAAATACCCAACTTTTTTACGTAATAAAGCTTGTGAAGAAGGATAATCATTAAAATATTGTCAGCAATTCTCCTTGGGCATGACCATAAGAAAACATCTACATATTTAACCTTCTTAGATATATTCCGTAATTTATAGAAGCCTATACTCTTTGGATGAATATAATCGAGTAAAATGCATAATACCCCTTGTATTATTTATAACTGACATAAAACCTTGTGTGTTATTTTCATTAACGAAAAACTCTATGTGTTATTATTTTATTGGCAAAGAAACCCATATTTTGATTAGCTAAGTGCAACCATTTCAAAATTAAGAATTGACAAAGTGGAAAATATTATTGCTAATATTTTATGAGAAGGGGGGGTTGGGGGTGGGGTGTTGTCCTGCCAATTTTTAAAGTTTACATGAGGGGTCGTTACCAATTTTTTTAAGTGAAAAATGGTGTTTTCACATTTTATTCCAAAGAATAAGGGACATATATAGGGGTATGCTTGTCACTTCCGCTACAAATAATGAAGAATACTTTCACTTAGAGCGTGTAAAATACACTACTACCTTGGAGGTGGATAAATACATTTGATTTGTTAATATAAGGTTTATTTTGCTAATAAAAATGGCACAAAATATTTTTTGACAATTAAAAATAATACTACCTCCATCCCATATTTCTTTGTCCACTGATATAGTTGATCAGTAAAGTTGACCAAATTTTAAAATTTACAATAAATAATTTAACTACTTATTTCAATAATAATTTGATAATATTATATTAAAACACATATTATTATTTAGAAGGTTTAAAATGCAATAAATGTAATAAATTCAACTTGAAACGTCACTTATAAAATTGAAAAGTTTAACTCCACATTGTAGCTAATAGAATAAAAATTATAGCACAGTGGGAGTACATAGAATATATTTGCATTTCACTCGAATATAATCAAAGTAATTAAATTTTAATTGTTGATTGTTCGTGATCTATAAGTCGATGCCAAATTGCCAATTAGTTTCCTATGTAAAATATAATCGTATTTACAAAATAATACCCAAGCATTTGTCAAAAAAGTAAGTAATTTTAAGTAAATAATTCACTTAAATATTTAATAGTAGTACCTACATTTAGATCCCAGAAAAGAAAAAAAAAAAAAAATAGTTGTACCTACATAACATTGCAAACTGCAAACTGCAAAGTGCCAGTGCCAAATAGAGAAAAAGGATTCTCCAAATCAAACTTTTCACTTGTAAATTTGCTGAGAAAGAAAAAGAAAAGAACGAGTGGAAATGCGAAACGCATTACTTCTTCGTTGCTGCTTATCTGTGAAGAAGCTCAGTTATGGCTACAGAGAATTGACCTCTATCTCCGGCAATCCCCTCATTGATCATTCTGATAATTTAGTTAGTTCCTACACTTTACCTATATAAAAAAAAGAAAAAAAAGAAAAATAGTTCTTACACTTTAACTCAATTTCAATTTAGTTTTTAAATTTTAATATAATTTTCGGTTTTTTCCTCAACCGTTTGATTTAACCTGCAGGTGATTGTTGAGGGAAAAGCTAGTTCAAGAACTGCGATTCTTAACAGACCTTCTTCACTCAATGCTCTCAACACCTCTACGGTCAGCTTTTTTTTTCCTCCTTTTTTATTTTCTTTCGAAAAACTGTGCTTACTATGTTCTTCTAATTTTTATGGTCTAAGATTTTGGGCTGTAGCTTTCAGCAAATTTGAAAATTCTGATTTATTAGTAATGGGTGGTTGCTGATTTAATGTTTGTTGAAATGCCTGATTAAGGGTTCACTGGCGAGAATAAGATCAATGATTATTAGAAACACTATGTCTGAATTTGTTCCCAATGCTAAGAAGAACCAAGTAGAATTCAGTAATTGTATTGGTATTAGTTCTGGCCCCGAATGTGTATGTAAAAATAAACTTGTGATGCTATCTACGTAGGTAGCCAGGCTTCAGAAGTTGTACAAAAATTGGGAAGAAAACCCGGATATTGGGTTTGTAGTTGTGAAGGTATTCTTTCTTCCTTTTTCCGAGTTACACGATTTCCAGAAATCACTTCTTTCATAGTAGTCTAAGAGTTGTGGGTTTTGAGTTTGTTTTGTTGCAATGTAAAGTAGCTCAAATGTGGGTTGAAATTCTTGAAGGGTAGAGGCAAGGCATTTTCAGCTGGTGGAGATATTGTTTCACTGTATAATTTGATAAAACAAGGTATTTTTTAAACAACCCCCCCCCCCCCCTCTCTTCCCCCCCTCCCCCCCTCCACACACACGTTGTGCTGATGGTGAAAATAGTTATACATTCTGATTCGATTTGTGCAGGGAATCTAGAAGAGTGCAAACAATTCTTCTGGACTATATATAGCTTTATATACTTTCTTGGTACTTATTTGAAGCCACATGTGAGTATAACTTTTTTCCTTCTCATTGCTGCAATTATCTTCTGTGTTTGTTAATTCTGCGCTATCACTTGGCCTCTTTTTCCTTTTCTGAAATATTAATAAGAACATGAATTAAATTCCTGTGCCTTTTATGCAACAAATTTCACTCATTGGGAACTCTTCCGGAATATTCTTGTCCATTCATGCTATATATAATCTATTCAAGTGTATATACAGGCTATTGCCAATGTTGACCTTGTAAGGAAATCCAGCTCTGTTCCCTTTGATGTTTTGGCTGCTTAATGAACAACACCCTTAGATGTAGTAGTCTTTTTCCATATAATTAACGTTTGATTCTTCAATAATGCAAAAAAAGTTGGAGTTTATTTAACTTGAGATAGGTCAATGTGTTTTCTCAATCATGGCAGCTTATTTGGGAGTACTATTTACACCAGCACGGTTACATGGAACTTATACTAGTGAATTAAATTCTATGCAGGTGGCTCTCCTAAATGGGATTACAATGGGTGGTGGTGCCGGAGTTTCAATCCCTGGCACATTCCGAGTTGCAACTGATAAAACTGTATGATTTTGGTCATAAATATAGAAATAGCTTTGATTTCTACTTATTTGCAGTTATTATTATTTTTGTAGCTATTACAGTATAATTTGTTAGAAAAGAAAGACGACATGAAGTTTAATATATAGTGCACAAAAATCTTAATAAGAGTACATACTCAAACCTTAGCTTGGAACTTAAATTGTAAACACATAAAGTACACCAAAAGCTTTCCTTGCATTAGGACCAGAGCTGTAATAAATATTATTTACAAATGAAATAAATCATAGTATAAATATTATATATTCTTAATACTCTTTTCTGGTACTTATTGGGAACTTATTTTTTACGTGAAGTTGGACTAAACTATTTGTATTTGTTTTAGTTTAAGGTGCATTCACGTCTCCTGTTTCATTTAGTTTAGCTGGCTATTCTCCTTCTATCAGATGTGTTCTATCTATTTTTGATACTGCATAAGGGACAAGGTGCTTCATTTTGAGTATGTAATATTAAAAAATGTATTTCTGTTCTGTGTACTATCTTGGAAATTCTTGGGCAGCTCTCAGAATGCATGTAACTTTCAGTTTTTCTTTTTCTTTTTTTTTTCTCCCCTGAAAATTTGAGGTAGACTGGTCTCAATTACTGCAGATATTTGCCACACCTGAAACATTAATTGGTTTCCATCCAGACGCTGGGGCATCCTTTTACCTCTCCCATCTGCCTGGCTATTTGGGTAATATTTTTAAATGTATTATTGTTTTCAGTCTACTTCATGTTCTGATGGTGTTAAATTGTAGCCCTGTGCATTTTATGTTTAGCTTGTTACTAAAGGATGCAGGATCCTCTTCTCCCCAATTCTCATTTATATATGCCCTTTTGTAAGTCCAGTCACACGTACTTTGGTGGATAAAGTCCGTTGATTCATATATGAATTCTTCTGAAAAATTAGAATCTGACTTTTGAGCCGTGATGGTCATTTATCTTTCGAATAACACATTTGGTCCTAATTGTAATAAATTTAATCCTCTATCTTTTAGGCTCGACACGTTGGTCTTTTATCTTTTGAGCTAGCACCTCTGGTCTAAGAATTCATTTATAATAGTTGCATAAAAGTCATTTTTAAACCTCTTATGTTTAAAATACTTGTATATAAAAATATAGAGGACTAAATATGTCTGACCGAAAAGATAAAGAACCAACTATGTTGAGTCTAAAAGATATATAATTTTATTAGAAAAGATTTGGAGCAACATGTCGAGTCCGAAAGATAAAGGATTCTTTATGTTGCTAACTGAAACTTAACAGAATAAATAAGCAATTTTGCCAATTCCTTTCTTGGAGCGTTGTTAAAAGAGCGTTGTAAAACTTAACTTTTGGTTGCTACTAAAATGAAATGACTAAATGTAACCCAAAAAAATAAAAAATGAAATGAGTAGTAATTGTTTAATGGTCCCTTTCCTTATTGGTTATGGTATTTGTACAACACACTATTCAAAGCATTGTAGCCGAGCTGACAGAGTTAGTTATTTCTTTTTGGATAATTTGTTTTAGGTGGGGTCCTTTTAAGTTCATATACTAAACTTGTATCATGCATTCTTCTGGATGGAATTTTTCCCGGAAAATGATTATCCCTTTTTTGATTATACCTTTATACTGTTGTCTTTACTCAGGAGAGTACCTAGCTTTGACAGGCGACAAACTTAATGGGGCAGAAATGCTATCTTGTGGACTTGCCACTCACTATTCACATATCGCGGTATGTCCCATTTGCTATTTCCCTATTATCCCTTTTTCATTTTATTATATTTTCACATTACGAAAATTTATTTCTAAGGCAATTTCAATGTATTGCTCGGTGTCCATAATCCTTGCAGAAACTTCCTTTGGTCGAAGAACAACTTGGTAAGTTGATAACTGATGACCCCTCTGTCATTGAAACTACTTTAGGAGATCATGGAGATATTGTCCATCCAGATCAAACTAGTTTAATTCACAGGTACTTTATTTTATTTAATTTTTTTGTAAACTTTGTTGATTATCTAAGTTGATTACTAATTATCCGTCACTGTTTCTTTTGGTTAGGATTGAAACAATTGACAGATGTTTCCGCCATGACACGGTCGAGGAAATTATTGATTCTCTGGTGAGCATACAGTGATTCTTTACTTTTTGCAGCTTTTGGAAAATTTATTCAATCATATATCTCAAATATATTAAAAAAAAAAGGAAATGGAAGAGAAATGTGTATTTCGACATGCTCAAAGAACAAATTATTCTTTCATTTGATTTTATTTGGCTATAAACTTCTTAGGAAAACGAGGCTGCCCAAAAAAACGATGCATGGTGTGTGTCAGCTTTAAAGAAACTTAAAGAAGCTGCACCATTGAGCTTGAAGGTTTCCTTAAGATCAGTGAGTCACCTCTAACATTTTTCTCAGTGAGTTTAGATACATTTTGTCATTCTCAGTTTAATTCTTTGTCTAGATCCGTGAAGGTAGGTTTCAAACCCTCGACCAATGCCTTTCTCGCGAGTATAGAATGTCACTACAAGGAATATCTGGACACATAACCAAAGACTTTGTTGAGGTACTATGTTTCTAAACTGCAGATTCATGACGACAAATACATGTCCTCGTTATCATTACCTCGACTTTTGTCTTCCTTTGTTTAGGGTGTTCGAGCTAAGCTAGTGGATAAAGATTTCAAACCCAAGGTAACTTTTTTGTATCATTTTGTATAATGACCACACCTTTTCCACTTAATTGTCAATGAAACTTTGACTACTACTATTTTTTGGTGGGTCCAAGCCGTTACAAAAACGACCTGTTTTGAACGTGTTGGATCAGTGTATGGGTCTATCCATTTCGAAATGAATAGAGTCAACAATTTTTGTAACGGTTATGAAAAGTCAATGGTGCCGTGCTATCTTATATACGTGTAAAAATTGCAGTGGGATCCTCCGAGCTTGGAGCATGTATCTGAAGACATGGTTGATCAATACTTTTCTCCTCTCTCTGCATTTGAACCTGAACTAGAGCTATCCACAAAGCAGCGAGAAGCATTTGTATAATAAAGTGATTCCATAAAAGTTATTTTAAGAGGAATCTTTGGTCGATCAATAAAAGTTAAAAGTTTGGTTGAATTTAATTCGTTATACTTACTAATTGGGAATCTTTCAAATATTCTTCGATTCAATTATATTTTTCGTTTTATACTCTAATAATTTGTTAGCATGCCAATATTGGGAGAGATGCAACAAACAATATTTTAGGATTCCCAGAATAGATAAGTAAAGAATAGCCGGGGGACATCAAACTTAATTATTTAAAGGGTATGTACACTACATGTGTGTCATATTTTGAATATGTATAAGAATACACTCTTTTGTTTTGGATTCTGGTAAAAATAAAATAATGAATTAATGAAGAATGAATATATATATATATATTTAAAAAAAAAATTAAATTAGGAGACGAGTAGTCGGCGTTCTCCCTTACCTAATAATTGTTGACATCCAAGATAACAAGCTCTATAACATTCAGATTCATTGGCCTCATCTAACTTGATACATATGGGCTTGCAATCTTCTATACACGTTGTTGACGGTGACCTTAACTCCATTAATGTATTTTTTGTCATTGACGATGATGTTATTGTTGTTAATGTTGCGCACAACAAAATCATCATGTAGAATAATACTATTATTCTAATACCCATGTTCATCAATAGAAGAAGATACCTTCAATTTTTCAATGGATCGAATCCTATTTTATTTTTTAGATTATAGAAAGAAAAAAAAAAAAAAAAAAGGTAATTTTCTATAAACAACTACATTATTTCTCTATATCGATTAGTGGAATTAGGAGATGGGAACTTTTTCAACCACTTGATAGCATTCCAAATTCAGTTAAATACTTACAACCACAAAGCATGCAATTCAATTCTTACATACAAACTGGTAACTAGGTACTTTATATATAATATAGACCATAATTATATCTTGAATTATATCATGATTTATGTATAATAGTATATTTAATGATGAAAACAACAATGCCATTTCTTTAATTTTATATAAATATATTAATCTGCATTCTCATCTCATAAAATATAGAACTAATTGTTTTAGCGTATTTCAGTTTTTCCAAAGGTATTTAGTACATACATAACGTTGAGCTTCCTAAGATAGTAATTAATTTATTATTCAAAATACAAAATGAACTATAATTTAGATGAACCTTGCTGCAAGATATAGGCAATTTTTCTTACCAAATGAAAGTTTAGTAGTATTAATTTAATTAGATCCGGCCACATAAACCGAATTTGAACTTCAATATATCTAATAAAATTCACCGGATGAAGGAGAAAACATATAAAAAAAACAATTTAATAAAAGAAGACAGGGTCTACATCATACTCAATAAGCATACTTGTATTATTATATAAGCCAACTGCAATATTCACAAATTACATATTGCGTGGTATATTAAATCATACCTAACTGCAATTCATAAATTCTGCAGTGGTATCCATGTTAAAAAAAAAAAAAAAAAAAACCAAAAAACCAAAAAAGAAGACACATGCATGCAATTCAAAATAGAGCATCACATGCAACTAATTAAACCCTAAAATCTGAATGGCGAAATTAAACCATCCACTTTTCTTCTTCTTTAGTAGTACGGTAGAATCACAAAGCTTCACAAACTCTTCAACAACTTCATCAATCTCTTCATCCCCTTTTGCACTGATTTTCTCACTCATCTCCTTAGCTTTCTTCCGGACAACTTCTCCGCCGTCATCAACCACGACCATCCGTATTACCGCCGCCACCTCCTCCCTCTCGAGCACCCCAAAATCGTTACGAACCACTTCCATGCCGACGCCAAGTTGAACCAATAGCCTAGCATTAAGTGGTTGGTCAAGGTGCATTGGCATAGCAATAATTGGAACTCCAAATTTCATACTTTCCATAATTGAACTACAACCACAATGAGTCACAAAACCACCAATACTTTTATGGCCCAATATTTTGGCTTGTGGGGCCCATCCCTCCACCACCAAACCCCTCTCCCCAACCCTATCAAGAAACCCTTTAGGTAACACATTTTCAAGAATGACATTTTCCCCTTTTGGAAACCTCAAAACCCACACAAAATTCAAATTACTTAGTTCCAAACCATGAGCTAGTTCCCCCAAATCTTCTTGTTTAAGAAAATATTCACTCCCAAAAGAAACAAAAATAGTAGATTTCTTACCCTTTGTATCTAACCAATCAATGACTTTTGAGCTCTCGAATTCATTGCTAGGGTCTTGAACCAAAGCACCAACGGGTACAACTTTCTTGCCTAACAAAGTTGAAAGATAATCACTATATGTCCCTTCAATCTCCCTAAAACCCTTAACCAACACAATCCCATTTGACCTCTTAATCCCATCAAACGCTTCTTTTTTCACCTTTTCACTCGAAGCCAACAAACTCACACGATGAACGAATTCGTAATCACGATAAAATATGGCTTCGAAAGGGAACTCGATTTTCGGATTCTTGAAAAAGTGGAACATGTAGGCCGTCATGGTTGAGCTACTAGTTATGAACTCCACCGCGGGGATGTTCAAACGGGAAGCGACCAACGGGGCCCACGGCTGAAGAAAATCGTACACGAGCAAGTCGGGCTTGATTGAGGCTATAATGCGATAAAAATTGGGACGTGCCATTTCAAAGGCTCGTTTTAGAGTTGGCATGAGGTGGGATGGGAGGCCATTGGTGGTGTGGTAGCAAGGGGGTAGTTCGGGTAATGTGGGGAGATGAAATTCGACTAGGTGAATCGAGGAATCAAGCTTTTTGTTGATTTTGTGCTTGATTGAACTCAAATTTGCGGGAGTTGAACATATATGGATGATGAAGTTTCTTTTGCTAAGTCTTTTTGCTAGTTCGAAATAAGGAGAAATGTGGCCGTGTGCTAACCATGGGAACATGAGAACATGAATGGTTTTGTTTTTAGTCATGATTAAAGACTCCATGGATTGCTAAATATGAGTTTTTGAACTTAATTTTTTTTATGATTGGTAAGATGAGGAGGAGGAGGATGTAGTCTATATTTATAGTGGATTTTGGATATTGCATGAATGAGAATTTTCCATGTTTGAGAGCTTGAAAATTGGAAGGAAATGTAATTATGGTTGCAGAATATTGTCCTTAAAAAGAAAATTCCGTTTTTTCAGTTTTGTGTGTTAATAAATGAAAAAGGGAAAGAAATAAAATTGATTTTGCTCCCATCAATTTAAATTAATCACGATTTTGGTGAGTTCTAATAGATTTATGTAATATAACCAGTGGGAATTTGTACTTTGTAGTAGGTGTCTGGAAGCTGTTAAAATTGTTTTTGAAAATTCATCATATATAATTATTCAATTATGTTTGAAAAATATAAAATTGACATATTGTTTAAAAATATAATTTTAGTCAATCTCATTTCTATGTAATAAATTCTTGCACGATCATTTTCTACTAAAAATGATTGTTATAAAGTTGATTAAATCAAAATTTCATTCCTGTTCAATTAGTTTTACGATCGTTATAAAGATGATTAAATCAATTTAATGGATTTTTTGCAAGATAACTCCATGTGATATGTCTAATAGGCAATTTACCTCTATTTGATATGAAAATAGGCAATTTACCTCCCTATGAAATGAAATAACGAGTAATTTATCTCCTTGTGATATAAAAATAATGAGCACTTTAATTACCTCCTTGCTAGTGGGGGTGTTGCACACACACTTTGCAATGCGACCGAGACTTCATTTCATGTAAAAAACGATCAATTTAACCTTATCATTGACAACATATTCACCTCACTCTGTGATGTACATAAATAAGCAATTTACTTCCATGTGATATGCGTAAATGACACTTTAACTCCCTATGATATTGCATAATGAGTATTTTACTCCCTTGTGAAAATATAAAAGTCAAGAGGTAGGTAATGTTCTTCTTTTATAAAAACACATGGAGGTATTTTGCTCTTTTATTTATTACAGATAGTTAAATTGCCTATTTTGAATAACACACGGTTAATTTGCTATTCACTCCGAATTTAATTCTTGTTGAATTACTTTTTACAATTGCTAGGCAAAACTTAAATTATAGAATTAAGCTTGTTCTCAACAATTAATTGTACGTTTGTAAATTTTGCACACAGAGAGTTAAATTGCCTATTTTGAATAACACTCGGTTAATTTGCTATTCTCTCCGAATTTAATTCTTGACCATTGCTATATGTACCAAAAAAAAAAAAATATAGAATTAAGCTTGTTCTCAACAATTAATTGTACGTTTGTAAATTTTGCACCTTATACATAAATACTTTTTTCTAGTACTATACGCAATATAAAATCTTCATAGGATTTTCAGTTATATAACGTACGTACAAAAAGAAAAGTGAAACATGGTTCTGTTAATTTGGAATCAAGAAAAAATGGTTTTAAGAGATTAAATTATTAGTTGCTCGATCTAACTTATTTTGTCAACGTTTGTGAATTATAAACTTATAAGTGTAGTTTTACATATACATGAGTTTGGCCCAAATGTAAAGATTTTAAATTTAGACCAATTAGCTGATAAGATAATAGTTTGTTGGCTAGAAATTAGGCTTCATGATTAGGAAATCGTGGATTCAACAATCAATAGTTTGAGTTTTTATTTAGTTTAGTATTAGTTTTCATAATTAGTTTATCTTTATACTTTGTTATCAACTAAATAGATTTGAAGATTGATGTAATGATGGATTCATCATCTAAAAAAAATCTCTAACCCAATTTTAATAGTTTTTAACAACTTTAACTAAAATTACTTTTGGTCTAATACGGATCTTTGTTTTTAACATTTTGTCACCAAGCAATTATCACATTTCGATTTTTCAAATACCAAATAACATTGTCAAACTAAAAATCATTTTTTAAACGAATCCTTCTTGTATAAAGAAATGACTTAAAATTTCCGTCATTTATAAATTTAAACTTTTTTCAGAATTGGTTGTATGACAAAGTTCACTTTTTTCTCGAGCACTATTTTTGTACCTATATTGTCATCATTGATAAGAATCTTAGAAGTCAGAAGTAATTGTATATTAAATCTTAATTAGATCATTTAGATATTCAGTTACATAAGTTATATAATATTGTATATATGGTAATCAGATATATTCCGGATATCTTTTCTTTATAGGAGGATGTAATATATAAGGAATGAGATATTCACTTACTCCAAAATGAAGAATAAAATTCATGCATGATTTCGTGTTCCTTATTCATGGATATTGTCCCTTTTTTTATTTGTCGTTTTGAAAAATAAAAATTGTTTACTTTTATTTGTCGTTTTAGGAGTTCCATCAATGAATTTTTTTTTCTTCGATCAATTATAACCTTCTTGTTAATGGTTGTAATTAATGCTAATTAATATTGTGATTTCCAAAATTCAATATTTATAGTATAGGTTTGGATTTTTGAAGATTTTTATCTTTTGTTGACATTGGTATGTCAAATATTGTTATTGTCGGTTGAGATGCAGATATTTATCATTGCTACTAGTTATAATTTTTAACAGAACAATGGAAGCAATCCTATACATTATCACAAGTTACGTCCGTCCTAGGTAACTAAATTTGCGGGGTACTCTCAATTCGCGCTCTAGAGCGCAAAACCAAAATTCGCTACTAAATTCGCGAATTTGTAAAAGTAAGTGCGCGAATTTGTTGTTGTAAGAGCGCACACTCTTTACAAGAAGTGTGCGTCTTACCTGATTTTAAAGCACGACTTTTTTAAACAAAGGATCTTGTATTATACTTACAAAAGGCGCGTATTATAAATTTTCAAGTCGAGAATTATATAAAAATTCGTCAAATAGTGTAGAAAAAAAATAAAACAAATTATTTTTGTAAAAATGAGTATATGTGTACACATTAGAGCCACAAGTTAATACTGATTTTATAGTACATGAGGTAAATTGCCACATTTATCACAACACAAGGGGGTAAACTGCCATATTATCATAAACACAGGGAGATAAATTGAACATTAAGAATATCACATGGAAGTAAATTGCCATTAATTTTTTTTTTTTTGGAGAAAAATAGTATGGATATTTTAAATTCCCGTGCGATTTTGAGAAAAAAAATCTTATCTCTGTTCATTAGGAAATTTTTTTGCATTTTTTTAGTATTAATAAATAATAAATATTTATAATTAGTTTTGAACGAATTTGTTTTTCCATGTCAACTCAATTACGGGATGGAAGTCGGCGTGTTGATATTGTTTGGGATGAAAACTAAAACAAATAGAAGGTGTGTATATTTTTGTTGGTTTTTTTATGCAGACACTAACAAAAGTGGGTGGTAAAGCACGCATGGGCGGATCTACAGCCCTTATTGGGGAGGGCCTTGGGAGTTAAATACTTCATCACATTCATCTTTAAAACTAACTTAGATTTCTATTCCCGTTGAGAGTTAAATACTTCATATTTCGATTGTTTTATGTAAGGCGCGTGGGATCACGGAAGTTCACATCCTTCCATTCAATCCAACGGACAAGAGAACATCTCTAACTTATATAGATGTATCTGGTAAAATGCAATCAACAGGTGATTGGTCTAGTCAAAGTAGATGACTCATGTTCGAATCCCTGTTGGGAGAGGTACCCACTTAATATGCTCAACCCGCCTCGAAAGAGATTAAACCTATGGGAAACCAAAAAATAAAATCTGGTAAAATGCATAGAGTGAGAAAAAGGTGCACCCGAGCAGGTAAGGATTGTCAAATTATTAACATGGTTCTTTTTCTAGATTCTTAATTCTAGCACACAACAAATCAGAAATCGAAAGACGGGTTCATTCCATAATTGACAAATTTGCAGAACGTGGGCTTCGCTCCCTTGCAGTTGCTCGCCAGGTATTCAACTTTTACAAAACTAAAAGTTAATTAATAATGCACCAAAGACAGCCCTGGTGGTCCTTGGGAACTTGTTGGCCTTCTTCCACTATTCGATTCTCCTCGTCATGAGTCATGAGCGTTAAAATGATAACAGCTAGCTTGTTTTAGCTCCAAGAATTGGAATCGGATGATTTTTATATAAAAGTATCTAGAAATACAAAATTGAGTGAAATGCAACCTATAAATTGAGGCTATATTGTGATTCAAAATCAAGAGAGAAATGGGAGGTCTTCTAACAATTTTCTTCCGCATATGTAATTTCATTAACCGAATACAATCAGCCTCGATATGTATTGTTTGTTCATGACACACATAATAATTATTTGCTATGTGGATCACAACTTGATTATCAGACACAAAGTTGCATTGGTTTGTAGCAAACAAATCAACGATAACCAAAATAGCTTGCAAGTTGTATAACCATCCCGGCTAGACTAATAAGAAAAACACACGCACTTGATGCATCTTTAAAATACATATAAAAGATCGACGTTTCCACATCTAAGATGGAAAAGTATTAACAATTTTACCCATGAGTACCACAAAACTCAATAACACCATGCCTAGACATATTGCAACAATTTCCCAAATAATCTTAGCAGACCTCGTCAATAGTCAAATACACATTTGAATCATCAATTCTAGAGTGACATGGCGGTCTGGTATTGCTATTGCTGTGGCCACAAGATCATCTTCTGTATCATAATTTACCAATTTTCTTTCACTTCCAAGTGTTCTCATGATCGACGTAATGGCAGAGTGTGCACCTAAAATTTCATTGCCATTCCACTCCCTTACCTTAGTCCTATAGCAAAACAAAAAGAAATAATAGTATAACTTAAACAATTACGTACGTACAGCACAAAAACAAAAACTAGTATTTTAAATGCAAATTCAGTCAAGAGGCTTACCAATCGAGCCAGAACAGTACTAGTAGGTCGTCATCAGGATGTGGGATTGTTCTAGCTGTGGCCTAAAAATGAATATCAAACTCATATAAGGTTCATAATATAACTGATTTTATTAATAAAAAGATCTATATAAGAACAAGAGTGCCTTACAACTTTGTATCCCAAGCGCACACCACATTTTGCACAATGAATATTTTGTATTTCACGTTCTGTTATTCTTAGATGAGAGTCCGAAAATTTCACATTAACCCTGCAGTTTATAAATGTAATTATATAATGATATATATCTGAGATTAATTAATTGGTAAACAAGAAAGAAAAAACTTCAATGAGGTCTTACACATTTTCTAAGACGATTACGAGATGATTCGTATCCTGAAAATTTATAATGAAATAATTAAGAGAATTAGAATAAGTTCACAAAGGTACATATATAATCTTAGTTTAAGGAGTTCATGCCTATGGGGCCAACCAGAAACTGCATTCACAATATATATATATATCCATTCTTAGATTTTAATGTTCTTTCTTTTGCAGGTAATTAAGAAATTCTAATTAACATTTGTAAATCAAAACAACATTATATAACAACTGTTTTCATAACACCTTAATTTCAGCCAATATCAAATCAACCAACACATATTACCATTATAACGCCATCTTCATATAAGCCAATGGAGGTTTTGCATTGACAGAGGTAGAAGTGCGAATTCTTGTCTTGAACATATTCAATAAGAGTAGAAGGGCTCCCCATTGTTGGATTTCTGATTTGATCTAATAAACAAAATATGAATCCAATAATTAACATATATAAAAACTGAAACCATAAATTGAAATTATAAAAATATATTAATAATGAAGCAATGTAAAACAGAAAATTGATGCAATTCTTAAACTTTCTCAAATTTCGAGAATATAAATTGGGCTTTTTTCAGAAAATTCATACCAAACTCAGATCTCGATTAATTATAGGATTCAAAGGTTTTCCAATTTCTGGTAAGAGGTATTTCAAAAGGTGGCTGTATACAACTCTAGACTCCTATATATAGTGTCTCTAACCCCAATCAGAACTAAATGCTACTAGCCATGTAACTTTTTGACCCATCGAGCTGGGCCAAAGCCCAGGTGTGGACCCAATGAAATTATTATTAGCCCAGCCCAACTAATCCTACCCCCGTTTTTGCATAAAACAACATAAAACAAAATAGGGTAAAATTCAAATTATGAGACCATACTATATATGTCTCACACGTACTAGTTTAGATTCGCATAGCACAATATTGAGTTCACATACATAGTATGGTCTCATATTAATAGTAATTAACTACATTATGAAGTATTACAATTAGTAATATCCAATATGTATTAAAATATATATTATGTATATTAAAATATATTATGAATTTTTTCAAAGGTTAATATTAATTATTCAACACGAAATATTATATGTTATATATTATAAAATATTATTATACACAATTATTTATTTATTTTTATAATAATTTATTAGTTTGTAATTTACTATTGATGTGGTTAAATATTACGATGAATGTGGTCAAATAATAGTATAGTACAATTACTTATGGTAATAGTATTATTTCTTATTAGTAACCTATTAAATATGTCATTTATTAATGAGATGTCATAATTCTATTGGATATAACTTACGTCATGTGACGTGACGTCATCTTAGAATTTTCCATATGTATGTATGTTTTAATTACATACAAGAGTTGTATTTAATTTATATCTCTCTTACGGTAAGAGGGGGAATAGTTTCCTTATCTAGTAGAAAACTTTGAGCGAGTCATGGTAGGAGTTTTCCATAATTATATATATACATATAAGATATAAGATTTAGATCTTAGAGGAGATAATTTTATCAATTTATGAAATCATTAAGATTACACTCAAAAGAAAAAGTTCTTCAACCATAAACATACAAAAGTCGACATTTGTTTAAGAAACCAAAAAGAAATTTCCTCTTGAAATTTTGATTTTCTAAAATGTGAAATTTCATCTTGAATTTTTTTTTATGTATTCTAAAGATTATATATTTCGATTAGTTAAGTATCAAAGAAAATCGAAAACATCTGGAATTTTTTTTGGGATGTATTTGACACTGACTTGAGAGCACATGAGATTTTTGGGAATTAAATTATACATGAATTTTTTTGAAAGTCAGACAAAGCGTAGGATGTGTGTTTGTATTTTGCTCAATTTTTTTTTTTTTTGATAATTGTATTTTGCTCATTTAATAACTACGGATATAAGTCTCTCGTATTTCCAAATTTTTAAAACTCCCTCACCGCCCTTCCAAAATCAGCCGGTTTGGCGAAAATATGAAGTACGACGAAAAATTAACCGCAGCGGCGAATTACATCCACGCCGGCGATTCACGCGCCGCCGATGAAGCGCCTATTTTCGAACCCTCCGATTTCGAGATCACAGCCACTCTCAAGCCTCACCAAGGCGAAGGTGTCTCGTGGCTCATTCGACGGTACCACCTCGGGGTCAACGTTATACTCGGTACAGTCAAAATTCAAAAAAAAACATCTACTTCTAAAAGTAGTAATTTCGTAGAATGGCTATTATATTCAGTTATTTTGTAATGTTTTTTTATATTTATGTTTGATTATTTCATTTTTTGCTTCTTTTAATTGAGCTTATGTTCTTTTGTTATCTCATTTGTTCATTTATTATTTTGCAGGGGATGAGGTGAGAATTTTGTTCGTAGGGGACCTAGGTCAACTTGAAAAGTCAATGTTAATTTGTGAAAATTCCAGTTCGGATTTTTTTTTTAATCTACGTTTGTAAGTTCCTGATACCATGTGTAGTGTATCTATTGATTTTGAAGTTATCCTGACGAACTTTCCTTTCTTTTGTTATTTTTTTTTTTATATTTGTACCTATAAATTAGAAGCTTCCATTCATGTAAAGTAGATGAAGTCATAAAAATATTGATGCCCTCATGAATTAATTCAAATCAATTGAAATGTGGGTGGTGTATAACTGTTTGCAATATCGATGTTGTAGAGAGTATGTTTGTTGCTGTAGAGTGTTGTTTCACTACATTTTACAGAAGCATGTTGTTTAGGATCAATTTTAGTCAAATCTGCTTTGATGTGATTATTTGCTTATTTTAAAATACAAATCAAGCTGCTTTGGGTAGTTGAATTGAGACTAAATGTCCCACATGGGATGAAAATCATAGTTAAGTCCACCTTATGAGGCCTTGGGCAATCCTCACTTCATGAGCTAGCTTTTGAGGTTGAGTTAGGCCCAAACCATGTAAGTGGACTTAACCCAATCCATGTGGTGAATTCTATGAAGTTGCTTGTGAAAGTATTAGGTATATCTAGCATTAGAGAAATAAGTATAGTTTTCGTTGAGTGTTTGTCTTCTATGTGATCTACTTCCTTAGATGGGACTCGGGAAGACTTTGCAAGCTATCTCTCTTTTGTGTTACCTGAAAGTATGCCGGAAGTCTCCTGGGCCGTTCTGTGAGTATGATTTTTCACCTTTACTCAGATACTGTTCAAATCAAATTTCCTATCGTAAATTTTAGGTCATTGTTGAACTGTAAGATTTTCAATACTACATGCAGTGGTGTTATGTCCTCTTAGTGTGACTGATGGTTGGGTGTCTGAAATGGCCAACTTTGCTCCGAACTTGAGGTTACTTCGTTATGTTGGTGAAAAAGACTATAGACGTAAATTGCGTGAGGAAATGCATGACTACGTAAAAGAGTTGTCTATATCATCTGATGTAAGTTAATTCTGTAAGTATTTTTTAGTCTAAATGTAAGTTCATGCACTCGTATATCATAATTTGGAGTTATGGTTTTTGTTTTTCTTGCAGGTGCCATCATTGCCATTTGATGTGCTATTGACTACTTATGACATAGCTTTGATTGATCAGGATTTCCTCTCGCAATTCCCTTGGCATTACACAATAATTGATGAAGCACAAAGACTCAAAAATCCTTCCAGTGTATGTTTAAAGAATATGCACTTAAACTAATATTGATATCCTATATAAGTTCTTACTGGACAACAAAGGATGACAACTTTTATTTTGTTACAATGTTTTATGTGCTCGTATTTTAGCTGTCAATCCTCTTTGTATTGGCTTGTTTGGTTGTCTATCATTGGTTTAAGTTATTGTTATCTACAATATGAAGACATTATATGTGGACACTTCGTATAGTTTGATTAATTTCCTCTTCATTATTTTGTCATGCACATGTCACTGATATTGATAAACATATCATGAGAGATCTTCAGTCTTTCTCACGGCTGGGTTTGCTGATCATGATTGTATGTAAAGTTCTGGGGGATGGGCTCTATAGTTAATGTGATGAAAGCCTTCCAACTATTAGGAATTAATATGACATGCTGAATTGCTGATAATTCTCCCTCGGTACTTCTAATCTGTTTTTAAACATAGAGTAACTGGTCTCTATTACTGTAGTTTCAGAAGTGACTTCTTGAACTATGTTTGTGTATCTAAATCTAAGTTGGTTGTTAACATATGATATAGTAAGTGGTGTGACTGTATAGATTGTTTTTTTAGCTTCCATTTCAGAGCTCAGACAGCTTACTCCATGGCAAAAATTTAACAGGTCTTATATAATGTTTTAAGAGAGCGGTTTGTCATGCCAAGAAAATTGCTGATGACTGGCACACCTATTCAAAACAATCTTACTGAGCTTTGGGCTTTGATGCACTTCTGTATGCCCATGATCTTTGGAACACTAGAGCAATTTCTTTCTGTTTTCAAGGAAGCTGCAGATCCTTCAAGTAATTCTTATACCTGCATAGTATGAATTGTGCTTTTGCTGATCAAAGTGGCTAGGAATCTTGATCTTGAATGCTCAGTTACTTAGTATCTTATTACCATGATATTCAATTAAATGGATTACAAATGCTTCCAGGTTCATGTAATTCGATCGAAGTCATTCCAAAATATTGGAACTTTCACTGAACCTTTTCTAGTACCTTCTTCGAGCAGGTAAGGATGCTGAAAATCGGAAGGAACAATTTAAGATCTTAAAATATGTTCTGGGAGCATTCATGCTTCGGAGGACTAAATCTAAACTTACGGAGTCTGGAACTCTTTTCCTGCCACCTGTTACTGAAATCTCCGTGTTAGTTCCTTATTTATATTTTGGATAATTTACTGTTATTGCCTGATGATATCCCTATGTAAGCAAGGGTTTATTTACTCAGCTTGAAGCTGGGTAGCTTATTCTTGAGGTGCTTCATGAAATTTGTTGAATTATCATGTTATGTGTTACCTGTTTGATTTTGTATTTTTTGTTGGCAGGATGGCACCTTTGGTACCTCTTCAGAAGAAGGTCTATATGTCACTACTGAGGAAGGAACTCTCAAAGTTGCTTGCATTTGCTTCAGGAGCTTCCAACGCTCAGTCGTTGCATAATATTGTAAGCAGATATATTTCCATTTAATTATAATTGCTGAATGGATGTTGATTCATCACATTGTTTACCTCTTATTGCCGAGTCGAATTCATTATGCATATCTTATATCAATAATTTTTAATTCCCATCAGGTGATTCAGCTACGCAAAGCATGTAGTCACCCGTACCTTTTCCCAGGTATTGAGCCTGAACCATATCAGGAGGGGGAGCACCTAGTACAGGTAGTCAAACTATGCATTTCGGATGCTTAAGGATAATATTTTGAACTGAAATATAAGTCAACTTTCATTATTACCAAGCAAACATAAGAAAATAGATGGTCAGGCATTTGAAATTGTTTTGCTACGTGTCCCTTCAGTTTTCTCATAATCTAATGAAGCCTTTCTGACACCTCAATCTATACTTCACCAGACTAGTGGTAAGCTTCTAATTTTGGATCACCTACTTCAAAAGCTGCATGATGGGCATCGTGTTCTATTGTTTGCTCAGATGACTCATACACTTGATATATTACAGGTAAATATCTGATCTTTTTTTCTATTTTCTCTAAGGTTTTTACCATCAGCTGACTCTGTATTAGTAATTTTGGTCTTCCTTCATGTGCATATCATGAAGGACTTTTTGGAGCTGAGGAAATATACTTATGAGCGCCTTGATGGTTCAATTCGAGCAGAAGAGCGTTTTGCTGCAATCAGAAATTTTAGCCAAGAATCTATAAAGAAAAGTTATGGTGTTGATGCTGACCAGAGCAGTCCGTTTGTCTTTTTGATTTCCACTAGAGCTGGGGGAGTGGGGTTAAATCTTGTGGCTGCTGATACGGTGAGTATGCTTTTTATTTCTCCAATTTATACATGTTATTTCTTCCTCAATTTTCCTTGAAATGTAGCTGTTGAAGTTCGCATCATGGTACATCTTTATTTTTGGATAGACCTAAGGGCTCAAGCATTCTGTTGGTGTTCCATTTTCATTTTATTGATATTGACGACGTATGGACGTGTTTAGGGGTAGCAATAGGAGGACTGGAGGACATTGGAATCCATTTGAAAGCGAGCCATGAAAAATGTATTGTAGTCGGTCAAACTGATTCAGGTCACATACTCACATATATGTTCGATCCATTTGACCCACTTATAAGCCAAACCACATTTTCTTCCACATCTTATGTGGATAATTAAAGATTGACAGTGTTTTCTGAAATGAATGCATTGACAGATAGTGCATGGGCATAAGTGAATGTTAGTGGATGTTATTTGCAGTTAGATGGTTATTGTAGAGGACATAAGGATGTAGGGCCCGCACTGTTGTGTTGTTATTGATCTAATTATGTTTCTTTTGGTAATTAGCTTTGTGTAATTTCCTTGTGTAGGAGCACTCAATTATTCCTAAGATAAATCTCTGAGAAAGTTCATATGGTTGTGACAGTATGTAGCCAACTTTTGAGCAGGAGTATTTCAAGCTATTTGATAGCTCTGAAGCTAAGTTTGATAGGAATATCTGCCAAGAAGCTATATAAGTTCTAGTAGCAACTATCTCTTTTCTTCATTGATTTTATTAATGTTTTAGTGCAGTAGTCCCCGCTAAGGAAAATAAAATTAGAAATTTAGAGTGTTGTATCTATGATTCCTTTGCATTCTTCTATGTCATACTTGAAGGTTCTTATCTGAATATTACTCAATAACCTGGGATAGTTTTCCTTGCAATCTTGTAGCAGATTATGAAGATTTCAACACTTTGCAGGTGATATTTTATGAGCAAGATTGGAACCCACAAGTGGATAAGCAGGCTCTGCAGCGTGCACATCGGATAGGTCAAAGCAATCATGTATTATCAATTAATTTGGTTTCTGGACGCACAATCGAGGAGGTAAGATAGGATGAATTGTTTTCTTATAATTACAAGTTGTTAAAGATGATCTTTAATGCATGTAGGTAATTATGCGTAGAGCTGTGAGGAAGTTGCAGCTGAGTCATAATGTTATAGGAGAAGATATTTTGGATCATGAAGGAAGTAACATTGGAGGAGCCGAAGCTGGTGATTTGAAATCTGTCATATTTGGGTTGCATGTTTTTGATCCTATTGAAATGAATGAGGGAAACTCTGATAATCAACTAAATATGGGTGAATTGACTGCTTTGGCTGAAAAGGTTATTGCATCTCGCCGTGATTTACTATCAGACATGGGTGACAGGAAGTTTGAGATCAATCCAATGGATTTGCAGGATGTTCATGATCTAGCTCTACAAGAGGGTTCAGAGTCTATTGCTTTTAATCCCGATCTTGATGAGTCTTTATATATGTCATGGGTTGAGAAATTCAAGCAAGCATCACCAACAGATGACGTTGGTATACTGGAACCTGGAAATAGGAGATACTTACCTGATGAGAAGCACATTAAAGCTGAAGTTGCTCGTAAGAAGGCAGAGGAGAAAAAACTATCCAAATGGGAAGCTCTTGGATATCATTCATTCTCTGTTAGCAATCCTATTGGACCAGCCGATCACAATGCATTGTCAGATACTGGCATAGTTCATTTTGTTTATGGGGACTGCACAAATACTGCTGCAGTTTGTTCCTCTGGGCCTACAGTTATATTCAGGTGAATATCTTATCAATAAATTTGCGTCATTTTCTTAAGCTATCTACGTTACGTTCTTGTGTACAAGAGGTTCTTGTATTCCTTTTTTTTTTTTTTTTTTTTTTTGTCTTGTTGTTTGTAAAGTCTCTCCTATCTAACAGATAAAACTTTTAGATGAAGTGTTCAATCAAAATAGTGTCAGGTGAAAGTTAAAGTTCTTGGGTTCAAGTGTTACTACCACTTGTAAATAAAAAGGTTTAAATGTGCTAAAGGTTGGAACCTGCACATGGGGGAGTGCTTGTGACATTCAACGTTTCTCCTCTTCAATAGTTTTCAGATAGGCAGTCATAAAAATGTGTGTCTTACCACAGTGATATTTTCTTTTATGTCCAATTAATTTTCAGCCAATTTGACATTTGCTTTAGTCTTTTAGAAATTTTTAGATATTAATATATGTTATAATGTTCAATACGAAGGTGGTATCAGGTCTTTGTAGAGCTTTTAAGACGTTGTAGAACAATTGGAAAAAAAAATGTTAAGGTGAGAGAACGATCGAAAAAGATTCAAGGTGAGAAGTTAGAAAACTTCAACAAAAGTGCCAGGGGATTTTGAAATTTCTCAAAAATGTGACAGTTCAATCTAACCGGAGTATGGCTTATGTTTATAATTTATAAGCTCCTTTTATTTGTCAAGAGATTGACAAAGTAGTCTCTACTAATAAACAAAAGACATCTGTATGAGCTCTAGGAGTTCATCTAATCCAAGAAAAACTATTACCTGTTTTTGAGATATAATCCAATTCTTAATACCCTCCCAAACCATCTTATGAGGTCTTATAATTTGTATGTTATTGTCTTATGCAATTAAAGCTTAAATTCAGAAAAGTTTGAACCGTCCAAGAGGGTTACGGCTGAACTATATGGAACATATGGTTGATGAATAGATGATATGAAAAGTCAACTATATTTGTTGGTGTTAGAGTTGATCGGATCTAGTGTTATGTTAATTTTTATGAGTATTGGGTGATTGTGTTTCGGTAGTATAGGAATGTTATGTGACGGGACTTTATGTTTTATGTTCTTGTATAAATACCGCGGGGGTTATGATGAATGTAATTCTTTGGACATCATCGAGACATGATATTTTCCATTCTTTATCTTTCTTATCAGTTGGTATATTACAGCCTCTTTTTATTTACATTTTTCTGCAATAATCTTTTAATAGATGGAAATCTGCAAGTAATTATCAATTAATATTCCCAATTACAATCATGACATGTCCATCTTTTATTGATATTAGACAACTGGTGAGGATCCAAGTATAGCTGTTATATAAATTCTCTTGTAATGGCTCTTGTGTATTTGATTTATTTATTCAGAAGTGTGTTTTAATTTTAAATATTTTTGGGCAGTTGTGTTGATAATTCTGGAAACTGGGGTCGTGGGGGTCTATTTGATGCATTGACGAGACTATCAGCCACAATTCCCAGTGCATATGAGCGAGCTGCAGAATTTGGGGATCTCCATCTGGGTGATCTACATCTCATAGAAATAACGGGTCAGTTTCAGCCCTCTATTCTAAATATATTACAGGTTATGCATCACACTGAAGACTAGTAGAGGATGATACTATTTGTATCGAGATGCAGATTTCATACCTCATTTTGGTATTTTGCTTTTTTAATGTACTACATTTTTTTTCTTCATTTTTCCGTTCATGTTATGAATCAGCGCATATATGTTCATCGTCATAGTATCCATTTGATTAAGTGAGAGTTGGTTTAAACAATCCGCTCCTCTTATACCCTCTTGGAGGAATTCCCTTTTACCACTGGGGTTAAGAGTAATCTAATGGTTATCTGATTATAATTTAGGCTTCATATCCTTTTCCTTTTTACTTCCTTCACTTAAGCTATATTTGGTTCTTGAATTTTAGTGGTTAAATTGTTAAAGGAAAGTGTTCTTTGCTAGCATCAAAGGATAGGTCATTGAACATCATTTCTTGTTCATTTCCATTTTCATCATCATTTTACTCACCGAATTTTAGTACCAAACATACCTTGGTAATTCTTAAACTTGCATCTGATTATCTGCAGAGGACCATAATGCTCCTCAATGGGTAGCTTTAGCTGTTGTGCAATCTCACAATCCCAGGCGTAAAGTCCCACGCAGCAATATATCTATTGATGATTTAGAAGTTTGCCTTGCAAAAGCATCATTTTCAGCCTCTCAAAAATCTGGTAAATTGTCACTCTCTTTTCCCAGACTCATGCACTCCTCATTCTACTTATCACTTGAATATGTATTCGGAAAATTTCTTTGGTTATCTTATAACCTATTGCTAGAACACGTATGCGGTTTGGATCTCATGTTACTACTTCAAGATCACTGCTTCGAGCTCCTCTTAAGAACTATTTAGTCCATGTTTAAGAACTCATGAAGGAAAAAATTACTTCTCATCCCTCTTACTTTCTCATGGTCTGCTGATGCTTAACATCTGAGTCACAACAGCAATCCAATTGATAATGCCCACTGATGGTTTTTGTACACATTGATTGCATAAAGTTCTTGCTATTAGTTGCTAGTTTGCACGACCAACATGTCCGATAATATCTTATTTAATTATTTATTTTATTTTGGCAGCTTCAATCCACATGCCACGAATTGGTTATCAGGATGGTTCAGATCGTTCTGAATGGTATACTGTTGAACGTCTTCTACGCAAATATGCTTCTATGTATGGCGTAAATATCTACGTGTACGTCTCTCTCTCTCTCTTTCTGTGTGTGTGTTTTGGGATTTGGTCATTAAGGCTCGTCATACATTTACTTTTTGTGGTACGTGAGTTTAATTGCGTTTGGATGCTCGTGCAATTAAAATTCCTATCTTGTGCAGATATTATTTTCGGCGTGCTGCATGAAGTGAATAGTATCAACACACCCTCGGGAATTTGTGCAATTGGTACTTATTTTGTCTACCCCATGAATTAAGGCTTTCGTACATTTTAGAAATTTGTATACCATTTGCTCCCTGCCGTTAACCAGCTGATAGACCTTCTGTGTTTGAATATGATGTTGTAATGCCAGTATTTATCCTTTCTATAGTTCTTGGGTTTTTTTTTTCAAACTTTATATACATCTTTAGTTTTGATGCCTAATCTCTAATCTCTCTGGCAATCTTTGGCTGAGTTTATTCAAAGTGGTCCACAAGTACATTAAGAAGATTCGTAATTCAAAATGGAGCAAATATGAATCTAACCTTAATCCATAATCGATTATAAAAAATATTTTGTCATATATATCATTTAAACCAATTAATAAATCATCAATAATAAGAATGTCAGAATTTCATTTACTTTTATTATTTCTCTAATCTTCCACTTTTAATTAATTTTCGTCCACAATGTACTTGCAACCCCCCTTCAAACTAAAAACCTAGCTAGCAATGTCTCCACATGCGACAGGATAAATAGAGGGAGATGGATGTGCATTGCATAGAATCATCCATTCAAAGATATTCAAAAACTTGATAACTCTAGGCACACAACACAATATCATGTATAGTTATATGATTGATCAAATGCTAGAATGTAAAGAAATTCTACGATTTTCTCCTATTGTTGATGACGCCTCAGTATGAGCTCCAGTCAGTCCCACCGCCATCTTTCCTCGCTATGTAGGGAACCTGTCGCAGAAAATCAAGTCTAGATAAGAATTTTCCCTTTCTCTTTTCAATTTATTTTTAGAAACATTGGTTTACATAGAATAGGAAAAATTGTAATGTAAACCAATGTTTCTAAAAATAAATTGAAAAGAGAAAGGAAAAATTCTTATCTAGACTTGATCCTGAATCTTGTGAGGATAGGAATAACATCACATCATCACCACATCTACATATTGATCAAGAACTAATTAGAAAAGATAAAAAAAAAAAAAAAAAAAAAAGATACCTTGATCGAATGAACTTCAGTTCAACCACCACTGGTACAAGTTTAGTAGAATGGAGAAATGGCTATCTTTGAAATTGGAGAATAACCACAGTTATTTATGTAGAACATTAGCAAACTTAATTAGTAAGTATTTAAGATTGAATACTACTCCTGCCAAGTGTTGAGGCTAATTACCATAATGGTAAGAAGAAATTACCATGTGAAGGGCAGAAACACCTTATTCCTTCAAAACTTCGACATGTCTTATCAACACCAGCAAATCAGAGGTCGATCACAAAAAAAAAAAAAAAACGCTGTGAAATAATAATTCATCTATGTTGTATAAAATGACAAATATATAAGAATTGTTCTCTTGCCCATGAACCAAAACACTTGAGAGTAGAAGGAAGATGAAGTGGGGTTGAACTGGGAGAAGTGAGGACGTGGGCTCAAATAATATTACAATTTGTCCCTTTTCTTTAACATAGACATTAATTCAAAGAAAAGTAAAAAAAATGGAAGAGAATGGAGTTGAGGATATATGAAGAAGAAGAGCGAGAATAAAGGAAGTTGGAGAAAGTGGGCTTAAGAAGTTTAGGGATTTGAATCATAACCGTATATAGACGAAATTATCAGTTTTCCATTTTCAAATTTTTTGAGGGAAGCGGGAGGAGGAAGAACAGTTACAGAAGTTGTACAAACGTGGGATGAAACTGGTAAAAAAGAGAATATTTAGTAAATAAAAATAATTCAAAAAAAATGAGAAAAAAGAATTTGAGTCAAAATCAATCTTTTTGACCAATACATCCCTTGAAATAATAGTAAGTTAGGGCATCTCCTATGTTTAGAGGGGAAGTTGGATTTAGATTTAGGGGGGTGAATTTACCAAGTAAAATGAATAGAGGGGAAGAAAATGCAATAGCCCCTTGAATCTTTCACCGTGGGTTACTCGCTGGTTGCACTCGCCCGCCCAGCAGCAGGTGGCCGACACTTGTCGGCCTGTTGATCCATTTACTTTTTTTTTTTATTTATTTTATTTAATAAAAACCCTTTTATTTTAAAAAAAAAATTCTTTAAAATACCTTATTAAATAAAATGTAACTCTTATTTAATCTTAGTTTTATTTAATTTGTGTACTATTTTTAAAAAGTTAATTTTAGTATAAAAATGTAACTCTTATTTAATAAACTCAAATTTAATTTATTTTGTTTTATTTTTAAAAAAATCCTTAAATTTGTGTATTATTTTGGAAAAGTTAATGTCAATATTAAATTATTTTTATTATTCCCAAATCATGTCAATCAAGTATTTAATTGTTGTATTATTGTGTACCAATTTCATTTCTTATTATTAATGTAAATATTAAATTATACCTTATTGTTATTTATTATTGTTTAATTTTTATTATTATTGCTATTATTATTATTATTATTATTATTAAGTGAGAGTGGGGGAAATGAGAATTGAAATTAAATGGAATTGATAGATTGAATCATTTGAGATGACTTATAAAAAGGAAAGGGGAAGCTGGACTTGGAATCTGAGGGGAAGCTGGACTGAGTGAGGGGAAGCTAGACTTGGGCTGAGGGCATCACTGGAGATGCCCTTAGAGTAAGATTAGATAAATTAGTTGTCAGTTGTCACATACTTTTATGGCAATATTCATTTTCTTGTAATACACATGTCTAGTGGTAATGGTTAGGTGTTGTGCATACCAATTATCTATGGAAATTTTTTGTCCGAGTCTGGCTTGACCAAACTCATCCAACCATCAAACAAATGTATTGCACTTGTTTTGTGATTGGTTACTCTCCTGGGAGTTACATCCAATCCCAAAGCAAGTGTATTGCACTTGCCATGTAGTTACTTTGGGTTCGATCAAACCCAGTGTGGGTAAGAATTTCCCATATCTATCTATCTATCTATCGTACTTATAAATATATTTGAGATCAGTCTTTCAACTGTCAAATGTTAAAATACTATTTTTATAGAATTTAGAATTTTATTTATTAAAAAGGCACAAGATAATCTATCTATCTACTTTTCTACTTATCTACTTATAAATATATTTGAGTTCAGTCTCTTAAGCCATCTACCAATTTTGACTCAATTATAATTTTACAAAATTTTGAATTTTCTTAAATTCTCCAAAATTATTAAACCGACTCAGTTAAAATTCAAAATACAAATCCACAGACAATTTCTCCCTACTTTCTCACCCACGATTTACACTGCCAAATTCCACCACCATAATATTTTCATCAGATTTCCCCCAAAATTTGTGTCACCTCTATTCTATATTCCTATTACCAACAACATAACCTATTTCTCTTGAGCAAAAACAAAAACACCCCCTATGCTTTGTCTAACTTCCAAAGAAAAACCATGTGTTATTTAACTCCCAAAAACCCCCCTGTGTTTGGTTTTAAATACCACACTCAACCCAAGTATAAATTTACTTTTGACTTTGGTGGAATGACAAGATTACCCCTATATGTTTTTTTTTTTTTTTTAAATTTATTTATTCTTTTTGAAAAATTAAGTATATACTACTTGGGTCGAGTGTGGTATTTAAAACTAAACACAGGGGAGTTTTGGGGATTTAAAATGACACATGGGGTTTTTTTTTTGGAGTTAGATAAAGCATAGGGGGTGTTTTTGTCTTTCGTTATCAGGGGTAAAATTGTTTGCAATTTTGGCGTTTGAAACACACTCTCTTTTCTGGGGGTGTATTTGGCACTTACTTGAGATCACAGGGGGGGTTTTTGGGAGTTAAAATAACACAGAAAGTTTTTTGGGAGTTAGACAAAGCATAGGGGGTGTTTTTGTTTTTCGCTCATTTCTTCTTCACCCATGGCTTCTTTTCAGTGATTCAAGCCCTTCAACAGAGGTGAATTAATGTGCGTTAGCAGTGACTATTCAGGTGTGTATATGGACCGCTCTTCCAAATATTATGTCAATTTTATTTTCATCTGTTGGTGACGTTAAGTTTTACACGTCTTCTTCTATTATTGTCTGCCTCTCAAGGCAGGAGAAATTCCTAAATAAGCAAAATGGACTGCATCCAAAATGATGTTGTAAAAGGACTCCATCGACTTCAAAATGCAGGTCATGTGTTCGAGGAAATACTCAACTAAGATCTGTGAGTTTTCATATGCTTTGGGAACCTATATTCTAATTTATATGAAATTCGATATAAATATAAATCATGATATATTGATTTGCCTTTAACAAACTGAGAAACAAAATTATGCATCAATTCATTCATCTACCCCTTGTTTTATGTAAATGTATACATTGATGTATTAAATTACTTCTCTTGGTATGGGTTAGAGATGCATGGAGAGATCAGTTTTAAAGGAAAAATGCATACCAACCACCACAATGTTTTGAGACTTTTAAAATGTGGAATAGAGTCAATAAACAAAGAAAAATATAAGTTAAAAAGAATTTATGGTTTGGTTCTTCAATAAAGTGCCAGCAAAGCTGAAATGAATAATTTTGACAATTACAGTCTTAATTGTATTGGAGAGTATGAATTATTACGTCATCCTACCAATTGGTGCTAATTAAAGTAGTAAAAGAGAAAGACGTTATTATGTTCTCCATTGCTTGGTAATATGATTTTTGTAAGCATTTTTCATATAGTGATACGAATTTTTATTATTTGCAAGAAGTAGTTTGCTCATGTTATTATTGTCTCAAGTTGTCAAGGTTACTCAATGGTGGTGCAAAGATTTTTAAAACTATTTCAGATCCAATGTTTATGTTTAGATTGGAGTTTTTTTTACTACATAGAGTGCGTGTTCAATGATTATGGCTGTGTAATTGAGTATCTTATTCGTCATTTTTTTTTTTTGGTTTCAAATTATTATTAATGCCATTGTTAATGATATAGTGTTCTAAGTTAGTAGAATGATTGCTTGATTTTTTCCTATTAAAACTTAATATTAATTTTGAGGGACTTGGATGAGATATGTTATTGATAGCAATTAATAAATACAGAGATGATGGATTTTTGTATTGATGAAGTTTGTGATCTTTCTTGCTTCACTTATCTCTTTTCCTTTACCTTCTTCTTCTCTTTGTTGTTCTCATGACAATATTTGCAGAATTACTCTTCCCAAATACAAGTGATATATAAGGGCGAACAAAGTGCAAATTTATGGTAAAACACATTGAAGTTGTTGACCGGAAAGTTATGTGCACTCATAAGAATTGGATCCACAATATAAGAGCATTGGTGATCAGTGGTGACTTTTTATTTCTCTGGATAAATTATTTTTCTTTATTTTTAAGTTATTGTGTTACAATTGTGGAATATTATTATATTCTTCAAACAATTTTATGTGATGGTTGGAACACTTATCCACAAAGCATTTGGTTGTGTTCAAATAATTTCATACTGGATAATTTCAAATAATTTTATTTTTACTTTAAGCAACTGCTTTTGAGCTTCCAAAAGCATTTACAAATTTATCAGTGTTATGATTATCTATTTTATAATTTGAATTAGGAGTTTTCTTTAGAAGGATTGTACGTCATGCTTACTTTTGATGAATTCAACTTTCTTAATTTTGACAATTCAATAGATTGGTAAAGTGATTTAGTTGAAATGCGTTAACAAATCTAGAAATGCACCTAATGATTTATATTTTGTTTTTTACATGGACAAATTTATTGGTTAATGTCTTAACCATAGCCTTTCACGATACATACATGTTTGAAGTATAAAAATCTGAATCTTTTTCTTGGGTTGTTTTTCTACAGAAAAAGAAAACGGGACTGTTTTAATTTGGCTATTAAGTGGCGATGATAATAGTTTGCAGGTAAGCAAATGTGGTGTCCGTAGAAGCAGTAGGGGTAAATAACTCATTTTTTCTTAAAAAAAAAAACTATGTTTGTGATATGAGTTTGTTTGGAGCACATAATTAATACTTAAAGGTTAGTTTTCAATTCTTTATATACATTCTATAGGTTTGTTTATGTGCTAAATATTTTTCATTATTTATAACACTGCTTATATATCTTAAAGCAGATTAAAGTTACCAACACGCAAGTGAACAGTAGGAAGCCGCCACCATCTGCAACTGACCGTCCATCAGAAGGATGTAATGGAATTGAAATGATATTTTTTTTTTCAAAAAAAAAATGTGATAAATCCAATACGGACCCATTTTAGCATTTCATATCAAATTGGTGTGATAAATTCATTAAAACTAATTTAGCATGTTATATATATGAAAGGTTACACACTACATAGACAGAAAAGTATATGCATGTCCGTATATTAGTCTCAATATTTTGTAGTCATAAAATGTATTTCATAAAGATATTCCTGCATGCCATAAAACTATTTTGTCACGTTTTGCCAATGAAGATGTGAGGATATCCACGATTTCTACTAAAAAAAAGGATAAATATGTCCCTCTTCAAAGTTACATGTTTCACAGTTTTATCTCCAAAGAATACAAAGTAAACACTTTACCTCCCTAAATATTATTTAAATCAGTTACACTATCCCCACGAAAACAGTCATAAGCCATTTTCTTGCCAAGAAATGCATTACATGTATTATTTTTTAAGGGTAAATTATTAGTTTTACCATTTTCTATATTAACAATATGCTTGCACTATGTATTTTAAGTAAATAAATATTTTTAATTTAATAAATCTCCTATGAGAACAAAACAAGTTATCGCGATGTGGGTTTTGTCCTATAAGTTATTCCGGCAAGATACGGCCCAACTCAATCAAAGATTTAATTTTTCTTTTACTTGTTGTTGTTGGGCTTGACTGAGTTAAAATTAGTGTGGGTCAAAATTGTATTGGACCGGATCAAATGGATCGACAAAAATGAAAAACCACTCTCAAGTTTAGTTCAGACATTAGACCCGACTCTAGAGAGAAACATTCGGAAATCTATCAAATTTTCTTCTTCTTTTTGTACATTCTTTTCTTTGTGGTAGAGAAGATCCTCTGCGGTGCTGGGGAGGGAGGGGATGCAGGGGTATTTTTTGTAATATAATTTTTTTTAGTAGTATATAAAAAGTTTTTTTTTTTTTTTTACTTGATATGTAAATAAATAATTGTATACTGATAGAATGTGATATTAAAATTTATTTGATATATTATTGTAAATATTAAATTGTTAATAAGTTTGTAAACAATATTAATTTTCAAAGTACCCAAGGCGGTTGGGCCAAGTGGCAGTGACTTGCGACCCCCAGAGACGAGATTCAAGTTCGAATCCTACTGGAGACATCACACTGGGGAGGACCTATACTCTTTGCACTCTTCGGTCCGAGCTGTAAATACACAGTCTAGTAGATTAAAAAAAAAAAATTCAAAGTATTTTTATTAAGAATTATATCAAAATTTTATATATTTATGAACATCATTGAGGAAATTATATTTGTTACTTTTTTTTTATATAATTTATCAATTAAATTCAGGTGACAAATCTGTAGTATATTTTTTATTTAATATTTTATTCACTTATTGAAGGTGTGTGGATTATTATTTCAATATTATTACAATTATTTAATATTTATTGAACTTTATAGTACAAGAGATCATGAGTTCAACTCTCAATAATATGATATTTATCTTAGTTTAATATTAGTGTTTGATAATAATTTATTATGTATAATTCTATGTTCTTGTTTATAGTACAAGAGATCATGAGTTCAACTCTCAATAATATGATATTTATCTTAGTTTAATATTAGTGTTTGATAATAATTTATTATGTATAATTCTATGTTCTTGTATAGTTACTGAAATAATTTTTGATGTGATATTTTTTATAAATTTATTCTTTTAAAAAAATTGGTAAAACTTTAGTAATTAAGCCTTAACATCAGTAATTTACCCTTGGACATTAGTATTTTGTCGTGCCTTTGATAATCACCGCCATTCTCATTCAACAATTCCTGCTATTTCAGGCTGTGAGAATTTTAGACAAATTTATGCTCATTTTCTTATGTAGGGTTTTGAAGTATGGATTCCAGAAATTCCAACAGCGGAGAATCAAGTAGACGACTCATGGTAATTTCACTTATTCGTCTGTTCGATTCCTTGTTTAATAATCTGTTCCAATTGGAATATATTATATAGTTTTTTAGATTAATTGATGGTTTAATATAGGCGAATGGAAGTGCGAGGGAGGATCGTCCTGGTATACCCCAATTATTCACATCAGTACCAGCTCTAAACGAAGCCGCTTCTTATCTAGTTGAATCAACTTCCATATTCACTCGATGCTTCACGGATATTTCCAGTAATTTTTCATTATTATTTCTTCATTCTACCATATATTGATTATTTGTGCGACTCTCCTCTGGTGAGACTAAGTTTTTTATCCTGAGAAACTAGTGGAGTATGTTCTTTTCGCATTGTGATTTTGCACCACGTCATCCGCGCAACTGATGCACCAAATAGTTTTTCGTGTTTCTGGGCATAAATGTAGAATTGAGTTTGCTTATTATGCATTGAGATGTAAATACAGCTTATTTGCCAAATCATACTTTCTTTTCCTGGAGGGCGTTTGTTCTAGCGATTGAAAAAACTAGTCTACAATAATTACTAAAATCAATTTTGATAAGAATTGATGATAATAACATTTGATTATGGAATGATTTTGTAGCTTTTGAATTAAGTTGATTTTTCTTATTTGTGTGTGTCAAAATCCCAACAGTGATTATGACATTAGGTGCCACAAAATCACAATTGACCAAATGTTTTTTCTGATTTTGGGGGCCAAACACATCCACAATCACTAGGTCAAACTCACCCTAAGTTAGCTAATTAACACTAGTTTTGCTGATGTTTGTGTCTCGGATTTTCACCTTTCACTGCAGCTGCTTTTTTTTGCTAAATTTGCGGACTACCCTTTATACATCTTATCTCAATTTATTGTAAACCAGTGCATTTATTTCTTCTGAACTTCTGAAGTAGAACCTGTCTCTGAAGGCTCTTACGAGCAGGAAATGTTGACATTTGCTTCTGAAGAAGCCAGAGCATTAACAGATCGCAGGAATGTGACTTCAAATGCAAGTGTTTCATCAATTGATTCCAGATTTTATGCTCCTAGAATCCGTGGAGGAATAAACAAAAACTCAGCTGGAGATTCTTCACAAAATCCTATTGTGCAATCGAATAACAGCAACCAAAATGGCATTTCCATTTTCCAAAGGTACTACTTGTCTAAGTTTACTTAGCATGACTTTTTTTGGTGTCAAGAAATTAAATGAATAAACCTATGGATGCAGCAAGGCACATTTCATAAATGGAAAATGTGCCATAAATCTACTGCAATAGTTCTTCAATGTAAAAGTGTTTGTACGGTTCTAGTGAATGTCATCATTTCCTGCCAATCACCTTTAAAATTGACTTTCCTTCTGTTCTTGAAGAATCGTTGTTTGCTTCACATTCTGATTAATTATATGTATTTTATACTCCTGTGGTCATGTAATATTTTACTCACTAATTGCTTTGTTGTCATGTTCTATTAGCCTAGTTGATAAGGTGAAGAAGACAGTACGTGGCTCTGCTGATGACATTGGGTGGCTACAACGAGCTCCAGACATGCCACCAGTTGAAGATGGAACTGAACGGTTCACAGAAATACTTGATGATATAAGGTGCAGATTTGATAAGCATTTTCTCCAATTTGTTTGACTAGGTATTTTAGTTTCAACTATATAATTTAGTTGCATCCTTCTCTACCAGGCATGGTTTGCACGGTTTGCCAAACTCAATGGTTTACTTGTTGGTGCCAGGTAGGTAACAATGTTTTCCTCTTAATTGCATTCATAAAATAGTAGTAATACCTTTACCCGGCACCTGAATGCCATTTGGTAAAACTGGTCATACTTTGGCTTATGAATTACAGTTTACAGCCCAATACATGGATGACCAACTCCGGAACTACATTTGATATTATTTTCCGATGTTTTAAGAATAAATATTGCTCTTTTCAAATTTTGATGAATATTATTGAGTCTAATTTTAACTATTATGTTTCTTTTTTGACTTAAATCTTATGAAAGGTGATTGAATGAAGCTCAATGTTATAAATAAAAAACCCGAAACTACATTTGAGTTAGCATTGTTTAGTCACGACACTGCTACTTGATTTTCCCTTCAGTAAGTTTTGAAGATTTCCAATGTGCAAATTTTGAGGCCAGAACTAAAATCGTACATGATTAAAAGGATCATTATTTAGCTATTCACTTTATGGTTGACTAGATAAGCAAACCAACTGAAATTCTAGAATTTTATGGTTGAACTTTTCAATCTAGTGATGCATGTACGTGTTAGGTATCTTATAGCGCATGTTTTCCAAATACAAATATATGTAAAATTACTGTTAACATCTAATAATTGGCTGATAATTTGCTCATTTTGCAGGTCTTTTCAGCAACCATGGACCTCTTTATTTCGTGAATACCAAAACTAGTTTTTCAAAGATGGGGCTTACTTGTCATATAGCCAAAATTCACAGTGAGGTATGTTTAATGGACTGTGCCTTTAATTTTAACCTACTTCTTCCGTTCAGTAATGAGTTTAATTTTAGGCTTCAGTGGAGAAGAATGCTAAAGAGATAAAGGAGTATATAGATGAAATGTATTGGGGTTCCAAGAAACGAGTTTTACTACTCGGCCATAGTAAAGGAGGAGTAGATGCTGCTGCTTGTCTATCAATGTATTGGGATGAACTGAAAGATAAGGTTGCAGGATTAGCATTGGCACAGAGTCCATACGGTGGTAGTCCAATTGCATCAGATATACTGCGGACTGGACAGCTTGGTGATTATGTCAACATCCGTAAACTCATGGAGATCTTAATATGTAAAGTGATCAAGGTATATTTTCCTGACTTTTCTCCTCTACTATTTCCTGGCTCTTGTAATATTTCACTATAACATCTTATATAATCGTTGACGTGATTATCTAATAAAGCTAATCATTAAAGTTTTCTCCATTAGGATATCTCTCACGTTGAAAATGTGATTTTTTTCATCAGCATAAAAATCACCACATATATTGCTCTGACAAAATTCCATATATAGTCCGTAAAGTTTCAGATCGCGATAAAAGTAGTCTTTTATTTATGAACTCTGCATATTTGGTCGTAATTTTTCAGATTTAATCATTTATCTTTTTGACTCTACACATGCTGTCATTTATTCTTTATGATGCTCTAGTCGACACTTTTAGTCTATTTACTTCGCAGCGCAACATATTTAGTGAGATTGGGCTAACTTTGTTAAATTTGTGGTTTAAAATAACTTTTATGCGAGTAATGTTTCATATACAAGTAATTTTTGTAGTATTTATTTGTAATAATGATCACTAGAAGACTAAACGTGCAAGATCAAAAAAAAATAATTACCAATATGTTAAAAGAGTCGAAAATTTTGCTTAATTTAATAGATAAGGACCATTTTGTCAGAACTTGAAAGATGGGGGATTAAATGTGTAAGTCTTTTTTCTTGGCCATGCAATTCAAAATACTAATGTTTGCAGCTATATGTTGTAAAGGGTGACATGCAGGCTTTAGAAGATTTAACGTACGAAAAGAGAAAAGACTTCTTGAGAAAATACCATTTACCAAGGGAACTCCCCGTTGTTTCTTTCCACACAGAAGCTGGTATTTCTCCTGCTGTTTTGGCCACATTATCTCGTGTAGCTCACGCAGAACTACCCGTATTTTCTCCTAATTCCACAAGCCAACCTACGAAGCTCCCAGTAGTGATCCCTCTAGGTGCTGCAATGGCTGCCTGTGCCCAGCTGCTTCAGATTAGATATGGTGAGAAAAGTGACGGACTAGTCACGTGTCGTGATGCGGAGGTCCCTGGCTCGATCGTGGTAAGGCCAAAGCGTAAGCTAGACCACGCGTGGATGGTTTATTCTTCTTTGAATGATGATCCAGTAGAAGCAGATGCTTCTCAAGTGTGTGAAGCTCTTCTTACCTTGCTTGTTGAAGTTGGACAGAAAAAGAAACATGAAATTGCCAGAAAGGATGAATGAAGCACTTTGAATACTTATTAATGTCTTGTTCTTTCTTATTGATCGAATTAATTCATATGCTCGTTTAAACTTGCTGTAGATGCACTGTAAGGTGCAACTCGATCGTATGTAGATGGGTAATTCTTGTTCAGGTTGGGTTTGGCGAACTCAAGTGTAATACACTTGCTTATTGTTGGATGAATTTGGTCAAATCAGGTTTAGGCTAAAATTTACCCGAAAGGGATAGGGTATCTAGTTTTCGTGCTTCCATTGTTCCTCCTTGGGAACTATATCCAGGGCATTTACCAAATATAAACTAAATGTGATCATTTAAGAGCTCTGTACTCGAGATTGGATAAACTCTGGCTGGTTATATACTGAATGTTTGGTGAATTTTAATTGGATTTTGGTAGCAAAGATGAAATAATCTTGAAAGTGAATGGTGATGGATATATTTTTTCCCTCCCTCAAAATTGAGGTTTTTTTTTTTTGTTTTTGTTCTTCAAGGTGATTTAAGTCTAAGACATGATTTAAACTATTTTGAGGGATAATATAAGGGAATCATCCCTAGGCCAGATTTGAACCTAAATCAGATACTTTATAGAACTAGCCTCTTTTCACCAGAATTTAAGTAATATTTTTGCGCTCTGGTACATTCTATCCTATGACATTCGACATCACTGTCTCTAACAATCTCAATTGGAGTTTAGTAAACAATCAAAGGTTGGATCCGGAGTCAATTAGCTTTTTGCTTTTATATTAATTAGGCCATGTCAAAAAAAAAAAAAAAAAAATCATGACAACTAACTATTTAAGTTTCTAATGCCTCTAAAATCATTTATTTAAGTTTATCTTTAAATCAAATGTGTTTTAACTAATTAAGTTGTTTCTAGTTTTTTATGTTCGTCCTGTGAATGAGGAATTCAAAACTCAAAATTGGTATTCTTTTGCACCTGTATAAAAATAAATAAAGAGCTTGGTATTTGGCAGGGGGTTATTTTAGTTTGCTAGTGTTTTAGATTCTCTTTTGGTGATTTGAGATTTTTCTTGATATTTGAATCATATATTTAAAATGTGACTTGGAACTTGAAAGACGTGAGGTGTGATAAAATGTACAAGAAATATGTGAAATTTGAAATATATAATGTATTTTGTATGTTATATTTTGATTAAAGTGAAAAGCGAACATGTGTTGAATCATGTTTTTTTATCTTCATAAAATGATATTATATCGTGGGATGAATTGTATTTTAGTATTTGAGATGAGTTGACCACATCCATATTGATTAGTACAAACATGTAATTGGTCTAGTGGAATGATTAGTCAATACAAAGTAGCGAACTCATGTTCAAATTCCTATGGGAGAAGTACGTCCCACTTAATGTGTTTGACTCGCCTTGAAAGGGATTAAACTCTTGGGAAATCAAAAAAAACATATTGATATTAGTGGTACGTCATATGTGTACATAATGGTTAGGGAACAAATTCTTTCCAACTACATCGTTTACCCCATTTCGCTAAGTTATGAGCAACTTTATTACCAAGTCGTGGAATCTTTAACTCGCCATTTGTAATGTAAAGTAAGAAATCTCCGCGCCTTCAGTGAACCGGATTCACAAGCCCATTCAAAAGAGGGAACATGACTTGTGATCATAGTAATGGCATTTGAAGAGTCACTTTCAAATATGGAATGGTCGAATGGAGGGGGATTCAACAGAGACATAGCTTCATAAATAGCTGTGAGCTCGGCACTTGTAGCATCAAAAAAATAATCCGAAGAGATCAAAGCAAAAACAATGGAACCTTTGTGATTACGGATGAGGCAAGAGTTGATAGCAAGACCATCTTTGAAAGCATAATCTACATTAACTGTCAACCAATCCGATGGAGTAGGAGACCAAACCGCACTTAAAGGAGGAAACTTTGAATGAATAAGTTTGGTAGCTTGAGAAGTAGCTTGCTCCTTTGCAATACGTGAGCACTTGTGAGCCAAAACAGAGGGTTTTGGGCCTGAAGTTGTAGTGTTATGCAAGATGTTATTTGCGCGATCTCCAAACCTGATCAAAGGAGACAACACAAAATTAAGGGATTCAAGGGAGAGGTCAGCATTAGGAAAGATCGAGGTGTCCAAGGTGACTATAGCAGCGATCCAATCTTTTAAATTCCAATGTTGAAAGGGGTGGAGCCGAAAACTCCATGAAGACCCGAGGAAAAGTGCTTCAGTGTTAGGGCATTTAAGGAACAAGTGCTCAAGTGTTTCCTCTTCAGAGTTACAAAACAATGTGTCCGGTACATGAAAGATTGTGGAGAGTTTTTTGCGGGTGGGTAACATATCGCTAATAATCTTCCAAAGAAAGAATTTAATTTGAAACGGTCATGGATACGGGCCTTACATAGAGAATTCTAGAGATTACCGACACACAATTATAGTTATTGTAGGTACAATTTAATTAAATAATATCAATGTAACAACTAACATGGTAGATGTCACACAACTATTTAATTGTACATGAGTAGTGTTTATACTATTTTTCAGGAGTCCATACAAATTATTATGTGATTTTGTCCAGTCCATAAGACTTGTGACGAGTGGTGACCAGACTTTAGTCCAATGTCACATTATCAAATCATTTTTTTAAAACTTTTTTAAAGTTTAAAAGTAATTTGAACTTGATATGATTTTTAAATAAATCAACACCAAAACATCTTAGTCAAATCGAACATAGTTTGAGCTCGAGCAATTTAATAGTTTACATATATTTTCTTTATCATCTCCTAGCTTATTACTAAGATGTTCAAACCTAATTATATATATATATATATATATATATTTAATATGTAATTGAATCTCAACCAATTTGATATAATTCTCAAATGTAACAATGATCTATATAGATAGGACATATATGTTCAATCCACTTGACTGAATATGGTAAATATTTCATAAATTTTGAAATAGTATTTTAAAAAATCAGTTTTAAAGGAAATTGAATATTTCATCATATTATGTCAATAATAACTTTTCCTAAGCTGCCCGTCAACTCAGCCTTAGTCAAAATAATTTTAATTATAAATGACTATTGATAAATTCTTATTCAGATCGGTTTTAACCGAACTCAAAGTAATTACATAGTAAGTGTAATACACTTGCTTTGTAAATGAATGTAACTCGCAGGAGAGTAATCAATCACAAAGCAAGTGCAACATCCTTGTTTAGTGGTTAGAAGAATTTGACCAAATCGATTTCGGACAAGAATTTTCCATCACCACTAAGTAACCATAAAAAACAACCAATTGGAAGGGTTTTTCCGTCATTCTTCATTAAGGAGCCGCGCGTAACACAAGCAATGACATAGTTGCCCAAAGAGTTTCATCATATTACACCAGCGCCTTCAAATCATCAAATTAGAAAACTTCATTTTCTCTCTCCTCCCACAAAATTGTTGTTCTCTTCAGAGCTTCTGTGTGTGTGTGTGTGATTTTGTGAGTTTTTTCTACAGTTATTGATGATTAGAGGGCCTTAATTTCTGATAAGAGTAAAATTCACTCTGGGAAACCTCTTAGGGTTTCTTTTCAGTTAAGAAAATATAGTTTCTTTTCAATTTGTGTCTTGAATCAGGGTTTGCAGTTCATGCTCATATAAACAAAAATTGTATTTCTGCATGAATATGTCTTAGTATGTGATGGTGTTTAATGATTTCTATGTTATGTTCGGGTGAATAAGAATTTTTGTTTGGGTTTAGTAAAACTGGTGATTTTAGGGTTTTGAGGGGGTGGGTTTTCTGATGGGGAGTACAGCTGATGCTGAAAGAAAGCGGCGCCACTTTAGTTCCATATCACCTACTGCCGCCACAGCCAAGAAACACCCTCTTGTGCCCTTATCCGAGGAAAAAAAGGTGAAATGGTTAATAATTTTTATTATCTTGCTAGAATTCAGCTGTTTTTATATTATGATACATGGGATTAACTTAGAATTTTCCAGTTGTTCATTTGCATGATGAGTTTACGACTGGACTTGGTTATTTTGTGCTTAGTAGAACTAAAGGGCAGTTGTGATATTGGATAAAAACGTATATGTTATGTTAATTTTATGTGGTGTTGAGTTTTTCTTAATGATCTCCTTGGTATAATTTTTTTGTGCGATTGGATTTACCATGTTTCCATGATTTGAAGCTTTGAGCAATGAGGCATATGTAATACTTTGTTGTTTTTTTCGTACCATGTTGTGTGTGAAGGAATGTTGCTTTCAGGTGTGTGCTTTGTGCTTTAGTATGTTGTCGACTTGTCACGTGTGATGTTTTATTGTGCTTTGTTCATTAAATGTGTAGCCAATAGTTTGATGGATTCACAATATCTTAGTTGATTCTCTCATATGCGAACTAATAGAGCTGGTTTAGGTCGACTTGTTTTTTTTTCTCAGCTGCTCAAAAATTAATGCTGAGATAAAGTGTTTTATTTGGTTTGACGTAATGAACCATGGTACGCAAAATTTCTATAAAAGATGACATGAACTTTATGGTAACTGAGAGCATTTTTTTGGAATAATATGGTTTGTTTGTGTCCTTGATTTTGACGAAAATTTAATTAAGAAAACATATTTTCTGAAGGATATACTCTCCATTTGGTTGAGTTGTCCATTGTTTTGGTTTTAAAGGAATATTAATGAATTAGTGTAGCCTATGAATAATTTAGGGGATTTGCGTATCAACGCATTCATATGCATTTGACGTGAATCACAAAATTATAGCATTTGAAATTATTTTTTTGGAAAGAAAATGAATGTTTTTGGATTTTGATTTTCCACTTAACATTCCTTGCTGAATCAAGGATTCTGATACTCTTATGAAACCGGAAAGACAAAACTGATAATCTTACTCTTACCTGAAACTTTGATGATTTTACATACCTGAGTAGATTTCAAACCTACATGTACAATTGAGCTTGAGTTTTTACTCTATATAGTCTCTGTTGCTTGCTCATCATATGCTGCTATTGTTTGTGATTGATTTAACCTGATATTTTGCCTGACCTAAGTCACGTAATTTGCCAACGACCTGTGTTTTGGCTACTCAATTGTGGGATTATCGCTCTTCAACCCATTAAAAATTTTCAAGTCACTCAATGTACTTTAACAAATGACCCCAAATCTTCACTGGTGGGAGTCATTTTCTTGGCAGAATTTGTCGTACATGACATCAATGAGAATTGATAATCAGAACAATGAGGAGGGAGACTGTTTGGGAGAACAGAGCAATGCCAGAAGTTGCTGAAGATAGGCTCTGTAATCTGGTGATGAATCGTCAAGTTGGCTGTATGGGCTGCTTTCAATTTTACTGGAGAGAAGATAACATGAAGATGGAGTTTAATTTACGCACCAAAAAAAAAAAGGGAAGATGGAGTTCAATTTCTAAGTCAGAGCTTCTTGACTTGAGGGCTTTAGCATTTAACTTTCAACTTTATTTATCTTAGGAGCTAATCTCGAACTTTACTGGGGTGAATGTCTGAACAACTTTAAAGGCCCACAAGAAAAAAAAGGTCATTTTAGTTAAGTACTCTCGTGGACCACATGATAAATTACCATTCAACTGAAATTTAAGATGGGCTGCTATGGTTACTTATTCATCCTATATTATGATTATATATTCTAAATTATAATTAATTTTTACACCCACGCTAAGCCACTCCTGCTCTTAAATATTTTCAGATTTTGGCTCTCTCTCCCTTGCCCCGACACTATGTGACATAGTGCTTGATATAGGACTTCTGGATTGTTTGACATTTTTTCATACACCTTTGGCCATAAGAAGTTCAATTTTCTGAAGTTTGTTTGCTCATGCTTCTTTAGTCTTGCCCATGCATTGAATTCTTTTTTCTGTTTTTTTTTTTGGAAAATCATGAGGGTAATAATGAGTTTTACACGAGATGAAACGAACACTAACTACTATTTGTGCTCTGTTGACTTGATCCATTTCGGTGGTTTTTGTCTCTTGAATATGATCTTTGTGATTGTTCATAGAATACTACTTATTCTAGCTGTGCTGCAATTTATCTGATATTTGAGTCATTTGTTATGCCAATGCCTAATCGGTGAAATTTTTAAATGATATAGCTCGATGCAGCAGTTCTTCGGTTTCAGAATCAAAAACTTACGCAGAAGTTGGAAATCCAAAAGGTTGAGATTGATGCTCTTGGAGACAGATTTTATCAGTTGAAAGATAAACAACAGTCGTATGAAACGACCTTGTCTGTGATCAATAATACATGGGAAGAGGTATTATTCTTGATGCTATTAAGTTACCTTTTTTTTCCAAATTAAATATTAGCTGTGCGTTACCTCTTTTTAATCATTTTTTATGTTTGATTTGAATTGACCTTTTAGGGAAGCGTTTTCTAGCAGTAGTTTTTCCTCAACCAATTTGCAAACTATACATTGAGAAGTGTAAAACATTATTTTTCAGTTTGGCTTCTCTTTTGTTTCTGTTTTCACTTCACCATCTCTGCTAACTATTGCCTCCAACATCAAGAGCTCTCTGTCAGTCTGTCCACCATTGTCCTATCATTGTGAGGTGCACAAATATACTACCAAAGCAATCAGAAAAATCGTAACATTTCAACCCTAGATTCAACCACCTATTATGAATGCATAGGGGGAAAAAAAAGGGAAAATATTTCTAATAAATGCAAGAATATCATTACTGCATACTGCTGATGACTTCCCACTGCTGTTACCCAAAATAGTCATCAAAACATCCAAAATAAGAAAGAGGATCCATTACTGGCTAAAACTGTCAGCTCTTTCGCTTTGATCACCAACACAAGACCCATTAATTAGTTGTGATATTGAAATAGTTTAGACCTCCTACCAAATTCGGAGATGGTCACGGTATTTTAGGGGTCTGTGAAACTTATTTCCGTCAAAGTTGTGGACTTATTTGTTGTGATACTTCTGATTAATGGCTATGGGTATCTGTACTTCTCTAGTGTGAGAGTGGCATAATATCCAACAAATTGGAATATTTGCAGCTTACCTGTGGTTGGTGAGTGGCTGGAAAAAGAACATAGTGCTGTAGGACAATAGGATGGACAGTGGTAGGGAAACAGCTCTTGCTGGTAGAAAAGGTCAATTTTTCCTTTCTTGAGCATAGATATTAACTTTTGTGAGTCTAATTTATCTGTCCAAATGGAGAGATTATTTAGTGTAACCACTGCACCACGTCATCAAGTACACATGGTACAACCCACTACTGCACTTTGAACAATCCACATCACCCCATGTTATGGGCCATGTTCCAAAAAAATAGGATTTTAAAAAATGTGTTCACATTGCCAGAACAATGGGTGATGTGGATTTTCACTCCTCATGTCACAAGTGCATTGGTGGGATGCACCACGTGTACTTGATGACGTGGTGCGGCGGTTGCACTACATAATTTCTCGTCAAAAGGGGGTGTTTTGGGGGAGAAAGTGGTATTTTCGTGCGTCTGCTTTTGACAGGTTAAAATGCAGCCTATTTCTACAAAACAGGACTGTACATATATTATTTGTCATATGCAAAGCATTGTTCACCTACTGATTGTACAAATCGATCCAATTTTTTACCCAGTTGATTGACGACTTGGAATCGCGTTCTAATCAGATGAGGGATTTTGTGAAACCCAGGCACGGTGAGTGATGAAGATTCTTTCTATATTTTTTTTCTTTCTTCCATTTATTGTTGTTTATGCCTCAACGCCATTGTGGTGATGTGTCGCCATTAAAGCGACGATGCTTTGCTTATTATTAGTTGTTTTAGTAAAACTTATGTTTATTCGCCTAATTTGCTGAGATGTGCCTGTAAAAGTCATTCTTATGCGAATCCATCTGACTGGCTGTTATTTCTCGAATGACATTTTATTTTGTATAGGTTTGATTATTGTCATTTGAGTAACTAAGATTGTTTCACGAAGACTCGCATTGGACCATGTTTCTGAGGAAACAAGGTTTGCATTCATATGACCGGAGAAATTTTAACGAGCTAAATGCGGTGCTTTACCTAACGATAAAAAACCCTGTGTGTTACTATTATTAGCAAAAACCCCCGTGTTCTTTTTTTATTAGCAAAAAAACCCATATGAAATTCCTTCATGGATTAAAAATTACTGATTTTTAAGCATTTTACTCTTAAGATCTCTGACTGTTACTGATTTTTTGCTTTAGTTTCACAGTAGACTTAATAGTGGAAAAATAGACCTGTGGTTGCTCTATCATTTATTTGCTAATCAAGTTATAATGATTGCTTGCTAGATGATGATTTACCTCCAGTGGATGCCTTTTTAAGCCGGCTCATGGAAACAGGTGCAACTGAAAGTAGCTCAGGTAGTATAACATCAAATCTAATTGAAGAGGATAGACAAATTGAAGCTGAAAAGGCGAAGAAAACAGACAACATAATGCACAATATAATGGCTTCTATTCATGATCTGACTGATTTGAAGAATACATTGTACGCCACATCTTTGAAGGGCCTCTCAAATGGTAAGACTGTATGACGGACATGCATACAACATTATGGTTTATTAATGTAGACTGACGAATTTCTTGTTAGCCTATCCTCTCCCTTCCTTGGTCTCTGTCTCTCTCTGTGTGTTTTTATTTAATGTTCTAACTGTGTCTATATGTTGCTTAAAATTCCTATCTCCCTACTCACTGTAGGACAGAGCCTGAGCGAAATTAAGAACTCGAGAATAGAAGTTGCCAAGCTTCACTTGAAACACAAATCACTGGCTGATGAACTGCAGAGCCATAGAGACACTGATGCAAAGAATAAAGCAGACCTGAAGCGGTTGAAAGGTATTTTGGTTGTTTCTCGTTAGACATTTACGTATTACCATTACAAGTGAACTGCATAAAATTCTTTTCCTCTCACGATATGGTGCTTCAGTTTATTTGATTTCCTGGTCAAGCCATCAAGGTGCTTCTACCCCTCATATTTAGTGACTTGGTCTCGAAAATCATTATCTTTATTGACTTTCATTTATTTCTTATGTTCGAAATAAGCTCATGATTGACATAGCTATACGCTACTGACATTATTTATCTCTTTCTGAAGGAGAATTAGAAAGTACTATTGCTGAACTGGAAGAAAGTAACTGTAATTTGGAAATTCTAAAAGCAGAGAGAGATGTGGCAAAGGGGGCATTTTTCCCTGTCCTGAATAGAGGGAATAAGCAGTTTACTTGTGATAAAGCAAAGGACAAACAGAGAGATTTGCAAGAAGTAGAGTCCACGCTCAAGGAGCTGTTGGTAGTAACTTGTGTTTTTGTTACTACTATTTATGGTGATCCTGTTGCTGGCCGGCCTGAAATAGACATAATTTTTGTTTGTATGCAGGACCAATCCACATCTCGGCTACATGAACTCAAGCGTCTTCATGAAGATAGGCTAGACATATTGAGGCAGTTGTCTATTTTGCAGGTTAATTTTGTTTCTCTTAGCTTTTTTATTGTTCTTATCCTGTTTTTCTTATTATGCAATAACTTTACTTTTTTACTAGCCTGTGAAATTGTGCCTGGCAGAGCAATCTAAAGAATGTTAAGTGCATTTGTTCATCCCAAGCATATCTCTTGTTAAAAGATCAACTGGCAAAGGCTAAGGCGGATGTAGCTCAATATCAAGCTCTTTACGAGAAACTACAGGTTGTATTAGGTCTGCAGTTTCATTTTCCCCTCATAATTTGTTTATGATAGGGTTTTGAGCAGTCATACTTATCCATCCAACTAAACTCAGATTGAAAAAGAGAGCCTTTTCTGGCGGGAAAAGGAAATTCACATGAAAAATGAGCTAGTTGATGTTCTTCATCGATCTTCAACAGTTGCTGATTCCAGAATACGTGACTTGGAAACTGAGATACAGAGATATATTAAAGAAAAAGATCTTATTGAGAACAAACTGGAAGAAGCATCTAAAGAACCTGGTATCAAAATTGACTGTGTCCTAATTAGTTACTACTGTAAGTGTAGTGCTTTTATATAGCTTTTGTTAACTACAGGTAGGAAAGAAATAATTGCAGAGTTTAAAGCATTAGTTTCATCATTTCCTGAGAAAATGGGGAGCATGCAGAATCAGTTAGCTAAACACAAGGAGGCTGCTGCAAACGTTCACGGTTTGAGAGCTAATGTTCAATCTCTGACCAATATTCTTGAGCGTAAGGTGATTGGCTACACTTGGTTATCTTTTTCTCTAATTTTTCTGCAATATGTTTCTAAATATTGTCTCCCCAAAATATATACAGGTTAATGAGTTGGAAACTTTGACTTCCAGGACAGTTCATCAAAATGCTGAAATCCAGAAGCTGCAAGCTGGGGTATGAGTTGAACTCTTTTTTGTATAACGATTACTGCAATTTGTTAACTTGACAAGCAACAATTCTATTGGAAAAGTGTGAAGCTAAAATATCTTTCTAGGACTTTTTCTGGTTCTGTTTGATAATTGCCCTTTAATGTGCATGCTTGAGATATTATAGCATTTAGAGATTAAACAGTCAATCGCACTGCAGTTCACAATGTGAGAATAGACAAGATCATGAAAAGGTGCAAGGGCCTTCATACCATATGTCCATATCTCTGTCTGACTTGATGACTAGTGGTATCCATAAAGTTCTGAAACATAAGGCCTGTTTGTTTGGGATTTCTGAGAATACTTTTAGAGAATTGTAGAATTTTTAAGAAGTTCTCGGTTTTTATATATTTGGAAAAAGTTGTTTGTATGGGATTCTAGAGATGGATTGGTAGGTTTAATTTTGCAAAATTGGTAGGTTCTTTTTTGAGTTTAGGGTAAGAGATAGTTTACTTTATGCAATCAAAATTGTTATGTGAGTGAAGTATGGTAAGAGATAGGTACTTTATGTCTAATCAAAGTAGAGTTTGTTTAGTTTTTCTTTTTGAGGAGATTGTTTTTGAAAATCGGGAGAAAAACTTGTATGATAAGCTTCTTTCAGAAAAAAAAACCTGTTTGTTTGGCTTTTCAGAGAGCTTAGATGCATCTTGAAAAGCGAAACAAACAGGCCCAGAGATATTTCATTTGGAACTGTAAACATTTTGGTTTGTTGGTGCAGGTACGTGATTTAGAGGTAACTGATACTGACTTGAAGCTTTTTGTGGATATGTATGGACATGAGTCAACTGATTCAAGGTCAGTATTCTCTATATTGTTCCTACACCACTTTCAGAGAATCATGTTCACCTCTTCTTTTTTCCTTTCCATTGAGAGTAACCTCTCTAAAAAGGATCTAAACCATTATTATGATTTGATAACTACTACCTCTTGTTGAACATTTTTTAAAAGTTATTAGAGAAAGTTAATAGGAAGTGTTCGTTTTTACTTGTAAGCCGTCAGATAAGGTTAAGTGCTCGAGGTTTTGTTTCAGATCTATCTTAGTTTAGATAAAGTACTTGAATAATAAGCTGTATCCATTTTGTCTGCTTTCTATTTAGTTTTTATGTTGTATGCAGGGAAGTTACTGAAGCTAGAAGATCTGAGATCAAGGCATGGGCTCATGTTCAGAGACTCAAGTCTTCTCTTGATGAACACAATTTAGAGTTACAAGTTAAAGTTGCGATTGAAGCTGAGGCGAAATCACAGCAAAGGTTAGCTGCCACGGAAGCTGAGATTGCTGACCTGAGACAAAAGTTACAGGCCTCTAAAAGGTATATCCTTGTCTTGTAGACGTTTGCTTTACAATTTACTCAAAAAATTTCATTACAATGAAAATGAGGTATGTTCAGGGGTTGCCACGTTATAGTTTTCATCCTTTGTAGTTTGTACTGCTGCTGTCGCTTCTGTTATCTGCTTATGCTCGACTTTTTGTGGATGTAGATGCTTGAGTTATGTAATTCTTACTTTTTTGTGTTTTTATCAAGTAATTATTGGTACTATGATATTGTAAGAATCAATGTTTTTTGCATTTCGTAAAGTAGCTGATTTTACTTAAAATAAAAAGGTGCCTTTTTATGCTTCGAGATTTTCCTTACGACCTCATGGAGAAATCAAACTTTTCAGGTTTATCAGCATAAGATTGCCGACTTGATTGGGTTCAATGAGCATATAGTTCTTTGTGGAAAGTTCTACTTTCTGAATATTCTGAAGTTTTTCTGACTGCTGTTTCAGGGAAAAATCAAGACTTTCTGATGTTCTAAGATCCAAAAATGAAGAAATGGAGGCCTATTTGTCGGAGATAGAGGTTTTTTTTAATGTAGCATATTTCATGAAGATGGATACCTGTCTACAACAAGTATATCTTAAAAATTACTCTTCATTTGCTACAGACTATCGGGCAGGCATACGATGACATGCAGACTCAAAATCAACAGCTTCTGCAGCAAATCACTGAGAGAGATGACTATAATATAAAGGTAATCATTCTTTCAATCCCTTAAATTCCGCTGCATTTCCTGAAGCCAACTTTCTTACATGCTTGCCCCTTAATTATCTTTTCCAACAAAATGAGGTGTATCTTTTTCTAAATAATTGCGCTAGAATATTGGGAAGTTAGAACAAGGGTTTGTTCAAGGGAGTGAGTAGATTGACTTTCGAAAACCATTTACTTTCTCCTGTATACCCTCTTGTATTTTCTACCAAAATCTGGGATCCAAATAAAGTGTAATCTGCCTTTCTGATGATTTGTGATGAATAACTTTTGGAGGTGTAAATTGTTTTAATTTCCTTTTCAGCTTGTTTTAGAGGGTGTCGGGGCAAGACAGGTGGGAGATGCTCTACTTTTGGAGAAGCGTACGTTGGAGAAAGCTGTGCAACAGACCAAGACAACTGTTGATTTTTACAACTTCAAAGCTGGTAGAATTGAAGATCAGGTAATATTGAATTTCACAAGTAGGGCCAAACAATTGTAGTCAAATAAATAATACTAATGTTCTTGTTGGTGCAGATGAAAGCTTACAAAGATCACATTCATAGACTTGCTGAAGATAGAGTCCACAAGATTGTAGCTGGAGAAAATACACAAAGAAGGCTTTTAGATGTTAGAAATTCTTCTCAACAAATGACGGACACACTTGAAGTAGCACAGTCCAAAGTTGACAGCAGTCGCATGTGTCTCTCTGAGCTGCAAATAGAACTGGAGAAAGAGAGGTGTTCTGAATTTCTTAACTTTCATTTCCATTCATACCTTGGTTCAGTACTTAAATCTTTTTGAACATCTATTTTTTTTATTTTATTTTTATTTTTTGGCCACTAGGTTCGATAGGGAAAGAGTAGAAGAAGATCTAGAAACTCTGAGGCGGAAGGCTCAACAACTTAAGTCACAAGCTGATGGAGGAATAGCTGAAAAGCTTAAGCAAGAGCTCAGGGAATACAAGGACATACTGAGGTGCAGTGTCTGCCTGGATAGGAGAAAAGAGGTATGTTCTCATTTTAAGCTGTGGAAGAAGGTAATATATCTAGGCAAAAATGCTTAGACTGCAAAAGTATATTCCAAGGTTCTGTTGCCGTTTCTGCTCTACCCTTTTCCTTCATTTTTCAGAAAATGGAGGGTACATTAAGTCTTTTTAAATGTTTGGTTGATAACCAAATTACTGCTACACGCCTACACACTTATTTTGGAAGATGATACACAATAACTGTGACGAAGAGGATTACAGAACTCTAGGATATGGTTAAGGGCAATAGATGATAGATGCCCTGTTGGTGGTTTTCATTTATTTTTCTCTAATTGTATTTTGGAAAAGGAGTGAGAAAGTTTCAGTTACGATTACTTACTAGTGCTTTCTTTCTTGCAGGTGGTTATTACAAAATGCTACCATCTGTTTTGCAATCCTTGTGTACACCAAATGATTGATACACGTCACCGGAAGTGCCCCATCTGTGCTACAAGTTTTGGGGTGAATGACGTAAAACCTGTATACATCTGATCTTTGCTTCTCTGAGTTTTGACATGGAGATTTATGTAAAATTTTAAAAAAATGAATTGTTGAGCATCTTTACATCTATGCGTGTTTAGAATTGTACATGTTTTAATTTTAGGATTGTACGGTATGCTAAGCCAAAAAATTCAGATTCGTTTGGTATGGCTTGATACAAAAAAGTACCTGAAAGTGTAGTTTTGGATTTTTTTTTTATAAATTCCTTTAAATTATTAGTATTAAAAATTGTAGCTCGACCAAAATCATTGACTCAAGTTGCATATGAATCCTATTTTTTAAGCTGACACCAGAGGAAGATAAAATTGACAACTCTATGCCCCCAGTTAATCCCCATATAACTCATAGACCTTCGATCTAAATGGAGCTTACATAACAGGGACAAAGAGAATTTCAATCAAATGTGTATTGTATTCGAAACAATCAAATAAGAAAAAAATTAAGAAAATAGAATTTATTATTGTAATATTCATTACATGTTGATTTGGAATTAAATCACAATTTTATTAATAAATTGAACTTCATCAAAGTGGTAAATAAGACGGGGTGTAGGGCTTTTAGTGAGGAGAAAGAGAATTTGAAGGGGAAGACAATTTTATTTTATTTTCAATGGTTAAAAGTGTGACTTCAATAAAAATAAATCTATCAAATATATACATTTGATTATCGATTTGGTTTGATAAAGCGAATGGTAATACCGAAAACGAGGAGGAGTAATAAGGTTGGCACTCTTATACTGAATAATGAATCGATTTTTTGATTCAATACAAACCAAATATTTGGTTTTGACACGATTCGATCAGTTTACCAAACTGTGCACAATCCTACTCCTCAAAACTGCAATAATAGATAAACAATTATGTTTAGACTGAAACTCAAACTAAATTAAACAATATTTTATTCACTTAGTTATAATGTCACACTCCGGATATTTGAACCCGCACATGACATATTTAGGGTGAGTTTGGCCCAGCGGTGGGAGCTCTTAAAAACACTTCTAGACCTTTATTGTGATTTTTGAAGTGTTTGGCCCCAATTATAGAAATTGATTTTAGTCAATCGTGATTTTAATGATGTTTGGCCCCTAATATCATAATCACTTCTGGGATCTCCAGAAGCTAAAAATCAACTTATTTCAGAAGCTTACTAAAGTGTTACTTTTGGAAAAGCTATTATCCAAAAGTAATTATTTTTATAATTGAATTTTATCATAATCAATTATTGCCAAAATCTATTTTAGTAAAATTAATTCTCCTATAATTGATTTTCGAATCGCTAGGCCAAACTCACCCTTAGACTAGTATTTGCCCTTGATAAATTAAATTTGGCTCAATAAATTAGCCCCATTCATGAATGAAGGTTTCTATGACATTCTTTTTGGTTGAAAATGGCTCTGAATTCTAAAACCTTCCATGTAGATAGTTTTAGTAAGTAGTTCTATATATTTCCCCACTTATTTACACAATTCTAAAGTAGAGAATTTTAGATAAGTCTATATTAATATTATGTAATTATTATCTAGTAAAAGTATCTAGAGCTATTATATCATGTTGATTGTTGATCTCCATAGTCGGTTTGATAAAGTGGTTAGTATAAATAAGGACAAAACCTCATTTGTAAATTATCTAAATGTTCGACAACTTGTTTTCTCACTTTCTCAAGAATTAGGCTTATTTAATTAGGCTTATTTAATCTCCACAGTTTTTACAATTTTATTTGATCTTATTTTGCTCAACTTACACCTACAGTTCCCGTATGCATAATTTATGTTTCAAACAAAATATATAATTTATTAAGTTGAAAAAAATATTAAGTTAAAAAAACTAAAATACATACACCCCCTATAGAGTTGGGGCCCTAGGCGAGGATCCAAACTGCGTAGCCACAAGGCCGGCCCTGAAGACGACCACATCGTTTGTTAAAATCTAGATCCGAGCAGACTTTGTTTTGAACTATATTTTACAAGATTTACAAGCTACATTTTGAACTATGATGTTTTTCTTTCTCTAATCTATCTTTTTTGCATGTTTGTATGTATGTGTGTATGAAGACCATCCGGTTATTTCCTTGATAGGATTGGAACAAACTATTTGGACACAAGTTATGTCATTCAGGATTTAATTTCAAATTCTAAAAATGTTGTTCTGCAGATTTTATGAGATTATAAAATAGTATATATTTCTTACGTAAGATTATAATATTATTCCCTAGATATAAGAGAAATGGTGGCTTAATATTTCGTTATATCACCAAAAGTATTTTTTAACTATCTTGACACGTGGTACTCGTGTGCATTATTTAATATATAAATTTTGGAAGTAACAAAATAAATTGATGTTTATTATCCCCTGCCCACAACCAATCAGAAAAAAGAAAAGAAAATAGTTATAAAGATTTAAAATGCAACTTTGTAGAAGTAGAAAGGCTTAAAATGATAATCAAAGGTAAGGTTGTCAATGAGGCGGATTTCAATCCGAATCTGATTTGAATTCGATCCGATTTGTTAGAATAATTGTCCGATTGGAGATTCGATGAACCTGATCCGATTATAAAGATCCGTAATCCGAAACACATGGAGCGAATATGGATTTAAGTCGATCCGATCCATTAAAGATCCGTATCCGACAATATATAAAAATAATGATATATATACATAATGTTTTATAAAAGTAAATAACATTATTAATATTTCACTGTCAATTTAAGAAGAAAATATTTCATAACTCGATTATAAATTTGTTTAAACGAATATTTTCATCTAAAAATATGAATATTAGTAACTAATGTTTGCGCATGTGAGCTAATATATAAAATTGTAAAGTTGATAAGCTTATTTTAGGAAAAAAATTAGTGCAAATTTTTGAATGAAATTTTTATTAGATCCGAAAAAGATCCGATATCAGGCCAAATCGGACAAAGATCCATTGGATTAGAAAAATTTAGATCGCACAATTCGAGTAAGATTTGAATAGGACATGATCCGATCCGATATAAATGGAACCGAATCTGGATGAACCTGATCAGACCATAATCCTACCGATTGACAACCCTAATCAAAGGTAGTAAAGGCAAAAAAATTACTATTTGGAAGAAAATAGGACAAAAGAAAGTGTGTTATTAAAAAAACGAAAAAACAATCCGACCTACATAAGGGAATAATTAAAAAGTAAAAAAAATAGATAATTTTATTTTTATTTCCTTAAAAAATAATAATGATTGAGAAATAAATAATAATTTTATTTAGGAAAATTTTGGAAAATCTCAAGAAAATAAAATCCGAAGGAAATAAGAGGGAATACCGAATTTTGTAAAAAAAAAAATGGCTAGTTCTCTGAATAGTCAATTTTCAATCGCCGCCTGAACGCCATTCCCTCTTCCTAGAGTTTGTGATTTTCCAGATATATTCATGGAAATGTCGTTAGAGCATCATCATCTGCCACAACTTTTCGACAATCCCCAAAATTAACATTGTTTAGGTACGCCCACATCCTAAACCACTCTCCTTTCAAGCAAATTTCCTTCCCCATTATCAAAGCTCAACAGGTAAATTCCATTCAAAATTGACTTTCTGCAAAGCATAATAGTTCTTTATTTTGTTGATTTTTTATGAGAGCATGTTCTGATTTCAAGTTTGTTTAGAGTTTGGGGTTTCTAAATTTGCAATTCTTGTTGATGGGTTTCTAGTTAAATTTTCGAGTTCTGGGTCTGAAATCTTATGAATATTCTCAAATAGCTGCTTGAATGTTCTTGTATCTATTCTCAATGGTGCTTGTCGCAGTTTAGTGCCTACATTTTTTCTTCATAAGGTGGTAATTAGCTGAAAAGTAGAAGAAAGTGTAGTGGGTAATACCAAAGTAAATATTCTTATAATTGATTGATTCTTTAGAAACTGGTTCTTAGGTTTGTAGGAGCGAATGCAAAAATACCCTCTATTATTTGCTTAATTAGTAAACATTCCCTGTTATTTTTATTACCAAAAAACCTTCCCTGTGCTATTTTTTTTTTCAGCAAAAAAACCCCTCCCAAGCCAGATTAAAAATTTTGGAGGAAAAATTACAATTATACGGTACCCCCACCATAAAATGATTAAAAAAAGAAAAATCCTATTCACCTAAAATGGGCAAACCCCCCCCCCCCCCCCTCCCCCCTTTGATTTTGAAAATTGGCAATAACTCCCATGTTCACTTAAAAAATTGACAAAACCTCCCCATTGACTTATGAAGGAATTCCTAATGAGATTTTTTGCTAATAAAAAAAGAAGAAGGGGGATTTTTGCTAATAAAAATAACACAGGTTTTTTTTGCCAATTAGGCAAAGCACAAGGGGTAATTTTGCATTTAGCTCATTAAATTAAATGCTTGTTTCTTTTCCTTTTAGTTTGAACTGAAAGAGGGGGCGACTGCAATTTCCAATGCTAGAATATCTGATCGTGATACGTTGAAAGTTAAAGAATAGGAAGTTAAGATGTTCGAAAATGAAGTTGCAAAAAGTCAAGATATAAGGATTAGGAGACGACCACCAACTGGACCACCTCTTCACTATGTTCGTCCTTTTGAATCTTGCTCGCAGAACGAGGAAAATACCCCGCGTGATATTCTCGAAGAGATTGTATGGTACAAGGACACTGAAGTATCTCAGGTATTTTTGTGGATTATAGTTACTTTGCGTATTTTCTGCATAATCATGAGTTATACTGTAGATGTTATTGCGACTGATAGATGAAAGAGAAGAAACCGCTTGCGGTGCTGAAACAAATGCTAGATAATGCTCCACCTGTTAGAGATTTTATTGGAGCTCTTAAAGCTGCAAATTCTCGAACTGGGTTGCCTGGTTTAATTGCGGAAGTAAAAAAGGCTTCTCCGAGTAGAGGGGTTCTTAGGGAAGATTTTGATCCTGTAAGTCACTGATTTTTATTACATTATAATTGTATATACTACGTATTGTTCGCTTATATTTGGAATCTAGGAAATAATTGTTATGTTATAAGGTGGACCTTATCTGACATCCACGGTTTATATGTATTGCTAATGGTCCTTTAATAACTCATGCCATTCTTTTCAAAGGTCTGTTATATCGAATATTTGCATTTCCAACTCCTGATGACTCTATAAGTGTGAAATATGTATGGTTTGAGATATACATATTGACTCAACCAAAACATAGGTTTACGGAAGGCCATGTAGCTATTTGGTAGACTGGCCACCTCTTGAATCTTGCATCGATTAGTGATGATGTCTTTTAGGCCCTGATAATTTCTGAGATAAGAAATAAGGGAGATTGTTAGATTATAAATTGAAAATGGAGGAGGATGAGTGAGCCGCAGCCATTGGTTGAACGAATAAAATAAATAAATTATATTGAACTTTTTCTCCGAAAAAAAAAAGGATAGATAAACCGTGAAACAAAATGCAAGAGAAAAAGCTTGAGATTAAATTGTTGAGTGTTTGTTTTAATTTGGCTGTCCCAAAATTAACAATTTTCTTTTCTTTAGTTTTTCTTTTTATTTCTTTAAGAATGTGATAGAGAATCGTTGTTATTTATTGATATTCAATAGTTTTCAATTTTATTCATTACTAGTGCTATCAATTCGTGTATTGTTTTCCTTTTGTATCATATATAGCTCAAAGTGTAGCGTGAGAGCTTCTATCAATTGGATTAAGAGGTCATTTCATTACACATGCAAACTCGTTTGCATCCATTTGAAAAGGTGATTTGTAAATGCTATGAAGCCATGATGTATTTGTGTTTGTCATGACAGGTTCAGATTGCTAAAGCTTACAAAAAAGGTGGTGCAGCGTGTCTTAGTATTTTGACTGATGAGAAATGTTTCCAGGTTAGGACCAACTTTTTCTATTCTAAAATTTAGTTCAACTTAAATTGCCTTGCTTTGTAAAACACCTTTCTGATGGTTTTACTTGCTGTTTCTTGGGTATAAGGGAAGCTTTGATAATTTAGAGGCCATAAGGAACTACGGGGTACAGGTATGCTCAATTATGTTATTTCTCCAATACCCAGCTTAATACTTCTTTTCCCATTCTTTTAACTGAGTTATACACAATTTGGAATTCAGTGCCCTCTGTTGTGTAAAGAATTTGTGATAGATGCATGGCAAATCTACTATGCTCGAGTCAAAGGTGCGGATGCAATTCTATTAATTGCTGCGGTTTTAACTGATCTGGAAATCAGTTACATGATTAAGATATGCAAATTGCTTGGCTTAGCAGCACTGGTCGAGGTTTGTCTTACTTTTTTCGACATTAGCTACTTCATATATGTGTCTGTCATGCTTATAGACAGGGTTTAAATCAAACCAAAGTACTTGGTATTCAACTCAATTTCATTAGTTAAAATCGCGTTTGAGCTCAATTTATTATGCATATCAAATCAAGCTTGAATAACATGTATTTTTTGTTAACTTTTAAAGCTTGGTTTGAGCTCGACTGGAGAGAAAAAAAATGAAAATATATATATGTAAAAATGTCAAGATACTCAAGCTCGCCTCGTGGTCTGCTTGATAAACTTTGATTAACAATCAAACCAAGTTCAAACACAATTTTTCAAACACCATAAAAGAATATGAAACTAAGCTTGAACAATGTGTTGTTCCACTCTATTAAGCTTATTTACACCCTTACTCATAGTGCATGACTTGAAAGGTATATGATTGATCTTTGACCTTTTGGAGTCGTTCATCTTTTAGGTACATGATGAGAGAGAAATGGATCGTGTCCTAGAGATTGAGGGGATTGAACTAGTTGGCATTAATAATCGTGACCTTGGTATTTTCCTTCAATAAGCTTTAGATTTGACAAAAATAATCGTTTTTTTTTACTTTATACGGTTCATGTTTTGTAGGAACATTTAAAGTTGATATTAGTAACACCAAAAAGCTTCTTCAAGGCGAGGGCGGAAATAGGATACAACAGAAAGGCATAATTGTAAGTATCTTTCTGAGTATAGTTGTTTCCTTGTATGTATTCTTTCTCTTTATTTTGTTAGTACTTTCCTATATTGTTTCACTTTGTCAAAAATATTCAGATTGTTGGAGAGTCGGGCCTTTTTACTCCTGCTGATATAGCGTATGTACAAGAAGCCGGTGTTAAAGCGGTAAGCAGTGTATCTCATGCAATTTCTAACCATAATTTCACTAGTATAGTACATTCTACTTTTTGCATCAAACTTAAATGTACATAGAAACTAAAAACATTTGTGATGTGATTGGGTAAATACTTTTAGGAGAGATATCAATCACAGTACATGTGTTAATACAATTATTAATGTCATATGCCAAGCATGTTTTGAGGGGGAAAATAATTTTAGATAACACTTTTTGGTGTCATATTAGTGCATTTATATCGTCGATTAAGATCAAAAAGTGAGAGAGAGATCTTTTGCGTCCATGGTGATAATTGTAATTGGAATCATGCAATATGTAGCAAACTCATGTAATGTAATGAATGAAACAGCTTCACGGTTATAAATCAAGATTAATTTTTAAACTTTATTCATTATCAATTGCAAGTGGTCAAATTTGTCTTCAACAGGTACTAGTTGGCGAGTCAATTGTTAAACAGAAGGACCCGTCTCTGGGAATAACTCAACTCTTCGGTAAAGATATTTCTTCTTGATATAGAGCTTACGAGCATTGCGATAAGTCTTGCTTTTATGTAAATGAAGTGATTCTTATACCATTTGCTCACAATGTTCTGTATGGTTGAATTTTATTGATACCTTGCATCAAATGATGACATGAAACTCTATTTTCTGTTTCATTTTCAATTTTCCCAAGTCATTATAATTATCGAAATTCAAGAATCAAATATATCCTACAAAAAATATTGTTTTGCATCTGATGATATCACATTAAGATTCATTTTGGTCCATTTTTATTTTCCTTGTCATTAGACAAACTAAGGGACGTGTAGGAGTGTAAACAATTAAGATTGAGTAACAAATTATTCAAGTTTTTTTTTTTATTTTCTTATCGAACGTGAAATTGTGTTTGAAGTTGGCTTAAGCTTAAACCAACCTTAATCGAGCCGAACACCAGTTTGAGCTAGAACACCTCAATACTCGTACGTATATGTTATCATTTTTTACTTATCGAGTTGTGCTTGAACCAGGTTTCACAAACTTTCCAACGATGAATGTTGTTCAAGTTGGGCTGTTTTGCATAACAAATTGAGTTTATACGACTTTCTACAAATGAAAAAAACGAGTTGAATCTCTAGTAGATTGGTTTGGTTCTCATTCCTAAAAACATGTTCACCCCTTGTACCTTTTCTTGTCAGCATTGCAACTAAACTTGGTCCCCTCCCCTTTATTTATTTCATCCAACCCTGTAAATTAATATGGGGAAAAGGTGTCATGTTACATGTTTTTCTTATGGAACGGGCCCCCCTTTTCTTTTCTGCTAAAATCACAGCATTGAATTTCTGATGGTAATGGATCAAGCCAACTACTAGATAAGTGGCTTTAGGATAAAAACCGGATGTCTTTTTCAAGGTTTTATCAAAGTACGTACTTTTTGCTAAAAAAAAGAAATGTGTAGTACATGTGGTGTTAAAATGATAATCGATCCAGACCGGACCCAAATCCACCCTCACAAACTCTTAATGATTAGTTTGGTTTGTGTTGACCAGTTGGTTAGAGTGCGTGCATGTCAAACTTAGATCTGAACGAATCAACAAAGAAGCAACTATACGAAGCAACAATGGCCTCTCTACTCTGAGCATTGGCCGGTTCTTTATAGATTTGACCTGCATTGACGACCCTTGTCCAAATCCAACTCGACTTGTGTAATTTTCATCCTTACCCGCGTTTAGGAGAGTTGTTTGGTCTAGCCCAACTCCGCCTAGCCAAGCACGAGTCTAGTAAAAGAGGTTGCACATCTATTATGCGTTTTTTTTTTAATAAAAAAGTGACAATTAATGTCTATCTATTTTAAAAGCTCTCCAACAAAGTTTGGAGGTTCCTCCAGCCTGCAGTGCGGTCCTTCTCCCATAGTGTGACCGAGTTTGACCAAAGCATCTGCCACAAAGTTTGCAGATTTTCTAATATGTTGTAGAGCTACATATTCCATGATTTTTCAAGCAGTCCTGCAGTCTTCTAAAATAAACTCCATAGGGGTAATCTCTTGTATTAATTTTCTAGATGAGGTTGTAAATGACTTCCGAGTTAATCTCCACTTCTAGATTCCGAATTCGCTACTCCCAAGCGAAGCTTAGTCGTATTACGCGTTAATCTTCTTAAATAGTGTCTCTTTAATCCTATAAGCTATATAGTTCTTAGAGTTGGCACAACTGCATATCAATAATCTGCTTCTAATTTCAATTCAAAGAATTTCTTTTTTCATCCCAAAAACATGGTAGTAATTGAGCCACGATTAGACGTGTTATAGATTGGGGCTTAGTTTCCCCACAGGGTTCATAAATGAGTAGCTAAGCTAGTTCAATAATGGCAAATGTCTACATCTTTAGAGTACAAAGATAGGAGAGGCCTTAAATTATTTTGGTACCTTTTAAACTTTTTTGAATTAGCATTCTTATTGGCTATTAAAGTACCTTTTAGGAAATTAATAATTGAAGGCATCATGACAATCATGCATAGTAATACCACAGATATTTGGAAGATATATCTAACTTGAGGATGATATATTAACTAATTAACTCAGTCTGTGAATCGTTATGTGGCACATATATGTGCAATTGCTCATTTTCTTCATTTTTTTCTTGCCTCTCTTTTTGTTTTGTTTTCTCAAAATTTGGTTTGATCTTCATTGTTTGCTTTCTTTTTAGTCACTGTAGTTACTATGATGTTTTTGTAATGTGTTTTGAGGGAAAAATACTTTTGATACCAAACTTTAGTCCAAAAAATACATTTGGACTAAACTTATTTTACGAGACCAAAATCGGTCGAAATCATGCCAATACAAATCCATATAAAGTGCTAGATTCTAATCTAGACTTTCGCCCTATATCTTTAAACAATCTTTTCTCAAGACGCATCACATAAAACACTATTCTTTCTATGCATCTTAAGTAAACGTGTTATATATCTTTTTATTCTCATATTATTTTTTTCCTGCTTTCTTATTGACTTAAATATCAAAGAGTTATATATAGTTGGCGCTTAAGTAAACCTAACATCCGGTGATCTCGGATGAAATCCAACCATTAAGACTAATTTAAGCCAAACAATACTTGTTTACACCATGCACATTAAGTAATCGGTATTGTAACAAGCATACAAGCAAAAATACTCATTTTCCTAAAAATTGTGAATTTTCCTCAATTTAGAAAATATATTTATTGGCCATCCTAAGAACAGTGAGACAATACATATGATTTTTTCAATAATTTTGAAATGTTTTGGCATTTGGAGTTTGGACAACGTCATATATATACATATGAATAGACTTGGTATCGTTTGTTGCGAGACTGTCTGGAATCTTGGCATGTTGAGGTCTAATTTGGAATGAAATAAAATATTTGTGGGCAAAAACTGAAATCCAATTATCATTTTATTATGGAATGTTCTTTCACTAAAATTAGGTTACACGTCAAAATAGATTCTACAGTTTTAGGACAATTATATATCCTTTTCAACCTTACAAGATTACATTGGAATTCATGAAAACAAATTAACAAAATTACCAAATTGGTGGAAATTTTCATAAATTTGTGAGTCTATATGCACTTTGACTACGTACTAAAGATGTCTGCTGAACTTTAATCTATACTTTAAATCTATTTTTCTTTTAAAATTTAAATCGTATTTGACATAGCATGATGTAAGTCCAAAAGTAACAAATTAACGACAATGTACAGATGTGGCATTTTTTGCTTTTTAGGTTGGGGTAATTACTTTAAGTATCAATAAAATAAATATATATTTGATACTAATTGTTATACTAGTGAAAACAAAACACAATGATATCTACTATCAAAAATTGAAAAGCTTTATTGTTAATTATATTATCACTTAATAACATTGCTGCAGGTAAAGAACAAAAATCCAGCTGTATCAAGCTAGCAAAGATTAAGGTAAAAACAAAGGGTACAAATCTAACCTAAAGACAACAATAATAACACAGCATTTGGAATCATATGTTACATCTCAAGACATTGTCTTTATTAAATAATGCAATATAAATGTCAAATGTCAATGTTTTTAGATCTTGGAATAATCTTTAAAAGATTCTTGGTGTAATTATTCAATGTGATCCACATCTTATTTAGTGCTCTTTCTTTCACTGTCCCCTATATATAAAGTTTAGTGAATGAAGGACGACACAACAAAGAAATATAAATACATTAAAGCAATTAGTGCATTTCTTTCCAACTTAAAAGAAAAAAAAAGTTGGAAATTTGTTTCTTCTTTCTTTATTTATTATTATATTTTCCTTTTCTCGAGCTCCCTCCCACCCACACATCTTGTTTTGGAAACAGCAAGAAAAGCAAAATCTTATAGGTGATAAAAGACTAAAAAGAAAAAATCCTCCACGTATTTGTAATTGCAAATACTGGTGTTTGTCGGAAAATTCTTGCATGAATTAATCTGGTCTATGAGATTTTCATAGACCTTATGATTGTAAATGCACCACATCATACATTGTGAGAGTATGACATCATCAAAATGTATTATGTGGTGCATTTACAATCACAAGATCTACCACTAAGTTCTCAGACCTGATCTATGTAAGAATTTTTCGTGTTTGTCAGTATAAAAATACTATCAATATTTTATGACCATTAAAACGAGTTCAGATTGGTGCATCATATATGCATACTATTCATTGAATTTGAATGTGTATTAGTAGGACTCCTCATGCACTCATTCATACATTTTTAACTATATTGAGGTCTTTGGATGATACTATCTTCTGGCATCATTTTTATAATTTCTTATTTTAGTGGATGTAAAATGACCATAAACTTACTTTTAGGGTCATAAGAATAACCACAATCTAACTTTAGATGGAGAAACCATACAATTTAATTATTGATTAGCTGATTCCAAAAAGATTACAATGAATGCTTATATGGAACCCAAACCCTAAACAATTAATTAGATAACTATGGAGATAGAATACTAAAATAAGAAAACAACTAATTACTAAGAAAAGGAATTCCTAATAACTAAGAAAATGTGATATTATGGAGAGATCGTAACATTGGAGAATTACCCTTAGAGGTAAAACCGAATGAGCCTAATTAAGGTGTGTAACAATTTAATGTACCACTCAACACTAATCGCTTAATCCATTAATGGCTTTAACAAATTATGTAATCTTATTGGTTTCCTTTTTTAACGTTTCAAAAGAACGCTTATTCTAGTTTGTATATTTTAAAATTTGTCTTCTATTCTATGGAGTAATAATTATATAGCACTGTTAGTTGTCGGCAATTATGTCCATGGACAAAAAATATAATTTATATCAAATTCGACTCTAATTTGATTATTAATGAGTCAAGTAAATAAAATATAATTAATAAACTTAGACTTCTTGGAAGGGTCACCCCGACTCGTATTACCCGAAACTTTTTGGAGTTGAGAAGTTTGTTTTTTTTTTTTTTTTTTTTAATAGAATGAGAATGACGTTAAAATAATTGCATTATATATTTGCAGACTCAATATTAATATACTATCTCGACATCTTTGCTGTTGGATTTCATATGAAAGTTTCATCAAAACAAAATTAGGGCACACAATCTCTTTGATCATGTCAAGATCAATTCCAAAAGTAAAAGATTCTAAATTCAAGCTAGTCAATGAGTTAACACATCAAATCTAATTAAATAATCTACATATGTAAAGGACTACCTTCTATTAATGGATCTTAAGACATTAACAACTAGGAAATTAATTAATTGCAACTATGTTCACATACATTAAGCTAGACTTGCCGCCGACCAATTAAGTGAAATATTGATTTCTTCCTAATATGGTGTGGGGTCTTGGGTTATATTTCAATTCAACAAGATATTCAAGGGCTATAGACATTTTATTTTAGGGTATGGGCTATAGACTTATTGATGCTGCAGGAAGAATATTGAGGAGATATATTGTAGAATTTTTTACTTTATTTTTTAGTTATTTTGTTTATTTATGAGTTATGAGTCTTAGATATTATCTTTAAGTTATTTTGTTCTTTTAATAGTCGATATTTTTGTCAGCTATATTCTCGATTATTATTAATATTAATAAATGGAAGATAATTTTCTTTCTAGGGTTTTTACCTATTTTAGATCCAATTTCATGTTTTCAAAAATTTTAGATTAATGGTGAAAATTCGTCATCTCGACTTCACTTATAGTATCTTAATTTTAAATTAAACAAAACACTGATTGTGACTTTTTATATTTTATGAAGTACCGTTAACATGTACTTTAGTAAATTTCTGTAGGTCAACTCATTTGTGAATGTGTGACTGTATATTCTCCAAGAAAAATTGTACGTGTAGAAGAACCATAGCTGGAAGAAACTATTTTAATTTTTTGGGTAAAATTTAGTTTAGGGATCTATATCTTTAGACCAAGTTATATAAGTTATGTTGATCAGAAATTTTATTTCAAAATACAAATTAATTTAACACATGCACTTGCTAATATATATTATTACAAGAATGATCAAATTAATACATCAAATATATATACACTAATGCTTGCTTAATATATATATATATATATATATATATATATATATATGGTTGAATGGAATTGAACGAATCGAATTTTAAATAGAATTTTCTTATTTATAAAAATCATATGAGTATATATAAACAATCACTCAAAATTATTTAATGCTAAAACAACGCTCTCCTACGGACAATTAATGTCACAGATCTTACATACTATCTTAATTATCTCATTGGATCCAAACCCATGGACCCTTGATAAGTACTTTCTCAATGTATTTTTATATGATGCTCAAATAATTATGTACTTTTTGGAATTATATATCATGGATTCTAATTATTCATATTTGTATATATAATTAGCCTATGTATGGAAGATATGGTTGGGGCCAAAGAGATCAATTTTGTCTCTTAAATTTGCCAATGTGGCCAATGAATCATTAAGATGTGGCTAAATGATTGTAGAATAGACTATTTATTAAGGAGATAGTGATGTTGATGTCATTTATCACTATCAAATAGGGATAAACAAACAATGGGGGCATAATTAAAGTTCCTATACTTTAGGCTTTTTTTCTTTCAATTTATTAATTAATTTGTCTTTTGGGCTCATTTAGATTAGGAAGTAAAAATCTTCTTGCATAATATAGATGCAAATCATGATGACGTTTAAATTAATCGAATTAATAATTTATTGATATACATATCTCCTTGAAATTATTATGAACAAATGGTTATATAATTTGATCTCTTGTAAATTGTATTTTGCATATATAATATTGTATCGAACGATCGAGAACTAAAGTAAAATCTAAACCATTTTAAATTGTATACTATAATGAGTTATTGGTTAAATACATTCTAACTATGCCGATGTTGTCCCTCGCAAAGCTGAGACCTTATGATCAAGAGGTCTTATATTTAATTATTATTAATGTGAATTTTTCTTTAATTTAATACTATTGTTGGATAATAGTTTATTTATTTACAATTCTTTGTAATTGAGCATTTATTGAAATGATTTTCGATATAATGATTGATAGTGAATGTATTCTAAAAATAATAATTATAATAAATAATTGAAAGAAAGTTGGTTGTCATACTTAGATGTTTATAAAAATAGTGGGATCCCGAGGCTTGGTGGATCCCGCGATTTACATCTTTCAGGGTTCTAGGGCAAGGGTTCTGAGGGTCCAGGATTAGTCTAGTGTAAGCTTGGACACCTGGGTTATCAAAAAAAAAAAAATAGTCGAAGTCCGCAAATTTAATTCAATTGATGATATTGCTATAGAGTTTAATGATTGATTAAATTATTAAACGTTGTAATCAAATCATAATCATAGTATGTGAACAATATATAGATTATCAAAGTTCAATATTCGTCATCAAAAAGATAATTAACAGTCATTATAATTAATGACCCAGTCGCACGTAACTAGAAAGTAGAAATGCTCTTTCACCTATAGTTACCCTCGTACGCGACCACGTGCAACGCAAGTGTAGAAACTCGATCTCGAAATCTGTCACAATTATCTTTATCCCTTGGTATGATTGACCAATCAACTTGATTAAATTTATAATAAATAATATATTTCACTATAAATTGAATATTTAAAATGTTTAATACACCATATATATTAATATTTAAAAAAATTAATACACCATAAATGTAAAAATTTAACATGATAAGTAGTCACTTAATAAATTGAATAATTTAACCGAATATTGTAGATAATAAAGTAAAAATAATGGGATGGATAAAGTATATATATAGAACATTAATAAGTCCGCTTAGAATTTAGTAAAAGTTCATATAAAATTGTTCACCCCATAGTTGTACTGTACTTATGTCGCAACTTTCGAAACTGATATTCCTTACAAAAGCAGAAGACTAATTTCGTGTACCCTACTGTTCTGGTTCTACCCCACCCCGAATTTATTAGTAAATTAATTAGTAAATACTATCTAATTACTTAATTTCTTCGTTAATCGAAGATCGATCACAGTTTTACTTCATGTTCTAGCTATCAGTGGTGGGTATAGAATATTGTGATGTTATCACTAGATATTGATCCTGACTCCTCAGTTTTTTTTCTTGTTTTCGTAAAGGAATTAAACCTTTGGAAAACCAAAAAAGAAAATATACATAATAAGTGTTGATATTCATATCTAAGCTCGATACCGATCATGTAAAAGTAATATGAACGAGAATGTAATCCGTGGATCGACTCGTCAAATTAATTGCGAACTGAGATTATCCTATGAGAATTGTTCAGGATTAATGAATTAAGGTCAAGAAATCAGGCATCATAAAAGAAATTAAGAGATCGGTTAACAAGCAACCCCAATCATTTCAACTAAGTGATCTTTACATTTGATACTTTTAAATTTAAGTTTATGCTTTCAGAATTATTTACATATAATTAGTAAATTGACACGGTAAAAAGTGGAGCATGATTTATAATTTTATTTTACTATCAATATATAACATTAATAATAAGAAAAGAGTTACTAAAATTAGTCACTTTCATTTTGAAAAGTTGGACTCAGAAAAAAAAAGTTTGATTTTATTAATTACTTCTAGTAGCATTCCCATAAAATTGGATCTTCTAGCCGGAATCCTATGTCGGCTCCAGCCAGCTGCCAATACCCATCATTATGATCTGTACTCTCGAGGGGTAGATCCGGCAAGTCAAAAAATGTATCATCATCATGAGCCGTTGAAGCCGAATTATATGATTCTTGAATATTGTCCAATGCCAAATTTGTTGAAGAGTGAGAATTAGGCAGCTTACTTTGGCTCGGCTCGGGAAATGTAATCGCGGCTGCTTTCGAGGCAGCGGATTGTATGTCCTTTGGCGCAGTCGAGGCGGGTCTTGGAAGCGTATGAGCCAAGTGAGGGAAATTGAGATAAGCCGATTGACCCTTTATGGCTAAAGCCGCCACGTCATGTGCTCGAGCCGCCATTTCGGCTGTCGGGTATGTCCCGAGCCATATTCTCGATTTTTTCCTCGGCTCGCGAATTTCACATACCCATTTGCCCCAATTACGCTTTCGGACACCACGGTATGTCGGGTGTTTACTGTCGACGTTGGCGTTGGCGTTAGCGTTCTTTCGTTTTTTGGTGTCTTCATTGCCACTCTTTTCGCCTTGAGCTTTTCGAGAATTGGAGAATTCTTTCAGACTAGTTTGACTTTGTGTATCATTCGTCGAAGAGTTTGAAGTGGAAGAAGAGGTTGAGGCGGAGGAAGGCGATGTGGAACCACCGGAAGACGAGGCGGTGGTGGTGGAGGAAAAAAGTTTGTCTTGAGCTAGAGAATCGAAGATGATATTTTTTCCCATGATAAGGTGTGTGATGGGGGGTAATTAAGTAGCTAGAAAGAAAGAAAGAATGTGAATGATGGGTGTACATAAACTAGGGGAGTGGGTTTTCAAGATTCTTTCACATATTGGATTTGATTTGTTTATGTAAAGAAAATGAAAAAGATAAAGAGTGGCAATGAGAGTTGAGATTGCTCTACACTTTGAGCTATATATGTTTTCTCTTTAACCAGGTGGAACTTTAATTATATATATATATATATATAGCACATGCTTGAGATTTATTTATTGATCATACTTAATTAATTTTCTTTTTATTTTTCTTTGTTTGCCTACTAGTCATGATCAAAGTGTCGCATTACACAACTATATATATACTTACTAGGATGTTATAGTAAAAATGAGTCGAAAATAAACAGTCAGAATAATTAACACTATCTAGACGATATTGAAGTTCAATGAATTCACTTACGAGTTTTTCTCAAAAAAAAAAAAAAAAAAAAAGAATCAATGGCTATTTGGGTTTATAAAATATTTAGAAAATTAAACAGTCACACAAAATTTGTGTAAATATATATTTCTTATAATTTAATGTAAATTCGCCAACAAACAGGTGATTAGTCTAGTGAAAGGGATTAACCTCTACAAAGTAGTCAACTTATGTTTGAATCCCGTTGGGAGATATTTCCAGTCAAATCATAATTGAAACTAGAATTTCCCTGAAATTGATGTATCTGTGCACGGTGACACACACACTAATGGTGTTGGGGTCATTTTGACGATTAAATAAATTAAGGGGGCCATTCAATTTTGTGCCCATTCAAGAGAACCATGAAATAATGGGTAGGGGCCATATGTAGGGATATAAATTTTCAACTCGGAATTTGAATGTTCAGGACTCCTCCTCTTCTGAGGGGTTAATTTCTTCTGACCTTATTAAATTAGATAGGTCAATTTTCATTTTGTCTTCTTTGTTGTTGTGTTGGATCTTTTTTTTTTTTTTTTTTTTTTGCGCCCCATTTCTTGTAATTTATTGTTGCTGTATATATATATATATATATATATATTAAGCGGAAAAATTACTTGACTAAGAAGTTACTAGTTTAGTAAATAGGAATGAATCAAATTATACAAGCCAAAGTCTATTTACCAATAGTTCCACCCAAAAACACTGACCTTGTTTGGATCTGTTTTGGCATGGTGTTGGGCTCATAAACTCTAAATATTCATAATACAATACATATCTGATTTTTCACCCAAAAATTCCATCTTCAAACTAAGGTCATCTCCAGTCGAAGAGTGCATGCAGGCATGAGGGCAGTCGTCGGCTGGAGCTGAAAATTTTTCCGAAGGGCAGCCGGGGGGGCAACTAGGCAGGCAATGGTTGCCTGCCTGCCTACCTCCGGGCAAGCAAGGCCTGGAAGCGCCTTTGCGCGTCCAGAAATGGCGGCCACCCTATATTTTTTTTTAATTTTTAATTTAAAAAATAATTTAAAATGTGTTAAAAAAAAGAAATTATATTAATTATATATATATATATATATATATATATATATATATATATATATATATATATGTGTGTATGTAAAAATTAATTGGTCACTTTTTTTTAAGAAAAAAAAAACATGTGTATGTGTGTAAAAATCCTTAAAAATTTTGTGTACAAATTCTTAAAAAATAGTCAATTTTATGTTAATTGTTCACATTTATTTTTAATAAATAATTTAAAATATTTATGTGTGTTTGTAAAAAACTCGGGTGTATTTTGATAAACTACGACTTAGTTTTAAAAAAATATAGTTATTGTTTAATTGTTGGTGTTTCCCTTGAAAATTATGTTTTGTTTCAGTGTGTAATAGTTGTTGTTTTTTCACTCCAAGTTTAATAATAATAATTGTTATTGTTATTATTATTATTATATTTTTATTGTTATTGTTATTGTTATTGTTATTGTTAAGTGAGAGTGGGGAAAGTTTGAAATTGAATTAAATGTTTTGGATTGTTGGTTCGGTTGGAGATGACAGACTAGGCAAGGCAGGCAAGCAGACAGACAGGCATGAGGGGGCTATTGCCTGCTAGGGTTGGAGATGGCCTAAGTAGATGTATTTTATTTTTATAAGTAGATCTATTTAACTCTTTTATTAACATTATTTTATATTCTGAAAACTCTATTCAAAATACATTAATACATATCATATTTCAATTGTTTCTTACGAATATCTAAGAAAATTCTAATGAATCAACTAAATTTGAAACATTTTCAAAATATATTTACGCATGAAGACTAAAATATGAAATTTATAGAAAGAAAAAAACAATTTAGTTGTCCAAAGTTGTGTCCTTTGATTTGTGCTCTGCACATGAGTCAGCACGTAGCTAAGACAACAGAACGCCGAATACAAAGAATAATACTGCAATCACCACATCATGTTACTATTATTTGACCACTCGAAATTAATATAATCTGACTAATTATGGGAAACGTAAATGGTATACATATAAATATATTAATTATACGGTCTGTAATTATAAATGAGGAACAATATTTTCCAAAGTTCCCATACACTTCACATCTGGATTTTGTCACGAGGGATGACGACAAAGGTTTCTAACTCCCACTCACATGACTTTATTATTTTATTTTTCAAATTTATTATATAAGTATTTAATATAAAAAAAAAAAAAACCATATCAGTTTCTTGAAATTTCAAAGGACCCCATCTGGAAAATGAAATGAAATTAAATTTATTTAACTATGATACACATGGGTCACATGCCAGTGGGTCCGAACTTGTTCAAAGTATGGGTCCTACAGCTCAATATTTGGTGTAAATCATCTTTCAAGCTTTTATTCCTTAGCTTGTTATATAAGCCACTATATTTATTAAGAATGAATACTTGCTTGCAGAGAGACATACTCACTTGATAATAAATACTTTCTTCGTCCCATTTTTCTTTAGTCTTTCGTATAATTGATCAGTCAATTTAATTAAATTTATAAAAATTATAATAAATATTTGACCAAATATTATAGCTAATGGAGTAAAAATAATGGAACAAATGGAGTATATTTTTCGTGTCCAAAATGATTATGTGTGTATATAACAATATCATCATTCCTCAATATGTATTTAAGTATTATTTATGCCGCTATATGTTTTTCACATTGTTCTTATTTGTTCTAATTACAATGAATCGGGGATACAAAAATTATTAGATAAATAGGAAAAACACGCTTATAAATAGGTTATTTGCAAATAAAAACCCTATGTTAAATTGTTAATACTTACTTTTAAATTCATTTTGTGTTATTTTATTAGCTAGTAAACATTTTCTCGTACATAAAACTATAAAAATGTTTTCCCTATAATATGCAATTATGATCCATCAAATAAATATTAAATATATTATATCATATCAATGTTTTATAAAATTGAATTCAATTGGAAATAGAGATAAAAGTATGGCTTTATGTTGAAGAAAAGATAAATGATAATCTAACTCTTAAGTATTAAAATAACAAAATTCATAACTTAACTTTGATGTTCTTAATAGAGATACAACTATAATATCCAGAATAGATTATTATGTATTATCAGCTTATTATAGACTTGAAATGTTATTTTACCGAAAAAATAATAATCTATCGCGATGCTTTTAGTGCATAGATTGGTCTTAGTGCACTATTTTTATGAACAAAATGAAGAATTTACTAGCTAGAAGAATTGAATTATACACCCCTTCATATTTGGAGATTACACATATATAAAAAAATATATTTATACCCCTGGCGAATTTTGGTCAAATATGACCTTATGTTTGACCAAAACCAAAAAAAAAAAAAAGAGAGAGAGAATTGGCCAAATTACTCTTTTGTTTTTATAATATTAATCATTTAAGTTGCATGAAATTAGAAAGTGTGTCTGCAATCAATATTAAACCATTAAGTACTTACATATTTATTTTATTTTTCTTTTAATATAAGTATTTCATTATTTTTTACAAAAAATATTATGTTCTATAAATTTTCTACAAAATCATTTTGAATATAGAACTACAAAATAAATATAATATGTTTTAATATGTTTTTCCACCAATAGGTTTTACATATCACATTTAACAAACATTAGCTAATTTGAATCAATAATGAGAGGTTTCTGTATGAAAATACTAATCTATAATCAATATTTATTAATTTTTATAATAGAAAATAGGAATTTTTATTATATTTAAACATAAATCTTAATACTAATTTAGTTTAGTGAAACTGATTAATTTGTAACCCACGTGATATTTCCAGTGCTACTGCAAAAAGCGCAACGTTACATGAAATGTCGTGTTAATATTTTATTGAAATATCAGTTAGACTGGGACCGACCGAAAATGCATGAATGTCGTGGTGTAGATTTCGGTGCTCAAATTGCAATTAAGACAAAGTTTGAGGATTGATTGATGATATTTGGAAACATTGCTGTCCCGATATTTAATTATTAATTGTACCAGATAAAGTCCCTAACTCCATGAGTTAGTGATTTGTCACCATATTACTGGTGGTCCTGCGCGCCGGTGCAGGTACACTACGGCTACAGAATCCCAAAGTTCATTTTACAATGGGAAAGATATCCAAGACAAAAATCAAATGAAAACGAAAAGGAAAAAGAGATGTGAAAATAAAGTAAACACATTTGGGAAAATAAAGTGGTATTTGAGAATGTGCTAAAACGTCCACCATAAATTAATACAGAATTCTTCAGACAACGACGCAAAATTTAGACACAATATCACCCCGAAGATTTGATCATTTTACCAAAAGTTCTTTAAGCTTGACCAAAAAACATGTTTAACACGAGGAGGTGTTTATGTAATTAGTTCAAACTTTGTGGGTGTTTTTATAATTTAATATTGGAATTCTATTTTTTTTTTTTAAATAAAATAACAAACTTTTCCAAGTTGTAAATAAAATTATAAAATATTTATGTTAGCAAAAGATAGAAGAATTATTAATTTCTAGTTCTTCAGCTTCATCTTATTAACTGTGATCTTAATTTATTTTGCTTTAACTGATAGTATTATAAAGCTCGTAATAGAAAATGGAAAAATTATTTTATTGATGTTTTCCAATAAAAAAAAAATCACTTTTCTACATTGATCTTGGTAGCTTTTGACTACCAAAACTATAATCACTCTTGGTTGTTCAAGGACAAAGCAAAACAACTTCAAAAGAAAAACGGAAAATTTGCTTATTTAGGGTGAGTTTGGCCTAGCGATTCGAAAATCAATTATAGGAGAATTAATTTTATTTAAATGGATTTTGGCAATAATTGATTATGATAAAATTCAATTATAAAATAATTGCTTTTGGATAATAGCTTTTGCAAAAGTAACATTTTAGTAGCTTCTGAAATAAGATAATTTTAGCTTCTGGAGATCCCAAAAGTGATTATGATATTAGGGGCCAAACACCATTAAAATCACGATTGACTAAAACCAATTTTTATAATTGGGGCCAAACACTTCAAAAATCACAATGGAGGTCTAGAAGTGCTCTTAAGAGCTCCCACCGCTGGGCCAAACTCACTCTTAGTACCATATAATAGGGCACTTTGCAACACTGGTACCGCTGGATACATAAATGCACATTTCGTACAATAATTTAAATTTTGGTTGCAATGTTCATACCACCGTCAAATAACTAAATGAAAATTGACGAAATTGGCCATGTGCACCACACGTGACCGGTATTTCATCTTTTGGAGGAAAACTATCAAGTGATAACGAGATAAAGTGAGGGAAACGTTTATCATTTTTTCTCGAAAAGATGAGATAACGTGATAATTTTACCTTCAAAAGTGAGGGAAACATGATTATTTTCTTTCCGAAACACATCGATGCACGTGGCCGATTCCATCCATTTCCATACAATTTTTTGACCTTGACATGGACATTGCAACCAATATTTAAATTGTGGTACTAAATATGCATTTACGTATATATCGATACCAATGTTACAAAATATCTTATTGTAAGTTATCAAAAATGCAATTTCCCCAAAGAAAAACTATATAATGTTGATTTTGATCAATCACACTTCTTAATATACAAAATCAATTTTATTAAATTTTATGAAATTTCTTTTTCATGATAGTTCATTTTCTATTAATTAAAGTACAATAACTATACCCATTCTATGGAAAACAGCAGGAGTTTTGGGCCAAATAATTAAATGTTTTCACATATATATGTTTGAAAACAAAATAAGGGACCAACTATGTATAGTACAAGAAAACTACCAAAATATGATTTGATATGGGTCCTCAAGTAGTTGGCAATATTTAGAGAGTGAGCCAAGGGGACATATAATATATGCCCCTAAATGATGGGAGTAAGTGGAACCCTTCTCGAGTTGGAGAATATATATTGTCACTTCAAAGGGCACTCACATTATTTTATATAAATTTATATTGAAAAATTATGGATCTAAAATTAGTTATTTATATTACATAATTTAATAGTGAAATTAATTAATGGACCATACACAATAATAATTACAATATATTGAAATAAAACCTGCAGGCCCTGAGGCATTAATTCTTGACCTAATCATCTTTCCCAAAAGAAAAGGGTGTTTTTGCTTATTAATGTTTAAATAAAGACTGATTCCTACTATAAGTCTATAACTACTCTTCATCCTTTGAATTCTTTACACAAAATGATACACATGCAGTTAATGTTTTTCTAATGTTTTATTCTTGACAATCTTCTATACTTAAATACTAAAAATTTGAGTTTTAATCATTTAAAATTTAAAAACTCGTTCGTCAAAATATACACTTCCAAATGAGGGATATATATGTTTCACGTATATTTTTCTTCTTAAGGCTTAGTTTTTATTTAAGAACACGTACGTCAAGAAAATCGTAACCACACTTGATTTTATCATTTTATGCTTGTTTATTTATCTCATTGAAATTTACTAATCAGATTATTTTTTCAGATGAAACAATCAATTTGGTATTAAAGTCCCACAAAACAAATTTAGGAAAAATTCCACGTTGAAATATATAGGCGTCACCACATATAGTATTAATACTAATTTGTGATCATGAGTTGAATTCAAACAATATAATTACCAAACATTTATGTACTTTGCATTGATCCATTTAACTTCAAATCGTTTCGTATCATTCGAAATTAGATTTTGCAAGCAAGAGTATTCAATCACATGTAGATATATTTTGGCTCAAGGTTTTAGAGTGAGAATAAATAGTGACACATGGTTCGTATAAGAAAGTAAAAATCAAGGCTCGTTTATTTCGTTTTTCTGAAAGTTCTAAAATATCAGGCAATGTGTGATAAATGTTTGGATTAATTTTCAAAAGACGTTAAGTAATAATAACGTATATGGATATGATCATATTTTTTTTTTAAATATATATATATATATATATATGTTATGCTTATGTTTTAGTAGAGATATTTTAGAAAGTGCAAAAAAAAAAATAATAATGATTTTTTTTTTCATTTTTTTTTAATAAAAGTTGATCTGTATTTGATTTGTTTCTCAAAAATCCTAGAAATTTTCAATGTCATAGTGTTTAAAGAAAACATATAGAGGCAATTAGTGATTTGTATATTTTTTTGACATGTAGTGATTTATATATATTTGAAATTGTGAAAAACAGATCTTGATAAATTAATGAGGGATTTTTGAGAACATGTGAGACCTTATGTATATTACAAACGATTTTAGCCTAATCACATGTCATTAAGATTTAGCTGAAACCGATAATGTTCAATTACGTACTAAATGCATGTCAATAAATGGGACACTCCGATCCAATAAGTTTATTGAAATTCTCTGTATTAATGGAATCTCATCGTCCATACATACCGAATTATTGTAAATATTAAGTTTTGCTACTGAAACATCCTAAATCCAGTCTCACCATGTTATCGAAACCTAACCAAACCTCCCTACCCCAAACTACTTAGATTAATTGATCTTACATCTATACATATATAATTTTCTCTCTTATAGTAAAAAAATTGACTACTGCCACTTAATTTTTTTTCTTCACATCCAAACATCTGAAATCAAGTTCAAATCAAATTTCAAATTTTTTAAAACTCACTGACGTACTATTTGTCTTTTACTAATATATTACCATTCCAATAATTCACAATTCACCCAAAATTAATTTAAATTATATTTTAAAAGTTCCACTAAAAACACCAAAACCATTTTTTGAATCCAAGACAAAGCGTAACCGATCGAGCCAAATTAATCTATAAACACCCTTAATGTTTTAAGCATTTAAAAATATAAAAATTTGTTAAAATAAAACAAAGGAGTATTTGAAGAACGTGTAGGGCCCTTTGTTGAGCCAAGAACCAAAATACATCCCGGCCATGCACTCAATACCAAAATACATCCCGGCCAGATCATATTCCCTTCGTACCTTTTTTTTTCTTTCTATCATTTTAATTTTTGTTTGGAATTTTAGGTAAAAGTTAAAAATATAAAAAAATTATGTATTTTACATAGATACCCTTAAAAGTAATGATAGAAAATTAATGATGTCAAATCATTACTTTATGTACAAAAATATTTTTGAGAAAATTAATTCCATTTATAGAAAGATAATATTATTTTGGGACATCCCAAAAAAAAAATAACAATGAAAATTTAGAGACAATGGGAGTACTACATCATATAATATAACTCAAGTTAATTAGAATGTGGAGTTGTTGAACAACTTAAGCACGCGCGTAGGTGGACGATTCAGGGACAAGTTGGAAAACAACATTCTTCACGAATAATTATATGCATCTTGGAATTATTTATATTATTTAGATTAATTGTAATGAATGATTTTATCATTATGTTCATGTGCGCTTCTGTAGATATAATGCATAAAAGAAAAACAAGATGACTCTTAGCCCCTGATATATTATTATGTACGTACATATATAAGAAGATTAATTGTAGTTGATACTTAATTTCATTAATTATATATATACAAAATGACATATGTGACAATTAACTCTATGAACGTATACGTGGTTATGCATGCTATGGTTTTTCCATTAGAAAATTAACCAAAGAACCAAACTTATATACATAATTTATAATGTTAGACGTGCATTTAAAGAAATTACGTGGTACATTAGTTAAGGCGACAATATACAAACAATTAAACTGGTGACAATTAAAGGTGTAGGTTTCAATAACAATCAGAGAAGTGCTGACTATTTTAATATAGGGCCAGATTTGATGGAAGGTATTAATTGCAACCAAATTTTTTAATAAGAAGTTGAAATTTAATAAATGCAAACAAAGATTGGTTCAACACGTAAGGACCAACTTTCTCCGTTTATAAAGTTTAAGTTTGAATCACCAATCTTTTTAAGTGAATTAGATCTTTAAGAGGTTACAACTTACAAATAGCATCTAATTAATTTTTATTTATTTTTCGGGAAAAAAGAAAGAAGATTACAAATACATTATTAGCAAGATGTATATATATTACTAGAATGCATAATTAGAATCTAGGAATTAGAAGAAATAAAGATTATATACATTAAAATTGTAAGCCAAAAAGGCAAAAGTGATCCTATAACTTATGGTCGCTGACAAGTTTGCCCCATAAATTTTTGGGCTAACAATTTAACCCATAAGCTATAAAAATGAAGCAAATTTGGGTTATTTACAGCCCAATTGAGGAAGTGAGTTTCACTCTCGAGCTTAAGAAGGTGAATTGAAGAAGTTGAACATAAATATTTTCTAAGAAAAATGAAAAATTAATATGTACATGTGCCGCACACATGACCCACACAAAATCTGATTTTGGGTTTTTATAGGGCTCCAATCGCAATTTTGTTCATCATTTTTCAAACAAAACAATTCTTTTTTTCTCTGTCCCAAAATTCTAATTGCGATTTTGGAACAAAAGTTTTTGAAAATAAAAAATTATGCTCTTTTTAATTGTGATTTGGGAACAAAATTTTGAAAAAAAAATTCCTTAAATCCTCGATTTGGAACATATTTTTTTGAAATAAATTTCAGTTTTTTTCTATTCGCGTTTTTTAGGCAATATTTTTTTATGCTCTTCCTTAACACAATTAGAAAGAGTAGAATTTGAAGAAAAAAAATCCAAAATTGCAATTATGATTTAAGGAAAAAAAACTAATTTTTGTTCCCAAATCGCGATTAGTAAGAGTAGAAAAAATTATCCCAAAATTGCGATTAAGAAGAGCAAAAAATTTCTTCTTTGAAAAAATTATGTTCCAAAATCGCAATTGAAACCCTTCTAAAAACGAAAATGAGATTTTGCATGGGTCATGCGCTAAACCTGACCCATATTAATTTTTTTCCTTCTCCTCTCTATAACCCTCTTACATTGTTAAAAAATGTAACTTGTTGATCATTCAAAAGAAGCTTGACACATGCACTCTCTTGATATTTATCAAGTGTTGACTTAGATCATTGGAGATGTCAAGTTAAAGCATCACCAACAAGCTTTTATCCCTTTCACTTGCACACTATGTGCCAAATTATGAGAAGAAATTGGGAAAAGGAAACATCATACCCACATGTGTTTATGAAAAATGCTCATAATCTCTTAATGTTATTTTTTTTCAAGGAATCCCCTTGTAATATTGAACAGAATCCCATTAAAAATGGGTGTAAATAATTAAGTTTAAAAGTTGTGGCTATAAATGCCAAAACCTTGAAATTAAAAATAATTATATATTTTGTAATGAGGAAGATCTAGAATTTATTTTGTTGGGGTATGCGTTGTGGGGCCAGAGTAAAGGTCGTTTACAATTTCTAGGAATGATATATACTATGGCAAACCAAAACTTGTTGATGTGATCTGTCGATTTAAAGAAATTCAATCTTGATTTAAAACATGCAGTGACTTGTGTACAATTATACAGCTAGCTTAAAGGCCCATGTATTTATTGTATGTTAGCACAATGAGAAAGTTGGAATTAGTGTTAGTGGTGAGCAATAAATAATAAACATGTGAAATTGTTTTTTCTAGATCGATCTTCCACGTAGTAAAAATTAAGTTGTATAATCATGCAATTAAGCCAATGAATCACGTTTAGTTCTGTTTAGGAAAATTCTTGTGTACATCAGGTTTTTTATAGATCATGAATAATTTCAATGCATCTATTAAATATATTTACAATATTTTGTTTATAGTCCTGGTCTATGCAAGAATTTTTTTATTAGGATAATATAGAACTAATAACGAGAGCACAAAACATCCAATTGACCATAATCATGAATTAATTGAACCACGATTGAACTGGGAACTGAACCATGATTAAATTTGACCATAGGATAGCTAGGAAGGTACAACTGTACAAGTACAACGGCCTTTATATATATTCGATCAGGGCAAGGGCAACCTTTACTTTATATTAGGGTATTTTTCAGAGTACTGGGCCTGGGCCTGGGCCAGGTGGATGGACTTGGGGCAGACTCTGCGCGATTTAGTATTTTAAGCCCACTGAAGTGAAAGAATATTTTTTCTGAAAAAATAAAAAAAATAAAATAATACATACTCCTATGAGGCCCAACAGTTTTATTTTTGGTAATACTGGCCCAATCAAGTTCCTTTTCTTTCTTATGGGTTTTTTGCAATTTGCACCCCCGAAACATGGGAAATAGGCAATTTGCACCCTTGAAACATAGATTTAGCACTTTAGACCCCCAAAATATGAACAATTCAGCACTTTGCACCTAGGGCTGCAAATCAAACCAAGCTACTCGATACTCAGCTCGAGCTCGTTTGAGCTCGGTTCGTCAAACAAATCAAACAAGCTTGAACAAGATTTCTCGTTCGATAACTTTTGAAGCTCGGCTCGAGCTCGACTCGATAAGCTTAAAATTGAAAAAACACGTGTAAAATACCAAGCTACTCGATACTCGGCTCGAGCTCGTTCGATAAAAGCTCGTTTGAGCTCGGTTCGTTAAGAAATCAAACCAAGCTCAAATACAAAATTTCAAGCTCGATAAAATTCAAACCAAGCTTGAACAACATGTCGTTCGATACTACTCGGCTCGTTTACACCCCTATTTGCACCCTCTTTTATTTTCCTCAAAAAACCTAGGGACAGAATAGGTAATTCATTTTTTTTATCTTTAGCACTTTGCACCCTCAAAACACGAGAAATGAGCATTTTGCACTCACAAAATAGAATTAGCACTTAGCACCCTCGAATTAATAACAACTCGGCAACTTGCACCCCCGAAACACGAGAAATGGATACTTTAAACCCTCTAAACACAAAAATAGCACTTAACATCTCAAATTAAGAAAAACTCAACAACTAGCACACGTCTTTTTTTTTGGCAAAGTTGACCATCGGGGTCAAAAATACCTACGGTCAAAATAGGTAATTCATTTTCATTTTTCTTAAAATTTGTAAAATGCGATTATGAATACAAGAATATTCATCTTCAAAATCTATTTTAACATATTTCTTTAATTATTAATTTTTCAAATGTCCTCAAAATATCCAAAAGAATTCGAAAAGTTTCTAGAAAGTTAATATATAAAATTGAGTCATTGACTGAATCATATCACAAAAATAAATTTTATGATGGAGAAAGAAATGAGTATTCTAGTATTCATAATCGTATTTTCAAATTTAAGGAAAAAAGAAAGTGAATTACCTATTTTGCCCCCGGTGGTCAACTTTGTCGGAAAAAAAACGAGGGATGCTAGTTGTTGAGTTTTCTTAATTTGATGTGCTAAGTGCTAATTTTGTGTTTAGGGGGTTCAAAGTGTCAATTTTTCATGTTTTGGGGGTGCAAGTTGATAAGTTGTTCTTAATTCGGGGGTGCTAAGTGCCAATTCTATTTTGGGGGTGCAAAATGTCTATTTCTCGTGTTTTGGGGGTGCAAAATGCCAAAGATCCAAAAATGAATTACCTATTTTGTCCTTAGGTTTTTTTAGAAAAACAAAAGAGGGTGCAAAGTGCTGAATTGTTCATATTTTGGGGGTGTAAAGCAATAAATTTATGTTTCGAGGGTGCAAAATGCCTTTTTCCATATTTTGAGGGTGCAAAGTGCAAAACATTCTTATGGCTTAATTCTACTTCTTTTTATATATAAATAAATTGGCTTAACTCAACTTGGTTACTTTTTTTTATTATAATGCACTGTCTACGATGGACGAATATTTGTTTATGATGGTTGATTTGGTTTGAATTTAACACGAGAACAAGTGAACGATTATTTCAGCAATGAAGTCGGGTGAAAAATAAGCATAGAAATAAGATAAAAATCAATATCTTGTTGATTATTTGATTACTTACATTGGGAGAAGAATTGCTGATTAATTGTATCTTAGATAAATTTTATGATACAAAATAAATGATTGTACAATGGATTATGCTAGCATCACAGCCAATTATCACAGCCCAACATCACAGCCCATAATATAAAATTGCAAAAAAAAAACCCATAATTAATGATCAAACAAAAATAAACCCTATTTATAAAATAATTCATCAATTTCAAACCATATCTATGAATTTTGCCAAGAAAAACTTGAAAATATTATTTTAAAATAAAACCCTAAAACCCTAAACCCTAACCCTAAACCCTAAAACCCTAAACCTAAACCCTAAAACCCTAAACCTTAAACTCTAAATCAAACATTATGTAATAAACCCTAAATTATAGACATTGCAAGTGCTTTTAAATTATGAGTTTATATTTTTATTGTAATTTTTAAGATATTTTATATACAAATATTGATAAATGATAAATTATCATTTGGAAAGTAATGAATTATTTTTTATATGAGTAATATTGTATAATTTATGTGCTCTTTTGTAATTTTTGAAAGTTGAGTGGGTTGTTAATAGATTAAAAGATTATTTAAAGAAAAAAACCTGTTAAACAAGTAGTAGGTAACGCATTTACCTTCAAAAAAATAAAAAATGGGTTGTACAAAGGGCTGTGAAGTTTGAGGCTGTGATATAATCATTTTCCTTGTACAATTTAGATTTTTTTTAACTAAATTACTTTTGCATTTTGAATTCAATACAATTCTTATTGACAAATTATTTGTAAGTGTGATTCGCAAGCTTGTACACAAAATTAGTTTGAATATGATTTCAATAAATTTGATCAACAAAATACTTCATCCCCTACTCTCCAATCCTGGATTCGCCCATTCATACTTTCCATATATATACTATCGACCGTGGCACGCGGTATTCGCGTGCATAACTCGGGAAAATATATAGTGGTTAGATTTGAAATAAGAAAACTGATTATTAAAAGTTTTCAAATGCAACTCTAAGTGAAGATGAAAAATTCGGAATCAAAATATAAAGTTGTATTAAAATGATCTAACTTTTAAAGATAATTTTTTTCTTAGAGTTAAACTGCAAATTTCATCTATTAGTTCTTAAAGATGAAAGCCATAAAGATAAATTGTAAAATATACACAACAAAATCAAACACATAAGAATACATACTAACTAATATTCAATATTATGAAGTTTGAACCAAACTCCTACTCACTCATACAATATCATCATTTGACTTCGCCTTCTAGCCTTTCTACTCACAAGGAAGACATCTCAAAGACTACCACAGTATATTCGGCAATCACGTCTCCTCTCCTCACAAATGGTCCCTCTTTCATCTGCTTAGACAATCAAAATTTAATTGAAAGTGGCTGAAAATTATTTTGGATCGAGGAAGCACCAAAGTAAAGGGAATTCAAATGTAGAGAAAAATGAAGTACCCGTACCTTTTGGTAATTTTCCAATGTAAAGTACATAGTTATGCATAATTGTCTTCGAAGGAACCAAGAGAGAAAATTCGGATAGAAATAGTGAGAGATGAAAGTGAATAAATGAAGAATTACCGTTTAATAATGGAGGAAACCGTTTCAATGATAATGGTTTAGACGGTTGATTTAATTGTTTAGTGGGGTCGGATAATACTTTTAAGTTATAATGTGTGTGTTCTAAGTAAGTAGTTTAAATTTCATAAAAACAGGGGTATTTTAGAAAATTTCAATTTTTTGATGTAGCGTGGTGTCACAACCGCCTTTTTATTAGTAAATACAGGCTTCTCTTTTTTAATAGTATAGATATATATATATATATATATTTTTTATCTGTGTATTTAGAGCTTTTTTTAATAGTATAGATATATATATATATTTTTTTTATTTGTGTATTTAGAGCTCGGATCGAAAGTGCAAAAGGTATAGGTCCTCCCCAGTGTGATGTCTCCAGTAGGATTCGAACTTGAGTCTCGCCTCTGGGGATTGCGAATCACTACCACTTGGCCCAACCACCTTGATTATATACATATAGGAAATAATATTATTAGTAGCATAATTAGATATTTTTCTAATTAAACACGTGATGATGTGTAGAAGTGACATGGAGGGGACATATGTCTTCATGTAAACTTCACGCGATCTTTCCTTCCCCTTTCCTCCGCAGAACAGACAAACGCCATTACATTACAAGTACAACTACAATACAACAAACAAACCCTTTGAACCTTTCTTACTTTCTCGGAAACTCCAAAAAGCTTCGATCCAAAAAATCATGGGTTTGTCCGAAATCAACATCGAAAACCAATCGCAACTTTACCAAAACGTCATCGTAATGCGCCACGGCGACAGGTTAGACAACGTCGAGCCGCTTTGGACTGCATCAGCCGCCCGACCCTGGGACCCTCCCCTGCACGAGGATGGAAAGGTTCGGGCTTTCTGTACGGGCCAGAAGATCCGAAAGCTCGGGTTCCCGATCCATCGGGTTTTTGTGTCTCCTTTTTTAAGATGTCTACAGACCGCCGCCGAATCCATCGCCGCGATTTGTAGTGTGGAGGATAACTCCGATGACCCCAATGATTTGACCTCAAACGGCGTCGTTATTGACCCCTCCAAGATTAAGGTACGTTACACACACATTCGATCATAATGTTTTTATTAATATAAAGTTTAATTATGGTTTTTTTAGTACTGTCATTTCTTCATTAAAATTTCAGATGTGTTGTATTATAATGAATCTATCATCTATGAGAACAGTATTATATTGTTGAAAGTCAGATATATGTTTAGTTTTGAATGTGTTCTTAATTGTGTCAAGTCTATTAGCAACTTAGCAAGAACTTTTGGAGGAAAAAACTAAAGTCAATGATGTTACCAATAAAAAAAAGTCAATGAATGTTAGAGCTTGGCTTTATATTCATTCCACTATTGCAAATATTTTTAAATACTTGTGCTAATTACTAGTAACTATGGCTGGGTATTTGGTTTTAACTTATACATAATTACCAGGTCTCGATCGAGTATGGACTATGTGAGATGCTAAATCACAGAGCTATCCGACCCGATGTGGCTCCTAAAGATGGAATTTTCAGCTTTGATATATCTCAGTGTGAAGCTGTTTTACCAGCTGGAACTATTGATAATACTCATAAACTAGTTTACAAGGAGGTAATAATTAATCTTTACATATCAATGTTACTTGTACTTATTCAAGTGCTGAGCTTCCAGTTCTGCGGGACTAAAATGCAATTTTGTCTGATTATAAATTTTGTTCACTTATTGTGAGTATAGCTGCCAAAATGGCAAGAGACGTTAGAAGGTGCTCGGGCTAGATATCCTGCAGTGATCAAAGCACTAGCCGATATGTATCCTTCAGAGAACTTATTGCTAGTTTCACACGGTAAGCTTTCCTAAGCCCGTTTCACTTAAGGATGGCTAAATATTTTTCTTATGGAGCTAAATGTAAAAACACACCCTGAGCTTTGCATAATCGGAAAAATTAAAAAAACCCATGTTTTATTTTTATTAGCAAAAAACTGCATTTCAAATTCCTTCATAAATCAATAGGAGGTCATTGTCAACTTTTTAAGTGAACATGGGTGTTATTGCCAATTTTCAAAGTTAACAGGGGGTTATTGTCGATTTTTTAGGTGAATATGGGTGTTTTCGCATTTTTTTGTGGGGTTATAAATGTCATTTTTCCTGCAAAGTATGTACTCCGGCTTGGGAAGGTGATTTTTGCTAATAAAAAAATAGCACAGGTGGTGTTTTTGATTTTTGATAAAATAAATAACACAGGATTTTTTTTGCTAATTTTGCAAAGCATAGGGGGTACTTTTGCATTCCACTCTTTTTTTAAGTGCATGTGTGTGTATGTATATATATAGTTGTTATTTACCATTATATTTTTCGTTTAGGGGAAGGAGTTGGAGCTACAGTTTCTAGTTTCGTGAAGAATGTTGATGACATAATTGGAGTTGAGTATTGTGCGTATTCACACTCGCGTAGGCCTATTGTCTTTGGTGAGGATCACTCGTTTACTGCTGGAGATTTTGTTGGATCAACCGAAGGTCAAGTTGGTATTAAGTATAGTCTTCTAAACAAGGCATCTGATGAACTTGATGCGTAGAATATTGGCATTTCCTCCAATCATTCTTTTTGGTATTCATTGCAAAAGATCAGTAGCCATTTTGAAAGGTTTGGCTTCTTTGAGATCATCCTTTCATTATTGAAACACATCTAATCTTCTGTAAACTCTATGCTTATTATATCTATATACAGATGTTATAAATCTTACTATATTTTTGTTAATGTGAGGCTTCCTCAGTTTTCTGCTAAACCTTTTAGTTTTGGTTTATAGTTTGTCAAATGGTAAAAGAGAACAAAGCCACAGGATTATGTTCATTTGATCCATATTTAGATAGAAACACAGGTATAAAAGTAAAACCTATTTAAAGGACAACACATATATTCAAGTGCCTGTAGTATGAAATACTCCAAAATCCCACATGGAAAAGTAAAATGAGATGGGAAATAAGAAAAAAAACATTTGGATATTTGGAAAGTAGAAAGAGTGATAATTCATGGGCTACAAACTACAGAATATAAGTTAGAATGTTGGATAGGTACATAAGATTTAAGAACAATTACAAAAGGCATAAGATTTAAGTTGAATAAATTCACGACCATTCTGATGGGCTTGGAAGTGGTTCGATATGATCAAACGTTTCTATAAGTGGGAAGTCATCGATGAAACTATCGAGGGTTACTGCATCTAGACTTTCTACCTTTCCTCCAATCTGACAACTTCTTTCATGTGCAAAGAAAGAGGGCCCAAAATCACTTGAATTAGCAAAAACATCGTCAAAACTAGGATCTCCGATTCTTGTAATAATATCTTGGCTTTCTAGAGGAAAGTCCAGTTGCAATTGAGGAATCTCAGGAAACGAGAAACTGGATTTTGACTCATCGAGTTGAAGTGGACTTTCTTCATAACTTAGCAAATTTGGCATCATTTTGATCATCGTTTCAGAATCATCGATATTTGATGATTCTTCCTCCGTTGATGAACTTAACTTGGGTGCCTAAAAGTATAGAAGCGGATATTAATAGTTACACGAAACTATATTTTGCGTATTTAAAAAGAAATTAGATTCTTACTTCCTTTGAGTTCTTGTGTGATTTGCTGGATGATGGTGTGGAAGACTGAAGAATTCTTTTGAGCCTCTTTTGCCTGCTGCTCCAGAAATTCTTTACGTCATTATCTGTTCTTCCGTGTAGATAAGTTGCGATTTTAGCCCATTTGTTGCCAAATTGAGCTTGGAGGTCTATTACTGTTCTTTCCTCTTCTGCTGAAATCTTCACCCCACTGAAGAAATCAAGAATATATCATCAACTCACACACACACACAGTGAAGTTCATGTAACTGGGAATTTACTGAAGAGGGTATCAAAAAGATTGCAATTTTATCATGTTTCTGTCGAAATCGAAAAATATATCTTCAATTAACACACACACAAAGTGAAGGAAAATATTGGGCATGTAGCAGGGAAATTTTAATCAAAAGTGTAATAAAAAGGAGGCATTATTTCACCTATTTTCGTTGAAATCAAGAATTATCAATTCACACACACACATACAGAGTGAGGTAAAATAATGGGCGTGTTGCAAGGCAATTTACTGAAGAGGGTAACAAAGACATTGCATTTTTAAATTACTTATGTCAAAATTCAGAATCGTCAATTCACACACACACACACTGAATTAATGTAATGGGGAATATAACAGCAAATTATATTGAAGAGGGTAAGGAAGAGATTGCATTTTTTTCACAAAAATAATGCTAGTGCAATCATGAATAATCAGCAAAATCAAGAACATAAGGAAAAATTACTGAAAAGGGTTAAAGTCTGCATTTTTCACATGTTTTTGTAAAATCAAGAATCATTTATATATTCACACACAGACACACTCAATGAAAGAATATAATGAGCATATAACAGGGAAAGTTAATGCAGAGGGCAACAAAAAGATTGAATTTTTACACCAGTAACACTAAAGTAATGCTTGGGAATAATGAATAAAAGCAAAACCAAGAACATAAACAAATTTTCGATGAAGTGGGCAACAGAAAGAGTGCATTTTTTTGTTCACACTACAACAAAACAAAGAAGTTCACAATCAGGCAATGTGATGTTTATTACATACTTTTTCAAGTTGGGTCGGAGTTTATTGACCCAACGAAGGCGACAAGACTTTCCGGTGCGCTGCAAAAGGCCTTTGGATCGAATGGAGCTCCAGTCCCTTGGCCCGTATTTCTTGACATGATTAATCAAAACTTCATCCTCTTCTGCTTTCCATGGCCCTTTCTTTATATCCCCCATTTCATCATGATGATGCACTATTCTCTTTCTCCCTTCCATCATTTAATTTCTACTATGTTAAATACAAACGTACAACTAAACAAAGGTTGAATCTTTCATGCAACAATGTAGGTTTTTTTGGTACTAGATTCTTGTTTGTCTGTGGAATTTAGAGAAGTGGGATTTTATCCACTGTGTGTCTGTGTGTGTAATTTGAGGAGTGACGGTTAAGGGCGGTTTATTGCCACTTTGCCCATTATTTAGCCACATTCCCTGTTTTTTCTCAGAGTTCAAAGGTGGTGCGTAGAATTTCCGAAATTGCCCTTGGGGATGTGGATTGGGCTAGACGAATGGAGACGGCTTTGGGCCCAAGATCAAGAATTAAAATTTAATTACTTGACCCAAAAACGAATTAAAATTTAGAATTTTGTATGTTATTAATAATAAATATTGCAGATCAAATTGACTACTTTTTTACTGTATATTACAAAATAATAATTAATTGCACAACATCATATTGACAAGCATTTAGTTATGAAAGAAGAAAAATTTTAAAAATTCTCCTTTCACGAGGCTAAAATTTATAAAATTAAACAAATATTTTTTAATTACAAATGTATTTCAATATGTAGAATTTTCAATAAATTTGCTATGGCATTTGATTAGAGTTTTAACATTACACAAGAAAAATTTCACATTTTCAAGACTATAACGGGATCTTGATTGGACCTTTAACTCTCCCTAACTTCTTTAAATACAATTAAACAAGAAATTCTATACTTATACGAGTACTTTTGAACGGATTCGATCATAATATTAACAAGACATACTGTAATTTAACTGAAAATAGAAGAATATATCTTTTATATCTTGATCAACTAAATTGATTCATGAATATTGTATACTGAAAGATATTCATAAATATTTCATTCTATATAGTTTAGAGTTTGAGAAAAACTTTGATTCACATTTTAGAGATTGAAGTAGAAAAGGTTATGTGTGCTAATTATCAATTTTATATGTTGTTTGTGTTTTATGAAATGAAAAGGAGGAATCCAAATGATTACTTTGAACAAGTAAACCTTTAGTTGTTTCTTCCCTTATTGATAAAATCATGTTCTTTTAGAAATTACGTTTTATGTTTTGCTATTCTAAAAACTTAAATACTTAAATTGCATACTTTTATTACTAATTTAATTATACAAACTTATATATAAAATAATTTAATGTAATTCCTTGCATAGCACGAGTTTATGCTAGTATATATTTGTAATTGAGTAGATGTTGCCTTGTATAAGAATTTATCAATTCTATTGCTCTACCTAAAATTTTCCTTTTTATGTTCGAACACATTTTCATATTAAAAAATCATAGCTGGCGTTTACTAAAAAGTAAAAACCCTACTCCTTTAAGTACAGTACCTTCAACCCTTTTAGTGCTCTCCTCTCTCCTTTTTTATTTATCTGATTTCCGAAATTAAAAACAAAATTTACTCTTTTCAATTTTCTAGTTTGAACAAAATCATATACGAGTAGATTTTACTACCCAACAGACCTTCTTATGATTATGCATGTTCTTATCGGGTCTAATTTCTAATTGATTCTGTTCCAACTCTGTTCTCTTCATTCTTCTGAAATCAAAGCCTTGACAGAAAAACCTGTGAAAAATTATAAATAATGCATCACATTAAAAGAAGTGGTTTTTCGATGAAGAACAAATGTTTAAGTATTTTGAGATCATCAAAAAAGGGTTTGGAGCTTATGCCTTCAAAATCTGTATCCGATGTGGGTTTTTCTGAATTCTCATCTTTAGCAACAGAAAGATCAATTTTGAGTGATTTTACCAAAGGGGTATGTAAAAGATTGCATTTTTATTGCTGTTTTGGTTTCAGTTGATTTTTTTACTTATTTAATTCTTATTTTGTCTTTACCTCATCCATGCAATCTCATAGAAGTTAATTGATTGAAAAGGAAACATTTTTTAGTGAATGTTTATTTAGAGACATGATTTTTCAATGTAGAGGATTTGTGGTTAATGTGTTATATGGTGATTGTGTTGGTGTTATTGAAATTGTGGCCTATTATATGTATAATCAATGTGGGTAGCAATTTGTTTTTTGGGCAGTGTTCTTTTTGGTATTGGTTTTTGGTTTGAATTTGATCAAGAGTGATTGGTAAACAAAATTTCTTAGCTATGTGCAATTTACCTAGTGTCAACTATGCAAGCTCTCCTTATGTATAAATTTGTCTATAGTTTCAATTGTTTACAACATCCTGAAACTCTGGCTAAATTGTGTTCCAGTGTGGATCTTTAACTAAAATTAAAAGTAATGCAGTTCTTAAATCTTTTAGTTAATCAGTAGTTATAAAGAATATTGAATTGAAATCTATTGCGGCTTCCTTTTTGGCACCTACTGTTTCATGAACTTGTTTACAAAATCAAGGACAGTACTAAAGATAGTTCATTTCCATAGTGTAGTAAGATAAACAAGGCATGGAAAATACATCATACATCAGTTGCATTCGAGCTCCTATTCTCTTTGATCTTTCTTGTTTCAGTGCATAAATACTTACTGTTCTCTATTGAACGCCCGACATTTTTTGAAAATCTTTCCTTTCTTAAAATATTCGCTCTTTACGTAACTTCCCACCATCTACGAAAGCCCTTTTAATGCTCCGTTAGCACACGTGGCTCTTACGGTGGGTCCCCCACCCTCTAGATTCTCATTTACGGGGTTGATCATTTAGCTCACACGGTTAATTTGTTAAATTATCTTTACCATGAAAGGTAAACTATTAATTGCATCATAAACGGACAATTAAGTCATCTGATAAAATGACTTGCTTGCCATCATTTTGCTTATTTTTCAGAACCCCAGGTGTTATAATGACTATATATATTTTAAGAGGAGCAAAATTTGTATATTCTTGCTTCAAGTATTTTCTTTAAAAGAGAAACTCTCTAGGTCTATAATCACAAAGACATTAATTATTTGCACTCAAAATAACATACCGCAGGTGTTGATGAAGTCAGCTTGCGGGAGAGAATCGTTTGATCTTAGCCGTACAACTAAGGTGGGCAGTTACTGTATATTTTCTTTTATGGTCTTGGAGTTTACATACTGTTGGACAATGACAAATATATTATACCTTTATATTGCAGGTTGCTCGTCAACTTGGTGGTTAGTATACCTTTATTAACACTGAAAGAAACAAGTCCTTCGAAGCCATTATATGAAAATTGCTGGTTAAATATGAATTTAGCAATATAACCTATATTACTTATATTTTTCTTATATATTTACCCTGTTTTCCTTCCTGTAGCAATATATTGCTTTAATTTACATAACATCCTTATATTATAGAAGTGAAAATTTACCATTTTGTTACCATGGTTAATAACCGATCACAAACAATTACGTAGAATTTCTAGAGCCATTTGAGACATTTGCCTACGAACTCAGTGTGTTGCAATGGTTATTTGCTATTACATGAAGCACATTTTAGGATGTTGGTTTCCGTGGAGTATTTTGTTTGATCTTTTTTAGGGAAAGGGAAACATCGAAAAATTTCTATTTAAATCAATGGAAACAAAAAATAAGGTTTAGTTTCGAAACTCTGTATTTGCCTTGAGACTCTTTTTATTAATTTAGTAATTTCTTCACAATTTTTCCTAGTGTCATGTGCAAAAAGTTTTCGAAAAGTTTCCATTATTTTGCAGACCAAAAGATACACTAGAAACGAGATTTTGATCCATGTGTGTAGCTTATAATAAACTGAGTTTACTATTAATTATAATTCCTCGATGACCATTTTTTTGGCAGGGAGCTCTTTTCTTGGAGATAGGTGGACAAAGAAGCGACATGCTTTGACCTATCACTCACCATTTCAACTTGCTACAAGAAGTGGAGAGAATTTGAGAAGTCTTTACATTTCTAGAAGCTTTGCATCCCAAACTACAAAGTCAAGCGGTGAAAAAGGATCAGAGGTTTGCCCCTTTAATTAAAAGTATTTTGTTAGTTTTATACTTTTATTACATCAATTTGCATACTCATATGGAAGGAATCCCTTTTGAACTTTCTTTGACAGACTCGAAAAGAAGTATCGACTGTCGAGGACCCTTTTGCTGCTCCAACGTATAATATTCCGGAGAAGCCAGTGACGTTTACCGAGGGAGCTTCTTATAGTCTTATCATTCTCGCAGGTCTTGGTGTTGCTGCTGCTGCAGCATATGGTGTTTTCAAGGAACTTATATTTCAACCAAAAGAGTGAGTTAGTTTATAAATTTGTTTTATGTACATGGGGTTTTTCATGATTTCCAATTTGTCGACTTAAGGGAGTTTGATGTTTTATAGGTATAAGATATTCAACAAGGCTCTTGACAGGATTCAAAATGACAGCCAGGTATGTTTCTTTCAATTTTTGAGTACTTGGCACTTAGCACCCTCATATTAAAATTTTGGCAATTTGCACCCTTGAATTGCATATTTTTGGCAATACAATGGGCATTTTGATCCTCAGCAGAGAATATGCTATTCGAGGATGCAATGTGCCAAAGTTTTAATTTCAAGGTGCAAAGAGCCAAAGTGTTATATTTCTGGGTGCACAACGTCAATTTTCTTTATCATAAATTAGGTTTTTCGGCCATACATGAAAATCAGTACGAAGGCTAGATCAAATTCATAACGTAGATGGGATATCTCAACTATAGGACAAGATGAAAGAGTTTCAAGTATATAAACCTAAGTACTTCCACTTGTAATAACAAAAGTGTAGGCATGCAAATATGAGTATAAGTAACTTTGATCTTAAAGAAAAGGTCAAACCAACATTTTCGGTCAAGATTTTACATTTACATACTGTGATTGTTAATCAATAGAAATTATTTCCGCATACCATAACTTGATGTACAAGTTCTACTTTGATGTCTTTAACTAGTACATAGTTCATAGGGTTGTAAACAACCATGATTAAGTCGAACAACATATTTTTCAAGTTTCTTTCATTTTTTTTAACTGAACGTCATATGTAGTTTATATATCAACACACCGAGATTGAAGGAGCTTAATCAGGCTGAACAAGAGTCGAATTCGAGTAGCTTGATATTTTCGTATATATTTTGTCATTTTTAGCTTTTTGAGCCGAACTCAACCGAGATTCAAAATCATCATACGATTAATTTAATTATGGTTTGTGAACTGAGCTCAATTGATTTTTTATCAATTGAACTAGATTTGAATATCGAGTTCTTTGCTTTGTATTTCAGTCGTGATACTTTACTTCCTTTCCAAGTAATTAATTATATTTTTCTTTTTGAATTCTATGCAACAGGTTAGGGTTAGAATTGGACACCCAATTACGGGCTATGGTTCAGAGAGTAGGAATCGTGCTGCTCGTCAACGTGTTCCCCATAAGACATGGACTGACGAAGATGGCGTTGAACATATACTGGTAACTTTCTTACCCTATTTTTTAAAATTAAATAGCTCATTGCTTTTTGGAATATTTCAAGAAATACGATAATAATGATGGTCTTTTTGTTGTAGGTTAATTTCCATATTCGGGGGCCACATGGAGCTGGCAAAGTGTTTACGGAGATGTTCAAAGACAGTGTGGACAAGCAGTGGAAGTTTATGTACTTAATTGTTGAAATCGAGTCGCCTTCCCCGGCTCAATTGATGCTCGAGTCTTACGTTCCTGCCTGAGGGCAATATGGTCTCAGCCAATCTCAACTTGTTTTCTTTATCTAAAAAATTTTGACCTCCTGATTTATTCATCTTTTTTCTTTCTTTCAGTGGAAAGTGGAATGTTTCTTCTCTGTTGTTAACAATCTTTGCTCGTACAATTAAGTTGAATACAAACAAATAAGAGTAAAATTCTTTTGCTTATTGAGCTAGTTGAGACCAAAGTGAGGTCTTAGAGTGTTGAATGTCATCGTGCAAGCTTTCTTTGAATTTTTAAGCTCGGTTTGAACTATTACCGAATTTCAGATTGTGTTTAAATTTGATATCGCATTTCATTTCAGATCGTATTTAAAATCTATATAGTAATTAAACAGTTTACTTCAACTTGAACAACTTTTACACCGAACACAAGTTATACTTGAGTTCTATCAAGTTCTTTTACATTTTGGATTATTAAGTTTGACAATAATATTAAAAGTCATGACACATTTGTTACATGTTATAAAAGTTTAATAATCTATTAATCAAATTAAATCTCAAGTAATTTAATTTTTCAATACAAGTTTTCAGTTTTGAGTGAAGATCGATAATAGGCATATCAGAAACTAAGGAAACAAACGATGATTGAAGTTACATTAGGTAAAATGTCTACAGACCGGTCGATAGTATCAAAACTCAAATTCAGATGAACTCTGCAACAAACCTTAAATTTATTAGTCAATGGAACAACTATCTTTTCGACTACTTTCTTCAATTTCATCACTTTTACCTTCAGAAGAAATGTTCTTAAAGTAGAACAGGTACAGGTAGAAAAAAGCCACTTTTTATACTTTCAAAATTGCGAAAGCAAAATACTCAAATTCATATTAGTAGTCACGTCCTTGGACGTATTCCTAAACCGGTTCTTATGTTTGCGCCAACAGTCTTCATGTCTTGCACCTGCAGGATTCACAAAAAAAGTAGTAACGTTTACCATATCAACAAATACACAAGCAGATCAAATGAATACACTTATGACTGCAGAGGAAGGCAATCTATTTCACCAGTAACTTATGCCAAATTTTCGGAAACTTCACTAAAAGACAAGGAACAGATATAGGAAAATGAAAATATAACGATTTGAATAATGGATTGTTTACGTTTATATCACAGCAGGACCATTAAGAAGCTCAAGGTCATAATGTTGATATTTTACTCGGAAAACATTTTCTTGGATAAAAAAATTAACAATCCAATACTTGTTTCTCTGTAAATTTACTGGAAAAATGGTGAGCGGAGCATCGGCCATGATTATACGAAGATATGAGTCAAATCACAAAAGATATGTAGTTTTTGAATCAAGCTTGCAACATATATCACCACAACCAATGGCCCAATCAAGTCATCAACATAACGAATAATGCATGTTTAAGTAATTGTCTCAATCTCATACTTCTTCCATACCATATTTTTTTGCTCTTTGGTCTGAAGCAGAATTTTTAGATAAGACTCGGGGGGTGTTTTCGAAAGCTTAAGAAAATCATTTCTCTTCTTTTAAGCTCATATAAGCACTTGTAGTGTGTTTATAAAGACAACCTATGAGTTAAGTTCTCTCAAAAAAGCTCAAAAGGACGGAAAAGCAAAAGCAGCAGCCTCTTCTAGCTTTTGATGACATTTCTACTTTTGCCCATTCTTGAGGTTTTTTCAGAGAATCTAAAGAGGAAGTTAGGGTCTCAAATACTCCTAAAGCACTTATTTGCCCGAAAAAACATTTAAGTGTTTGAAAACACCCCCTTAAACTCTAAAATATCTTTACAATTGTGTTTTTCAGTGCTATCAAAAGTAATAGTGGAGAATCAGTGGTGTCAAAGTGAAAGAGTCGAGGGAAAAGAATTCAATCAGTTTGAACAAAATGTGGTGATGTTTCTATTCCAACTAGTTTCTCTAACTTACAATTTATCCGGATGATTCAGATATATATCCTGAGTTTCTAATATTTAGCTAACCGGAGCATACCAATTAAACCAAATTCTAATCCATGTTATGAAGTATCTCAAACCCTAAAACTGAAAAACAATGTCAACAATATAAAAAACCGTAAGAGTAAACCATATTATATCAAATAATCCCATTCCATCCAATAACAATATAACATGTCTATTTCTCAATATAAAATAGAATCTTTTTTATATCTAATAAACATCGTAATTCGAAATGAGAACAACAACACTTACGGAATGGACACCGGAAGCACGGAGGGAGGCTACGGCGGCGGTGGCGGAGGCGCCGACGATGAGGGAGGCTACGGAGAAGGCTTTGAAGGGCATTAAGCGAGACTCTCCGGCGTAAAACTTTCTGTAAACATAAATCCCCCACCCTAATTGGGCCGTGCTTGCCGCTCCCCACCACCAGTACTCTTCTACAGCTCTGATTTCCTCCATTTCATTTCACTTCCACCTTCACCGTTTTTCTTTTCGGGTATATGTGGGCTTTCATTTATTGGCCTTTGCTAATGGGCCGGATATTGGGCTATCCACTTAAATTAATTATTGTAGTAGAAACTAGTAAAGCGTCTCCATCCAAAAAGGTTGAGACAATTTAATTATAATAAAAGAATTTCTTATACTTTATTATCCTTCAAATAACAAATTATAAATGATGATATAAATCATTACTTTGTATATGTTAAATATGAATAATATATAGATTTTAACAATTTATCCTTTTAAAAGAATAATAAATTATAATATGCGTCGAACTATATAAAATATATGCTTATGACATGATTGTATAACACTTCACGGATATTATAAATACATTTATTTATTTTGTAATGAAAATGAAGTGGTTTGATCAGATCAAATACAAGCTAAAATTTAGACCATATATTTATTGTGCAAGTGATTTTGAGAAAAGTAAAGTAACTAGATTATTGCAAGCAATTTGTGATTTTTGGGCATTGTTTGCGAGTGATTTACAATCACCTATAATTGGATTTTGAATTTTGTACTCTATAAAAGTAACAAATTCCCAAAAGAAAATTTGTACGCCTAAGAGGAAGTTTTCCTTGATAGATGCTGAAGAACGTGACTCCAACGGTTCTTTCAAGTTTCAACCCACCCCTCCTCATCAATCCCATGTGTCAGTGTTATATATGTTGCACCTCAAATGCAGCAAGTCCTGTTTGATAATAATAATAATAATAATAATAAATCACACATTTTCCATTTTCCAGACCTAATTAGGACAAAGAACAGGAGATATTGGACATGCGTTTGAGTCATTCGGGTGGGATTTGCTGAGTCTGAGCGGACCTGAATGTCAAATACAAATCCGATGAAAGAAAAAATTAAAAAAGAGCTAGGTTGCTTACATTTGACCAAAATAAAAAAAGGATTTGTTCTCTTTGCTTTGATAGTAAAATGTATTCATCGTGGTTATATAACCTATATGATTTATTTATTTGATTTCTTGATCCAGTCAAATTAATCCTGCCTCATCCTAGACCCTACGGATTAAGTAATAAATTCGGTCGGTTCACATAGTGACTTCAAGTTTTGAATATATTCTAAGACACTATCAATATTCCAACATAGTTCATAGACATCATACCAACTATTAGCATAAAATTTCCAAATACCAAATTGGGACCAAGAATTCATTATTGAGTTAACGTCAAGGTCATACCCACTTGAATTTTCAATGGCATAAACCCAGTCGTACCTAATCTTTGAATAACACTAAAAAAAACTTCATGCACTATATAATGAGCAGAGTCTTTGAAACACTGCTTTCATACGGGTCAGGGTCGGTCCAATTTTGCTTTCGAGAATTTCATTTGGGAACCTTTGAAACACGATTTGAATTGAGACCGGATATTGGTTTTGTAAATTTAAGATATGATTTGAATGTTGAAATTTGAGGAAAAGTAATTGACATGTATCAAATCAATATATTTTATAGGTTCAGAATTTCGTTACGTTTGGGTAGATGGGCCAAAATCATAAATTGACTTAACATCTGATGAGATTAGATACACAAATTAATTTTGGCTCCATCTCGGTAGGACATGGGCAAACCAGATCCATAAGGAGACTTTCTTGTGGTTCTTTGGGCAAAACAAATTTATATCTAGTTTTATCACATGCCAAACTCAAACCATGTCCTAGTCCATCTCACCATAAGACCATAAACCTAATAAATAAAATACTTCCATTAATTTAACCCATGCATTTAATTTTTGCCCCTCAAAAACCTAACATCTAAACTCAATCCAAATTGTGTTTAAAAGTTGAAACCAAGCGAAACCGGGCCAACACCGATCCATATGGACTTTCATCTAAGTGAAGACACTCCCCTAAGAAAACCAGGAATATGAATATATTTTCCCACAACAGACATCACAAAGTACTAATCTCCTCGTCCATGTCTGAAATTCACATCCTACATACATCCCATACACAATATATAAACAAGATAAATGTGTAAAACAGAAGTAAATGCTTTCAACACCTAATTTCTCAAAAGCATAAGCAGGCTTACAAAATTTGAAGGGAACATCTTTACACTGATTCTATTACACCCTCATCAGGCATCACTAGTTCAGTAAGAAGTAAAAACGTAACATGCTCGGAAGAGCAAGTAATGACTAACGGATCAGAGAGAATGAAACTCCAAGTTAAGAGTATGTGGTCAAGAAGAACAACACTGAAGCTTAGATTAAGCAAGAAGTTGAAATCAAATGGATAGGAGTAAAACTTTGATAAAATGAAGAGAATCTCTAGAAAAGAAATAACTCTTTACGAATTCGCTATTTGTTTTAGAAATGGTAGACTAAAGGCTACAGCAATTCATATTCTTGTAGATCTCTGAAGTATTATAAAAGGAGATCCTACAATTTATTTCCTTGTTAGTTTAGGAGAATATATACATGTAATGACACCAGTATGTTCAGCATTTTCACAGAATAAAACTATTTGGCAGTTCTTGTGTACCTCATCTTCCTTCACATATTGGATGCCATGAAATAAATCATAGTAAACATAATTACAATCCTTCGTATAGAACTATGGAAGGCATATAATAAGCAACTAAATCATAGCCAAATTTTCACAAAACTAGATACTGAAAGCATATAATAAGCAGTATCTAATTGTCTGGCCCTCACACAGAAATTCCCAAGCAATACTTATTAGCAAACAAGAACAAAAAACTAGATAAAGGAAGGTAAATCATACCAAATGAGTATTGAAATTGATAGAAGATTATGAAATCCATATTTACAACTGCAACTATGGATAAATAAAGAAAACTAACATCATTCTCTAAATTCTTTGAGATCAGCATGAAACAAAAGTAAGAAGAAACTAAGACAATGTTTATTATTCCTTTCAGCTTTACAAGTAACTGCATTTATACCTTCAAACGCCATCACAAAAATTGGAAGCAAGCACCATAAACTCCCACAAATCGCATTTGAAAGGCATAATCATTTGTCCACCGATTGAATCTAACCCTGTGTATAATACAATCAATCTTATATCAGTAACCACTCATCAAAACCAAACGAATTAAAAGACTGACGTTGTAATCCAAACCAATATAGATCAAGACTATACCTTCATATAATTTTCAGATACTTTATACGAATCGGGAGTTATCGACACCAACCACAGTCCAGGAAAGACGAACTGCGAAAAGAAAAGATAAATGAATCAATGTACAAAAAAAAAAGACAACAACAACAGAGAAACAAGCATTCATCTCAACATAATACAAACAAATCAAACCAGATTGAATATTTTCTTACATCCAGTTGTTTCTGTATATTCTTTGCCCTCTTCTTAGGCCTCCTCGCTGGCTTTGATCCAGTCCAAGCAAAAATATCATCCTCGATCTCCTCTTTTGTCAGCGAAACATTAACACTCAGCTTTCTCTTATCCTTCTTCTCACCAGCACCACTCCCTTCCTTTTCCCCTGTTTTATTGTTGTTCCCATTCCTTGACGGCGACTGAGCTTTAATCTTTTCAGGCAAGGCTGAACCATTACTTTTAGCAGTACCTCCACCTCCATTCACATTGAGGGACTTGCGATTAGGTTTTCGCGGCCTCAAATTCCATGTCTTGGACTCTTCATCAACACTATTATTAATCTTCCCCTCTTCCTGCACCTCATCAGTCTCATCATTATCATGACTCTGTTCCAACTTCTCCGTCTCTTCTTGGGGAGTTTCCTCCTCCGATTTGGTGTTCTTACTGGGAATTTTAATCTTGATCTTCGACGATCTCCTCACTCCCGAAACATCCCCGTCTACTGCTTTCGATTTCTTCTCAAATTTCTCCGTGCCTCCTTCAGAATTCAATAAATTCTTCGAGTGACCTCTACGATACTCAATCACAGCACCTTTACTCCTCCCCGAAGCCTCCGATTCCGATTCGTGCCTAGTTAAGAACCTCCCCGAGTCACCTCGAGCCGGAGACCATTTCACTGAGTCACCACGGATCGGCGACTGCCTCACCCCCTCGCGAACCGCAATTGATTTACACGAAAACTCTCCTCGATTCGGAGACTGTTTCACCAAATAATCCGGAGACTCACGCAATGACGAAGGCGGCGCAGAAGAGTCTCGCAAGGGCGAGTGACGGAGAGGAGAAGGAGAGGAAGTATTAGGTCTCCCCGATGGAGATTTCATCGAGCGGCGGCGGTGGTGGTGGTTACCGCTGGAGTTACCGTCCTTGTTCCATTTCAACGGCAGGTCGAAGTTGTGTAGCGGCTGAGATTTTGGTGGAGCGGTAGAAGCCATAGCAAAATCAAAACTACACCCTTTTATCTTCACCTTTTTCAATAAACAAAAGATTTACACAAAAACAAAAACCTATCAAATTCGTGATCGGCTATAGAATTTCATAGCGATAACGAATTAGTGTATGTATATGTGCATCTAAATGTATGTGTGAATAGGGGTTTTTTGTGAGAGAATTTGTAGAGAGAGGAGAATGAATTTGCAGATGAAGCAAAGCAAGGTTGAAGAGAAGACGGTTACTGAATGAGTATAATACAAGTAGAATACTGTGATGATGATATATATATATACAAAATTGGTCATAGGTTGGTCGAACAGGGATTTTTACCCTATTTACTCAATTAGGGTAAGTAATTCAATGCCATTACATGGGTATTTTTTTTTTTAATATTTTTCCTTTTACATATTTTCATTTTCATTTCTCTTTTCAAACTATTTTACTCTATTTTATTTCAAAACTTATATTCAAATTAGGTCATAGATGCAACATAGTTTAGATTAATATGATTTGTTATGGATTTAGTTTACTAAACTCGAATTGATTTGATCATCGTAGTATTTCTTTTAACTATTTGATCTTGAAGATCTGTTACTACTGCTGATACCCTGGAAAATAATTCGCGTGAAGGGATTGCAGTACTTGATTGTTAAAGGCGAAGAATTTCAAGAACATATTGAGGCCATTGGAAGAATTAGGTGTAGAAATGTCGCTGAATTAAGAGCATTTTACTATTCAAAGTAAGAAAAGGCTTTTGGTATATGATGATCAAGACTGGGTATCTACAATGCGTCATGGGACGTAACACCTAGCAATAAGAATATCGATATTTGTTTGATCATCTGAATTTCGTTTTTATTAATCACGTGCTCTTGTGTGTTTGATCGAGAATCGCCTTCATTTGCTGCGTATAATTTATCATAATATAGTGGATCGATAAAATGAATTGTAAGATAATGGTATCGAGGGTATACGATACTTGTTAGCCTAATTATCAAATACGACTGTTACGAAAGTAAGAAAAAATTATTCAAATTTTACGATAAAAAGATGTTACTGATAAACCATATTGGTAAAATTTATCACATAATAAGGAGTGTTTATTAAAACTGATTTTGAATCTTCTTTCCTCAATATTTAAAACTTTTGAAATCTGAAAATAAATTATAATTTTTTAATTTCCTAAAAGTAGTTTTCCATATTGAATTGTTATATATAATTGTCATTCATACAAACCCCATTTATGAAACAATGACCACAGAGTGATTCATAATGAAAATTCTACTACTACGTATGTAAATTTGTTCAATTTACAAAACTATAGTTAAGATATTTCACTTGTGGAAGTTTAACCTTTGTTTTTCTTCTTAGGTTTAATCATGTCAATTTTAACCTTTTATTCTGAGGTCCTTCAGTTCTTTTTAATTAGAAAAATTAAGATTTTAACAAAACTCCTACAATGTCCATATAAATTTAAAAGGTAAAAAGGAATAAAAGGAAAAGTACTAATGTCAATTAAGTCTTAGAGATAATATCATGGATTTAGCTATTAATTGTTACCAACTATTACAATGCTGAGTTGTAATTATAATCTCAAATTTCTATTCATTATTATTTTTCTACTTTTGATCCTTAATTTTTGAATTACAAAACTGCACCATACTTTCTGACGTTGAATATATGTTGTACATTAGACATCTATCAATATATAACGGTATAAATAATGAAAAATGAGTCGTAGTGTTTGCATCCTTTTGTGAATAAATATTTTGTTAGAGGAAAAATAAAAATTTGTGAAAACTGCAATTGCGAAAAGCGTCTATGCATACTTTGTACATGATAAGTTAACCATGTAACATTTTGATGGTTGACAAAATATTAAGCAAAATGTGACAAACAAATTAACGTGGTTAGTAGGAAATATTTTTATTAACTATTTTGTCACATTAATTTATGTACCTAGTGATATTGAGGAAACCGATTTGATTTTGAATTCATTTTTGGTGTTTACCTGCTACCGAGTTACATGACCGATGAAAATAAGAAGACAGGTGAAAAATTTACTATCATCTTTGGAGATTTTTTACTGTGGGGGAAGGCTTTTATTGCCTGTTTTATATCTGTTCTCTTCTCTTGTTTGTTGATAAATAAACATTAAAAGGTAAAGAACTGGAACATGAAATTTAAAGGAAAGGAATATTATAGGCAACTCACATCCTTGTTTTGTTGATCTGCAGTTTTTCTTTTATTGTGTGACAGATACAGGAACTAGCCTTTTAATCGAAACTGGATTTCGACCAATAAGGCAGAGGGTCTATAAATCTGATCCAGATTCTTCTCTCACCTGATTCATTGTAAAGGCAATCGAGATCGAACTTAGTAGTAACTGCATCTAAGGAACTAATTTATCTTGAAAAGACTCCCTGAAATCGTTATTCGATGAACTCCTGCAACTTCTTAGCTGCAGCAGGGTGAATACGAGAAATACGTGCAATAAACGTTTTCTCACTAGAGGCTACGATAGTAGATAGTGAGTATGCCTTTTCACAGTAACCTTTTTCCTCAAGCCATTTATGCAATTTGTATCTTGGTTTGATTCGTTTCTCCAAGCTGTGACATAAATATTGGGGGGAAACGTCTAAGTACTGCAGAGACAATCCCATATCTTTGCAGAGGTACTCGATTTTTTTCTCGAGCATGCTTTCTTGTTGGTTAAGAACCTTTGCCAATAATCTCACCATTGTACAAAGTTTCGAGTATTCAATTCCACAGCTAAGTAGGAAATCGAATCTTTGCTGCAGTTGGGTGCCACTGCTTCTTGATTCAGCTAAAGCTTTTACCGCATACTTATTCTCTCCAAACCCGATCCCATGTAAGAAATTCAATTTTTTAATCACGTATATATGTGTTTTCTTAGCTTCTAGTGTTAACAAGTTGTCTGAATAGTATTTGTCCGAACCCCCGTTTTTAGAGCGAATTGTGTAAGTGTTTAACAAAAAGTGATCCCCGTTTCTCATTCTATCGAAAAACCATTCACCAAGATCCATCGACCTCATAACATGAGGCAAATTAGCTATTCGATTCCTTCCAAAAACATGAGGGTACTTTTGCTCAAGAGATTTCAACTCTTTTTTGCTCAATCCAAAGTCGTATAGCAATTCTTTAACATAAATCACACGATCATCTAAATCGAACCCAAAAATTTCCGGTTTTGAAAGAAGAAACAATCCAACTTGTTCCTTTTCAACATTCAACTTACGGAAATACTTGATCTTTTTCACCAAATCCTCTTCCGAATACTCAACGAAAACACTCTTGCTTCTTCCCATAAACTCACCAATCTTTCCCATCTCGCAACCTAAGTCATAAAACAATCGAATTTTTCTACAAACCTCAAGCATAGCATCCACATTTCCCTCCACCAAACTAACTAAATCATAATCAACAAAAAGTATTTTCAAATCATTTAGCAAACCCTCCATGTTACTATACAAAACTCGAGGAAAAGCCAAACAAACACCAATTACAACAACAGTATTAAACCCATAAACAACTTTTATCTCATTGATTTTTAGCTTCAACTCTCCTGCACCCATTTCGGATATAAAAGTTTCATCTTTAAACAACAATCCCAGTTTACTCCAAGGAAAACCCAAACCCGCCAAAGCACAAACCTCCTTAAATTGCTTCAAATCGGAAAGAAAATATGTGTTTTGAGGGAAAAGGGGAAGTGGGTTTTCAATTTCATGACAATTTAAGCCAATGCTTTCCAGGAAAAATTCAAGTTCGTTAATGGGATGGTACCTTAAAAAACGTTCGAACGAGTTTGTGAAAGTAGAGGCCGAAAAGGGTATCTTGGTGACGATTTTCCAGAGGGAATTGGGGGAATTTCTCGCGATGTTTTCTGCGTAAAGGAAAGGTAAAGAGCGGGTGGTATGTAGGTATTCGGTTAGTGCTTGTTTGGATTCTTGAATGGCTTTAGACCTGTGCTTCCATGGAATTTTAGAAAAGGGTTTGGTGGCGGTGGAGAAGTGGTGGGAGATAGTGGCGGTGAGACGGAAGAATATAACGGCGGCGGTGGTTGTGCGGCGAAGGAGCATAATATTTCATAGGTTAAGATAAATTCGGACAGTCATTATAAGGTGTGGTTTTACCATTTTTGTAAGGTCAACAAAATCTTTATAAAAAAAAAAAAAGAAAAAAGGTCAGGAAATTGTTTGCATCCCTTATCCCAAACATTATAAACTTGATTAAATTTTGGGTAATTTATGCCAGGTTCCCTGAGATTTTTGGAGTGATGTGTATAATAAGAAATACCTTAAGGGGGGCGATTTACTAGAATATGGGATCAGAGGGTTTGAGTCCAGTGTTTGGAAAGGGATTGTGAAAAGCTTGAAGGCGGTGGAAAGCGGTGTTAGATGGAGGATTGGCAATGGCGAGTTGATTTCCTTTTGGTTTGACAGATGGTTAGAGAAAGGTGTTCTTTGTGACCTTATTGAGGAAGAAATTAGAAGCGACGAACTTATGCTGAATATATCCGATCTTATTACCAATTCTGGAACTTGGAACCTGGATCTTGTCAGAACACATATTCCGGATCATATCAAAGCCAATATTCTCTCGATTCCGGTTCCAATTGGGAGAAATCGACCAGATGCTCGCATATGGTATGGCTCTTCGAATGGGAGGTTTACTTGTAAGTCTGCTTATATGGCCCAGGAGATCCATGATTCAGGTGAAGTCAGACACTTCTCTTGGTTGTGGAAATTGCAGTGCCCCCACCGATTGAAACTTTTTGTATGGTTGATTGAACACAGAAGTCTGTTGACGAATGCACTTCGCTTCGATCGTCACTTTGCAAACTCTGACCTTTGTCCCAGGGGGTGCACAGTGAGAGAAGATTTGTATCATGTGTTATATGAGTGTCCTTTCGCGAAGAAGATATGGGAGGAGGTGATTTCGCCGACAGACTACTTGACTCTTGCTAGTATAAGTAGAGATAGTTGGGTACGCAAAGCCTGTTTTCTCAGTTTAAATAACTTTGTGCTCCCCAAAACTCGGTGGTGTTGGGTTTTTCTAGCATCTATCTGGCATATCTGGAAGGCACGCAACTTTCGGGTATTTGAGGGAAAAGAGGAAGCTTCTCAAGCTACTTTACTCAGGATAAAACAACTTGCTCTGGACATTCAAAGTTCGTATTTATTAGATCGACGTCAAAGAGAGGCAGTGGCACAGGTTTGGTCTCGCCCCGATGTTGGTTGGGCCAAGCTTAATACGGATGGGAGTTGGGTGGCTCATATGAATTCAGCGGCAATTGGAGGTGTGTTGAGAGATGCCGATGGTATTTGGCAATTTGGCTTTTGCCGAAAGGTGGGTTCTAGTGCTATTGACCTGACCGAACTTTTGGCCCTTCGAGACGGATTGAACTTTGCGTGGGAAAGACGGATTCATAATCTGGTGGTGGAGATTGATTCAGAGGTGATCCACAAGCTTATTCAGAAGACTGACACAAGAGAGCATCCATTAGACCCCATATTGGAGGATTGTAGAAGCTTGATTGCTAAGCCGTGGAATGTTTCTATACGACATATTAGAAGATCGGCTAATTCGGTGGCGGATGCTTTGGCCAAGTTAGGACAAACAATGGGAGAAGGACTACACTGGATGGAAGAACCACCGGATTCCATACGGGAACTAGTCGAGAACGATAGGCAATAATTGCCCCTTTTCGGATCAAAAAAAAAAAAAAAACAGTCGTTGGCAAGAACTACGCAAGTTGAGAAAAGTCTAAAATGTCCCCCGTTATTTACATATTTAAATAAAAATGAAAATAAACTGGACAACTCCACTCCATCGTACTCAACCCACCTCCTTCCTTCCCCTTCAACCGTGCGCTACCCACCTCTCGCATCTACACGATCAATTTGATTGCGCATCCCTGCCTCTGCCAACCAAATTGGTCATATTTGCTGATCTGTCGCCACTTCTGCGACCAATTTGGTCACAAAGGCAGATCTCCCCGGATCAATTTGATCGTGAAGCTACGCTGACATTGTACGAGGGTTCATAATGGGGAGTCACGTGTTGAAAGGGGAGGTGTGTGGTGTGGTGAAGTGACCCAGGTCCTAGGCAACCAAGGGCCCAACCACTCCTCCTTCATTACTGAGTTACTATTAACTCATACAATGAATAAGTTCACATATTTGACAAAATGACAGTCCATCAATTTTCTTACATCACTTCTCATAGTTTAATACTAGCACTATTTGTTGATTGATTTTTTTAGTAATTTGATTGTTATTCGATAGATTTTTATTCAATTATACTTAATGTAATGATATTAATGTAGTGATAAAAAAAAATCTGAAAACCCTTCATCGAAACCCACAATAAAAAGAAAAAAACTGGTTAGGAAATTGAAACATCTTCTTAAGTCTTCAAAAATAAAATAAAGGCTAGTGATATTGTCAGAGCAACAATTATTGCTGTCAGAGCAAAATTAATATTATACCAAAACTGCCCTCATCATCAACCTCTTTATTTTTTCCATTTCCTATTTTTTCTGATTAAGTATAGTAATTAATGAATTTCTGTAAGTACTCTTTTGAGCCATTTGGTCGTACCTTCAGCAATCTAAATTTTCCACCAAAATCTACCAAACGCACATAAACGAGAAAATGAAACGATAAAATGATTGTTCCTCTTTCTTAAAACCAAATTCTCTCTTATGTTCTATGCTCATGTTTGTGAATTTTTTGAAGAAGTAAATCTACCTTAATAACACCATGGAGAATTCCGCAAAGAAAAACAAAAACTATTCCCTTCTTGAACAAAGGGGTGAAAGAAATGAAGAATTTGTTAATTTGACATCTAATTAAGAAAATATGATTTTCAACAATAAGATTTTTATTGCTATGGTTTTTTTTTAGGTTCAGTATTTGCTAAAATTACTTGTGATGTGAATTAGTTACTATCTTGTGATGTATTTACAAATGACTTGAAATTGTTCAATGTTATATATATATATATGCAATATGCAATATGTTGGGTACAAGAGCAGCACATGAATTGTTGTATTTTTTTTTTTTTTTGATCCACTAGAATGTTTATATACAACTCGGACCAAAGAGTGCAAAGGGTAGGTCCTCCCCAGTGTGGTATCTCCAGTAGGATTCGAACTTGAGTCTCGCCTCTGGGGGTCGCAAGTCACTACCACTTGGCCCAACCACCTTGAGTATGAATTGTTGTATATTGATACTAAATAAAAATAATAAGGATGGACATTTAATTATTACTCAAAAGCAGCAACGGAAATCAAATTTAACATACGAAACAAGAAATTAAATTGGATTTTGAAAATTTGCTTTAAAACCTCTATTTCATTTTGCTTAAATCTTTGATTACACTTTTTTGGATTTTTGACACTTACCAGTTATGAGTCATAATATTATTATGATCTATAGGTATTAGCAAACAAACTAAAAAACTGTAAGTGTTGGCTATGTTAGCTTTCAAACTTGCCACTTCTCATGTTCTATTGTTTTTTTGGCAGAATTAAAATCTTATTATCATATTTATTGATTTTTTTGTTGTTTAATTTTTTTTATTATAGTATTAATATTTTTAATTTTTAATTCATTATTTTGTCTAGTAGATACTACTTGTTCGGATATGAAAAAGGAAAGAGACAAAAAAATAGAGAAACTAGTAGAGTTTCAAAAAAAAAAAAGCAAGTCTGCTATTTAGATAAGATATAATGAATTTTATTACGTAAGGATCCCGATTTTCAATTTCGCAACCCCAAAATCCTAGGACCATCCTAGTGTGGTGTGGTGGCGGAGTTAAGTGTGTGGTGTGGAGGATTGCAATAAATTTATTTTCTCCTTCTGAAAAGAAAAATAATTTAACAATTTATGATATATAAATGAAAACATAAGTGACGTATTTTAGTACAAAATTATACTTCCATCTATTAAACTGTTTAGATTGGTATATTTATTTAAATAAAAATAGAGTTGTTATTTATTTTATAGAAAATTCAAACGGTAATCTTTATTTTTGTGGAAAATTTAATTAATTTATGTTGTTGAAGTTTTTTTTAATTGATTTATGTTGTCGGCGTTTTATTTAATGAAAATTTTCATTGCATGTCTATTTATTTTTGACAAAAAAATTTATTGATTTATTTTATTAAAATGATAGAACTAAGTTAATGTTGGAATGAGATAATCACAGTAAGATATACTTCGTACTTTTTTAACAATCAATTATTAAATTATTTTCACGCCTGACCTGATATTGTTCTCATCCTAATCAATGCCGAATCAGGTTTTATTTTTTATTTGGTCACAAAAATATGAATTAAGTATTCAAGTTATGAAGAAATATTTATTTTGCAATTAAATCCGTAATCATACCCCAATATAAAATCCCTCGACATTGGCAGCGGTTTTCATTCGGAATTGCGCGTACCCAGCCATGGCACAACCCCAAACTCCTATAAACCCGATACCAAACCCGTACCCGAATCCTAATACTACAGTTCCTCCGACTACATCAGCGGCGGTGCCACCGCCTTCCAAGGCGGATCCTACTCTACCAACTGCTACGGTCACCTCTACTCTTAAGAGACGTCGAGATGAGGACGGCACGGAGGCGGACGCTGAGGCGGGGACCTCAGCCGACGTCCCGGCGGCTAAGAGGCGGGAGAAGGCAACGCACGACGTTATATACCGCATTGTGGTGCCGTCAAGGCAGATCGGAAAGGTCATAGGAAAAGCAGGTCACCGAATTCAGAAGATTCGAGAGGATACTAAAGCTACTATTAAGATTGCGGACGCAATCTCTGTGAGTACATTTATTCTTCAGTGGTACTTTTGCCTATAGTGTGTATATTAAGGAGTCAGATTAAGTGTTGAATAGTGGAGTTTTCAATTTTGTTTAATTTATTAATAATAATGACATTGAATATGAGTTTATTAGGTAAATGGAGTTCCTTTGTGAAATCCTTCATATGTAAGAATCCCTAGGAGAAGTATATTTAATGTTTGATTGTGTCTTTAAATGTAGATTGAAGGATGATAAAGGAGAAAAGCAGTATCATTTTTTTTGGGCTTTAAGAGTGTTTTTGATAAGAGTGCATAGGTTACTGGTTGTTTGGTATCTTGTTGATAGACACCTTTTGCTGGATACACGGCAGGGATAATAGAATTTTCTGAAACTAATGAGAGAAGAAGCAGAAAAACTGATATTTGATTTTGAATTCATTTTTGGTGATTACAATACCTGTTAACTGGTTACATGACTGATGAAAATAAGAAGACAGGTGAAAATGCATCATCTTTGGAGAAGTTTTAGTGTGGGGGAAGGCTTTTATCGCCTGTTTTTTATTCCCTTGTTTGTTGATGAATAAGTATGAAATATTTAGATTGTAAAAATTAAAAGGTAAAGAACTGGAATGTGATATTTAAAGGACAGAAATATTATAGGCAACTCACGTACTTGTTTTGTTGATCTGCAGTTTTTTTTTTATTGTGTGACAGATAGAGGAACTAGCCTTTATTCAAAACTGGATTTTGACCAATAAGGCGGGTTTATATAATCTGATCCAGATTCTTCTCGCACCTGCTGGAAATTTTCAAATCGGTTCAGGACCTGCTCCATATTTAGTCCCAACTCAATACCCAAATGCCCCATATCTAGGTCAGATTTGCCCCTGCGATTTAAATTAATAACACATCCCCTCCCCACCACCTTTAGCCCCTGCCCCCGCCCCCTCCCCTCCCCTCCCGCCCCACCCCACCCCACCCCTTTCACCAACCCCGGCTCCTTCAGTGGCCCTGGTAGTGCTCTCTCTGCTACGCTCCCTCCCTCCTGCCCCTTTATTACCCTCTTTCCCCTCTTCTGTTTCTCATTATGTTTGGGAGGGCCCTCTCGCCAAACCAACCAAAATTGAGAAAGAAAGGTTGGATGTTGGGTGGGTACCTATTCCGGTATTCCCTACAGGGAAATCTTGACTGGGGCTGTCTACTTCGACTACCCTATATGAATTGGAATTTAACCAAGTCATTTTTGTCTTGGATTTACTTACACCTATGTAATTGTTTGTTTTCAGCTACTACATCATATTTTTTTAGTTATTTCAACTTAGATTTTTCTGATATATGTTCGATTACCTGATGTTGGTTCAGACTTTTGGCTGTGAAATCTCTCTATATTGATTTCTTTTTTGTATTGTAGCGACATGAAGAACGAGTGATCATTATCAGTTCTAAAGATAGTGACAGCGTTTTCTCTGATGCCGAAAACGCACTTCATCAAATTGTTAGCCTGATTCTCAAGGTAACATGACAGAATTTTATGAGGAGCACCACTGCAGTCCATCTAAAATTATTTACTTGTTTTAGCACAAGTGTGAGGTTGTCATTGCATCTTCCTCCATAGTTTCGTGCCTATAGTGGTAGCTGACTGAGATTTGCCATTTTAAATGTGTTCATGTTCTGACTTTTTTTTACTGTTTATGACTGTCAATGTGAGAGGATGAGAATCCACATACAACGATACGTACATGCTTATATGGCTAAGAGTGTACAGTCTGATAAGAGCTCAATTTAACATGTTATTGTTCATATACTTTTTAGTGTATATCAACAGTTCTATAAAACATAGAGAACTAAATTAAGATGACAAGAAAGTTATCTTGATTTTGTACATCAATTATAACTTAATATATGCTTCTAATAAAACATACAGAAAGCAAAATCAAGTAGAAAATTAAATTAACCACTGAGAATTTCAGCACATTCCAACCAGGAAATTTCAACGAACATCAGCAGGTAGCTGACCAAACTGCAAAAGTCCATCAAATTCTTATACTAAATTTCAACAGTAAAATAAGAAGAAAAAGGAAAGTAATTTTCTTGCTGAAAGAGTGTGCCCCTGACAGAACCCAAAGCCGGATAGAATAATTCTGGTAGACAGATACTCTCTCTTAGGCATGCACTTTAAAGTCAATCCTCTGATTAGCTCCATGCATAACCTTACTTTTTTTTCCTCTTTCAGAATTCATAGTTCTCGTGTTTGCCTTTGGTTTAACTAATTGAATGTCGAAATGTAAATTTCTTTATTTCTAATATTGATGTGGCATATGTTTGCCACCTTATCTGTGTAGGACGACGGTGGTAATGTTGAGGAAGTGAATGTTGGTGCGGGACATGTGGCAGCTAATACAATAAGGCTTTTGATTGCTGGATCTCAAGCTGGTGGTTTGATTGGAGTTTCAGGTCAAAATATAGAGAACTTAAGGAATACGTCAGGAGCAACTATTACAGTTCTTTCTCCTAATCAGTTGCCTCCCTGTGCATCTGCACATGAATCTGATCGAGTTGTCCAGGTTAGCTAATTGGAAATTTCATCTACAGCGCTTATATGTGGATAAATTTTAAGTTTGATTTCTTAGCAGACCTTTTATCCTTATATAAACTTGCTATTTATGTTTTATGTGAAATTCCAGGCTAGGAGAATCCTATTAGTAATTTTGTGATGCAAAAGAGTAGCATCCCGTTTTTAGTAATTTTGTGATGCAAAAGAGTAATTTTGGAATGACAATCTTCTTGTTAAAAGTACCCTCCCACATTCCTACTTACGTGATGTGACTGCTCTAAATCTTAACTATTACTTTTGAGGTTAAAAATGCTAAAATACACTAATCTTTTACCTTCTCATTTTTCATTTATAATATTGCCTAATCAAATGAAGTTTTAAATTTTTGTGGGGGAGGTATTAATTAATATGTAAAATGAATAAAAGCGTGTGTGTGCACGTCTATGCATTTGGTTAACTGAAGGATCTGCTTGAACTAATTGTGCATGCCAGTATTAATTATGCATGAACTGTATCCTCTGCCCTTTATTTTAGTTAAGATAGATTTTCATTGTGGCATGAGGGTACTTATTTTCTTGACTGAGCTTATACTACACTAACACTGGCTTCTCTGCCTTTTTCTGCTATGACGCCACTGTTACTGTTTTTGCAGATATCGGGAGATATTCCTGTGGTTTTGAGGGCTGTAGTGGAAATTGGGTGCCAACTGAGGTAATAGTAATTTGCATCAATATATATTTTTATTTGTCTTCCTATCTTTTTTTTCCTAATGCTATTGTTTGCATCATATAGAGATAACCCACCTAAACAAGTAATATCAATCAGCCCAACCTATAATGTCAGCTTGCATCGCCAACCTCAACAGTACGTGAATCCCACTTCAGGTAATCATGTCCTTTACCACACAGGTAACTTAGTTGCTGCATTGTGCTTCCTCTGTGTAAAATGTCCATATGTTTCTCTTGATGATATCATCTTGAGGACCACTCATCTTGCAGCTGAATATGTAACTCTGGATCTCATGGTTCCTGAAAATCTGGTGGGCGGGTTGATTGGAAGGTTTGGCGCTAACATTTCACGGATCAGAAATGAGTCTGGAGCAGATATCAAGGTATTAAATTTGGCTAGATATATGTTTGTAAACTTGCTGCTAATTAGTTTACATCCCAAAGAATTGATCTTAGTGTATTCACATACATATTTGGTTTATATGATCTCTCTTTTTTTGCGTTCTGAAGTCATAACATTTCTAATTATCGTTAGTTTATGAAAGCCTCTTTAAGAAGCATTGCTTGCTTATATCTCCAGTTCCTGGGGAAAATTCTTTTTGCAGGTTTATGGGGGCAGAGGTGAACAAACTCAAAGGCAGATCCGCCTCAGTGGTAATGCTCAACAGGTGAAGCTTCATTTACTTTTAATTCTTTTAAATTTCAGAAATTATGACTTCTCTATACCTGTGAAAACCTTTCATAGTTTTTCCGAGTGGGCATTGTCTTCTTTTTTGCTAGAGCCTAATACCGGTCCTTTTTATCCAACATGAATGTGATATCTATTATAGACCCTAATGATTCTTGATTCCTATATAACTGTCTGTTTTAGATTACACTTGCCAGACAGCGGGTTGATGAATACGTATATGCTGAATTGATGAGACAAGCGGGTGGTCAATTGCAGCCAACTGTTGGTCAACTGCAGCAAGCTGTTGCTCAACAGCCAATGTAATATATTTATTTTTGATTATTTGCTTTTTAGCTTATTTGATTCTTAGGAGTGTTTGTGGAAGTTTTACTTGTAAATGAAAAGTGCATTTTATTTGTGCAGACCTGACATGTCAAATTCTCTGTACCAAGGTTATGCACATGCTCATGCCCTTTATGCAAACAGGTTTGCATCTCAGATTTTCTTATGTGTTTGTTTTTAGCGTGCCTGCATTTTTATAAATCTCGTATGTTGGATTAATGCAAATGTTTTCAACCATGACATTTTAAATTTCTGTATAATGAATATAATAAACTCATTACGTCTTGTGGGTGTTGAGGTATATACGTACAGTTCTAATAATTGATAGATAAACGTGACTTAAGAGCTCTCCTTTATGCCTAAGGCAGCCTCTTTGGGTATATAACCAGTAAATAAGTGTGTAAACCAGTCGAATTGAGTCATACATCACACTGTTCTAACTTAGATTCAATTTTTTATTTTTTTTAATATTGTGTTTGATATTTTGTTTCTATTTTTCAACCAATAACGCGCTTTAATCAAGCTTCCCCGAAACAAGTTGGGCTCGAAGTAGTTTGATAATTTTACATATCCTTTGTCAATGATTAGCTTATTAAGTCAAGCAAAGAGCTTCCGATGATTGTTCCAGAATAATTTTGGTATTAAAATGCAGCTAAAGTTTAATTTTCTAATTTTGCAGTAGTTATGACGTAGGAACGATGACCTCTCATCCTCCAACGTATGCAGCAACCGCAACAAACCAAGTTCCTCCTCCTTATTATGGTTATCAACCTTATCCTGCTCCACCACAATTATAGTGTGAAGTAAAGTATTAGTATTTTCCTCTTTTTCTGGGTGGCTTTTGTTATTTTTTATGTTGATGTAAAAATTCTAGGATTTTTCATCTTTGACCTTTGGTTATCAACCATGTATTCTCTTATTAGTTAAATAAAACATATTTTTGTTGGATTTAGAATGTTGTCTGTATATACCTATGCTCTCTAAGTATCTGATTTGCGGTAAGGTTTAAATTTTTCCAGTAAGTTTTATATTTCACCTATAGTAGATTTGGGATACATAGTAAATTCAGAAGCGTTTGCAACCTTAACTTGATCAAAAGATATGTGATTTAATTTCATGTGTCTTAAATGGTGTTTTCAAAAGCTTATAAAATCACTTTTCTGTTCGATTTCAACTTCTCCATTAGATTCTCTAGAAAAAAGCTAAAAAGGACAGAAAAGCATAAGCAGCATAGGGGTTGTCTCTAGTTTTTGGTGGTCTTTTTTTTTCCTCTTAATTTATAAACACTATCCAATAAAATACTTTTCCTCTTAAAAATGCGAACACCTTTCACTTTTTATTCTGGATTACTTTGAAGTGATTTTTCAAAAATCTATAATTTAAATAAAAGTTCAACCACTTGAAAACACCACCTGAACTGTCGTCTCATTGCAACTGTCGTGAAGTTGTATGAAAAAAGCTGCAGATTTATGGCTAATTTGGCCCAATAAGTTGGAAAAAGTGAAGGCCCAACTTACTACATATGATAATGGGAATAAGCTGCAGATTTGGGATACATAATAATTGAAGATCACATGGTCCAGTTATTCTCTTCTATTTCGCGTGAGTTAATTCCGAAACTGATAAAAGAAAAGCAGAAACTCAATCAATTATTGCCTTACAGGAGATGGAAAAAAAGTTGTCAAACTATATCAAGTTTTTAAAGTCTTTGAGGGCCTGTTTGTTTGGCGTTTCCCAGAATTTTTTCGTGTTTGGGAAATGCCAAACAAACATGTTTTCTATTTTCCGAAATACATTTTTCATCCATTAATTTTCTCAAACTACTCTCTCAAAAGCCAAACAAACAACAAATTTTTTATCTCTAAATAAAACCTATACAAACTTCACTTTGATTTGACATAAAGTAATCTATCTCTTACACAATTTATCTCACATAACAAACATGATTTGACATAAAGTCTTACACATCTTACACCTACAACCCAACTTTTCCAAAAAAACCTACACCTACTTTATTTCTCAAACCACTCTCTCAAAACCCAAACAAACAACATTACGCAAATCGAGATTATTTCACAAACCTCCACTACTCTCCCAAACTACTTTCCCAAACGCCAAACAAACAGGCCCTGAAAGTTTTTCTTTCCTTTTTATTTTTTCATTTTCCTACTAAATTGTTGTGTTCCTTTGGAAACCGCCTTCTTTCGTAGCTTTCCAACTAAATATAATTCTTCTTTTATGAAATAATTGTTGATAAAATTATTTTGTATTATTATGTATATGTTAGAATTCATTTAATCTGAGGTCCCTGTCCATCTAAAGATATACAATTAACATGTTTTAATAAATAATCTACAATTTATAGTGAAATTATGTAGTATATATTGTCCACGTAAGATGCACTAGTTAATTTGCTTGAGAAATTATCTACTTATATGATGATGTGTGCATGCTCAGTTTCAAGTTTGAACAACTATTTTCATTTTTTATTTTCTACGATTGCCTGCATGTTTCCTTATTTTATGATTTCTTTTCTTAGTATTTTTGAAAAAATTCTAATATTTATTAGCCCGAAAAATAATCTGGAAACGAAGCCTTAAACAATACACGTACAATGCATGATTCAATTTCTTTGTTTTGGACTTCACTCGCTTAACTGAATTCAAATCCAAATTCAATTATTAAATAACTACATCTATATATCTTTTGTGAAAAATACACACTTATCTTATTTGAAACTACTATAAACACGTACCGTCCAACCATGATAATAACTTTTTCACATTTTAGATGTCCAAATCCTTGAACTACTTAAAGCAAACCATGTAATTATAAGTGTTCCTATAGCAACATGATTCACCAATTAGTCTTTAACTAAAAATCAATTATTTATCCAATTCCCAAGAGGCAACTTGGTTAATTCACTTTTATTATATTTGTAGACATTGTAGTTAAGAATATCCTTGGTTGCAAAATTAAATGATTGATGTGGTACATCTTTACTCACAAAGTCTAGATTTTTTTCTTAAATCAGGTTTTAGCAAGAATTTTTTTACGTGCATATTTTTTTGTATTTGCACAGCTGGAACTCATTTGATTACTGCACGAAAATTTTATTGGTTTCAAGTACCAACCAAATATTGAGTCTAATATATATAAGATGTACCTTCATTGTTTGACCATACATATATAATGTTGAAAGACTAGAAAAAATAAATATCGCAAATGGGTCAATCATTCAACTTCACTTATTTATTACTATAGTAGCATTTTATTTATATGTATATGATTTTGTATTAATGTACTTTATTTTGTGATATGATCGCAAACTTTTCATGAGATACGGTGTATATTTTATGAAGAATGTTTCATACAATGCACATGTTTAGATATAAGTTACTAAAAGCATAGATGCAAATTGAAATCATAAAATAGACTAAATTTGAATACTATATATTAAATTTTAATGTTTTCAGATGAATAAAATTACTCGAATTTGATCGATTTATAATTAAATACCTATTGAGCTCGTTGTGTGAAGAATAAAGTGAAGTTTAAAAACAAGTTGTGACCTTATAGAGAAAAAATTATGACTTAACATGTATATGATTGTATCTCGTTTTATCATTCCTTTTTTATTATAGAGAAAAAAAAATATGACTTAACATGCACATGGGTTGTATCTCCTTTTTTCATTCCAATTTTTTAATTCTTGTTTGCAGTATTCAAGTTAACTTAAGTCTTAAAAGAAGATATATTTTTTTATATTCTCGCGTATAAAAATAATAATAGATTGACATTATTAAAATTAATTAGCAATGTTTTTAAAAAAAAAAGTATTACTATAAATATTTTCTAAAGTCTTTAATTAGTCTTGTTCACGTACACGGGAACCACAGTACAATTTGAACTGTATGGAAGAATCAATAACTGCAATAATAATTACACGTCTGATTGAAGTTTGAATTCTTTTTGATCTATACCTATAGTTTCAAGCAATGCATTAATTAAAATTGAGGCAGAAAAATCCGACAATGAAATTGAATCGACATTTCGGGTGCTGTAGTGGGGGACCACAAATGTAATGATTGCAATTTCTTTTTTTTATTTTGAGATAAATATATAGTACAATCTTGAAGGATTTGAATCTCATCATCGTATCGCGCAATATTCAGTGCCCAGTGGTTCTTCCATATTCTCTTTTCAATCTTTTTTTTCTTTCTTTACTTGTACTCCTATATATTATCCTCCATAATAAAGTCTCATCCTATTTCCTAATTAAATTAAATATTGTTATTCACACACCATCTATTTTCGACCAAACGTATTCATGATTTTAATACTACTGTTTTTCTCTTCCTATTATTATTCTTCAGAAATAGTTAGTCATTTCTAATATTATTGTTCTTTCAAATTAGACTAGCGTTTCACGTAAACTTTTTATTTCAAAACGAAAAACGTAAAAGTAGTCCAACGTTATTGATTGTTACAATTTTTATTGGAAACTCTACGGGCAAATAAAAAGTGATGAAAAAATTCCTTAGGCCAAAAGATCATATTAAATTTGAAATTGGATATACAATTGTTTGTATTTTATTTGATAAACAATCATATCTACTTAAGACTTTTTGTATAATGTAGATAACTAATATTTAATGTAGTATATATAATGCAGTTAATTGTTAGTTAAAAACCATCTAGCTAGTAAATTTCTACACTTGGTACTACGTATAAGAAAAACGTTATATATCCTGTATTATCTTAAATTGTTGGTCTCATTATGTTAGAACATTACATTCAAAAAGTTGTACTACTATTTCTAAAATATCTTTCAATAAAAAAATATAAAAACATTAAATCTCTATATTGATTTAAGAAATGAAAATGCAAGTAATACTCGGAAATACTACCAATAAATATATGTGTATGGCATCCAATGATTGGGAAACGTTGGAATTGTGGGTGGAAGGGGAGACAAACACGACACTAGTAGGGACCACTTTCATTTATCTAGAGTTTTATTAACTGTGGGGGAAAAGGAAAAGGAAGTTAGTATCACGACTTTGAAAAAGCGTTGACAAGATGAAGAGACGACATATTAAAGGTAGGGTACCACCCACCACCGCATGTAAGGTCACCTGACATTAACTTTTTGCATTCCTTTTTCAAACTGAATATTATTATTATTTCACATTTACAACGCCCCATTCACGTGATCACCACTTCCTCTCGTCCCCACCCCAATCGCTATTGAATAATAATTGTTGATTATTAGAAAACAACTTGTACGATTCTATCGTATATATCTCGAAGAATCAATGTATAAATTAAATTATAAGAATTTTTGTTAAAATTATCATTAAAATTGTTTTTTAAGAGTACATGCATAATTTATGTGTTATTAAAAATATTGAGTTTGGGTGGCCAAATACACAAGCCCAAATTCAAAGTCTATTTTTACTTTATGCAAAATAAAAGTACAACTTTGATTTTTGCAGAATATTAAAAGATTTTGGAAGCCGTATTTAAAGTTTTTTTTTCTTTGCTGCATTAGTATTTCTGGTAATCCAAATATTAAATTTTCTTGTAATATTAGATTCAAATTCAAAATGAAATATGTTTTGTTTTGATTGTTACTATATTAATTAATTTTTTGCAATATCATATCAACTATCTCCTATCCAAAAATTCAATTTTCTTGTAGTTTTCGTTGTAATATAAAAGTCGGAATTTTTTTCAAATAATAAAAAATAATATTTTAAAAAAAAACTATTTTTATCATGAAATTAAATAAATAAGTATTATAAATATATCATTGTTATTTAAAAAATAATAAATTAAAAGTAAATTGTTAAAATATAAACTATATGTTGAAGTGAAGTGGTGTAATTGTTAAAAAGTAGTCTGTTAAAATATAAACTATCTGTTGAAGTGAAGTGGTGTAATTGTTAAAAAGTAATCTGTTAAAATATAAATTTGTTGTTGGAGTGCAGAGTAAAAAGTGAAAGTATATAACATTGTTCATTACTTATATTTTAGAATAAGAGGCTGGAATTTAAGAGAGCTGTTGGAGATATCCTTAGCTCTACAATGTGAACATTGATTAATGAAAGTTCGATAAAAGTTATTCACACGTTTTAAAATAGACTAAGTTAGGTCTAAAATTTACATATAATGATGAAATATTTCATTCGTCTTCAAATTTTTATTCCTATTTTTTTTTTCTCAAAAATAATATCTATAATGAATTGACATCATTAATTCACAATCATTTTTTATGTTTTTGTTCCGAATTATACAACAAATAGTTTGTATATTTTCGAATTATTTTTTGATTGAGATAGTAATATTGTATATAAAAAGAGAAAATCAATACTCTTTGTCCCTAAATTTTCACTCAATTTTCTTCTAAGAAAAGTTCACTCAATTTGTTGCAGTAATCGGCCCAGCTAATTAATTTTTTTATTAGTTGATTCTATTATATTCTTACAATTGTGACGTGTCAAGTTTTTATATATTAATATTTATGTCATTATTAAATATTAAATAATATTTTATTTCTTATAATAACTTTAAAATCACTTTAAGTAAACCGATTAATCATAGGAAAAAATAAAATGTAAAGTAGTTTGCACTTTGCATGCGTGTGTCAAGTAAGAAAAATTAAATACTTTAAAACTTACATGACAAAATACCGGAAAATCGTATCTATGATTTCGATATACTAAAATATTATTATGTCCAATCCTTACGTATGATTGGTAAACTATATATAATTATCTTCTTATTATTACTGTAAAACCAAACAACAGCTGTCACATTAATTCACTCATTATGTAGTTGTGAAATAATATACTATAGCATAAGGAATTAAAGTGGTCATATATATATATATATATATATATATATTTAACTATTTTTTAAACAAATCACATGGGACAACCTGCAAGCACACGTGGGAGTGGGAACACTTTTACTTATGAATCTAGTTTCAACATTCTACTTAATCCGAAACATTACATCAAAGCATAAGTACTCTTCTTTAGGCTTTGTTGGATTGTTGGATAAAGACAATGAAATGTGCAGGGAACCTAATTATTTCAACCTATTTTAGTTTTCCTCTTTTAGTTCTTAACAATACTTAATTCTATTTATTTTCTTGGTTATGTTAATTTGATTTTTTTATTAGATTATATAAATAAGTATTACTCCACATATTCTAGTACGTATAGCTAGGAAATTTAGTATTCCTTTATTTATTATTTGTGTATGCTATTTAGATAAGATTTTGCCGGTAATTGATGGTTGGCAAGTATGATTATCTTAGTGATGATTCTACATATATATTTTTTATGCGTATCTCACGGATGGTCTTAAATTTCTCGTGAATTGTTTCTTTTATCCGGAAAATACATTTTTTTCTTAGCAATATCTTTGACATTTGATCTTATAGTGTTTTCGTTATATAGGAACATACAATATTCAATGCCAGCCGAAGTGACTCGAGTTCAAGTTTGAGTTGTGAGATTATGATTTTGAGGAATTGTCAATACGTAACTAAGGTCAAAATTATACGAGTTTTTTCCACAAAAAATTGTATTTTCAATTGGAATTATACTTTGGGATAATACGAGAAGCCTTCATCGATAGGGAATACGAGATTTATATATCATAGAATGTCATACCATATATATATGTTCACATGTTAATGATAATCTCGTTTGCCTATCTTTGCAGTGACCAAATCTCGATCGGGTGAGAGCTAGACATGTTAGTGTTATGAGCTATAGGTCATTTATCATCCCAAAGAGAACTAAAAACTTTGTTGAAGATTATGGCTACAGAACTTCAAATAGCACAACTAAGATAGTTATGGATGGAGCTATAGAATGTGACAATTCAAGTGCGAAGCGAATGGTCGCTGTTTCGTGGGTCAATCGTGTAGATGGTGAAGAGAGATCTGTACAAGAATTAATTGATTTGGAAAAAAGTCTTGGAACTAACTGTTTAAAAAAAATAGGGTAAATTACAAATACCCCCTGAGGTAAGCCCTAATTACAAAAATCCCCCTCACGTATTGGGTATTACGAAAATCCCCCTCAGGTTTGTCACTTTCTTACAATTAGCCCCTTGTCCCTAAAATGTTCCAATTTTGGCCTTTGAGGTTATTTGTAATGTTTATAATATCTTATAAATTTTAAAACTTGGGTGTTAATTGATATATCTTGTCAATTATATAAATAATAATCATATATTCACTAACAAAATAATTGATATAATTTATAATTGCCCATAAATTTCAATAAATATTGTAATTTATAATACAATATAAACTTTATTAAATTAAAATATCTTATTTATAATACAATACTATATAATTTTATTAAATTTACTAATTTAGAAAATAAATTCATTTAACTAATGTGTAAACAATTTATTCATATTTATAAAATATTATTATTAAAATTCTATCTAATTTAATATTATACGATTTAAATTGCTAATAAATATATAAATACCTTTTCTTTTTTGCAATATTTATTAAAACTTATAGGCAATTATAAATCTTATCAATTATTCTGGTAGTAAATATATAATTATCTATTTTCTAATTTATAAGATATAATAATTAGCACCCAAGTTTTAACATTTATAAGACATTACCAACATTACAAATAACAACCAACAGCAAAATTGGAACATTTTAGGGGCAATGGGTTAATTGTAAGAAGGTGACAAACCTGAGGGGAATTTTTGTAATACCCAATATGTGAGGGGGATTTTTGTAATTAGGCCTTACCTCAGGGGGGTATTCGTAATTTACCCAAAAAAATAATAAGTAAAAAACTGATGTAAACTTTTATTTCATTTTTAAGATGCAACGACAATGCGATTATCGTTTAAAAAACTAAAATACATGCAAACACCACTTAGTAACTTTGTCCTTAAAACTTTTTTCCCACTCCTATAAAGTTAAGTTTATGTAGCACATTTTTTTTTTCAAACTATATAAATTTTATAGTCCATAAAATTTAGTTAAGATTCGATTTAACCGTATCTAAAATATTTAAAATTTATATACAATTCTCAAGATCTATGATTGTAGGTGTATATCAAAATTAACAGTAAAAAAACAAAGAACTTTAAAGATTAGCAGAAACTATTCCCCGTCTTAATGTTTTTTTTTTTTGTTTTTTCATGTTAAATGGAAATATTAGGTATAATTAAAAAAAATTGACAACTTTATATTTGTGACTCCAGTAGCAATTCCAAAAATAGAGTATGACCCGACCCATCATCACTCTGTATGAGAAAAATAATTTAAGCAAAAAAAAAAAGTCTTATTTTATGACATGCTAAAAGGAGTAAAATCTTGTTATTGAATATTTGTATGGTGAATAATTGAATGTTGATTAAACGATGATTAAGAATATTGTAGAGAGGCAAGGAGTATCCAATGATTGTACCCAACTGCGTGTCGGATCCAAAGAAGGCAGTGCGCAACGCATGAGCGGTCCCACATGATGCTACATGGGAATGGCAATACATGGGTATGTACACGTGAACCGTCATGCTCTCCCACGTGACCTTCTCTCTTATTCTTGTCCCCACACCCAAGCATTTTCTTTATCAAATAGAGTTAAAATTTTGTTAGTAATCGAATAAATTTAATCATGGATTTGTCATTTTACTTGAAATTTATGTACTTGTTGTTAGGCTGTACAATCAATTCTTGCATTTTAAGTTTCTTAAGCCACTACCTAGATTTATTTTAATTAAACAATTATTAAGTTTTTTTTATAATAAAAAGAGTTTAAAGTAAAAACGTAATTTTTTTAAAATTCTTACCTAAAATTTCGCTCCAAAAGTATAGAGTAAAATGAACGCGATGGACGGTGTAGTGCTTTACAATGACTTCTAATTCAAAAAGTTTGAAATTATGATTACCGTATGAGTGTGTCAAATTGTGAATATTGAGCAATCGGTCAAATAAAAATTCTAGTTCGATATTATCAAAATTCTTTATAAATATATCACGTGAAAATTACTTATATTTATGATTGGCCAATTACAAATATTTATTGTGGCTAGTTAGTTGTTACCAAATTCCGTTTCGAAAGAGATTAAATAATTTCCAAGATCTGAATATACATGAAAAAGATAAGGTTAGTGATCACCAATTTTATTTTATGCATGAACTACAACAATTTTTCACTCATTGTCACACACACTAAATCCCACCATCGAGGAATATGTTAACAAACTAGTAAGCCCCTCTTTAAACATATGTCAATATTTAATTAATCAACAATAAAACCGATGAACATAATGAGCATTTATGCTACTTAGTTGCTTATGGGGTTTCAATTCACAAGACAAAGAACTTGTAACATACTACTCCTACTCTTTATTTTAAAATGATTAATCACTCCAAATTAATGCAAACTATAAACTCATAATCCAATAGAAATTAACTAATTAATTGCCGAAAAAAGACAGGACAACATAAAAAAAGATGAAATTTAAACAAAGTTAACACCCCTAATAGAATTGAATACTAATAAAGCCAAACCACCTACATCACACGCTTGTTTCGTGAATTGGGCCCCAATGCATTTACTCCCTGGTTCAAAGGTTAAGCGCGTGGGAATAACTAAATTGGTTCTCACGAGAAAAATCACAACCCCATGACCATGGTCAAACGTGAAAAAAGGACATTTTAAATGAGGAGTTACATTTGAAAAGGAAAAAGCAATTTATGACTTTTAACCAAGGTTCACACTCTACAACCTAACTTGTATGATCCATGTTTGGTTCTCCCTAATATTTGCAAGTTGAAGCACAAGTTAAAATTTCATTTTCTGGATGATTAGCTGAATATTGATTTTTATTTTCAAGAATTTTCAAAATAAAAATTCAGAGGTTTTTTGAAACAACTAGAAAAATTTTAATTAAAGAAAAATGTTCAGGTAGAAATAACATCATATTTTCGTTTTGATTGATTGAGAAACGAAAATATTTTCATGTTTTAAGTGGAGACGTGTGAAAATTCTAATCGATAGAGATAAAAATAAAAATTGGATGATCATTGCATCAAATTCAAACCTAGGTTTCATTTCTTTGGACTTTGTGTATCCTATATAATAGATCTCGAACAATTTTTTTCCATATTAGAAGTACAACTTTCATTGAATATTTTATTAATTTTAACAATATTAATTTTTTTTGCCAGATTATAATTTAAACAAATGAAAGAGCTTGAGATGTTAAATCAAATTATCGATAATTAATACTATTTTCTTTTAAAAATCTATATAACAAGAAAAAGACATGTCCCTTTCAATCAACACTTTGCTTTACTAAAATAATTATTGACATAAAAAACACGACAACTTAAGAATGAAGAATCTCAATATTTTAATCTTTCCAAACACATATCAATACTGAACTGAACCCCGGTTAAAATCTCAAACTATGGTTAATAAACAACAATAAAAAGAATCAAAGCAAAATCCCATCATAATATCTGACACAAGTCATCATTGAACTTCTTGTATTGTATCTCTATCACAACACACACACACATTTACTGCTGTATATAAAATTAATAAATTCCAAGAAACAGAGAGAAAGCAGAGGATGAGTGAAGAATTAAAGATGGCTGAAAAAGATGATGGTTTAGGTTTGAGCTTGAGCTTGAGATGCCCGGAGGAGCAATATCAGAATGTTAATCCTCCGCCGCAACAACCACCGGCGGCGACAGCAGCACCTTTTCCATTAAATCTGTTTGGGTCCCATTTGCATTCTGATGCATTTCCTTCCTCTGCTGGTATATAAATATATTCTTTTTAATTTGAGTAAAATGCATAATTGCTAAAACATCGAAACATTTACCCCTTTTTCAGTCGGATTATGAACTTTCAAAGAACATTTATTGGAAAATTTTGCAAGTTAAACTAAATTATTGAATAGAATTCAATTCCATTTACTGAAAAATAAAAATATTTTGGTGTGGAAAAATACAAAAGCTTTGGTCATCCACTTGCTGTAAGTGTGAATTTCTTTTGATTTACTATAACGGAAGTGACAATTATATATGGTTTTTTCCTAATAATAAATAATAACATATCAATTTTTTGCCAAATAAACAAAACACAGGGATGTTTATGCATTTTACTCATAATATATATATTTATTCGATTTCCAGTAAAATTAATGAACCCTTTGTTTAATTTCAGATCGAAATGCTGAACAACCCAGATCATTATTTAGAGGAATAGATATAAATCAATCGATCACAGTAATAGACGCCTGCGATGAAGAAGTAATCGTTTCATCCCCAAACAGCACCGTTTCAAGCGTGAGCGGGAAGAGGAGTCGCGAGAGAGAAGAGAACGACGGAGAGAGAGATTCCAGTTCACTCGAAATCGACGATGACGACGGCGGCGACGCTGCGACGCGGAAGAAGCTCCGGCTGTCTAAGGAACAGGCGACGGTGCTTGAACAGACGTTCAAGTCGCACAACACCCTGAACCCGGTGAGTGGTGTTTTAGTTAATATGTCGGTAGGGTGAGGGTATTTTTGTAACAGTGTAGATTGGGGTGTTTGTTGGTGTGATCATGAGTTTAATTTTGTGGGGTTTGTTTGTTTGCAGAAGCAAAAATTGGCGTTGGCGAAACAGTTAAATCTGAGGCCTAGACAAGTTGAGGTGTGGTTTCAGAACAGAAGGGCAAGGTTAGTTATTTCTCTTTCGAGGCAAGGATAATTTGGTCATTTTCTAATTTTTGGCTTTCCTTAATCAATTTGTAGCAAGTAGTTAATTTCACGATGTTGTCCTTCATTGTTTTTAAGGTTTATCTTAGCGTGAAATGTGACGTTGTATTTTTATATATTTGATTTTTGTTAAAATGAAAACAATTTCATGAGTTGCATTGAAAGGTTAATTTCACTAAAATATAATGAAAATACATTTGTTATTTGTAAATGATGCAGGACAAAGTTGAAACAAACAGAGGTCGATTGCGAGTATTTGAGACGTTGCTGTGAGAATCTAACGGAAGAAAACAGACGACTGCAGAGGGAGGTGAACGAGTTGAGAACACTGAAGCACTCTCCGCAATTTTACATGAACATGAGCCCTCCTACTACCCTCACTATGTGCCCTCAATGCGAGCGTGTGGCGGTTTCATCTTCATCTTCGATGGCAGTTGGTCGAGCACACCACCAACTACCAATGCCAATGACCTCATGGGCTGCAATTATTCCGCCTCAGCCACTCGATGCCCACCGACCTAAATTGTGATTTTGATAAAAGAACAAGGGCGAGTTGGTAATTTTGGTTTGTCATTAAAGAAAATAGTTGATGTTTCATGGGATGGGAGTAGACTTATGAAAAAGTAAAAGATATTTATTGTAAAGGAATGGTCTAGTAGTATAAAGTTATAATGTCCATAGTTTGGGTAGGGTTGGAAATGGATGAATGATAGAATCTCTAGCTCTTTTTTTTTCTTTTTTTTTGTTACTTTACCTGGTAGTCAGGTGCTTCCGCTTTACTACTTTTTATAAATGTTAAAAAAAAAATAAAAAATAGAAGATCATGCATCGTACTAAAAGTTAGGCTCAAATACATTTGTAAAAGGAGATGGACAAGTTATTAAGGTACAACAAATGTTGGATTTTAGTGTTAGAGATAGAGGTAAAATTGCAAGTAAAATATTGGTTTCTATGACATGAAATTATAAAGAATGGGAAATTATTGTTGTGGCTCACTGAAATATTCTGTTTCTTGAAGCTTTTTAGTTTTTAAAGCAAAAAAATATTGAGGTCCTACGTTATCTTTTCATCCCATTTGTTGTAAGTATATGATATTGAATTATTGATTGCAATTGCAATGCTAAGAGTCGTAATCGGATAAAAAGCTGCTCAATATTTATCTACTCCATGATTGATTGCACTATATTTATATTTGAATTGAACCTTCAGGAGGGGGGGGGGGGGGGACCGAATTTGTTATTTGGGCCCACTTTTGTTCAAATCTATCCAAGGAAGCCCATTGGTAGAAACATATCGGTCCAAATTGGAATATTATCTCTTCTAAAACAACTAATGGTGTACTGGTGATTAATAAATGTTAGGAGGTGAATATGTAATTATGCCTAATCTCAGAGAATGTCTGTGTAATTAACTTCTATTTAATCACAAAATTTCCATATGCAAACACTGAAAATAGTCTTTGACCAAAAAAAATAATAATAATAAGAAGCAGTCTTTATACTGCAAACATCACTTTAAACTATCATCAAATAACAACTTTTCTTTATCTCACTACTTCTTACCCATCTGTACATACAGCTGAATGAAGAATTAGACAATATCCAAATGCTATTATGAATAATTACCACAAGAAATTATGGTCGGATTCAATCAAATGACACCCAAAATGATATGAATGTGACCACAATCAAGCCTCAAGGCAAGAAAATCTGTATATCAATAATGTACATGTGAATCGCGTACATGTGTATATCAAGATTTCATCGACTTTGATGCGAATAGCCAATTATGCACTGTAATACTACTAATCAAACAGAATTTGAGAGCAATGATCTAAACAGTATTAACTGTGTCTGCCAATGTACGTAATATGCAGCCCAAACCAGCTCTCTCCGTCAACTTTTCATGAATCTTTAAGCATTGATCGCAAGTTGGTCTATCTCCAGTAGACAAACCTTTGTATAAATACCTACCCAACAAAATACGGAAAACATTCATTATAACTATTCTTATTAAACAAAATGCACAAAACACTACGAGGAAATTGTATTATTATAATAGTTATTTCAAGGTTTGTGATGACAACTATATCTATTATAGCTCAAAAACCTGAAGTAAATTTGAAGATATACAAAGGAATTAGAGTAAATGAGAAGAGTAGAAAGGATGGGTAATTTTATTTTCGCCTCTCCAACTATCTATATGCATATTGCATCACTTGCCCCCTCCAATTATACTTGTGCAAAAATAAGCCTTTTGCCAATGAAAAGAGGGGTAATGAGAAAAGTTTGTGCATGAATTCTTCAAATTCTGGAGGTAGGTAAATGAAATATACTGTGTTATTTCGAGGATAGTATATAGACTCAAATAGATACATTGATTACAACAATCAGAAGGTTACGTAACTTGATCAACATAGACATGATCGAAAAAAAGATCAACCATACTTGAAGGATGAAAATTGACATTAAATGGGATATTTGTGCATGTGTGATATTTGAAGGGGACACAAATGATGCAATCGCTAGTTGAAGGGGCAAACCATGTATCGACAATGGTTGAAGTGTAAAGTGGAATTTACCCATTTTTCTAAATGGAATTTTCCATCTCCTACTATTTATGAAGGGAAATTTTGCCTAAACCTAGGTACTTTGATTGTAGCAGTACCTTCTATATACATACTCTGCTTGAATTAAGATGAAAATGAATAATCCTAAAGAACAGGATATTCGATGTGGGGTCAAAATTCCGACTGAGGTAAATGCCATGAGGTTCCAGCTGAAATACCTATAATCTTCATCTCTATTTTTACTTCAATCATAAACAAGCTAAGATCCATATTTCAATCATTACAAGGTAAATTTGTTCTTTTGCATGAATCAAAGATGTACTCAATCCTCTAGCATAACAGAATAAATCAATGACCAAAAATTATTAAATGTTTACCAGTTAATGTTACGAATCTCAATGACAATGTCTCTACCCATTTGGAAGATTTGAACAAGTTGCCAAACATTTTACCCCAATCGCTGAAGCAATGACAACATTCATGCATATTCTTGGCATCAAGGAAAATGTTTTGCGGAAGAGTTTAACGAGTACCCAGATGAAATGGAGATGTATTGTACTAATAGATTAGCAGAAATGCTCTGAAGAATTGCAATGTAATAATGATCCATCCAAGAAGTCATAATCACCCACGAATATGCATGAATGTTGTCGTCATATGTTTTGGAAACTTACTCAAATCATCCAAGTGGGTAGAAAGCTTGTCATTGATTTTTCTGACAATATGTGGTAAACATTCAACTAACCAACCCTTAAAATGCATGCATAAGCCAACTTTTATGTACCATGTATTAGAAATTGACAACTAGATGTTAGAATCTGGCTCAGAGTTATGGATCCTAAATTATGATCTTCTCAAGGTAAGGGAATTCTCGAACACTTTAACAATTAGAAGGACCTTTGAGTTTCATCTATTCACTATATCTACATTAGTGTTAAATAACAAAAAGATACAATCCAGACGAGGAAAATATGAAATGGCCAAGCAAACATAGGTAATAAATTCAAGATGCCAAAAGTAATAGAAGTTATACAAGCTTCATTTAATGCACAATTTGATGATCATTTGGTCATCACACTAGGTTTTGTTCAGTAAAAACCTTTCATGAAAGCTAAACTATATGAGTTATAAACAACTTAAGAATTTCAAAGAGGCACTCTACTCATAATTTCCAAGGAGAAGTGTCACAGACACTATCGCTGTGTTTGGTTCGCTTTAGTGAGTAAAACACTACAAAAAAGGTTTTGCTTAGTATCAGAGTATAGAACATTTAGGAACCAAACATAGCATATACGTAAAACTTAGTTTTGAGGCTGGAAAAGCATACCCTTTATAGCTAAAAAACTTGGGAGTTAAAGAGAAGATATACAAAAGAACGAGAGTAATGAGAAGACTAGAAAGGTCATTCTTGAGTTTTAAACAAACCATTTGCTCACTCTACGATAAGGTACCATCTTCTCTTTTTTTCTTGAATATTCTATTCACATATCAGTGATACTAACAGTGCCTAGATTTTTTATTTTTTCCTACCTGTAAACTTCAACTATCCAGACCTATCACATCCTCAATAGTCCTAGTTTCAACCCTTTGAAGTTGAACACAGAAGGTTATCCTATGTTAGTCTATTTCACTGTGGCGAACGTGAATATCAAAGAAAAAGAAAACTTTTCACACTAAAGATGCCTAATTTCTTAGAAATGTATAGCAAGGCTGCACGGTATCAGTCACTCTTGGATCAGGTTCAAACCTAAAACTATATCTTCCTTAAAGCCTTTTACACAACCATTCAAGTTTAATTCTTAGTCAAAGAGAATTACTTTTGATGACAGGAGAATAGTTTAAAACAGCTCAGGTGCAATGGAATACGAAATGAAAGAACCCAAAAACATGCTATGATCCATATTCAAACATGTATGCAAATCCTTTAACATAACGGAATAAATCCAGAATAAAATTACCGTAAAAGAGGCCTAAAATAAAATGCAATTGGAAAATTATGATGCAAAATGCAACAGATTATTAAGAAGAATGAAGGTGTGGGTATTTTTGACTTACTTCATGAGAACATCATAGTACTCAGGATCTAGAGATGAGAACAAACTATCTACATCTCTAATCGCCATCAGTGCCCTATGTACCACAATCCAATACGCAGACTTAAACCAAAAAGAAAAGAAAAAATCAACGACCCTTTTTCACTAAATTAAATAAAATCAAGAAATAAAAACTAAAATTTAATTTTTATTATGAATATGACCTTACAACGCTCATCTTTGGTCTTGGGTGGGGCGCCTTCAAGAGCTGTTTTCAAAGCTTCCACTGGTTTGTACCTTCAATCCAGTGAAAAATCAATAATTAATTTTTTTATAAGTAATAAAAGATAAGTAGGTCGTACTGTTTGAGTAGGCTTTCGATCTTGCGGGATTTGTGTTCGATTCTGGTGATTATGGCTTCTGCATTGTCTGCTTCTACAAATTCTGCCATTTTCCCTTCTCAAACTATACTTCGGTTCTTGATATTGTGAGGTTTTTGTTAAAATTGATAATTATGTGTTTTGATTTAGAGAAAAAGTGCCCTTTCCCCCAAAGTTACATTCTTTGGCATTTTACCACCTACAAGTATAACTATAAGTATTTTACCCTTTCAAATATTAAATCAGTTGCATTTTCTCCCCTCAAACGATTTTAAGCATTTTTGTTGGTCTTAGTCACAAACCTTTTACCCGTCGAGACGAAGTTTACTCTAGTGTTGAGACTGAAATAATAATGGCTTGAAATCGTTTGAGGGAATTAAAGATAATATTTCAAGAGGTAAAATACTTCTTATGTATTTTTGGGTGGTAGAATGCAAAATCATGTAACTTTGGGGTGAATTGTACTTTCCAGATTTAAGGTGGATCGAACAAGTTTACTCTTGAAACTTAATATTTTTTAATAGGCAAAATTGCAGAAAACATTTCAAACTATTCAGTGATTTTGGGTTTTCGTCCCAAACTATATCACCTCACCGAATTTCGTCCCGTAATTTCATATTTTTTTGGAATATCGTCCCATCGTTAATTATGAGACGAAAATTGCACATGTGTCCGTTAAATTACCACATGGTTGCTTATGTGTCATGACGTGACAAATCTTAGCATGGACAATTATACAATATTGCAGAATTCGTCACAAACTAATTACAAGATTGACCGTCATTTCCATTAAATTAGAAATCTAATATTGGGACTAAATTCATGCAAAATGGTAAATTATGGGACGATATTCGACGAGTTGATATAGTTTGGGACGAAAACCCAAAATAAGTAATTAGTTTGGGACGATATTCCAAACAAATATCAAATTACGGGACGAAACTCGGTGAGGTGATATAGTTTGGGACGAAAACCCAAAATCATTAATTAGTTTGGGACGTTTTCTGCATTTTTGACTTTTTAATATTTCTGCAAAATAAAACATGCTTTTTCTTTTTCATTTACATTTTCAATAACTTAAATTAATAGTATCAAAATTTCATGGTGAAACTTCTCAAATGGCATATTTGATCCTTACTGGAATTGCAACATTACCTTTAATTAGTACTTTAATACTCCATATTATCTCAGATTCTCATCATCTTTGTATTTTCTTGAAAATATATACTTCGATTGGGGAAGCCATGAAAGTCATTTTATTGTTAATATGGTACTATCTCCGTTCCATAATAATTAACGTCCTTGAAAATGAATTAGACCTTGATTTGGCTATGAAAGAGTAGACTTTAACGAAATTCAATCTAGCTAACATGAGCAAACGATTAGACGGGATGATAAATGCAAGACACCATCCCTTGTATTATGCAATATTGCATAAAATTACTATGTGTATTGTATAATATTTATTGCATAGAATCTTCTGTTTTATTAAATATTCGAAAAGAAACCAAACGAATGGTTTGTACTGATGGGGGATTTTTGCCGAATATTTAATGGAGGTAACGGAAATGGTTCTAACTTCTAAATGGAAAATCTGGTCAAAAACAAAAAAAATGTTAAATGTTTTCTGGCTATATTACAATAGCTGGCCATTCATAATACTGAAAATTTCAGATTACAGAGAATTCAACAACATATAATCTTTACAAGCATCCCGGGCCCAGATCAATGAGACTGACAGATGGTATGTCGGAGATTTTGTACGAGTATACGTCTCGGAGCTTAGATATAGTCACGGTGGATGCTGCTATCGTCAACTCTTGAAGACTAGTCATGAATCTCAATTCTTCAAGGAGCATCTCCAAATTTATGATTTGGTGTAATTCAAGGCGTTTGAGCTCCAACATTGCTCCTTTACGAATTTCTAATGGAGTTTTATTGAGATAGAGGACTCTAAGCCGAGGGAAACCATTATCTGTGATAACCATTTCTCGACCTTCACATATCGTTCCTATAAGTTTGAGGTATGATAATTTGGGAAGCATCTCCAGTACTGGAATGGGGTCTTGTGTGAAATATGTCTTAAGTCTTAACCAAGCTCAACTTAGTAAGATTTGGAGGCAAATTCGGTAACCTAGTCATCCGTAGATTCAATGTAAGTTCACTGAGATTGTGCACAAGACTAAGCTCATGATAGAGGAACGGGAAATCCGTCGGTACATCATGCAATGGATACATGAATTCCAGGCAGACAATATTCTCCAGCATAGCCAGTGATTTAGAGAACGAACTCATGAGATTTGAGTCTTCCTTCTCCAGCTGTATGCTCAATTTGCGTAGACTAGTCATCTCTATTAGCAGTTCAGGCGTCTCAATATCCTTCAACGATATGTAGGTTAGAGTTTGAAGATTCTTTAGAGTGTGTATTTTCAGACGACCCTCGCATAATATTAGACCCATGTAGAGGTGACGCAAGCTACCCATTTTCCATATCACATTTGGCATCTTCAAAACATGGACTTGTGCTACATCAAGAACCTCGAGGTTTTTAAGGCAACCCATCGAGCTTGGGAGCTCCTTTAAGCCCGTGTTTCTTAATCCCAAGTACTTTAACCCAATCAATGAACCAATAGAGTCCGGCAAATAATTCAAATGAAAATTTTCCATGTCAAGTACCCTTAAGAGACCACAACTCTTCCAGTAGGATGAAGTACTACTACCATCAAGCTCGCCTTGTCCATGGTAGAAAAGAGAGCGAAGGTGGATTGGGTTTGGATAAATGGTCCTTTTGGGATCACGAGAGATAGTACAGTGACGAGACCTATTGGAGGAGGACTTAGGATTAGTTTTGTTATCCCCCTCCTTTAGGACCTCAAATCTAATTTCCTCCTCTGCTTTCGCCATAGATAGATCACGAACAAGATCATGAACATGAAAACTTTTAACTCTATCGGTAAAGCTCATATCCTTCACTTGAATCAAGTTTCGATTTATCAGCTCATCTAAATACCCTTTTGCTATATTCTCCAATGTTTCTCCTTTTTCTCCATCTTCATTGATCAAGCCTTCTGCAATCCACAACCCTACCAACTTTTTTGCGCGGATAGTAGCATCTTCTGGGAAAAATCCTAGACAGAGGAAACAAGACTTGAGCTTTGGAGGCAAATCGTGGTAACTCATTGCCAAAATAGCTGATATGCTGCTTTCGTTTCTTCTCAACTGAGAGTTCATCCCTTTCCGAACATTTTCCCATTCGTTGATCATGGTATGACATTTGTCCCTTAACAACCCTCCTACCACGACTATCGCTAATGGTAGACCATCACACTTTCTCAATATCTCATTGCCAATGTTTATCAAATCTTCTGGTAATTGGTTATATGTTTTATCAATCGATGCTCTCTCCAAAAGCAATTTCCAGCTATTATTGTGGTCTAAACTTTTCAGATCATGAATGTAACTAGCACACTTTGGAATGTCCCTTTTGCGGCTTGTAAGCAACAATCTACTTCCTTTATCTGTTCGGTCAAGTAATTTTCTATGACTTTATGTATCACAATTAAGTATATTACGTTAATTAAACAATATTTTCCGATCTAATTACTTTACCACTAGTAGGAGTTTATAAGCACTGATACGCACCTTCATCTGGGAAAGCACTTGCAAGAGATTCCCAAACTCCTTGTTCCCAAACATCATCAAGAACGATAAAATATTGTTTGCCCTGCAAGTAGGTGGGGGTGTAATAGAGTCAATTCTCTTCTCTATTTGTACTATTAATTATAAGAGTGCGAATAGTATAACATGATATACTGTTAAAGCTTGATTTGAATTCTTTTCCCGAGTTTGAAATTGTATTTGAGCTTTATTTTTAAATGAACATAACACAAACTAGCTTATTGAGTCAAATATCAAGTAATTTAGTTGATTTTCAGTCAACCTACTTGAAGACGCTCGTGGAGTAGATGATATAGTAGCGGCACCTGCAGTTTATCCAAAATCTCCAATGCCTTGAGCTTGTCTTCAAGGGGATCCAACAACTGCAACACGATCTCCTTGATAACCTCTTTCGGGTTGAATTCCTTGGAAACACAAACCCAAGCACGACGTTCAAACTCAGCAATAATTCTCGGGTGGTTGTATACCATCTTGGCAAGAGTCGTCTTTCCCTTTCCTCCCATTCCAGCGATGGTAGAAACGGAAAGGCTTCGGTTATCTTGCAAAATTGACCTTTGTAGAAGCAATTCCACGTCTTCCTCCAATCCCACTACGCCTTTCTCGATTTGCCAGGGAGACGACCAACGTATATGTCCTACGGATCTCATAGTCGTTGTGGATTCAAGATTTTGAATCCCATATGTTTGGCGGCTTTTTTCAATGTCCGTGAGCCTAACCCGAATGGATTCAATTTCTTCACCGATTTGATCCAGGTGGTAGACATGGTTCGGAAAGCAAATACATCTTCCCAAAAAACCAATTTCTTTTTTTGGGGCCTCAACTTTGAGAATGAATGTCTCAATAGCATCTTCGGCATCATGTGATATCTCTCTGATGTCAGAGATCCATTTGCGTATTCTCTCATTGTTGTCTTGCTTATTGTCAGCATCTCTAAGAAAAGACTGCATCCTTTCGAGCTCATCTTTCAACCATTTCACCTGTCCATCTACATTTCGCAAAAAAGACACCTTCTCGATTAGAGCATCGCCTAGCTTCTCCACCGCAAATGATAGTGCGGCTTCCCCAGCCATATCTCAATTGTCTTAGTAGGCTGCTGCCTCTTTCTCTTTTGATTCCTTATTTTTTGGGCTTGAGTGATGGTTTTTCCTTCCTTCTCTCCTTTGTCGTCAGTCGTGTGCCTTATATACTTAAACTTTAGTCCAATTTTAATATTAGTAGCTACTTTTGTTATTAGTATAATTTCGGGCAACTTTCATTTTCAATTAAACTAGTGATCCTCATTCCTAGCCGACGAAATTGAACGAGTACCTGACTCTCTTAAATGTCTATTATTTTATGTTGATGTTTGAATAGAAACAAAATAAAAAAATTAGGAATATTCCCTTGAGATAAGGTTGAATAATATAAAAAATCATCCCGTATCTAGTATTATATTATAAAATTCTTGTAAGATTTATCACCAATAATATTCACACAAGATTACCAGTAGTTAGTGTATGTTTCAAACCAGTAAGAAATACATATATATTGGTTGATCGGTCCTAAGGAACGAACATGAAGAACCAATTTATAATTAAGTCTTCCCTTCTTTGATATTTTACATAGGGGTGCACATTTTGTACCGTACCAATTAGTGCGGTTTTAAAAAAAATAAAAACTAAACTAAAGTTTTATGAACCATACCAACAAGCTCGGTTTTGGGCGGTTCCGGTACGGTACGGTACGGTTTTGCGGTTTTTCAAACAAACTTTTTTCATGCAATTTTTCTTACATAGTCGATTACATAGTTGACAATTATATAGAAATGTATGTTATAATATCTTACAAACTATTTTTTTACATTAAATAAAGCATTGGAAAAGAAAATGTCCACAAATTTGACGCTATAATTCGACCTAATTGAATAGATTAATTGGTTAATTATTTGATCATTGTTTTGTCTAGAATTTTTGCATTTTAAGTTTTCAACATATAACAAGTTTAATTTATGCTAAATTCGAACATATCTTTTTTTAATTGAACGCGAACAATGTAGTAACAATAAACTATGATGGACTATAATATAAATTACAAATAATATAGTGTTCGATAATATTTGAATTATAAATTGAAAAGTAAAAATTTATAAAATTTAGATGTAAATATCAAAAAACGAATAATTAATTCATGTTTCTTCTCAATTTCGGTACGGTACGATTTTTTACGGTATGAGAAGTCTAAAACCAAAACCATACCAAAATACTCGGTATGGTTTTCATCCATACCAAGACCTTCGATTTTGAGAAAAAAACCTAACATTCGGTACGGTTCAGTACGGTACGGGACGGTCCAGTACGGTTTTAAAAACCATGTGCACCCCTAATTTTACATCTTTCAGAAAAATTACCAAATCGTTATTGTCGGTTAAAGAAGGTGAATCTAAAATTACGTACACTGCATTTATAGCTGAAATTAAAAGTTTAAATCTTACCATTCTCCAGAATCAATCCCTCCAGTTGGACATATATTTAATTCCAAGTGCAATTTTATTTCGATGAAGACATGATCAACGGTTTGTAGATTCAATTCATCATTCATTGTACCAATGATCAGTGTCCGAAGGTGCACTTAGCTTCTAAATCTGTTATTTGATTTTCAAAATTTCAAAATTTTAGGTATTATTAGGGCTGTGAATTTATATGTACATTTTTATCTTAAAAACACATAAACAGATAAACTACTATTACACGGTTTTCAGTGTTGCAATGCGACTATTTTTTTCATTGATCATATCTTGCCATGAAAAATGCAAGATTAAACATACAATTTCAATGTTTTCAAAAAGAGTTAATGATCATTTACGTCCATGTGATTTGAAAAATAACATTTTACCTCCCAATCTTATAAAAGTTTCATATCACTTAACGACCCCTCTTATATGTGGCCCCTTACCGGCTCCCTTGTACTATGATAAATGTGACACTTTACCCAGAGGCGGACGCACACAGGGGCAAGGGGGGGCTATAGCCCCCCCTGGATTTTTTTTTTTTTTTTTTAGTATAGTAGTGGTGTATTTTTTTTTTTGAACAAAATAAATAAATAAATTAGCCCAATATGCAATTTCCAGCCCAAATATAATTTTAATATCACACAACCCACTCTAATAATAACTCATTCTACCCAATTTTTAAGCCCCATTGAAAAGCCCAATTCTTCTCTACTCCCAACATCTCCAAACCCTAACCCTAGCTAAGAAGATGGGTGCAACTAAAAGACATGTCGCATTCTCGATGGTTTACAAACTTGTGACATTGACGCTTATTCTACCCGTTGCAACTGCATCAGTGGAGAGAGCTTTTTCGGCTATGAAGATATTAAAGAATCGACTTCGTAACCGAATGGGCGATCAATGGCTAAATGATAGTTTAGTTGTCTTTATAGAGAGAGACATATTTATTAGTATTTCAAACGATGCTATCATGGACCGATTTCAAAAGATGAAAAACCGTCGTGGTCAATTATTAAAGTAAATATGTAGATGTTTTGGGTTCTTTTGGGACTATAACGGGGTATCATATTTAATTAAAATATCTCGTGGGGTTTATTTTTGTCAAACTCCACCTCCCCATTTTTGTATTGCGTCATATATTTTCTCGTGAATAATATAAAATTTAATTTTAACTGTTTGATAGATTTTTTTTTTTTATAAAGTTTAGCCCCCCCGACCAAAAATCCTGGATCCGCCCCTGACTTTACCCCCTTGTGTTATGATAAATATGACAATTTACCCCATGTGGTATGATAAATATTGCATTTTACCCCCCTAATGTTACAAAAATACTTTTCGTGTCCACTCTTAATTTAGGTGAGTGAGTTACACTATCGGCCGACAGAAAAAGGTAAATTGCTCTTTTTAATTTTTTTTATAGGGGATAAAGTTCTATTTTTCAAAATACTTGTGGAGATACATTGGACATTTGGCATTTTTGGGGTTTTTGTAAATTTGCATTAGCTCTTTTAAAAAATGTTACGTTCACCTCTTATTAAATATAAAATCTTACAAGTAACTCGTTATGGCAATTTCGTCTGTAAACATCTCATCTAAATTTTCAAAATTACTACATTCATCCCACTGTAAACATAAAAATCATACAACTTTTCTCCATTGAGCGATTTCATCTTTAAACATTTTATGTTATTTTTATTAATCTAAGTTTAAAAAAATATTGCATTCACCCTTGTTAAATAAAATCTTACAATTACCTTGGAAGACAATTTTGTCGTAAATATTTCGTGTCACTTTTATAAATCTCGCAAATAACTCTTTTGGAAAAAAATTGTATATTAAAGGAATATTCTTTCAAATGTAAGAGATAATGACGCAGGGTTAATTGTAAGACAATGATAAGCTTAATAAAAAAAATCTTAATATTGAATATGCGAGAAGGACTTTTCTGATTGAATCTTTTGGGAGTTGGAACCAGACCGACTTCTTAAATAATAGTTAATCGCACCTTTCGTACTTCTTAAGGCCAATTTTTACACATTCGTCCCTCTGAAATTTTTCGTAACAAATGCGTCCCTTTCATCAATGTAGTGTAACATATTCGTCCCTCTTAAATAAAAAAAACATAAATTTTCGTCCATTGTAGGATGTATTTTGGATTTAGGAGGGATGTATGTGTTACACTACATTCTACATTGATGAGAAGGACACGTCTGATACGAAAAATTTAAGAGGGACGAATGTGCAAAAATTAACCCATAAAAGGACGAAAAATACTATTCACTCTAAATAAGCTACAATAATTTCACCAAGGAATCCCATTTTCTCGTAAAAGAAAAATCCACAAAATCCCAAGTCCGTCCCACTCCCACTCAAACATCCTCTTCAAAACCCCAATAATTGTCCTTTATTAGAATTTAATATTCGTGGAAGAGAGAGAAAAATTCCATTAAAATCAAGAGAGAATTTACAAGAATGAATATGTACAACTGAATGGATCTACTGAGAATTATGAGTCTGCTATCGATATTGTCATAGCAGCAATTGTTGATGTCAAAGCAAAATTAATACATTTTTTAGAAATACAATTGTCATTCAAAAGTTTGTTGAGTTTTATATATTAGTGCATTAATTCAGTGATTTCTATAATTAAATCTTTTTAATCACATTAACTAAATCTAAATCTTCTCCTCAATCAATAAAAAGGAAAAATCGACTTCTTCTCCTTCCCCGAATTACTATGTAAGTGTCACCACGCACTCTCCACCATTGTTAGCAATTATGTCACCAACTGCAAAACAAAATTATAACTCTCCTTTTGGATTTCACTCTGGTTTCTTGCTCCTCTTTGTTTACCAATTATGAGTAACATGTGTGTAGCAAATAGAAAACCCAAATTTTCAGCACCCGTTGATGGAACGAGTGTCGAAGAAAAAAAATGGAAAAAAATTAGTTGTTAAATCAAATTGAAAATGATGAATTTCAGTTTATTATTTTGAAAAATCCAGATTGAAAGAAAAAAAAAGAATACAATTAGGTTTTCAAAATATGTTTGGGAAAGAAAAACTTCTAAAAGGTAATAGCTTGTTTGGTTGTATGGAAAGTGAGGGAAAATTGTAGGAAAATGAAAAAGAAAGGAAAGGAAAAGAAAAGGAAAAGAAAGTCATTTTCCTCAATATGTTTGGTTGTCAGGAAAACTATTTTCTTGCAGATGTTTGGTTGTCAAGAAAGTTTAGAAAAAGAAGTAATATTTTTTATCTATATATATTATTAAAATCTTTAACTTTTTCTTTGGTTGGGATTTATGTAAAATTTACTTGATATTGTCTTTTGCAATTTGTATTTTTCTAGTTTCAAGATAAAAATTACATTTTCTTTGGGTTGTTTGCGTCTGAAGTGGGTGTTTTTGCGATATTTTGTGGGGGTATAATTATTATTATGACTTGAGAGAGTATTTGTTTGCTAATAATAAATAAGCACAAAGGGGATTTTGGTAAAAAAAAATCACAAATAGGAGGTTTTGATAGTTAGACAAAGTACAAGGGTTGTTTTGCAATTTACTCTAAAATTTTCCCAAGATTTTCCCAGCATTTCCCCATCAAATTGGTGGGGAAATTTTTTCTTCACAAAATTTTCCTGCGGGAAAGCTGAAGGAAAATAGTAACTTCCTTTCCCGCTATCCAAACAACAAGTGGGAGAAAAAAAAACTGACTTTCCTTCACTTTCCCTCACTTTCCCGACAACCAAACAATACATAAAGGATCAGACAACTGAACTATAGATACTCGAAAATTAAATAATATTTGGTTAAAGAACCAGTTAGTTTTAATTTCTCCTTTAAATGAGCTAAGAACTATAGCAAAATTCTAGATTTCATTGTTTTCATTCGGCTGAAATTACCTCATTACTTTTTTTAAAAAAAAAAAAAGACACTATATGAGAAACATTTTTTTGGATAAATAATTATATGGGTAATAAGAAGAAAGAGAAAAAACAGCTAAAGAAATTGAGAGCTAAAAGGTCTATTTGAAAGGGTTTTGGTTCGGTTTTGCGGTCTCGATTTCAAAAAAATGGTTTGGGTGGTTTCGTTAATACATTTGAAACCTCATTTAATTAGGTTTTGAATGTTGAGTTTTGTGATTTTGAAAAAACTAAAAGTCCAATTGGATTGAGTTTGGGGAAAAAGGTAATGACTTTGGTCCCGTCTCGCGAAACCCGCAAATCTGGGCCAAAACCCATCCACAAACAACCAAAATTTCTTAATCTTATCATTCAAGAGGGAGAAGAGGCCGTTTTTTCCTCAAAAAAAAGCTATTTTTTTATTGACCGAGGAGATGATGCAGTTGATAGGTTTAAAAAGAATTAATTATATAAATTACTTAATTAATGCACTGATATATAAAACTCAACAAACATAACAATTAAAAAGCATTTAATGATGAGAGTATTTTTGGAAACGTATTAATTTTGCTCTGGCAACAACAATTGATATTCTGACAAATATTGCTAGCCATTTATAAATATCTAGTTTAGTCTCACTTACTTAACAAATCCAGCTAACCTTCTATAAATTGCATTAGTTTAGTACTAATCCTAACAACTTCCCATAACTAGAAAGTTTACAAAATGTATTATAATTAAATAACTATAATAACACACCTCAAGTTGGAACATATACGATAATTTGTATTTTCATGGAAATATCAACTTCGATTGGGGTAGCCATGAAAGTCGTTTTATTGTTAATATGGTAAATTACGAAACGGTCTATATATGTATTTAAGTTTGAGAATTTAATGTCTTTTGTCTATTTTCCTTTTCCCGGTCACACTTATCTAGTTTATGGACATACACTATGAATCATTTATCTTTTGAATCCAACAAATTTGCTTAAACAATTAAGACATTTAATCCCATTAAGAAAGTGCACCAACGTTGTATGTGTCTAGTTAATTTCATGGGTATTTTTTATAAATTAGACTAATAATAATTTTATTATGTCATAAAATAGAGCAAATGAACTTGTTTTCACCTAATTAATTCATTTTCCATCGGTTTAACCTGTTATTAACCGATTTTTTTCACTTTTACTAGTTTAATATTTTTTTTTACTATTTACCTAATTTTTATCAGTTATAACTTATTTTCACTGCTTTTACGATTTTTCCCTTCTGTTTTTTCCGTTTTAAACCATTTTTCTACCGGTTTCACCTTATTTAGTCGGTTACACTTTTTTTTTAACTCATTTCACTTGTTTTTATCATGTTAACCCGTTTTCATCTATTTCGCACATTTTTTTCGTTGATTTCACAAGCTCATTTGACTAATTTCACCTGAATTTTCATTGATTTGACAGGTTTTCACCGAGTATATTCATTTTTTAACCGATTTAACCTGCTTTTCACTAATGTTGTTGATTCACCGGTTTAATCCTATTTTCCCGAATTTTCATTGATTTCACATGTATTTATCGATTTCAAGGAAACTTTTTTAATTGGTTTCACCCAAATTTTCACCAACTTTGCTAGTTTTCACCAATTTTACCAGAACTTTCATCGATTTTACATGTTTTCATTGATTTCATAGATTTTTTTATCGATTTCACCAATTTCACCCATTTCACGAAAAGAATTCCATGAAAATTCAAGGTTATGCATGTCTTGATATCATTGAATATTTTGTATATTTTTTTATTCTAGTCAAAGTAAAATTACGTAATTAGTTAAGTCATAAGAATTTTTTATTCCTTCATAGTAAGATGCAATTCAATTTTAATTTTTTTTTAACAGAATGATAGTAAAGAGAATTTCATGTTAATTTTTTTTTATATTTAGAGTGTTTATGATTTATGTTGTAATAAATATTTAAATTAATATTTCTTACTTTAATAAATATTGATGCTAAAATATAATAATATTTATATTTTTTAGGGGTTATTTAAAATAACAGTGTCTTCTTATGGTTTGTTTTTATCTATTATAAGAGAAGTAGATTAAAATTACAAAAAATGATGTAAGAGATAATTCATAAATTTTAGGAGTTTATGTAGGAGATAAATATAATAAGACTTCATGTCTAAATATATCTCTTCAATTACTTTTAATCTTTCATATAAATACCATTTAATTAAAATAGGGGTATTTTAGTATGTACAAAAAAATTAAGAAATATTCATGCTTTTATAATAAAAAAAAAAATAGATATAGATATAGAGATAGAGATAGAGACAGAGATGGCTTAAAAATTTCACCGTTTCCATCAAAATCATCCAAAGGTTTTCATCGGTTACATATTTTGGTAAAAACTCGACATTCAACAAAACTCTTATAGTTTACCCTCTTCATAATTTTGTCAGATATTACACTTCTCTTATGCTTTCAACACTTTCATCTTCTTATTTTCTCTGTCATGTACACTTTTCTTTTTTGACAATCAAATACTTAAGCATGAGAAACTGAGAAAAAGTTGGGGTCATCAAACATCACAAAAAAACAACAGATTGGAGGAGGGGTAGGGGGACAAATATCCTTTTCAACTATAAATTCTTCCCCATTTTACAAGTTATGTGCATCCATGTTTCCAAACCTAGGATTTTTTCGTACTTTAGCCATTTAGAGATGATTTTCCTAGCAGTTAAAGCATCTAAATTAATTTTGAACTTGTGGAAGAAGACAAAAGTTTTCTTGAACGCCACAATTTCAACGTATGTTGCGTCTGCCAGAAGTAAAGTAATTCAAGTACTAGAGATCGAGCCGAACTTGGACCGAAATCACTCGCTTATCAGTCTTGAAAAACAGAATTGATATTTACTTACGGTTAATCCGAGGGGAATGAGCCAATCATAGTTGAAGTGAGAAGCATAACATCAATAAATTGACATTTACTTTCATGTACACGAATAACTCATTTCTCAACAACTAATATCATAAGATCAACATTCATTGCTCATGCTAAATCCTACTGCAAAAAGACTTTATTCCAAAAATTAAAATACTATAAAACTCTTATAATGACCTGACCCTTATACGCAAAGCATGAAAGCAATGAAAATCAAGTGAAGAGGGGCAAATCCGTCAAAGGGAAGAAACGGTCAAATTCACTTTTTGAAAATTTCTCCACCAACCCCACCCACGCCCCACCATCTCTCTTTTTAACACACACTACAGACTACACCCTGTAATTAAATTTCCTTGCCTTTGCCATTAAGTCTACCTTTCTTCATCTTCACCCAATCTCCATCCATGGCGGCTTCAGCAGCAGCATCAGGTTTCTCCAAGAAACCCCATTTTCTCGTTCAAGAAAAATCTTCAAAAATGCCATGTAAGTCCCACTCAAACATCCTCTTCAAATCCCTAATAATTGTCCTTATCCTCCTACTCGTTCCACTTTTCCCGTCTCAAGCTCCAGATTTCATCACTCAAACCATTCTTACTGAATTCTGGGAAATATTTCACCTTATATTCATTGGCATTGTTGTTTCCTATGGTTTATTTAGTAGAAAAAATGACTTAACTGACACTGAAGAAACTGTACATTCAAGAATTGATGGGTCTAATGAATATTTATCTGGGATTTCTCATTTATCTTCTGTTTTTGAAAATTTTTGTGGGTCTGATGAGCAAGTTATGGTTAGTAGTTATGCTAATTTGCAGAGTGGAGATTATGATGAGTTTTTAGGTGAACAGATTAGATCTTTTGAATCAAAAGATGATAATGTGAAAAGGGTAACTCAAGCTTGGCAATCTAGGTATTTAAAAGGTGAATCTTTAGTGGTTGTTTCTAATGGTTATGATTTCCTTGATGAAATGAGTGAAATTAAGCCTTTAAATTTGCCTGTTAGGAGTTTGAGATCAAGGGTTGTGGAGAATGATAGACCTGAATTGAGGAATAGAAGTAAACCTAGTCCTAAGTTTGAGGATAAAGACAATGATAAGGTTAATGCTGTGAAAATCAGAGGTACAGTTCCTAGGAATTTGGAGAAGAAGTTTGAGGAAGTTTCAGGACCTTCATCGATCCCCTGGAGGTCGAGATCCGGGAGGATTGAAACGGGAGTAGTAGTAGGAGAAATGAGTAATTTCAACACGCCTACTCATTATAGGCCTCAATCTGTTGGTGAATTTGAGTTTGAGAACCTCAAATCTAGTTCATTTTCTGAATTTGCAAGCTCAAAGGTGGAAAGTTTGGAGGGCAAAAGGGGTTTCAGGAAGAATGTTGTTTCGGTTTCAAATCGAAAAATAGTCCCGTTAGATGATGAAACATCGTCCAATTGTGCAAAGACTCGACCTTTTAGCATTGGTGCTTTCTCAGAAATTAATAATGGAGAAAAAGAGAATGAAAGACTTGGAAAAGGAAAGCAAGATAATAAATCTTCTGACTTGGATATGAAATCACCAAGCCTTGCTAAAGCTTTATCCAAAGGTAAATCAGTTAGAACAATCAAACCAGTTAGACACATTGTGGATGAAAAGGATAAATTTGAAACAAATTCTTTGGTGAAAAGAGGAAGGGGAGATGAAAATCAAGATTTTGATAGTATTTTTGCAATGCCAAAGCCGAAACCTATCCTCTTGGAGATTAATAGTGGAGAAAAAGAATTTGTTCATGATGATAGAAAGATGACAGATTCTGAAGAAGATACGAGTGAGTTTGAGTCTAGTACGGATGAGGATAATGATGATGGGACTAACCATGAAAGTGTTGCAGAACTTGAAGGAAGTGAAGTTGATAGAAAAGCTGGTGAATTCATAGCCAAGTTCAGAGAGCAAATTAGGCTTCAAAGAGGTCGCCAGCTAAAGGATGCAACGAACGGTAGCCACTAGCTTCATATTTATTTAATTTAGTATTTATGTAAATTTTGTATTCAATTAAGTTGAATATATGAATAGATGAAGGTTAAGTATTCTGATGAAACTTGGTGTCAAGAATGTTAAACTGTGTTGAATATATGAAATCAAAGAGTTGATTTGTTCAAGAAAAAGCAGAAGGTAGAATCCCAGCTACAAAATGTGAAATTTCACTTATTTTTATCACGCCTTGATGTGATCTACAGATATGGGCGTAAAATGTAAACATATGAGTAAAGTTGAACAATACATTTTTAGGTTTGATTTGATATTCATATCGATTTTGAAAATGAATTAGACCTTGATTTGTTCTTAAAAGAGTAGACTTTAACGAACTTCAATCTAGCTAAACATGAGTAAACGAGTAGACGGGATGATAAGTGCAAGACATCCCCTGAATTATGCGATATCCGCTATGTGAAATGTTTATTGCATAGAATCATCTGTAATGTTAAATATTCGGATATGAATTTGATGCATACATCGCTCCAACATAAACCATTAAATTTAATCAATCCAAGAAACCAAAATCCCTTAACAATCAAATATATCAACAAAAATGTCCATTCATAATATACTGAAATTAAGGATTTCATTCCTTTGAAAACATTACAACATTCATTCATAATAATTTCATTCCTTTCAAAACATTTTTCCATTCGCTCGTGGTATTAAATTTTCCCCTTAACATCCCTCCTGCCACGATTATTGCTAACGGCAGACCATCACACTTTTTCAATATCTCATTGCCAATGTTTTTCAAGTCTTCTGGTAATTGATCATATGTTGTATTAATGTATGCTTTCTCCAAAAACAACTTCCAGCTATTATTTTGGTCTAAACTTTTCAAATCATGAATGTATCGAGCATACTTCGGAATGTCGCTTTTGCGGCTTGTAATCAGCACTCTACTTCCTGTATCTGTTCGATCAAACAAAATATTAATAAAGAGGATACTGCTAAATCTTTTTCTAATTACATAGCACTGATAGAAAAACTGATACGCACCTTCATTTGGGAGAGCTCTTGCAAGAGATTCCCAAACTTGTTGTTCCCAAACATCATCGAGAATTATAAAATATCGTTTGCCCTGCAGGGTAAGTGGGGTGTAAACGAGTCAATTAGTATAAAATGATAGTATATTGTTAAAGTTTGATTTGAATTCTTTGATTCAGTTTCAAATACACGTATTTGATTGTTAAACGAACATAACACAAACTGGCTAAATATCAAGTAATAGACTTTGATTTTTAGTCAATCTACCTTAAGACGCTGGTAGAGTAGATGATATAAATGTTCCTCATGCACTAACTCCATAACCTTCAATACTTTGAGCTCGTCTTCACTGGGATCCAACAAATTCCATACAATATCCTTGATAACCTTATTCAGGTTGAATTCATAGGTAACACAAACCCAAGCACGAAGTTCGAACTCGGCAGTAATTGTCGGGTGGTTGTATACCATCTTGGCAAGAGTTGTCTTTCCCATTCCCCCCACTCCCGTGATGGTAGAAACGGAAAGGCGTAGGCTATCATGTAAGATTACCTTTTGCAGAAGCAATTCCACGTCTTCCTCAAGTCTCACTACGTCTTTCCCGATATCCCAAGGAAACGACCAACGTAATTGTCTTTCAATAGCAAGAAGATGACTCTGAATCCCATACTTCTGCCGCCTCATTTCGATGTCCATGAGCCTAGTCAGGATGGATTCGATTTCTTTGCTCATCTGATCCCGGTGGTTGACAATATGCTTCGGAAAGCAAATGCACCTAATTCCCAAAAAACCTCTTTCTTTTTTCGGGTTCTCAACTCTGAGAATGAATGTCTCAATAGCATCCTTGGCATCGTGTGCCACCTCAATGATGTCGGATATCCATTTACATATCCTCTCATCGTTGTTGTATTGTTTTTTATAGTCAGCGTCTCTTAGAAAAGACCGGATCCTTTCGAGCTCAGCTTTCAACCAATTCACCCGTCCTTCCACACCTCGCAGATCCGACGCATTATGGATTAGAGCAATACTTAGCATCTCCACGGCGAATGATAATGCGGCTTCCCCAGCCATTTGTCTCATAATTACTGAGTTCTTAGCCTGTCTGCCTCAGTCCTATTCTAGATGAATTCAAGGAATTGTTAGTTTCACTATGATTTTTTTTAAAAAAGAAAACTGTAATTGAAGCTCTAACAATTTTTTTCTCACTCAGCAACTCAATATACAAATAATGTTACGAGATTTATAGGGCAGAGATGTGTCTGATTTTATTTGCTGGAAATACAATAGGGATGTTCTGAAACAGAACTTGTGCGTATGGAAAAAAGCCTCACTTTATTTTAATGTCACGAAAGTTAGTTTGTGAGGACAAATCTGATGATGAATTTTACGTGAAAAAAAAAAAAAAAATCCTCACCAAACGAGCGCGGAGATACAGACAGTACTTAATACAATCACATCCCGTAGTTGTTTATCGCGTTCGATTTCAACCCGTTTGAATAAAACAATATTGAACTTATTCAAATCAATTGCATGACAAAAATTATTTTAATTTTGCAGTAGGAGGGAAAATAGATCATACCGAAAACTTCTTGTCCTTATTTCTTTTCGGTTGAACTTTTGATTTTAGCCTTGATGAACAAACTTTGCTGATCTTTTAACCCTTGATATTTAACCCCGTGATTAAACTGAAAAATTGGAAGAAAAATTCTATTAATTTTTAAGGTGATTGGTGATTTTTGTGTTTAAATAGAAAAAGAGAGAGAATTTTTTGCTTTCGTTACAAAGTTTTGTCTTATAAAAAAATTAATGATTTAAGGAAAATAATATATCTCATATATCCTCTTTCCTTATCTTTCTCAATTACTTTCTTCTAAAGATTCATTTTCCTAACTCTAATAGGATTCCATCTCCTTCCTTTTAGGTTATTACCTACATATATAACATTTTCTTAAAAGTTAATATTAATTAATTGTTCAGTTTCAAAAGCTCTTGTGATATTTTACAGTTTTTACTAATTAATTTGCCCAATTCTAATTTTATATAGGTTATTAAACTTATTATATTAGAATATTTCCATGCCCGTCTTTGGGTTTGAGAACATATATAGGCCTCATTAAATTGACTAGTCCGGCATGGGATTGGAGTCCATACCATATATGGGCATAGACATCGGGTAGAATATTTTAATGGGTCGGAGGAGATTTAATCCATTATTAATTTAATCCATACCATATATAGGCCCAATAAACTCATGGAGTATCCCGGCCCAAGTCAAATTTGAAAACCTTGACAAATTCCTAGAAGGTACATTATTAATTTATTATAATGTGTCATACAACTCAATTGTAGCATTTCTTATGTTGTTGATTACTAATATTCAATGACCCATACCATTGCATCAAAATATGCATAAAAATCAACAGGTGATTGATCTAGTGAAAGCGACTAGTCACTACAAAGTAGCAGACTCATGTTCGAATCTATGTTAGGAGAGGTACCCACTTGATGTGTTCAATTTGCTTCAAAAGGGATTAAACCCTTGAGAAAAAAAATGCATAAAAAAGCTTTATCCTTATTTTCCTTTTCCCAATTTTATTTTTCACAACTTAGGCACCACTAGGGATAATTAAAATAGGTCTTACTTTGTAGCCAACCACGTATTTTATTTGAGATTTGAATAATAATCAGAATCATTGTCGCATATTTAAGATCACATCTCATGAAGAAATATGCAATTCGTAATTTTGGCACCTTAATCCTTATGGCCAATGTCATATCAAAACTAATTCCTAGGACCACATTCAAAAATATTTTTAACTCTTAGGTCGAAAATCAAAAAGAATTCAAGGAGAAAATGCAATATTAATGTAAGTTTTGGGTGAATAGTGCAAAAAATTAAAGTTCAGGTGGGAAAATGCAACTTGATTGTAAATTTAGGAAGAAAGTGCGATTTTCTCATAAATAAATAATCTTCAATAAATCGATAATAATTTTTTCGTGCTCCTAATAATTGCGCACATGGTACATTTTTTGTCTTCTTGAGTTGCAATAAATAATAAATTTTCTTAATCAATGTAGTAAAAATTCACATTCCCTTTTTTCATTTACATATAAAAGAAATATTGATTAATGTTTTCTGGTTTTCTAGTTAATTCGAAAATCTCCTATTAAAAAGTCTTCAGATTTTTTACCAACAATAACAGATACTAATTTTTCTTCCCAATTATTGTCATATTCATAGAAAGAAAAATCATTATTTTTTGGGGAAAATGGCCACAGGTTTAAATATCCATACGAAAAAAGGAACAAATTAAAGTAAGCATTCTTTTTCCCAATTACTATATCTTTTCGTGAAGATAAAATCCGAATTAAATGCGGGCTTTACTAAAAAAAATGCCATAAATAAGTTTTTAATGTAGTAATTATAAAGATAGGAAACGTTAATTCCGTTTTAGAGCAGAGTTTGTTGAGAGATAAGGAAAGGCAGAGAGAGAAAAACTCTCCGATTTCTTCGAAAAGGATAAAATTTTAAATTACACACAAACCCTTCCTCTCTCTTGTTTCTCTCTCATCGCGCACGCAGTTTGCAAGAAAACTACGCCCAACAACCATTGAAAGGCTCTCTTTTCTTGAAATTTGAGCAAATTGTTTTGCACTCCTTTTCCTTTCATTATATTTCTTTGTTTTCTTTGCGGGGTTTATTTGATTCGAGATAAAACATGTTCAAGAACCTTGAAATTCTTGATCTGAATTTGCAATTTATTTCTTGGGATTTTCAAATTTGGTGCAGAAATATGAGAATCTGTTGTTGTTTTAGGTGAGTTGTGCGAAAAGGGCAGGTGGGATTTTTTTATGTTAAAATTATTATTTAGGTTTTGATTTGGGGTAATTTGCTTGATGGGTTGGTTGTGGAGTTAACTATTTTTCTTTTTTGGAAAAATTTGATCTTGGATGTGAATTCTTGAAGGGTTTTTTGTTGATTTTTATATATTTAATTTGTTTTGATTGTTATAGTTGTTAGTTTGTATATCCTTTAAAGGTTCGGCCTTTAATTCAATTAGAAATCTTGAGAGATGTACATTGAGGAATTGAAAGAAGGGGATTCAGACAGTGTTGAGAACCAACCCTGTAGTGATGTTTGTGAAGGTACTGCTTTGGTTGTTTGGGACACAAAGAGAGTTTTAGTCGGAGCTGGGGCTCGTGCTCTTTTCTATCCCACATTGTTGTACAATGTTCTCCGAAATAAAATTCAGACAGAATTCCGATGGTGGGATAGGGTTGATGAGGTATTCATAATTTTTGAAGACTATGTAATTTTAATTAAATCCCTTTTCATGAATGTGGTTTGTAATGTATCTTGTTATTGATATGATGCGATTATAGGTATGCTAGTCGTCCGATGGTGGGATAGGTTTGAGTTGTTTTTTAATAATATTGTGATTAACATAGATGTAATATTTATAGGATATTTTTCATGTTTCCATTTATTTTATGTCAACTTATTAGTTATATTCTCTTCTCTCTTTTATCCAGTTTGTATTACTAGGAGCTGTTCCATTTCCCACTGATGTGCCGCGTTTGAAGGCTCTTGGTGTAGGTGGGGTGGTTACACTGAACGAACCATACGAAACTTTAGTTACAACTTCACTTTATCATGTAAGTTCATTTGCCCCAATACACATTATATCAATCTAGTTTGCACTTTATATGAATATCTTAGGTTTTCTTAACTTTTTATTGAATTTTGAAGAATTTGTTTCATGATGGTTGCTTTTATCTGTAGGATCACGAGATCGAGCACTTGGTAATTCCAACAAGAGATTATCTTTTTGCTCCGTCACTTGGGGATATTTGCCAAGCTGTGGAATTTATACATGGTATCTATAACCTCTTTCATGATTTTTTTTTTTGGTATTACTCGGATAATATGAAAATTTCTAATGTTCGCTCTTTTTTCTCCAAGGCAATGCACTTTGTGGCAAAACTACATATGTTCACTGTAAGGCTGGCAGAGGCCGAAGCACGACAATTGTTCTCTGTTATCTGGTAAATTTCATCACACAAAGCAAATTATTAAATTAATATAATATACTGTTTGTGTTTATTTTTTTAGATCATTGTTGCTTATATAGCCTCGTTTAATAACAGGTTAAACACAGGCAGATGACCCCTGAGGCTGCATTCAAATATGTGAGGTCCATTAGGCCGAGAGTACTATTAGCCTCCTCCCAATGGAAGGTATATATTATTTATGGAAAAATTATATGTGGTCCCCTAACTTTTGAATATTGAAAAGTCTGGTATTTTATCATTTGGTCCTAACTTTTACAAAAAAACATACTTTTAAGTAAAATATTTATATTAGTTGCATAGAAAAGTCAGTTTTTAAGCCATCATCCATTCTGGATTTCATGGTTAGAAGTCGGACCTTTTTGTCTTGTTGACTTTTTTACCTTAGGATATGTACATAATTGTTCAGTTTTGCAGAAAAAATCAGAGTTAGTATTAACTATTAAGACACAAATTCGTTGAAACTAACCCTATTGAACTAAATATATGAAGTTCAGGATACGTAAATTTTGATATGACCCAAAAGATGGACTATAATAATGTGTCTGACAGCAAATAGTCGAGTTTAAAAGAGAAGATTCAATTGTAAAAAATTAGGACCAAATGTCTTGGATCCAAAAGATAAAATATGTATTTATGTTGTGTACTGAAACTTGGTGGAGTAAACCTGAGTCTTTTCTGAATTCAAATGAATCAATTAATGCAGGCTGTTCAGGATTACTACCATGAACTGAAGAAGAAACCTGAGGCTGACATTTTCATGGATAATCTACCTAGTAAAACTCTAGATTTTGAAGACTTTGATGATAATTCATTGGTTCTAATAACTGAATCTGACCTTGATGGATACGAAGAAACCCAAGATGTGAATATTGCCTGCAGGGTACAGTTTGTTAGCCAGACAGCTATTTCGAGGCTGTCGTGCCTTTGGATTCGTTCCCAGAAAGTCTCGACTAAGAAGTTGCAAAGCTCAGTGAGGAACGATCGTATGGAAAGCATGACAGTTGATATTCATGTTTATTAAATTGTTGTTTTAGTATTTATTAGAGTGGAATAAGAAAAGATGGGCGATTTTTATTTGACTTCGTTTTTTTTTTTTTTTTTTGGCCGGTCCCGTAAAACGAGAGGGATCCGAGATGGGTTCAAAAAGTGTTGAGCCCTTGTACAATTGCCAAACGAGCTTTGGAAATAATGCTGGATTTGGTAATGTACAGTTATAGAGTCCATGATGTTATGTTAGCCTAAGGTTTAAATTGTGTAGTAATGTTGAGTTGCATCCTAAGTTGAAGGGTTCTTTTGGGTCTTACATGTGTAAAGGAATGTTTATTTAATTTAATGAAATCCAGTTTATTTTTATTCATTAGTTTGAAAGAAAGGGTTTGAATGATTGAGTGCTTGGCGTTTTAGGGGGTTATTGGCAAATTCTAGTTGAGACGGGAGCACAAAGAAGACGGGAGTCAAGATGATTGCATGTTATAAGTTGGAATAGCCGAAGTAACTGCTTGAATAAGAGTCACACGCCCTGCTGAGCTCAAGTGCTTGGCCTTCCATGCAGATAGTCTCCTCTAGACTTTTTCCTCCAGACCACTGAAAGTAGAAACCCATGCTCGCCCATGAATATTAGGAACCCCCAAATATTTCCCCAAATCATATGTGCAACCGAATCGTAACAAACTGAGGATCTCTTTTTTAACCCCACTAGACATCCTTGGGTTGAAAAAAAATCGGGACTTGTTGAAATTAATATGAAGCCCCACTAAACTCATCCAAAATATGTTTGATAGAACTGGCATTGTTCCTGGTAGAAGCCGCAAAAAGAAGCAGATCATTAGCAAAGAAGAGATGCGACAAAGATGGCCCTCCCCGACACAGACTAATAGGTTTCCATGAATTGACAAAAACGGCTTCCTCAATCATATATTCAAGTCTCTCCATGCAAAGAACGAATAAGTATGGTGATAGAGGATCACCTTGTCTCAGACCTCGGTTGGGCGAGAACGGCTCCAATGGCTCTATTACATTTAAACTTTTTTCAAGAAAAATTGAAAAATTCTTGAGAAAAAAAAATAGAGCTTATAACTAAGATAATATTACATAATCACAACATCATTTATTGTAGGACTAAATCAGTAATGTGATTTCCTTCGTAGCCACAAAGTCTAGGTAAGAAGTTTCAAAGAAAATAACAAAGTCTATTTATTCAGAATTTGGTGTAAATAAACTTAACCGTATTTTCAAGCAAATAGTAGGGGCAGAAGTGGTATTTCAGCTGTATGTCTTAAGAGACCAACCAACTAAAGATAAACTCGGTCTCAAACTCTTCCCACATTCTCGAAATATTTCGAAAGTTTCAGACAAGAAAGTTGTAGAAAGATAAAAATAAATAAACAGAAAAAGGCGCGCCATGTTTTTAATCTCCACGCGAAATTCTCTCCCCTGTAAGTTATTCTCTTTCTCCATTACTAATTAAAGAATTACGGAGTAGTATATTTGCTTATTGTTTGTGTGTGTGTGTGTGTGTGTGTGTGTAGCTTTAGTCTATAGATGATGCTTGTTCTGTAATTTTTATGGAATGGGATGCTTATTTTTCCATCAAATTGATATTCAACGAGTTAAATACTTAGTTTATATAACAATCAATTTTATAATCTGAACTATATCAGAGTAATTGACATTTTGCACCCCAGAAATACTTAAATTTTCTACACATTGCACCCTCAAATTACATATTCTTTGGCAAATTGCAACCTACGGGTTGCAAAATGCCCATTGTACTGCCGAGGTATATACAATTCTAGAAATTTAAATATAGGGTGCAGAATGCAAATGACTCATTATATCAAAAATGAATTTTGTATGGTATAATGTTGAATTCCCATTCTTGTTATCTTTGTATGATTTTCCCATTATTAATTAGATGCCAAAACATGATGTTTTGCTAGAGTATTTAACTAGTCAATTTTGATATTCTACTACTTCATCACTTATTATGTGAATTTCAATTACAATAAATTTTCAGGCATTAATATTCTTCCTGTACCTGGACCACTTTCTGCTAAGAACAGAATCTTTTCGGCTTCTTTTTCGTGCCATAGTCTGCAGAGTAATGGGTAATAATAATTTTAAACCTCGTCCGTTTGATTCAACTATTACCTTAATCGGCTTTTGATTGTCTGCATTTTAACATTTCTAGAGAACAGGCTAAAAGCTCGTTACACTTCGAGGATATTATTAGTCGAAGATTCGTATTATTTTTTCTGATAGGATCGAGCTTATCTCCTGCATTGCCATCTTTTGGGAAAACGAAGAAACAAAGCCCGTATGATGAAAAACGTTTACTTGAGCAGAACAAGCGAATACAAAGAGAAAATAATGTGCCTGATGAATTCCCTAATTTTGTAAGAGAAGGTTAGATCTTTTTAACTTACCACTGACTTGTTAGGCTCCGAGCTTTTCTTACCTCGAACACAGTGATTAGTGTTTGGAGATACAACTTCAACTTATCTTAAGCTCATAAGCAGTAAACTTCTCTTGAGGTGCTTCTGAGAACTTAACTCACAGTCACTAGCTTCAACTTATTTACTAGAGTTTGAAACACAGCCTAAGTACCAAAATCAAACATTAATACATAGCTTTTTTTAAAGTCAAAAGCTAAAAATCACTTTCTGATAAGCTTTTGCAAACAAGCCCTTAGTGTTTGAGCTTTTTTAAAGTTGTAGCTAATATTATTGAACTCCATTTGTACTGAAAAAAATATATATATACTCCTATATAGTATTATTGAGCTCTATGAAGAAAATAATGAGCTTTTTATTTATGGTTCAGGTTTTGAGGTTAAGGTGGTAACACCAGACAACTATGTTAAGCGCGATTCAGGTCTCGTACTATGGGACATTGAAGTTGGTAAAGGTGATTGTCCAAAGGACGGTCAACAGGTTCTCTTTGTTTTCTCTTATTTCTGCTAAATTCTACGTATAGCTATTTTAATGTACTTGTTAATATTGAAGTTACAATGTAAATAACATGCTTATGTTTCTAGCCTAAGACTTGATCAGTTAGGACATTGTTTTTGAATTTCATAACCAAAAAATATTCTTCAAATTGTACCTAAATTCTACATTTATTAATTCCTTCACTGCAATTTTTGTAATCTTTCTCTATTGTTGTAGGTGACGTTTCATTATGTTGGATATAACGAGGCAGGTCGGCGTATAGACAGTACATACTTACAAGGTTCTCCTGCAAAAGTTCGGTTGGGTAATAATGCATTAATTCCAGGTGACGACTAAGCATATGATATGATATGATATGATATTGAAGTGATAAATTATGTTTTTCTTTGTCCAGTCCATGCTTCTCTGTTGTTTGAGGTATAAATTAAGAGAATGGAAAAAAAATTACAGGATTTGAGGAAGGAATTCGAGACATGAAACCTGGTGGGAAACGAAGGATGATCATTCCTCCGGAACTAGGACCACCGGTGAGTACTACATATTTTTTTGACAAAATTGCATATTTAGTCCGCTAACTTGTTTCATTTTGTGTGTCTTCATATATATGGTTATATATATTTATATCTGGTTTGTTATTTGAAAAGATTGGGTGTTTGGTTGCTTAACAGGTAGGACCTTCAACATTTTTCAGTGCAAAACAATTTGAAGTTTTTGATGTAGAATTGCTGAGCATTCAAGATTGCACAAGGAGAACAATTGGATTTTATTCTGATGTTGTTTGCAGTTAATTAATTAATTAGCAGACTTAATTTGTTTTAACCCATCATTGTAGTTATCTTTGCATGTTAAATGAAATCCTGGTAGGAAATTGATGATCTGTATTCTATAACTTAATATATAGTTGAAAGGAAACATGAACTTTTAGAACATCAACAAAGAAATAAGAAGTGAAAGAATTATTATCATCAAATTATTGAAAGAAAGAAAAAATACTCCTAGGAAATGTGAAGGTTGCTTTTTTTTTTTGGCATACACAAAATCTATTATTTGTAAATAGTGTTTAGATATTCAATCTAACTAATGAGATTAAAACAAAATTAAGTTGTTTAAATAATTAAAAATAAATCTAAGTAAAAATTGTCTAAATTAATTAATATTAATTTAAGTGCAATATGTAAGTGTAAGGGGTGGGTTTGATGAATAAAATATAGTATTGGTGGGGTGAGGAATTTATTTTATTTTAAAATTTAACTTTTTCTAATATTGGCCCAATCTTAGTACAGTGAGACTTGGAAGAAAACCAATCCATAAGATATAAATTTAAAAATGTTCATTTCAATACCATATTACATTCACAATTCTCTTGTAAATTCACCCAAATAAGCAAAGGGAAATCACTTGGTCTTTCCTTTTTAGGGCAATTGTAAATAATACTTCAATTCATATAGGTTTCTTTACATAGCAAATGGACTAAGTTCTGTACCTATAATACAGGAATGCTTCATGCCAAAGAACACAGCCAGAAGTTTGTCGGCTGGCTTTGGCCACGTCAATCAATCTCGATCAGCAGAGCCCTATAAACAGATACACAAAAAATTCAAGATTAAGCTTGAGAGACTGACCTCAATCATGAACCAATTCATGTTCACGGAATCAAAATCATTAGTAACTTTCTCTGCTAAGACAACACAAATTCTGCAAAACCTTTCCAATTAGTCTGAAACAAGATTATGTTTCGTGAACTTTCAATAGCATACAATACAAAACTTGAAAAGCATACACTAGATGATTATCCTCAATATACATCTGACAAATGATTGAAATTCACAACATGGTGTGGTATACAAGTGGAAATCCTATACATATACACATCCCTATTCTCGAGCATCTTATTGGTATACAATGTGAGATCCCCACATAAAGTTACAACATAAATAATACAACAGATATAAAATTTACATTGAGGTGAAACTACTGAGCTTCTTCTGCCGGTGCCCTATGGTAAATAATTGAGACATTTGAACTTACGGTATTGGCGTGATATTGGCCATAAAACGCGTAAACACCAACTGTAACAATGCTAAGGATCACAAATCTCACCCAGCCTTCATAGTGCAGCTGCAAAATGAAAAAAACGAAATTCAAAAAATGAAAAGCAATTTAAAACTACATTGTCTATCCAACTTCAACCAAGTCTTTATGAAGCTAAAACATGAAAATGATTTGAAGTACCTGGGCGAATAAAAATAGGTTTACGAAAATGCTAACACATGGAACTATTGGAACTCCAGGACAAGAAAAACCTGGTGGGTCTGTATAGACCTGCAAAAGTTAGTGCCCTCGTCAACAGTGTCTAATTATGTGTCACATTGCATTTCAGCAAGCATTTTAATTCAAAAACATATGCATGAGAAATTGGATATTAACTTACTTGTCGTAGATAAAGAAAAGCAACAGAAATGATAGCAAAGATAGCAGCTACGATAAGGAAAATAAATGAAGCACCAAAACGGAAGAGGACTCCAGCAGCAAAACCAAAACAGGCAATTGCAAGGAGGCAAATGATACCTTCTGCCCTGTTAGAAATGAACCTAGTAGAAGCCTGACTTGAAGTCTTATCCTTCCAACGGAGGCTTACCACACATGCTGAAACAACTGAATAACCCGTCTGAAACAAACCATTTTACAGTCACATGATCCACCCTTTTCAAATTGCACTTAAAAAGTATAATTATGTATCTACTTTTTAAAACGTATTCAGAATAATGAAACTCTAGAGCTTCAAAAGCTCATCAATTTTTTACTGAGAACAGAAAGCTATACAGTATTGTGCTTCATAATAGTGTAAAAGAAAAAAAAATGAAAGGAAATCTCCGAAAGCAACTTACCAAGGATCCAACAGACAGAATATGTGAGAGCATGTGTACATTAAGAAGACATGCCAAGACACCGGCAATAAGACCAACCCAAACTTGTGAATGAACTGGTGTATGTCGAGTTGGGTGTACTTTCGCAAATATAGATGGTAGTAAGCCATCCCTTCCAAGTCCAAGATATAACCGAGACTACTAAAAGTAAACAACCAATCACTTGTTGACCAAAGAAAGACACAATAAGTTACTCCGTTAAACATAAAAGTAAATGCTAATCACCTGAACATAAAGCCCAACTAAAAGTGTGGTTGTAAGTCCAGCCACAGCACCAAAACTGATTAGCACAGATACATATTTCAAGCCCTTGGATGTGAAAGCTTCAGCCAAAGGGGCATCTTCCCCGAGATTTTGATACGGAACCATTCCAGTTATTACTAAGGACACAGCAATGTACAGTGCAATACAGGCCAAGAGGCTGCCCATTATGCCTAATGGTAAGTCCCTCTGAAATATAAGTGAATAAAATATTCATATTCTTAATAACAAACTTTTTTACTCTAATATGGTCAATCGAAGGTAAGACTTAAAATTGATCTACCTTTAACTTACCTGGGGTCTCTTGGTTTCTTCAGCAGAATTAGCAACTGCATCAAATCCTACATATGCAAAGAAGACCACTGTTGCTCCGGTCAATATGGACTTAGGACCATTTGGGATGAAAGGAGTCCAATTTGCGACATCAACCTTAAAAGCTCCAACAATGATAACAAAAAGAACAATGAGCACCTGCAGAAAAAGTCTTGTTCTGTCAGCCATGTGACCAAATGATATTGATAAGCAGACTTCATGTTGATTTAAAAAGTCATACAGGAAGAGTGTCAAAACTGTATCTTTCATGCATGCATTACGAATACATTTGCAAAGAAGGAAAAATTATGAAGTACAAAAGAAGCTGAAACCACTATCTGCCCATGCGAAGTGACTTAATTTTTATTACTTCTGTTAGTTCTCTGGTAGATTACATTCTGCAAATAAGCAACCAGAATTCCGTAACAAGAGAACACTCAATCCCAAATCCTACTATCAGTTGGCAGAGATTTATGTCTCAGATGGAGGTTCAAAACCAGTAGCCATTCTTCCCCCTTGTTTTAGTAACACCAATATTCTAGGACTTCTCATAGCATTCTACAACTGAACTCAATCCCTTAAGAATGACATGACCTTTTCTTTTTTATAATACCTCGCATGCTTTAACAAGCCTTAAGAAATCCAGTACATTTCTCCTTTAATCTCACAAAGATGATTAAATTTTGAATATGTTACAAGGAAAACATGAACTGTTTTGCTGAACTCCACATTTTCATCTAATGTTCACAATCATCAGAAGACATTATGGAATAACGTATGATTTGTTGGATTGGATATAGAGGAATTCAGATTTTGTCCAAAATACGCACTTGCCATTCATATACTGATGCCTCTCAACCATAATTCTCTTTCACTGCTAAAAAATTCCCTCTAGTATGAATGATGTAGCTTAGGTCAGTCATACTCAGTGATGTATAAGAAACTATCAAAGAAACAAAAATAAATAAGTTCCATGGAAATGGAGGGCTGCCCATGTATTACTAATTCATGTGCATAATTCCTAATTTTTGTTTACCAGATTTCCTTCAAGCAAAGTTCAGAAATTGAAGGAAGTAGAGTTGATGGAGAACCTTTGTTACAGTCATGATAGAATTCAATATTGAAGACTCTCCAACACCTTGGCACAGAACTAGAGTCAGAAGCACTAAGATAATAGGAGCTAATACATTAATAGATAATACTCCAAAAACTTCTTCACCATGCCCCACCCAGCTTGGGATGTTACCCTTGAGGAACGGAATCAGCTCCAGTACGGTAACCACATAGCTTGCTAAGCTACGTGCTATACTAGCTGCACCTATATGATAGTCGAGCATCAACTGAGCAAACACGAGAAAGGCAGTGAGCTCATTGAAAGCTGAGTAAGTGTACAGGTATGCTCCACCAACAACTGCTGGAAAGCGAGATGCTAGTTCAGCATAACAGAGTGCATTTAGCACACAAGACGCTCCTGCAATTATGAAGCTAAGCGTAACTCCTGCATTGGGGCAGCAAAAACTGAGTCAGCATCACGAAACAAGATAACCAGTCAAGATAATAATTCAATTAATATCTTTCAACTTTCCTGCGAGATTTTTGTATGAGAGGATATAACTGAAGGGTACCCCGACATATGTTCTAACCAATCAAGGTTGTGGTGTCACATGGGCCAATATTTCAACCTTAAGTCTCTAAGAACTAAGAAGTACACTGGATAGCAAATAAGATGATTAACAGAGTGCCAAAATGCTAAGGTTTACTACATATCTATCTATATCGACCTTAAAGTTAAACATAGCTCTATTACATATATATCAACCTTATAATTGTTTCCACATTTTCTTTTGAGTTTAAATTTATAAAGATAAGCTATTCAAGTGGAACATACAAATATTACATACTAATATTCGATCAGTAGAGCATCAGCACTTGTACGGCCATCATGGATCAAAATTTCGATAAATTTCCACCAAAAAAGCAGAAAAGTTTCAATTTTTTTTTATTATTGAAACGTATAAATAGAGTAGTTTCTACTTTCTACCTCAACATGTTCCTTTTTTTTTTTGGTTTCCAAAGGTTTAATCCCTTCCGAGTGGCATGCACATTAAGTGGAATCTCTCTCAACATATGTTTCCGAGGAATTTCGAAAAGGTTCCCGAATTTATAATATTAATTAATATTTATCAGACGGAAACATACCATAAAAAAGAAACTTTACTAAATGACTGCCATCCAGGTTGCTCAATCAAGAAATTTCAATATTAAATTTCAAATGTAAATTAAATTATTAGAACATTGAGTTCTTCATGCTCAAGACTAATTCAATTTTAATATTCGAAATCCTTTCCACTTTTAATCAAATCAACCAATACGAAAAATAATCACAAAATTTACTTTTAAAAAAAAATCCGCAGAAATTGGAGCCACTCACCTGGACCAGCATCGCGCGCGACGGTTCCGGTTACGACGAATATTCCGGCGCCGATAGAGGCGCCAATGCCGAGCAGAATTAGATCAAAGAGGCCTAACCGCCGCACAAGCCCCTCGCCGGAAGTTATGCGTACGGCGGTGTCCGACGCCGAAGATAGAGGTTTCGACCTCAAAGCCGAGGACCAGAAATGAGAGAACCACGTTGAGGATGAAGCCATCTCTGATGAGCTCATTTGTCGAGGGAACCAGTGAGAGAGACCAGGACGTCTCTTCTGCTATTATATGTATTGATCGGAAGGTACAAGTCCTGAGTTAGGTGCAATATACATTGCAAGTATACTATACGGTAGTGAATAAGATAATTGTAATTTTCTATCTGCAATTATTACCAATTTCCAAAAAAATAATAGATCCTGGTTTATTCCCATAAGGCCATTAGTGTGAATTTTTTAGTGTTTTAATTGGTTTGTCTTTCTTATTTTTTGGTAATTTTTTTTTATAACAAAAGAAAATAAAAATAAAACTATCGGGTGGCATACACACAAAATTGCAGGATTAATTCTAAGTTATATTCGCTTTGTGGTTTTGTCCTGCAACTTAAATTTTTTTTTTTTATCGAAAATCGTTCATTGTTACATTTTTCACTAAAATCACTTTTAAGTTGTCAATTTGGCAAGACATGTGTCTAAACCTAGTTCGCGTGTCACAAACACAATATCAAAAAAAAAAAAAAAAAACGGCTTATGTTGAAAATTAAGTTTAACACGGTATGTTATTTAAATTTCAAATTTACCGAGAATAGGATCAGTAGATAATAGATAAGAATTAGTAAGTATGTTACTTTAATTATACTTAATTTATTTGACAACTCAAGGTGTCAATTGCCAATACAAACTTTGTGTAAATTTTGGTGAAGTTCAACATGAGATTTTTTAAGGATATTCATTTCTATGTACTTAATACACAAATTTTATCTTCATGTAAGCCAGCTAGTTTTCCTTTTGTTGCATGTCTTTTTCAACGGAGTGAATTTCTTATCACACATTTGTATCACATGTTCATGTCACACCAATGTAAGATTAACAAATGTTTTTCTACCAAAATTATAAACTGACCTAATTATGTTGAAGTCATAAATAGTAACAGTTAAGAAAGAAAAAAATTGCCCCCATGTATATTAATTACCATACCAATCCATCATCTTCTCCAAGTTATCATCCATTTTTATTGCAAATCCGGTAGAGCCAATTTTTGTGTATATTATATATTCAGTAGAATCATATATTGGTGTGACATGAGTGTGTGACACTAATGTGTGATAGGAAATCCAACCCGCTTTTTCAATCTCCATAGTGGAATCACACCACACACCTCAATCAATTATTTGATTATTATCAATATTCTTGGTTGATGCTTTAGCATGAAATTAAACCCTGATAACAATTCCTACTAATCATAACCACATTGGCACACTCCTCCGATCTCAATAACATAGCTTTCAATGGAAACCTCATTTCCCCTTGAATCTTTGGAACATGTTGTTGGTTCGAGACCTCAATTTTGTCCGGGATGTGATCAGAATGTCTTGTAGCCATATGAACCACCCGAAGGTGAGGGAATGATGAAAGTAGTTATCTGTGCCACAAGCTCTATACAGTCTCTTTCGGATCGTAAATGGGTGGTCCTATAATTACCCCAAGTGAATCGGGTACCCACATAACCCAAACATGATTGGCTGAATGCCTGCAAATAGTTTCTAAAATTTGAGATTTGCCAATTCGGGATACCCGAACCTCTGTTTTTTTTTAAATGAGCAAGAATTGCGTTGAAACCTCCCTCACAAAGCCATATTTTAGTAAATTGATTTGTCAAACAATTCAAAAGATCACAATATCATTATATTATTACTTTCTGGTTCCCCATAAAAACTATTGAATGTCCACATATCGATTCATTAATGCCGTAAATATAAGCATCAATGCGATCCTTTGATATACCTTTAAGATCAGCTATCATGTCGTTTTCAAGCGGAAGAACTCTTGATTTACCTATAGCACTAATATTAACACCAAAAAGACCAACTTTATTCTTCAAAAAAACTCATCTTCCTAACTTTAAATCTAATCTCCACAAGAAAGACGATTTGAGGCTTAGAATCGTGAATATGTTCTCAAATGGCACAAATCGTTGAAGTGCCCACAAACCTTAACAATTCTACACTAAGCAAAGCATAGCGATCGATTGGACCCTTTTGTAGCATCGATCATTGGGACAAAATAATGCCAATCGATCGAAACGGTTTTTTGTTTGATCACATATCAATCAACCTTAATGTTCGTTGTTCAGTAACAAAATAGCAATTAAGTAAAATACATGAGTTGTAATATATTTTGCTCAATAGAAAAATAACAATTAAGTAAAAGACATAAGTTGTAATTATATTTTTCCTCATTTGACTAGGTGCATATATTCTTCAAAAGAATTTACCAAAAAAAGATAGGGCTTGTTTGTTTGGCGTTTCCCAGAATTTTTTCGTGTTTGGGAAATGCCAAACAAACATGTTTTCTATTTTCCGAAATAAATTTTTCATTCATTAATTTTCTCAAACTACTCTCTCAAAAGCCAAACAAACAACAATTTTCTTATCTCTAAACAAAACCTATACAAACTCTACTTTGATTTGACATAAAGTAACTTATCTCTTACACAATTTATCTCACACAACAAACATGATTTGACATAAAGTCTTACACATCTTATACCTAAAACCCACCTCTTCCAAAAAAACCTACACCTACTTTATTTCTCAAACCACTCTCTCAAAACCCAAACAAACAACATTACGCAAATCGAGATTATTTCACAAATCTCCACTACTCTCCCAAACTACTTTCCCAAACGCCAAACAAACAGGCCCATATATTCTTCAAAAGACAAGTGCATTTACTCTAGGTTGCTGTTAAAATACCAAATTACATATTTCTCCAATGTTACAAATCCCACATATATCCCTCTAACCCCTCCACCCCAATAAACCCACATCAAAGATAATTTCTTTTTCATCTCTGTAAATTTGGATTTTCATACATTGAGAAGACATATAATAGTGTGTGTGTGTGTGAGATAAAAAGAAGTGGGCAAGTGGTTTGAGGCTTTGGTTTTGTTTTCTCTCACATCTTTGATATACACTTACCTGAATTCTCTCCGACCCTTCCTCCCTTTTGTCCTTCTGTCTTTATATATATATTTACAGATTGAATTCTATTTAGTGTCGGAAATTATCATATACAGATTTTTTTTACCATCAGGATATCATCACTGAAATATATACCAAATTCAATTACCCTCAAAAGGCGATGGATTTAATGCCAAGACTGGAGATTTAAGGGTTCGCCACAAGGCCCAAAAGCCTAAAACTCTCAGGTTTGAAGGAAAAAAAGCAATTGACTTTTATCCACATTTGTGATTGGGAAATCCATCCTTATCTGTGGCACTGATTTATGAGTAATGTGTGAAGCTTTGCTTTTCCGTCTTTGCTGCACATGCATAAATTAGGGGTTTGCTTAATCGTTTCATAAGTGGGCTTCCGGAATTAGGGCTTTTTGTTGCTAAAGAATATTTCTTTTTGGCTCATTTCTGGAGCTTTACTCTGTTTAAGGATATGGGTTTGATATTTAAGTGCTGTTGAATTTGGGTGCTTGTTTTCTTAATCATTGCTATTGGGAAAACCATGTCTATCTTGTGCAATAGGTGTGGCTCATGTTAGCTGGGATTTTGGTGGTTCCAGGTATATATGAAGTAGGTGATCTAGTCGAAATCAAGCAGTTAAGATAAAAGAGCTGTGTTTTCTTTGTAGTTATCAAGTGTTCAATAAATTTCTCCACATTAGCTTTGACTGTATAGAGTTTGTGATCCTTGTGTTTCATATCTAAGGTTGATTTCAAGTATGAGTCGTAGAGTGCGTAGGAAGGTTGCTAAGAAGGGAAAAGAGAAAGTGGATTACCCGGAAATCGATGAGAATTTGAGTTTAGACGATAAAGGGGTGCTGGATTGGACTAAGTTACCCGATGACACCGTAATTCAGCTCTTCTCATGTCTTAACTATCGTGATCGAGCTAGCTTGTCATCCACCTGCAAGACATGGCGAATTCTCGGTAAATCCCCTTGTTTATGGCAAGTTTTAGATATTAGGCCACACAAGTGTGATGCTTCAGCTGCTATCTCACTTGCCTCGAGGTGCGAAAACCTTCAAAAGCTTCGGTTTCGAGGTCCCGAATCTGCTAGTGCTATAATACATCTTCGTGCTAAGAATGTAAAGGAGATTAGTGGCGATGGCTGTAGGAAAATGACTGATGCGACACTCTCTATACTAGCAGCAAGACACGAGGCACTAGAGTGTCTCCAAATAGGTCCCGATTTCTGTGAAAGGATAAGTAGTGATGCAGTAAAAGCAATTGCAATTTGTTGTCCAAACTTGCAGAAGCTTCGACTCTCGGGTGTTCATGAAGTTGACGCAGAAGCAATCAATGCTTTGGCAAAGAATTGTCAGAATTTGACCGATATTGGATTCATTGACTGTCGAAAAATAGATGAGACTGCCTTGGGAAATGTTGCATCAGTTCGATTTCTTTCGATTGCAGGGACAACGAGTATAAAATGGAACCTAGTTTTACAACAATGGAGTAAGCTGCCTCATCTGATAGGCTTAGATGTTTCAAGAACGGATATTACGCCTAATATTGTTTCGAGATTCTTTTCTTCTTCTTCTAGTTTGAAGGTCTTGTGTGCTTTGAATTGTCCTGCACTCGAGGAGGATGTTACCTTTGTATCTAATACCAATCATAAAGGTAAAGTGCTTTTGGCTGTGTTCACTGACATTCTTAAAGGAGTAGCTACTTTATTCGTCGATATGCCAAAGGACAACAGTAATATTTTCTTGGATTTGAGAAAATCTAAATTGGATGACATTCGGAATTGGCTTGAATGGATAATTTCCAATTCACTTTTACGTGTTTCTGAGAGCAATCCACCTGGTCTGGATAATTTCTGGCTCAACCAAGGGGCGACTTTGTTACTTAGCTTCATGCAGAGTGCTCAAGAGGAAATTCGAGAAAGAGCAGCCACAGCTCTTGCGACTTTTGTTGTAATCGATGATGAAAATGCTAGTATTGATGTTGGAAGGGCTGAAGCAGTTATGCGAGATGGTGGCATACGACTTCTTTTAAACCTTGCGCGGTCTTGGAGGGAGGGGCTTCAATCAGAAGCTGCTAAAGTAAGTTTCTAGATTCGGTGCTTTACTTAGGCTGTGTTTGCAAACTCTTTTGCAAACAACTTATGAGCTTTTCTTAGGTCGAACACATCAATTTAGTGTTTGAGATATAAGCTTCAGTTTCTCCCCAAATAAGCTATTTTAAGCTCATAAGCCATGAGCTTCTCTTGAGGTGCTTCTGATTATCTTGAACTTAACTCACAATCTTGAGATTCAACATATTTGCTAGAGTTTGCAAACACAGTCTTAATCTTTAACTCTTCGTAGTATTGTTTAAGGCTTCATTTGGAATGATGGATTTGGAGTAAGTATTTCAAATCCATAAAAAAAGATTCATAAAACTTGTTTAAATCATCTCGGTTTTGTATGGATTTCAGATCCTTAGTTAACCGTTTTGTACTATTCTTTAACCAAAACAAATGTATGAATCAGTTTGGAATTCTTTTTCCAAATCCCTCAATCCAAATGAAGCTTAAGTTCATTCTGCTTCTGCAAATCCCCACTCTTGTTTCTTTAAAAGGTATAAGGATAGTGTTAAGTCTGTTACATCTTCGGAATTTATAATCTATTGTAATGAGCTCAAATGGATACTAATTATATGCAGGCAATTGCAAACTTATCGGTGAATGCTAATGTTGCAAAAGCTGTGGCGGAAGAAGGCGGCATTAACATTCTTGTACATCTTGCTAAGTCTGTGAACAGAATGGTTGCTGAAGAGGCTGCAGGAGGACTGTGGAATCTCTCTGTTGGTGAAGAGCACAAGGTTCCCTTCTCTTCCGTATGTTTTTCACATTGTTTGCAGATGATTTCGTAATTTACTATAAGGGTAATGTGAAATGGAATCTCTTTTTCTAGAATGCCATTGCCGAAGCTGGTGGAGTACAAGCTTTAGTTGACCTTATCTTCAAATGGTCAAAGTCTAGCGGTGGTGAAGGAGTGCTGGTATGTCCATAGGCTAGTACTCGTTTCTACCATTTAATGGTATCAAAACCAAGGGGTTTGTTTGTCTCGCTTTTCCCAAAATAATTTCTTTATCCTCTCTCAATTTTCCCAACTACTTTCCCAAAAGTCAAACAAACAACAATTTTCTTGTCTCTAAAAAAAGAAACTACACAAACTCTATGATTCGACATAAGGTAACATATCTCTTACACAACTTATCTCACATAACAAACTTGATTTGACATAAAGTCTTACACATCTTACACCTACAACCTAAACCCTTCCAAAAAAACCTACACCTACCTTATTTCCCAAATCACTCTCCCCAAACCCAAACAAACAACAAAATAATTTCACAAACCTCCACTACTCTCCCAAATACCAGACAAACAGGCCCAAGTTACTTAAACATGCTAAAGTACTTGATTCGTTGGCTGATTTCAGGAACGTGCAGCTGGTGCACTGGCAAATTTGGCAGCAGACGATAAATGTAGCATGGAAGTTGCTTCAGTGGGTGGTGTCCATGCCTTAGTGACATTGGCTCGGAGTTGCAAGGTTGAAGGAGTTCAAGAACAGGTACTCTATTGTAAAAAATGAACACATTATATTTATTGTGCATTCCATTTTGATTTTTTGTTGTTTTAACTTTTAATTAGTAATTATACAACATATCCTGGTTTTCGTGTTTTTTCATATTGTACTATTGTTCTAATCTTTCAAAAGCTTATTTTCTTGTAGGAATGTGTTCTCTGATTTTCAAATTATCAGATGCTATGCTATGGATAATACTACCTTAAAAAATTATTCAATGAGGATACACCTTGCATGTAATACTTTTATTTAATCTAGTTTACGACCATCTTTTTTTTAAAAATTGTCCAGGCAGCTCGTGCTTTAGCAAATTTGGCTGCTCATGGTGATAGCAATAGTAATAATGCAGCTGTAGGACAAGAGGCAGGAGCTCTTGAAGCTCTTGTGCAACTTACTCGTGCTCCTCATGACGGTGTCAGGTAATATACTTTTACTGAAGATTATATTCACTCAACATTTTTATTTGTTCAAAAATTATTCAAGAAGTAGGTTAGTTGAGTTCTGTTCAGAATAAAAATATATTCACTATTGGCTTATGTATAGGCAAGAAGCTGCTGGTGCTCTATGGAATTTATCCTTTGACGACAGAAACCGAGAAGCAATTGCTGCTGCTGGTGGAGTTGAGGCATTGGTATGGTACCATTAAATCATATTTAGAAGCTTCTAATAATTCGTGGTTATATGTACTCTAAAGGCAAGATATGTTTTGCAACAACTAACATATCTGAAAACCGTAACTTCGTTGAAGAGAATAGAGTTCATATTAGCTGGAAAAATTATGAGCCTCAAATAGAGTTGCTTTGAGGCTTATTTTATAATTTTTTTGAGGATATTCAACTTTGCTGAAAGTGAAAGTTATACTTGGTGAAGAGGCTGGTGATGGTAGCATGCCGATATAATAAGCTTCCTTCCTCTTTTAAATTATGATTACTGATTCTAATGATCTTATCATGAAAGTAGTACTTTTCAAGAATTTGGTTTCTCAAGGAAAGGATATAGGGATAGATAAATCTGCATAAGCATTGTGAATTCTCAGTTGTACTCAAATATAGATATTGATGTTTAAGATTCTTTAACAGCACTTCTATTATGTCTAGGTTTTCTTTGGCATCTTTGAGTTTCTTTTATAAATCTTCTAGTTAATAGAGTCTCACTCGATATATTTCCTGAAGTAGTTATAGTTACTATGAACTTTAAAAAGATGTCTTTGAATTTAGTCTTGAGGTACTATATAACAAAAAAGGGATGGTACCCTCGTAAGTGGTTTCATTGCTCGCACAAAAAACTGTGTAGTATTCATATAAATTTCATCGTGGATTTTGGTTGCTGAAATTCAACTATGAAAAGCATAAAAAAAATAAGGCTTGTCTACCATTGAAACTAGCTCTTTCCTTACAAACTAAATTTCAGGGAAGTACGAAAGTCAACCGTCTCAGTATTTACATCACATTTTATCTAATAGGTGACTTGGTTTATAGTTTATATTCGTAGTTTTCCAGACCAATTTCACGGTTGATATATTTTTTTTCTGCAATTTGGATTCTAACTAACTGACTTTCGAAAATGTCTTCTATCACAAGTGACATGTTCCATTCAGTTATATTACGTCCCAACTTGGTATGAGTCCAGGTACATTCATGTATTATCTTGTTTTTAGACTATTAGAATGTGAATTAGACCTAACAAGCTTGACTACTCATGGAAATGGATTACGAGGTAAATCAGATTTGAGTTCTATTTTATGGATCTTTAATTTTGGTTAGAGCTCTTTTATAGTTCATATAAAGTTTGAGTTCTTAACATTATACCTTGTTGTATTGTCTTTTATCTGGACAAAGTCACAATTTTCCATTTTTTACACTTAATCTTGGGAATAAATCAGTTAAGTTTTGGAAAATAATCTTCTTTTGGTTCTAGGTTGCTCTAGCACATTCCTGTTCGAATGCTTCTCGTGGCCTTCAGGAGAGGGCTGCTGGTGCCCTTTGGGGATTGTCTGTGTCAGAAACAAATAGGTATGAGCACAAACCAATGTTATTCATGAAATTATTTCTGTTTTTAATGATTGTCTTAGGTGGTTTGTGGATCAGTGAAGGCTAATATAGGTTGGTTTTACTCTAGTGGATGTAGTAATTCCTCGAATTTTGTGTAGATAGGCTGAAAGAATGGTAAAGAAGTAAGGAAAAAGACTCTTTAGAATAAGAGAAGAAACTGGATCTACTCTGGTAACTTCACACTCAACACCTCACATAAAATTCCTTTAGCAAGAATAAGAGTATTAGCTTTCTAAAACTGAATACTGTTCATGAACTTATCCATAGGTACTTACATATATTTATGGATGACTAATGACTTTCCAATTCCTAGAATCGGCAATAGACATTTCATTTCCCAAGATTCACGACTTATAAAAATTTCTTGGATAGTAATCCCAAGAGTTGTTGAAGCCACTCTTAGAATGATCACTGCAGAGAAATTTATTCGAACCACAATAAACTTTTGAATATGTTAACAGCTGATCTGTAGATCAGCTTTTGTGCTTGATGATATGTTATGCTTACTATTTGTTAACGCCATATGGTGAATATGTTGCTCCATTTATCTATGGCCTGTATAACTTATGCATCAAACATATGTTCTGTTTCTGTAATAGCATTGCCATTGGCCGAGAAGGAGGCGTGGGACCACTAATAGTGCTTGCACGATCAGATGCTGAGGTAACCTTATTTATCATCTTCAGTATGACTCAACATTGAAATTTGTGCAACCCCATTAAATTGTGATATTTAATTTCCTCTTCTTCCATATGCGATCTTCTGCTTAGTTATGATTCACTAGACTTTTAAAGTTGAATTTTCTCAGGTTTTGCTAATGAACTGTATTTATTGTTAAGGATCTAATTTTCAGTAGAATTGAAATTTTTCATTTCAGTAGATATGTGGCCATATGCTGCCAAATAACGACGATTGAATTAGAAGGATTATATTGCATAGTACTCCTCTCATGTTCAAAATAATTAATTGGAATTTCAAATTAATATGGGATGGATCGACTTTCAGGATGTACATGAGACTGCTGCAGGAGCTCTTTGGAATCTTGCTTTTAATCCCGGCAATGCCCTCCGCATAGTAGAGGAAGGGGGTGTCCCTGCCTTAGTTCATCTCTGTTCTTCTTCCGTATCAAAAATGGCTCGTTTCATGTCAGCATTGGCACTTACATACATGTTTGATGGGAGGTACTATTTACTTAATATTATTCTCAATTTGTTCTTATACCAAGATATTTAATTTAATTTAGTTTCATTTAACAATATCTGCGTAAATATTCTTAAATATTTCTTGTGCAGAATGGATGAGATTGCGATGATAGGAACATCGACAGAGAGCACTTCGAAGAGTGTTAGCTTAGATGGAGCTAGAAGAATGGCTTTGAAAAACATTGAAGCTTTTGTTATGACCTTTTCTGATCCTCAAGCATTCGCTGCTGCTGCTGCGTCTTCAGCCCCTGCAGCATTGACACAAGTAACTGAATCTGCTCGTATTCAAGAAGCCGGTCATCTCAGATGCAGGTTCCCTTCCTCCCATCCTCTCTCTCTAAATCTATCAATCTATATATATGACACATACATAATGAATTTGATTTTTCTTCTTTTTTACTCAGTGGAGCTGAAATCGGAAGATTTGTTACTATGCTACGAAATCCTTCTCCTACATTGAAATCATGTGCAGCATTTGCCCTTCTTCAGGTTGATCATTACTTTCTCCCTCTCTTACAATACCCCCCAACCCTACCAAAAAAAAAAAACTAAATTTTTAGCTAACTGCAAAAATGCCCCCTGTGCTTTGCCTAATTGGCAAAACCCCCCTTGTGTTATTTTTTATTAGCAAAAATCCCCATTTGAAATTCCTTCATATATCAATAGGGAGGTTATTGTCAATTTTTAAAGTGAACAGGGGGTTATTGTCAATTTCAAAGCTCACAGGGGATTACTATCAATTTTTAAGGTGAATATGGGTGTTTACGCATTTTGGGTGGGGTATAATTGTCATTCTTCTTGTAAAATATGTACTCCAGCTTGGGAGTTTTTTTTAAAATAAAAAATAAAGTAGGGGGTTTTGCTAATAAAAATAACACATGTTATTCTTTTTCTTTTTTGCTAATTAGGCAAAGCATGGGGGGTATTTTTTCATTTCACTCACTAAATTTTCCGTAGATTCTCACTTGGGACGCCCAAATTCTATTAATAACCATATTTAAATTTTGAATTTGTAGTTTACTATACCGGGTGGGCGGCATGCTGCGCATCATGTGAGCCTTCTCCAGAATGCCGGAGCTCCGCGGGTTCTGCGTGTTGCTGCTGCTGCAGCTGGTGCCCCACTCGAAGCCAAAATATTTGCCAGAATCGTACTTCGGAACCTGGAGCACTACCAGAAGGGATATTCAATCTGAAGGGTACATGTGGAAATACTAATACAACTCAATCTTTGAGCTTCGCCCTTCTTGACAATTGTGAAAAAGCAATCAATAATCGTAGTTTCTTGTATGAAGGGTCCGTTTTTTCGTGCTGTAATAAAGCAGTCAGCGTAGAATTGGTGTGATTTCTTTCATCTCTCTCTTTGAGTTCATTCTCAGCTTAATAGTGCAAAGGGCAGGTACCTTTTGAGTTTTTCTCTCTTTTGCCCATTCCTTTTTCGGTTTCTTTGGTTCTTCCAAAAACAGTTTTGAACTTGCTTTCTGGAGTTGACAGTAAGTACTTTGTTGTGTTAAAAGAGTTGTATCTGATTCTGGTTTGTTAGCATTGATAAACTTCTTAACATTATTAACGACGATTTTAGCAATAATTTTACGCGTTTAAGTAAGTTTAATTTGTAGTGTAGATACTACATTATTTCTCTAAGTATGTAAACTCTCCACTCAAGTTTAATTTGTAGTCATAAAGACATGGTAGCTGTTTTTTATGTACATATTGAAGAGATAAAAGGGCTGGCTGTTGGAAATTTCTTGACTAGACTGGTCTAAGAAATGTTTTTTATTATCATATAGTATATTTTATATTTTGTATTCAATAAGTTAATTTCAACCTAATTTCTATTTTTATATAATTTATGATCATTTTCTTTAAATGAGAATCTTTTATTGGCAGATAACCAAGTCTCCAACTATTATCCTATGTATCTTTTCTACAATTCTTATCCTTTGAGTTTCTCTTATTTGAATTTCAAACTTCGAGCATAATTTGAATTTGTATTATATTAGGTGTAATATTTTTTATTTTGTTGATTATATTGAGTTTTCATCTCTAAATTTTTATAGTGATTTAATATAAGGATACTTAACTAAATATAGCTAATAAATTATTTTACATTAAGTATTGTAATTAGCTTAGCAAATTTTATTTTGAAGTGTAATTAGCTTAGCAATTGAGTTGGATAAAATAGACGATATCGGTATGACTAGGGCTGTCAATGGGGTGGATTTCAATTCGAATTCAGCCCAATTTATTCCAGTTTTAACTCGATTGGAGTTTTGATGAATTTGATCCAATTATAAAGATCCGTAATCAGAAACACGAGCGAATATGAACATAAGTCGATTTAAAAGATACGTATCCGAAGATAAATATATATATATATATATATATATATATAATATTTTATAAAACTAAGTAACGTTAATTAAAGTTTGCTATTTTTTTATTTTTTTGTACAAGTTATATTTTTCTATCAATTTAAGAAGATATATAACTCGTTCATAAATTCATTTTTATGCATATTTTCATCTAAAAATATGAATATTTGTAGAGAAATTTTGAACATGTGAGCTAAATTAAATAAAACCGTAAAGTTAATAAACTTGTTTTAGGAAAAAATACTGGTGTAATTTTTTAAAATAAAGATTTCATTGGATCCAGAAAATATATAATATCCAATCAAGACCCGTTGGAGTCAAGAAATTTTGATCCGATATAAATGGAGCCGGATCTGGGTCGAACCTAATTCGACCCGAATCCAACCCATTGACAGCCTTAGGTATATCACTATACAGTTTGGCTTTCTTGACTAAACGGAGAAAGAATACATGCTAATTTATTTGGGAAAATGCACCTCACCCCTACAAAATTACATACTTTTGCACTTTACCAATTAATTAATCTGATCAGATATCATAATCACATATATATATATATATATATATATATATATATATATAACATTTGTTTAATTTGCAGGGTTAATGTGAAATTGTCCGACTCTCATCTAAGAATAACTGGTTGTGAAACACAAAATGTTAATTGTGTAAAATGTGGTGTGCATTTGGGATATAAAGTGGTAAGACACTTTTTTGAACTTAGACGTGGAAACGTTAATCTTTTGTATGCATTTATTTGAATTGAAATAGATGGTAGATTTTATTTTATACATTAGACGCATTGCGCCCCATCCAGTGTATGTGTGTGTGTTTTTTCCATTAGTCTTATACTGATAGATACACCACGCGTCCATGCCTAGAGGTAATTTGGTTAAAAAATATCTTATTAAGAACTTGAATTTGTAGTGGCGGTAAATGGGCAGGTTGGATTGGGATTAGGCGGGTAAAAAGCGGATCCATTTGACCCATTTACATATTTATCTAACTAGTCATAAAAATTTAGAAACTTATTTAACGACAAATTTATGTTTGAATCCTTGATGATAGATATGTCCATATAATATATTTAATTGTATCTTGAAATTGATTAAATTATTAAGTCTAAAACATAGAGGGCCTGTTTGTTTGGCGTTTCCCAGATTTTTTTCGTGTTTGGGAAATGCCAAACAAACATGTTTTCTATTTTCCGAAATAAATTTTTCATCTATTAATTTTCTAAAACTACTCTCTCAAAAGCCAAACAAACAATAATTTTCTTATCTCTAAACAAAACCTATACAAACTCTATTTTGATTTGACATAAAGTAACCTATCTCTTACACAATTTATCTCACATAACAAACATGATTTGACATAAAGTCTTACACATCTTACACCTACAACCCAACTCTTCCAAAAAAACCTACACCTACTTTATTTCTCAAACCACTCTCTCAAAACCCAAACAAACAACATTACGCAAATCGAGATTATTTCACAAACCTCCACTACTCTCCCAAACTACTTTCCCAAACGCCAAACAAACAGGCCCAGATACTCTCTACATAGAAAAATAAAATAAAAATGCTTAGACTATGCCAAAGAAGTAAATACACGTCCACCTCATTTTCTTCTATATCCGGCCTGATATACCCAAACAACCCATGATTAGCCCAAGGACAAACCGATAGATATGATCGTCAAAACAAACTTTAAAATTAAGTTTTTCTTCTGGATGGATTAAAACTAATAAATTTTAATTTTAATTTTTTAAGTGATACGATAATTACATCAATACCACTAATTTAAAAAATCAATTTGATTACAATTAAATTAGAAAATAAATCTTCTACCAAATACTAATAATAATTTATTAGGAGACGCACACGGATGATAGTAGAACCCAAATCCAGCGGACTCAGTTTTGCCACTGGACTAACCTCATCTATTAAGTATTCTTAGCACATGGAATGAATAAAAATTATTTGGTGCATCCGTTGTATGGATGACATGGTACAACATAAGGTGAAGACTAAATTCAAGGAAAAGTTGGTTTCATGATTTCATCTCCACCATGTATTAGCATATAGACACTAGTTTGATCAAATCTCAATTATTTGTTCCACCACGTCATCCATGCAGCTGTTGTACCAAATAAACTCTCGTGGATGGAATCATGGAATTATATTATTTAACAACGTTGAACGAAAGATTTTAGAAAGCATTAACCGACTCTGCATCGCATAACTAAATGGAGTATATCGAAAAACAAAAAGAGTTAATAGCATTTTTGGTCATCCTTATGAGCCAAATTTTTCACTTTCGTCCCTCTTAAATTTTTAGTAGCAGATTCGTCCCTCTTATCAATGTAGTGTAACACATTCGTCCCTCTTATAGCACATTTGTCCCTCTTAAATTTTTTGTAGCAGATTTGACCCTCTTATCAATATATTGTAACACATTCGTCCCTCTTAAATCTAAAATACATCAACTTTCGTCAATTTTAGAATATATTTTGGATTTAAGTGATGTATTTTGTATTTAAAAGGGACTAATGTGTTATACTACATTGATAAGAGGGACGAATCCGCTATGAAAAATTTAAAAGAGACGAACATGTTACTCTATATTGATAAGAGGGACGAATATGTTACACTAAATTGATAAGAGGGACGAATCTGTTACAAAAAATTTAAGAGGGATGAAAGTGCAAAAGTTAACCCATAAAAGGGACCGAAAGAAGGAAACAAACCAAGAAAAATGGAAGGAAAATAATACTCCGTAGGCAGAAGAATTGACCCAGTGGCGGAGCTAGACGTATTTCTTTCGGGGGGCGAGATTTTTTTGTGTAATACAATTAATATTTTATAGGTATTTTGATTTAATGACAAAGATACATATAATGTTCTTTTATATATTCCGCCATTAATACATGGAATAAACATGAAAACTGAAGAAAGTGCAGTAAATAAAAAATGAAAAGTAAAAGCCTCCACTAGCTTTGGAAACTGGGAAAAAACTGAACAAAGTGCAGTTAATAAAAATGAAAAGTGAAAGCCTCCACCAGGACTCGAAACTGGGTCTCCAAAGAAATTGGTACTTTACCAAGTACGCCAATGAGATTGTTGTGAAAATAACTGCAAATAATACTATTAATATACAAATAACATATTTTCTTGGGGGGGCGACCGCCCCCCCCAGTCTCTGCTTAGCTCCGCCACTGAATTGACCGATTTGATTTTGAATTTTTGACAAGTCAGATATTACAAAACTATTTAATCACACTTTCTCTCTCTCACTGCCATGCGAATGAATAGCTCTTCCCTTTTTGTACAAAACCAAAACAGAGGAGGAGATTAATAATAATTAAATAATAATAATAATAATAAGGAGAGTTTCTTGGCCCCCAAAGAATAGCACTTTCAGTACTACTAAACCCCACACAATCACGCCGGTTAACGTGCACCGGTGGTGAAATCCAGGAAGAATTCGATCAAGGTATTTTTATTTTTATTTTAAATTCTTTCAAGGGGTTCCTTTTGAAACCCATCTGATTTTTAATTCGGGTATATTATATTATTGTTATCTGGTTGTTTATCTTAGATGGTGTTTGCCTTATCTTGGTATTTTGAACTGGGTTTTTCAAAAAGTTCTCAACGGAAAATCAAGATTATATATTTTTTTTGTTCTTTTTTTCCCCTTTTCTTTCTAACGTTTGTTAATATAGCTTGAAAATTGATGTCTGATCGACTTTATTTTGAGTATTCCTTTTGATGTTTCGTGTTTGTGTGTTATTATTTTTAAAATTTCAAGCCAAAAGATGATCGATGTATTTGATATATATATATATAATTAAACATATATCTATGTATGTGTGAGTGTGTGCGCGCTTTGAGCGTATAAATTCGTCAATGTGCTTGTGTTTATTTAAGTGCTTTGGAATTGATTTAAATTTAAAAGGACAAAATAACTTTGGTGACCTTTTATTAAAGATTAAAAAACTAAATCGATTAACCACTAGTGAACAAGCAATATGTGTCAAATTTCATGTACATGGATACCACAATGCAGACCAGATTTACTGTTGCATCATCATCTTATTATATTTTATATTGATTAAGTAGAGTGATTAATTGGTGTATTAGATAAATGTGGAGCATCTATCTGCTTTTGGTGATAATTCTCCGTTTACTGCTCATTTTCTCTTGTATAGTGCGGAAATTAAGTCGTTTATTACGTTGCTTGTAGACTTCAACAGAATGAATGCAAATTGACTAGTGAAGCAATTTTTGCTTAATTCTAATCTTCCTTTAATATCAATCATTTACATTTTGATCAAGAAAATATTGATTTCATTATAGCAAAGGTGTTCTTATATTCTTGTTTGATGCAGAAACTCAAAATGAGGTGACTTGCATTGTACTGCAAAATGTGTCCCGAAATAAATTTTGGCGAGAAAATTGGAGCAAAGATGGAGAATGTAAACCAAAAACCAAGCTCAAGTTCTTTTGATAAAGCAGAATGCCAGGAAACAACTGAGAGCTCAAGTTCGTTTGATGACACTGACTCTGAATTTGAAAATGCCGATACTACCCTGGATTACTCTGAAGCTTTATCAGATTTTCATGGTGAAATTGGTTGTATTGGATTCGGTGATGTACTTAGTATCAAGTACTATTCTTTCTCTTGCACTTGATATCTTGAAGTCCTTGTGTTACCCTTTGATTTAATCTACTAATTAAGTGCTTATAAATCTTTATAATCACACTTCACAATTTATTTTGTGTATATTTTTCCATTCGTAGGAAGAAAAAGTTGACAAATCATTGGAGATCATTTATTCAACCTCTCATGTGGCGATGTAAATGGACTGAATTGCAAATTTTGAAGCTCGAATCACAAGCCCAAAAATATGACAGAAAACTTAAGAAATATGTTCGGCAAAAGCAAATCCTGCTAGAGAACTCTACTTTGGAAGATCTTGGTGTAAATTCAGTTCTATTTTCACGGAACAATGCTAGAAGAAAGAACATTCTCAGGAGGAAGAAGAGAAGAAATATTGAAACAACAACGAATTTATCAGAATATATGTCAAATCATAACCTTTTCTCTTTTTATGGTACACTTTTTCTCTGTAGTGATATTGAATTTTGTATATTTATATTGATCTTTCTCGGTTAATACTTTAAAGACATGGCATTTTTGCAGAGAACAGGAAAGGTGTTACAAAGGGTGTCTTGAAAGTTAACGAGTTTAATAATCCGGGTAAGAAATTATGTTTTGGCTTTTGCATCATTTTGATTATCATGCTTTGATATACATGCATGTTGAAGCGTTTTGGGATGAGGGTAATTTAGTAATTTATTCAGTTTGGACTTTTTAAATCGTTCCTCGAGTTTTACACGACGGGCTTGTGTATTTTGTAGAAAAAGTCACTCAAAGAGTCAAATTTGAAGATGAGTTTTGGGACAGTGATGAACCTTCGTGCCTTGAGCTTGGAGATGATGATAGTTCTTCGGAACCTATACTTAGAAAGATTGATAATTTACAGTCACAAGTTGGAAATCTGAAGAGTAGAGTTGGCAAGATATTGAGTGAAAATGCTGAGATATTTTCTTGCATTGATAACTTGAATTTGCCTATGTCGTGTAATGATTTTATTGGCTCTCCGGAAAATAGTGATTCTCCTCCAAAGAATAGGGGCACAACGACAATAGGAGCTCGTCTTGCATCTCAGCTTTTATCCGAGTATATTGCCGATGCATTTGAAAACGTGAGTTTTCTATTTATTATGGCTATGCTTTTCAATTGAATATCTTGAAATTGCTCTTTGAAGTTCTTTTCATCTTTATTCGCCAAATTTCTTGTGAAAATAATTTAATTTAGAGTGTCGGTGTGAAAATTAATATCGGTCCCTATGTCACAAAAATATTTTAGATATTATTCAAGATTAATTTTTATTGCTTTTATAGATGCAGAAGAATTATTGATTATATCTTCATGTTTTTTTAAAATTTCTTTTCTTATTTGTATTAATAAAAAATATAAATTAAGTCATTTATTAAGATAAAATGACTTAAAAATGCACCTCACATTTATGAATATTTCTGTACTTGTGAAATTCATGATGCATGTAGGGAGAAGAAGATGTTCTGATTGATGATCAAAGGGTGAAAGAAAAGATGAACAATTTGGAGGACTTGAATATTTTTCCAATACAAAGGCCATTGGCTAGGACCGCTCTAGTTCCGGAAGAACCCGATCTGCCCACAAAGCTTACTTCCCCTAAAAGCACGGTGAATAAGGGGAGAGGTACTAGTCGAGGGAGATTGAGATTCACGAGTTAAGCCCCTCCTAAAGTATGCGTTTAGTTCGTCTTTGATCAAAGAGTTATAGAAGATGACACAATTCAAAAAGTATGCAAATATTCGATGGAAAATGTTAGTGTGCAACTCGTCTTAGGTGTACATTCTACATTTGTTTATTCTTTGGTATATATATGTCAAATATGAAGAAGTTGAAAATTTTGAGTATAGTTTTCAAGGATTTTGTTTTTGGTTGCATAGAAATATAAAATGTTTTGAAGAATTTATGTGAATTGATTTTGCTTGATTATTGTAGTTAGGTCTGTTAATGGGTTTGATTTGGATTTGATCTACTTATGATTCCACTAGCCTCGTATTCTTTGTCGACCTTTCAGCTTCGGCCAGACACACATTCCATTGGTTTAAATTGTGCAAAATAGTTGAAAATATTATTTGAATGTATTTTCTCATAATCTTCGTAATGTAAAATAATGTTACGGGAATAATTAATGAAGTTTGAAAAGATATGAAATGTGGATCCATGAAATTTGATTTTTGGGATGAAAATAAGTAAAAATTGTTAGAGGTTTGTGAAACAATATTATATTGTGTAAGATCATTTCGTGATTTGGGTGGTCCAGAACCGTCTTAAATCGAGGTCCAGTTAATAAAATGGACCTAAGATCATATATACAGGACTCTTCTTGCTTGGTAGGTGTGAGCCGAGCCTTAGGTGAATTAGTTCTAATAAAGCCAATCAATGGACTAATACTAGCATAAAACTTTCACATAATTATGGATCGAAATTTTCACTGTTTCCGTTAAAAAGATTCGAAAAATTTCCCTTTTTAAATCAATGGAAACGAAAATAAGATACATTTCCGAAACTATTTGTTTGTCTTGATATTATCTTATTTTATTCAATTTATTTATAATTTCTCTTAGTGTTTTTTAGAAAGTTCTCAGTAATTTTTCAATATTTAGCTAACTGAAACAATCACATACAGCCAAGCGTGACAAAAAGTTAACCTGCTAATATGTTCGCTCAAACTATACTTTTTAATTCCATTCGAACATCAAAGAACTAAAAACAAAAAGCAAAAAAAAAAAAAAAAAATGAATGTGACAGTCAGTTAAACAGTATAATGCTGGTTCATGGCATCAATGTCAAGTCCTCTTAGCTTAGCAAAAGACTCCACCTTCCCTTTAAGAGTATGAATCTCTCTCAGCCTGCAAAGAATAAATGGTAACAATAATCTTCAAATATCAAACAAACAACCCTTTTCTCTTCTATCCGAGATAGCTAACCTTGTGATTTCTGCGCGCCTTTTAGCTTCTTCTGCCATTATATTGATGTCCCTAAAATTGCTCTTTTCGAACATTTTTGTCTCAACCGCTGATTGAAGCCCGTGTAGCGTCCGTTGCTCAGCTGCCCACGCAGCCTCTCTAACTTCCTTTCCAAAGTCCTTTCGGGTATTGAATGCAGTCTGAGGAGGTAAAAAACATTGAGTTCGTTCAGATCACTATCTCATCTAGTTGATTAAGATCTTTAATCGATTAAAGATCGTTCTGACTATAAAGATCTATAATACAAAATACATGAAACAAATATGAATCTAAGTTCATTCGATAGTTAAGTTGTCATAGACCTAGATAATGATTGAAATTTTGAGAGTAGAGATTTTATCAAATTTAAATATTTATCCAAAATCCAATGGACTTGGATGTGGTTTGAGACTTGGAGAAAATCCGACAAGATCCATATCATATCGAATTTAAAAAAATAAATTGATACGAATATGGAGGATCCGATCCAAATTCGACCACTTGAAATCCCTTACTTTAGCTTAATGCATGTAATAAGCAAGACTCACTCTTTTCTCCAGCACCAGACCCCATGCTCTTCCACTGAGTGCATATCTAACAGCAAATTTGATTGGATCAAGAAGTAGGTATGTCAATGTATTATACAGCCAGATTACCGCTGTCCACCCCCAACCTATACTTCTGATCCCAGCAAAATTTGCGGTTGCAGTGGCAGAGATTACAGTCGCCACCTGTAAAAAAAAAAACCCGTATCTAGTTCAAATTAGAAGAAACCAATGAATACTAAAATCGAAATTGGTGTTCAGAATTAATTATTACCAACTGTGCAATAATAAATGCAGTCACAAGCAAGAAACCAGGACGTTCTAAAAAAGACAATCCCCTTGATCGAGTCACAAAGATTAAGGCCTGGCTTATTGTGCTGACTTGAAGATAAACTGCAGATGCCATCATTTCATTGAGAGGCGTGGCTTCTGAATCATTTGACATGTTCCTGAGGTGTTTGTTGAAGTTCCTTACCTTGAATGTATCCTGTAGATTAGGAGATGCATTGGTGTTCTTTCTCTGAAACCTGTGCTTTTATCGATATTCAACGAAATTCAAAACTTACAGGAAAGAAGTCTGTTTCATAGGCTGCCCAGAAAAATATTACAGTCATCAAAGCCAAATAACCTCCAAGAACAATCCCGGTAGCAAAAATCTCACTTAGTTTCCAACTGTCTGGAATTGGAGAAGGTTTAACCCTGTCTTTAGATATTGTCATGATTGTTCCTGAAATATAGTCTTTTATGTCAGAAGACGAGCACAATGAATGATTGTTTTGAAAAAGCCCAAATGACTAACCATCATTCAGAATCGCAATGACAAGAACCATAAACGGAGGGAAGTCAAATTCCCAGAATACTGTAAGAAGCATAAATCCCAACTGCAAGATTTTTTGTGCATTTTAGTAGAGTGAAATACTTTGCTTAATTGGCAAAAACATCCGTGTTTTTTTATTAGCAAAAAAAAAAACTCTCATGCCGGAATACATATTTTACAGGAAAAATGACAATGATACCCCCACCAAAAAATTCAAGAAACCCCCTATTAACCTAAAAGATTATCAATAATCCCCCATTAACTTTAAAAATTGGCAATAACCCCCATGTTCACTTAATAAATTGACAATAACCTCCCTATTGACTTATCAAAGAAATTTCAAATGGGGTTTTTTGCTAATATAAAAAGACCACCAAGGGGTATTTTGCTAATAAAAATAACACATGGGTTTTTTGACAATTAGGCAAAACACAGGGGGTATTTTTGAATTTAGCTCCATTTTAGTAATGATTAGAGAAGTTATTGTTAATGGAATGATAGTTCATATATTCCATGACAGACTTACCACTATCCGTATGGTGATAGATACAGCATATATCTGAAGAAAAATCGAAGAAGTCAGTATCTTTCGACCATTTATCCTAGAACATAAAAAATGATAAGGAAAGGTTACTTTACTGTGTAATTCTTCATTCTCTGGAAAATTGCACGGCTAGTTAAGACAGCACTGATTATTACACTTAATCCAGCTTCTGTAAGAACTATATCAGAGGCACTACGAGCTGCATCGGTTGAATCTGCTACAGCTATTCCTATATCAGCTACTTTTAGAGCAGGCGCATCATTTACGCCATCACCCGTCATTCCACAGATGTGCTTTCTAGCTTGTAATTTCTTCACAATCTCATATTTATGTTCTGCAAGAAATGGAGAATTAGTTATTTTGCTTATTTTGATATCGAACAAGTGTTGGACCATATTTTACGTACCTGGAAAGACACCTGCAAAACCATCGGCTTTTTCAATGAGTTCATCAACTGGTAGAGCTGCATTTGCTTCATCCTTATTATCTCCAAGCAATGATGATGAAGGATACATGTTTGAGCCCATCCCAAGTCGTCTTCCAGTTTCCTTAGCAATTGCCAGTTGATCACCTACAAATGTTTTCGAGTAATGAATTCTTTTTTAGTTCCATGAGAAAGGCATCCACAACCTTTGCAATGAACATATGTAGACTAGGTTGGCATGTCTCAGTACTTTTTTTCATCCCTTCATATGTTGATCGTAGAAAAGGTGAAGAGACAAGAACAGAGTAACATACGAATTACGTGGGTTCTGTTATTGAATTTACATATACGGAAGAAAATTGCCCAAATGGTTAGAAGACCTTCCATTTCTCTCTTGATTTTGAATCACAATATAACCTCAAATTATAGGTTGAACAGTTAAGGTCTATATTTGACTAAATCACACATATACAATATGAACAGTTAAGGTAGATGCAAATAATCACTCTAATTATTTGCATATTTTGATTGACAAATTAAATCCTAACATCATAGATATTTGAGTTGTGTTTTTTTTAACTTCCCAAAAAAACCCCTGTGCGCCGGAGTACATATATTGTAGGACAAATGACAATTATACCCACCAAAAAATGTGAAAACGCCCTTATTCACCTACTTTTTCGACAATAATCCCCATGTTAACTTTGAAAATTGGCAATGACCCCCCTGTTCACTTAAAAAATTGGCAATAACCTCCCTATCGATTTATGAAGGAATTTTACACGAGTTTTTTTGCTAATAACAAAAGAACACGGGGAGTGGGGGGGTGGGGGGTGTTTGCTAATAAAAATAACACAGGTATTTTTGCATTTAGCTCTAGATACTTTCATATAAAAATCATCAGATTCCAATTCTTGGAGCTAAAACAAGCTATTTATACACACTACCTGTTATCATTTTAACGCTCACGCCAAGATCAAGGGCTCTCCTTATCGTTTCTGCACTGTCATGACGAGGAGGATCGAAGAGTGGAAGAAGGCCAACAAGTTCCCAAGGACCACCAGGGCTGTCTTTGGTGCCGGAAGGTACCTCCTACGAGATGCCAAACATGGTTTCAGACAGGCGAAATAAAGAATGTAACGTAATTTATTTTTTGGTAAAAGCTGAATACCTGGCGAGCAACTGCAAGGGAGCGAAGCCCACGTTCTGCAAATTTGTCGATTATGGAATGAACCCGTCTTTCGATTTCTGATTTGTTGTGTGCTAGATTAAGAATCTAGAAAAAGAACCATATTAATAATGTGACAAAACCTCAAAAAGAAAAAAAAGAAAAAAGAAAAAAAAAAGAAAAACAAGATTCAGTTTTGTGATAACTTATAATGACAATCCTTACCTGCTCTGGTGCACCTTTGCTCACTCTATGCATTTTACCAGATGCATCTATATAAGTTAGAGCTGTTCTCTTGTCTGTTGGATTGAATGGAAGGAAGTGAACTTCTGTGATCCCAGCACGCGCCTTACATAAAACAATCGAAATATGGAATAAGTATTTAACTCTCAACGAAAATAAAAATTTAAGTTGAATGTAATAAAAGAGTCTTTAGTTTCATTCAACAAGTGAACATTTCAAAACGAGTGAAATGCAGATATACCCCATCTAGTCTGCCTCATTAGCAAAAATCCCCCTGTATTATTTTTTATTGGCAAAAAATTTCCTCCCACGCCTACATATTTGCAGGAAAAATGAAAATTATACCCCCCACAAAAAATGCAAAAACACCTCTTAACCTAATAAACTATCAATAATCCCCCCCCCCCCCCCCCCCCCCCCCCCATTAGCTCCCCTATTCACTAAAAAATATTGGCGATAACCTCCCTATTGTCTTATGAAGGAATTTCACATGGAGTTTTTGGCTAATAAAAATAACACAGGGTGGGGGAGGGGTGGTGGTGGTGGTGGTGGTGGTGTTTACCAATTAGGGAAAGCACATGGAGTATTTTTGCATTTAGGTTTTTGATGATAAAAAAGATGAATATATATTAGTATAAAAAAGAGTGAAAAAAACGAGGAAAAGCGAAATACCTCCCTAGGATCTGCCAGCATTGAAACAATTGCTGTGTCAATAGCATCTTGATTCTCCAATCTTGACGCTCTTGCGGCCATTAAGACTACTGTGTCCTTGTCAACACCCATGGCAAAAACCTGTGCATATTGACATCGTGTGGTATCAAAATCAGTGTTAATTTGTCCTTATGGGAATAAACGCTATTATGAACATAAGAAGGTATTACCTCAATCATATTATTGTCTACAGTAAGCTTGTTCAGAGTTAAGGTTCCTGTTTTGTCACTGCAAAGGACATCCATCCCAGCCATTTCCTCAATCGCGGTCATTCTTTTTGTTATGGCACCCTGAATTCGAAAATTCAATCAATTACCGAATTATATATTTATTTAAGAACCAAGTGTTTGCACAAATTATATCTTCATACCTGCTGAGATAAGCGATGTGATCCAATTGCCATGGTAACCGAAAGAACAGTTGGCATTGCAATCGGAATTCCACCAATGAGCAAGACAAGAAGATTATCTATACCAGGCCTATAGGGTCTATGTTGGATGCCATATATCACAATAATCTCAATCACCATTCCAATTGCAATTGAGCAAATGCAAAAGTTTCCTATTGAGGTTAAAACCTGGCCCCAAAAAAAAAGAAAACACGTAAAGATTTTCTTTTCCGAGAGCTTTTAACATCAAATGATCAAGTTATGCCATATATGTGATTTTCCTACTCATCCCAACTTCGTTTATCCAATCATTTCTTATTTTACGATGCAAAAGTATTAGATGATGTCTGCTATTGGATTTTAATGAGTAGAACACTGATTGCATCAAATGAAAGAATATTGGGCTTCATTTTTTTTTTTCATTTTCATTGTCGTCCTTAGCCTTTCCTCACTAAAGTTTCCAAACAGCAAAATTTCAAAAACGGTCCTGTAACTTTGGATTCCTCTAAAAAACTATACTAAACGCACACATAATCCTTTAACTTTCACCCAATTTCAATTTTAGACCTATGCATATGGTCCTCTAATTTTCAATAAGTTTCAATTTTCGTCTATCAATTAAAAATTTGGTCATATGCAGGACGAAAATTGAAACTTGTGGAAGTTAGAGGAAGAAAATTGAAACTTATTGTTAGAGGATGAAATTTGTTATGCATAGGACTAAAATTGAAATTGGGTGAAATTTAAAGAACTAAATGTGTATTCAGTATAGTTACAGGACTACTATTAAAAAATCCCAGAAGTTACAGGACTACTTTTGAAATTTAACCTCCAAACATAGCCTTAGAGACAAACCTTTTGGAAATGGCCAACATGGTTGGTGTTGTCCACAAGATGAGCAGCTTTACCAAAGAAAGTATGAACTCCGGTTGCTATAACAATTGCTTCGATTTCTCCTTGCTTACAAGTTGAACCTGAATACACTCCATCACCAGGATTCTTGGTTACTGGAAGTGATTCTCCGGTGAGAGCCGACTGCACAAAAAATGAAAACCTTAATGCCCGTAATTTTAAAAAGTTGTTAAACTTTCATGTTATCACGAATATAAAGCACCTGATCAATCTTAAGAGGATCTCCTTCTAAAAGACGTGCATCGGCTGGAATAATATCTCCGAGTTTGATACTAATTATATCACCTGGAACCAAAATTGCAGCTTCCTCTTCGCTCCATGTTCCATCTCGTAGAACCTGGACAAGATTCATATTGCCTTAGTTCTTTTTACGGTTTCAAAATTCATAGAATGGCTAATAAAAGGAGACAAACCTTGGCCTTTGGAGCCAGTCGAGCCATAAGTGCAGCTGCTGCATTGCCAGCGTTATTTTCTTCAATAAAACTGATTGTGGAATTAATAAGAAGCAAAATAATGATTCCAAAGAAGTCGGGAACATCAGAGGGCTTATGCTGCATAAAATGAGATTTGTTAATATATAATTATTCACTTTCTGTTCAAGAAATTAAATACATTGCTCTAATGGTTTTTGCAACTCGAAAATAAAAGCGGAAATGATCTTACCCCTCCATGTGCAAGAGCAATGGCCATTATAGCTGCAGCTTCCATCACCCATGATAGAGGATTCCACATAAAGCCCAAAAATTTCAAAACTTTGCTTTCCTATTGAAATTATGGACAGAATAAGAAATCAATGATTGAAAATAAAAGAAGGAACATAGATAAGAAGAAAACGGCTGTGAAATAGATCTTCAAACCTTTTTCTCTTCGAGTTTATTGTATCCAAATAACTCCAATCTTTTATGGACTTCATCCGCCTTCAAACCTTCTCGTGTGCATTCAAGACATTTGAATACTTCTTCAAGAGGTATGTTCTCCTGCATAAAGCAATCCAAATCCCAGTGATAAATAGAAAATTCATTTTATCTTAAACATACTTTTCAAGTAGTATCAATATATCTACAATACGGATTCTTTTACCTCGTTTGGACTAAATTTTCATATCAAATGCCCATTTATATCACAAAATAACAATCCTCCAAAACTTGGAAGAAATATAAGAACATACCAGATCAACTTCTTCCTTGATAACAGCATCGAGTGCTACAGACCCATCACCCATTTTCAGATATTTTATTTGTGCTAATATTCACCAACTAGCAAGCTTTCTGTAAAGGGTCCTGCATTCAATCAACACTTGATATGAACTCTGCAGTTCATCTATAATAGTCACACTCCTCAACGACATAATTTTATATATATAATTACATGTTTAAACAATCCAACAACCTTCAAGCCACATTCAAGGAACCAACTTTGTAGTCCACAAATTCAGGACCCATGCTACTCTTACACAAATTTTCAAGAATTATCCACCCCCACCCCCACCCCCACCCCCACCACATCACCTTTTTATGTAACCATAACTTCCAACATTAAAAAAAGAAATAACACCTCAGAAAACTCAAAATCGCAATTGAATCAACTGGTAAAAGATAAAACCTCATATATCTGAACTCAGCAATATGAAAAATTTCAAACATGGATTAAAATTTAGTTCTGTTGGTATGTTTAAGTAAGTTAAATAGCACTAAAAACTTCTTGAGAATTTCTTGGAAACTTTCCAGAAGCATTTGGAAAAATTGTAAATCAAATAAACATGTTGAAGTGGAAACTAATTTATGTTCTCATTCTACAATTGAAATAGAAATGTTTCCGTGTTTTCGGTGTTAAAGCAAGTGAATTTTGGTCTTTCAAATTTACGCAGACCAATATTTCTGAACTTACAAAAACACAAACAGGTTCTAGGCAAATAAATGCATGAAGGAAGGAAAATACTGATTCAGAGCTTCTAATATTTCAAAATTCTTCAAAGGTTCAACTTGGATATTGAGTGAGGGACAGAGTATCCCAAAAATGGAAGTCTGAGAGACACACACACACACACAGGCACACACATAAATATAAAGCCCATTTGTATGTATCCATCGAAATCACTCCGGATTGGACGAAGCTTTGAGCCTTGGGAATAACTGCAGAAAGAACAATCAAAGATTTTTAGAGATATAAAAGTGGAAATTGCCATTTGCTTGCACAAGAATGAACTTTTTTGTTGCATGAAAGATTTGTTCAATCGCCGGCCAAGGAATTTGGCATTGGATATTTCTTTGCCGCCAAAGGCCGTACGCCTCCGGATCTTATTTATTATTAGGCAAAATTGCAAAGACATCCCTCTAAATTTGAGACCCTTTTAAAAAATAATCAAATTACTACAATATAAACATATTTAGTCATTTAACTTATAGTACATTGTAATTATCATCCTGCACTTGCACTTACAAATTTATTAAAAGTCACATGACAAAATTTGTTATGCATAAGAATAAAATTAAAATAGAATAACAAAAATTGAAATATGATTAATGTTAAAGGTCTAAATATGTACCTAATGTAGTTATATATATAACTATTTTTTAAAGAGTTATAAGACTGTGTTTGTAATTAACTTATATAGGTTGTGGAAAGTACGATAGCTTCACGGACAAGATGGAAACAAATAGGCAAGATTACTTAAATAATTAAATGGTTAAATAGATACTTTGGTTAATAGTACGTGACATCCTTAAAAAAATGACCCTAAAAAGAGCAATTTAATAGATAATAGTCCAAAATGTTGTTTACGACAAATTTTCTTGCTCTAGATCAAGATTGTGTATCTTATAATCATTTCTTGTTTTAAACGGATTTGAGAAAACATTTGCTTTGAGGTTTTTGGTAAACGGATTTTAGAAAACCTTCAGAAAAGTTATTTCTTCCCCGAAAAAGTAACTTTGAAGTTTGACATTTTATTTTTGGGGAAATTATATAAAACTCCCTTAAATTATATAAAACATTTTGTGTAATTTCAATAATTTAATCACATTTCTTGTTTTAAATTCACTCTACAGATACTTCCTACTGTCAGGTGTATAATTAGTATAACAAAAAAGGTGATATCATCACTCAAATTTTAATGAAATGTCAATTTTACCTCTAGTCAATATATAAATTATAAATCTAGGAGGAATGTATACGTTAATCACTATATAAATTATAAATATGAACAGTTCTTTCTTCTTGTTGTGAGAATCGAACATTCTTTAAAATATGCATGAATTTAATAATTTAATATAATGTATTTATCATCTCCAACGTTTAACAAAGTATTGGTATTGTAGACATTGTAATTTATGATTCAACTGAATCAATTACTGACTTAATTCTGAGGAAAATTTTGATGATCTCTTTTTCTATTTTTTGGTTGATGATCTCTTTAATCCCAAGTTCAGAACGCAATAAACCTTACCTATATTTGGTTCTTGACCCTTTAGCCTATATTTAGTTCTTGAATTTCAGCGAGTAAGATGATACGAAAAATGAAATGAAGAAGAAAAAAAAACTCAATACGCTACTCATTTAATACAAAAAAATATGTTTCTTAACTTTTTACTCACTAAAAGTCAAGAACCAAACACAAAGATATAATTACAGATATGATCAGTTGTACAACCACAATAAAATCATTCATCCCATATAACAAACTGAACTTTATTCGTTTTCACCTTAACTACCCAATATGATCAAAACTTAACATTATCGATTATTATGGTCAAGTGACATCCATAACATCAATAATTTCGAAATGCATTTGAAGATCAGGAACTTTACCAGGAAAGTATAATCTCTCACGAATATGTAACTTTCCCATATTCTTATGAGCAGCCTTTTGAAGAAGATGAACCAGCGTATTCTTTTCCTTCCTTATCCAAATTCGTCTCTCATCACACCATTGTCTAGGTGTTCCATGAAAAAGGGTCCGAATTCCATTAGCTCGTCTTGTGAGTAGTTCAGAAATACGGTCAATCACATCTTTGTCAGTCAGATATGCTCCTTCTGTATTTAAGCCAACATCAACATAATGAATTTCAGCTATGCTGTTTAAGAGTTGATCTTTTGAGGTGGGCATAATCCAATCATTCTTATTTGCTGAAATTTCTGTTGATTGGACGTCTGAGAAAGCAAGTTCGGTCAAGACCTGATTTAGGATGGTGCCACCTTTACTAAATCCGAGGAGTGCTGTTTTTGGTTTACATGATAACGATGCAGAAGCTTCAGCCTGGAACGGTTCTTTCTGCTTCCCTAAAATGATAGTTTTTGCCTGGGGCAGTATCAAATGTTAATAAGAAACATGATTTAAGAAAACAATTTGGTAATATCAATATCTTTTAATACAAATCACAGGAAAGAGTTCATAACGAGCTACTCATTGGATTCCTGGAACAAGGAAAATCACTATACGAGAAATTTTATCTCAGTAACGATGATCTGAGAACTCAGATGGTAGCAAATTTTTGGTCAGATTGTCTTTTATCAACCTTTATATTTCATTTGGTAGCATTGATAAAAAATAAAAATAATAATAATAATAATAATAAAAATAAAAATATAAAACGGGTCGGCATACAAATAACCTGCTACATTTAAGCTCTAACTCAAATAAAGTTATAATCTACCAATCCTATCGTAATATATAATCTCCTTGGTCCAAAAACAATTTTGCCTCATTTTCTGCTACTAATCTATGTTTTAAAATATGCTGCCAACAAGACCAAAAATTATATTATCTTGTGCTACATAATTAATATTTTCACCATAATTCTATAGCTTCTACCAAATGAGTTCTGAGTAGCAAACTTATATGCTTGTGATTTACTCAATCAGAAGCATAACGATGGCTTCAATCTCTCAAAGAGTTATGCTTTGACGACGAAGAAAAGTGTAGAATTTATTAACACAGACGATGCGTCATGTAGCTTGATACCACAACCTTCACATACTGGATGAAATATTTTTAACATGACAATTTTAAACTAAATGACTTTGGTTCACTATAGAAGTAAGTAGCTTATATATAGCAAAAGTAAATAACAAGATGAAGCTGTCAATTGGATGCTGTTATCTTTATAAACTTAGCAGATAGCCAAAACTTAGAGGTAGTCAAAGATTCATTTCAGAACTAAACCACCACTCCACTTGAGATTCAATACGAGAACTAAGAAGAAACTGTATATGTCGCATTTGAGATTTAGAAAATTTCAATTTGAGCATCAATATTCATACAACTTTAACTAGCTAAAACATAAACTCAACTTCTTTCATCTAAGTAGCTCAATATTTCATAAATCGGATATATAATACTCATTTGGTAGGATAAATAAAATCTAAAATGGCTACCAACATAATTGCCTTAATCATATTCCAAATAATAAAAACGCCTAGGGATTTTGCATCGAGAGTTTCTAGACCAAATTTTAGTGCAAAGTACTTGCAAAAAAAAAGCATGGATTTTGACTGAAACAAAGGCCATGCTCAAAATATGGAAATCATGCATTCTCTTAAACTATAATCAAATATCATGTTGCGTTCCAAAAGTATATGAACTGAAATTCCCTTTTCCATCCAGTTCTCACCACTGAGATAAATCTTCTGAAACATCCTAATTCTTTTTAACTCTATAATAAAGGTTCAAGCGCATATAATCACCTAACTATACAAAGGAATGAAATACTTCAACACTTCCAAGGGAAACACTCTCACATCTTCTCTGATTATCATAGTAAAAAAGCAGACTTTCAGAGAGTTACATACAATACATACCTCTGCCAGAAACTTAGAGAGGAGCATGACTAATGATGCAGAAGCTGGGAAACCAGTTGCATCATAAGATTTTGGCTCTCCATTCTCATTCACGGAGGGGATAAAATCCTTATAAACAGCAAAAGGACCATTAAAAATAGATGCCTCAATAACATAAGCATTGATAGATCCCTCAAATTTTGAAACTAGAATTTCAGCAATCGTTTGAGGGTTAGATAATCTCTCAATCACTGGATTGTCCGTCTTTTCAACACGATCTCCACAAAAGAATATGGCATTTCCAGAGGGTACCTATCTCACATCAAACGCAAGAAAACTTTTGAATTATCTCTTTTAAAAACCAGAGAAGTAAGAGAATAGTGCATAACTTACTGCAAGGTTTTTGGGAGAAGAAGAAAGACCAAGAGATGCTGCAACTCTATAGAAAGTCTTGCTATTTGGATACAACTGAATTTTCAAAACTCCAGTCCAACGATCCATGGATTTTCTTTAAAGATGTATTTGGAGAAGAGATTAAACTCAATGATCCATCAACTACCAAAACGGAAAGAAAAGAAAAGCGTAAGGCCTAAAGCTACTAAAAACAGTAAAATTGGTATATCAGGCCAATCAAATGTCAAATTCTTGAAAATTACAGAACACAAAATTCTCAATAATGTCATCCCACTGTAAAAAGGAAACAAATTTGTTAGTTTTTCCAATAAAACACACTTTTTCATCAGCTTCTCTTACAATTAACTAACTAACCCATGTTAGAATTATATACCCGGTTATTTCAAGTTATGAATCCAACTATCCAAGGCTGGAAACTAATTGCAGTAGCTATTAACAAACATAAATTCACTTTTTATATATGGCATCAAGGTCCAGGCAGAGTAAAACATTGAAAAGGGAAAAGTTAGAGAGCAAATACTGCCATTTTCACAAATAGGTGGTGGGTGGACACACGTTCGCGAATAGTAATACTACACAATCATCCAATTATGGAAGATTATCCTGCAACACTTTTGATTGTGTAATATATAAGCTGAATATATGGTAGTCTAGACTCTGTGTGTGTGTGTGTGTGAGAGAGAGTGAGAGAGAGAGATTACACACACTATGCGCAATGAGATCGTCAAGTCGGGCTTGCCTCAGATCCGATAGTTAATCTTGGGTTAATCCACTAGCTAAGAAGCGGACCGTTTGGATGTAATCCGGATGGAGTTATTTCTATAATTATAAGTTTATAACGATATTATTGATTCCATAAAAACACATGTATAATCAAGATTGATTCAAACTGAAATGTGTTTAGTAACAATATATTCATTTATTGTGGATTTATTGTGGGTTTCTCTAGTTTAATATTATTTTTTTCTTTGTAGTTATTTATTTTTAGTTAAATAAAATTTCTAATTTTACAATATAGATGTAATGATGTAATTATCGTTTGTCAAATATATTCATTATCTCATAAACACTTGAAATATGAGTTCATAAAACTATAAATTGAACTCAAGTTCCCAACTATTTATTGAATTGACCCCCCACCCATTCCACCCTCTTCGGTGAAGATGGCCGAAATTGAAGACCTCTCCACCGACTCTCCCTCCCCCCTTGTCGGTGGAGATGATCTTACTCTATAGATATTTTGAGAACTCTTTCTGTACATGGAGACGATGATAATAACTACTGAGGAATGATTTACTCCAATAAAAACATAATATTAAATAAAATGGAGAGTAACTAACATATTTTAAAATTCAAATCTAGACATCTTTTCAAAAAAATTCAATTGAATTATACCTCGTTGATTAATGATTAGCAACCCTATATTAATTAGTTCCATCAGTATATTATTTCTTAATAAATAGATTTCAAACTATCACAAATTAATATGATGTGATCACACGGCAGTACGGCTCAATTTAAAACAATTTTGGCCCAATTACTTGGTAGATTCATATAGCTGAAATAAATGATGACGACTCCGGCCCATAACAGTAGGCGGAAATAAATATTCTGTTTATTTTCTTTTTCGCACAATTTTTAAAGTTTTCGAGGAAATACCTAGGGTTCTTCCGTAGCAAATAGCAACCACGTTCAACTCCGAACCTTAGAGCCTATTTGGAAGAGTTTTGACTCGATTTCGTGGGTTTCGGTTCTGAAAAATGATTTATATGAAACATTTGAAACTCCATTTGAATTGAATTTTGTGGTAGGTTATAAGATTTGAGTATAAGTTTGAATTGAGTTTCATGGGTTTTACCAAATTACATTTGAAAAAGTTTTGACCCAGTTTTGTGAGACCGGGCCAAAACTTTACCAAATAGGGCCTAAAGATTCTATTCAACATGTGTGGATTTGAACTTTTCAAGAGAGATCATAATAATAATAATAATTAATCAAAATAACGCAGTAACAGAAAAACACACGATAATAATATTGATTAGTAGTAGTATTATTTAATTAGCACGAGTGTTTTATTTATTCACCATAAAATAGTTGTGGTTCAACTAGCTGGCATCTATGATCTATCTTATTCTATCACATGATATTCAATTAACATTTTTGCAGAAGACATCCTATTTAGGAATCAAGTAGTATTATTTTGTGAACATACAAGTTCAAAACAAAATCAAATTATTAGAGATTTGGTTTGATTTCGCTCGAATTAAGGTCGTTAGAGCTCATTCGTTATACATATAATGATTAAATTTGAAAAACATTGGTTTATAGTTTTGAAAGTGAATACAAGTTCAATCGATAAGGTAAAATATAACAAAAAACATATATAGAAAAGTATCAAACTACTCGAATTTTATTAATGTACTATATTTTGCTTAAAGATTAAATGATTTGGGTGTATGTTGGCTAGATCTTTCTTTCCGTTAATTGTAATAGATTTTTGGAATATAGTGTTTTTCAACTAATTCATTCGTGTAATTATATACATATATAATATTTTTATAGATAATTTATTTATAAATTACATCCATGTTTTTCATTTTGGGAATCTAGCTTTTTCAACTGGATGTCTCTCAAGCATATAATAATGTAACTTTTGCAATATAAAAGTTGAAAGAAATTTTATTTATTCATTCAGGTACTATATATAATTGCTAAAAAGTAATCCACTTGGACTATTAAATATTAAATTAAAGAAACAACTCATACCCATGTGATTTAAATAGCACAGTAGTCTTCCCAATGGCCGGTACCAATTTCAAAATATAAAAATAATTAATAATTTAAGAATAAAATTGTAGTGTACCTTCACAGAAATCACTTCAAATTCAAATGAAGTAGTGCTCTGCTCTCTATATAAAGAAAGATAAATCTTTATTATTATTATTGTTCATTCGTATGAAAAAATTTCAATTATATCGAAAGCAAAAATTAATAATATATATAATCACTCTAGCTAGCTAGCTATATGTCTGATCAATTTGATCTATCCTGGCTTGATTCCATACAACATTATCTTTTAAATGATTCTGATGATTTCCCACAAAACCTCCAATCAATTTTTCCAGACATAAAACCCAGCTCCAGCTCCAGCTCCTCTGGTACTTCAGCAAATCAAGAATCCGTGGATCAGTTAATAGTGTGCAATAATAATGATAATAATAATGACGTGATCGAGGCGGGAGAGGTTGATCGGGCGCGTGTTGTTCACGCGCCACCAGGGGAATGGAAGAGGTACAGAGGGGTGAGGCGGCGGCCGTGGGGGAAGTTTGCGGCGGAGATAAGGGACCCGGCGAAGAAAGGAACGAGGACGTGGCTGGGTACGTATGTGACTGCGGAGGAGGCGGCATTGGCTTATGACCGCGCCGCTTTTAAACTGCGTGGGTCGAAAGCAAGAGTTAATTTTCCGCACCTTATCGGATCGATCTGATGATAACCCAATTAGAAGCGTTAATTACTAAGAAAAGAGGAGTAGAATATTGAGGTGGTTTAATTGAATATTGGAATTGATGAACTGAATTTAGGTTCATTTCATTTCATGCATTTGGTTGTTGAGATGATGTGTTTACATTAGGTTTAGGGCTTTTTTTTTTCTTCAAGTTTCAACAACTTCCACTTTTCTTTTCTTTTCTTTGTAACTCATAAAAATAAGGTGGCTGTCAAGGGGTTAGATTCAGTTCAGGTCAGATCATGTTGGATCTTGATATGAAATTTCGAGTTGGATTCCGATTTTGTATGCATTTAAATTTTTCGAGTCTATTGGATCGATCTTATCCGTGTTTGGTAATACATGTTTTTTCTTCCAAATTAAATACAATTTTCACTTTCAAAACTAAGTTGGTTAACGTTACAATTTCATTTAGTTTCGCTCTTGTATTCAAACTTTATTCATGAATTACCAAACTTCTACACATAAAATATCAACGTTCGAGATCACTTGCTTCCAAAGAATTACATATTACTCTAGCAAACATTGTATTGATATGAATTTATCAAAAATAATTCATATTGTTAGATGAAAATATGCATAAAATGAGATTATGAATGAATCATTTAATATTTTCTTTCTTAAACTGAGAATAAATTATTATTATTAATAATAATGTTACTTATCTTAATACAATATTATGCATATATAATTTTTTAAATTTATTATCAGATATGATTTTTAATGAATTGGATCAACTTACATTCATATAAACTCCACGCATTTCGAATTATAAATCTTCATAATTGTATCAAATCTATAGAGATTGGGCAAAAATCTTAATAAATAAATTTGGTCGACAATTCGAGCCTAGTTCAGATTGATATCCTCCCTTATATAAACCAATGTTGGAAGTCGACGAGCCCCTTTATTTGAATTTTCTGACAAAAGAATAATTATTTAATAAAATGAATATTATTTTGGAGTATTCTAAAAGAGAATATAGAAGATAAAGTTTTAATCAGCGAAAGGTCTATTGAAATGGTAGATAGGCTTTGAATTAAGACTCATTTGCTTGAGAGCTTCTACCGTTATTCAATTTTAATTCGGAAACTATCTAGAAGACAATAAAGCATGTTGCATAAAATGAAACTTATATTCATGTGAAAACTTTTTGAAAATTTTTAGGAAACATTAGAAAAATTGTAAGGAAATTTCTAAATTTATAAAAATAAAAGAGTCTTAGGACAAACTAAGAATTTTGAAATTACACCTTATTGTTATTTTCATTAATTCAAAAATATAATTTTTTTTGAAATTTCCGACGGAAACGATGGAATTATTTATCCATGTTTATACTTCAGTTATTAATACTAGAAATCTTGATTGATCTTTGTCATTGCATAATGTCCTACGAAATTTGAGGATTTAACTAGATAAATTCCTAAAAGTGCAGGTTGAAAATCCAAGGGTCCTATATTCGGTTCCTAAAAGTTAAAGGACCAAAACTTATATTTTTTTTTTTCAAACATGCAAGAATCCAACATCCCAAATGAGGTGGATAACATGTGTCTTCCAATAGAGGATAATCACCAAATTAAACCTCACATAGGGATGTCCGCAGAGAAATGTTGAATCCAAAATACTGCATTAATTTGAACTAAATTTCGAATAAGTGTCTTGAAATCTCATACATGATAAAGATAAAAGACTAAGGCCTGTTTGTTTGGTGTTTCCAAAATTATTTCGTGTTTGGCAAATGCCAAACAAACATGTTTTCTATTTTCTGAAATAAATTTTTCACCTCTCAATTTTCTCAAACTACTCTTTTAAAAGTCAAACAAACAATAATTTTTTTTATCTTTAAACAAAATATATTATGATTTGACATAAAGTAACTTATCTCTTACACAATTTATCTCACATAATAAACATGATTTGATATAAAGTCTTACACCTACAACTCAACTCTTTCAAAAAAACCTACACCTACTTTATTTCCCAAATCACTCTCTCAAAACTCAAACAAAGAACATTACGCAAATCGAGATTATTTCACAAACTTTCACTACTTTCCCAAACTATTTTTCCAAACACAAAACAACAGGCCCTAAAACTGCTCACCAAATTAAATATTAAGTGTCCTTTTTGCACGTCCTCAAAAAAGTTACAGGATCAATTCTGCAATTTTGCCTGCAATTATTAATCAAGTTACTTACAAAATTTAGATGTAGAATTTGATAAAAGATCTTATATCCTCTTTTGTGTCATATTTTGATGTCACATCATATAAATACACATTTATTATTAAAATTGAAGTATTTTTTTCACATTTGCTTGAGCTTTAATAACGATTTTTGGTATGCTTAAAACTATGCTCCAAATTTTTACCATAGCATGCTTATGTGCCCTATATCATATCGAAAAATTATTGTGGCATGATTACTTGTAGATTATGAGATATGATTTAATTTTGATTATTATCCAGAAACTTTGTTAATTTTCTGCGGATTATTTATTGCGTGTGATGAACTAGAATTTATACCAGCTATATAAATAACACAAAATTTGGCCCTAAAAAATTGACGGAGAAAGGAAATATGAAAAAAATCCTTCAATTTTGGTATTAAATGTGTTTTTTTTTTAAATTTGGTAACAAATATCTAAAGTAGGTAAAAAAATGTTTCTCGAAAATGTCCGAAAAGTTTTAATATTTTATTGAACCAAAGTAACACCAATTAAAGGAGGGAAAAACACTTTTGATACCAAACTTTAATCCAAAAAACACATTTGATACCAAACTTTTTGAAAAAAAATACATTTCATACCATGATTCGCACAATCTTGACACATTTAGTTTTGTCGTCAATTTTCGGACGGAATTCAGGACGTGCCGTCAGTTGTGGGTCTTTAAAACCCGTGCATGTTTTCTCTCCCATTGTCAATTTAACGGGCACATGAGAGACACATGCTGAATTTCGTCCGAAAATTGACAGCAAAACTAAATGTGTCAAGATTGTGTGAATCATGGTATGAAATGTGTTTTTTCAAAAAGTTTGATACCAAATGTGTTTTTTGGACTAAAGTTTGGTATCAAAAGTGTTTCTCCCTCCCAATTAAAGTGGGGTAAATGCAAAATACTCCCCTGTGTTATGTTAAACCTGCAAGAAACTACCATGTGAAATTTTTATTGCGCCAAACTTCCTTGTATTTTCAAAAACCCTGCAAAAAACATCCAATTTATAAAAAATAGGTCGTTTTTAATCGACATATTTCAAGAAATTATTTTTAAAATACTTCAAGTTGGTCCCTACAACTTCACGTGATATATTTTAAAAATGATTTCTTGAAATGTCGATCCAAAACGACCTATTTTTTACAAATTGGGTGTTTTTTGCAGGGTTTTTGAAAACACAAGGAAGTTTGGCGCAATAAAAATTTCACAGGGTAGTTTCTTGCAGGTTTAGCATAACACAGGGGAGTATCTTGCGTTTTCCCCAATTAAAGTAGAATAGAAAGTTGAAGCTAGACCTCTTCAACTCTATCCATAAAAAAAGAAAAGAGCTAGGTACCAAACAGAGTTTGGTAATGGTACCTACCGACTGGTAAATGAATCCATAAACGAAATGTAAGCAAAAGAAGCCTCTTTGCCATATTTAGACACACCCCATGTCCAAACCATGTGAATCAAAAAACATCCAAAACACCTCAACCACTACATATAAACCATGCATGCACACAGCTTTATTTCCCAAAACCACACACTCTTCACCCTATAAATACCCCAACACTTGACATCAATAAGTAAGTACTCGATCACAAATTAAACAAAACCAATCTCATCATACATAGCTAGAAAAATGAAGGGTGCTTGTGCAGTGGTTCTTGCAGTTCTTGCAGTTATGATCTCTTTCGTTTTGCAGCCCGGGCAGGCGGTCAGTTGCGGTCAGATAGATGCTTCTTTGGCTCCGTGCATTCCTTTCCTCACCGGTCACGGCGGTGATCCTTCTCCCGCGTGTTGTGCCGGCGTGAGGGCGGTGAAGGGACTGGCTCAGACCACCGCAGACAAGAGGGCTGCCTGCGCCTGCGTCAAGGCCGCCGCCATACGTTACACCGACTTGAAGGATGAGGCGGCACAGAGCCTTCCCACCAAGTGCAGCGTCGTCATGGACATTCCCGTCTCTCGGACCGTCGACTGCGACAAGATTACCCTACTTGATGAAGCCTATGAAGCCATGTATGTACCGCTTAAGTACTTTAATTAATTAAGTTTTGTATGAGATGATCATGGTCAAATAATAATCCATGTAATTATCTACTGTTTTCTGATCGATCGATCGATCTTGTACTTGTAATAAACAGAGCTTTATCGAGCTTCTTAAGTATATATTCTGCAATCTTGTTTAATTAGTTTTTTCTAGTATATATGATGCTGTATGTTCGTTCACTTTTCATGAGAAAAAATTAATAAATGTTTTTCTGTTCTTGGATGCATGTGTCAAATTAATTAATATTGGTCTCGATCGAACACCAAATTAATATGGAAAAATTACAAATTATATATACTTTGATTTTCTATATAATAATTACAAATGGAAGTTTTATGCAGTTTAACAAAATCTGTATTCAAACTTTGACAAATTGACAACAAAATTTCGACTTAATTGCAAAGTATATATAGATCGTTAGTTGTAACACAATGATACCCACAATGAGCAAATTATTATTACAAAATCATGTTCTATTCACTTTCAGTCCCATTTGTTGCACCATTTTCGAATTCGATGAAGATGCTAGCACTACAAAATAAACCAAATTAAATCTTCTTTTGTAAAGTATGATCTTTAATTAGTAACAAAAACTATATTATATATACATATACTAGTAACATTAAAGATTAAATCAAGACATGTATGTATAGATATAGATTTACCCTCAGCAGATGCAGTGAATAGAACAAGAGCTAAGACAATTAGTGTAGCTAGAGTAGCACTGTTGTTCTCCATGTTTAGTTGTGATTGAACTTGTTGAGTTAATTAATTAGAGATAATGGACCGAATTTATAGGCTGAAATCTATAATTTTGTGGATTGTTGAATAAATGTGACACCAAAATGTGATAGACATTTATGATTTAAAAATAATATATGAATGTAATACCAAAGTGATAGGTTTCGGATGCTCTATTACATATGCATGTAATATTCTTTGTTACACAACACATATCAATGCCACGTGTATAAGTTTATCAAACAAATATACACTGAATCCTTGGTAATCTTATCTTATCTTATCTTACTTACTATTATTTCAAGGGTGCCTTTTAGTCAAAAGAGTTAATTTTGACTGAAATTCTAATTTCTCAGAATTTTGAATTTTCTTAATATAAAAAAATATGAACTGAGTAACCAACTCCATCCCATTAACCCATAATATAATCTTCTTTTCAACTTCCTTCAACTACACAACCCATGATCTCCAACATCTTTCCTACTCTTCTTACCCCTCTCAATTTCTTCGTTGTTGATAATTTAATTTCCTAATCAGCACAATGCTTAAAAGAAGAATAACAAAAAGTTGAGAGAGAAAATGAAAGAAGGAGGAGCAACTAGAGGGTGGGCACAATCTTCAAGAAGAAGGCTGCAGGTGAAGAACGAAGATGAAAACTTCTCATATTTTCATAGGCATTTTACTTAGAAAGTTCAAAAAATATTATATATGAATTAAAATGCTTATATTGTTACAAATTCTGAATTTATTTTAACTTTTTGTTGCATCTCCTTTATTTTGTGAATCTTAAAGTGTACTATAATTTGGGTGCTTGCATTGTATATATTGGGTTTTTAACTTTCTAAGAGTTTATTCGGTTCAAGATTTTATTCTGTTTTGAGAGGTTTCAAAAGTTCGAACAATATATACTTCATATGATAAGAATTTAATGTCTTTGAAATGGTTTTTAATTTACATTTAGTACATGTTTGATAGATACAAATTTGGTAATTGATATGATACTATTTTGATTAATATATTTTAGATTTTTTATATTAAAAATATATGGAGTTGGTGTCAAGTCGGTATGTAATGTGTAGTTGGTGTAGAGTCAAATTAAGAAGAAGAAAAAAGTGTTATTTTTTAAAGCTTTAATTAAAACATAATTGTAAATTGAAATATTAGAGTTGTTTCACCTTTTAAAAAATGAAATAACAAATAATGGTTGTTTCTAAACTAAAACAAAAATAAACTAAATCTAATGAATGCCAAATTATTTCACTCTTTAGTCTTTACGGAAGCTTCTTACTATAACAATTTTAAAGACTTATGAATTAAAAGGTTTGCCAAGGTTTGAAATTGATGTAGTTCTATAAATATTTCTTGATTGAATTGGTTGTTTGTAAAGGTGCAAGGCAACGGATGAAACTATGAATAAGATGATGAATAGCTTCTGATTTTTTTTGGATGAGCCAAACTATAGTTTTATCCGATAATTATTCAGATTTTGTCTTTTTTTCTAAGTGCATTCATTAATTTTTCAGAAGTTGTTCCTCCTTCTCAAAGTGCAATCCTTAATTTATTTATAACTTCAAATTTGACTATGATTTTATTTGTTTTTATTATGCATCTGCGTGCATCATAGAATAGCAACTTTAAAACAAGTGAGTTCCCTTTAGATTAATGTCCTTCCGTATTTCTTAGGTGGAGGCTCAGAAAAAAAAGGGGGGCGAAAGAGTGCCCATATCAAAAGCAGTATATGGAAAATTTGGCTGGATGTGCAAAAGGCGGGAGGAGTTTGAGATTTTATGAACATGCTTATAATACTATCAAAGAAAATCTTTAACGGATTGTGTTAGTGTTTATTTATATCAGTTAATTCTTACAAAAAATTAAAATGTCCAGAACTTCTAAACAAAATTTTCATATTTTAGATATTATTTAATTAATTTACATAAATATTTTATAAATATTTGTCATGCATGTTTTAATTTAAATAATTTCTTAAATTTTTCTTTACTACTAATTAACCATGAAGGCTATTACATAAAATTGTTAATAAAAGTCCGTGCATAGCACGGATATAGGTTAGTACTATTATATTAAGTTAACTAGCTTAATTACCCCCTTTCTATATAAATTAATTAACACATTAAAAATGTCAAAAAAAATTAACACATTAAAACTGTCAAAAAAAATTAACAATTTTAAAAATCAAAAGATATTTCGCCCACCGTCGCAGCTGACCACCTCTTTCATCATCACGACTTGGAGACTGGTTGATGGGTTTTATAATGGAAAAAATGAATTAGTATTGTTCTTTTAATTCTTTTTTATTCTTAAACAACTGATAATTAAATTTATTTAAGATACAAAAAAGAAGTATTTCAATAAAATAAATTCTGAGTTAATTTATTTAAGGTGACTTTTAATTGACATAAATAAAATGGTGTATAATCTTATGTAGTGCCCGCATTACATGCTTAGTTTGTGAGCATTGACACGTGTCACCCATCTGTAAATGTACTATTAAACGTTACATCGATTTGTAGCAGATCCACATTTTTCAATTGATGCTTACATATATAACACCAAGAGGTAACACTCATAGTTGTATAACATCTTGATATCACAAAGTTTTTATTTGACAAACGTCTAATTTGTTATGTTTTTGGACAGGTACATATAATTATCAAATGATATAACACCGGGATGTGAAACATTGTCAGAAGATCTTTGTTTTGATCCATGCAACAAATAAACGGATGGAGTAATTTTTCCCTCTCAAAATCATTCCTAAGTTATTAAAAATATACAAAAGATGTACAAGTATACTTATCATTGATTCCGTAAATGACCACACAGATTAAGCATTGGATGATGGATCACACCACAGTCACACTAGGACTGAAAATCAAACCAAACTACTCAATATTCGTTCGAGCCCATTTGAGCTCGATTCGTCACACTAATCAAACAAGCTTGAACATTATTTTTCGTTCGATAACTTTTAAAATTCGGCTCGAGCTTAATAAGCTAAAATTGATAATATACATGTAAAATTTCTAGCTACTTGATACTTGACTTGAGTTCGTTCCATAAAAACTCGTTTGAGCTCGGCTCGTTTAACGATCAAACCAAGCTCAAACATAAAATTTCAAGCTCGATAAAATTCAAACCAAGCTTGAATTTCGGCTCAATTACACCCTTACACCGATCAGAAACATGCCACACCAAAGGGAGTTTGTTCAGACAAATTTTAGAGGAAAATTCACTGGAAGAGAAAACTCAGCAAACACATGATAATCGATATGACATTCATCACAAACTGTTTTAACACAATGACAAAGGGTTGCATTTTGTGCGCAGTAGAGCAATTTCCATAAGTTCATCAAATAAAAGAAGTCTGCCGTCAACAATATTAATTTAAGCTGCATTGCAGAACTAAATCTGGTTCTCATTAAGTCAAAAGAAAGTATACTGGGGTAAATTACAAGCTAATGCTTTCAATTTTTTTGGTCCACAAAGTTCAAGTGTCTTCGGAGCAGCAATCTTGTCGGCTACAATGCCATGAATTCAAAAAATGGCAAGTCAACTGACAAATTCACCCCAAGGATCTCCTCTTAATCTTATCTCCTCAACCTATGGGATGTCGTCTCCTGCACGTTATTCGAATTTAAAGCATCAGAAATGTAATTGGATCTTGATTTAGTGCTACTATATCCTCAGTCAAACTTTTTGCCTTCTCATTATCTATCTATACTATCTAAAATTAAGAGGACCTGTTCTGTCAAATATATATATATATATATATTATAATGCAGATTCATAGGCAGTAGGGTTTAGTGGACTTGAAAGAGTGTAAATATCCGCTTAGAAAGGTCTATGGTAAAAGTACAACACCACAAAATCCATTTATAAAACCACATGATTGGACCCTAGGAGCATTTTTTGTCCCATGTTTTAAAAACTGCACTTTTGGTCTCAATTTTTAAAATAATTTGGTCCTATATCCCCTTATCCCATCCAAATTTTGCACTTGTAGTCCAGAATGATTGTCTTTGTTTGCACTTTGGTCCCAGACTGTCTTAATTCTGCACTTTGGTAAAAAAATTGGCAGTAAGACCAAATTTTATATAAAAAAGTGTTGAGGGTTCAACCAAGTGGGACAAAAGGTTCAATTTTGCAGTAAAACAGAATAGCAGACCATGACAATACCACACTATAAAATCCATGTCACTCGCAACAGGATCCAGAAAAAGTGGAAATATAAATTTCAAATGTTACCTCTTCGGTCGGCTACGATCTTCCTCAAAGTCCATCACTCCACCGTGTTCAGAAAAGACCTCATCATGCCCTCGGAAGTCAATGTCGCCCTGCTTACAGTTGGTAACTTCTGCCACAACGTAAGTAAGACACATCGACCAACATATCCAGAGATCTTACAAGCAATAGTTTGTGACAGATCAATAAAATCAAACAGAGATACCATATAATGAAGACAACCTGGTAAAAGTCATCCTTGAAATTATGAGAGCTGAGTCAATAAGCAAAAATGTGGTCCATCAATATTCTTAGTGGGCGGGAAAGTAAGTAGACAGAAACGGATCACGCTCAAAATTTTGAAAAGGTACATGATTAAAATTATAACCTTTTTAGGACAATAAATACTCTAAATGTAAATCCTCGATACAAACTTGAGCAATAAAAATCATTAAGTATTAGAGCCGAAACAAAGTTTCAAATCTCCTCTCCACCCATCTGTGAAACAGCATTTCTTGGGCTAGGAGCACATGATGGGAATGTTAAGAGACAGTAAAACATTAAATGGTTATCCTCTCTACAACTACGCTGATAGATGCACTGATCATTCAATAAACCTAACTGGAAAAAGGGTAATGTTAGCATGCAAGTTAGTTCCAGAGAGACTAACTAGTATAATTTCATGTTTAGACATTTGTATTAAAGTTGTTTCGTTTAGTATCTAAGAGCATAACAGCATATGCAATGTACAGAATGATGACATAAGAACAGACGCAATGACAATATAACAAAACTTTGAAACATAAAATCTGTAAGAAATATCACTGTCACTGACCTTCAAAGATAGAGTCCTCTTTACTTCTTCCACCCCTTCATCTACTTCCTTTCTATGCTTCTTGTCTAACTCACTCGTAGTATCTGCCCATTTGATCTTCTCTTGAATTGAGACAAGAAGATTGTCTGACGTAGAGAGCCTATAGGATATTGAAACAACATTCTATTTAAACAAATATATGCTAGGCAAACACCAAACAGATAAGGAAAAATGATGGTGGCAAATAGAATAAATAAGCAATAGAACTGATTAGAAGCAATATCATACATCAAATTTGGAACAATATTATCACACAAAAACAAGGAATAACTTCTGCTAAGTTAAGAGTGAACGCATTGAACATTATACTTTTCCAGGTTAGATTAATTAAGACCACAGAAATAAAGGCTCAAAGAAAAAACATTTCAAGCATATGAACATTAAAAAAACATAAAGGAACACTATAGGAAATTATCTTTGTGTCTGCATAATGAGGGTGGCAAGTCTCAAGTGAAAGGCAACCGCCAGAGGCACTTAGTTGATTCTACAGTACTAAAGAAGCCATAAATCTGAACAAAAAAATATTTGTACCAGTTTTGTTAACTTTTTTATTTTTCCTGTAGAACTGTTTTTGAAGTTTCATAGCACACATGATAAAACACCACGAGCAAATATGCCAGCATGAGATAAACTGCCATTTGGAATGTTAATGCACTAGCAAGCGAAAAATCAACATATTGTATCAACCTATTCTCAGGTAGAGAATTTTACCAGTTCGCTAACGTTTGATTCATATTGCCCAATTGTTCAGGTCTAAGATCCCTTCCTGCAGCAAATTGCACCTACAGATAGCTAAGCAGCTAGATTAGCAACCAATTACAAGCAGCTAAGTCAGAGAATATTGAACAAGTAAAAATATTAAACTGAGACCTCAAAGCATCTTCGCAGCTGATCTAGCTTTCCTCTGACTATTCCCTGTCCAAGTGGCAGCAACAAATTATACATTACTATTTTCCTCAATACATTACAGTTTATTCAGGGTCATATGTGTTGTTCAATACAAAGCACAAAGAAATTAGGAAAAGCAAAAAGAAAGCAAGAGGAAAAAATTCCACAAAGGAAACAAATACACTGTGTGCCAACCCGTGCAAAGCTATTTGTTGTTTACTGCAAGTTTCTCTCATCAATTAAGTGATAAAAGTAATAAAAGTAGTAGGGAAAGAAAAGCAGAAACTTACCACATACATGCAGTCGTTAATTAGAAAATCTTCTAACTCGCGAACATTTGTAACATCCAACTCCTGCATCAATGTCTCATATGGCAAAACCTGTGCAAAGACGAAAGATGCTTAAGAAAAAGCACTTCTGGGAACAGAGAAAGTTGAACCACCTCGAATGAACTCATCCCTATACCTGATTGGTAGGCAATAAAATAACAAATTTTGGAAATTTAATTTTTTTTTTAAAAAAAAAATACCTTAACATTACTTATTTATTCAACAGACGATACTCATATATGCCATTTAAAAACTCACATTTAGGTCCTAATTTTGAACTTAAGAAAAGAAGGGAATAGGAGAGTAAACAGGGATAACATACACATAGACAACCTTTCCACGTGAATTCAAATTGCAATGCTTAACCGATAAGACTAAAAAATTGTGAGTAACCGATCAATATATTTTTTTATGCCCATCAACTATATGTAGTTTCAGTATATAAGCTTAAGGAAAGCAGGTGATGGTTCAAAATGAGTAGATAAATCACCATCATTTTGTTAAAGAACACACACAGAAACACAATCGTTGAGTTACATGGCAAGCTACCTTGTTTGTCTCAGCCAGAGTAAGCACAGTCAGCTGCTTCAACTTAAGGATTTGATCAGGAACCAATTTTGGAAGATGGCTAGCAACACCTGCATCATCAAACAATACATAAAACTCATCAAACAAAAACACAATTCCATGAAAAAATTGCATATCTTATACAAAGGGTACTCAGCATTGTATCTTAAATGCAACACAACCACATAGTTATGATGGTCTAGCTAGCAGGTTTCAATTGATTGCTTCACTCTTAAAAAGAGTACCGTGATCATAATTAAATAAACCATAAAATGGAGAAAAGGCATCCCATGGATCAGTGCAAAGGAACTGAACAAAGGATGGTTGTACCTACTCTTCTACCTCTAGGAATCCAGCAAAAGGAAACAGAAACAGGATTGGCTGCATCCTAATAAGCCCAACAAGAAACCATAATTTCTCACTGTTATCTAAAATCATAACTAGACAGATCTTTTCCAGTTCAATTTGCAAGGATTTCAAATTTCATTTAAAAGAAAAGAAGAAAACAGAGGAAGGGATGATCCCATCTTAAGAAATAGCAGTAATGGTCTTCCCGACAAGATTTACTAGAATATGTTAACGAATCCCTATTAACTATCCAACTATAATTCAATCAAGAGAAGAGAAAATGGAACTATCAAAGCCATTTTATGTAGCGTTGGGGTGAGTATCAGTAATAAGTCAAGCTGGGTCCGCTAACCAAAACTCAACTTGAACTCAAGCAAACTTGAGATTCTATGCAAGTCGGACTCATAAATCCTGTTATGTTCCATAGCAAATATGAAGAAAAAAATGCAAGGCTGAAGTAGGATTTTTCAACTTAAACTAAAGCTTTCTAGTGGTAGAGTCTAGCTATCGAACTTGAGATTGTATGCAAGTACAACTCATAACCTCAAGATAAACGTATTGAAGCTTTCTTTCCAGCGCATAGAACTTTTAAACAAATTTTAATTCGTTTGAAATGCTTTTATATCAAATAAATATCTATCTGATATATCTTCAAGCAAAGTACTCATGCCAAACGTGAATATTAAAGAGCCAGATGAGAGGAGTCAATTTTGATGATAACACTTACAACAAACTATAGCTCAATGAGCTCAAGGTTGAGCTTGAGATTGAGCGATTCAACTTTTGGGGGACAATTCTTTTGCAAACCAAAGATACTGAGCAAAGAGAACTTCATAATTCTATTTTTATCTTTAAGCTACATCAACACAATCATATGAAGAAGAATAGGCATGCTGATATGTTCTTTAGAAATGCCAGGAGCATGAGTGGCTCCTCAAACAGCGTAAAGAACAATTAACTTTCTCATTACTATCTTTTTCTATCATCTTGAAAGGAACTCCCACAATCCTTCCATAAACATGAGATACTTTAGTTGGGGTAACTTTGATTCAACCTTCGAAACATCTTCTATGTCTCATCCATATCTACCTAAATAAGGAGCTACAGAAAAGACTCTACCTTCCATACTCCCAATCAGCAACGGCATTTTCAATGGTAGATTCGACTGATACCGGCTGTGTTATATTCATGTACAGGTGGCTGACTTGCAACACCTGGTCAAGATACTATACATTCTTCCGGAGACATAGTTTGGCATCTTAAAATGCGAAGGTAATTGTATGGTAGGTACCAGATATTTCCATTAGCCGTTCTTATATACTAACACAACATAATACACCTATTAATAAATATATTATTTTGAATGTTTTGTATGTAAAGCTTGTCTGTAATTGCAAAAACCATTTTTATACTGTGCAGTAAGATACAGAATAATAATTATAATATGGAAAGTAATAATATGAATAAAAGCCAAGGGTCTAGATGGAGAAAGAACAGAATCTATTAGGGATAGTAACTATAAGAATAAAAGCCAAGAGTCCTCACATATATTCATGAATAGAAAATTTTATCACTCAAGATTTATTTTTCAAACCATCACAGTAACCCAATAATTATTATACTATTATTCCTGCTGTGAAAAATCAAGGAATAACGGTGACTATAAATGTAAAGAACGTGTGAACAGCCCAAAAAAGAACCAGCTAACTAATCTGTTCTGGTGTAGGTCTTGATCATGTAGTGCTTGCCAGCATTAAAATCCCTTGCACAAAAACATTTTCAGATTATCTTCTTGTCAAATCACTGTGATCATGAATGTAGAGTAGAGTTGTTGCATGTGCTTACTGACAACGGGCTGTCATTTGAGAAATTTGCTTCTGACTCTTCCATTATGGATCAGAGGCTTCAGTTGTGGTCCTATATGATTGAGATGGAGTTTCCCCAAGTAGGAGAGTAATTCTCTCACTGTTTTAAGATACTTTCATTCAATATGATTTAAGATATTTGGATTCAATATGTACTCTCACGAAGTCTTTTCAATGCATGATAGGTGAATTATTATGTGTGATCCCTAAAACTGATAAGATGGACTAATAAGAAATCTGAATGAAAAAAAAAAGCTCTACTGGAGACTCGGGAAACAAATTTAAAGTGCAGTGCTTTATCAGGAATCAGGATCGACAGAAAGTTTGGGAGTTTGTTACAATACCAATACTTTCCATGGAACAAGCACAAATGACGATCATATAGGCAATTAGCAAAATGGTAAAAGCGGGACAAAAACGACGATTAAGAAGATTGAATCCTTACTCTTATATTCACTCCATGTACCATGTGCAAACATGCGAAGCAAATCTATGAAGATACTATGTTCAGATCCTTGAAGCTGCACATAAATCAACGCATTAGGAAAAAAAAAACAATTTGAGAACAAGAGACTTGTTTAAACTAAGAACAGTTTGAACATATAAGAGAAAAATAGTTGTATTTGATTCCTTTGATTTTGGTTGGGCTGTCAGATATTACAACTGTTTGAGGTTAGGGATTGTAATTCATAAGAAATATAAATCCTTAATTCATGAGTCAAATTTCATGTTTTCACTCTCTTCTCTTCATTCACTATTATTGTTTTTGAACCTATATTGCTGTCATAATTCCTAGCAAACAAAAGTCCGGTATCTTCACCAGATGCCCCATGACATATCACAACCAACACCACATCATAAGTTCAACAGTCATTAACAACACAGAAATATATATTGATTAAGGTACCATCATAAAGTATACGACTTATAAGCATCACAGATATGTGGCTGTTTAAATTTCTCATTTTCCTGAGTCCGCCACTGAATATAAGCTAATAGTCCCAACATTAGAACTTTCGGTTATGATATTTCTCATTTTGTAATCTTTAATATGTGCACAGCTTAAAGAAAATCCCCTGCTAATCACGGTCTGTATAGTCAATTTTACAATTTAACCAAACGCTGTATATCAGACTCTAACATCTCTCCTTCTAATCACAAGTAACACCAAATTGATATTCTATTAGATATACACACCTATGTATAGTAGTGGTAGCCCAATGTAATCGAAACACAAATCCATCAGGATATATAACAATCTCAATATAAAATGCAAAGCTGGACAATATAAAACAATTAGCCTAATACTACAACAAATTGGCGTGCCAAAAAGCATTACACCGAAACCCTACCAGCCCCGAGGATACAAAAAATTAAGTAGAAAAGCGAACAGAACATGACTGTAACACGAACACATGTCCTATACCTCGAGGACATTAGGGACCGAAAGAATCTCAGAGAAAGCAAATAGCGAAGGGTGAGAAGTGGCCTCAACGACGACGTTTTGGAGTGCCGAGCCCTTGAGAATTGAAGCCTGCTTCACGAAGTAATCTATGTGCTCCGCTTGCTTTTGCTCAATGTCCATTCTTCAGATACTAAATTCTATTGATCCACCGGAAAAAATGAACTGAAATAAACCGCTCTACTTTATATGCATAGATGTGTTTATATGTATATACACAGAACCCAGAGAATTGAAAATCTAGGGTTCTATTGATCGCGTTTAGGGTTTATTAATTTAGAGAGGCTTTTCTAATTTATAAGACTCTTCCCATTTTGGTAAAAATTCGAAGTTTCTTTTTTTTTTTTTTTTCTCTGTTTTTAATAGTGTGTGGGGGTTATATTTGGTTAAATTACGGTTTGCACCCTTATCTAACACTAATTGGCGACTTGCAAACCCAATATTTTTATGCTTTATTATTATTATAGTCTAATTAAATAGATTTTTCAATATATTTTCTTCGTCCCATAAATTTTATTCTTTTTTTTTTTTTGGGATGTCCCAATTTAACCCTATTTTTCTTAAGTTAAATTTTTTTTTCCTAAAGTATTCAACATTTCACTGAAAAAATGTTATTTTCAATAACAAATTAATTCTACCACGTTGATAACCCTATTTATTTTCATAAAAATATAAATCCCTTCAATTTTAGCATCCATTACAAAGTCCATCTAGCTAATGGGCTTATCAGTAACAGGGTCCATTCATAATTTAACTTATTATTATCAGTAACAAAGTCCATATAGAACTGAAATTGCTAATGGGGCGATTCTATAGCCAACCCTAAATTGAATCTTAGTAAAAAGTGCTAATCATCAAAGAAAAAAAGTTATTAAGTTGTATTTATAAACGTATGCATATACATTCTGGGTACATATTTTGGAAAACCTGGGACGTCATAGATAAAATAATAAAATATAAAAATTTGGAAAATTGAACTGTACATGCTATACATTTTATAAAATAAAAGTTACGTATATATGATCTGCCTTTCTCTGTGTGAAATCAATATAAAATGTTTTTTATCCTATCCCATAGTTTTTTATCAGCATGAAATTAACATAAAAAGTTAATCGGTATAAGGATATATAATTTAATAATCCGTTAGTCTTGAATTTTCGATGGAGCTACCTATTGGGAAAAGGAAGCTATTTTTTTCACTAATATATTATAACTTGAACAATCATCTACAACTAACTCCATCTAAATATCCGACAAAACAAATTATATCATAGATAAGATTAATAACAAATAATTAAGATCATCTAGAAATAATTAATATTCGTGGGGTTTGACCTTATCACTAATAACAAATTCTTATTTACTTATAACTTATTGTTATTTATAAAGCTTCCCAAGGTTTCATAATTCTTGTGCAATTATTATTTTTCATTAGAAGTCTTTTTCATCCATCGATCCTTATATGCAAAGATATAGCAATACACAACAACCCTATACAATATAAACAATCTCAGAATCACCAAACTCTCGAGTTGAAGTCGTATATGTTGAAGATTTTACATCCGAATATAGTTTCAACCCACAGATGATGAACTCATTGTGTATTATCTGAAGAAAAAAGTAAAGAATGAACCTATCCCATACAATAAAATACATGAGGTTGATATTTACAAACACAATCCACAAGAATTTTCAGGGTTTTTTCGATTCTTTATTCTTAATTTTCCTTATGTTATTTGATTTTTTTTTTTAATTCATAGTATTGTATATAGCAAGAACCTGTTTATGAAACTTGAATCTACGTTTTGATTATATGGATTTCATAGTATGATAAAAAAAATTAAATCACATAAATTACATTGCAAATTATTGTAGACAAACTTGCATAATTTTGACATATCAATAACTTTTAATTGATTTGTGTGTTTATGATGATTCCCTATTGTGAAGACATATTCTCATCCCGGAGAGAAAAAATGGTATTTCTTTACTTCAAGAGACGCAAGTACTTAAATGGATCACGCCCTAATCGAGCATCAAGTAGTGTCAACTGAAAAGCAACCGGAGCCGATAAAGCCATACATCACAATGGTGAACTAGTTGGATCGAAGAAGTCATTGGTATATTACGAAGGCAGACCTCCAAAAGAAAAATTGACTAATTGGCTCACGCAAGAACATAGAGTTCATGAACCCAACCTTAAAAGAAATAGAGATCATAACATGAGGGTACAAGTTTATTGAATTACTTTGAACAAAACATATTTTTGTTTATCTCCTACTTCTTTAACTCATTATATTATGATACTATTTATTTTTATAGTTGGATGAATGGGTTCTTTGTCGAATCTACAAAAGAGATGGACAAAAAAATAAGGATAGCGAGCAACAAACTTATGAAAATCCTCAAGAATCATCTACGAAGGAAGAAAATCTTGCAACCATGACTTACGAATATATTGGCATGGGACAACCAAATGAGGGGCTAATGAATAGGTTACGAGAAAAAAGATTTATTGGAGGATTGAGATCTTTCGCAACAAGTGTTCCATGCGATTGGTGTTTATGTCAACAAGAATGATAATAATGAAAGTACTCATGAATCAATTGATGCACAATTTAATTTGAGCCTCCAACCAATGGGGACTCATTTATAGATTCCGGTGCTGCACAAATCGAGCCTCCAGGAAATCCTATAAACTCATTTATAGATTTCAGTGATCCTATTTTTGTCTTAGACACTGATCAGTTGCAACAAGTTGATATATATATAAGTGACATTAATAGTAGTTCACCATGAATAATAAATTTGTTTTAGAAAATTTTCTTTGTTAATGATATTGATAACTAATAAATATCACATATTTATTGACTATAATTCCGTTTTACTATTAAATATTAAGCATGAGACCTATGTTGAGGAGGGAAATGGGGCTAATGGGCTTTGGGCGATGAGGGGATGGAAATATTCAGCCCAGCTCAGCCCAGCCCAGTCAAAAGGATCATTTGTTAAATTGGGTTGTGGGCTATTCGGAAGTAAGGTCCTGTTCCAAATTGGGCGTATGCTCATTCAGTCATTTGTACTTATTTGTATCTTGTTGGTCGGACCCAAACCTCATTTTATTGGTAGATAGATTTGGTATTTACTATTTAATGCTCCATAAAGACCGACATATGTACTGGCACTCATGATAAAAAATATTTTAAATGAAATCTTACTAGTCATTTGATTGGTCAAGTCCACGTGGCATGTGTTGATTGTTCTGGTAAGAAAAGAAGGACTACCCCACCCATGGGTTTTTCACAAAACTGAGAAAGATAAAATCACCCATTACTTTTTTTAATTTTCAAAAAATTCTCTCTTATTTTGACTCTAAAAAATTCTCTTGTGCTTTTAAGTCAAAGCCAAATATATCCCCTAGAAAAAGGAATTTTTGAAAATTAAAATAACACGATTTTTTTATAAAATTAGAGAAAGCATAGAGAGTATTTTTGTCTTTCTCTCTTTTTGTTGGATGATTGATGTAGGGGCCTTGTTTCATCATTTGGTTTCAGTCTATTTTACTGTCTTTTGCAGTTGAGGCTTGCAAGTGTCTGAGGGTGGTATTAGATGGGTCAGGGATTGAAAATTGGTTGAATATGAAACTTTTTTAAGTCGGATCATAAATATTGGACAGGTCAAGTTGGGCCTTGTTGGGAAAGATTAAAGTCGATCAATTAATGTTAATGTTTTTTTAATTTATTTAGAAATAAAAGAAGCACAAATGGGTTGAGTCAGTTTTGAGTCAAGTTTACCCACATATTTAGACTATTTTGTACGATTTCATTTGGCTAGGATTTGAACCAGTTCCACGAAACTGTGAAACTGGGTCAACCTAATTCAAAATAATATCTAAAAAAAAATGGATTATTGATTTTTTGTACCCTGAAAATATAGAATTTTGGCAACTTACACCCTAATCGAAATCTATTAAAATAGGGCCTCTACAAGTGACAATCTTCTTAAATGTTCAATCAAGCTTGACTAGAAATAGAAAGTAGGATAGTTCAAATGGTGGGGGACTGGGCCCTTTGCAAAAAGAGGTAGCTGCACTGCACCAATTGGGTTTTGGGTTAAATTAATACTGACAAAATAATTTATTTGGGGTGGGGGCAAAAACAAGTTTTCCCTCTTTCCTTTATGGGCAACTTTTTAGGTGGAGAAAAGAGAAAACAGTTCCATCATTTTCTATGGATTGGTGCATGTACTCATCTATTGTTTCTTCTCAACCCTATTATATACATCTACTTTTAGTGCTTATATGCCCCTAATTTTGGGAGTTTATATATATTCATAAAGAGTTCTTGCAGCTTTAAGGAATTATGCTTTACTCTTTAGGTCAGAAGATCTTGCGGTTTCTAACGTTATAGTTACAAAAAATAGTTTTTTAAATTAAGAAATGGGGTTTGTTAGAATTTTACTGGTTATATGACTTGTTTTTTGTCTTATGGTTACATGAATGAGGTAATTGACTTGCATTGGTGATTAAAAGCTGAAATTTGGGCATATCTATGTCGTGGCCCAATTCATGCTGTCCTATGGATTTTGTGTTCTCTTTACTATTTATATTGTTTTAGGTATTTAATCTGGAAACAATTTGAATTCGTTTGTATAAATGTTTTTTGGATTATTTAATTTGTAGATGTTAATTCAAAATTGAAATGATCTAGTATCTTTAGTTAAATTCTAAATAATTTAAATTTATGAGTAATTTCAGTTCGACCTAATTTGAACTAGAATATATTGCGAGGATAAAAATAAAAAGGGTAATGTCCATTATAATCTCTCATATTGAAGAAAAATGTCCTTGGTCTAAAAAATTCTATAATAATTGAGATTTTTTTTTGTTGCTCTAATTGAGTAAAATTGAAAAGACAATCAAAAGTAAAAAAAAAGTTGATCAATAAAGTGTGTGATTTTGATTGGAATCCAGTTGGAGAAAGAGAATTGTCTAAAAAAAGATTTCCTTTCACAAATTTCAACCTTTTATTTTCATCTCCCCTATGTCCTTTAATTTCTTTGTCCTATCAAAAATTCCACGCAAAAGGAGCATATAGGAACATTACAAAGCACTTTTTCTGGGCTCTATGGTTGAAATATAATAGAGAAACCTAATGTTAATCGAGTTCAACCCTATCTTAGAATGTCGAGTTTCCAAGAATTAATAAATTATTCTGGGTTTACATTTGTGAACAGCCCTGCCAAACTTGTTGCTTAAAGGGGGAAAAGAGTAATAATTTAAGAACAAATGCAATTACTCGTAAATATAATTAAATCATGAAACCAACATATATTGGGTCTGCTAGAAGAGACTAGTCCCTTCCATAGTGTGACGAATTTGCCTTGAATCTCGAAGGTGTCACTTAATTTGACAAACTTTGCCTCTAAATGGATTAAGGCAGATTCAAAACCTGAATATCTTAAAATTATACTATTAATATTTAAGCATACTATGATGTAGGGTTATTAATTCATATTGAGCAACAAAATTTGCTTATTGTTATTCAAAATTCACCAATAAATTTGATTTTTTTGACCAAAGAAATTTGTAGAATCGATATATATTATGGGGCAATGTTTATTCGATTAAGCTAAAAACTACCTCCATATTATTATCGTGTTGCACTAAAAACGTGTGAGGTCACTCCATAAATCATTTAGTTTGACACATAATTGCTCACAGCCCAACATCACAGCCCATAATATAAAATTACAAAAAAAACCCATAATTAATGATCAAACAAAAATAAACCCTATTTATAAAATAATTCACCAATTTCAAACCATATCTACGACTTTTGCCAAGAAAAACTTGAAAATATTATTTTAAAATAAAACCCTAAAACCCTAAAACCCTAAACCTAAACCCTAAAACCCTAAACCTAAACCCTAAAACCCTAAACCTAAACCCTAAAACCCTAAACCCTAAACTCTAAATCAAACCCTAAATTAAACATTATGTAATAAACCCTAAATTATAGGCATTGCAAGTGCTTTTAAATTATGAGTTTATATTTTTATTGTAATTTTCAAGATATTTTATATTCAAATATTGATAAATGATAAATTATCATTTGGAAAGTAATGAATTATTTTTTATATGAGTAATATTGTATAATTTATGTGCTCTTTTGTAATTTTTGAAAGTTGAGTGGGTTGTTAATAGATTAAAAAGATTATTTGAAGAAAAAAACATGTTAAACAAGTAGTAGATAACACATTTACCTTCAAAAAAATAAAAAATGGGCTGTACAAAGGGCTGTGAAGTTTGAGGCTGTGATATAATCATTTTCCATTGAATGGATCCTAATAGCCAAAAAGTAAGCTTTCTTTTCTTTAATTACCAGTTGTTCAATTGTTTCAATTCATTGATCTATGAGTTTATTCTCGCACAATAATCAACCCTCTTTTTGACCAAAATTATCTAAATATGACTCCTTAATTTTCTCTAATATGTAAGATACTAAAAGTACAGAAGGTTGAACTTTCCTTCACAAAATTTACTTTTTGCATATGCTTATAAAAGACTCAAAACTTTCGTTAGATGGAAGTTTTAGACATTATAATTTCAACAATCGATTTTGTAGACGACTGAAAATGCACCTACTTTTATCATATCTTCAGCAAATAAATGGTGGCATACTTAATTTTTACAGTTCATTTAATTAAAATGTAATTATGTAAAAGCAAAAAGTTATTTGTATTAATAGGTTGGTCAGTTGGTGGAATGTATTTTTCCGTTCAGTTATAAGCTTATATTTATGGAGCCAATCAACATTTTTGGATCGAAGTATCATTCAAGACTGACCGCGAATTAAAGATATAGGGTCTATTTGGATGGGTTTTGGCACGGTGTCGCGAGTCTCGATTTAAAAATTGGTTTGGTGGTTTCGATTAAACCTTTGAGACCTCATTTGAATGGGTTTTGGTTGTTGAGTTTTGTGGTTTGAAAAAGTTGAAACCCCACCTGGATTTTGTTTGGACGTTGGGGTATAGGGGAAAAAGTAGGTGGTAGGTATCAAATCAATGTCTTTTTAGTGAGATTTGGAGGAAAAAGTAGGTGGTAGACTGGTAGGTGTAAAATCAATATTTTATAGGTTTGAAGAGTTTGAGTGTGAGTTTCTGAATAGGTTTTTTATGGTTTTATGGATTTGACGAAAACTCATTTGAAATGGTCTTGGCTCCCGCGAGACCGGGCCAAAACTCATCCACATATGCCCATAATAATAAATCGACAACACAACACATTTATTGTAATTATGCAATAATTATTGCTTTACGACGTACTACTCATCAATAATTTATTAGTACAAAAAAAGACAAACATAAAATCTACCAATTTCAATCAAAATAGCTAATATTTCCAACGGGGCCCAAAAATAATTCAAAATATTGTTCAAGCATTTGAGTCATCACGTAACTTAGTGAGTTTCATATGTGGCACTTATATGTGACAAGCGTTGTATTTTGTTTCTCGAGTATTTTCATATTCATTGAAAATTATTTTAAAAATAATATTATTTTATTCATTATATTTTCCAATCGTACACTGATTGATTTGACATTTAATAAAATATTTTCTAAAATATCTCTTTAACATAACACAAATTGAACACATTTTTGCAAGGAAAAACAATTACCATTATCCTATACTCCACGATTTTTTTTAAAAATTAATCTAACAACGTTACACATCTTTTCAAAAAAATGTTCAAAATACTCTATTTTTTAAATTATTTATGAAAGTCGAACCAGACAAGTCAGGTCTGAAGTGCGTTTTTGTTCCATACTCTATATCTCAAAATTTTCACTCAATTTGCTACAATATTAAACTAATTTTTTTTTTTAATAATACCTCACTAACTTTACACTGATGATATTTTAAATTTTACATATCTCCATATTTGTAGTGTTATTTAATATTATGAGATGATTATAAAAAATAAAAAAAACTAGCTATATTATATATTACTATAATAATTGAAATATTATTCAAGTTGACTGATTAAGGAATAAAAAGAAATCGAATAAAGGAATAACTAACTACTCAAGATATGGCGAAGGTGTTGCCTCATGACCTAAATTTCATGAGTTCGATTTCCTATGATGCGTAGGTCTTTCTCATACTAGTATTATTGTTAGTGAATATTTTTTATATTTTTTATTAGTATTTTATTAGTGATAAAAAAAATTGCCAATATAATGATGTAATTACCATTATAACTAAAAAAATCTTGTTATTCAGTTTGAAGAAATTGTCTTAATATTATTTATAGGGAGAGGAGAACTATTCAAATTACCCCTGATATTTAGTGTAATTACACTGACCATCCTCAATGTTCAAAAAAGTACATAAACTATCTTGAGGTATTAGATTCATTACAATTACCCTATTAATGACATTAATTTTTGACGGCGCATGCCAACGTCATAAATAAACTTTTGATGTGAAAAAACAGTTCAAATTAGTGTTAAAAATGGCGAAAAAATGAGTGAATTTTTTTATGAAATAAGGGTTCAAAACGGTGGACAAACGAGTGCAATCAATTTGTCACCTTCGAGATTCGTGATTTCTTAGATAGCATCCGAAGTCCTCTAAATAAGAAAATACAAAACAAAAAACCATATTTTTCAAAAGAATAAAACATGAAAATCTTAAAAGTAACATTAACAAAATCAGATCATATCTAAATGAGTAAAAAATAACTCAATCACCATAAATTCATAATAACAACAAAGACAACATTTTCAAAAGTAACAAAACAAAATGATTTTTCTTTAAGTAGTGGAGACTGGAGAGTGATGGCCATTCTATTCTATTCTAGTGTGTTAACTGCGTCAAAAATAATCACCCTCATCCATCACCACCACCACCACCACCACCACCACCACCACCACCATCCATATAAAATAAACAAAAAACAATGGGTTGTGCAGCGTCGAAGCTGGACAACGAGGACACAGTACGGCGGTGCAAGGAGCGGCGCCGCCTCATGAAAGAAGCTGTTTTCGCCCGCCACCACCTCGCCGCCGCCCACTCCGACTACTGCCGCTCCTTAAAAATCACCGGCTCAGCCCTCTTCACCTTCGCCTCTGGCGTACCCCTACCCGTCTCCCACCACACCCCCGCCGTCCTCCTCCGCACTCCCTCCACCACCACCACTAAACCCTCTCCTTCACCCTCTCTCCACCACCCCCCGCCTCCAAAATCCACCACCTCCTCCCACCACCACCACCACCACCAAAAACAACAAAATCAACAACCACCACCTCCGCCGCTGCACCGGAAAAAACCCATTAAAGTCCCACACATATTATCAGACACAAGCTTCTCATCATCCCCACCACAAAGCCTTAATAACTTCACATACAATGCTAAAAGGGCAAATTCGACTTTCTCAAGAACTCCTTCACAAGCTTCTTCAGTTTGGAATTGGGATAATTTCTACCCTCCCCCTTCACCCCCCGACTCCGAATACTTTCACCAACTCCACCACCACAAAAACAATCCCGACAACAATTCCGATAACGATGATGATGATAAAGCTTCAACCTTTTCATCAAATCCCAACAATAGGGGTCAAAACCATCAATTTCGGAATCCCTTTAGTAGTAAAAATGAAACCCATAAACAATTTGATGATTCATCATCATATTCCCAATATTCAGAAAAAAGTAATATTCTTCCCAAAAAAAGATGGGAAAGTGAAGAAGAGGAGGAAACAGAGAGAGAGGAAGTGCAGTGTAGTGAATGGGAAGACCATGATCATTACACTAGTACAAGTAGTTCTAGTGATGAAAATGAAGAGGAAAATGATTTGAAATCAAGATCCAATTTTGGGTCTGTGAAAAACGGTCCTGGCGCTAATGCTAATGTGGGTAATGTTCAAAATTCCAAATTTTCGAGTAAATTTTCGGAGAAGGTTTCAATGGAGGATGATGAGAAATCTTCGGCTAATTGGGGGAATGAGAGTAATAGTAATAAAGGGATGGATTATGAGAAGAGGATGGTGGTTAGGCATAAAGATTTGGCAGAAATCGTGGCGGCTATAAGGGAGTATTTCGATAAGGCTGCTTCTTCAGGAGAGCAAGTCTCGGAGATGCTTGAAATCGGAAGGGCTCAGCTCGATCGAAGCTTTAGGCAATTGAGAAGTAAGTCATTGTTCTTATTCCAAAAATCTAACTTTCTTGTGAAGTTTGGACTGAAATTACTTTTTCGCCATTTATTGATTGATGATCTTTATTGTATTAGTAAGTTAGTGATGTGGTATGATTTAAGAAGTCGAATTTTGAATGTATTGTTTTTGTTTTGTTGTTTTAGAGACTGTGTATCATTCTAGCGGAATTTTGAGTAGCTTGAGCTCTAGCTGGACATCAAAGCCACCGTTGTCTGTTAAATACCAGTTTGAGCCGAGTTCAATCGAGCAATCTGGGGGCCTAAAGAGCCTAGGTTCAACTTTGGAAAGGCTCTTGGCATGGGAGAAGAAATTGTATGAAGAAGTAAAGGTATTGAATATTGATCTCAATCTTTAATTTGGTTGATTTTTTCTTTTTATAATTAATTCTGCTTTAGAAATTACGTTGAGCCTTTATTTACATGACATATATTGGCTTTACTTACACACAATAATTGAAAATCTTGGTTTTTGTATCTTGATTTTGGTCATTTACTGTTCTTTTATTTTATTTTATATAATTTTTTGTTTAGAAGTCACGCTCCTTCGATCCTTCGTTCACTTGAATTGTCTTGGCTTTACTTAGACGGAAGAGTTGACAATTGCGTAAATTATCTTGATTTTTAGTGATGAAGTGATGAAACTGTGCCCTGAAAGTTAGGGGAGGTTGGATATATTTGGAAAAGGATGTAACTTTATTGAGTGGTGGTGATGTTATATTGGATAGGTTGCATAATATATTATAGTGCAAGGTTTTTCGATTTGATTCGCTATATACGAAATGACTAAAATGCCCTTAATAACTGTATGTGTTGTGTAATAAGGACAGCCTGGAAAGAATTTAAGATGTCAATTGGGAACATGGTTGTGGGTCTACCTTCCAACAAACTTGTCTTTATTTCCATTTGATTTTGTCTGAAATGAAGAATATACATTGAACAATTTTTCGGTGAAAAATAAGTTTGAACAAGTCAATTTCACTTGTTTTAATCATTGATTTGCTGATTGTTGATCAATGTAGGCTAGAGAAGGAGTAAAAATCGAGCACGAGAAAAAATTGTCGGTGCTTCAAAGTCAAGAGTACAAAGGGGAAGAGGAATCGAAGCTGGACAAGACAAAAGCATCAATAAAGAGACTACAATCTCTAATTGCGGTTACATCTCAGGCTGTATCAACTACATCATCTGCTATTATCGGTTTAAGAGACTCCGACCTTGTCCCACAGCTTGTCGAACTTTGTCACGGGTAAATACGATTTCCTTTTTTTTTTCTCCAGCATTTTAACATCGTACATTGATAGTATAATATTTTTACTCTTCCAAGTATGTTATTTGTCAGAGTTGATCTACATGATATTTGTCATTTTATCACTAGAAAAAAATAGAGTGAAATGCAGAACTACCCCCAACCCCCTTATGCTTTGACTAATAAGCAAAAAACTCCTGTACTTTTTTATTGAGTGAATAGCAAATTAACTCACTGTGTTATTCTAAATAGGCAATTAACTCCCTGTGATAAAAAAGAAAGGCAAAATACCTGCCTGTGATATCCTAAATAGGCAATTTAACTCCATGTGATAAAAAAATGGCAAAATACCTCCCTTTGTTTTTATAAAAGAAGCACATTACCTCCCTCTAAATTGCTTATTAATTCATATCACAAGGAGTTAAATTGCTTATTATTTCATTTCACAGGGAGGTAAATTGCCTATTTTTATATCACAAGGAGGTAAATTGCTCATTATTTCATTTCACAGGGAGTTTATTTTTATTTCACAGGGAGGTAAATTGCCCATTAGACATATCATAGGGAGTTAACTTGCAAAAAAACCCTTTTTTATTAGCAGAAATCTCCCTTGTGCTATTTTTTGTTGGCAAAAAAAAAAAAAACCCCAAGCTGGAGTACATATTTTGTAGGAAAAATGACATTATACCCCCACCAAAAAATGCGAAAACATCTGTATTCACCTCAAAATCCACAATAATCACCTTGTTAACTTTGAAAATTGGCAATAACCCCCCTGTTCACTTAAAAAATTGACAATAACCTCCCTATTAATTTATGAAGAAATTTCAAATGGGGTTTTTTGCTAATAATAATTAACACAAGGGTTTTTGCTAATTAGACACAACACAGGGGGTGTATTTTTGCATATAGCATTAGAAAATCTAGATATGAATATTTAACCAATATTTTTGCATTTATAAAACCACGAAAAGTAAATTCTACACAAGATACAAGGCTTTTAGAACATAGGTCTCCATTCAAAATTTCGAATAGGGCTCCCAAAATAGGACCAGCTCTGTAGGTTTAGTTACTCACCTTACAACTTGACATATATACATTTAAACCTCAATGCAGGTTCATGTACATGTGGAGATCAATGAATCAATATCACGAAATCCAAAACGACATTGTACAACAAGTTCAAGGGCTTATAAACCGAATAACAACAAAAGGCGAGTCAACCTCCGATCTTCACAGGCAAGCAACACGAGATCTCGAGTCATCTGTAACCGCCTGGCACTCGAGTTTCTGCCGACTAATGAAATTCCAACGGGATTTCATCCACTCTCTCCATGGCTGGTTCAAACTCACCCTCCTCCCCGTTCACAACGAATTACCAAAAAATGGCAAAAACGAACTCTCCGAAGTTTTCACTTTTTGCGACGAATGGAAACTCGCACTCGACCGGGTCCCGGATACGGTCGCATCCGAGTCCATCAAAAGCTTCATAAACGTCGTTCACTCAATTTCCTTGAAACAAACGGAAGAGCTAAAGATCAAGAGAAGAACCGAAATTGTGTCAAAGGAGCTCGAGAAAAAGGCTTCTTCTTTGAGGAACATTGAGAAAAAGTATTACCATTCTTACTCTATGGTGGGCATAGGAGTACCGGATAACGGGCACGTTTTGGATGCACGAGACCCGTTGGCCGAGAAAAAAGCCGAGCTTTCGACTTGCCAGAGGCGAGTTGAAGACGAGATGCTTAAACACTCGAAGGCGGTAGAGGTGACACGAGCAATGACGTTGAATAATATACAAACAGGATTGCCTGGAGTTTTTCAAGCTATGACTAGTTTTTCCGCTTTGATTACCGAGGCACTTGAGACGGTTTGCACACGGTCTTATGCCATTTAGTCGATAAATATTTATACCTATTTTATATCTTTTTGTTTTTGGTTTTCGGGAATGTTAGGAGTAGAGAAGGTGGTATTTTTCACGGTGGCTCGATTTTTGGCAAGTGTATTTTAACTCGGGATTTTTTTTGATGTGTAAATATTTGGAATTTTGAAGCTTCATTGCCCCTTTTGTACAGGAAAGTGCTTGTATTGTTGTATCAGAAGCTCACTTTGTCTAGAATATGAATAAATTGATTGGCTTCTGCTTATCTACTAAGTTTGTATCTAAAAATCTTGCTTGCTGCTGGCTTTTTCGATATTTAATTTTTGTAGATTCCTTAAAATTGTCATAGTTATGAGCTCTGTTGGCATTTTTTTGGGCATGCTATAAAACCAAAAAAAATACTACTCTCTCCGGTTCATATTAGTTGGCACATTTGTCAAATTTTTATGTTTCATATTAATTGGCACATTTGGGTTTTCAATGCAATTTTTTCCAATTTTGCCCTTCTCTTTTATCTAGGTTGGGAAGCTCAAGAGTCACTAGGAAGGGTATTTTTGACATTTTATCATGTAAAAGTGATTGATCATGAGATTTCTTAATTTGTGTGAAAAGTAACAATGTGTCAATTAATATGAACCGGAGGGAGTAGCAAGTTACTAGATACTTATTGTTGGTAAAAGAAACCTTTGACTATGAAGGGTGTTTTAGTACCTAAAATGACATTAATTCTGCAACTGCCTTTCCTGTTGAATTTCAAGTTCGAAAACAGAGATTTGGTGTGATGTTAAAAAGGATGATAAGACAAAAACAAGGGGAAAGAAGAAAGAAGAATACCTAGTAAGTAGCAAATGTACTTACTTACTTGCCTTGAAATATGGATCCCTTGTCAGAGTCAGACTGCATGTTGGTTGGATTTGTCTCCCTCCCATCAAGCCCGCCTATGAAATAGGACTGTTAATAGCAAACTTATTAGTCTCCTAAAAGTGTGATTAATTAATGAGTTAATTAGATAATTGATTTAAATTAATATTGGGATCTTGAGCCCCAACCACGAAAATTCAGATGATAAAAGTCGACAATGCACGAGTGCATTATTCTACGAAAGTACAAAATAAACATTTAGATTATTTAAAAAAAAAAAAATCATCGTATTCGTACGTGACTTCTTATGCGTAGATAGGTGAGGTCTTATTGTTATATTTTTATGAATACAAGGTATATCTTACAGTAAAAACAACATAAATGTGTATTTGCCAATATTACTAACAAAATATTTTGCAAATACCCCTAGAATTTTAGATAGATTGCACAGCCTAACTCAAGTTATGTATGTGTAATTACAATACTTCTCAAGAAAATAAAATTATATAGATACAATACAAAATACACCGGTGGAGAGTGCGGGATGAGTTTCGGGCCAATTTCAACGAGTCTTAATGGGCCAAATTTGGTCCAATAGCTTTTCAGTTGTTTGTATAGGTCAAAACTGGGCCAAAATCTTTCCTAGCAGACCGTCCCCGTTTTTCAATCTAAAAAAAGAAACTTAAATTCTGTTTAACTGCCAATCTAAGACTTTAAAAAAGACAAAGTAAAAAACTCCATGCACATTGAGATTAATTATTGCTCCTCTTCCACAGCCAAGGTCCAATTAATACAAGAATTCATGTTAAATGTTTGTGAAAAGAGCTATCAGTACTGAATTTTTCACTTAAATTATTTCCTAATTTCTGCACCTCTATCAACAAGAAAATTGATCAGTATCAAATAACTTAACAAACCAACACAAACAATTCCATTTATCAAGTACAATCTCAAAAGGTTGAAACAACGATTCTTGAAAAGAGACAGATATACTAAAAGTCTAAAACACTACAAAATCAAACAAACATTTATGTTCCCATTAATGAGAAGACAACATCACAACTCAGAGATATTATTTCAAAGAAGACAATATCAGTACCAGCGAAGAAATGTTTTCTATAGTTGTACTGTGTAAAATACCAATACTTTTGTGTATAAGCACAAAAAGAAAGGTCTACCCCGAGAATAACCCCAATATCAGGCACAGTTTCAATATCTCACACATATAGGCAGAGAGAAGTAGAGAGGGACTTTACAAAGTCGACGGTGCAAGGGAACTTCTAGTCCAAATCCTATTAGGACTTCAATTCTTTGGACCTTAATTCCACAAATACCATATCAATACTAGCAAGAATGGATTATGTACAACGTATAGTGGCTCAAGAGAAAAGGCAAAGAGAGGAATTAGATGGAGTCTTATTTGCTCGCTGCCATCTAACGAAGTGATGCAAATTCCATTTGACCAGTTTCCTACTTACATCTGTAAACTGCACATTCAAACAATTAGAATGATCAATAACTTATGCATTTATATACTCAAGAGTTTAAAGTATAAGATGCTTACCACTAATCTGCCACAGTGAAAGCAAACTGCAGGTGCATCGGTTAAGAAAGTGAATGCAAGATGCGCGTAGTCAATATCTCCCCGACAAATCTTGTGCACTAACTCCTGGCTATACATAGCCACATACACCATAACCAACTGAATCACTGCATATATCTGCCAAAAAAGGACCACAAAAATGATCCCACAACAGTCAAATGATTGTATTTTTTTGTCAGTGAATTGATAAAGTTTGATTTAGTGTTTGGTTTATTGAATGCGTGTCAAATGATTTTCAAGATAGGTTATAATCAGCAGAAGCAAAAATTGCACTGTACCCTCTTACCTTCAAGTCATTTTGCAATTTACCCCTAACTTCTTTGCATTGACACTTTCCGACACTAACTTTTTAAGGCCGTTCAGCAGTGAAAACCAATCTAGATGATAATTGAATAATAACAATCATGTAAAAGAAAATCTAGTTTTACCTAAAACCTTTCAGCTACATTGCACTTCACTCATTAACCTTTCGATAGTTTTGCACTAAATTTCTCAACAGCCAACGATTGATGATCAATAGAGAACTGAAGGGGACAAGTCTAAACACAAAAGGATTAAGGGGTAAAGTGCATATCCTTGAGATAAGGAGACAAAGTGCGGTCTTCTCTCGAAAGAAATGTATATGATGAAAAATTGTGAAATTCCATTGAGTTTGATTACCAACTTCAAAACTATCCATACATATAGTGGCTATTGGAAGTAGACTAGTAGTTGACTCGTTTACCAGATAAATTCGAAGATCTGAATCGATGCCAAATACAAATGAAGCAGCAAATATCCATAGAAGGACCACTGAAGTAGAGAGGCAAACACCACTTAAGTAGAAGATATCAAAGTGCCTCGCCCACATGGATGCTGCCCAGAAACAGCTAAAGCCCACAGAAGCCCCCACAAGTACACTGACGGTACAACTTCAAATAGCAATACATACTTCAGATTCAAGAATTCAATTCATGGACACTCATAAGATAGTGCATGAGTCAAGAAAGTTACAAGCACATAAGTGTTCAATTCTCATGTATGTTCTTGATAAACTTCACTTCTTGAATGAAATAACCAACATTAAGTCAGATAAAGTTTTATTTGATAAAGAAGGGAAATGGATATACTTTATCCAATAAAAGTATGCTATTGTAGAAACAGACTTGAGCCAGCATAACATGTTCAATATGTGCAACTGAAAAATCACAAAAGAGTGATAAAAAAGATACTTATCATTTACCCATGATCGATGCCGAGAAACCAAGCATACGAAGGACTTAGCAGTGCCCCATCAAAGAATGCACCAGTGATAAAGATAAAAACCCTTATCTTCATCTGTAGAAGAAACTTATGAGATATAAGAGGGAAATCTTGTCGAATAGGAATACTTTGAGAACAAATTTTAGTTTTAGAATACCTGTTCCACTTCGCGAAAAAAAATGAGTGAGATGAAACACACACAATATCCAGATGTAGCAAATGAGAGTCCAATCATCCCAGTAAGCATCAAGTAGGATCCAAAGGCTGAACTTGTGCATGCAACACTCAGTAACACATAAAACTGTATTTTCATGAAATAATTAATACGTTGAAGAAAAGAATACGTGAAAGTGTAGCAGCTTCAAGTAAGACACATAACCACAGTACAGCATAAACGCAACATTCCTACTACCTATTGAAAAAACAGTTAAGAATACCCGTTGTTAGAAGGAAGCAAGATCGACAGATGGTCAGACTTATTCAGTTGAATAATAACAACTCTTCTTTATCTATGTACCATACATAATCAAAACAACACTGATGCAATCAAGTAATTGCATTGCAAATATTAAATTAATAGGACCCAAAACAGAGGGAGAAGCAACAAAAGTTTGCGAGAATAGTAACTTATACCCACTAAATTCTGTGTAGAATAAAATTAACAAAATCTCCATCACATATAACATCAACAAATGTAGAATACCGAAGATGAACTTACCAGTTTCAATTAGAAAATATATAAACAAATATTAACAGACAATTAGGATTTTTGTGTAATCAATTAGACAATCATACAGAACAGCGACTATAAGTAATAAATTCTAAGAAATTTAAAATGAACAAAAAATTGTAAAGAGAAAGTCAAGATAACAAATGTCCAATCCTAATTCTTGTGAGATCCCACAAATTTAGCATAACACTAATAATTCGTATTAAATTTCTGCATCTTATCTCGTACAATCCTTAGGCATGCACATAACAATTCCATTTCTCACCTACTCCAACCAAACGAAACAAAATTTCTTAAAAACATATACTTCATTTTCTAGTATGTTCACCGAAATCTATAGAAACGTAATGTTCTCCATTTTCGACGCGCAAAACACACTGAAAACACACACACACAAAAAAAAGGAAGAATCTCAATATATACGTACCAGCCTCAGGACCCGTAGCTTGAGCGGTGGGACTTCACTGAAGCTCCGTATGACTCTCCAATTCCAGCTCCTGTAAAAGTACGCCTTCACCGTATCAACTGTGTTTCGTCTCACTGTAGAGAAACGCATTGTAGAGATTATTGATTCAGGTTTTCGTACAAGTGAACAATTAACATTACTCGCGGGGATGATTAGATCAGGTAATTAAACTAACTATGAGTTTGTTAAACAATTGCCCTTGCTCGTGCAGCTGGGGGTATGTATTTCTGGCAGTATTTACAGTGTTTCCTATTTGTCATTAGGGGTAGTTTGAGGAAACTAAAAATGTACAAAGTTTGGCGGGAATAGGTTGAGTATGACTAATTTAACATTGAATGTTGATTCAAAAATTATAATGTAACATTGAATGTTACCTCATTAGAAAATATTTATGAGAAGACAGAGATTGAAGCCTGAATTTAATAATCATAATAACATATTTTACATTTTACTTGATTTTAACTGATAAAAGCTCGTTAGAACTAGATTAATTAAAGGTATGAAGTTAAATTTAAAGAGCACATGTGTCAACTACATTTTAAAATTAAGTTCGAACTCCATTCGATTAGCGCAATATCTAGTAACATAAATACATCTAGTGTTAAGCTACATAAATTTGTCTCATCTTCGACACGAATAAAATTCGCTTAATTTCTTTAATTAAACCAAATTCAGAACTACATTCAAGCTTATTTATAAAAAATTGGTATTAATCTTGACAAGGCGAAATCTTTCCAAACGGACCTAACAACATGCAATCTAATTTCTTTTTCCATATGTATTAGGATTCTTAACTCTTAATTTTTTTTATATACCAAACTATGTATTTACAGCTCGGACCAGATAGCGTATAGGGTAGAAGTCCTCCACAATGTGGTGTATCCAATATGATTCAAACTTGAATTTCGCTTCTAGGGTCGCAAGCCGCTACCACCTTGAGAATTTTTATGTAATGATTATGATTTTAAATTCGTTTCCTTGATATGTTTCAATTCTTTAAATATAAGAAACTCATTGATCAGTTTTCCAATAATTTCTCGGAGATATTTGAAAAAATCGTAAATGAAGGAAACTACATTTTTTTTTAATGCAAAAGTAATTAATTCATAAATACTTAATAAAAGTGATTAGAGAGAGTCAGTGAGGCCGGGGATTTTGTAAAAGCGATTACATAAAGTAATGGAAAGCTACTTGGAGCATTTATATTTTCGTTTTGAGTGACCTAAAAACAAAAATATACCCTTATTTTGGAAGTTCATCTGTTCATGTATAGAACACTTTTCGTATGTTCAATAATTTATTGGCAGAACACTGAATTCAGGGAGAAAAGTCAAAAGAAAACTGATAATTTTTGCATATTCTTGTTAATGGTTCATTAGGAGTAATTATCGCTCTCCTTCTAAATGTTTGTCACTGATAAAAAAAAATGTTAAATGTTTGCCAGAAGAGCTACCACGTACATTATTCCCTATTTTATGCACCTCCGAAAAATAAAATTGATCACTATTCAATAACTTAAATAATTATTAACAATTTTAAAAATAAAATTAAACGTGAAATAATATGTATATAGAATTATAACATCAACGATGCTAGATTTACCATGAAAACAATTCCATTATCAAGTACAATGTCACAAAGTTGAAACAACTATTCTTGAAACATATACTAATTAAAACACTACCAAATGAAAGAAACATTTGTGTTCCCACCTTATTATATCAATGATATTTCTGCAAATAATACAGTATCAATAGTAGCAACAAAATGTTCTGTGTAGTTGCTCTACGGTGTAAAATACCACAGAGAGGGACTTTATGAAGTAGATAATGCACGAGAAATTCTAGTCTAAACCCGATTCAGATTTTAGTTCTACGAATACCATGTCAATACTAGCAGGAATGTCAATATGCCTCATAGTGGCTCAAGAAAATAGGCAAAGAGAAGAACTGGATTGAGTCTGATTTGCTCGTTGCCATCGAAAGAGGCAACTAAAGTTCCCTGGTACCTATTTTACTAGTTTTTCACGTACATCCCTCGACTGCATATTCAAACATTTTGATCAACTTATCAATAACTTATACATTTTATATGTACACAGAGATTAAAGGGACTTGAATATATGATGCTTACCACCAATCTGCCACAATGAAAGCAAACTGCAGGTGCATCAGTGAAGAAAGAAATTGCATATTCAATATACTCGGCATCTCCACTACGTATCTTGTGAACTAACTCCTGCGTATACATTGCTACATACACCATAAACAACATAATCCCAGCGTATATCTGCCACAAAATCATCCCACTTAACTTCCTAACAGCCACCAGTCAATGATCAAAAGTTATAAAGTGCAACAATTTAGAAAAGCGAAGGGGCAAGTGTAAAGGTAAAATGGGGAAGGGGTAAAGTGCAAAGTCATCCAAAGGTACCTGCAACGTGCAATTTTCCCTCGAATAGAAACGTAATGATCAACGATTGTGAAATTTGTATTGCTTCTAATTTCATTGACTACCAATTTCTGATTTATCTATACACATTGTGGTGAGGCTTGGGTGCAGTCAACTCGTTTACCTGATAAATGTGGACTGAATCGAAATCCAACGCATATGAAGCAATAAACATCCATAGAAGGACCACTGACGAAGAGAGGGTCACACCACCTAAGTAGAAGATATCAAAGCGTCTCGTCGACTTGGATGCTGCCCAGAAACAGCTAAAGACCAGAGAAGTTCCCAAAATTGCACAGAGGTAATTACTTCAAAGAGAAATAGATAGTTTAGTTTCAAGAATTAAACTCATTTTCAAATAAAATAACCAACAGAGAATTTTTTATGTGGATACTTGATATGTTATCGAAGCCTTTAATTCACTTACAGAACTTTCTGGTTTCAAGAATTAAATTTTAAAAGAAAGATAATATGGGACATGGATAGACATTAATGATAGAGTAGGTTATAAGACATTTAATGTTGGCGAAAGCATCTAACAATATGCGATTCTAGAAAAATGACTCGAGCCAGCATCACATAATCTCCCAAAAGACTGATAGAAGTACTGATCATTTACCCTATATCAATGCCAAGAAACCAAGTGACAGGACTAAGCAGTGCCCCTTCAAACAATGCACCCGTAATCAAGAGAAATACCCTTATCTCAGTCTGTACAAGGAAATTATGAAATATTAAATGGAAATTGTGTGGAATACTGTGAGAAGCAAAAAAAAACTAGTTTTTAAATACCTGTCTCCATCCGCCATAAGAAATAAATGCGATAAAACACACGCAAGATCCAATTTTAGCAGATAAGAAATCAATATTCCCAGTAAGCAGCAAGTAGTATCCAAAGGATGAACTTGCGATGGCAACATGCATTAACATGTAAAACTGCAATCGATAAAAAAAGAGCATTGCAAATACAGATTATAATTTAAACAGGATTTTGTATTAAACAGGATAAAAATCAGAGACAGAAGCAACAAAATCTCAGTCACATAATATCAAGAAATGTTGAGTAAGTTATAATTAAAAAAAATCTATACACAAGTTTTAACAGACAATTAGAATTTTTGCTTAATCATTTAGAGATCCATAAGAAAATCACATTCTCAGCTACTTTAAGTAAATAATTCTGTTTTCTTTCAAAATAAATAAAAAGAGTAAGAAGAAAGTCAAGAACAGAAATATAAAAATTCTAAATTCTAATAATTTCCTGATAAAATACACTTTTTGTTTCTCATAACACTCAAAATCGTATAGGAAATTTCTGCATGTTATCTCGCTAAATCCGTAGACAAGTACAATAAAATTTCAATTTCTCTCTTATTAACCAAACGAAACAAAATCTCTGAAAAAATACATACATTATCTTTTATTTTTTCTTCCCCTGCATCAATAGAAACGTAATTTTCTTCATTTATTCTAAAAAGAAAAATTAAAAGAACCAAATACCTTCTTCAGGACTTGTAGAACGACCGGTTGGACTTCACTGAAGCTCCGTACATTACTCCAATCCCATTCCCTTTGAAAATACGCCATAATCGCACCAACTGTGTGCTGTATCACTGTAGAGAGACACATTTTAGAGATTGGTTCAGATTTTGTGAAGAGTGAACAGTAGTAGGGGGATGAGAGCAGGTAAACAGTATAATATACGCGAGCTCGAGTCTGTTAAACAATTGCCCTTGCCCTTGCCCTTGCCCTTGCCCGTACAGCTGGGGTTATTCATTTCTGGCAGTATTTACGGTCATCAATATTTGGTTTCTGTTGTAGTTTCCTCGAACTGTAGGGGCAATTTGAGGAAACGGAAAATGTACAAGGCTTGGCGGGAATAGTTTGTGATCGACCGGTGCCACGTTATTGGTTTTTCCGTTAGATCCTGACCGTTAACTTTATAGTTTCATATTGAGTGTTTTTTGTAAATTTGTACGAGTAATTACCATTGAATCTTGCCTAATTGTTTATTAATAAAAAGTCATGAGAAGAAAAGGACTAAAAATATTATCATTAAAACAATATATTCTTACTCGGATTTAACCGATAAAAGCTTGTTAGTTAAAAATAATAAATTACACTTGAATATACTTACGCCAAGATATATTTTCGAATTTGAATTCGAACTCAATTTGATAAGCAAATAATTTACATAACACACATATAGAAAAATATATTTTGCCGAATTGGAATTTTTGGTCCAGAGGAAGTTATTGTTTTTCCACCTCTGGTTCAATAGCGTACTCGTACTCCATGCAAACGTCTCAATGAAAACAACATTCGCTCTCGACGATAAACTAAATCACATTAAGGGTGAGTTTGGCCCAGCGATTGGAGCTCTTAAAATCACTTTTACATATCTATTGTGATTTTTGAAGTGTTTGACCCCGATTATAAAAATTACTTCTGTTCAATCGTGATTTTCATGGTGTTTGGCCCCCAAGATCATAATCACTTTTGGGATCCTCAGAAGCAAAAAATCAACTTATTTTAGAAGCAACTAAAGTGTTACTTTTACAAAAGCTATTATACAAAAGCAATTATTCTATAATTAATTATTATCATAATCAATTATTACCAAAATCAATTTTAGTAAAATTAATTATCCTATAATTGCTTTTCGAATCGCTAGGCCAAACTCACCCTAAATTTAAATGAAACTCGTTATAAGAAAAAGAAATCATACTTTAACAATATACTTGTATTCATCACTAATAAACACGTTTACATATGGGGAAAACTTTGTAGTTGGGAGGATCCTATCCCTCTCTCCCTCATCCCCCGTTGTTTTTGTTTTCCCGAACATCCTAGAATTTTTGTAACAAACTTATTTTCGTGTTTTAATGGTTAGTCGTTTGCTTATTGAAAAAAAAATGGTGCTTGATTGGTTTGCATGTGGCCAAAAGTTTCTCTCAAGTTAACATTGATTATGAAATCATTGTTAAAGTCTATTACATGCTGACGCTTTACTAGTGGAAAACTACATAAATTTCACAATGAGATTAACTAAAAACAATGATACAACACAAGACCTGAGTCCTATAATGCCTAACCTAAAAGAACTCAAAGTCCAGAAATTTACCTTCAGATTTCATCTCAGTTCCTACTATTCTTTTACTACCACTCCCTACTCCAACACAGTCTACTTGCCCGTACTTCACCGGAACCTCAGCCTCGACTGGCCTTGGCACCTCCGGTGGCGTACTGCACCGTATCAAAGCCCAATTAACACCTTCGAAGAAAGGATGCTGTTTAATCTCAGTGGCTCCTCTCTTCACCCCAAGTCGGTTTTGTGGCTCCTTTGCAAGCAATCCACGAATAAGATCCCGACTCGCATGACTAGTAGCTGGTGAATCCGGAAATTTTAGCTGTTGTCCGACTACATTAAAAAGAGTTGCTCGATTTCCCGAGCCCTTAAACGGGGTTTTACCATAAAGCAATTCGTGTAAGAAAATACCGAATGTCCACCAATCTACTGCACTGCCGTGGCCTTCGCCCTTGATGATTTCAGGGGCTAAGTATTCGTGGGTCCCGACAAATGACATGGATCGAGCTGAAGTAGGTTCGGCAAGTAGCTCGGGTAGAGTTTTAGATGACATTCTAGGGTCGGGTTTGAATTTCCCGGATATTTTCTTACTTTTTTGAGGGAAAATACGAGGAAGGAAGCATGATGGTTGAATGCACGATGATTTTGGGTCTATACATCCTCGTTTTGAAGGATCGAAATCCAATGCAGAAGTTCTTATTAGGGTCGGTGAAACTGCACATCTAAGGGAGAGGTCAAAGTCGGATAGCATAATGTGGCCATCGTCTCGGACTAGAACATTTTCTGGTTTCAGGTCTCTGTATACTACTCCCAGCATGTGAAGGTACTCGAGGGCTAGTAGAACTTCAGCTGCATAAAACCTGCACTTGTTCAACGAATAAACATTTCAATGGTCACAAATCTCCAGTGCATCTATCTAAAAAGTAAAACTCTCATGAGCACGGTTGATATCGTAAACTGAAGGCAGCAGCCCAAGTTGATGCAAAATTTATTAATCCGAGATCATTATTATGTCTAAAATTTTGTAAATATGGTTTGAAGTGATCCTAGTTTAATTAAGATTCGTGGAAATACATTGCTGTTAATTTCATAGTAACTTAGATCTGTCTTGCACTTTCACATGATATTCAAATTCCTTAATTATAATCTAGACGAAAAAAATAAAAAAAAATAAGAGAGAATTAAGCTAGTTCAAGCCGCCTATACCAAATAGATCTAAAATAGATTTAGACCCATATCAAATTCAGGGCTAGAGCTTTGAATACCTATTCAGATAATCGTACGCCATGCAGGGGAATCTATGCCTGTATTAGAAATGAAAATGTTTTTCCACTAGCTAAGGATGCAGAACTTATTAAGATATTGTAATATAAGGGTGATGTACCTATTGAAGGGAAAATTATGCAAAATCCAAATTCCTTTATATTTATATGTACAAACGTAAAAACAAGTGTTTACCGAGTTGCGTATTCAGAAAAATGTTTTCCCGGTTGTCTCTGCCTCAGATTATGCAGATCTCCTCCAGGGCAGTACTCCATGAGCAAGCATGAGAATCTGTCAGTCTCAAAATGAGTATACAATGTTGGCAAGAATGGATGGTCCAGCAGCTGCAAGATTTCTCTTTCAGTCTGTGCCCTGGTCAACTTTTTCCTGCTAGCAAGGGATGCCTTATCCATCACCTTCATTGCAAAGAAACACCTAGTCGAGCTCAGTTCAGAAAGATACACACTTCCAATATCCCCACAGCCAAGTCTTTTAAGTAATTTGAAATGGCTCATGCCCAAAATACCATCCCGTGCTCGAACAGCAAGTATAGCTTTCCATCTAGGGTCGTTTCCTTTGTGAGGCTTATTTGCACTGCCAGTAGTATTACTCCAGTTACTGTCATCACTAAGGCCACTGCTATCACTCGCTCGGCTAAGGCTACTTTTAGTACTCTCAAGTGAATCCCCTTGAATGCTCCCTTTAATACTCTCATAGTTTCTATCCATACTAAACATGCCATCACTCATCATTCCATCACTACGATATGTGCTAGCAGAGCTATTAACAATGCTCATAGCCGTGGCCACTCCAATACTATCAATGCTACTGTGTGGACTAACATTGCCACTTGGAGGTAATGAAGCATCCCATATACATTCTTTTTCAGAATCTGGACGCGGGCTTGCTTCTGTGTTTTGTGATGGGCGAGGGACTAAAAATGGGGATGAGACAGCTGTTAAGTCGTTAGGTTCTTCAACCAAGCTCTCGGGAGGCGAAAGTAATGACGGGCAAGGTTTGATACTTGGAACTCGAATTGAAAGATCTTCTAGAAAAGGACCCTTCATGGACATACTTTTAATCAGACATTTTCCGTCCCTATTGTTCTGACTAATTGGCACATAGACTGGGCTCATCAGATCTGCATCAACTGGTTCAGGGGGGTGACTCACCCCATGAAATGAAGTAGAGCCACTCTCCTCGATCGAGTCGCCACTGAGTTTATGAGGAACAATGTCAGACATGTTATCTGCATCTTCCTGCAAATAATTCTTCCCTTTCCAAACTTGTCCAGGCACAGAAAAATCGAACTCTATAGACTCCTGTAAATTGTATGGTTTCTTGATCTCTTGTTCCAACATTGTGGGATGAGTCTTTAGGGGCAAACGCCTGGGAATTGATACCGGTTCCGGAATTCGTTCCATACCAGATCACCCTGTATCATAACAGGTATCTCATCTCTCTTTATTATACTAACCTGCCAAGGAAGAAAAAGATATGCGGTTGGCAATCACTTTTCTTCAATAAATTTGCTTAAATCAAAACTAACACTAATTCCTTATGAACCAACAACCAAGCCCTCAGAAGAGAAGTTTAACATTGATACAAAACATACACTATTCATTAGACTCATAACTTGAGATACATACACGCATAAGCATACACATATACATACATACTCCTGCTTAATAGAAAATTAAATTGTAAAAGTACTCCATTTAATGTTTCCAGAAAAAGGTAACAAGTTAAAATCCGACCTCAATTACCAAAATGTCACTATTCTCTTGCACCTCTTTAAGTATTTGATTACTTAAAAATCATTTCAGAATCCAATCACATCATATATGTGATCATAGCATCCGCAATACAAATATCAACAAGAATAAAGAATTAATTTTACTTAAATTCCACGCAAACCACATAACACAACAAATTGGGCATAGAATATGACACTGATACTAAAACATAAACTAATTACTGCTTCTCAGAGTATTAAAATGCACATTTCATAGCAAAAATCAAACAATAATAATATTTCCGTACGTTGCAATGGAGATGGCCCTTGGAAAATTGGACTCTGTAGACGAGATCTCGAGCAAAACAGAAGATGCGACAAAAAGCACAGCTATTCTCCCGTTCAAAGATTGCAGCTAAAAAGGAGTTGATATTCACTTTATTTGCAGAGAAAAGAAGTTTAGTAAAGAAGAGTGATTGTTGCTATGACTATGAGAGAGGGAGAGGAATAGCAGCAGCATTAGCTTTTGCTTTATTTAGTGTGTATGAGAGAGAAGGGAGAGTTAATGGGCTATGGGCAGAAAGTGAAAGACTAGCCATGTAGCTTTACGTAAATGACGAAACTACCCTTAAACATTTTCCTTATAACAATGTAAATGACTAGTATGCCCTTGTATTTTGCAGTTCAAATCAAATATTGTCTTCCTTATTAATTCCCACTTAAGTCATGAAAATATCTCAAATAATAACTTACTCAATAATAAAATTAACTTTTAATATAAATAAAAGTTACACATTGAGCAAGCCAATATATCCTCGCACCAATACAATGAATGAAAAAAAGACTTCTATTTTTTACTATCAAAAAGTCTTTTTTTTTTTTTTAATCAAACAACATTTTATTAATAAAAGAAAGGTTTTGTACAACGTCAACAATCGGGAGACTCCCCTCGCAAAACGACAAAAAGGAATAGAATCTAAAAAAAAATTTAACCCAAATATTAGACAAAAAGGCACAAGCGACAAGGTTAAGTTGAAATGATGTCATGCTAGATGCTACTAAACCAAAGTGTACTATTTGAATTTGTATATAGAAAACTTAATGCATTTATAAAATATATTGATTATAATATCTATTGTAAGTTTTTGAATTTGAATTTATATGGGTGTATGTGGATGGGTTTTGGCCGGGTTTCGCGAGACCAAGCCAAAACCTTTTCAAATGAGTTTTCGCCAAACTCATAAAACCATAAAAAACCTATTCAGAAACTCACACTCAAACTCTTCAAACCTATAAACTTTTTTCCCCAAATTTCACTAAAAGAAACATTGATTTGACACCTACAACATACTTTTTCCCCTAAACCCCAACATCCAAACCCAATCCAAGTGGGGTTTCAACTTATTCAAACAACAAAACCCAACAGCCAAAACCCATACAAATGAGGTCTCAAAGGTTTCATCGAAACCACCTAAACCATTTTTTTTAAACTGAGACCCCCGAAACCGAGCCAAAACCCATCCAAATAGACCTTATATCTCTTTTCAATTTTACTATACCTACTTTTTTAAGTAGTATAATTTTATGGAAATGACTGTTTTCTTTACATGGTATTTATACCAACATTAATATTTATGCGTTAGGTAAATTACTCGTACGGAACGACAAGTCTTTATTGTTTGATAAAAAGAAATTGTGAACACAAAATTACTTATCTAAGAATATACAATATCACAATTTTTCAGAGATGACCAAAAAAATATTTATAAAAAATTATCAAAATTATTACACTTGGAAATTCTCCAAAATATTGTTTGGCTGCTTTTCCAAGGAAACTAGAAAATATAAAAAAATACAAAATTGAGAGGAAAATAATCTTCCAACTTTGTAAAAGAAGGAAGTAAGGGTTTCTCCTGGCCCCTAGAACAATAGTAGAGCCATGATCAAAGTTCTATTTTGTAAATATATTTCTATCGATGAAATTTCGAAAAAATTTCGTGAGATGTTTTGAAAATACTAGGAAAGATTGTGAAAAAAAATTTAGGCAAAGAGAAAGTCTTAAAAAAAATAAAAAATAAAATTAGAAATGCACCTTACTTTCAATTTCATTAATTTTAAAATAATTTTTTTGATGTTTTCAACAAAAAAAATATAAAGATTTGACCCATGAGTAAAAGCAAGATCAGGTAGAAAGGACAATAATGTCTAATCAATAATGGTTTGGAGTGGAAATAGCATAGAATAGGGCGGGAATGTGAACAATTACTGGGACCACATCCGACTTCAATTTTGTTTTAATGGCCCACATTTGCTCCTCCTTTCGTGAACACGTCTTCTATGGGCAACCCCAGCCCAGTCCAGCTCATTACTCCGAGAAACTATTTCGTGGGGAAAAATTTAATATTGGTCCTTCAATTTTTCGAGGGACGTAGAAATAGGACATTTATAGTTTCGATAAATAATTTATATATTATTATATATTTTAAGTTGTTGCAATTTTAGTTTTAAATTCATCGAAATTAAAGAATTATTGCCACCATTTTGAGGGAAAGAAGAAATGGAGGGAAGTTCTAATTTTTACCGCTAGTAATCGGTATGTAGGGGAAGAATTAGAGAGAAATAGGGTGTTATTTTTCCATCATATTAAGTTGTTTTGGCAATGTGACATTACGACCGCATTGCGTCCAATGAAATAAAATCCTCAATTTGTTTGTTTGTGTGGCAATTCCACTACACTAATTTTCATTCTGGCGAGTCTAGAACTGAAATTGCGAGTAAGAGGACTAAAATTACAAAATTTAAAATATAAAGAATGTAAATTATTTGTTGGGAATACAAGTATCCCATTTTCGCGTCCTTGCAAAAACTAAAGGACTAATATTACTTTTTTGCCTTATTTCGTGTATATATTCTATATAGAAATAAAATGGTGCAATTCATTAACAAAAGGATAAAAGGAATATAAATAGTTTAATCACTAGGCTCGTTTGGTTGGTTCTAGGAGATTATTTCTAGAAATATGGTTTTTTTTAATGAATTTCTAGAAAAATATGTAATATGCTTGGATTGGATTTTAAGACTATATACTAGGATACGAGAAATGATAACGCTTTTATTGGAAAAGTGCATGTTTGGTATCATATAATAGGGCATTTTGCAACATTGATACTGCTGCATACGTAAATATACATTTATTACCATAATTTAAATATTGGTTTCAATATTCATAACATTGTCAAATAATTGGACAAAAGTGAACGGAATTAGCCACTTGCATTACACGTGACCGTTATCTCGTCTTTTGGAGGGAAAATAATTATATTTTCCTTACTTTTGAAGGTAAAATTACCACGTTATCTAGTTTTTTGGAGAAAAAATGATCATTTGATAATCTTCACTCGAAATGACGAGATGACGGTCACGTGGGTTGCACGTGGCCGATTCCGTTCATTTTCGTCCAATTATTTGACAGTGGTATGCACATTGCAACCAAAATTAAAAATTTTGGACTAAATATGCATTTACATATTCAATGGTACCAATGTTACAAAGTGCCCTATTATATGATACCAAATATACAAATATCCATGCTTATATAGTTTATTTTTGGTAGAGCTTAGTTTTCGAAGTGGTTTGGATGTTAAATTAATAGGATGTAAGTATGATAATGACGATGTTTACTTTTAAAAGCACTTAAGGAAATTATAAATACGTGTTTGCTTGATCATTTGAAAATTTACAAAAAGTTTCAAGAAAATCAAACAAATATTCGAACTTTTGTATCCATTTATTGTGTTATATGATCAAACCTGGACAAAATTATCATGTGAAATATTCATTGTATAAGATCCTCATATACTATTAAATATTCGGTACAAAATCCTCAAACACACAAAATAGGCTGCCAAAATTTGTAAGAATGGGATATTTCTTGGAAAATATTTAATTAATAGTATATGAGGATTCTATATAATAAATATTTCAATATGGGGCTTCACGCCAAATATTTAAAAGCATATGAATATTTTATGCAATAAACATTTTATAGCATAATTTCTTCTTGCAATTATCCTAATTTATATCGCATGTAATAAAAAAAGGTCCAATTGATTATACTTTTTTTGTCCCAAAATTGTTACTCCTATTTTATTTTGTCGATGTCCCAAAATAAGGTTTAGATTCCTAAAATATATTTATATTTCTCAAAACTATTCTTTCACATAATATATTAATTTGACACAACTAATTATCGATCAATTATTATCTTTAATGGTATAAATGTAAAGATATCCCAAAATTTAAGTTTTTAACTTTTAACTAATTAAAACTCCATCCGAAAAGTAAAGGGATCGATCATCAGGAATATTTTAGGACGGAGGAATTTAAGAAATTGTTGTGCTATCTACAATTTAAAGTCGAGATCTCCAATTCGATAGCTAGACACCTTAAATACTTGCTGTCTAGGGCTTCTACTTTTATTCTAAAAAGAGAGAAGTTTTTTTCTTGGGCAAAAATTTATTTTTGGCACCATAGAACTCGGCGTTTTTCAATTTTGGTACCATGGTGTCAATTTTGGTACCAATTCAAACTGACTTTTTCAATTTTGGCACTTCCGTCAGTTGACCGTTAAGTCAACTGACGGAAGTGCCAAAATTGAAAATACAAGTCAGAATTGGTACCAAAATTGACACAATGGTACCAAAATTGAAAAACAACTAGTTCTATGGTGCCAACAATGATTTTTTGCCAATTTCCCTCACCAATTACTTTCAATTCACAATTTATCCCACTCGCATTTTAATAATAATAAGAATAAGAATAATATTAATAAAATAGTAAAAAAATTATATTAAAAAAAATATTTGGGTACACAATAATAATAATAGCTGTAATAATAATATTTTTTTTGCTACACATGTTATCATCAAACCATTAACTCATTGACTCAACTTCATCCAACAATTCCCCTATTTTTTATGATGACAAAACATTCAACTAAGAACGTCTTCTAAGTCTTCAGTTTGGTCTTTACTCAAAGATGAATCACTTGGCTGAATAAGGATATACGATTATCTTCTGATACGAACTTCCGCTTATCAGTTGTATCCATTTTTCAATTGTAAGTTGCCTCCTCATTTTCTTCTTTCTATTATTCTCCTTATTATTCCAATAATGGATATGTTACTTAGATGCATTACTTCTTCTCATTTTGAAGAGTTAGAAGCGATTCTTTTTTGATTCCTTTTAAATCTTTCGAAATTATATAAACAACTTTTAAACCATATTTGAAAGTCGGGTCGAAATAATAAATGAACAAATTAATAGACTGCATTGATGTGCTATATAAAAAATATATGAATAAAATAATATCGAAACTAATTTTATATACTCATAGTTAAAATAAAATACTTTAAATAAGTATGCAAACTATTATATGAGAATGTATAATATATTTATATTCCCCAATTTACATTTAGCATTTGGAGTTGATCTTAGTTTTCTTTTTTCGCTGATATTCCTTAATTTAAAATTAGAAGTATTATGAAACTTATGAATAAATTTTTTTTTTAATAAATTAAGACTTAGAAGACGTTCTTAGTTAAATGTTTTATCATCATAAAAAAGTAGAGAATTGTTGGATGAAGCTGAGTCAATGAGTTAATGGTTTGATGATAACAAGTGTAGCAAACAAAATATTATTATTGTGTACCCAAATATTTTTTTTAATATAATTTTTTTATTATTTTATTAATATTATTCTTATTCTTATTATTATTAAAATGCGAGTGGAATAAATTGTAAATTGGAAGTAATTGGTGAGGGAAATTGGCAAAAAAATCATTTTTGGCACCATAGAACTAGTTGTTTCTCAATTTTAGTACTATTGTGTCAATTTTGGTACCAATTATGACTTGCATTTTCAATTTTGGCACTTCAGTCAGTTGACTTAACGGTCAACTAACGGAAGTGCCAAAATTGAAAAAGTCAGTTAGAATTGGTACCAAAATTGACACCATGGTACCAAAATTGAAAAACGCCTAGTTCTATGGTGCCAAAAATGAATTTTTGCCTTTTTTCTTGTGTATCTAATGAACATACGCGGTACACCAAATATATGATACTTACATAAATTAGTTTTTGCATATCAATACACATGCAATGATAGAACATGACGTCATCTTCTTCTTATATAAATTTGCAGTCTCCTTCTTGAAATGCATCATGTAATTCGTGTTGCGATACATTCATTATGCGATTCAATAATACTTATCGCCAATATTGAATGAAATCTATAAGCTCAAATTTGTTTCAAGTTTAAAATCTTCCGGAAAAATGGAAAATTAATAGTACTCCATAAAAGAAGAAATTACCACCGTTGTTTAAAACATTTCCCTTTTCCTCTTTAGTTTTAGATTTTATCGAGAACAAGGTTAAAACCTGAATAGACTGACTGAAATTGGTTAAGGAAAAAGACTTGTGAGCATGCATGTTTAATTGTGTCCGAAGAGCAGAACAAAGGACGAATAATAAGAGTGACTGATAATAATATATTGTAGCAGTCTGCCACTGGTCGGATTTCCATTATCTTGTCTAAAATTGAAAACACCTTTAATTGTAATATCTTAAAGAGGGAAAAACATTTTTGATACCAAACTTTAGTCCAGAAAATACATTTGGTATCAAGTTTTTTCAAAAAACACATTTCATACCATGATTCACATAATCTTGACACATTTAGTTTTGCCATCAATTTTCAGACGAAATTTAGTATGTGTCGTTCATGTGTGGGTCTTTAAAACCTCTGCATGTTCTCCATCCCATTGTCAATTTAACGGACACATGAGCGGCACGTGCTGAATTTCGTCCGAAAATTGATGGCAAAACTAAATGTGTCAAGATTGTGTGAATCATGGTATGAAATGTATTTTTTGAAAAAGTTTAATACCAAATATATTTTTTGGACTAAAGTTTGATATCAAAAGTGTTTTTCCCTCATCATATCTTAAACATAATTAATAGGCTGAAATCTAGAAAAATTACTGCATTAGTAAATCAAATAAATTTATTAAAGATTTGATTATATCGACAAGTGTCATTTTTGCAGCTTCTACATATAGCATGACATGGTGCAACTTGCACGTTCAATATTTTTTAATAATTTGATATAAAAAAATTAGATTTTAAAGCATCATTATTTTCATAAATAAGACAATTTTATTTATTTGAGTGTTACACCACATTATTGACACAATACAATGCTTAACATCTAATTATAAAAACCATATATACATACAGGAAGGATGATTTACATAACGACTATTTATAAATTCCCAATGTTTACACTACAAAAAAAGGGGTCTTCAGCAACGTCATGATTCCAACGGAAATAAAAACTGTTACTATTCGTAACGAACTTATAACAAAATACCAACAGAAACAATTTTCCATCAATAGTAGCGACAAATTACCAACAAAATATCTAAAAAAATATTTTTCGTAGTTATTCTGTTGTTAAGTTGTAGGAAAAATTGATCCATAGCGACGGAATCATTCCATTGGAATATAATTCGTCACTAGTTTTTTAGTCACTTACAGATTTGTAACCAAACAACGACGGAAACGATGTTCCATCAATAATAGCGACAAATTACCAACTAAATATCTAAACAAAATATTTTTCGTAGGATTCCGTTAACTATTCGTCACTATTTTTTTAGTCACATACAGATTTGTAACTAAACAACGATGGAAATGATGTTTAATCAATAATAGCGACAAATTACCAACTAAATATCTAAACACAATATTTTTCGTGGGTATTCCGTTGTTAAGTTGTAAGAAATACTGATCCATAGCGACGAAATCATTCCAATGGAAAATAATCCGTGGCTATTTTTAAGTCAGTTACATATTTGCAACTGAACAACGATGGAAATAAAAGAAAATTATGTTATTACAAAAATAACGACAAATTACCAAAGCATATAAAATGAAAATAATATGTATAGAAATTATGTTGTTAAACTGTCAAAACTATAAACTAACAGTGATGTCATAACTCTAACAGAAAAAATTGTCACTCTTAGTAACAAATTTATAATGAATACTAACAGAATAAAATATAAAATGTCCTCATTTGGTAGCGACAAATTACTAACGGAACATCATGATATTTTTTTTTTGTTGTTGTAGAAATTTGGTTATTAAGTTGTAAGAAAAATGTTCCATACGACAAAATCTTTATTATTAACGAATTTATAACTGAATAATAATGAAATTACAAATAAAAAATATACATTCGATAATAGCGACAAATCACCGATGGAATATCATAAGAAAGTTTCGTAGAAATTCTATTAAATTATTAAATTTCCTCACTATTTTGGTGTTCGTGACAAACATGCCACTGAACGACGATAAAACAAACTATCGTCGTAAAGAATAACGATAAATTACCAACGAATATAAGCAAATATATTGTGCATAGCAATTATGTTGTTGACCTTTAACTAAAAAGAACCGTAAAAAACAACATAATTCCTATAAAACTAATGTGGTTTATTAAAATTCACAATTATCTGCAAACGGAACTAATTAATTTTCAGATTATTAAAAATAAATTTATTTTAAAACTCTTTTGAGAAAAAGTATAAGTATTTAATCTTTATTTATACGTTTTTAAAACTAAAAATAATAATTTTTTTATATATACCTGACCCTCCCTCTCCCTATGTTAAAACAATATATTTTACGATTAATCAGTATCAAACTCGCCATTTGCTCAACTAGTACCATCAATGATCGCGCTTAGATGTTGAGTTATTTATTCTATCAAATAATTGTTAGAATTTAACTATAGTTATATGTAAAAGTTATGATTAGTTCAACTACTTAACCCATTAAATTTGAGTTTGACTACTCTTAGGGAATTATGGTCTTTTAATATTTTATTTTTATAAAATATAATTTAAAACATGGAGAAAATACAAAATTATTATAATTTATATAAAATATAATTTTAAAGAAGAACAAAGGATAAAATTCTTTTTTTATTTATGAATCTTTTAAACAACAATTAATATATGAGATGTCTTGGTAATTATTGAAACCTCAAGGATATTTTTATAATTTTACTGAATATAAGGGATAACCATGCAATTATATATATATATATATATTGTCAATTATAAATCAATAAAGTTGTCCAGCTCAACTGGTTGCAACATCTTATCTATACAAGCAAAGCATGAGGTCAAGGGTTCAAATCCCACCTCCTACAATCTAATTAAAACATACCGCCTAGGCGCTCGACTAGGCGTCGTCCCATAGCCTAGTCGCTCAGGCGATGGTCAACCGCCTAGGCGTAGCCCAGGCGATAATTGCTCGCCTAGGCCTTGCCTAAGCGCCCAGGCGATAACCACACCGCTACCAACATATTTATGCCGACATAATATTTCCAACGGATTTGCTAGGCGTTGCCTAGGAGCCCAGGCCATGCCTACCGCCTCATCGCCTAGGCGCAGCCCAGGTGCCCGGGCGATGGTGAACCGCCTAGGCGTACGAGCGGTGGGGGTGAACTGCTCGCCTAGGCGTTGCCTAAGCGCCCGGGCGATGGTTAACCGCCTAGGAGTAGCTCAGGCGCATGAGCGGGGGTTAATTGGCTCGCCTAGGCATTGCCTAAGCGCCCGGGCGATAACCACACCGCTACCAACATATTTATGCCGACATAATATTAACAACGGATTTGCCGACATAAATATAATTCTGATACAAAATCCGTTGCAATGTTTCCAACCAATTGGCGACATGATAACAACAAATTTAAGGCGACGGAATTCTGTTAATAATATACCAACAGAATTACCAACAAAAAAATTGTACAACTTTTTCTAACAGAGTTACCAACAAAAAATATATTGTCGCTATATTTACTAACGGAAAATTATTCCGTCACTCCATTTACCTATGGGGCCTTCACAAACGGAATATCCAACGGAAAAAATCCGTTGCTACACTTGAATACCAACGGAAATCGAGGCTTCACCAACGAAAATTTTCATTACTGATTCAAATTTATGAGGCCAATTATAGTTAGTTCAAACATTAGGGATGCTTTGTTATTTATCTAAACATTAAATTGAAAATACAATTGTATTTTTTTAATTTTTTTACTAAGTTATAATAATAAAAAAATATAACAACAAAGTTGCGGTGCCTCCACTGCTATTCCTCTCTCAAGTTTCCTACTCATGTTATGCAAGCATTATTTGCACTAAAAAAAATGAAGAAACATATCCTCAAGAATAAAGTGCAATTATATATTTTCAACTTAATTATACCTACTTAAATGATTCAAATTTAAACCAATTAATTCCACGTGAAACCACTTCTAATCAGAAAACACAAAATAAAGGAAGTATATATATTATAAAAATGAAAGTCCATAATGGGATTAGAGGTAAGATAATATTAATCATATAATTAGGAACTTTAACTGTTAATGGCAACATTAATTAGTTAATAGGACAAGTTGTTGGCCTCAATTACATGACAAGTTGTCACGTGGGACTCCAATCCCATGAAAGCTTCAAACTTAGTGACTAAAATGATAAGCCAACTATTTTTTACTATTAAAAATTAAATAGAGATGACAAAATAGATCACGTTAAGAACTAAATGAGGCGAATCGGACCCAAGTAAATAAAGGACCTATATTTACAAATAATAAATAATTGTGTACACTCCTTTTTGTAGGCCATTGAATCCTTCAATGCTTTTTGAAAAGTGCAAACCAAATGGTTTGAAAGTTTGAGTGAAGGTATTGGAATTAGGAAAAGGGGATCAAATGTGGGTTTCTTCTAAATATATTCTATGATTCGTTTCCCACTTTGAACGAAGTTGGGGTTTTGGCCCACTAAATGCCTTTTGAGTGATTAAAATTAAATTATCAACTACAAACAGCACTAATGATGATTAATTTTGATTAGTATACTATCATCACCCTATATTTTGATGATGAAGTTTTTCTTAATTTCTTTCCAACTTAAATTTAAAATTTCGTGCGCAACAAACAATTTAGCGCCATGGGAAAATTAATGAAATAATATTACTAAACAACATTCTTAACCTAGTCTGCTTTATTAATGAAGTGCCTGGTTGGTTTAGGTTTTCCTTTTCTTTTCTTCTCTTTTTTGTAGGTTTTCCAAATGGTTGATTTAAAACAATATTGATCAGAAATGTTCCTCTAGAAATTAAGTCAGATATTGGTCAAATATATATTAGTATACTTTAGCTTATGTTTATACCTAATTTAGATTCCAGCTTCTTACTGGAAAATAAATAAATAAAAATAATAATACCCAGGGATTTAACGTAATTTTTTGGACTAAATGAACAAAAAATTGTGATTATAAGCTTCATTCACATGCTATCTGAATAAATTTCGGTCTTTGAACCGCGTTTGATTTAGATTCGTGAACTTTGATTTAATTTGGTTTCGAGGGTTGCAATTCTTTTTTTATGTTTTCAAAAAGTATCAATAGCTATTTTCTTGTTAATGGTGTTAAATAAAAAAGAAAAGTTGCTTTAGTTATACTTTAATTTGGAAAATAAAAAATTTGTAATTTATTTAAAATATTGAAACCAACTATTAAATTTCGATACAACCTAATCCAATTACATATAAAAAATGAGGAAATTATATTTTTCATATCAAACTTTCATCTATTTATACATTTGATACCATATATTTGGGATTTTTGCACGTCACCCCCCAAAAAAGTTTATTACCATATAGGGTACTGTCATAATTTAATTACCATGATTATAGGGTACTGGTCATATCAACTTATAGGGGGCACTGTCATGTTTTTTCAATTATATTTGGGGTGAAAAATACATTTATTACCATGATTTCACCCCCTCGACATATTTATTTTCTCCCAAAATTTGTTAATTTTCTGCGAAATGTTTTTTGCGTTTTATGAACTGAAATTTGTACCATTAGAAATATCCCGTCAGGAGTTTTTCAGCCACATAAAGAACATGAATTTTGACCTTGTGACGGAGAAGTTATGGCGATTTCCATCCAAAAATTGACAGGAAAAAGAAATGTTTCAAGGGGTGAGAAGTCATGAAATGTATAAAATATATAAAAGTTTGATATTGCAAACGCAATTTCTTCCTTCAAAAAGTGACCCAAACATTCTGTTTTCCCACTTTAACCGAAGGTCAATTAGAGTGGGTTAGTGGGTTCGCTGTGTGAAGATCTATACTATAACCCCATTATCTTTATTGGGTTTTGTTTTATACTTAGTCCCGTGCTAAGAGTCCAATACGCTACCAAAGGCCCAATTCATATAAATTACTAGAAATCAGATGAATTTTTATCCAGATTCGCTCCTATTTATCAAGAATCCAAGATATTTATGTGATTAGAGTTTTCATTATTTTGATTCAACTAAGAAAAATCGTAATTAAAAATAAACAACTAAATGTGAATCTAAATTTATCTAATATGCTAAAGAAATAAATAAAAAAATAAATAAAAAAATCATATATATACTCAATATTTAATTTATATTATCTACATTAATAATTTTTTTATTTAACAAAACATAAGTTAATATTCATTTATGACTTCGTTTTTATACATTATGAATTAACTTTAATACATTAATTTTCATATAATTACTTTCAAGGATATTCTTTTATATCATTTTAAGTAACTAGTTAAATGTATTAATAATTTTTTTATATGGCAGGAACTTAGTTGACGTGAGGTAAGTTGAACAATTATGCATTGTTATCGAACTTCTTGTAAGATAAAAATATTAGTGAGATTTTAGAGAGTAGATATTTTATTAGATTTAATAAATTAAAAACTCGATTGAATAAAAACAAGATTTGATATGAATAATCTCCAAGATTTAAACTCTAACTCGACTTCGTTTCAATGTAAAAACAAAGTTATTTTTCAAGTAAATCAACCCAAATTCAACTAATTAACCATATTTTTAAACGAACCCACCATCCGCCAATCAAACAAAAGATTCTCATAGTTGAAAAAGAAAAAAAGGGTAAATTACGAATACCCCCCTCAGGTAAGCCCTAATTACAAAAATCACCCTCACGTATTGAATATTACAAAAATTCCCCTCAGGTTTGTCACCTTCTTACAATTAACCCCTTGCCCATAAAATATTCCAATTTTGTCCTTGGATGTTATTTGTATTGTTTGTAATGTCTTATAAATGTTAAAACTTGGGATCTAATTATTATATCTTTTTAATTAGAAAAGAGATAATTGTATATTTACTACCAGAATAATTGATAAAATTTATAATTGTCCATAAGTTTTAATAAATATTGCAAAAGAAAAGGTATTTATATATTTATTAGCAATTTAAATTGTAAAATATTAAATTAAATAGAATTTTAATAATATATTTTATAAATATGAATTGTTTACACATTAGTTAAATGAATTTATTTTTTAAATTAGTAAATTTAATAAATTATATTGTATTATAAATAAGATATTTTAATTTATTAAAGTTTATATTGTATTATAAATTGAAATATTTATTGAAATTTATGCGAAATTATAGATTATATCAATTATTTTGGTGGTAAATATATGATTATTATTTTTATATTTACAAGATAAAACAATTAACACCCAATTTTTAAAATTTATAACATATTATAAACATTACAAATAACTTCCAAAGGCAAAATTGAAACATTTTAGGGACAACGGGTTAATCGTAAGAATATGACAAACCTGAGGGGGATTTTTATAATACCCAATACGTGAGGAGGATTTTTGTAATTAGGCCTTACCTGAGGGGGGTATTCATAATTTACCCAAGAAAAAAACCATTTAGAAAGGTCAATATTTGAGCATAAAATTGAAATTCTCCATTAAATTCGCGAATTTGTAATCGTAATTCGCGAACTCATTTACTGAAAGTCGCGACTATTACATTTTGGTGTAAATTTTGTTTCTTTTAATAATATATATCCACACAATTATTTTTATTTTACCTGGAAAAAGCTGCACGTCATTTACCTGACGTTTACCTGCAATTAATTGACATCTATCATTTAACGTGTGGGTCCTCCTCTTGACTGAGATGACAAATATGATATGATAACGTCTTGTTAAACAAAATATCCAATATAATTTTCTTTTAACAAAATATCCAATATAATTTTCTTTAACAAAATATCCAATATAATTTTTTTATATTCATTGCTTCCAATTTTTTATTTAACTTCAGTATATAGCATGAATAACTAGAGTTAAAAAATATTGACAAAATAAAATTTTATTTTTATGCGAAAGAAGTGGTTTGATAATTAACTATTTCACTTTACTAGTCATTACCATGTGCAGTAAGACTAAATTGAAAAAGTATTAGTAGTATTTATCAAATTAAATGAATAGAATCTTTTTCAAAGATATCCAAATTATAAGTATAAAATTTAGGCATACATCGAAATGTTTAAACACTTCTACTAATTTTTTAATTACATATAAAATACTATTAATGACAATTTGAAGTGTCCAAAATTGGGTTACGTTGTGATGGGGCTCTCAAAATCGATTTTTTCAAAATTCGACGTTATACGCTCACGCTTGATGAATTAGTAAACTAGTCAGGGTTTTTGACACTCTGCACCCTAAAATTATAGGGTTTTGGCACTTTGTATAACGATTTAAAAAATTTGGCACTTTACACCCTGAAAATATAATTTATTTTGCACTCTAGTGTGTGTTTTGATGAAAAATGTATTGATGGCAACGGTAGAATAGTCATTTTTTAATATTTTTTACACTTTACACCTTGAAAATATAGATTTTAACACGTTGCACCCTAAAAATATAGAATGTTTGCACTTGGCACCCTATAAATATATTTTTTGATATTTTCAACCTCGACTTAATAATTTAATAAATTTAATATGCTAATAGTAAATAATTTTAAATTTGTAGAGTATGTCATGTTGAAAAATTTATGATCGATTATACGTGAGACTTATAGAAAAAATATCAGGCAATATAATAACATGTAGATTTGTAAACGTACTTTTAGATATAATGTAAATCATTTAGAGGATACTTGAGAAAAAAAACAAAGACAATGTCTTATTTTTATTTAAATTTTACTTAGAGAAAATAATAAAATAAGATACTTAAAAGTAAAATAAATTAAAATAATATGTTTATGATAATTGTGCATAGAAATGAAGATTTTATCTCTCCATCAATGATATGCACGAGTTTTTTTACAAAGAAAAACAAAAGGGTGCAAAATGCCATACAAATTATATTTATAGGGTGCAGAGTACTAATTTTTTAAATCGCGGTGAAAAGTGTCAAAATTTCATATTTTCAAGGTGCAAATTACCAATATTCTATGTTTTTAAGGTGCAAAGTGCCAAAATTTATAGTCACGATGCAAAGTGCCAAAAACAAATTCAAAAATGACTATTCTATCCTTCTACCAATGAATTTTCTCACCAAAGCATACACTAGATGCAAAGTATAAAACAAATTATATTTGTAGGGTGCAAAGTGCCAAAATTTTTAAGTCAAGATGCAAAGTGCCAAAAATCTATAATTCCAGGGTGTAAAACGCGAAAAACCCACCTAGTCACCAACTCCAAAATAGACTTCTTGTTTGGTAATTATAAATTCCTAAAATATATCCCTCTTCCGTTTTGACAATTAATTAAATTCCAAAAATAGACTTTCACTTTCAAAGTTTTCATGATATTAAACTCCAAAACCCTCCAAAAAGCTGATCAAACCAACCGACTTCACTAACATTTCCTCTAAAACCCAAAAAAAATTCAAAAGTAAAACCCAATTCGATTCTCCGTCGCCGACGATACATATACATACACAATACATACGTACATATAAATTATACTATGGCAGCAGCAGCGTCGGAGAAGATGGTGGACCCCGCTCCAACCGCCACACCTCCAATTTCACAATCCATGGATAGTCAAAATTCTCCTAAACGTTTCTCCGGCGACGCGCCGTCTGGTTTACCTGTACCAGACGCACACGATCGCTCATCCTCTTCCACTCCTAGCCCCTCCAGGCAACTCGATCCTCAAACGGTTATTTTATTATTATAATTATTGATGTTAATTCTCTTGAGTTATTTTGATAAAACAACTTTGTGTTATTCAGGCGAAGGCAAAACCATCTAGATATCCATGCGCTAATCAACTGCACAATTAAGATTCTTCTAAGCAAAGTTAAATTATTCCGTGATTATTGAACAGATTGATCAATTTAATATCTATTATTGTTACACAAATAATTGTTTGATGCAGTTGGCTAAATATATAACACCGGAGTAGTTGCTAATTAAAACCATTTTTATCATACAATGAGGTGGAAATTGATAATAAGAAGAAACTGCTTATCTTTTTAATTCATTAGACTTCAATTTGCAAACTACGGTTGTTTGATTACAATAATTAATTATACTAACTTGCTTGGGAATTAGAATGTGTATTAATGTTAGCTAAGATGTGTAAGTAAATTAGAGTTCAGTTATTGGGAAAATGCAATCAGGAACATGTTACTGAAAACATATTTCTTCTGTTGAATTTATATTATGCCGGACTGTATGTGTTTGTGAATGTGAACCTTATCAGATATAGCTATGTGGAAAGACCTAAATGTCACAACTTGTTTATTAGCACATATTTTAGTATCAATAATGGTAGAGTAGAAAGGGAACTTGCCATTTGGGAGCCCCCTTTTTATTCCCTACTCCACTCCCCATCTCCTTCTCAATAGCAAACCATAATAATTTGCTGATAGTTAAGTACTATGTATTCCTTACAGAGTCAATCGCCTTCTAGGGTTGAAGAATATCGGCAGCTGTTTCGCCTTCCTCCTGATGAAGTGAGTAAATTTCATTGGTTGAACTCTTCCCTTTTTACCTATCTCTGGTTGCTTATTTTGATGACCTGTTCAAGGTGATCTTTATTTTGTACTGTCATGCATTGGCTATGGATTGAATAGGATAACTGGAAATTAAATGTTGACTGTATATATAATCTACATGCCAGAGTCAAAGTTGTTTATTGTCATAGCATATCTTTCTTGATGCTTGAGTTTCCTCTCTGATGTACTTCAAATTCACTGAAAATTAAGATGGTTGAAGCTTTGGCACCAATTATGTCTTTTTGTGATAAATGAACTTTTTGTATTGCGTTCAGTGCAAGTATAGCTTTTACAAAGAACTTAGATTTTCTGAATGGATTTATATAAGAAGCAAAATAATACTGTGTATCTGACACACTCTCAAAGACGCACAAAAAAATAAAGAACTGTCCAAGTGCACACACTGTCTATTGGACGGAAAATTCTGACCTATTGTGATCACAGTTTCCCCAACTCCATGTCCATGTCCATGTCCTTAAATTAATTCATTGGTAGATCTATTTCGACGAATCAATTCAGCTCATTTGGGGAAACAGATACTGCAAACTTGTTTTGGTTGGTTTATGAGGAGAGGATTAATGTTTCATGCATAATAAATCAGTTTCTTGACTAGGTTTAATAATTCACTTGGAAAACTATTCCAGAAAGAAGGGATATATATTCATTTTTGATGCATCTCAAAAATGTTAGCTGTCTAGAATCTGGATATGAAATTTCTGGCCACATTATTTATTTCACAACCCTTGAAATTTTGTAGGTTTTCATTCAAAATTTCATTTGTGCATTGCAAGAGAACTTTCTTCTTCAGGTAATTTATTGTTATTAAGTTGGTTAAGTAAATTATATATTTTCAAATCTTCAATTATGTTTGCTTCATCACATGAGGTTGAATGTTATTTGACAATTTAATTCAGCCAACTTTATTTCTTTTATTATCTCATTAGTTTCAAGTGATGATTTGGTTTTAAGGCTGTTCTGTTTTCCAACTCTCCTGATAGATCATATTTTCTTACTTGCAGGGTCATCTTTACCTATTTGACCACTATATTTGCTTCTATTCAAACCTATTTGGATTTGAGACAAAGGTCTGTTCAAACCTCTTTATATCCTTGGAGATTTATGCATGAACTTGGATCATAAATCAGATGCGACTCGTATTTGGAATCATGTTAGTCCAAGTCTCTTTGATGCTCAACTGACTAAAGTGATTATTGTATCGAATTGTAAAATGACCATGAAATGATATCATATCTCTAAAGAACACATTAGAAATTTACCAAAAACTTACTTAATTATGCATAAAAAAAGCAAAAGTTTCATTCTGGTGGGCATATGATATTGAGGTAATCATGTTGTAATTTTCCACTAATTTGTTAGTCCCTCATACAATGAAACACAATATAAAAATCCATGTTTGGTGATGTGTACATCTGTCTCTCACACACATATATACATATAAAGGGGTGGATGGGTTATTACTTGGTTTGACCTTGATTCCTAATATCTAACACTTACTAAATATGTTCTCTTATATGGGTATCCGTTGTCTTATCCTCTCAATAATTTTCTAATTGTCTTCTCAATTTGTTGACACTGATTCATAATTTCAGTATTGACCACTTCAAATTTTCAGAAAACTATTCCATTTCATGAAGTAACATCTGTACGAAGAGAGAAAGCAGTAGCTCTCTTTCCGACTGCTATAGAAATATTAGCTGGGGGAAAGAAGGTAGAATATTACCTTGTTATGCCTTTGATTTGAAGACTGATTTTCCAAGTATATTATCAATGTGCCCATAAGGGTACTAGCAGCGTTGGCACTGCCTTAAATTTCTTTTCTTTTTCTGCAGTACTTCTTCACTTCTTTTTTATCCCGTGATGAAGCTTTTAAGCTCATTTATGATGGTTGGCTTCTGCACAGTGACTCTAAGGAAAGTACAGATCAGCAGGTAATTAAATGATGAAAGACATTCAAACTTAGATTTTTTTTATTTACTAAGTTGCATCTTTTATTTAAAGTTTGCTTCTCTTGAAATATTAGAAGTATTCTTTAGTTCCATGTACTGTTCACGTTGTACATTTTAATCACTCTTCCTTTAGGTTCACCTCACATTCTTGGGATTTTATTGTTCTTAATATCCATTCAAGAAGTTAAGTATACTTTGCATGTTTCCGATAATTCAGATAAGGGTGATACTATAACTACTTGTAATCTTGTATCTGACAAAGTATCAATATGATTTATAACCAGTCATTGTGACATTTTTTAGGGTTTCTTTGTTTCTATTAACTTAGGAGCCGAAGTCTGATATAATTATCCAGGAGAATGGCAGTACTATAGTTGAAGAATCAGGTGGTTCCGTGTTACCCGTGGATGAGTCTTCAATCACTGAAAGGTATTAAAATAGGATATGGCAGATGACTTTTAAGTCATTTTAACTTTTTAAGCTATCTCATCTTTGAGGTCCAAGAGTTCCCATTTGGAATATACAGTTTCTTTTCTCTTCCAAATCCATGTATAACTAGCTCCGTAATAGTTAATTGTATTGTAATTGTCTAGCATAGAACTAAATAAATAAATCCGTAATATATTTGGGCTTATAGCAGTTAACTGCAGTATGTGTTTGATATTGGATGTGGTCGGTTTAAGAGTCAATGCCTAGATATGTTACACTGGAAAATTGTGGTCTTGATTTTCTTCTATTGCATCTTGGGCTTATTCGAAATTGAGAGTGTTCGTGTCCTTATAAAAACTGTGAAATGTCGTGATCTTATTTGTTTAGAAGTATGGTGTAAAGTGAAGAAACTGGCGATTTAAGAGAAGTTATTGAGAGGTGACCAGTAACGCTGGCTTGATGACTTAGAGAATGTGAAAACTAAATCAAAGTGTAGTTAAGTAGATAAAGACCCTAAGCATGAAGTTACTTAAAAAAAATTGAAGATAGAGATATCAGACATTTCATTGTAGGATAAGAGGGCATTTTTCATTTTACATGATAATTTAAAGCATTATGAATATGTTAATGGAACGCGGTGACCAGGTATTGTAGAAATAGTTTCTATGAAATAGATATACCCAAAATGACCTATACTTCTGTTTCATCTTTAGGATCAGTAGGATTTGAGATAAATGATAGCTATAATTAACATTTAATTGTGACTTGTGGCTTCTTGTTAAAGTAGGGAATCTTGAAGTTGTGCTTTCTTAGTTTCCTTCACTTAGTGCGGGTGCTTTGTCCACAGTGATAGGAATACCCCCATATCAGAGGTTTGCGAACATTTTGTTGAGAGTGAACCTAATATTGTCTCAACATCCTTGGATATGCAAGTTAGGGAGGAACAAAATGCAGGAGCTGCTCGAAATATAGTGTGTCCATCATCGTCAAAACCTTCAGCATGGGAGGCCAGGCATGTTAATGCACCTGGAGGTCAGTCAATAATCCTTTTTACTCTTCCTCGGTTATGTAACAAGTCAAAATTCTATGTTTTCCTTTGCTAAATGCAAACCTTGATGAAAAATGTGCCGTTTTGCCGTTTTATGTTGCAAACATTTTGACTGAGATAGGAAATTGAAATACATGCTGATTCTTACTGGAGACAGGTTGCCGGGGAGGCATATGTTCCTGCTGCTGTAAATTTTCATTTGAGTCAGCTTTTTTTTTTCCTCTCTTATGCTTACAAGGTTTTAGGAATCAGACCTGTAGTTCCTGACACTCCTTCAGCTGAAGACATAGTTGTGTTTTTGATAGTAAAAGTTATCATAATAAGATAATAAGATTTTTGATGTGACTATTTTAGATTTTTGATGTATTGCATGGTATTATGGATTGGAATACCCAATCCTGGATGTGACTATTTCTTCAAGTCAGCTGCTATGGAATTGTACTGGTTTGGCTGAAAATGCACTAGTTTTCCATAGTTAGCTTCATGAGCAGCCATTACTGGAATTAAGTTGACTGAATACTTTTTACTTAGTTTTAACTTTTTACTAGAAATTTTACTGCTGGTTGAGTCCAGCCTATTGTCGAAATATACTACTCACACACACTCTTTTTCCTTGAAATTCAATCCATGAATTACTGCACTTGGATTTTTTGGATTTTTCTTACATATCAATTAATCTGGTTTTTTGCACTTTGCACCCCCAAAACAGGAATAATTCAACACTTAGCCACCCCTCTTTTTTTCCCACAGAGTTTGACCACCGGAGTAAAAAATCCTAGGGGAAAAATAGGTAATTCATTTTGGATCTTTGGCACTTTGAGAGTGTAAGTGTTAATTTAGTGTTTCGGGGGTGCAAATTGCCCATTTCTCGTGTTTCGGGGGTGCAAGTTGCTGAGTTGTTCTTAATTCTAGGGTGGTAAGTGCTAATTCTATTTTGGGGGTGCAAAGTGCTAATTTCTCGTACTTCAGGAGTGCAAAGTGCCAAAGATCAAAAAATGAATTACATATTTTGCCCCTATAATTTCTTTCTCCTGTGGTCAACTCTACTGGAAAATAGGAGGGGGTGCTAAATGTTGAATGGTTCCTGTTTTGGGGGTGCAAAGTGTTAATTCTATGTTTTGGGGGTGCAAAGTGCCTATTTCCCATGTTTCGGAGGTGCTAAGTGCAAAAAACCCCAATTAATCTAAACTTCTGGCAGATGTCCATTGGCTCAAAGAAATGAAATAACTGGTTACATTTTTCCTTCTAAAGTCCTTGTCTAGACTAATATCATTCAGTGCTACATTCTATCTTTCTTTTGTGCTAGACATACACTCCCTTTCCGAGAGATATCAAGAATTCAACCACTGCACTTAAATTTATTTGAGTCATTGCTAAAATATTGGTATTAAATGTGAACTCCTGGAAGATGGCAATTGGCCCAATGAAACATGAGAATCTTTACTGTTTTCAAATTATCCACTTCTGCATTAATATTGTGTTTTATTCTGTTAGTTTTCCATCTATATCCTATCTGATTTTGTGCAAGACCTTTTGAAGCAACTTTAACTTACTCTTTTGCGGGCAAATTACTTTCTCATAATGGTCTCCAAATTTTGTGTTCTCACATGACATTTCACCAGATAACTGTGTATTTTCTTTCCATTTGTCTTGAACTCCATTTTCATTGCAGTTCCTGAATGCTACATGAAAGTTGCAGAATCAAAATTTCCGGTAGTTTAAATTTTGTTCTGGACATGTCATTTTGGTTATGTGATTTATTCGTTAAGGTAGATGGTCATGACCTGGCATCATTTGGGTATTTATACAGATACAGGTAGAGGAGTTTTTTGATCTGTTCGTTTCAGATGATGGTATGAATTTCCAGGAGTCATTTCACAGAAAATGTGGTGATAAAGGTGAAGGCATTTTGTGGCTTATCATATACTTGTTATTTTGTGATGTTCTATGAGCAGTGAAATTTATGAGTTTTTAACCACTTCAATTGATGTTGTTTGTCATTATTCCTTTTAGATTTCAAGTGTACTACATGGCGTCCTCATGATAAATTTGGGCACACCCGCGATGTATCTTTTCAACATCCTATTAAAATATACTTTGGTATGTCATTTAAATCACATTAATTCTGGAAATGGTGTTTTCTGGCTTAATTTATGCATGATATCTATTCTCTGGCTTTTGGTTCTTGTTAGGTGCAAGATTTGGCAGCTGTCAAGAGGTTCAAAAATATCGAGTTTACAGGAACAGGCAAGTCTCCTTTTCTATTTTATGCTTGTATTGCTTAAAAGATGTCCTAATAATCACCTGTGTTACTATCGATACCTTGTTTACCCATAGCATATCCCATGTCTTATACTATTGGTACCTTGTTTACCCATAATAGCATATCCATGTCTAATAAAATAGTATTAATTCACATCTGACCCAAAGGTGATAGACATGGTGGTCCATATGTAATGCAAGCCCTTGAGACTAAACTAACCCTGTAGTTTACAGTAACTAAATTTATCTTCTCATATAAAATGCTTTCTTGAGTTATTTATAATGTCATGGAAGTATAATTTGATCACTCTGATATTACGTTAATTTAGTTGTAAATGGCATGTCTCCAACCTGTTGTCTGTTAGACAGGCTTACCCAATTTTGAGCAACATAAAATATTCATGAAAAGAGATTTATAAATTTATGGATCTTTAAAGTTTTTCAGCAGTCACTATTTATTCTGTAAGACTTCCTTACATTTGGTTGCTTATCATATTAATTTTATGTTGCTTTAGATTACTCAATAATTGTCCTAGGTTCATTTACTATTGTGTTGAACTTGGTGAAGGCCACTGTTCTGGGGGCTATCTGTTTTAAGATTTTTCAATTTATAAGATTTATGGTGATTGCATATATTTGTTCATCTACAATATTATTATTTTCTTACCTGCTTAATTTTAATCATGGCAGTCATCTGATTGTTGATACTTCACAAGAGATCAATGACGTACCATACGGGGACTACTTCAGTGTGGAGGTATGGATTTTGTTTTGCATATGTGGAATCCTAAAGTGTACTGGACTTTGTTGGCAAAACTTTTTTTGTGTTGTAAGTCCTCCCCCACCCCAACTTATTCTCTCACCGGCATCATCATCATATTCTTATTATTATTAGTGGAGCGATGGGTGTGACCACAACTTTTCTACACCTCATCATGAAGATGAGAGAAATGATTTGTGATCTGTTTGAGCTCATTAATTTGCAAGCCACCAATGACTCGGTTGCTACTCTTTCTCGATCCATTTTCCCCATAATTAACGCCAAAAATGAAAAGCTATGATCTGAACTATTGTGATGGAAAAAGTGTTTGTGGGGGAAAATATGTGTCTTCCCTGTCCCGTCATCTATTGCAATTGAAAAGTGGCAGTTAGTCCCTAGTATTTATGTGCCCTTAAAATGTTGCTTATATTGAACCAACATCTTCTGTGAAGCTCACATCTTGATATCTAATTGTTTGCCTAGTCTTTCTTAGAGGTATTGGGAATTCATGTAATGTCTTTCATGAATTTTCCTCTTTGAATCCTGTTTTTGCAGGGGCGTTGGGATGTAGAAAAGGATAGCAATGGTTCGACACCTGGTTGCATATTAAGAGTTTATACCAATGTGGCCTTTTCCAAGAAAACCATGTGGAAAGGTATGTCCTTATCTTCTTATACTTTCCAACGGTTAATCAATGGGAAAATTTTGATCTTTCTCGAGTGATAAAATGGGTTCATAGAGTAGTGTATCATGGAATTAATGTAAAATGTGCTGAATATAAATGTCAAGCTGCTTCTTCTCTTTTGATTTCTCGCAAACTGGTGTTTTGAGTTGAATCTATTGAAGTTCATTTGTTATTTGTTTGGTTGATGCCCTGGTCCCAATATTGGATTCAAAACACCTGTTATCAAACCAAACAATGAACTTGTTCAAAACAAACATTAGAATGTCGTCAGTCTCTTTCTTTGCAGAACAAGAATCGTCTTGTTCCCTATTTGCTTCATTTTGTTGTCAAGTTAACCAACATGTTATGAATTCTCAGTTTTTGGCTTCTCTCATAGTCTGGTGGCATTTATAACTTTGTCATGTTGGCTTAAGATACATATGATCATAACTGTTGTACATCACATTTAGGAAAAAAGGTTTTTACAGTTTTACTTAAGTATTTTGATATTTATTTATTCTATTGTTCACTGCTTAAGCTAAATGTTGGATGACAACTGGTTGGTACAATTTCATCTTAACTTACAATGGAAGTTAGATTTAACCCAAACAAGTTTTCTTTTACTTCTTTTCTTTATGCCTAGTTTCTTGCATCTTATGGGTGTTAAGTTGAGTGAGCAAAAGCTCAATTTAAGAATCCTTCACATACTAATTGAATGTGGAAACCAAGACAACAATCCAGTTGGTGATAATTTTTATATGCATAACATGCAGCCAGTATGATATGTTGCCAGATTATGATGTCATGTGATCATGCTTATGAACAAGAGACTTCATTTTAATACTTACTGTGGACTTGGAAAAATGAGAAACAAATTGTTTATATAATATAAAATATCAAAATAGAGAGTGGATGATGAGCAGTATTTATACATATAAAGAAGATAAAGGAGCTTGCTTGAGAGTTGTTTGGAGCTACTATATTGCTTGAGCTAAAGTTATAGGTTCTGTCACGACTTAGGTTAGACCAGAACCAGATGCCCATACCACATCTTCTGCTCTTTTTGTACTAAAGTGCACCCTTGAATTGGCTAGAACACTTCCAAAAGGAAATCATTGATTATGTAATACTCCTAGCGCACCTTCTTACCCATGTTAGGATCAAGAAAACTTGACCCATGGTAATAGGCTGCTTCCATCCCTGATTTAGCCTATTTGGTATGTTTGATTAACAGCTTTTATACATCAGGAGTCAGTGGTGCAAGTTTTTTGACAGTAAAAATTCCAGCAATGTAGCTTATTCTTCGTGACTATGATATACAGAAGCTATCCTTGATGTTAGCCTTCGTAAATATTGGGGGCAGGTTGTTATGGTGGCCTAGAGCTGAGCGGATTTAACACAAAAAATAGGAAAAATACTGAGGGAGTTGAGAAACAAATACATAAAATGGACAGAATTCAACATGAAATAGTGAATTCTTTTTTACTCGCGTAACTCTTCCAGTAAAGCTTTTTTCATCAACTGAATAGGTGTTGATTGGTGCTAATTTTGCAGGGAAGATAGTGCAGTCTACAGTGGAAGAGTGTCGGGAAGCTTATGCAATTTGCATTGATCATGTATCTTTCTTATCTTTTCTCAGATTACTTTCGAATCTTCTATATGCTAGAGTTCCACAGCTTTTAAATAGATTTTTTGATCATTTTTTCAGGCACATGAAGTGTTGAAGCAGAAGAATCTGGAGAAGGAAGTTGGTAATTTTCTTGATTAAAAGTGCCAAAGATGTGTATCTAACACTGTTCTTATTTTTGTTATTAATGATTAGTCATGGAATTTATTTTACTTCATATGTTAGTAGATGTGTGGCAAGGGTATTAGGTTTTGATGTTAACCTATCTTAAATTGAATTTATAGGAGGTTGTGCATCTGACCTCTTCATTTCAAATGAGCAAGTTCGACTGGAGAACCAAGCTAACACTGTAAATCATGTGGAAGTGGGGGCAAGTGATATGAGAATATCACAAATCATACCAGATATGAATGATGTGAACGAACGAGTCACTGGTCCTCCGCAAGGAAATATCAGCAAGGCATCAGTTGGATCCGTTGTAGAAGATATCTTCGCTAAATTGTCTACGTCTTTAAGACATCAAAGCATGCCTGCCCTACTTCTGATCATTACTGTTGCTATAATTCTCCTTCTAATGCAGGTAAACTTGTTAATTGCCTTCGGAATTCTTTGATTCTCTAAAATGTCATACTTTTTGTTTCCCTTCTTTTTTTTTTTTTAAAGAAGAAAACAAAGGAAGATACATGTTCTATATGCAATTTCCTTTCAACCCACAGGCTGTTTGATGAATAAGGAATTAGGACAAATTAAAAATACATTCATTTTATGATAATTCTTTGTCATTGAATGATTTGGAACAAATGAACAAAAGTTTTAGTAAGTGGCCTTTACAATCTGGTTTCTGACCTAGCATTCATGTAAGCAATCTCGGTCGTAGATTTTTCAGCTAGAAGTAGTGATCAGGAGTAGTGTGCTGCTCTATTTAATGAATTTTGTTCACTTGGACTGAGCTGGTTTTCTACCCACTTTGCAGATAAGCATCATTGTCTTACTGAATCGACCTCAGCAGATTCATGTAATTCAACATGCAGACTGCACGAGCAGCATGCACGGAGTGGTCGGTGAAAGTCGGTCAGAAACAATCACCTTACTGAATAAGCAAATAAAGTATCTTAAGGAGGAGATGCATTTTATGGAAACTTTACTCGAGAAGATGCAGCATGAACATGCGCTTCTCAAAGGAAAGTTGAAGCACTTTGGGCTCTTCAGAAACCAACGGGTCTAATCAGATTGTACATGTTCAATAATATTGCAAGTCAAACCCTCCAAAATCATTATCAATAGTCGAGGTAGCCAAGTTGTAACTTTTTGTTTGTAGATTGTCAAAGTCAAAGATTAATTAATTAATTTGACTTTCAAACTTGGTTCTGCTAATTCGAGTTCGATTGATAATTAATTAAAGCTTTTAAGTATTAATTATTCACTATCTTATAAAACTTGAACAACAATACATTAGATAGTACTTCATACAAAAATATAGTTGTGTTTAATTTGGGTTCAATTGATCAAAGTCTGTTCGAGTTGTACACCATCTCATGTTTCTTTACCTTGTCGAAAATTTCATACAAATGAAAAATCTTGAAAGTTTTCCAGGAAGAAATTTATTTCCTCAAGTGACTCTAGTTAGAATAAATAATTTTAAGTGTATTTTCCTAAAGATAAAATAATTAAAACATTCTTTAATTCATAATAAAATTAAACTACATAAAACCTTTCCCCCACCCCCAAGTGGGGGCCCACGGCCTAACTTGCTTATAGGCAAGGCCGGCCCTGTACACAGCACGTCAAGTTGTAAGTTCGTCTACATGTTTTGTTTAGTGGGAAAAGTTTGAAGATTCCAAACTCGTTAACTAATTTGGGGTTGTCTAAAATGAAATTTCATTGAACGGAGAGTATGTAAGATATTATTTCTCTTGTTGACAAATGTCCTATTTAAATTTATTTTTAAATAATTTAATTATAGAAAGACCAATATACCCTATTTTATAATTATGCAAACATTTCCTCTTTCTTCACCACTAAACCCACCCCGCCCCAATCCTCCTCCCCCAAAACCATCATCATATTCCGATTTAATGAGGGTGGAAGTGTGTTGAGATTTTTAAAAATTACACATTGACCCCTAAATTCTAATTGTTTGTTTTATTAGGTTTAATTTAAGTTATAAATGACTCTTGGATTTATGATTTAGTTCAATATGATCCTTAATATTTCTTTTTATATACATATTTAAACTTTGAAAAATCATAGGTTGAAGTTTTTTGGTATATATATATGATTTTTAAGGAGAATATAAAATAATTTAATAGAAAAAACACACATTTTATTAATTTAAAATCAATTATGTGTAACGTGTTGCCATCAATGAGAATTGTATGTAATATGTTCGATGAAATGTCAAAATAAAAACCTTCGGGTTCTTAAAACAAATTACAGAAGAAAGAAAAATTGAATTCAAATATGATTGCAGCGCGCGGAAATGAATTGTGATATGAAACTGATACCATAATGTAAAATACTAAATCAAGAGTTAACTGAATTGAAAAATGTACAAATCTGTTTATACATATATAGGCAGAAGAAACTAAACTAAATAGTAAAATGGGGATAGAGCGCTTGGGGAGGGTCTTGAGGGTATGGTTGGAATTTTGAGAAAAAATGGGAAAGATAAAATTATTTCAGAAAAATGTTGGTTGACGATTTTCTTTGGTTAGTCACGAAGGTGAAGGTGAATGTGAAGATTGAGGTTGAGAGAGAAAATAACAAGAATAATGAAGGAAAGAGAAGAAATATTCTATTTTTAAAATATATTTGTTAAAGGGTTAATTATGTAATTCACTAAATGTCTACTTTTTTCAAATGTTCCATTGCCACGTCATGTCGGACATTTTGACCTAAAATTATGGTATAGATCTTTTGTTGACTTTTTTAGTGGTTAATATGGTATATCTTATATACACCTCTGTCCAATAAAATCTCATTTTAGAAAGGCCCAACTAATTTCCTAGTTTTTCTTTTTTAAATAAATAGGATACCATATTTTGGTGTTGCAAGATGATCACATATAACTCTTAATTATCTAAATTTTTGCAACAACTGAAATTTAACATGATTTAATTTTATAATATGATAAACATGTATAGACTTGTGTATTCCTATTGTATGCTTTTTCAGATTTTAGTATTTTTTTATATAAGAATTAGTGAATCTAATTTTCCAACGCAAGAAGATACATACGTTGTACATTGTCAAATTATCTTTTAGTTCAAACTAGCTACATATGATACACAACAATTTGATTTCACCTTAGTTTTTATTGTAAAACATTACACTTTTATCCTTCCACATCTAAATACTTAATATCACTTTTCACCATGATTGATAATCTCCATATATAGTATTTTTCCTTTTCTTTTCCCTACATCTTTTTTTTTTTTTTTTTTCCAGTTGAAACTATTAACTAGCATGTTTATTTTCTTCTGTCGTGTCTGTGTTTGAGAGAGAGGGGGGGGGGGGGGGGGGGGAGCGGTCACCATAGAAATATGTAGCATGTTTTTTAGGAGGAAGCAATGCAACTAGCAACTAGTCAATTCTCTCACGACTTCTTTTTTCTCATAAAAAAGAAAAGTGACTTCCTATAAAGGTAAATTTCAAACTTAATCACTTTTGCACTGTTCGAGTATCACTTTCAAATTGGATACATGAACTCAAATAAATTTATATTTTTATCATAAAGTATATATATCGTCTCAATTTTTGCTTCTAGACATTAATCTTTTAACCGATGGATTATTACATTAAGAATTAGAAAATTACTAAATTACAGTAATAACAATGATAAAACAATATTGGAAACTAGCTAGTAATGGTGCATGGTTCTTCATGGAAATTAAACCGCTAGCTTTCCCCATGTTACGAGGCATAACTTAGAGAGTAATTAAACACATTATTATTTATAACATTGAATGAAACACATGTACATGCAATTAATATTGGTAACATAGAATTAAACACACAAAGTCACAAGATAATTCAAGTACCCATATTTTCAACATGCATTTTCTCCCAATTCCTTAGATTGTCTGGGACATTACAATATTTAACGTGAATCGTATGTGTAGAATTTCACATTTGTTCCTAGCCCAGTTCCAAGTCATTAAATAAAAATAATCTTAATTAGGGCATGAATATCATGTTTGAAGCCAAATTAGTTCATTACAATATCGATCATGACTTTATCAGAATCATTGCCGACCTAGCTAGTTCACCTCATTCATTTCATATATAAATATTCCTGCTACAAGGACCAACAAATTAAAGAGTGATTGAATTTAACAAGGAATTATTATACGCATTATTCACGTTTGGTTTAGATATAGGTTTAGGAAATTAAATAATTAATTAAGATAGTTTCTATATTTACCGGGCGGTGGAGTGTTTGACCACTGTCAATTATACTCTGATAAGTTCGGTATGGACGGTTTGGCCCGATTTGTTTGAACCGGGTCGGTGGTCTGCGATTTTAATTTCACATCTTCAATAAGTCTAATTTTTACTCTCCTGCCAATATGTTTTTGACTTTTTTCTCATTCTTTACCAAATAAAACAAAATAAAACTTTTCTGAATACCCGTCCAAAAAATAGTGCGCTTCCGCTGTGTAAATAAACATTAAATAATAATAAATAAATATATCAATCCTAAAGAGAACCCAGACAAGAACCATCTCTTTTCTTCCATGGCGCATGTTCCTAGTCGAATTTAGAGTATCCATTGTACTTCAGACCCGACTCGGTAATAAGGTAATTAAATTTGCTCTGGAATCTTCTCAACTCTTAAATTACTATTAAATATTTAAAATCACATAATAATTCAATGATACATTTCTTTGCTCACTAATTTCTTATTTATATTTTCTTTCTTAAAATATCCAAAATATGACTATTTCATTTTCCTAAAATAATATAACTTTTTTCAAAATTAAATGTATAAATGTAATAATGATTTATGATTTAATATTAATAATTTTCAAACACTAAATGTATAAATGTACAATATCTAGGCTCTACGATCTGAACTGCTTCAGATTTATAAATTAATTTAACCAACATCGATCCATAAATTTAATCTGACCTGAAACTTTTCCCGTAAGCTAAAAGAAACAAAAAAATTAATTAAAAAAAAAGAGACTATACCGTAACTGGTGTAATAAATTTATAAGTAACTTTTAAATGGGTTCGTTCATGTTGAGACCAAATGTCCCAGATAAATTATAAATTATGACTAAATTCACCTTATAAGGTATTAAATAATTTTCACCTCTTTTGAATTGAAATTTTATAGATATTAGCTCAATCCACATAAAATCTAATGTTCTAGACTATGATTGCTCTTCAACTTTGTACAATAGTGTCACGAGGTAGCCGAACATATATCATGCAGTAAAAGAAGAATATTAGATTTTATTTTCCTAAAGTTTCGTTCATCATTTTTCTTGCAGTTGCCCGAAAAGGACAATTAGAGCTCACAAACCCATTAACAAGATGAAGATACGTCTTCAATTCATGACACGTGGCAATATTAATCCCGTTCAAGTACGGCGAGTCACGGCTACTCAGCCGCAACTCACATCCCACGTCTGCATACACCCATTGCGCCGCCGCCGGATTGTCTGAAAATCGAGTCCCTTCATTATTATTGTCCACAACGAAACCTGGCACTTTCGTAATAACATCATCGGAGTTCACAATTCGCAACACTTTAACACCATTTTCCTCCAGGTAAGACCCGAAAGCCCAATTCCCGACCCGAGGACCCGCGAAAGAGATAACGGTAACTAACGGCGAGTTTTTAAATGTTTTTTTAATATCGTAGGCAGCTAATGTGGCTAAAGCCGCGCCGAGTGAGTGGCCGGTAATTGTAAAGCTTAACTGCTCATTTGAGCCGTCATTTCCGTACTTCTTTAGTATTCTTGATATTTCTTCTCTTACTAGGTTTTGTAAACTGGGCCGGGTCTTAATGCTCGAAGTGTACAAACTTAAAAACCCACTTTCCACCATTGGGCCGGAATTGGAATTGGAATTGGAATTCTTATTGGGCTGGAGAGGAGTTAAAGTGGCCCGTAAATTTTCGAGCCACTCGAGACACGTGGCCGTGCCACGGAAGGCTATGACCACATCCCGTCTTCCTAGCCGGGCGATTTCCTTTCTATCCTGGCACACGGCCACATAACCAATCCAACTTGACTGCATGGCAACCCAACCCGGGGCTCGTTCGATCCATTTGGGCAATTGTATCCCTGACGTAGCTATCAAATTTTTTGTAACTTTATATCCGGACCAGATAAAGTCTGACTCGTTTAGTAGCTTATTTTTAGGGTACAGACACCTGGCGTACGAGGAAGAGGACGGGTCGAAATCGCAGGACCGATACGCGGCTTCTACGAAATTACCATATCTGATGATCTCGCTACGTAAATTTTCGTCCAAGGGGTCGAGCAAGCCTTGCCAATTCTTGATTCCTTGACATTCTTTCCATTTCTTGCTAAGCCTTATGGGCGGAGTGGAGACGGGGAACAATGAATTATTGAGATCATGGTCGAGGCTTTTTGGAGCTTGAATTTTCATTTTGGGAATTTTGTTGAATTTTCTTATGCTAAGGTCGTATTTGGTTGTGGTAACTGATGAAGTGCATGGACGTAAAAACTTTGTAGTTGAAATCTTCATGTTTTGTAACTAAAGCTAGCTATTATATATGAATATGTGCACAATGTAGGTGATTTTCTTGATTTTTGGTATAGTAAGTTTACTAAGTAGAGGCCTCTTTCATTCTTATGGCCGTTTAACACTTTTGCTAGAAATTGGAGAGGCTTGAGTTGGATATTTATATTGGGAAAAAGGTAGAGATACAATATAGATGTCATTATAATTGTATGGGGGCATGGCGTTATGTATGTATGTATGTACTTACTAATAATATAGTAGGAATGCAAAATTTATTTTTAAGAAAATTATGTAGAACGACTTTGATGGTTTGCAGATTTTTTGAATTTACGGTCCAGTTAGACTTAATAGCAAGGTACACAAAGTCAAGTTTATATAAATGGACCCTAAGTTCTTAAGATTGACAAGTGACAACAATAGCCAATAAAGAACTAATAGGGGCATGTAGTACTTACATAAGTCGTGTGTTGTGATTATCGATGTTCAAATTTATGTTACTAAGAAATATTATGCTATGACCTAGTTGATTTTTTGTTTTCTTATTATATCACAAATACATATATTCGAGTATTCTAATTTAAAATTTATATACCTAATATCACAATATTAATATTATTGAGATTATCAGTCTCACATAAATTGTGTATCATTGACTAAGTACTACTTGTATGATTTTGGACAATTTCTTTTTCTTGAGCTAGTTTTTTAGATGAGATAGGTTCACACCATGTTTAGGTGTTTAACCTGATATCATAATCCCAAATTCATGTGTCACCTCCTTTCTGATGGACTTCATTTATCTTTATTAACATGTTGGACTCTTATCTAAAGGACGCAATTCACAATATTGGACTTCAATAATATCACGTGTTAGACACGCTTCAAACAAAAAAGAAAAGACTTGATTCACCCACATGTTCCGCCCACACATGAATGATCATACATGAATTGAATGTCAAGATTATGTAAGTATTTTTTCTATCGTCTTGAACAACTCTCAAAATCTATCAAAATTCTCATAAAACCAAAACGAACAAGACTCGTAATTAACTTTCTCCAACTCGTCACCTCCTCTTACCAAACGCACCCTTCGAGCATGAAACATAACGTAGGAAGACAAAACAATATGAAATTAAAGGAGATTCTAAGGCCATTCTTCAACCGAACCCCATGCCCAATTGATCAATTGCCCCATTTTTTGCCCAATTGCCCTTGCCATTTGCCTTGCCCTCATGCCTTTTCGATCAACCTAAAAATTCATCTCCAACTGAAGGGCAATCAACCTCAATTTATATAAATTTCATCACTTTCTCCACTCTCCCCACTCTCACTTATAATAATAATAATAATAATAATTAATAACAACACAACCATAATTAATTACACTCTAAAAAAAATTGTACATCAAAGTATCAGTAACAAATTTTCTAGAAAGAAAATGGCAAATGAACTCTCCAGCTTCAACAACACAACCATTTTCCCATCTCCGTTTGCTCTAAAAATTAATTACACAACAATAATTAATTACAACAACACAACCATAATTAATTATAACCATTTTTCCAACAACACAACCATAATAAATTACACTTTAAAAAAAAAGTAAATTTCCAGCACCTCGTTTGCTCGCCGGCAATTGGACAGGCAAGCCTAATTGCCGCCTTGCCTGGCCCAGCTCCCCTGCCAGCCCAATTGCCACTATCGGTCTTCAATCAAACACTGCCAGCAATCCCCGTTCATGTCCGATTGTTGGCTCGGTTGGCGATGCTCTAATAGTACTACACAATTTTTAGAGGGAGGTACATCCTGACGCAATTATAAAAAATAAAGCTAAGGATTAGTGAAGTGTGATGTGATTGCTAATCTCATTACAGTTGGTATTGTAATTTGTAAAAACAAATATTGTTTTATAACTCCAAAAACAGAAACAGAATTGCAGGGTTTTTGGGAGGGGTGGGCCCAGTACGGCTGAAACATACGGCCCACATCAAATCAGCTGGACGGAGAATGAGGGTCCCAAAAATTTGGTAAAATTCCTGACGGCATCTAGTAATTAGTGCCACGTAACCTCCGGGCCTCACTCTTTTGGGCAATTTTCTCTCGTGTTAGGAAGAGTAAATGAGTAATAGAGGTTTTTAGAAATGATATCGATTTGTTAATGTTTTAGAACTCATCACATAGATTGGACTAAGTACATTTACATGGTCTGACTTGATTCATTTCAAAAGTTAGCTTATGAGTTAAATATTGTTCAATATCTTATAAGGTAAATTTAATATTGATTTTCAATCCATGTAGGACACTAGTCTCAACAGTTGTTTGTTTGAGTTTTAGGAAAGTGGTTTAAAAAATAAAGTACGTGAATATTTTTTGAAAGAGTTTATGTTGTTGCGTAAAATGTGTAAGACTTTTTGTTAAATATTGTAATAAATTGTGTAAGAGGTGAGTTACTTTACGTCAAATCAAAATAAAATTTGTATAGTTTCTTTTAAAGATAAAACATGTTTGTATCGTTTTTCCCAAATGCAAAATAATTTTGGGGATAACCAAACAAACAAGCCCTTTGGGATTATAGTGATCCACGTTAGTACAATTTGCTTTGATTTTGATTTTGAAAAATATTTTAGATGGTTTACACTGAGACAAGATTTGAATTTTGTTTTGATATATATTAGGTTCCACAAGTTTTAAAGATTGAGATATGATGTAAATTGAAATGAATATATAGACTTGAGGGATATAGGAAATGCTAAATGTAATCTCAATGACTTTTACAGTTTCCTAAAAAAAATGATTTTTACTGAAAAATAAAATAAATAATAAATGTTAAATCAATATTTTTTTCATAGGTTTATAGATTATTTTTATATTTTAGAGTTTTGGTTGACACCACTAACCAGATTTGAATTTAATTTGAATTTGGGTAAACTTAATACAAATGAAATTTGATATCTGAATAGAGCGAAGCCTGAACAAAACTACATGGACCCTCTAGCTTTTACATTTGGTAAACTAAAACAAAATATAAAAAACTTTTTTTTTTCGTTTTTTCTTTTTTGGCTTTTTTGGCTCTGAACACGGTTTAAACAAAAATCAATATATGTTTATTAGGTTAAATGCACAACGATCCTTGAATAAGATGAGGCTTACATAGGGGCGGACCTAGACAGTTTTGCTTGGGGGTCCAAAATTTTTTAAAATAGCAAACTTGATATTTTTTCGATTTTCGATCAAATGGCAAAAGCTAATTTAAGATAAAGTAACATGAAGTTAAAATGTATATGAGTTTTTTTTTATAACAAACTTGATATTTTTTTTTTTGATATTTTGAAAAATGACAAAAATTAACTAAAAATAAAGTAATACTACTAAAAAAGTGAAGTTTACATAAACGCAAAATTAATGAAAAAACACCAATTAATGAACACGGAATAACTAACTTGTGGAGAAATGAATAAATAAAATATATCAACACATAAGTTTATGTTAATTAAATTTCCAAATAAAAGACAAAAATATCATATTACTAGACCAAAATAGAAAAGAAGTTTAATTTACCAGTATTACCATAAAAAGATAAATTAAAAAAAACCATATATAGGTCTTACAATTAGACCAAGACAAAGAAAATTAGTTGAGTCACCATTACAAGATTATAAAAGGAATAAAAAATATAGGGTGATTTATACTCAGAACCCCTCATGTTTGGGCATATAGCAAGAAACCCCCCGCTGTTTCAAAAATTACAGGGACACCCCCTCTGGTATGGCCTATTTACAAAAAAAAACTTTACGGCGTTAAAAACTAACGGAATTTGATGACGTCATCGATTTTTTTATTGATTTTCCAAATTTACCCCTGGTCGAATATATCCACAGGGGTGTCTATGTAATAGTATTATACCACAGGGGGTGTCTGTGTAATAATATTATACCACAGGGGGTGTATTTGAAAGATTACAATAACTTCAGGGGGTTACTTATAACCAACGGTCATAATTTAAAAAAACACGTAAATAAAACATTATAGGTCTAAACATAAACAAAAAACAATACATGATAGAATTATAATGTAGTCTTAAAATAAAAATATTCAAACGATTATTTAATCATCGACTTGGTCATCCAAAGAAGCAGTTGGCGATTGAGGATGTGTCAATCGAAGTTCTAGGTCTAACTATCATCATCTTTGTTCTCTTCATCATCTTCAATCCAAAAAGAATTTCCCAATATGTCGAGCATTTAAGTTTACTATCATCTTTCTTTAAAGCATCTTCATTTTTTTAAATATGACTGTTGGCTACAAGTAACCCCCTGAAGTTATTGTAATCTTCCAAATACACCCCTTGTGGTATAATATTATTGCACAAACAACCCATGTGGTTTAATATTATTACATAGACACCCCTTGTGGGTATATTCAACCAGGGGTAAATTTGGAAAATCAATAAAAAAGTTGATGACGTCATTAAATTTCATTAGTTTTTAACGCCGTAAGGGGTTTTTAGTAAATAGGGCCATACCAGAGGGTGTGTCCTTGTAATTTTTGAAACAACAGGGAATTTTTTGTTATATGAACTTGAGAGGGTCTGAGTGTAAATCACCCAATATATATGCCAAAATGGAGAATATAATTGAATCTCTATTAAAATGCAAAATGAACATACATTGCAGAGCAACCTAGGAGTCGAACCCAACTCTACTAAACTAGACTACTTTTCATTTCATGCAAGCAAGCTACCATCACACCAAATGATTTTTCTGGTCAAACCATACATATACTAGTTCATATTTGATTTTTTTCTGGGGGGACCATGGCACCCCCAATCCCAACATTTGTCCGCCTCTAGCTATACATGAACCACGTGATTATCGTGTAGTTAAAATTTTCATCGTATAATTATGATTTTGGACTTTTCAATAACATCATGTCACATTAATCAGTACATTCAATGCGACATGTTTGTAATTTCAAGTATATCTAGTCAATTTAATTCACTTAATGCATAACCATCATTTTTATTTAAACAACCACAAAATGAAGTATGAATATTGTCAGTCAGTGCCATTGAACAATGTCGAAATAAGGAGTATTTGAGAAGTTTCTCTTACAGACATTAATGGCTATTTTGGAAATGGTTTAGGTCCATACATGAATTGGTTTTGGCTTAATTTTGCTTGGTTTTGATTATTATTTAAATATGGTCTGAATTTGATTATGATTCCAAAGAAAGATTCACTATACAAATTCCATGGAGAGAATATGGGTCTAAATTTACCTAATTAAGTTGTTTTTATGTATACACAATGTTCTATTATGAAAGTAATTACAACACCAATTCACTACTAGAAAAACTGTTTTTAGCGACGGAATTTAGTGGCGGATATGAATTCCGTCGCTAATTTTCACTTAAATAGCGACGGAATAGCTATTCCGTCGCTAAATGATTCCGTCGCCAATTCCGTCGCTAAATTCCGTCGCTATATAATTCCGTCGCCGATTCCGTCGCTACACCTGACCAAAATAGCGACGAATTGTACATCTATCGCTAAATTCCGTCTCTAAAAATTTCCGTCGCTAGATCCCTCGCTATTTCCATCACTACGAAATGGTCTAATAAAAAAAATAAAAAAAGAAAATATTAATTCAGCGACGGAAAACATATTTCCTTCGCTGAAATAAAAATATTTAAAATTTAGCGACGGAAATATATTTCCGTCGCTGAATTACATGAACTTAGCGACGGAAAAACATTTCCGTCGCTAAATTACTCTCCCAATAATTAATGTTTCCGTCGCTGAATTACATGCACTTAGCGACGGAATTACTCTCCCAATAATTAATGTTTAGCGACGGAAATTTATTTCCGTCGCTGAATTACATGCACTTAGCGACGGAAATGTGTTTCCGTCGCTGAATTACTCTCCCAATAATTAATGTTTATTTCCGTCGCTGAATTACATGCACTTAGCGACGGAAATGTGTTTCCGTCGCTGAATTACATGAATTTAGCGACGGAAATGTGTTTCCGTCGCTAAGATAAATAATTTTTTTATTTTAATATTAAGGAAATAATTTTTTTATTTAAATAATTTGTTTCCGATGAAATAAAATATAATTGCGAATAACCTCAATATAATTGAAATATATAACACTAAGGTCAACTATTGGTCAATTAACGAGCAAATCGAGAATCGATCGATCTGATTGCGAACAACCTCAACATACATAACAATATAGTAAATAATTTGGAATTAGTTACTAATTAAGTAATTTCGAGCCAAGTATCGATTTGATTTCGAATAACCTTAATGTACATAACCTCAAATGTCAACAATGTTGACTATGGTCAATTAACGTTGCAAATTGAGAATCGATCGATCTGATTGCGAATAATCTCAATGTAAATAACCAAATAGTCAACAATTTTCATAACGACTACTTAATTAATTTTGAGCCAATGTACAAAAATAGTAAATAATTTTGAGTTATGATCTAGAAAACTAGTTATGAACCAAATATCAATTTAACTTCAAATGACCCCAATTAACTCGTTTTCCACCAAATTGATTCCATTTAAACTTTTTCAATTGATTTAACACTTTCAATTTCATCATATTTTTTGCAATAATTTAATTAGTTGATTTAAAAAAGTTAATAATAATTTATAATTTAAGATAAAAAAATAACAAAAAAATACACTTAATTTCATCTTCCTCATTCTAAGCCAAGAAAAACCCTCACTCTAACCCAAAAAAAACCCTAATTTCCTTCCCTCTCTCTCCCACTCCAAGCCGCCTCCTCTCCCTCCCATCTCCACGCCGTCGGCCTTCCTCTATCTCTCTCCACCGCGACTCTTCTTCTATCTCTCTCCACCGGCCACCACTCTCTCCCCTGCTCCTATCGAACTCACGCCGCCCAATCCTACCCAGCCCAGCCGCGCCGCCAGCCCGCCCTGCTCCTGAACTCGTGCGACGCGGTCCAGCCCAGACCAGCCCGCCCTGCTCCTGAACTCGTGCGTGCGACGCGGCCCAGCCCATACCAGCCCGCCCTGCTCCTGAACTCGTGCGTGCGACGCGGCCCAGCCCAGCCCAGCCATCCCTGCTCCTGAACTCGTGCGACGCGGCCCAGCCCAGCCCAGCCCAGCCCGCCCTGCTCCCGAAATCCTGTTTGTAAGCTTGCGTCAAAGCCAAGAAGAGGTATATTCTTTTAGACAATTTTAATTTTCAACATGTTTTTGTTAAGCTCCTATTTCTTGTGGGGATTTTTCTTAATTTTTATATATATCGTGTCATTCAATTGGTGTTTTGAGTTTTTGGGCTTTATGTGATTGGCCGGAATTAGCGATTCCGGTGCGTATAATTTGGTTTATATCGGTGGTTGAATATTTTCCGGTGATGGTGATGGTAATGTGAGTGGAAAGGCATCATTGTTGAATAATTTGGCTATTTGCATATTTCTATTGAATTTGTGCTTTGCCTCTTGAATTTGGCACCATATTTTGAATCCATTGTTAGATAGTTCATTGACTTGTAGGATAATTACGTATGTTATTTTGTTTCGTTACTTTAATTATTGTTAGTCACTTTTAATTATGTAGTAAATTAAATGCAAATGTGACACATAAAGTGTGATAGAAGATCATTTATCGTAATTTTACTAGTAGCTATTCGAGTTTACGTAGGGGGAACTCATTAGACAAGTTGTTGCTTTCATATTATCGTAATTTAAACATGACTTGAATCATATTTGTATTTAGTTAACTTTGCAAAGAACTTTTGTGAAACTAACTCTTTAATTGTATAAGTGTCAAGCTAAATATAGTTTACTTTAATATTTTATCTTCCAATTTATCATGTCCAATTAACTAAGATTATTTGTGTAATTGTCAATGCTTATATTAATCTTTCAATGCATATTACTTAATTTTCTTGCAGATGTCAAGTAGAGGAGGTGGAAGACGATCGATTGCAGCACCTATGGACACATACATGCCTCCTTTAGATAAAATTCCTAGTCCTTCATGTATGTGATTGTGGTATTGAATTGTTGGATTATTTGTGTGGTATTGAATTGTTGGAATGTTAAAGTTAATTTATTTCATGTATGTGATTGTGGTATTGAATTGTTGGATTATTTCATGTATGTGATTGTGGTATTGAATTATTGAGTACTAATTAATTTATTTCATGTATGTGATTGTGGAATTGAATTGTTGGATTATTTGTGTGGTATTGAATTGTTGGAATGTTTGTGGTAGTGAATTATTGGATTAATTGCGGTAATACTGGTTATTTTGGCAAAAATAAAAAATAATTATTATTTTAAAAAAAAATTAAAAAAAAATTATTTTAAAAAAGAAATCGAAATTAAAGTTAAATCAGCGATTCAATCCGTCGCTAAACACTCACTAACAGCGACGGAAATTATTTCCGTCGCTATATATCATCTTAGCGACGGAAATATAATCCGTCGCTAAAATAAAAAGCAGCGACGGATAAAATTTCCGTCGCTAAGTTAATTTTTAGCGACAGAAATTGTTTCCGACGCTAAGATGATATATAGCGACGGATTTAGATTTCCGTCGCTAAATAAACAGTGACGGACTAAAACCGTCGCTAAATCCGCCGCTGAGTAATCCGTCGCTAAATCCGTCGCTGAAAGTTAGCGACGAAGGTTTTAGCGACGGATTTTGATCCGTAGCTAAATCGATTAGCGACGGATTTTTCTCCAAAATCCGTCACTGATTCCGTCGCTATTTTGACTGATTTTTGTAGTGCAATATGTTAAATTATTTGACCTAAGAATGAGTTAATTTTAATACAATATCATTACAATTATTTTTCGAGTCTATCTGAAATACTTCGAAGTATATAGTTAAATGTATTAAGAAATGATATGTTGTATATAGGAGTTTAGTGAGCATTGAAGAAAGTTTGAGTTCATGATGCGTATATGATATGGTGGTCTTAAGTAGCCTTTTGTAAAGGTAGATGTAGTGGTGAAGCTTATTTTTATTTTTATGAGAAAAAATGATAGATATATTATCCAAAGAATATCCGTATTTACAAATTGTCTAATGTGTTAAGTTAAAACCTCAAATTCTTCAATTGACGCTAATTTAGCCAAAAAACCATATTACCAATCTTAGGATATAGTCAACTCTAAACCACTAATTTTTAGAATGGATATTTCATGAGTTCCAATTTTTCTTATTATGAAATTCGACTTGTCAAATTTAATTTTGAAAATTCTACGGATAGATGAAAACATAGATAGATATCAAAAAAATCCGACAAGAGCCGAATTCAATTGGAACAAACAAAATATAAATATGAAATTAAAATAGATGTTTTAACTGTTAATCGACATGTTGGATATCATATCACTAACATAATACATGAATAGACTAAGACTTGAACTACGGGACCTTTGGCATGGCCATGATCATTTATTAACTCGCCATATGTCAGTATGTACTCGTAAAATTATTGCTGATCAATTAGTTATTTTGGTGTATTATATATATATTTGTGATGAATCTAAAATCAGAGTGAAAGTAGGAATTTAAATAATAAGACTAAGTTGCAATTGATAGGAAAAGGAATAGGATCGATCGAATTAATCCTTCATTAGTGATTTGTATGTCGTCTTACTACATGGTGCTAATCATATATTTTAAACTTTTCTAATAAATAATTGTACTTTAAAATCATTTTCTATTTAAATGTCAACTCCTCGAATATTAATATTTTAAAGTGCTAATAAATTCAAATTTGGTTGGAGCAGAGTTGGTTAACTGTCAATTTCAAATCATATATTCTTAAGACTTTGCAATTAAAATTAAAATCATATCGATCCTCCTCCTACTAATTTATGCAGCAAGCACGAGCGGTTCCCTGCTTCCTTGTTAAGTTGATGCATTCCAAATTGGATGAAAGTTAAGGACAACATGTAGAAGTTTAATGGTCACTTGGCATTGAAGGGAATTTTGTAATGTTGAAATTTTGATAATTGCACGAGCCTGGTTGGGAAGAACAAGGTAGAAAAACATCCCCTTTATTAGGATCCCAAATTCACTTTACAAAAATAGAGCAAAAATAAATGAGCTAAATTATTAATGCAAAGTGCAGGCCAAAAATTAATTGTGCATGTGCCATTTCTTTTTCTAGTCTCGAATCCCATTAACTTATTTACAAACTTTGTTGAATGTTTTGTAATTTAAGCTTGTTGATGCAGCATGGAAAGAAATTAACCTAAAGAACTAGCTAGTGTTCAATTTCTTTTGAACCATTCCATAGGTAAAAATAATAAACATTTTATTTAATTTGTTCGTATTCGCGGGATATAGATCGTAGATTAAAATTTCATATAGATCCGTCAAAAAAATTGATTTTTTTTATTGAGTAAATCGAAACGAATATAAGATGCAATTCCAAAACTCTTTTTTTTCTTTCTCATTAATTTAGTCATTTTTACAGTTTTCATAGTGATTTCAAAATGTTTCCAAATTTTTTGGAATACGGTAAAGATTCCTATCGTCTTTTGTTAGAATAACTATATAACAATTTCTGAAGTTATGTGTGATTATAGTATAACGATAATGATTTAATACACTAAAACATAAATTATATTGTTCGAGGTAACCGTATATAATCACTTAATAATTTTTGTATTTTAATTAAGAAATAGTTATTCATAACTAGCGTGTCATATTTTTTATACTTTTAAAAAGATAAAATTGAGGTAAAGGCATAGAGAGTGTCTAAATTTGGAAGTAACGGTTCGTTTGGTTTGTTTTCCTGGGAATATTGTCATAAATAGAAGGATTCTCAAAATTAATATTTAGAAAGATGAGTAATGAATTTGAATTAATTTTAGAAAAAATTGGAATATATATATAATGAGCTAGTTTGGATTAATTGAGTTTTCTTTTTTTCGATTTTGGAACTAAGTGGTCAGGATTTGCAATTTTTTTATGTACCTTTGTTTTGATATTTATCTTCTATGGCATTGAAGTGTTACGTGTTTCATTTTATTGTCACTTATGATTGTATTAATGTATTGGGACCGCTGATCTTGTTGCCTTTACGTATTTCTTGAGAGTTAAATAATTCGTGATTTCCTTATAAATAAAAGAATATAAAAAAAAAATATTTTTTTTGTTTTGTTCTGTTCTCGGATCAGCTGATTTATTTAAAATAATCTAAACAAACAAGGCCCATGATTTTCTGAACGGGTTTGATCAAAGAGAATAAAGCCCAGAGATACTACATGGGCCTAGCCTCGACATATAAAGGGCCCATATATAATGCAGAAAGATAATTTGAAAGTTTCAAACTAAGATTTAGTTTAACTAGGTATGTATGTCCTTGGTGTCATTTGATGAGTGGTTTAAATGGAAATTTAATTTTGTAAGTATAAATTCAAATTTGGCAGTCCATTACTATGTTAATTGTTAAATGGGTCATGGAGATTTTATTGATTTATTTTGAATAATGTTGAAGCATAAGGGAAAAAATAAGTATATATTAAGACTTCTGTAAGTTATGTGATGTGTGATAAAACATTATACATGCTGACATAATTTATTACAATTATAAGTTACTCCCCTTATTTTGGAAATATACTTTTTTACATCTCATTATCTTTGTTCTCTCTCTTGATCTGGCCCAAGACTTTAGACAAAAAAAGAAAAGAAATTTAAAGTACATTTGTATGTTTTTTTATTACTGTATTTCTTTTTCTTTTTGGGAAGATATCTAGTGGTTGTGAACAAGTTTTGACATATTGTCTTAGGATATTAGTTTAAAACTAGAGAAAATAAATTATTATTTTGATAAATAGAGTCTTAATTCTGAGACAGACAAAAGGAGAAAAATATATCCTTACTAGCAAAGATACAATCACTAAGTTGGAAGAGATTAGTAACCTTAATTTTCACCAAAAATAAACTTTTCTATAGTACTATTTTATTTCCCAAATAAAAATAACTTTAATTTATCACTCCCAAGACAATTTGTTTTCTATTTTCTTTTGGGAAAATTATATATAACAAAGCAAATACTTTTAAATTCTTATTAAAAATAACTACTTTTTCACATAAATTAATAATGTCTATCAACCACTATTACTAAAATAAAAATATAGTCATAAATATTTTAATAAGAGAAAAAAAAATTGAAGTTTTGAAAATGGAAGTATAAAGTATAATTTAGAAAGTAGCGAAACAATTGTTGACAACATAGGGGCCAGAAAAAAATAATTTCGAAAAAGAATAAGGTAAAAAAAAAAAAGACAAAAAACTTTTCCACTAATCTTTTTCCATTTTTGGAGATGAAAATTGAATCAATTTTGCAAAATTATATGGCCATTTGTTGAAAGCGTTCACTGAGACGCTGAACGCCGCTTCCCTCTGACATTGATGTACACATTGCAGATATCTCAATAACAAGAACAAATCTTTTAATTATTTAGTACCTTCATTACACGAAGCTTTTTTTTTTTTTAACAACCAATATCATTACACGAAGCTTGATTCTTATATATTTTAACTAGGTTTAAATACTCCTTGATTTTGATGTTATGGATTTTGGTTGGAATTTTTAAAATATTAATGAAACAAATAATGGAATTAAAATATGTGAGATTTTTTTGAATGTATTTTAGATTTTACAGTTTTGGAGTATGGTTAAAAAGTAGGTGTGTACATATATATTAAATCACTTTTGTAGAGATTTTGTGGAGTAAAAAATTATTGTGAAAATATAATTTTTATTTTTAGTTTGTCGAAAAATATAATTACGTGCATTAAAAAAATGTATTATTGATTTGATTTCATTTCACATGATATCAAGCATTCCGGACAGCGAAACATGATCAAAACCGTACTTCTAAGATTTTAGTTTGAAATGGATTATACATTTCATAAAGACAAACCTGAAACTTTTTCAAGCAACTCATTTCAACTAATTTTATGTCATATCTGCCAAGGTCTCTGAGCCATCTATCGCATACCCCGACATATATTTCTCGAGCCACTTGAATATTTTTATAAGCCCAATCTTCTTTAGCTATTATTTTCCAGAATATAAATATAAACATATGTAAATTTTATTTTCTTTTAGTTTTTATCTAAAACTTCACTTCAACTATTAGGAAAAAGTATTTTATTTTAAATCTACTTTACTATAATATTGTCCTTAATTGTATGTTTTTCTTTACAAATATTGTCCTTAATTATATAACTTGAATTAAAAATGACAAAAGTGGGGGATTTTTTTATTTTTTATTAAACCTATAGCTAGTAGGGGTTCCGCTCTCTTTGTTGGTCCACAAGCCAATGATTGAGAAATGAACCCACGACAATTTAATTACTAGAGTGAAAATTCAAAAAAAGGGGAAAAAATATTTGTAGTTTTATTTTGTGGTGTATATATATTGCGGTGAATTGGTGATAGATTTGCCGCAATTATCCCGGCAAAGGATTGCTCTGGCAAGTGTCCTTGTTGTTTGTCCTAATGCAAGAAGATTGCCCTTACAAAAATGAGTGACAGGTAAGAGTACAAAGAGCTTTGGTTGGACTAGCATCAATTATTTTTTTAACGAAATGGACAAAATATATCATCACATTATAACGTTAACAAAACGAAAATGTTTGACTTTTAACTGATCAGAAATATCAACAAACACATCATAATTAGAATACGTGCTAACTAAGCAAAATTAAAGGAACAAACTCTAAGAAACATGTTCTAGAAGAAAATCGAGGAAAGTCTCCACTCAAGGAACCAAGTAAAATCGTACGTCCGAGTAATAAACGAAAGCCAGAAATAAAAAACGAGCGTAAACACCATCAAATCTTCAAGTTTGGCATACAACACAACAAGTTTTCGTTCGACGCTACTCAACTCATTTGCTCTCCAAGTTTAAGTTTTCAACCAGGATGAAAAATAGATTTGACGTATCGGTAACTTTCACAAGAATCTGGTCAATTGATTTTAGAAGTTGAATTTGGATTGAATAGCATGAAAACTGAGCTTGAATACAAATTTGGGCTTCATTTTTTTTTTTTTTTTATAAGCACAAATTTGGGCTTCATAAATATAACAAACACCGAAAACATAATTTTTATTTCCAAAATATTATGTCCAGTAGAGGTGGAACTTGGGAAGATAAGTCTGGACTTGGGCAATATATGATGAAAAAAATAAGTTGATGGGTCAAGTAAAAATCAAAATTATCTTTCACGTATAACTTTTGGGTGGTTAAAAGGATCATAACACATGATCAGTTGGCCCAATCAAACTCGGCCTAAGGTTTTATTCTTTGTTGGTTTAGGCTGAATTAAGTTGGAACAACATTTATATGGGTCAAGCCAAGCCTTTTTTATTCTCTGTTGGATTAGGATGAATTGAGTTGGATCAACCCTTATATGGGTCAAGTCAAGCCAACCCATCTTTCATTCTGAATTCAATTGGATCAACATATATATGGGTCAAGCCAACCCTTCTGTTATTCTTTGTTGGATTAGGACGAATTGAGTTGGATCAACAACAGGGTTTAAGTAATAAAAATATTAGATAATGAAGATTAGCTGAACATTTTTTAATTTTCAAATTAGCTGAACATCTTTTAATTTCCAAAAATATTAAAATAAAATTAAGCTTCTCGGATGATGCAAAAATGCATTTCTTATTAGTTGTCTTTTTGTTACATAGATCAACTATATGCCATTTAAATTGTAATCTTAAGCTAATTTTATTTATGTATGTGAGAATATTTAAAACCGTTTTGCTTATAATTTCAAGAACATAAATTGGCTGAAGCTAAGAAATCAATCAAGAGAAAAATAATTAAGTCTATGAGACAAGAATCAAGCGAAGAGAAAAATAAATAAAAAAAAAGAAAAAAAAAGTGAAGTTATAGGCAGGAGCTCTCTAAATGTTTATTTAAGTTATTAATATGGGAATATTTAAATTAACACCCTTATTTTATTCTTTAGGATTCATTGAGAAAAAAATCAAAATTTTAAAGTGCGATAAAACTTCAAAAGTGTTTAGTTGGTAAATCCAGGTTTAATGGGTCAAATATCCAATTATCCAAATATGTTCAATAGAATTACACAAATATTAAAGAAAATCTTATAAACTCAACTAAATTTTGAGACAAAGAAATTAAATTAAAATATAGGATTGATTTCTATAACCTCCCATATCGTGTATTTTCCATATGAGTAGTGTTATTCTTACAGCCTTCAACCGGCTGTACATGTGTACAGCCGGTTGTGACTTTTTTTTTTCTTGTCATTTATATATTTTAATATATGAAAAAAAATTAATTATATGATACATAAATAATTATTAAGAAAATATATACCCTATTTGTAAATATTAAACCCTAATCTTGAAATTATAAACACTAAACCTTTTAAACAAGTAGTAGGTAATACAATTAACTTTCAAAGGCTAAAATATAGACTGTACAAAAGACTGTAAAATTTGGACTGTCATATAATCATTTTCCTTTCCATGTCATTAACTCACCTCTACTCTACAATTAAAACATAATGTTTCGGTTAAATTTAACGAAAGTCGCGACTTTACAATATTAACCATTGCCTTTGTATTAATATCGAAAATACCAGCGTACACTATTGTAATAGGGTCAATTATATTTTTACCAAAATCACCTAGGTTGCTGACGTCTGATTTTGTTTTGATTAATTTTTCTTTAGAATTAAACATAATTTTTCATACAAAAAATAATGCTTGATAATTGCCGGGAGCTTGTTGAAGTAATTTAAAAAATGAAAATGTATAACATAAGTAATTTGGGATGGTCTATTGTGACTCTCACTTCATAGAGAGTCACCAACAACCTTATTCTTGGCCAATTAAATTTGGACATGTGTCCACATTACAACCCCAATAAATTCATTTACAACCCAGCTAACCTTTGAAATACCCATTATACCCTTACTCTTTATTTTACAAAATTCCCAACTTACCCTTTATCTATTTCATATATAATGTACTTCCTCAATTGTTTCGCTGTAACGGAACTTTATCCGCCCCAGCGGAGCTAGGTAGTTTTTTTGGTCTTTTTTTTGTGTGTTTGAGGAAGATTAGAAAATGAAAAACAGAGAATGAAATTGAGGAAGCTTCTTCCTCGTGAAGGAAGCTTCACCGGTGAATCAATTGACCAAAACCGAGAATGAATAATGAGGCCCTGGCAAGAGTAGCTTTGCAAGTAGTTCCGGAAAATCGATTGATGGATGAAACTCAGAAGTGAGATAAACATTTTGTGGAAGAAAAGATACAAAATTTAACGGTTTGGTTGAATGGATGCAAGCTTCTTGGTTAGACCCAGTAAACACAAAGTGCCGCCTTTTTGGTCTTGAAAAAAAAAAAGGAAGCTTCGCGACCAGAACGACGGAGAGTGAAGTGCCGCCGTTCTGGTATGATTAAGGAGCAGAGAGGGAGATGGAGGGTGGTGGTGGTGGTGGTGGTGTGGGTTAGGGTTTGGAAAGGGGTTGGGGTTAGGAGAGAAATTGGGGGAGAAGAAATGGGAGGGATATTCTAGTAAAAATGAGTATTTTTGTTGTTTTTATTTGAGGGTAGTAACGTAAATCTACTATTTACAATGTATTAATTGCTAATTTTTTTGATGTAATATATAAAATGTGGGTTGTATACATTTATAGATAATCAATGGATAAGATACATTTTCTTTTTTTTCAAGAGTTGGGATTGATTTGTTGTGGTGACTCAACTCTTAGTCAAGAGTCACCATAGAATCCCCCAACTAATTTTACCCTATAAATGTGTTACTGTCCACGCGTTTCATATGTGAGCTATTAAAACGATTACAGTACACCTATTAGAATGATTGCTTACACTAGCTAGGACCACTACCATTGTTTGTTAGAAGAAGACCTATTTGACATGTTCAATCATTTATAATATTTGCTAAAACAAATAAAGAAATGCAATTAGGCTGAAATATGTCAAAGAAAATAAAATGGATTTACGTAACGTAAATAAATACATTAGCTAATTAATCGAATATCAATTTTTTTTTATGTAAAGATGAGCAAAATATCAAGCACGAATGAAGCAACTTTTTTTTTTATATAATTCAAATGAAGCGACTTTGAACACAAGGGAACCCCATTTTAAAGAATTAAATGAAGGGCAAAAGTGGAATAAAAAAAGATAACCCTGCTATTAACTAGCTGTTTATGTGAAGGATAAATAAATGAAATTATAGCGTGTAAATATTGAAACAACCACACTAACAACGAAGCAAAATTAGAATAAATTTACTTCTTGTAAAATAAAAAAGAATTAGAAGTCACGACTAAATGTATCTAACATACAAAATAAATTATTTTATAGTATAATATTTGAATATATAAAGTTAAAAATAAAATGTAATGAAATTGATACTAAATATGAAAATAAAAGATTTTCTTTTATTGCGTTTCCTTCCCATAAGTTTACGATTTTACCTATAAAAGTAGTTGCGCACACGAGTTTCACAAAACAAACGACAAATAAATTATAGATAGACTTCACTCCCTTTCTCTTCTACTCTTCATTCTGTCTCTCTCTAACTCTTCCTTGCGGCTAGGGTTTCTCCAAACCTACTCTCTTTCTCCTTGTACTATCATCAAACAATTTGTAGATCTGTGAATTTCTTCTAACATTAACGATGAATAAAGAGTTTTATTGAAGGATTTTTTCCTTGAATAATCTGAAAAATAAGGGGTTTTGCTTTTGCTGGTGGAGCTATGGCGACAATCAATCCGTTTGATTTGCTTGGGGACGATGATACGGGTGATTTGACGCAGCTAATTGCTTCGCAGAAGCCGATCGAGCCTAAGAAAACCCTTGCTCCTACCGCCAAGCCTGCCGTGGCTCAGAATAAGGCGGCGGCGCAGCCTAAGCTCCCTTCCAAGCCTCTCCCCCCAACTCAAGCTGGTCAGCACTCTCACTCTCTCTTGTAAATTCTTACAGATAGTTTTATTTTTTTAATAATTTGATATTTTTTTTTATCTTTTTGGTTCTGGCCATCTGAGTGCAATTGTTCTTATTAAATTGTTTAAGTGAAGCGGGAAAATATTCAAGCGCAAGCTGAATAAAGTGATTTTTTAAGTAATTTGTTTAAGCAATTAAACAATGTTTAATTTATCTGATAGCTTATTTCATATTTTAATATTGGAAGAAATTGGTTACTTTTTAATTGATACTTCTTACATTATCATGTGTACATGGGACGTTTTTATTTTTGATAGAACATAGGAGAACAAATATTCTCCAGAGTTTCAAGAAATTTGTTTGGTGTACAATTGTAATATTTAATGTTGGTATGCAATCTACTGGTATGTCTGTTTTGTTTGAAGGAGGCATGAAGTGAGCTTCGAACTTTGGTGTTCTTGGAATACACTGATCTGTCTATTCTTGTACCCTTGTAGTTTTGATTGGCTTATTATTGAATATTCTTTATTTGGTTCCTAAGCACTTGAGCTTTTCTATCTTCTCGATAGGAATGTAATGTGGAGTTGTTTAGGAAATTCTTCATTTCTTTACCAAGATATTTTACACAATGTAATAATGCACTAAAAATCTAATTCCGACATGAGCCCCTTTTTTATTTAACATGGTGTTTTAGCTGGTTAGTGTCTTAATTTCACAGTATAATAGAGCTTCCAAGTGACTTGTTATTTTCCTGTTTTTGTTGGAACAGAAAAGACTAGCAATCCTAGGTTCATCACGAAGTTTTCTATCATAAGGAGATTGGTGTGTTTGCATTTATTCTTTCAGCTATATTTAGAGAACATAACATATAATTAAGCTTTTCTAGTGTAGCTTTTTGGGCCCTTGAGAATCTCTCTTACGTTTAACCCATATTCCCTTTGCAACTTGAAAGTTTTATTCTTGTTACTTTGACACATATCCTTGCTTTTCAGTGTGCATAGTGTAACATGTGCAGGGAGTATGATGCAAATCTTTGTTAGATGTTCCATATTCAGTTGTTGCCACCAAAATATTGGAACTTCTAATATGGTCTCTGTACTTATTACAATTTGATACAACACAATGCCCTAATATTTTTGCTAGTTTTACGTTTTCCTTGGAGGATTTATTAGATTTTATGGTTTCCGACTTGTCATGATCGAATTTAATTATGTTTATTAGTGTCAATTTGATTCTTGCCTTTCATGTTTTTCTTGTTCTAAATTATTTTATCACTTGTCTTCTTGTTCGTTTGAGCAGTCAGAGAGGCCAAATCTGATTCTGCACGAGGTGGTCGTGATGGTGGACGTGGATATGGGCGTGGACGTGGTACTGGTGGTGGCTCCTACAGAGACTCACCCAACAATGAAAATTCATATGGCAACAAGGAATTATCCGCTGGTCAAGGTGCATCCGATGAAGCTGGAAAACCTTCTGAAAGGCGTACTGGTTATGTTGGCCCTCGTGGTCCTTTCCGTGGTGGTCGCCGTGGTGGATTCAGCAATGGAGAAGCAGGCGAAGCAGAATTTGACCGTGACCGTCCTCGAAGGCCATTTGAACGACGTAGTGGAACTGGGCGCGGGTACATACTATATTTTTTATGTTGGTTTACATGCTCTAGCTTGTTGATTACGTATTGGCTTCACATTTGTTCTCAACATGAACTCATTTTATGTGCAGAAATGATATAAAACGAGAAGGAGCTGGCCGGGGGAACTGGGGTACTCAGACTGATGAACTGGCTCAGTGAGTACATTCTCATTGCCGTCGGCCTAATGCTTTATTTATACGTTGACATGCGCTATATGCTTTCCTTTGAGTTACCTGTATCTTCCAATGTATTGTCTCTTTAACTTCCTTTGCTTTTCTAGAGTGGCTGAGGAAGTTAACGAAGCTGAAAAACTTCCGAACCTGGATAAGCCCTCAGGAGAGGAAGATTCTGCAGCAGATGGAGACAAGGAAGCTGCCAGTAATGAAGTTGAAGAGAAAGAACCTGAGGATAAGGTGAATTAATATATAAGATCATGTGTGGTTCATATTATTATCATTGAAGAAGTTGATTCTTCTCTTACTTCTTTTGAACCTTAGGTCTCTTATAAATGATGTCTTCTTCTATTGTGCTCCTATATATGTGATAAATAGACCATTTGCAAGGTTTTTGTGTAGAACTATTTTAATTGCTTATCGAATCTTAGCAACTTTATTTCACCTTGCCTTTCTGGATTATATGTGGGGATGAGTGCGGTATTACCTGCCTGGACTTATATCGATAGATATGACAAGTAATTCTTATTGAGTCAGTGGACTGACTGACTAGCAGAATTTGAAGTGTCATACTTAGTAATACATGCCGACCATCTGCATTTTCTAAAAGATACTTCCTTAGCCATTCTTTATGTGAACGAATATACGACTTTACAAGTGAAATATCTGTTCATTTACACTGCAGGAGATGACACTGGAAGAGTATGAGAAGGTTTTGGAGGAAAAAAGAAAGGCTCTACAGGCTCTTAAAACCGAGGAAAGGAAGGTTGATGTGAAAGTGTTTGAGTCCATGCAACAACTTGCAAACAAGAAAGCCAATGATGAAATATTCATCAAATTGGTAATTTCACTTGCTCTTTCTTTACAAAATTAAATTTGTTCTAGTCACTAATCTCCAGCTTACTTTCACGTGTCAATTTAATAGGAAATTTAACATCGTCAATATGGTTTCTTTTTGCAGGGTTCTGAGAAGGATAAAAAGAAAGAATTGGCCGAGAAAGAAGAAAGAGCCAAGAAGGTAAGTTTCATGTAAACATACTCACATATATATATATATATACACACACGTATCTATTTTCTATTTTGTAAATTCATTTACTATACAAAGCTGTGATCCAACAAAATTTAGTACTTGTGTTATTTTTGGATGCGTTTAGTCTGTGAGTATCAACGAGTTTCTGAAGCCTGCTGAGGGTGAGCGATACTACAGTGGGGGCCGTGGTCGGGGCCGTGGGCGTGGTGGTAGAGGAGGAGGTTACAGTGGAGGCAGTGAATTCAGCAATGTGAAAGCACCTGCCATTGAAGATCCAGGCCAGTTCCCTACCTTAGGTGGCAAATGAGATGTTGTATTGTCTGTTCTTACTTTTCGGGTTGGAGCTAAACTGGAATAATGAAGGGGTTTCTGTATCAAAACTTTCCTAAACATTTTTATTTTAATATGTATATCTTCATGTGATACCCCCATGTATTTCTAACATTATCATGCTATGCTTTTTTAGATTTTCTAATGTTAGGGGCATATGAACAATTATAACTCCAGATATTTTTCGTGCAATTTTGATTTGGATACATGCATATTTAGCAACAGATTTTTAAGAATTAAGTTCTTGGTACTTGAGGAAAATATCTTTCATAAAATATTAGTCAGTGTAATGTGGACTAAAACTCCTCGTTTTTAGGAGACCAATCTTTGTTGTTTATCCCGATCAATTTATTAGCCAGTGTGCATATGAAGCCGGAAAGGGACATCCAAATGACATTTCCCCTTAATGAAAATGGGCTTAGTGCGATGTAGATCTTATAAGCGTAAAAGGTTAATTATTGTTTTCTCTAAAATAATCGAAATTATTAGATTGAAACAAAATTATTTCCATGCAAATTGTTAAGAGGACCGCAATGTGTTCGATTTGCTGCTACTGCACGTTGACATTAGCAACCTCCATCTTAAGGCAAGTTTGTTAAATTACTAAATTATCTCGAAATTGATTTAACTTTTGGTTTCACTTTTCAAACTTGATTCTTGAAAAAATAGGTTTCAACGAATTTCACAAATAACCTTTTTTAAAGAACATATCCAATAATATTGCACATTAGAAGAACTACAATTCATGTAGATGCATCAATTGAGAGAAAGTAAAAAAAGACATTCTGATTTTATCTACTAACCTAATTGGTCTTGGAACTACGTGACTTTATTTAAAGGTATGTTGGATAAGTAGAGATTGACTCTCTCACGTGAGCAATTGTCTCTGGCACTAAGAATGTGCAGTGATGATATTGTCTCAATGAGTTGAAATTTGCTCGTTAATGTGAGATATCGTGAATTCGTTTCTGATTTGAGACCTCGAATTTGGTATTTGCACAAACGACCATCGCGGCCGAGAGTGGACATGTGTTGGTCCCAAGTGATCAGATGAGGTCTGGGGGGGGGGGGGTGAATAGACCTCTGAAAACTTTCAAAAAATTCTCTAACTTTTCTTATCAGCAGAGTAAGCTGATCAAGAACTCGTGAGACCACTTCACTGATTGCGCACTTAGCTTAATAAGTAGAGTTGACCACTCGTCTGATTTAACTTATCTGATTCAAATATAATCAGAGTTTGAAATACTTGTTTGCAGCGGATATATCAAGTGTTTTTCAACAAGTTGTTTTCTTACTTAAAAGATTTGAACTCCAGTTTGTTTAAACTCCTTTTAAAATCTTTTGTTTAGTTCGTATGTTTGAAGTCTTTTGAAGATATGCAAGTAAAATGCAGTAAACAAACACACAAAATTTTTATAGTGGTTATATAGACAATGTTTTTTAGTCCACTCTTCCAAGTCACTTAGATCTTGGGTTATACTATAATCACACAGTTTACAGTATACTCTGCTTGCGCAATTCAACAAATGAAAAGCCACAAGTTCGTGGTATGAAGTCACAAAGAAATCCTACTCTCTGAAGCTAAATCACTCACTTAGATGGATTTACACTTCTCACAACTTCTCTCTTTACAGAAAATCACTCAGATTTATATTTGGCTTAGTTCTTCAACTCGGCTTTGTCAACAAATGACTAAGCTGATGAGTGTTCTGTTCTTGAGTTTGAGACTTAGAAAGATTTTGCTTGCTTTGATTTTCTCTCAGTTGTGTCTTGGTCTCTAACTCTTGAATTCAGAACTATTTATACTTGAGGATTTGAATTTCTGCCCGTTGAAAGTTGACAGATCTTCAGATTTTCCTCGAGTACTGGTCCTTGCTTCAGAACGGCTTCTGCAACTGTTCACTGTACAGTTCTGCTGTACTTTCTGTCACGTCGCATTAAATGCACCTTGCTGATCCGAGATTTCTCTTCAATCATTGGACTTTAATACCCTTCTCTTATAGCATTTATTACACCGAGTGCATTTATTGCCGTTGGAATGACTTTCTGATCACTTCCACTCTGCTGATCGAATCTACCCTTCTGATGAACACTCTGCTGATTCAAACCGAACTCATCTGATTTGACTCTGCTGAAATCCACCAGTCTGATTCCGAACTCAACATCAGATCAGTAGTCTTCTGGACCAGAATTCAATCCTTCTGATTTTACTTGTCTTCTCAGATTGACCCAGAGGTTGCTAAGCTTCCATTACTTAGCTGATGACTTTTGGAAATCATCAAAACCTCCCTTCACTTCTTCATCTTCATCCAACAATTTTCCACTTTTTGATGATGACAAAACTTCAGCTAAGTACTTGTAACTAACTAAAGTTAAGTCTTCACACAAAATTTCTGAGATAGAAATTGAGTTGGATAATTTCTTGTAATCTTTTGCCCATAATAATTTCCAAATTTTAAACATTAATGACATAAATGTTAGGAAATTTTATTTCCTAATCGTAATTGGACTATTTTATCAATTATGATAGCTTTTATAAAGTTATTGGATTAACATTAAGTGGGGTCTAATTAATTACCAACTCCAATACGAATGTGGACTAAATAATGGGTAGATACCAATTTAGGAGAGTTCTAGGGAATTATGGGAATTCTAATTCTCTTCCTATATAAGTTACACAAGGGTCTCCCCATCAAGAAGACGAATCTAAAGTCCTTCACGAAATAAGGCGATTTGGTTGAGGAAGACCTCGTACCCGATCGATCCGATTATAATCGCTCACTACGAATACTGGTATGTATTTAATTTAGTACATATACCTATTATAGCTTGTTTGGTTGTAAGGAAAGTGAGGAAAAATTGTAGGAAAATTAAAAAGAAAGGAAAGGAAAGGAAAAGGAAAAGAAAGTCATTTTCCTCTACATGTTTGGTTGTTAGGAAAACTATTTTCTTGTAGATGTTTGGTTGTCAAGAAAGTTTAGAAAAAGAAGTGATATTTTTGATAAATATCTTCGTTTAATTATAAATACTTTCAAAATTGTAAAATATATTAAAAGTGATTGCAAAATAAAAATTATCAAATTATCTCTAAAAATATAAAGTAAATCTTTAACTTTTTCTTTGGTTGGGATTTATGTAAAATTTAGTTGATATTGTCTTTTGCTAGTTGTAATTTTCTAATTTCAAGATAAGAATTACATTTTCTTTGGGTTATTTGCGTCTGAAATGGGTATTTTTGCGATATTTTGTGGAGGTATAATTGCTATATGACTTGAAAGAGTATTTTTTCGCTAATAATAAATAAGCACAAAAGGGGTTTTGGTAAAAAAAATCACAAATGAGAGGTTTTGATAGTTAGAAAAAGTACAAGGGGTGTTTTGCAATTTACTCTAAAATTTTCCCAAGATTTTCCATCAAATTAATTTTTTCTCAACAGAATTTTCCTGCAGGAAAGTTGAAGGAAAATAATAACTTCATTTCCTGCTATCCAAACAAGAAGTGAGAAAAAAAAACTGATTTTCGTTCACTTTCTGGATAACCAAACAATACATTAATGATTTAGTATGAGATAATTCTTTGGGATAAATTCCATCAAGAAACTTCAATTGCTTCTAACTTTCTGATTACTCATCGAAAAATTGATTATGATACAGAACTGATGGATAGATAATTTCGAGACATTGCTCTCTTTTCTCTTGATCTCTCTCTCACACACACAAACATACAAATACACACACTATTCTCTGTTTTTCGTCATCATTATTTGATTTTATTCTAGAGCACTTTTATAATTTATGGGTACTTAAATAATTTGGGTTTGAATACCCATTATCAAATTTAAAGTGTATATCTCAAATGTTCTACATGAAAGTACAATTTTATACTTTCTTGCACAACATTTAAGAATTATGCACATATATGATTATTATTTATATAAACTAATAGTTAAAAGTAATTTATTAAAATATAAACTAGCTGTTGGAATGAAGTTGTGTATTTGTTTAAAAGTAGTCTCTTAAAATATAAATTAGCTATTGGAGTGGATAGTAAAAAGTGAAAGTGTATAACATGCTTATATTTTAGGATAAAATGTCGAAATTTAAGAGAGGTGTTGGAGATGGCCTTAAGATATTGGATCTTATTAGACAAATTAATGTTTTTGTTTTTGTTTTTGTTTTGAGAGTGTAACTCATTCGCCATCATGAAAAGTATTTTTGTAACAAATGGGGTAACTCTAGATAATTGAATTTTACTTCGCGTTGCAAATAGAATTGGAAGAAGTTCTTCTAAAAATTGTTTTTTATAAATTTAGTAAAGGATCAACCTAAATTATAATAAAAGTGGTTTATTGAAATATGTCAATATGAAAGGACCTAGTTTCTATAGGCGGTGTGACTTAGAAATTTATTTGGTATATATGGGATAAGAAGATGACATGAATAATAACTCCATAAATAATGAGAGGATGCATTTGACGGTATGTATTGTCTTTATCTTATGAGTTAACATTTTCACAAACTCGTTTGGTGATGATTTTGTTTTTTTTCACTATCAATTTCATCATCAGATTTGTCCTCACAACTTAATTTTTGTCCATCAAAGGTAAGGTAATGAATGACTATCAGAAAGTGACATTAGATGGTGCTTTTTTTTTTTTTTTCCATGTGTACAAGTTCCGTTTCATAATTTTCCTCTTAAAATATATATTTCCAGCAAAAAACTCTTCAAATAAAACATTGTTTGTAAATTGAAATTGAGTTGAGAGTGAGAAAAATGGCGGAGGCGGCAACCGAACAAGCAACGGCAAAGGTGAAGTCGATATTCATCTACCCAGTGAAGTCATGTCGTGGAATTTCCGTCTCACAAGCGCCACTTACTTCAAATGGTTTATTAAATTCTTCATCTTTAGATTAACATATATATATATATATATATAGTATTTCAATTCTACAGATTCATTTTCAATCTACGATATTGTGTTTGTTAAACGCAGGACTACGATGGGATCGATTATGGTTAGTCGTGAACTCCAAAGGCAGGATGTATACTCAGAGAGTTGCTCCAAAACTTGCTCTAGTACAAGTAGAATTGCCGGTTGAAGCGTTTTCACCCGGTTGGGAACCGAACAAGACCTCGTTCTTAGGTAACATTCGTTCTCAATCTCAATCTCAATCTCAATCTCGCTCCCTTTATAAATCTGTACTAATTAAGTCAAATAAGATTGCAAGAACTTCAATCCATCACTTTTTTGAGTTAAGTGCTTTGTCTAATTGGCAACAATCCACATGTGTTATTTTTATCAGCAAAAAACCCCTCCGTGTTCTTCTTTTGTTGGCAAAAAACCCATTTGATGTTCTTTCATATATTATAGGGAGGTTATTGCCAATATTTTAAGCGAACATGGGGTTATTGTCAACTTTCAAAGTTAACACGTGGGGATTATTGTTAGCTTTTTAGGTGAATAGGGGCGTTCTTGCATCATTTCATTTGGGGGTATAATTGTCATTTTGCTTGGGAGGGATTTTTTAGCTTAAAAAAATGCATTTTTTTTATTTGCTAATTAGACAAAGCATAGAGGTAGTTTCGCATTTCAAACTTGCTTTTTTCTTAACAGTGATACGAGCCCCGGGTATAAATGAATTGAAGATTCCACTAGTTGAACCTCATTCGGTGGCCAATGGTGTCTCGGTATGGGAATGGTCGGGTTCTGCCTTTGACGAGGGAGAGGAAGCTGCAAAATGGTTCTCTAATTATCTCGAGAAACCCAGTCGACTAGTCCGTTTTAATGAAGGTACGTATAGTGACTCAAACCAAATGAGAAATCATAAATATAGTGATAATGATGTTTTTAAATTTGTGAATTTTCAGCATCAGAACTTAGGCCTGTAAATTCTGATTATGCACGAAGCCACTCGATTAAATTCAATGACTTGTATCCATTTCTCATGCTATCCCAAGTAAGTGCAATCTGAAAATGATCAAAATAATTGAACATAACATTTGCCTTGGAAGAATTGCAATCAAATTTGGAATGTGATATATGTTACAGGAATCACTGGATGCACTAAATGATCGTCTTCCGGAGCCTGTGTCAGTTAACCGATTTAGACCAAAGTAATTAATCAAATTTTCTTCTCAATGTCACATTCCAAACATATAATTTAGATGGACATAAATATATATATCACATTAATTTGCCATTGTATCATTAACAGTCTTGTTGTTGATGGTTGTGAGCCTTTTGCTGAAGATTTGTGGGACGAGATCAAAATAAACGACTTAACTTTCCACGGAGGAGAGCTTTGCTACCGCTGTAAAGTAAATTAATTTTCTTTAACATCTTTTATATCGCGCGCCCTTTCCTTTGAAAAAATGTCAATTCTTTTTGGTATTTAAGACTATATTTTCAAACATCTGCAGATTCCGACAGTTAATCAAGAAACCGGAGAAGTAGGATCCGAACCAACTGCGACTCTCACAAAGTTCCGATCTGACAAAATATTGCGTCCTGATAAGGAGAAACACCAAGGAAGGGTATGTAAACTGAGATAGATACTCTAAATATATTTCTAATTAATGCATTTTTATTGCTTACGAGCCACGACCCGGGGTCGAACTAGACTAATTTCATTTGGGGGGGATAGAATTTTCTAAGTAATAATGAGTAAGTTATGTTGTATTATAAAGACAAATAAATTTTGAACTCTGTCCTGCATCATTTTTTAGCAACATCTATACCAGTTCAGCAAAGAAGTTTGTTGTGTTAGATATAAGTATAACTAGTACTAATATTTAATAGAGATTTTCTTGAGGGGCGATGGCCCCCGTAGCCCTTAATAGCTCCATCCCTGATCACGAACAATCTTGGTAAACTAATTGAACATTAATGTTTTCGCGTTTTGGAAATATAGGTTTACATTGGACAGTTACTGGTATGCACGAATTATACGCCAGCAACGGGGAAGGCAATCCGAGTTGGTGATCCTGTTCGTGTGTTGAAGACTTTCTCCTCTTATGCCGAGTGTCTGATTTAATTAGCAGCTTCAACTGATGATTAAATCATTACTTATTATAGTATGTTATATATGTAATGTTATTGCTGTTTTATGATATTGAGTATGCAAAATTAATCTTGTGATACTGTAAGGTCATGTTTTATTATCTTGAGATATATATGCATGTTGGCTAAGTTTATGGAAAGCTTTTCCTTTTGTCTAACAAGAAGGGATGATGAACAATTAATCTATAAAATGTTTATTGCATATGATTCCCCTTTAATGGATCCATCTATTGCATATGGTTCCCCTTTAATGGATCCATCCGTACAAATTTTGGCATTCTATTTTGTATACACGAGAGATTTTATGCTGAATATTCAATAATACATAGGGATTTTATGCATTTAACATTTGACATGGTGGTTTCGCGCAGATTCCGCGTAACACATGGGGTTACATTGCATTTCCCCCAAACTTGAAGGAATGAGAGTAAGTGAGTAATAATTTGGTTGATATATAGTTGGTTTAACTCCACTGAAAAGCTAAGATGGTGATTGTTATATAAGAAACATTTAATCTCAATATTGAATGCATGGTGGCAACATGGATCGGATCCTTGGATTCGATGGATCCGATCCACAAAAATCCACTAAATTTCAGTCGGATCCAGTTGAATCTCACAAAGTTTGGATTTACTATGGGTTCACACATGAAAGGTGTAGTTCTACTTTCTTGTGTGGATCCATAATGGATCCGCATGATCCAACAATTGATCCGCAGTGGATCTGATATGAATCCATAATCGATTTAACCTATTCTTTCACCGTTATCATTATTTTTGCACTATTTTTGACTGATTTAACCCATTTCATCACCCATTTTAATCTATGAAAACAGTGAAAGAACAAGTTAAATCGGTCAAAATTGATTTAAAACGATGAAAACAGTGAAGGAACGGGTTAAATCGGTCAAAATCGATGAAAATAGTTAAAAATATGGGTTAAATCGGTCAAAACAGTTCAAATCGATGAAATTAGTTAAAAAAAATCAATGAATACGTGAAAAGGGCTAAATCGGTCAAAAATACGTTATAGATGATTTAGTGTAAACATTGACTAAATTGGTAAAAAAAGGGTTGAATTGGTAATTAGTAAAAAAATCGATGTAAACGATGATGATACGGGTTAAATCGATAAAATTGGTGAAAAATCCGACAAAAAATGTCATAAACCGGTCAAAAACGATTTAAATCGATGAAAAAGAGCTAAATTGGTCAAACACGATTTAAATTGATGAAATAAATGAAGAATCGATGAAAATAGTGCGAATCAGATTAAATTGATGGATCCAGTTCTATTTGGATCGAGATCCAATCGCAAAAGGGTGGTTCGAGGACATGAGTGAGGCTGTTAGGCCATCTCCAATCCGAATGGCTTTTCACAGCCCAGGGGTGTCAATCTCCACCCGGGTGAATCTGCACCCCCCTGAGCACCGTCTCCAACCCACAGGGCTATCTCCTCCAATTAATTAAAAAAAAAAACTTCCCCACTCTCACCTATATTATCTATAATAATAATAATAATACGGTTAATAATAATAATAATAATAATAATAATAATTGTAGAGATAATAATAATAAAATTAGGCATAATAATATTACATCGGGGACAAGAAAAATAACAACGATTACACGAAAACAACAACGAAATTGCAACATTAGGCAAATAATCAAATTTATATATTCAAAATGCAACATTAGGCAAATTTTTTTTATTAATATTTTTTTATTAATAATCAAAAGGGAGATGGAAAAAAAATGGAGAATCAAAATGAACAAAAAAAACAAGAGCAAAAAAAGATTAGCCAACAGAAGCGAAAGAAACTCCTAGTGAAGAAACAATACACAAATAATACCTCCTTGTAGCCTGCAAATTAATTGGCGTTAGATGGTGGAATTTTTTTTAATTTAAAACAAAAAAAAATAATGTAAATGCACCAGGTGGCGCCAAGTGGCACCACCTGGTGCACTGTTTGGACGGGACGCGCTAACGGCGCGTCCCTTGAAGCAGCTTGAGGTGGGCTGTGGGTTGGAGATGGCCTTAGGGGGGTGGGTGGTGGGGTGGGCAATGAGGAGGGGGAGTGGGTGACTGAGGGTCGGGTGGGAAGCGAGTCCATGAGAGGAAAATAGAGGATTATTTGGATCCACCATGGATTCGTCATGGATTTATGGTGGTCCCACATGAATCCATCATGGTTCCATACTAGATGTGGAAATTCTTCAACCGAATCAGAATCATATAAGATCAGTACTGTTGGATTCACTTAAAATTTAATCCGTAAGAATCCGATCCGAATGGTTCATTTGTCACCCCTAAATGTGAAACTTTTTTAATCTCCACAAATTTTTTTATGACATTGAATACATCGTTTACATCAATCATCATTCATTACATCAATCTATATATCTATATCGAATCTATTAAAGTGGTAACAAAGTAAAAAAATAAACAAATAACAAACACTAGTATTTTATATTCCAAAAATAAACGTAATCCCAAATTGCATTGATTTTGCTTGCACTTCACCTCACCGTCATTCCTAAAAATCTCAAAATTCTCACATCAACCATTGGATCTAGACTTCTAGTACATTTTTTTCTCCAAACAATGCTTGTGCTCTGTGCTGATCCCTCTGAATAATCCTACTCCCATTTATATATAAAGGTAGTATTAAAATACTCGATCATATTTAATGATAAAGAAAGCTAAGATATTCGAGATGATTAATTATTTGTTATTTGTAACAAAAAAATTATTAAATTTTTAGGTATTTGGAACTTTTAAAGTTCGGTTTTAATTCAATTTACTCGTGGTAGTATTGACGAAAATACCGTCTAACTTTGGTTTTTTCTAATGGTCAAATTAAATTTAAAGACATTAACTACTATCCGACCAAAATTTGATTCTATTTTTTCTTTTCACTATTCATGACATAATCATTTATATAAATTAATTAATGAGGGACCTAAAGTTAGTGATTCAGGTCCATAAATCTTAAGCACAATAATGTAGAAATTTGAGAAAGTGCAAAGCTTTGTAGCTTTCACCAAATCTCCCACCATATTTGTTCCCTTCATAAATGCCATGACCAGTAATAGACATATATAATTAATGTGATGCCTGAATATAGTTTCTTGATATTTCTTTGATCTTAATATTTAATATCTTATGAAAACTTTATGTTGCACTTATTGATTATTTTATGTAGTTTTTTCTCAATATATATTAGCAACATGATTAATTGTGTCTTTCTAAAAAAAATAAAAATAAAATTAATGATGGTAATATTGGTCGCAGTCAATGGACCCGGGTCACCTTGGACCCGACTTGACACCAAATTTCACTCTTAATTTCTTTTTCTTTTAATCAATGGCAAGCACGAAATTTCGTGCACAGTATTTACAACTACTTTTGTTGGTTCGAAATTTTTTTTTAGTGAAACAATGATTACATCATTACATAATTAACTATATTTGAGTACTAGTTAATAAAATACAAAAAATATTCAACTTATAAAATACAAAAAATATTTATTAACAAGACCACTATTAAATTAGAAAACATCTCATACCATGAAATTTGAAAGTCTCTGATTTGCAATAAGGTTAGACCTCATCGATTTGTCCACATCGGATTTTACTTATCAAGTCTGATAATTATAATTTTTGGTCTATCAACATATGGAATTTCACAATCGGTCCAAATTATGTTAAGTGATCATTCCCTAATGTAATTCATTGGTTTGTTGTTGTGTAACATCGTCAGATAAATTGTCTTCATCATATATATATATCAAATACAATTACGACTATTTATTGCATATGCAGGCCGTCTTAAACTTCAATATTGAGTACATCAAATTTTATTTAATACAATTATGGACACCAAATGTACTCTAGTATAATACGTGTCATTATTTCACAAATTGGATGAACAATAGATACAAGAACATAAATCTTAATATGATGAAGGACCATTTTTTTCTTAACGTGGAAGGAAGGTATTATGACCATGCACTAATTTTCTATAGCCGAACTCAGCAACTTGTGACACGAAGTTGGAAGAAAAATTGAGCTATGGCCACCACTTTTTATTTTCTTATTTTTGTGGTCGTAAGTTCATAATGATTATATATGCCTCATAATTAATTCCCTAGATCAATAGTTGTACAGCATTGAACAAATTATAATATATCAATTGTAACCTCCAAAATGAATCAAATGTTTTAAGCATATCCATTTAAATGTAAATTCATATATAATATATATAATTTAGCCGAAAATATTCAATGCAACGAATAGAACTCTGTAAGGTGTACCCAAGTTTAAATATAATTTTCAAACGAGTCTTAATTATATCTTGCAGTGCACCAAACAATTTTAGGAGTAGCGGTGCATCTTTTGTTCCAAACCGCCCATCATATTTAATATTTTCCTACATTCTCTTACATTATTATTTGTGGGTTTTCATATTTTGCTAACAATTATAAACGTGAATCTAATAAATATTTCAAATTACTTGTAAGATTTTAAATTATGTGCAAGTTTGAGAAATGGGTCAATTTTAGTTCCAAGTTTCAATTAATATCGATCCCGTCATATAATGTTGGGTTGACCCATCCTTAATTATCAATTAACATATTATATATAATGCTAATAACTACATAATTCGTACCATAAAACATCATTATGCTATGTGGCGATGAGCTAATCAAAATGACATATAATAGTTGTACTTATGAAGCAAGATTTATTTTTAACTGATACTTTAACATAAAAAGGAAAAGACCACATTTTTTTTCAGAACATGTCAAAAGGGAAATAGAAAGCATTGGCACGTGAAAGTCATAAGAGCCCCAGATTGAGTGTTGTCTGCTCTCTTTTAATTTTTAGCAAAATCAACTGCTCCTTTTTTATGTTTTCCTCACAAAAGTTTCCAAGTATTTTATAACCATTGACATATTATATTTAGTTTTTTTTGGCAAATTACCTCTATTTGATATGTTAATAGGTATATTACATTCATGTGATATAATAATGAACCGTTTACTTTCCTCCTCATGAAAGTGTTTTTTCCGGGGAAAATGCAAGATACTCCCCTGTGTTATGCTAAACCTGCAAGAAACTACCCTGTGAAATTTTTATTGCGCCAAACTTCCTTGTGTTTTCAAAAACCCTGCAAGAAACACCCAATTTATAAAAAATAGGCCGTTTTGGATCGACATATTTCAAAAAACCATTTTTAAAATACTTCAAGTTGGTACCTACAACCTCACGTGATATATTTTTAAAATTGTTTCTAGAAATATGTCGATCCAAAACGACCTATTTTTTACAAATTGGGTGTTTTTTGCAGGGTTTTTGAAAACACAAGGAAGTTTGGCGCAATAAAAATTTCACAGGGTAGTTTCTTGCAGGTTTAGCATAACACAGGGGAGTATTTTGCATTTACCCCGTTTTTTCCACATTTCAAAATGAGACTGAGACTTCATTTTAACGTGAAAAATGACTAATTTAACTTTACATGAAAAAAATATAATGAACATTTTATCCCTTGTGATATTGTCTAATTGATACTTTACCCCGTTGTGATATTGCATAAAAGGAGCATAAGGGATAATACAAAAATCATAAGGGAGGTAACGTGCTTCTTTTACAAAACCACATGAATTTTTTTGTTCTTTTATTTATCACAAAGGATAAAATGTCTTCTAACAATGACTTGCGGAGGTCATTTGCTATTAAGTCTACAGTATTTGTACTATAAAATTCTTACATGGTTCATATTTGGCAGGACTATGTAACTATGGATTGAATCCTCTCAAACACACTTGGTATAAAAAATGGTCCTCTTATACATACTTGTTGCTCATCCAGCACCCCGATGGATTCAAGACACATTATTTCCGTAACTATGATTATCAATTTATCAGTCATATGTAATTGCTATGTAGTCAGTAGTCACAAATAAATTTTGTTTTGTTAATGACTTTGGTACAACCGAACTCAATTCGAACTGTTAACTTCTTTTTCTATTCAGTAAAAAAACATCACTTAGCGGGCAAAGAGTCAAACAGCAAAGGGGGGCGGAAAAAGGTAAAATTGATCTCATAACTTATGGTAATTTTCAAGTTTGCCCCTATATGTATTTGAGCTGAAAATTTTATCCCATAAATTACTAAATTGAAGCAAATTTAGGACATTCTAAGTCCAATTGGGAGAGTGGACTTTATTTGCGGGTTGATAAAAGAATTAAAAAAAACTAATTATATGGGTCATGCAATTTGATTTTGACTTTTTGGAGGGATCCTAATTGCTATTTTGGGACAACAATGTTTTTGTTTCTTACTCCTCCTTATCACGATTTTGGAACAAAAAAAAGAAAAAAATTCTTGTTCTTCCTAATCGCGATTTCGGAACAAAAATAGAAATAAATCTTTTTTTTGGTCATAAAATTCTTAATGCGATTTTGGAAAAAAAAATTAAAATGAAACTTGTGCTCCTTCTAATCGCGATTTGGGACAGTTTTTTTCTGCTCTTCCTAATCGTGATTTTGGAACAAAAAATTAAATATTATTGGTCCCAAAATCCTAATTGCAATTTCGGAATAAATCTTTTAAAAGGAAAAAATTGCTCTTCTAATCGCGATTACGAAAAGTAGAAAAAAAAGTCCAAAATCGCGATTAGGAAGAACATAATTTTTCTTTGTAATTTCAAAATTTCATCGGCCCGCAAGTGAAACCCACTCTCCCAGCAGGCAGGCAGGCAGGCATGAGGGGGCTATTGCCCGGATCGGCTGGAGATGGCCTTATGGGATAAGATTATCCGCCTATACTTATGGGCAAACATAACTTATAAGAACAATTTTGTTTTTTTTCCCATGGCGAGCAACGAGTCAAATGGTACAGGACCATTCCAGTCCCACTCAATTACCCAAATTATAGGCTGCAAAATTGATACAAATCTAAAATTACATATGGCCAATAGTATTTATCAAATCCAGAACACATTCTCCTATACCATGCCTATTTTCAGGTCAAATGCATTCTCAAAAAAAGTCTTTTAAAATTCCCTATATTTTTTTTTGAAATAAAATTCCCTATAATTTAGAATCATAACATATACCATGCACATTGATATAATAATATATACTTGCTAAAGGATGTGCTTGCCAATGTCTTAAAGTTCAGGGGAGATCTATGTTAATATCCCAAAATAGCAAAAGAAACCCACCACTTATATATATTCCAAAAAAAACCAAAATTTCCTTCTCAACTTTATTGACAACCCACGCGTGTAGGCCATCACCATACCTTGAAGTGCTTTTGATAATTATGCTGGTAGGTATTAAGTATTAACCACGCGCAAAGTACAAAAATAGAAAAATGACTTGGAAGTTATTTTGGATAAAAAAGACGAGATGTAACTCTTGAAAAAATTTGAAAATGTCGAAGACTCGAAATGTGTGGATTTGTTTCCACTTTAAATTTTTAAATAACATATGAAACATAATATATTTTTAAAATTTAGAAACTTGAAAATGTGTTTAATTGCATATGTTTCTCAACCAATGTCTTTGAGGAAAATAAATAAACTAAAGATACCTATTATTCTTTTAACTCTTATAGTATGAATTTTCCTGCTAGATAAAGAAAAGCAGAAAATACAATAGATGGAAAAAGGGAATTGGAATAAGCAAGTCAAGAGTGTTATGCATAAACCTTTTTTTTAACTCTAAAAATACAAATCCTCATCGTTATAATATAAGTGCAAATATATTTATTTTAGTTTTATTTGTTTCCTCTTTCATACCATAGATATTTCTTTAATCTCTTCTACAATCCATTGTTTTTCATCCTATTATAAATATAATTACGCGTGTATTATGATAAGCACTTTATTTAGAAAATTAATTACAGAAATATCCATTTTATGAAACTCAAAATATATAAAGCAGGTTTATAATAATTGAAACTTTAGAAAAACTTTTTGTGATTTCACCGAACCTTAGGGGTAAGTTTCTGTAATTTAATCAGATCTTAGGGGAGATAAAAGTAAACATAATTTATATTAATTACCGTAATAATTTAGTAAAACTATAAATAGTAAACAACAACAAAATTAAATAAATCCAGATCATTATCCATAAAAATAATAGTCTCTCTCTCTCTCTCTCTTCTGGTTCTTCTCTCTAAAAACAGACGAGCAGGCCACTCAACTCAACTCAGTTAAACTGAGCATACATAAACAGAACCAGAACCAGAACCAGAACTCCATTTCTAGGGAGAGAAAAAGCTAAGCATACAATAAAGCGAGAGTTCTTTATTGTATATAAATCACAAGCATATAAATCAAGTTTCAACTGTATGCATAATGCACACATGCAGACGAACCGCTAGAATAGATATAGAGATCAATTTCACAGATCTTGAAACCCTAACAAAGAAATCTACCGTTTCTTGACATTGAACGGTTCGAGAATCAGCTGTACCGTTCAATCGAATTCCTTCGCGATTTGAATTCGCATTTGAATGTCATTTCCTTAAAATCGTATTAGAAGAAGCTAATTTTAAGAATCTTGTTTTTTTGAGTTCGGATTATCGATACATAAGTTGAGAGAATGGATGATAGAGGAGGAGGATCGTTCGTGGCGGTGAGGCGTATTTCGCAAGGGCTCGATCGCGAAGGTTCCTGTCATACTTCTGGTATATTCCTTTTTTCTTTTAATTTTCGTATTTCTTTTTTATCTTTCTACCTTTACATTGTTCACCTAACTTTATATCCTCATTTTCGTTCTCTCTCTCTCACACACACTCTCCTCTGTGTAAGAGCGTGCCTGTGTATGTATAACTGGATACACGTTTGTGCACCGAATGTTCTGGAAGTTCTGGATCCGTGAATTGAAAATTTTTGCGCTAATTTGATGCTTAATTGTGTTGAGCTTTTTGGTTAGTTTTGTATTTGCTGTTTCTGAATTCATGTGCAATATTTTATACTCCAGGTAGCAATTAGGAAAGTATTTCTTCTACAATTTTTATTTATGTTTTCATATTTATGTTGTGTAAGCGTGTGAATAAATTTTTGGGGCACTTGATATATTTTACCAAAAAAAATTATGTATGTGTCAAGGGACCCAGGATAAATTGCACGGACTTGGAATTAGTGATAACTAGTGAACTTTTAATTTTATTTTACCGTATTAAGCTTGCTTTTGGGATGTACTTGTATCCTAATTCTATTTTTTGCTGTTTTGAGTCTGATCCTTCTGTATTAAAGGCTGTTTCTTCTTTAATCTTCTTATTCTGTAGATATGCTCCTATATGTAACTTTTTTAGTGATTAGCAGGTAGGAAAAATCCACTAAGCTGTCCTTATTCTTGTTGTGTTTACTGATTAGAAGGGAAAAAGACTGTTGATTGAGGTTTTGAATGTGTCTGGTGTGGTCTGATTAATTTTCTATATATGTTATATGATTTGTATTAAAGTATTAAAAAATCTTTTGAGACTAGAGTATAAAACTATTAACTGTTTTCCTGGCATTCTTTTTTTTTTCTTTTTCTTTTTTGTCAAAATTATACTGCTTAACTCATAAAACATGAAGTGGTTTCATTGTAGTACTACATTTTCTAGCAGGATTTCTGTTTAGAGGCATTTGGATTTGTGGGTCATGTAATCTGACTTCGTGATGCATTGAGTGCATGTATGATCTAATTGAGTGTGTTGCATTGATTATGTAACACGTTTTGTGAATGGTTGAGTTGTTAGCTGATAAGTTAAATTCTTAGCTGATATCACGGTGTGCATGCTAATATGATATATACTTTCTGTGAGGAAGCTGACTTCTTCTCTGTATTTAGCTGATAAGTTAAATTCTTAGCATATCGTACACACCGATTAGTTACTTAATATGCAACATCTTTTCATCTTTACTTTTTGGTACAGCGGAGGTGGTAGCAGGATCTGCTGCATGGCTTGGCAGAGGTCTCTCATGCGTTTGTGCTCAGAGAAGAGACAGTGATGCTCGCCCATCGTTTGATCTGACACCTGTACAGGTACTATTCTGCTGGGTGTTGTATTATTTGATTGGTTCCCACTGCTTGTTGACTGAGTTTTGTAGCCCAAAAATGTATTTCTAGGATGAAGACGTGTATGTAACACACAGTTTTGCTATGTATAGCTATTTCTTTCATAATCCAGCATAATTTTTTGTTTCAACAACTGCAATGCATGAAGCGTGTCTCAATATATTAACCTCAAACGTACAAAGGGTAGCAGTTTGTTATTCTTTTTGTTCTTAACTTGTTCCTAGAAATGACACCTGATCACTGGATCTCTGCTTTTGTGTCAGGAGGAATGCCTGCAAAGGCTACAGAATCGTATTGATGTTGCCTATGATAGTTCTGCTCCAGAACATCAGGTATAGTTCATAAAAATGCTATGCATTTCTTTGATGTCGATAATATATGGGCCGTCTTATGCGGAGTTCTTAAGATACATATGAACTTTAAACCTGCTTTTATTCTCATCTTATCACTTTTGTTTACAGGAAGCTTTACGGGCATTATGGCATGCTGCCTTTCCAGGGGAGGAACTTCATGGTTTAATATCAGACCAGTGGAAGGAAATGGGTTGGCAGGGAAAAGATCCATCTACAGATTTTCGGTATTGCATTGACCTATTGAATATTCTTTAGATCTCTTGTAATAAATATACCTAACTCTTGGCCACATTATTTCTTGTAACTTTTAACAAGTGAATTCTTCTTTTAGGGGTGGTGGTTTCATATCATTGGAGAATTTGTTATACTTCGCGAGGAACTTTCCCGTATGTTCACTCTCTCTCCCCCGTCAATCTATTTCTCTCTGTGAATTTGCATGGGTGTAAGCACAGTTAGATGTTTGAGGTCAATCTTCTGTGACCCTGGTTGTAAAATGGGCATACTCTAATCAAGATGTAAATGCATTATGTGCCTTATTTAAACTATATAGTTCTGTTATAACTTATTTTCTTCAAATATCTTTCTGTGTGTACATGGTTCGGCATGTGCCGCATGTCAAACAAGAGTGGCTAGGTTAGGTTTTGTCTGCACATCTAGTAAATTGATAGAAGTCGTAGGGAAACTAGTTTCACTTGACTTCTTGTATAGCTTTCATCGCATTTATTTGCTAAATTTTTATTTCATGAACTTGAAATTTAAGTCTCTCCTGGAACATGCTCGATTATGATATGCTTTTGTTTACACTTAAAAAAGTTTCATACTTGAATTAGTCTCGGGTTGCGATCAGTGTAAACTTATCAAGATGAAGTTACCAGTTGAAGTCCTTGTCTGATTTGTATATATGGTGAAAAATTTGCTTCGCCTTGAAAATTATTAATTATATTTCATGCATTTTCCCCCCTCAAATTATAAAGTCTGCATTTAGCTGGATTAGATGGGGCATATTTGCCTTATATGGAGAAATATTTTAAGTGTGTTTGGACTTTAGACAAGCTATTTGCCTAGAAAAACTGTGTTCAGACTAATTTTAGAGAGGCAAAGTAGATCACACAACACGAAATATACACACGAGTTCTGTCCATTCACTAGTTTCACAAGGCATTCCAAGCTCATACTGTCTAGTATATCTGTGTCTCAAGCTCATACTGTCTAGTATATCTGTGTCTTTTTTTGTTCTGCTCATCTAACTTTAGTCTTTAGTTTTTCCTTTCAAGGATATATAAGTTTACATTGCTCTTAAAAACTTACCAAATCTTTTTCTACAGCAATCTTTTCAGAGTCTTCTCCGAAAGCAGGAAGGTGATCGAGCATTGTGGGAATACCCGTTTGCTGTAGCTGGTGTCAACATCACGTTCATGCTTATTCAGATGCTTGATCTTGAAGCATGTGAGTTCAATATTTTGGGGCAAAATAGTCAACATTTAACCTTAAAAAGTTTTTCCTTTTCACTGTTTCTTTTGGACTGTACGCCATCTTATGATAAAGTATGTTTCAAGTGAGCAGAACTGAAGTTCTCTTTTTAAGATTCTGAATGAATATTTGGTAGACTTCAGACAATAGGTCTTCAGTTTGACTTCTTATCCACACAGAGGCAGTAAATGAAAGAAGTCCTTGCTGTTTGTTCATTTGCTAATCTCTTGCCTCATCTTTGCAGTTAAGCCCAGAACACTTGTGGGAGCAACCTTCTTAAAGTTTCTTGCAGGTATTTATTTGTGTTTTCCTATCAAATCTCTACGAATCCTAGTTGAACTTTGATGAGGAAAAAAAACACAGGCTATTTATTTATATACTTCTACGCTTCAAAGCTCACTAAATTGATAGACTTGCTCTTTGTTGAACTTCCCTAATTTTATGAGTTTACTGCTCAGTGATGACTTCTTCTCTTTTCTTGACAGAAAATGAATCGGCATTCGACCTTTTGTATTGTATCACATTCAAGCTAATGGACAATCAGTGGCTTGACATGCATGCCTCGTACATGGATTTTAATGTAAGTTTGCTTCAGTTTGTTAGAATTGGTTGAAAATCATAGTAAGTAATACACAGGCTTCTCCCCTCAAATCATTGTCTTCTTTTGAAATTTGTTGTTGTTCATTGTAGGTCCTAGTCACTTATAAATGTGTTTGAATTAACAGACTTGAACACATTGACCATGTATCTGTTCTTTAAAGTAATAGAACTTGTCATTTAACAGGAAATGAGCTCGCAAGGCATCATTGCATATTTTGGGTTCGTAATTAGTCCTTTTGCACTTCAACCAAGACTTGATAATCAACACCATATTGACTTGACCTTGTAAAATAAAAAGGAAGTTGTGTATGCTTCGGGCTTTTGCATGCTATACTCATTCGTGTATCTCCTCCCCGTTTTTTATGATAATTTGATTTCCTTGGTTTCTGATCGAATATATTTAACATTAAATTCATGTTCCTTGGTTTTTCATTGCATCATATTATGTGTTTTATTTAGTTTTGCACAATTATGTCGCATGATTTCTTTTCATTTTTGGATCTTCCGTGGCAGACTGTGATGAAAGCCACTCGACGTCAGCTGGAGAATGAGCTTCTCTTAGAAGACATTACACTCCTTGAAGAATTGCCCTCCTATAGCCTACTTAGTCGGTAGCCATCATAAATTTGAAGGACTGAATCGCCATTTTCTACACCAGATTTGCTGTTGATGAATTCTTATCGACTATTCCCACTAGATTAATGAAGTGTGGGCTTTCAAGCTTTAGAATGTACTAGGGTTTGGGTTTTGTGATTCTCGACTGATTATTATTAAGGGGAGGTGCGAAAAAGACTAGGCAAATCTGTATAATGCTAAGGCAATTAAGTAGAAGTCTTGTCCTTCCCAGCTCAGAAATAGCGAAATCTTGATGAAATCGATAGGCATGTGATCTACCCACTTTTGGGAGGGATATGTAATGACATTAATGATGCAACTTCATATGCAACTGCTTCAAACTAGTATGATACTGTACATGTATTTCTTTGTATAATTCTTTATAGATCATGTGATTCATAATGTGTCACAAGCATTCTAACATAATAGTTGTGGTTGTTTGATATGACTACTTGTATATCTATGAGAATTTGGTCTACGGTAAAAATCTTCTAATGTGATCTAAATGCGTATATTCATGAATTATTTGAGTATTACTCGTTGGTTTTTCAATGTACCAATTAGTAAAATAATCTAGTATCCTTAAAGTGGTGACTCAAGTTTGAATTGAGATAATCTCATTGTTGGTTGCTGCATACACAATTGCATTTGATACAATCGTACACAGTAAACTAGTCTTATCAACCATAAAAATACTCGTTCGTTACAATTGTTTTTGGAGCTCCAACAGCATAGGAAAAATATAAACTTAAATGATTCTTTCCAAATATTGGAAACTCTCATAAGTCAACAAAGTTGTTTATTTGAATTAAACAGGAACCAATTATATATGATCCCATATTGCTAAATACTTATTTGACAACTTCTGAACTCTACCATGTGGGAACTAATCACACCAGATAGCTTAACCTTGTAAGGACTGCAAGTGTCGATGTGACTCGCCTGAGTTAATTATGCATCAAAGCAGCTTAAGTATTTAAATTTTAAATAACAAATTTCTCAAGTTCCGCAAGTGCTTCCACCAATTCAACAAAGGCAAATTAAAAAGTAGAAACACAAGGTTCTACAAACTCAATAATATTTCAGAGTCAAAACTCATTACTTGCTGCTTTAAATAGCCATAGTCATACATATAATTATATAGGCTCATTTCAGGAAATTCATTCGTAGATCCATGAGTGAAGGCTGCTCCTCCATTCAGCAATTCCTTCTGGGAACCAAAGAGCAATCTCCTTCCTTGCGCTCTCGACTGCGTCACTTCCATGAATCACATTCCTACATTCACAATTATACACATCAAATCTTTGAAATTGGGTTTTAAACAACTCAACAAAGTTTACGACTAAATTGTATGTATTTAAAGTGGAACTACACTAATTCCAATAGAATAAGCAATTAAAAGAGCAAAATTTACCTGCCAATGTCAATGGCATAGTCGCCGCGGATGGTACCAGGAGCAGAGTCAGCAGGGTTGGTGGCACCAATAATCTTTCTTCCGGTAGTTACCACATTCTTACCCTCCCAAACCATTGCAACAACTGGGCCAGAGATAATGTACTCAACGAGCCCATTGAAGAAGGGCTTTGCCGACAAATCTGCATAGTGCTTCTCAGCGAAAGATTGGTCCACGGTAATGAACTTCAGACCTGGTTGTACACACAACAGATGCAATTAAATTCAATTAACCATTACAACAATAACCTACAATATATATCAAGAATCCCAGTTATCAAATGGAAATACTAAAGTGGAAGCATCACATATTCTTACTTTGGTGGTAAGAAAGGAGCATCAAATATGTAAAGTGTCTATGCTTTCCCTAATTACCCATAATTGTAATCGATCAAACAAAAGAAGTAATTAATACTCTTCTAAGTTTTATTCTTCTCTTTGATACATTCCTCGAATTGAACAAAATCAAAAGCCATAAAGCATAATCAAATTAATAAGACCGTAATTATTACTTAAAAATTTAATCAGAACTAATCATCCTTAAGTCACTTTCTAGCAAGAATTGCTACAAAAACAGGTCAAACAAACAACATTTGAAAATCGAATGCAAATGGCATAAGGTCACAACTTCAATTTAACGAACAAAATGTCAATGATAAAACATCAATTCTAGGTTTTATTTTAGAGAAATAAAAGCTAAATTCATAAGTTGGGTTACCTTTCAAAGTGAAACCTTTCTTCTCAAATCTGCCAATAATCTCACCAACCTGAATCAAATCAAGCAATCCAGAATGAGTAAAAATACACTAGACCCATTTTAATTATTCAATCAAATCAAACTCCTTACATGAAAAAAAAAAAAAGTGCATAGATACAAAATATATAATCATCATCATCAAAAAATATAATATAAAGACGAACCAGGCCTCTTTGAACACCATCAGGCTTGATCATAATGAAAGTTTGCTCCATTTTTATTCTACTGTTGAGGCGGCTAACTAATTTGACTGCTACTGGTTTTTGAGTTTTGAGGTTTTAGCAGTGAGCTAGCTATTATTTATATGAGTGAATAAATTTGTGGTGTTCAAACCCTAGATTGGTGCCCCTTGCTTGGAATATTCTGTTAAATACACCGCCCGGGTCACTTGATTGTCAATTATCCTTTTCCCCCCTTCTATTTCGAGATCTTGTCTATTTTCCACCCATGAAATGCATTACTACTTCCTCCAGAAATAAAATTATATATACTATAAAATTTATGTTTGACCTACGAATATTATTAGGAAAAAAGATTAAAAGGAATCCATATTTCAAATGATTAAAAAAAAAAATCGTTTGCCTAAAGATGAAAAATAAAATGGACGATGAATTTATAATTTAACGGCAAATTATTGCAACTTTAATGCTTTTTTCTTTCTCAAAATATTTACTTTTATTTTATTTTTAGGATATTCCAAAACAAGAATCTTTCTCTTAAATAAAATTGTTATTTTAAAAAAAAATTGGGATAAAAATTATGCTCTCGCTTGAGTAATGATTTAACACACTCAGACAATTGTGCTTGATGTCATAAATTGAAAAAATATTAAAAATTCATTTTTTTTAATATATATATATATTTTTTATGTGGGCAAGACTTGAGACTGAGAAATTTGTAGTCAATGGCGAATCAAATGGAAGAAGTAAAGAATTAGTTGTAAAGTTAAAACAAATGATTAAAAGATAAACACCACTAATGGTTCTTTTTATCATTAATGTTTTACAAAGTAATCCCTCTTGTGTTTTTTTCCCACGTTAATCCTCACTATGAATTATTTGTTTCACTTTAGTCATTTACAAGGGATCTTTTACTTATAGTGTTACACTTTAGTCCCTTATAAAATTATTTTGTATCAATTTAATCCCTCATAAAACTTTTTTTTTATCAATTTAATCCCTCATAAACCTGTTTCGGCACTTTAGTTCACCTTGGACCACCTGAAAATGAACAAAGTGAAACAATTACTTCATAGTGGGACTAACGTTTTGGAAAAAACACACAAGATAAACCACTCTATAAAAAATTAATGATAAGGAGGACCATTATTGGTATTTACCCATGATTAAATAAAGATAATAGCCAAGAAAATAACAGAACAAATAACAAAACTAGAAAACAGAGAGCAAAGCATATACAGACCTGTAACATAATGATTTTCCTGTACTAAAATAAAATTATTTGCTTTATAACAAAGAGGAAATCATAAATAGACCTGGAACGAAAGTTCAAACCCGAAAGAACAACAAAAATGTTACATAAAATAACAAAATTTCACCAGTAATCACCACAAGAACATACCCCATTCTTAAAATGATGAAACCTATGCATATCCCGAACGATAATCTCCCGTTCAGTCACAAGAGAAATGTATTTAGTCGCATTATGACAATCCCCACAAACCCGAAGATTCTTCCTAACATGAATCGTGGTACCAGATCTCGTATTTATAAGTCCAAACGAGATCGCAAGCTTCTCACTATGAGTATTAAGCAATTGCTCCTGTACATCATCCTCCACATCATGAATCGAACTAGTATCCGGTACATAACCAGCTTCTTTAATCCTATCAATTAATTCCTCTAAATAAGCATAAATCTTCTCCGATTGAGGATGGCTCGTGTTCCCAGAAAAGAACGTGTGAACCTCGTTTTTAAAATCGACCGAACTATATCCGGGAGTTTTTTGAATCCCTTTCTTCTCCATTAAATTTCTCACTTTAGCTACTTTATCCCACATCGAAGCTATCGCGTAGATATTGGCTAGTAAAACGTGATATCCACCTTCCTCGGGTTCTAAATCAAATAGCTTATCTGCAGCCATTTCTCCCAAATCAACGTTTTTGTGAATCTTGCAAGCTCCGAGCATGGCACCATAGACGTTAATTCCCGGTTCAACCGGCATTTTTTGAATAAATTCCCAAGCTTTTTTGAGTTGACCGGCTCGACCAAGTAAGTCAACCATTGCTCCGTAATGATCCATAGACGGCTCTAAGCTGTAATTCTCCTTCATCATGGCAAAAAAACGACGCCCTTCTTTTACTAGGCCAGAGTGACTACAAGCCGAGATTATACATAAAAACGTTACTTCGTTTGGCTTTATATTCCCTTTACACATATTGTCGAATAATTCCACAGCTTCGTTTCCGTAACCGTGGGTCCCGTATCCATCTATCATGGCATTCCATGTCGTGACGTGTCTCTCGTTCATGGTGTCGAATAGTTTTCTTGCTTTATGAATAGCACCACACTTTGCATACATGTCAACAAGTGCAGTTGCCACAAACACATCATTGTGCAAAGATTTTCGTATGGATAGTCCATGGATCCATTTTGCTCGGCGTAATACCGATAAATCGGCTACGGCCGTGATCACACTGACAAACGTGAATGAATCGGGTTTTACGCTATTTTGTTGCATTGAAGAAAAAAGATTAATAGCTTCGATTGGACGACCATTTTGTGCGTAGCCTAACATTACCGCGTTCCACGAGACCAAAGTTTTTTCTTTTAGTTTCCTGAATAATTCCACAGCTAAATCGACTCTTTTGCACTTGCAATACATTGAAATCAAAGAGTTCATCACATTAACATCCGAACCAAGTCTAAACCGATCAACTAGCTCGTGAACAAACTGACCTCGCTTAAGATCATTCGAATCGGCACATGCATGTAGAGCTCCCATCACAGTGACATTACTAGGCTTTAGACCTTCATCCAGCATCTTTTGAAATAGATCTAATGCTTCCTTAGAATCCCCACTTTGAGCATAACCATCAATCATGGAATTCCAAGAAACAACAGTTCTCGAACCCATCCTATCAAAAATCCGCCGCGATTTCTCAATTAACCCGCATTTCGCATACATATCCAACAGGGAAGTCGCAATGTTCACATATGATTCTAACCCACGTCTAAATATGTAGCCGTGAATCGATCTTCCGATTCTTGAATTTTTAATATTACCGGAGGCGGGTAAAATGGACACAATGGTAACCAAATCAGGGTTATGCCCTTCTTCTTGCATCTTGAAAACCAACTCAAGCGCCTTATTCGGCATCCCATTCTGCGAAAAACCCGAAATTACAGTATTCCAACACACCAAATCTTTCTCAGGCATTCTATCAAACATCTTGTAGGCATCGTGAATGGCTTTACATTTTGCGTACAGATTCATCACACCAGTCATGGCAAACAAATTAGACGAAAACCCATTTAATATTAACTGCGCGTGAATCTCCTTCCCCCTCCTAACATCAAAATTATCAGCACAAGCTTTTAAAATATAAGTAAAATTGTATACCACCGGAACGACGCCGTCACGCTTCATCCGGCAAAAGAAGTTCAAAGAAGCGTCTACGTCGGATTGCAGGGCGTACCCTTTGAGGATGGTGTGATAGAGTGGGTCGATTTTGGATTCGATGGGTTCGAAGACCTTGACGGCGTCGTATAAGCTGCCGAATTTGCAGAACAAGCTGACGAGTTTTGTTTGGAAGAGGTGTTCGTTGTAGAGGTCGTTTTTAATGATGAGGGGGAGGAATTGCTGGAGTTCTTTCATGGAAGTGCATAGCTCGAGAAGAATTGCGGCGGGGTGTTTGTATACGTGTGGGGGTATGTGGGTTCTTGGTGAAAGAAATGTAGGCGGCGCGGCGGCGGTGGCGGTGGCGGTGACGGAGAGTGGAGGCAATAGCGGTGAGCTCATTGATGGGTATTTGCAGATATTCGAAAAGAAATATCAAAAAAAATCCATTTTCACTCGGGTTATTTGGCCAGATGGCCTTTTCAAAAGATAAATTTGCAAAAATGACCTTGTGCAATATTCCCAAATAAACCCTATTTGCATAAGAAGCCCCCTGACAATTTAAAAAGAAAAAACAAATCAATAATTAATTATTTAATGGGTATGACGGAAGAAATAGCCGATTTACAAAAACAATTAATAGGAATAACCGAAGAAATTGTCGATTTGAGAGAACAATTAATTATAATAAATAAAATAATAAAAAAGGAAGATATTTATAATATTTTTGACGAATTCTATAATAAAATTAACGAAAATATACCTAAAGAAAAAATTAAAAATCTAATTTACGAATTAGAAGAAATTAAAAAGTATAGCAAAGATCTAGTTCCAATAAATAAGCAAGAGCAAATATTTATTTCACCGAGAGAGTTACAACCACCAAGAAATTTATTAAAATAATGGAAGAACAAATAGAAGAAATTAGAAGAATGATAGATCAATTAAAAATAATACAAGACGAACAAAAAGAAGAACAAATTGAATTTGTAGAGAAAATAGAAAATGAAGAAGTAATATTTGGTTACGAATCAGATGATTCAATACCTGCATATATGGAAAAAGGTGAAAATAGTGGAACTAAAGAAGAAGAAATGCCGGATATAAAACCTGATATAAGGAAAAGAAAACTAAATGATACTAAATGGCATGAATGGGAAGGAATACATTTTGAAAATAATAGAGAAAATAATGGTTACTATCGGAATAGACATGGAAAATATAAAAAGATACCAGATGAATATATACCACACTATCAAAAAGTAACTCAAGGAGTTCTAGATATAGATTGTGTCAAAAGTAATGAATCAGTAATCCAGGATTGGTCGAATCAAATTAGTTTATTATTACAAACAGATGAAATATTCAAAACTGCTACGAAAGACACAATTTGGAATTTAATTTTATATAAAACTAAAGGAAACGTATTTAATTATTTATCTGAATTTACTTCTCTAGAAAAGGAAATACTAAAAGATACATCTACAAGTTCAGAAGATTTTCTCTGGAAAATTGTAAGCAAAATTTGGAAAGAATTTGTAGGTCTAGACGCAAACGAATATAGAAAAGAATCAACTGAAAGAATTAGGCAAAAAGCTCTATGGCATCTAGATAACATAAAAATATGTAATATGTGTGAATACGAAAGTTATGTATGTGAATTTTCTAAATATTATTATATGTTAGAACAACCTGATCAAGACCAAATGAGAAGAATATTCCTATCAAAACTACCATATCCAATAAATAAATCCTGTTTAGATAGATTCAAAGCAGGAATTGAAAAAGGAAGTATTGCTGACACTTTAGGAGGAGTAATTTTAATAGGAAGAGAGTATATAGCTGAAAAATGTACAGAAATAAATGAGATAAAAGTAATTAAACCTTATAATAAAATGTGTTGCAGTAATAATCCAGACATCCCACAACACTATGGATGTGAAGGATCAAAGAAGTATTATAAGAAAAAATACAAAAAATATAAGTGGAAAAAGAAACCATTTAAAAGGTATAAGGAAATGTTTAAAAGAAAACCAAAAAGATTTTTTAGAAGAAAACAACCTAAAAAATATTGCCCAGAAGGAAAGAAAAAATGTAGATGTTGGCTATGCAAAGAAGAAGGACATTATGCAAATGAATGCCCAAAAAAGAAAGATAATAAAAAAAGAGAAATATTAAAAATAGCAGAATTAAAAAATTTAGAACCAATAGAATCAGATATATCAGATTTAGAAGACTTTTATATGTTACAAACAGAAAGCGAATATGAAACATCAGACTCAGAATAGAAGAAATCCAAATTCAACATTTATAAAAGTAGAAATAAAAGGATATTATTATTCAGCATATATTGACACAGGAGCTAGTATTAGTTTTGCTTCTAAACAAGTTAAAGGATTAATTTGGAGAGAAACTGAGTGACCAATTAAAATATTGATTGCAGATGGAAGTACTCATAAAATTAATCTAGTAAGTTATTTTAATCAAATAAAAATTGAGAGTAAACATAAAAAGAAATATGATTTCATAATACCCTCCCTTTATAGACAAGAATCAGGATTTGATATAATATTAGGAAATAATTTTCTAAGACTTTATTATCCATTTACACAATGGTTAGAAGAAATAGAAATTAAAGCACCATATATTAAAAAACTAAATCAAAAGGAAGAGAAAATAAAGATCCCTATCATAGACAATTTTTCTAGAATAAGAATTCAAATTATGAATTTATTAAAAAATACGTTATTTACTTTACAAGAAAATAGTAAAAGTCAGATAGAAAGAGAAGTAGAAAATTTGCTAGAACAAACTTGTTCAGAGGATCCCTTAGACATTAAAATAAACACTAATGAAGAGTTAGTAATAATAGAATTAAAAGATAAAAATCAAGAGGTAAATGTACCGAATAAAATACCCTATTCTAAAAGAGATATTGAAGAATTTATGAAAGATTGTAAGGAATTACTAGATAAAAAATTGATAAGAGATAGTAAAAGTAGGCATGCTGCACCAGCCTTTTACGTAGAAAACCATAATGAAATAAAACGAGGAAAAAGACGAATGGTCATAAATTACAAAAAGATGAATGATGCAACCATCGGTGATGCACATAAATTACCAAGAAGAGATTCCATTATAGAAAAGGTTAGAGGAATGAAATGGTTTAGTTCCTTAGACGCTAAATCTGGATATTACCAATTACGATTACATGAAGAAACTAAGCCACTAACTGCATTTACTTGTCCCCCAGAAAAGCATTATGAATGGAATGTGTTACCATTTGGTTTAAAACAAGCACCAGGTATATTTCAAAGATATATGAGCAAAAATCTCGAAGGTTTTGAAGATTTTTGTTTAGTTTACATTGACGACATATTAATCTTTAGCAATACAAATAAAGAAGATCATTTGAAAAAAGTTTTACTAGTTTTAAAGCGATGCAAAGAAAAAGGATTGGTTTTAAGTAAGAAAAAAGCACAAATTTGCAGACAGGAAATTGATTTTCTAGGAACTACCATAAAATCAAATGGAGAAATAGAACTACAAAAACATGTCTTAGAAAAATTACATATGTTTCCAAATAAATTAGAAGATAGAAAACAACTACAACGTTTTCTTGGTTGTTTAAATTATATATCCGAACTAGGATATTTAAACAATTTTGCAAAAGAAAAGAAAAAATTGCAAGAAAAAATTAGTACAAAAAAGCAATGGTTTTGGGAACAAGAAGATAGTAAAATTGTAGAAAAAATAAAGAGAGAAACAAAAAATTTACCAAGATTATATAACCCAACTAACGAAGACTTTATAATAGTCGAAACAGATGCTTCAGATGAAATATGGTCAGGATGTATGAAATGTATTAAAAAAGAAGATATGGTTTTTAAGAAACCTATTAATCAAGCAGGAACAAATAAAGCTTTGAAGTATTCAAATGATAAAAATTTGAAGGAATTCATGTCAATACCTGTTACTCAGGAAGGTAAAAACAAAGAATTGAAGTATTCAAAAACCTTAAATGGTGAAAATTTAGAGGATACCTCATTTATGTCTAACATAAATGATCTATTGTCTAATAAATCAAAAGAAACATTATGTAGATATATTTCTGGAACTTTTTCAGAAGCCGAAAAGAGATATCCCATCCATGAGAAAGAAACATTAGCATGTTTACGAACATTCAAGAAATGGAGGATTGACTTGTTACCTAAAGAATTTGAGCTTAGAACTGATTCAACATATCTGACTGGATTCATTAGATACAAACTACAGGCCAATTATAACCAAGGACGGTTAATACGATGGCAACTTGAATTAAGCAGATATCCAGCAAAGATAAAATATATAAAGAGTAGCAATAATACTATTGCAGATACATTAACCAGAGAATTTGCTTCAGGTTAAAAATTTAAGAAATCATGGACGGCGCAATAGCAACTTTGAAGAATCAATGTAAGCAGATAAAAGGAAACATTGAAGCAAAACTTTTGGAGCTACAAAACATCGAAAGGGCAATTCAAATGTTTGACCCCACATATCAGCCATCAGAGTTTAGCAAGCTAAGCGTGGTGGACACACCAGAAGAATCATCGACATCGACAAACAAAAAAGAAGAAGCACCAGCAGAATCATCAAGTAAGCGAAAAACACATTATGTAATATTTAATGGACCAATGCATAATGCTATTTTTGACGAATGGCACAAGGCAGCTATGCATACTCAAGGGAAAAAAGGAATCATCTACAAATCATATAGCACACTGGAAGAAGCTAAGCAAGCAGTTGCTGAAAATAAAAAAACAAACCAAACTTTCAAAAACGTATTGGTTGAGCCACCAAAAGAACTAACAAAAATGCAGGTATTGGGAAAAATCTCAAAATTATCCCAAGTACCAACAAGGCAAGGACACATTCAGATGAAGACTTTAAGTTTTGATGATTTCCAGTATCATTTAAACTTAATTAAAAATTGGAAAGAAGAAGACTTAAACAAGTTCTTCTATCCGACAATTAAGGCATACAGTCTAAAAGCAGTAGTCACGAGTGGAGCTAGCCCGTTAATGGTTTATAAATTTTTCCATTATGGGTTATTGGATACCATATATATTGAAGAAGGAAACAATATCATTCAAGAATTAAGTATTGGAATAACAAAAACGGTGAACAATTATAGAAAACACTTTGGAAAAGACAGAGAAGTGTATTTAAGAATTCATGGTTCATATCCATTTTTTAATGAATTAGGAGAAATCCGAGTACCATCTTATTCATTAGTAAATATGGGTATATCAAATGGACAGTATCCATTAAGAGATGAACCAATTCAGGAAAAAGAAGACATCTCAGAGATTAACTATCAGTTATTATTTGGGATATTAGCACAATTGCAAAGGATGATTGACGTATCGAAGTATAAAATTAATTACAAGAATCAGTCTATCATGATATATTCGCATTTTAAGGACAAATTTAAGCCAGAAGAATTTGACATTTTTCTGGATTTTGAAGACACGTTAATGAAGGTAAAAGGAGTTTTTGATAGGCTCACTGAAGAAGAAAAACAAAAGCTATGCCTTCAGATAAAGCCATTCAAAGGACACGTATGCAGTTACTGTAACAAGGAGGAAAATGAAGGACCAGAGGAAAATGAAGGACCAATTATAGAAGATTAAGAGTGTCGGCAGAAAACAACAAAGATGTAAACAGTAGACCCGAGTGTCGGCAGAAAAAGATGTAAATAGTAGATCTAAATAATGTAGACTTTTACTTTATGTCCTTTTCTTTCAATAAATGTGTAGGGACTCTTATCCCTTCACACGGTTTGTATTGTGTGGACAGAACTTAGTCTGTTCATCTATAAATATGTATCCCTTATGTACATTTTAATCAGAGTTTGAAAAATAAGAATAAACGTCTGTTTATTTTCTCTCTCGAATCTTTCCTTGAGCTTTTATAAGTTCTGAATAGGGAAAATTTATCCATATACAATTAAGATATTAATCAAAAGCATCTATCAGTTCTAAATTATCAAAAGAATCAGCAAGATCCATCAAGGAAAAGCATCAAGCAGCAATCAAAACAATCCATTTTTCAGGTATGGCATGTTTTAATCAACAATATGAATGTATTAGCATTATACAAATGATTTACATATTATTTCAACATTTAAATTTATGCAAAGGATGAGTTCTATAAATTTAAATTTAGTCTCTACAAATAATTATTTACAGTATCATATATTAGGAGTTCTTAATAGAGAACACATAGTATCTATTCTTATTGATACATGAGCATCATTCTCACATGTTCATCCAAAATATACAACAATTATTGCCGAAGCACCTATTATAGAAATAGAAACTATAAATGGAACAAAACAATGTAGTAAACAAACTTACATAGAGTTAATGTTTCATGAAGAACTAAACTTTAAGTTATCCATTTATATAGACGAAAGTAATATAGGAGCAGATATTTTATTAGGAACAGATTTTTTAGAAAATATAAATTATCAAATAAATTCTAAACACATAAAGATAAACGATATAGAAATCCCTAGAATTAAACTACCATATTACGAAATAAATAAAAATCTTTAATGGATGAACATATTCAAATATTAGAGCAAGAAGAAACATTTGGATTATACTCAGCTCAATCAATTATTGAACATAAAATAGAAAAAACTAAAAAGGCAAAATTAGATTTAAAAGAAGGACAACATTTTAGTACATCAATATTCGAAAAGTTAAAAAGAAAAAATATTATTTATCACGGATTATTTACTCAAGAAATACCTATAGATATAAAAAGCACTAGAGGAACTATTGTAATTCCATTAATAGATAGTGAACAAATAGTATCTAGAATACTAAAAATTCGTAATAAAGAAGATAGAGATAAAATAGGATATATACAAATTGCTACTATACAAGTATTAATTAAATCTACTTTTAAAGAAGGAATTGATTCACCAATAGCTTTAATAGCTTATGACAGAAGAATTAAAGAAACCAACGAATCAGTTTTGGGAATAACAATGGGAAATTTAGCATATAAAACTTTAAAATTTAATCTAGGAATTAAATATGCAATCCCATTATCAACAAAGAATTTAGATAACAGTATATGTCTAGGATATAAATTTGCTCGAAAAGAATTAATGGAAGAAGGAGATCAACCATTTAGTTTAACATATATGGTCGAATATGCATTAACAAATAGTCATCATAGTATAAATTTTCTAGATCAGGAATCAATCTATTTAGATAAATTATTTGAAGGAATAGCACAAATAAAGAAACTACCTATGAAAGAAATAACATTAGGAGAAACTAGTAATCAACTTAGAAGCCCAGTCATTTTTAGACAACCTTATGTAAAACAGTTATTATTAGAAAAATCTACAAATTCTATAAAAGAAGAAAGTGAATATACCAGGTTAGAAAAAGAGGTATTAGATTTAACTAAATTCTTAAAAGAAAAATTATGAATAATCATCCCGAAAATAAATGCAAAGAAATATCAAATTTAATTAACCATTACAAAGAAAGGTTAGAATATTTAAGAACAACAACCATTAGTACTAAAATATATAGGATGAATAAAGAAATTATAGAAAAAAGAATAAAAGAAGCAAAAAATTCATGTATGATATGTAATTATCATCAAGAGCAAACATCCGCTGCCTCTGACCAATTTTTGGTATCAGAGCCGAGTAACGAAAATGGAGAAAATACAGAAAATACAAAATAAATTACAAAAAATTATTGAAGAAATTGAAATTTATGAAGATAAACTAGCTAATATACAATTTTTAGAAGTTCATCCTTGTACACTAGGAATACTAGATTTCAAAATAAAGATATTAGAAAAACGAAAAACTGATTTTGAATATGAATTACATAAGCAGAAATTGATATATCATATAGAAAACAAGTATCAAAATAGAGGGTACTAAAATGCAAATTATAGAAGTAAAGAAAACTAATGCAAATACCATCTCTACAGTAAAAAGCCCCTGAAGGCCAGTTTTGCAAATCAAACTTTCTAAAAAGCCATTTTTGAAATTCACTCTTTTCACTCTGTTTAATTTGCAATATTTTTGTATTTCTTGAATTATAATTTGAACTAATTTTCAGGATTTTTTGCGCTTTGCACCCCCGAAACATGATAAATATGTATTTTGCATCCTCGAAATACAAATTCAGCACTTTACACCCCCAAATAGGAACAATTCAGCACTCTGCACCCTCTCTTATTTTCCGGCAAAGTTGATCATCGGAGTCAAAAAAATCTAAGGACAAAATAGGTAATTCATTTTTGAATTTTGGCACTATGCATACTCAAAGCACGAGAAATGGGCATTTTACACCCCCGAACAGAATTAGCACTTAGCACCCTCGAATTAAGAACAACTCATCAACTTGCACCCCCAAAACATGATAAATGTGCATTTTGCACCCCGAAACACAAAATTAACACTTAACACCTTCAAATTAAGAAAAACTCAGTAACTAGCACCCCTCGTATTTTCCAGTAGAGTTGACCACCGGGGTCAAAAAAATCTAGGAGCAAAATAAATAATTCATTTTCTTTCCTTATAGTTTACAAAATACGATTATGAATAATAGAATAATAGTTTCTCTCTCCATCTTTATTTTCATCAATATACATATCCATATTGTAAACTTTGATTAAGTAAATTTTATGTATTAAAACTTTTTAGAAACTTTTCGAATTCTTATGGAAATATTTTAGGATATTTGAAAAATTGGTAATTAAAGAAAAATTGTCAAAGATCCAAAAATAAATTACCTATTTTTCCCCTAAATTTTTTTGACCCGGTAGTAAACTCTGTCGAAAAAAACGAGGGGTGCTAATTACTGAGTTTTTCTTAATTCGATGGTGCTAAGTGTTAATTTTGTGTTTCGGGGGTGCAAAGTGCCCATTTATCATGTTTCGGGGGTGCAAGTTGTTGAGTTGTTCTTAATTCGAGGGTGCTAAGTGCTAATTCTATTCAGGGGGTGCAAAGTGTTCATTTCTCGTGTTTCGGGGGTGTTAAGTGCCAAAGATCCAAAAATAAATTACGTATTATGCCCGTAGATATTTTTACTTCGGCGGTCAATTTTCCGAAAAATAAGAGAGGGTTCAAAGTGTTAAATTGTTCTTATTTCAGGGATGCAAATTGCTAAATCTATGTTTTAGGGATGTAAATTGCCTATTTATCATGTTTCGAGGGTGTAAAGTGCAAAAAACCCTAATTTTCACTTTCAGTTCAATAAGTTTTTGAGTTTATTGAGAGGGACAACTTTAGAATTTCCTTATCAATATAGTAATAAATCAATATAAATAAATTATTATTAATTCAATATTTCGAACTTATACTCAAATTTAGTCAATTACATTGAAAAATGATACGTGATAAAAGAATTTACTACTTCTTGTTATTCCTGTAAATATTACTCTCTTTTAGTGAGTTGTATCTTTTATGTATCTCATATTTTTTTCTATTCTTTGGGACATTCTTATTCATTATTGTTTGTTATGTATAGACCAAGCATAACTCTAAAAACTTAATACTAGTATATTTTAGGTATTAACCGTGGACGAATGAGGTGGAGACTCCGACACGACTCCATTTCACGACATTCATGACCACATCAAAGGTTTGTGAAAACACATTGAGATGACAAACAAACATGGGTCTGTCTAAAATGAGATTTCGAGGGATGGGGAGCACATGAGATATCATTTATCTTGGTGACACATGTCCCCTTAGAATTTAACTTTAAATAATTTATTTCTTAAAGATAAATTTATCATTTTTAATGAATGAATTCAAAAACTCCCCTTGTGTTTTGTTTAACTATAAAAAAAAACCTATGTTATTTTTATTAGAAACAAAACCTTGTACTTTTTTTATTAACAAAGAAAACCCCTTTCAAGTCGAATTGACAATTTTACCCCCACCAAACATTTGCAAAAACATCCTTGTTACCTAAAAGATTACCAATAACCTCTGGTAACTTTAAAAATTTGGAATACACTCCCTCCTCCTCATTTTTTATTTGAAAAATTTGACAAAATTCTCCATATGATTTATGAATCCCATATCAAAAATTTGACAAAAATCTTATCCCCCACAGTTATATGTTTTGGCACACCACCCATATGTACAAAATAAACATTTTACACCCCCTGAAAAATAAAATTAGTTGCACTTTACCCCCTCAAATGATTTCATGCAATTTTTGTTTGACGGAAAATGTACATGTGCCCCTCACATGAATTTTCAAATGGTAAATTAGTCACATCACTTCTTACTTGTCCAAATACTTGATTCATGTCTTGTGAACCCAAAATCTAAAGTTAAGTAGAAAAAAAAAGAGGGAATTGCACTTTTTATACCAAATGTTTGCCTACTTTATACATTTCATATCATACCTTTCAAATAGACACATTTCATATCAAAATTAACCAACATTTTTCACATTTGGTTTAACCGTTAATTTTTGGACGAAATGTCCGTTAAGTCACATTTTCAAATCTTCAGGGTTTTTTTTGCAATTGGTTAGAGCGGGTATTTGCAATTATCTTTCAACATATCCATTCTCCACCTCCTCACCACCAACTCCTCCACCTGCACCACCGCTCCTCCACCAGCACCATCTCCAACGCCACCACCTCCACCTACTCACCTGCCATCCTCCAAGTCCACCACCTCCAAAGCCGCCTCCACTACCTTTGCAATGGGGAAGATGATGAATAGTAACATAAATCTTAAAAATTGGGGGTTTCTTCAATACTTAATGAAAATGGATGAAGTTGGTGGCAAAAGAACCGCCACACCAAGGGGAATGAACAGAACTAATTATTAAAAGGTGGGTCGACCTCGTCCACCGGCGGCGGAGCAAAAACCGAAAACACTAAAATTCGTAGATTTGAGATACAAGTGACGGGATGGATATGAAACAACGAAATAGTGTACGATCTTTGTAGAGGAGGTCAAGACGAAGCAATAGCCACCAAGGGGAGGTTTAATGGTTGTCGGAGTCGCCGGGAAATTGACAATTTTGGGGAGTTGGTGAAGATGGTGGATAAGTTGAAAGTAAATTTCAAATACCCCCTCTGACCAATCGCAAAAAAAAACCCTGAATAGTTGAAAATGTGACTTAACGGCACGTGTCATTTTCCGTCCAAATATTAACGGCCGAACCAAATGTGAAAAATGTTGGCCAATTTTGGTATGAAATGTGTCTTTTTGAAAGATATGGTATGAAATGTATAAAGTAGGCAAAAGTTTGGTATGAAGAGTGCAATTCCCTCAAAAAAAATATTTGTAAAGAGAGAGGGAAAAATGCGCGTCAGTGAAATATTTGGGCGAAAAATTGATGTTGAAACTAATTTACCCTTAAAATACACAAGTGAGACACATATCTGTGTTTTTTAGTGATCGGAATTGGCTTAAAATCATTTGAGGGAATAAGTGCAACTGATTTTATACGTACTTATTTTATACTTTTGGGTGGTAAAGTTCAAAATATGTAACTTTGAGAGGGGGTGTAAAGTGCATTTTTTCCTAAAAATATTTCAAATGATCTTATACTGAGGGTCTTAATTGTCAATTTGTATAAAAATTTGATTACTTGAGAGATTTTTTTGGGAAAGAGATGAAATTAATTAGAGATAAGGGAGAAATTTTTAAACATATTAATTAAAGGGTTGGTATGTAATTTAACATATGTTTATTTTTTCTAAATGTTCGATGCCATGTCATCATTGGACATTTTGATAAAAAATTGTGGTTCATATTTATTGTTGACTTTTTTTAGTGATTGAGATGGGGCATCTCATGTACACTTATGTTCCATAAAATCTTATTTTAGAAAGACCGAACAAACATAGAATAGACTTACAAAGGAGGACGATATATATTAAACATGCTTTAACATCTAAGATCGCACGTTGACATGGACTCAATGAAGTTACCTACTGAGATAATATTAAGTCAATGTTTTCTTCAGTATTTTCAAAAGTTCTAAAAATATTAACATTAATTGGAAGTCAATTCAAATCGAGTTCAAAAATTTCATTGAAACTCACAACCCAATTGTCGAACTCAAATTGGAATAAAAAACATGCCAAATTATTTTCGTAATAGCCAAATTTTGTCAAATCTAAACCCAATAAATTAATTTTAACAAATTAAGTAATGAAAATTTTATTTCAAAACCAAATTTACCGAAACCAAAAGTGTTCTCGTGGTAAGGGCAATACAAATATGTTTGGAGGGAAATACAAAAACATTGTTTGTGCTTTGTCGAAATATCAAAAACTCCTCCGTGTTATTTTTATTACGGAAAACCCCCATGTGCTTATTTTTTAGGGATAATTACATCCACCTCCCCTGAGGTTTGTGCTAATTATTGCTAAATCCCCTTGCAATTTCATAATTACATCCACCTCCCCCCACGTTTGAAAAACCTTAAAAAATAATATGAAATGACCATATTGTCCTCGTCAGTTTTAATTAAAAAAAACAGATTAACAAAATGTCCTATTTACCCTTGCAAGGGATAATTACATCGACCTCCACTGAGGTTTGGGCTAATTATTGCCCAATCCCCACGCAATTTCATAAATAAATCCACCTCCCCCCACATTTGAAAAATCTTACAAAATGATGTGAAATGATACACAAAATTACAATATTACCCTTGCAATGATACACAAAATTACAATACTATCCATGCAAAAATTAATTGTATACATAAAAAAAGACTCTAACCCTAACCCCCCACCCCACCCCACCTCCACCGTCCCAACCCCGCAAATATCTCCCAGGCCATGTCGTCGGCCTGGTTCGAACCCTAGGCCTTCCAGGCCGGTGGCGCTGCCTGGGAGGAGATTTGCGAGGTTGGGGACCGACGGTGAGGGGTTGGGTTGGGGTGGGGGGTAAGGGATGGTGAGGGTATTTTTTAAAAGAAAAAATTTATATTAAATTAGTTTATTGATTTATTAATATTAGTATTTTTATATAAATAAGATATGATTTTAATATTATTGTATTTGAGTAAGAAATATTAAAAAATATTTATGATTTTATAATAACTATTTTATTAAATCGAGTATTTTATTTTTTGTAAAAAAATTATTGATTTTATAATAACTATTTTAGTTAAAAGTTTAAGAAAAGTTTTAGTAAACATGCATTTTTAGAATGTCTAATAATTATTGTTTAAGTTTTTTTTCTTCTCATGATTATACGTAATTCATTAATTTATCCTTGTACTTTAATTATGAAAAAAATTAAATTATTAAAATTAGGGGTCAAATGTTAAAGTTGAATGTATATACATTTTTTATTTATGTTCTACAATGTTTTTTTCTTATAATTAACCATAATTTATTTACTTTTAATTGTAAAAGCATTATGAAAAAAAATTGGAAAAAATCATTGATGTGTTATTATATTTTTATTTTAAGAATACATGTAGGGGCCGCTTGGTAGGGTGTACGGGATTAAGGTGGATTATATTAGAGCTGGATTGAAGGTCATATTAAAAATTCGTTTGGTAGATTTGATTGAGTCATATTACAATAAATCAATAAACCGTAATATGTTTGGGGGAATTACGAGTTTAAGAATATATTAATATATTTTCACGACTTAATTGAACATATTATGTTAGTTAAGATATATCAATTCATCGAAGTCATTTGTATAATTCGTATAAGAGTAAGAGTTGATTTTTAGTTCAAATGCCTCCATGTTAATTGTAAATTGATATATATTTTAGTTTGTGATTTATTTATGTAGAATGTACTTCCATTTTAAGAGATTTAAGAAGAATTTATGATATTTAATGATATGTTAAAATATGTAATATGTAAATTTGAGGTTATAAGTGACATTTTATCGAATCCACATTCACCAGGATTAACTAATCCACCCATGCCTGGGTGGATTATAATCTAGTCTTAATACCGGGTCATAAGGATTTAATCTATTTAACCCGGCATTAGAGCAATGTCACCAAACATTGTATTATCCCATATTGACACATATAATATGACATAATATCTCCTATTAGGTCCTACCAAACGGCCCAATACACTACTATTAAAATTCATTTATTCTTTTAATTGAAATAATTAAACTTACGGGCTAAATGTGAAGTTGAATGTATTTTACATTTTTATTTATATTCTACAATGTTTTTTTTCTTATAATTGACCACAATTTATTTATTTTTCCTTGTACTTTAATTGTAAAAGCATTATGAAAAAAATTGGAAAAAACGTTGATGTGTTATTATATTTTTATTTTAAGAATACATATACACTAATAAACTAATTATAAGTTTCATGTAAATTTATAACATTTGAATCCATAATTTTACATATACATTGCAAAGAAATCCCTCCTATGTATCAAACATAACAAGGGTAAAATTGTCAAACAAAATGACTACAGTACCTCAAGGGTAAAATCGGAAGTTCAATAAAAATTTGGCGATGACATCATCAAAATGTAAGGTTTTTGAAACGTCGGGAGAGGTGGATATAATTATGAAATTGCGAGGGGATTGGACAATAATTACCCCAAACCTCAGGGGAGGTCCCTGTAATTATCCCTAGTTTTTATTAGCAGAGAGCCCTTCCAAAATCGAAATGAAAAGTATACCCCACCAAATAATGCAAAAACACCTCTCTTAACTTTAAAATTATTGATAACCCCTGTTAACTTTTAAAATTGACAACAATCTCTTGTTCATTTAAGAAATTGGCAAAAACCACTATATAGTTTGTGAAGGAATTCCGAATAAAATCTTCAAAACCACTATATAATTGTGAAGGAATTCCGAATAAAATCTTTTGCTATTAAAAAAATGCAGGGAGAGCTTTTGATAGTTACGCCAAGCAAACGGAAATTTTTGCATTTAGCTCATATACTTGCCATGAGATTTTGTTGTAAAAAAAATTGATGGGTTTGGCCAGAAGATTTGTAAGACCCTGATCCACTTCTGGCCTTGTCAATATTGTTGGGCTCTAGTCCACTAGCCCAAAATGCTTAAGCCCATGTTGACAAGTAGAAGTAGGTCAAGTCTTTATTAACCATTCAAACAATTCATCCACAATCAATGTGGGAATGGGGTGTTACAATAATTGTAACACCCCAATCCCACATTGATTGTGGATGAATTGTTTGAATGGTTAATAAATGCTTGATCATCTTCTACTTGTCAACATGGGCTTAAGCATTTTGGGCTAGTGGACTAGAGCCCAACAATGTTGACAAGGCCAGAAGTGGGTCAAGGTCGTTACAAATGGTATCAGAGCCTACTCCGTGGTGTTATCCATGGGGGTGGTCTTGGGCTATTGTTCTGGACTCGACGAGGACGTCGAGTATTTGAGTTGGGGAGATTGTAACACCCCAATTCCACATTGATTGTGGATGAATTGTTTGAATGGTTAATAAAGACTTGATCCTCTTCTACTTGTCAACATGAGCTTAAGCATTTTGGGCTAGTGGACTAGAGCTCAACAATGTTGACAAGGCCAGAAGTGGGTCAAGGTCTTTACAAAAGGATACCATTTGTAAAGACCCTGATCCACTTGTCAACATGAGCTTAAGCATTTTGGGCTAGTGGACTAGAGCCCAACAATATTGACAAGGCCAGAAGTGGATCAGGGTCTTTACAAATGGTATTGTCAATATTGTTGGGCTCTAGTTCACTAGCCCAAAATGCTTAAGCCCATGTTGACAAGTAGAAGTAGGTCAAGTCTTTATTAACCATTCAAACAATTCATCCACAATCAATGTGGGATTGGGGTGTTACAAGATTTCTTGAGCTTATATTTTACAAAATAAGGAAAGTATATGCTGCCCTCATTTCCTAAATATTAAAAACAAATCCATTTGCGTTTTAGTTCGAGAAGTTCAATTGTCCAAATTTCGGACTCTGTCGATCTCTTTAAGCAGGTAAATGTGTGTTTGTAAGTTTGTAAGTTCAGTCCGCTACATTTTTAATTTTGCTTAAGAATTTTACAGTTTTTTCGTTACTTCATTTTGCTTAATAATTATTTTATAGAAACTAACTTCAATTTTAAGTCTTGATTTTTGGCGATGAAGTTTGAATTTCATTTGTGCTTGCAGTTGTTGGTTCAATTTTACTGAATCCCCTTTTTGGCTGCTTAATTAGGGTTTCATTTAAATGGAATCTCGGGGCAAGAAATCAATAAAACCGCGTTCAGAGAAGTGTATTGTTGATAGAATGAGCCCTTTGCCCGATGATATACTGCACCATATTATTTCGTTTCTTGATTTTCTTGATGTTGCAAGGACTTGTGTGCTGTCGAAAAGATGAAGGGATGTTTGGATGTCGGTGCCGTGCTTGAACTTTGACATGATTGAGTATTGGCACCAACACCATAATATGGAGGATGAGTATTGGGATTTTATCAAGTGGGCTTTGCTTCTAAGAGACGGGTCTGAAATTAGGAGGATTCACTTCACTTTTGATGAGATAGAGAAACTTAATTGGCTCCTTCGTTTTGCTGCTAGCAAAAAAGTTCAAGAACTTAGCTTCATTAATGGTGAACCTAGGGAAGAAGAGCTAGAGTTCCCACGTCTACTTTGTAAAACACTGAAATCACTAACTGTACATTTTAAGAACGAGATTACTATACGAGTTTCAACAACTTTTAGTAGCCTAAAAAGTCTTGTATTAGAAGGAGTTGTTATGTCGCGTGATGCTGCTGAGAAACTTCTTTCAAGCGATTGTGTAGAACTGGAGGATGTGTACCTTGAAGAAATTCGTGTCGACGATCTTGAAATCATTAACATCTCGGCCCGTAAACTCAAGAATCTGACAATTAAAAATATATGCTATTGTAATGGATTTACGTTTGCAAGATCTTTTATATCTAAGCTCAATATCTGTGCTCCAAATTTGGTATCCTTTAGTTACAAAGGGCCAATGCTATGTGGCTTTGCTTTTATGGATACGGTGTCTTTGCAACATATATCAATTAGCATTCCACATATACCCAGTGCATGTAAGGGATCGAACGACGAAAAATTCTTACCTTGTCCTACAAGGTTCATTTGGCTGAATCATGCCAAAGATTTGTTCCTCTCGTGTTGTCAAGGTTAGTGGACATTGATTTTCTCTTGCATCTCTTTTGTACGGTACCAAGAATGTTATTAAACCTAATCCTCCAAATATTTTATTGACAAATTATGTTCTTATTTACAGATTTAATGATGTGATAGTTCTGAATGTATATTCTTTGATTTCTTGAACTGCTTTTACGTGAGTTTACGGAGAGTTTTACTATATGTGGTCTACTAATATACATTTTTTAAGCTTTTGCTTGAATTCGAGAAATTACTCTTGCAGCTCTTTTAATTGACCTATTCATTTCTTAATCTACTAGTTCGTTGCTTTATGTATAAAAAAAATTAATTTAATTATGGTAACCGTTTCTATGATTGTATATCTGCTTATTGACACCCCCCCCCCCCCTCTCTCTCTCTCCTCTCTCTCTCTCTCTCTCTCTCTTATCCTAGTATTTTGCTCCAACATATTTTGATCTTTTGGGGATCACCTTTATATTGGACAACATGAATTGTTTAAAGTTGGGGTTAAGACCCAAAGTGGTATAGAAGGGTTGATTAACTTGCTGAAGCTCTCGCCTAATCTTGAAGCTCTTGCTATTAGCTTTATGCAGGTAAATGTGTGTTTTTCACTCGATCGTTAAAAATGGAATTTTTTCTTTGATTCACATTGTCCATTATGAGTATTTTATTTCAGGTTTTTTGGTTACAACTGGAGACAAAGAGAGGTATTGTATTGTCTCGTCATTTTTCAACATTTTGATATTCAAGGAGTATAACTTGATTCAAACACGCCTTGGTTACTTTGTTTTTTATCTACAAAAAATAAAAATAGAACATAAAAAGACTCTTATTTCTCATGTTGTGATGTCAAGACAATTCTTTCTATGCATGTAATTATCTTTTCTTTTTTAAGGAATACATATAAATCATACCTTGGTTTTTGTAAACATTAATAGCAACAGAAACAGGAGAAGGTTGGAAATCGAGGGTAGAGGATATAGCTTGCTTGTCGTACCATGTCAAGAAAATTCAAATTTTCCACTATGATAGTTCAAAGATTGCATTTCTGTTGGTCAAATTTTTACTTCGAAACAGCAAGGTCTTGGAGAGTATGGAAATTATGCATTTAAGTCCAGATAAGATGCATCGCAAGAAGTTAATAGCACTGCCTAGAGCATCCTCCAAAGTTGTCATATGTATCACTAATCCCAGATATAGGTTTCATGAAGATGACTCTTGCACAGAAGATGACTGAACCAAATGTATTTTTGCTTTCGGAGAGGTCTTTTTGAGTTTTTCTAGAAGATCGTTGGCTAATTGAGTCCTTTAAATGTTCAATTCATGTTTTTCTTTTGCATGACTAAGCATTAAATGATTAAACACTTTATTTTTTAGTCTTTATTGAAGAATTAGAAAAATTTATGTGCATTGCTTTTATAATTGATGAATTCTGATAAAACTTTGAAAAATAATGTGTTATGTTTAGTGATGAGTAGATCGGGAACCTTAAGATCTTTATATTTATAATGGCATCAATCTTAGATCATTTTCTTAAATTGGTAATATGTTTTGCATATGTAGTGATTTAATAATAGTAGTTATGCAGGTTGTATTTATTGATTATTAATTATTAATTAGTTATTAGATTGATATTATGGTGTAGAATAGTTTCACCAAACAAGCAATCAAAAAATGATACTTAACTAGTTAGTTTTATGATATTGAAATAGTACAGTATATATTTATTATTTTGCCGAAGTTTGTTTTATATTTAATTTAGAAGGTTTGATCTTTTATTTTTTTTATTGAAAAAAGAAGGTTTCATCTTTTATTTTTTTTACTGAAAAAAGAAGGTTTGATCTTTTATTTTTTTTATTGAAAAAAGAAGGTTCGATCTTTTAAATCTCATCCACCATTACTTGTGATGCAGTCTGAATTTTTTTTTGCACACGAAGTGAATATCTTATCCAAGTTTTTGCTCCTCCACTCACTATAAAATTGTACCAATTGACACTAAAGGTCCATATGAATCGGTGTGTTTCGATTTCTGTTGGCTTCAAAAAATAAGTTTGAGTAGTTTAAGTGAAACCTTTGAAAGTGATGTTGTTTGAGTTTAGATTTTGCATCTTATGACTTTTGAAAGTTCCAGTTTTGAGTTTAAATATTGGAGTTTGACGAGAGAATATGTGGTCAAATCAATTATTTTATAGAGAAAAAGTAGTTAGAATTCTTTTTTAGCTTTGATGTTTATTATGTTTTAGTAGAAGAGTTGAAATATGAGTTTTGCGAGAGACCGAAACACAACTATTGTTTGGATTGAGTTGTCAAGTTCTGTGAAACCGCCAACACCAATCCATATGTAGCTTAGGAGTTTATAAATTTTGGTGAACCTAGTTTGCACACAATGAACAAGGAAGTTGGGAGTATTTTCAACTCAAACCATCGACCGTTGATGCTCAATTTAGTATAAGAGTCAAAAAGCTTAAATAGATGAGAGAAAGAAAAATGTAAAAATAGTGAACTTTTTAAAATGTGTGATATTTATAGGGATGGTTTTTAGCATTTTACCATATTGTACAATGAACAATATACCCCCCTCTTCAAGTGATGACAAAACCATTTTGTTACTATCTTTAATGGAGTAATTAGACAACAAAAATGAATTTTGGAGTTTTAGTTTGATTTTTTTATGCGACTTGAATCGGAAGAAGCGCAAATTGCTTCAAACATCATTTGAGTTTTTATATATAATTTGTTGTTTTTAACTTAAAAGTTAAATTTGAATCAAATATCAAAAGATATAACACACAAATCTTGGATAATATTAATTTATTATGTTTAACAATTCGAATGATGTCATGATTGCTACTTTCATATAAGAGTGTTATATTATGTTTGTCTCGGTATTATTTTAGAGTAGTTTTAGAAATAAATTAAGATTTTTGAAAAAATCTTGATTTTCATAAGCGTGTTTGCCACTTTGCATCCTTGAAACACATACCTAACACTTAACACCTTCGAATCACAAAAAGTTCAGCAACTTGCACCCTCTAGTATTTTCCGACAAATTTGACAATCGGAGTCAAAAAAATTTAGGGACAAAATAGGTAATTCATTTTCAAGTTTTTGGCCCTTTGCACCCACAAAACATAAAATTAGCTCTTAGCACCCTCAAATTAAGAAAAACTCAGCAATTTGCGACCCTGAAACACAAAAAAGGCACTTTGCACCCCCAAAATACAAAATAAGCACTTAACATCCTCAAATCAATAAAAACTCAGCAACTTGCACCCCCTCATTTTTTCGGGCATAGTTGATCAAAAAATCTAGGGCCAAAATAGATAATTCATGTTCTTTCTACCTTAAAATTTTAACAATAGTCATTTACATATCCATCTTTTCACCCCGTAACACAAAAATAAAACTTTAATCCAAGTTCACAAGAAAAAAAGAATGATGGAGATGAAAAGGAGTATTATAATATTCATAATCGTATTTTGCAAATTTTCAAGAAGAAAAAAAAGTAATCACCTATTTCGCCCCCCTGAGTTTTTTAATCCCGGTGGTCAACTTTGCTGGGAAAAACGATAGGGTGCAAGTGATAGAGTTTTTCTTTATTCGATGGTGTTAAGTGCTTACTTTGTGTTTCGATGGTGTAAGGTGCCCATTTCTCGTGTTTTAGGGGGTGCAAATTGCAAGTTTTTCTTAATTCAAGGGTGCTAAGTGTTAATTTTGTGTTACGGGGGTGCAAAGTATCCATTTATCGTATTTCGGAGGTGCAAACTGCAAAGTGCCAAAACCTATTTGGCCCTAGGTTTTTTTAATGTGTTTCGAATGTGCTAAATGCTAATCTATATTTTGGGGTTTCAAATGGTCTATTTCTCTTGTTTAGGGGGTGCAAAATGTAAAAACCCCTTCTTGTAATATTGTTTGTTTAGATTTTGTGAAGCTGGTTTAAAAAAAAAAAGATTGTAGGTTCTTTTAGAGATTATGAAAAGAAAATTAAAAATGTAATGAGTTATTTTATGTCAAATTTTATTTGTTATGTTTATTTAGATTTTTACTTTTAAAAGCGAAAAATATTATTTGTTTGACTTTTCAAAGAGAACATAAATACTTTATGAAAAAGGACACCAACATGACATAAGCTTTTACTTTTAAAAATATGTAGCAAAAGTTTATGACTCAGTATGCAATAAAAATTTATTTTATTGATGAATAAATAAATTTGAATTATTGTGTGGCTGCAAAATACTATTTTATTAGAATTATGTTAAAAAATCAAACAACCAAGGAGTATGAATTTACAGTATTGCCCTAACTTTCAAAATTTTATAGGCAAAATTAGTTGGTAGTAATTAATTGGTCCATATTTTCTTTTTTTCCTTTTGTGAGTGCATTCATTCGGATTGCAAAGAATCAAATTTGGTTGCATTTAAGTTCAAATCAGAGTCCAAATTCCTGTGTATTCCGTCAGTCTATTTCTGAGTAAACAAAGGGCTTATTCACCGGTCACCACCGTCAACCGCAACCATGAGTGTAAGTTATTCAATTGATCGTTTTTTGTTTAATTTATTTTAATTTCAGAATCATAAAACAATCTTGTTTCTTTCCCGATATACTTGTAAGAGATAAAGGTTCGATTTTGTTGAAAGGGTACCCTTTATTTCAGTTTTAAGCCTTGTTTTTTGAGTGATGAAGTTTGAATTTCGTTTGTGCTTGCAATTTTTAGCTCAATTTATTTGAATCCATTTTTCTGATAGCTTAATTTGGGTCTCATTTATATGGATTCTCAGGGCAAGAAATTAAGAAAACCGTGTTTAGAGGAGTGTAACTTTGATGGATTGAGCCATATGCCTGATAATTTGCTGCATCAAATTCTTTCCTTTGTTGATTGTCTTGATGTTGTGAGGACTTGTGTGCTATCAAAAAGATGGAGGAATGTTTGGATGTCTGTGCCGTGTTTGAACTTCGACATGAAATGGTTTGCAGAGCATAATTGTTATTCAGAGTCCGAATATGAGTCTGAGCCCGAATTCGAGTCCGATTTTGAGTTCGAATATGAGTTCGAGTCTGAGTCTGAGTCTGAAGCATTGAAGCCTCGCTATAAGTTTTGGGATTTCATCAGGTGGGTTTTGCTTCTAAGAGATGAGTCTAGAATTAGAAGGATTACTATCATTTTTGATGGCCCAATGACAGAACAACTTAACGCACTCCTTTGTTTTGCCGGTAGAAAAAAAGTTCAAGAACTTTGCTTCCGTGATGGTGGTTATACTAATGAAGAGCTTAACTTCCCCAGTGAACTTTGTGAAACATTAGAATCACTGACCATAGAGTTTCACGACAACATTTCTTTACGTGTCGCAAAAGCTTTTAGCAGCCTCAAACGTCTTTTCTTGAGCGGAGTTGTCATATCGGGTGATGCTGCAGAGAAATTTTTCTCGCGTGATTGTGTAGAACTTGAGGATGTGCATTTGGAAGATATACAAGTCAAGGATGTTGATATTATTAATATTTCGGCTGACAAACTGAAGAACTTGAAAATTTCAAATATTTACAGAAGGGAGCATTGTGTGTTTGTGAATTCATTCGATCCTAAGCTCAATATTTGTGCTCCGAACTTGGTGTCATTTTCATACTTAGGGCCAATGCTTCGTGGATTTTCTTTTTTGGATACTGTATATTTGCAACATGTCTCAATTCGCATTTCACATATACCTCAACCACGTCTGGAGGGAAGCGAAAATCTCTCACCTTTTCCTAAATGGTTCATTGGGCTAAATCATGCCAAGAGTTTGACCCTATGCGCTCATATTGTCAAGGTTTGTGGACACTGGTTTTTCTTGCATCCTCCTTATATATGGTACCATGAATATTATTATAAGTATTCAAATGTTTTATGAGAAAATAGTAATATGGAGCCATTTTCATTGGATTGAGAAAAAAATGTTCTTATTTACAGATTTTACTACGTGATACTGCTAATTGGATTTTCTTCGATTTCTTGAAATACTATTACCTGAATTTCAGAGAGTTTCACTATATGCTTATATAAAAATACATTTTTAAAGCTTTTGCTTGAATTTGGGAAATTAAACTTGCAGCTTTCTGAAATGAAAATAAATATCAGAGAAAAGACTTGCCTGATGTATTCCATTATACTATTATAGTCTTACCTCTTGTACTCATTTCATAATCTACAATTTCACTATTTTATGTAAAAGGGCAACTTACTTCAATTCTTGTTATGCCTTTTATGATTATATGGCTGCTTACTGAGTTATTTTCTCCCATTCTTATCATAGAATTTTTCTCCAACATATTTTGATCCTTTGGGGTTCACCTTTATATTGGACAATCTAAATTATATAATGTTGGGGGTAAGAAGCAACGTGGACTGTATAGAAGGTTTGATCAACTTGTTGAAGCTTTCGCCAAATCTTGAAACTCTTGCTATTAAATTCCAGGAGGTAAATGTGTGCTTTCACTAATTGGTTCAATATGAATGTTTTTCTTTGAATCCCGATGTCCATAATGAGTATTTTATTTCAGGTTTGTCAGTTTTCTATGCCAAAAAGTCAGCCAAGCAGAGGTATTGTATTAACTCGCCATTTTTCAGTATTTTAATCTTGAAAGAGTACGTGATTCAAGCGCATGAGTTACTTTATGTCTCTGGTTAATCCAAAAATAAAAGTAGAACATAATGATACACTTATGTCTCATGTTGGAATGGCAAGATTACTCTTCAATGCATGTAACTATCTGTTTTTTTTTTCTTGAAATATTATATAAATCATACCTTGTTTTTTGCATCTTAATGTCAATTGAAACAGGAAGCTCTTGGAAATCTAGGGTAGAAGATATAGCTTGCTTGTCGTACCATGTCAAGAACATTAAAATTTGCGACTATGATTCTCAGACTGCATTTGAGTTGGTCAAGTTTTTGTTTCAAAACAGCAAGGTCTTGAAGAATATGGAATTAATATTTGCAAGTGAGCAGATTGAAGTGAAGGATATTGCCAAGATAATAGCCCTACCTAGGGCCTCCTCCGAAGTTGCTGTATGTTTCACTGTCCATGCTGCTAGACCACAAGACTTCTCGTGGTTCGTTTGAAACTCTGATGCAGAAGATCATTGACTTAAGGGATCCTTTGAGTTTTTCTTAGAAGATTTTTGGCTAATTCAAGTCCTTTGAATGTTAAATTAATGTTTTTCATTTGCATGATTGAGCATTAAACACTTTCTATTCAACCTTTATTGAAGAACTAGACAAATTTATGTTTATTTGATGTTAATATTTTATTTATGTAAACTACAAAGGACTACAAAGTTTTTGAAAAATTAACATATGTGTAAAAATTAACAATTACATCAATCTAGGATGATTTTCTGGAGTTGATGATATATTCTTCACATGTAGGATTTAATAGTAATTATGCAGTTTGGGTTTGTTGATTCTTGATTGTTAATTAGTTGGTTGATTGATATTATAGTGTAGTGTAATAATGTTTCACCAGAAAACCAATCTAAATTGTAAAATATTGAGCTTAGTCTTCTTTATGAAGGAAGGATGTCAAAAAGTTAATGAGTTTTTCTTGTAATGTAAAATGTCAGAATTAATACCGAGAAATACATGAAATACTTAATTAAAAATGTGTACTAGTAAAACAATCCTTTCGGAAGAATGCGATTACTCCTTTCATCTTTATGATTATTCTATTAATTCAATATCGGTTCAAATAATAATCTGAAATTTCTATTTAAGCACAAAATTTTACTCATAAACAATAATCTCTTGTTTTAAGATTATCTTATATCAAATTCCCTTGCAGTCATAAATTCTCGGGAAATAGCTAATTTTCCTTTTAATATTAGGGTTCATGTAGGTTTATTATGAATGTGGCAAGAAACATTGATAAGTTAGATAACACATGCCAATTTTAGCATAAATTGGCAGATTATGAGTCATAAAAATACATCCGTATCATATATATTTCCCAATTTGAACATATATCTATTGATCCTTATAATAACATTCTAACAAATTTGTGTTAGATTCGTATTATCGTGAACATATTTTTAACGACATATAGACCTTGTTCTTGAATCTCGTCTTAACAAAATAATACATTTTCTGGTGTTGTTGTTTATTTTTGTTATAATGAATATTTAGATTATCCAAATTAATACTTTTATCTATTACTATGTATTAGGTTTTGTAAACATTTGTTTTCTTTTGTCATGTTTTAAACAATTTTTGTATTACCTATTTGGTGAAATCTATTACATGAACATTTAGGCTATGTTTGGTTTATGGATTTGAGTGACTAAAATGATCAGTAAAATACAAATGAACAAGAAATGAAGTTCAACGTTGCATCATTGGATGCAAGAGAAATCATTTTTTTCACCGAAATCCAAGAATCAAACATAGCCTTACAACAAGTTGAATTTCCACTCATTTCAAAATACTTATGTTTCATAAAGATTATTTATGATTCATAACAATGTTTCAGATTTATGTGATCCTATAATTCTAAACCTTATTGACTGCATATAGACATAATTTTTCTGGAAATTCAAGAGTTTTAACAAAGTCGTGTTGATAGTTCATTTGTATTTCTTTTTGTTTTAACATTAATTCTGGAACCATGAAATTTTTCCCGTCGTAATACCCCGAAAGTTTGTTGTATCTACACACTTATTTTTAAGTGTGTATTGAGCATGTATTGGTACAGGGATAATAAAATTTTCGAGTCCTATTGAGCATGTATTGGTACAGGGATAATAAAATTTTCCTTCCCCAAATGAACCCCCCATTGAGCTTTTCTTAGTACATACAATTTTTCTTATAGAGAAATTTAGGGGGAAAATATTTCGTCTCCAAAGCTTTCCGAGTATAGATTGTACTCAAATAGTTTCTTCTTTAGTATAATTTTAAGGATGTGACAATATGCGCAGAGCTAGGTAAGCAACATTTTACAATTTACCTTATTGTGTACTTGAAAATCCTTGTTTTACAAGTCACTTGATTTACAATTGTTCATGTACTTATATTTAATGAAACTTTCATAGACATAGTAATATGCTCTTTTGACAGTGTTGGCATGTTCTGATTTTTATAGATTAGTTGTATATTAAGAAATTGTCATGGGCAGTTGGAGTGCGGATAAAGTAATGTGAATTGAAGAAGAAGCAAGTACAAATCCGATGCCTGAGAGGGTAAGTTTTAACTTATTATTTTCACATTCTGAAAATTATCATTTGGATAAATTATTAATGACATGCATGCACACATTTTTATTTAATTAGTAATTGGACTTGCATACTATATTTGATAATTAAATCCATTTTGTAGCAGCGGAATAGCTAACATGATCATTGTGTCAAACAAGATTGAATATCTCGAGTAGCTACCAATCTTATTGTTGGTATATATTTATTCCACAAAGAGCATATATCGATCGCTTCATTTTCAAATATATCTAGCTTGTATAGTAACTTACTCTTCAAAGATAATACTAAAGAAATCAGTTTGAGGGAATCTTTGCCCCGCCCTTATCTTATATATATTAATCTTAGATTCTGATTCCTCTTTCATTGTAATTAAACACAAACTTAGGTTCATTCTCAAGAGTTTTAGATTCTTGCTTTTTATTTAAAGAATTAGGTTCATTTCAATGTGTTTCTTGCATTGGATATGAATAATTTTGGAACATTACTAATGTATTTTAGGACATTTTTCTGCTTTCTTTTATCTCTTTATTCACGGATAACATAGAAAGAAGCCATGAATATATATATATATATATATATATATATATATATATATATATATATCTTTCTCCTCATACTATATTCTACTACTGTTTTCTTAGGTTCCTGAAAATTTTAATTCAAGCATGTATTTATTCAGTGTTTGGTTGTTTATGGTGGTAATTATTTGTTTTGCAGGTGTTCGAAAATTATTTATGATAGAATAGTGTCCGGCAAGCCAACTGTATGGCTGCCATTTATTGTAATAAATAAAGGAACTATTCAATTTAGATTAATAAATGCATCTTTATTATATGGTCATCTTTATCTTATGTAATAATTATCTACGCATAAGGATATAAGTCCTTAGATCACAGGGCTATGGGACAACCCGTGGACTGATCTCCAAGGCCGTGATCTAGAACATATTCAAGAGTCGTAGAATCCAATCGAGATGGGACATCGTTGGATTCGGTTAGACTCTCACTGATGTGTATACTCCGATGAACTGGAGGACGCTGGGGTCCACGAGCGTGACTGGGATAGTCGATACACATAAGTGGGTGGCTTGCTGGGATGGCAAGTGCACTGAATACCCCAATTAGGAAATAACTCATCATGGAAGCGGTAGTCGCATATCGGAGTTGAAGTTATTCCAATTTACAACAGTATACGAGGAATGATCCCCAAACACTTGAGGTGATAGGGTTTATCTGGTGCGAGAACGTCTATACTTAGATGTGAGTTCCGACCGACTGGAGATCACCAGAAAGTCTCTGTGGATTCACGTTGGGTATAGAGGGAATCGTATGCAGGTTCATATCATCAACAAAGGATCCATTGACCTGACTTGATAGGTTGGGAAATTCTCCTATGGATTTCTGTGAGAAATTAATTCTGGTAAAATCCTTGGCCAAGGTATCTGACGGCTTTATGAAAGTAGCTCATAAAGATTAAGTCAAAGAGAATTATTTCGAGATCAGAATGCATAAAGTCAAAACAAAATTAAAAAGGGAACCGATGAAAAAATCCATGCCCTTAAGTATTGACTGGGAGATCGATCGATGGAGAGATTATAGCGTATATGGAAATTGTAAATGATTAAAAGGTTCACTGAATTAATTCACCAGTGATTGGGCTCCATGGGCTTGTGGCCAGACATCGACCGTGGAGTGTGGGAGAATTCCCAAATTAGCAGGGGTGCTAATTTTGGAATGATCAATCGACAGAGTGTTCAATTGATTTAGAGTATTTAATGCTCGAGTAATTAAATAAATATTTAATTACAACCCACGGCCAATTATGTGGTGAACCTACGGGGGCATACACAATACACATGAAGCGAAAGCGAGGAAATGAAGAACAACTGAGTCAACCAAAAATCGACTGGGTCGATTGGGGTGACTGGGTCGACCGAGTCGACTGGGTCGACTGGGTCGATGCAAATTGGATCGAACTTGATCCAATTGTAATTGGATCAAGATTATAAATTAAATTGGAATTTAATTTGTGAGTTAATTAATTAAATTGGATTTAATTAATAAAGGGAATATTTAATTAAATAGACTTAGAGTCTAATTTAATTAAATGAGAAAGAAATAAATTGATTGGGCTATTTAATTGGGAATTAAATAAAGACCCAATTAATTAAATCTAGTATGGGCCATGAATTAATTAGAAGACTTAGTCTTCCAATTAAAAGGCCATGGCCCATGTAGGAGAATTAGAAGACTTGGGAATCCTAATCCTAGGAGGATTAGGATGATGAGATTCCTATAAATAGGAGACCTAAGGTCATATCTCAAACACACTAATCAAGAGCCAAGAAGCCAAGTCAAGAAAATTCTCTCCCTCTCTCCCTTGTGATCGGCCGAACCTGTTCTTCCTTTTGGAAGAATTTTTCGATCTCGTTCTCGTTCCAATCTTGTTCTCTAATCCTAGATATTAATATATCCTATGTTCTAGCCGATTAGGATATATTATATTTCGTGATATTGTGGTGTATCAACTCGTAGAGGCGCAACACGTGGGGCGCTACAACAAAGCTTGGATCGACTTCTACCGAGGGAGAAAAACACGACTTCGTTGCTTACTTGGATTTGCTAGGAGACAGGTATAATTTGGATCTAATTATTCTTGTCGTTTTATATTCATATATATACATCCAGTTTAGTATCCTGGCAAGATTCCGTAAGAGGTCCTTAAAATTTTTGTTTTCCGCTGTGCTAAGGGCTGTTTATCTTACCGAATCCCAACAGTGGTATCAGAGCCAACTCTGGCTTTGTATATATATGAATTTGCAAATTCTGTGTTTTAAATCATATGTTTGATTTATGTGTGGCTAGTTCTTTTACTTTGCATGTTTTAGAACGTAGATCTGATTAACTTGGAGTTAATAGAAAAATTTTGATTCAAAAATTTTATCATGTTAATTTTATTTTTTGGATTGGGATTTAATTAGATCTGTTTTTAATTAAATCAAAGTAATCAAGAAAAACAAAAAGGAAAATTGTTTTAATTGGATCCAACCACGGTGGCACGCGGCGGTGCGCGGCAGCGCACCGCGGCTGGGCGGCCACCGCATGCTGCTGCCCACGGCAGCGTGCGAACAGCACGCTGGCAGCGCGTGCGGCACACAACAGCAGCCTACGGGCTGCCTGCCGTGTGCTGTCACGCGCAGCCGCGCGCTGCCGTGCGCTGCCACGCGCAGCAGCGGCTGCTACGGGCAGCCCACGCGCGGACTTCGTGGCTGCACGTGTGCTGTCCACGTGGCAGTTTTCGATTGGCCACTTCGTGGCTGATTTTTGGTTGGACTCTAATTCTGCCTATTTTGGAAAGTTTGAAAAATCTTGGAGATTTGTGAGATTAGGAAACTTGGAGTTTTGGATAAGGTAGGAATCTTGGAAGATTTGGGAACTACCTTAGTTATCTAATCTAATCAAAATAGGATTATCTTGAGAATCTTGGAGATTTGGTAAATTGGGAAACTTAGAGTTTTGGACAAGATAGGAATCTTGGAAGATTTGTAACTATCTTAATTAACCAACTTAATCAAGATAAGAATTATAGATTACTTAGAACTCAAGTAAGAGTTAATTAATCTTAGAGATTAATTATTAATTCAAAATTAAATTAACTTGGATAATTTTTGTGAATTAAAATTAAAGGAGCCGATAAATTTACATTTATGCCCTTATGTGAATTTATGCATGTTCTTGAGTGAATATGTGGATTGGTCGATTTTGCCCCTAAGCCCTGTGTAGATTTGGTTTATTTATTTTATGGGTTGTAATTAAATGGGCCTGATTGGTGCCCCTTGCTTGAGCAATTAAAATGTAATAGAATAGGGCCATTTTAAGTTAGACTTAGTTTAGGCTTGGAGCCGAGAAGACCTCATGAAGACTTGGAGATCCACATGGAGGCCCATTACCTTGGAGGACATGGAGGCCCAATTCATTACATGGAGGCCCAATCAAGGAGGATATTACAAGAAGGCCCATGCATGTATGGGTTTGAAAATTGTAATAGTTAGGACATTTAATTTCCACCCTAGACTGACCAATTGATCCATCGCATGGCTCGTGATGGATCGCATAGGATGGGCAATCGATCAATCATATCCTGCTATGTGATGTATGTTTACTTATTTATTATTCTTTGATGTATGTGATGCATGCTTAGAATAGATAACGTAAACAAGATAAAGCATAATCTGATGAGACCTCGCACAAGAAAACTGAAAAACCTCCAATTGAACTTTAAAACTCAATTATAATATTAAATCGAATAACGGGCGCATATGAATGGTGTCTATGGTCCGAGCCTATCCAATTACTAGGTCTTAAGCATATTGTACGAATATATCTCGATGTCTCACGAGTCGTGGGTCGAGCTATAGGAAGATAATGTGTTTATTGCCTCGATGCACAGTTTAGTGCCAAGGGAGGGGATAGCAAGGTTCTAGGCGCTGTCTCACGAGTCGTGGGGCGTCTAGGATTGAACTATTTCTCTTCACGAGTATTGGACATGATTTAACGCTAGTAAATATGGATGTCTCACGAGTCGTGGGTCCATAAAGAAAAACGAGGCTAAATGAACTCAAGGGTTAGCTGCGATGGTTAACCGGCGACGTGATCGCCCACCAAGTGGATCTAATAGTATGGCCAACGAGTCGTGGGTACTAGAAGATTGCATTTGGGCCTTGAGCCCGCTAGGATATTTTAATATTCCCGAAACTTATGTGGGGGCATAAGATTTTGATTAAAATAGTGGGAGTAATTTACAAATAAAAACCATGTTTGTAAATTGTGCATTTAAAATTAATCATTCGCGTATTTATTTCTTCTATCGTCTTTTTATAGATATGATGACTAAAGAGCTTAGAGCACTTAGAGATTTGTCCATCTCATCACTTGAACGTAACATTTTAACTGGACCAAACCTGCACTTCTGGTCACACCACTTGAATGGACTTTTTGATGCTGAAAACATTTCATACGTTTTGTCTGTACCTCCACCCATTGATATTTCACATGATGTTCCCGAAGAGCTTCGAAAAAGCATCACCAAATGGAAATTGGATGATAGCTTAGCTCGTGATTACATGTTGGAATATATGTCACTTGATCTGCGGTTACAACATGAGCATATGGTATCCGCGAAAGAGATTCTCTCGAATCTCAAATTCCTTTATGGGATTAGAGATGGACGTCGCAGATTCGCGATAACGAGAGAACTCTTGCAAGCAAGAAAGAGAAGAGAAACTCCTGTCGGAATCCACGTACACAAGATGATTCGACTTCTTTCTGAACTCGATGATATGGGTGTCGTGATGGACAATGATTTTCGTGTGGATATAATCCTACAATCTCTTCCTAGATCATATGACAGTTTTGTCGCGGACTTGAATCTCCAAAGGCGAGAGATTACTGTACACGTCTTGCGACAAATGCTCGAGGAACATGAAGCTTCTTTTGGAAAGAAAGCAGGGGTTGGCGAAAGGACTGGACGGCGATCAAAGTCGAGACAAATGGAAACCAGAGCTCCTTACTGCACAAGGTCAAGGGAGAGGATCAAAGTAGAGTTCTTGGAGAACTCGAAAGGTATATTCCTTGTTGAAGTTAATTTGTCAATTAACTGTGCATCTTGGGTGTTGGACACTGCTTGTGGTTCTCATCTTTGTAATGATTTACAGGTGATGGGAGCAACAAGGCCACTTAGGCCTGGGGATTGGATCCTACGATTTGGCAATGGAGCTAGAGCTGCTGCCGAGGCCATAGGCGAAGTGGAGTTAGATTTAGGTGGTAATAAGTTAGTCCTTAGGAACGTTCTTTATGTACCTGGCTTAGTGAAAAACATTATTTCCATTCCTGTTTTAGATAATGAAGGTTTTAATTTTAATATTAATAAAGGTTCCTTTTCATTATTTATGAATGATCATTTGTTTTTCACTGGTACATTAAGAGATGGACTATATACCATAGAACCACCTAAATTAGTTATGCACGTACAACAAAACAAAAGGAAACAAGATAATGAAATATCTGCCCAATTATGGCACGCTCGACTTGGACATATATCCAAGTCAAGGATTCAAAAGTTAGCATCATCTGGCGCGCTTGAGATCAAGCACATTGATGAAATGCCAACATGTGAACCATGTCTTAAGGGTAAAATGGCTAAGTTGCCATTTAAAGGAAACCCTGAGCGAACCAAGCAAACATTGGACTTGATACATACTGACGTATGTGGACCACTAAGAAAAAGCGCCCGAGGGGGCTACGACTACTTCATCACCTTCACTGACGACTATAGTCGTTATGGATACGTGTTCTTGCTGAAACACAAGTCTGAAGCCTTTGAGCGATTCAAAGAATTCAAGATGGAAGTAGAGAATCAACTTGGTCATACGATAAAGGCTCTTCGTTCTGACCGAGGTGGAGAATTTCTTAGTAACGAATTTCTAAATTATCTTGTAGAGCATGGAATATTATCTCAGTGGACTCCTCCTACTACACCACAATTAAATGGAGTAGCTGAGAGAAGGAATCGAACCTTGATGGACATGGTTCGATCCATGATGAGTGCCACTGACCTTCCTCTTTCATTTTGGGGACATGCCCTCCTCACGGCAACGAAGATACTAAATATGGTACCTTCTAAATCCGTACAAAAGACACCATACGAATTATGGTTTGGCAAGGCACCCTCATACGCATTCATGCGCATATGGGGATCTCCCGCTTACGTCAAGAAGCTAGTGGGAGATAAATTGGAAACAAAATCCTCTTTGTGCAAATTCGTGGGGTATCCAGAAAACTCGATAGGATACGAGTTCTATGATCCTACGAGACAAACTACGTTTGTCTCAAGGAACGCACACTTCTTAGAGAAGGATTTCTTGGTGGACAAGAAAGAACATAACATAGAACTAGATGAGGTCACTGAAGCTGAAAAGGCCGAAGAGGTCGAACAAGCTGACCCATCACCACAGGCAGTGGGAGAACAAGAGCATGAAAGTGCACCAGTAAGTACACCAATACTTCGTAGGTCAGAAAGACAACGTAGAGAACCCGAAAGGTACTACGGTCTGCTGCATGAGACTGGACAGTCTCTAACCGACCCAAGGACTTACGATGAAGCTATGTTGGACATAGATTCGGGAAAGTGGCGCGAAGCCATGGAATCCGAATTGGACTCCATGCACTCAAACAAGGTCTGGACCTTGGTAGATCCACCAGTGGGAGTGACTCCCGTGGGTTGCAAGTGGATCTATAAGCGAAAGCTAGGAGTGAACGGAGAGGTAATAACCTACAAGGCGCGACTAGTGGCAAAAGGATACACTCAAAGACCAGGAATTGACTTTGAGGAAACCTTCTCGCCCGTCGCAATGCCTAAATCCATTCGAATCTTGCTAGCCATAGCTGCGTGGTATAACTACGAGATATGGCAGATGGATGTGAAGACCGCCTTCCTCAATGGAGACATTGATAAGGAGATCTACATGGAGCAACCAAAAGGATATGCATCCAAAGGAGATGAGCACAAGGTGTGTAAACTCCAGAGGTCCATTTATGGACTAAAGCAAGCTTCCCGAAGTTGGAACATCCGTTTCGATGAAACAATCCAAACGTTTGGATTCATCAAAAACGTGTTCGAACCTTGCGTGTACAAGAAGATCAGTGGGAGTACAGTTGAATTTTTGGTGCTTTACGTTGATGACATCCTTCTCATTGGAAACAATATAAAGGTGTTATCCGAAACGAAAGCATGGTTGTCTACACAATTCTCAATGAAGGATTTGGGAGAAGCATCCTTTGTACTAGGTATAAGGATCTACCGAGATAGATCAAAAGGACTGCTGGGCCTCTCCCAATCACAGTACATAGATAAAATACTGAAGAGATTCCGTATGGAAGAATCCAAGAGAGGATTACTTCCAATGAGACATGGTATTGCACTCTCTAAGTCTATGGCCCCAAAGACGCCTGAAGAGAGAAGCAATATGTCTCAAATACCATATGCCTCCGCTATTGGAAGCATAATGTATGGTATGCTATGTACTAGACCAGACGTGGCGTACGCATTAAGCGTTACGAGTCGCTATCAGTCTGATCCAGGAGAGCAGCACTGGATAGCCGTAAAGGCAATTCTGAAGTACCTGAGAAGGACTAAGGAATTGTTCTTGGTATACGGTGGAGGAGAATTGAAATTGGAAGGCTTTACAGATTCGAGCTTCCAATGTGATGTAGACGATTTCAAGTCAACATCTGGATACGTATTTTGCCTCAATGGTGGTGCGGTAAGCTGGAAAAGCTCCAAGCAAGATACTACCGCAGATTCAACCACCGAAGCAGAGTACATTGCAGCGTGTGAAGCCGCTAAGGAAGGTGTTTGGATGAAAAACTTCATCCAGGAATTGGATGTGATACCTAGCATTGCTGAGCCCATTACTATCTTCTGTGATAATAATGGAGCAATAGCGCAAGCGAAGGAGCCGAGATCTCATCAGAAATCCAAGCACGTACTTCGACGATACCATTTGATAAGGGATATCATTGGTAGAGGAGACATTAAGATGGAACGTGTCGACTCAGAAGATAATATCGCGGACCCGCTTACGAAGCCACTGCCTCAAAAGGCATACGAGAAACATCTGATAAAGATGGGACTCAAGAACATAGAAAGTTGGCTTTAGGACAAGTGGGAGATTGATAGAATAGTGTCCGGCAAGCCAACTGTATGGCTGCCATTTATTGTAATAAATAAAGGAACTATTCAATTTAGATTAATAAATGCATCTTTATTATATGGTCATCTTTATCTTATGTAATAATTATCTACGCATAAGGATATAAGTCCTTAGATCACAGGGCTATGGGACAACCCGTGGACTGATCTCCAAGGCCGTGATCTAGAACATATTCAAGAGTCGTAGAATCCAATCGAGATGGGACATCGTTGGATTCGGTTAGACTCTCACTGATGTGTATACTCCGATGAACTGGAGGACGCTGGGGTCCACGAGCGTGACTGGGATAGTCGATACACATAAGTGGGTGGCTTGCTGGGATGGCAAGTGCACTGAATACCCCAATTAGGAAATAACTCATCATGGAAGCGGTAGTCGCATATCGGAGTTGAAGTTATTCCAATTTACAACAGTATACGAGGAATGATCCCCAAACACTTGAGGTGATAGGGTTTATCTGGTGCGAGAACGTCTATACTTAGATGTGAGTTCCGACCGACTGGAGATCACCAGAAAGTCTCTGTGGATTCACGTTGGGTATAGAGGGACTCGTATGCAGGTTCATATCATCAACAAAGGATCCATTGACCTGACTTGATAGGTTGGGAAATTCTCCTATGGATTTCTGTGAGAAATTAATTCTGGTAAAATCCTTGGCCAAGGTATCTGACGGCTTTATGAAAGTAGCTCATAAAGATTAAGTCAAAGAGAATTATTTCGAGATCAGAATGCATAAAGTCAAAACAAAATTAAAAAGGGAACCGATGAAAAAATCCATGCCCTTAAGTATTGACTGGGAGATCGATCGATGGAGAGATTATAGCGTATATGGAAATTGTAAATGATTAAAAGGTTCACTGAATTAATTCACCAGTGATTGGGCTCCATGGGCTTGTGGCCAGACATCGACCGTGGAGTGTGGGAGAATTCCCAAATTAGCAGGGGTGCTAATTTTGGAATGATCAATCGACAGAGTGTTCAATTGATTTAGAGTATTTAATGCTCGAGTAATTAAATAAATATTTAATTACAACCCACGGCCAATTATGTGGTGAACCTACGGGGGCATACACAATACACATGAAGCGAAAGCGAGGAAATGAAGAACAACTGAGTCAACCAAAAATCGACTGGGTCGATTGGGGTGACTGGGTCGACCGAGTCGACTGGGTCGATGCAAATTGGATCGAACTTGATCCAATTGTAATTGGATCAAGATTATAAATTAAATTGGAATTTAATTTGTGAGTTAATTAATTAAATTGGATTTAATTAATAAAGGGAATATTTAATTAAATAGACTTAGAGTCTAATTTAATTAAATGAGAAAGAAATAAATTGATTGGGCTATTTAATTGGGAATTAAATAAAGACCCAATTAATTAAATCTAGTATGGGCCATGAATTAATTAGAAGACTTAGTCTTCCAATTAAAAGGCCATGGCCCATGTAGGAGAATTAGAAGACTTGGGAATCCTAATCCTAGGAGGATTAGGATGATGAGATTCCTATAAATAGGAGACCTAAGGTCATATCTCAAACACACTAATCAAGAGCCAAAAAGCCAAGTCAAGAAAATTCTCTCCCTCTCTCCCTTGTGATCGGCCGAACCTGTTCTTCCTTTTGGAAGAATTTTTCGATCTCGTTCTCGTTCCAATCTTGTTCTCTAATCCTAGATATTAATATATCCTATGTTCTAGCCGATTAGGATATATTATATTTCGTGATATTGTGGTGTATCAACTCGTAGAGGCGCAACACGTGGGGCGCTACAACAAAGCTTGGATCGACTTCTACCGAGGGAGAAAAACACGACTTCGTTGCTTACTTGGATTTGCTAGGAGACAGGTATAATTTGGATCTAATTATTCTTGTCGTTTTATATTCATATATATACATCCAGTTTAGTATCCTGGCAAGATTCCGTAAGAGGTCCTTAAAATTTTTGTTTTCCGCTGTGCTAAGGGCTGTTTATCTTACCGAATCCCAACAATTTAGCTACACTGTTTTGGCAAGAGATTATTTCTTATAGTTGTACATGTTATATATTTACCAATAGTGTTATATATTTATCAATCGATGTGATTGGTCTAGTAGAAGAGACTCGAACTCATATTCGAATCTCTGTTGGGAGAGGTTTCCACTTAATGTGCCTAGAAAGGAATTAATCCCTTGAAAAACCCAAAAAAAAAAAAATATTACTCACTTGTGGGAGTTTAACTAGTTGATTAGAGCTGAATTTCACATTGTTTACACTTTGATTTTTAAAAACGATTTTAACCATGGAGTCAAACCCTTAATTTCCCTTTTTTTTTTTAATGTTTTCATTTAGAAATCGATACTTTCATTCATAAATCAACAACAAAAAGGTTACAATAGAGTAGCTATGGAACTTACCACTGTTAAGTAACCAAAAACAGAAGAATAGAACCCCTTACAGTACTTACAAGCTTCACCTAACGTGACTGAAAATCAAATTAAATTATTCATTATTCGATTTGAACACGTTAAGTAAAAGTTCATTTGAGTTCAATTAGTTAAACATATCAAATAAATTAAAATAATATTTTTCGTTTAATAACTTCTAAAGCTCAGCTATATATATATATATATATATATATATATATATATATATAATAATAATAATAATAATAATCTAAATATCAAGCTATTCGATTTTCGAACTCAAGCTTATCATGCTCGGTTTGTTTAACAATCAAATCCAACTTTCAAAGCCGATGCAAAATTCAAATTAAGCTTTGGACCTTCTTTCAAATTCAGCTTGTTGATATCATCTATGTGAACCGATCGATGGCCACGATTTAATCGGGATCCCATCCATTACATATATTTTGTTTACTTATGGAACAAATGAGTATAAATACCCCTAGATGTATACGGTATACCTAAACACCTAATCTTTTAATACACTGTCTTTGCATGTACCATACTTAAGTTAAAGCTTTTTTTTTTTTGTTAATTTAAGCATCAGAGTGACTTCATCGAAGTAGTCCCGATCTAGTCACCTCATATTTTGTAGGAGAAAATCAGATTTCAAAATATGATCATTTTATTCGATTGCGGAATTTAGATAGATGTAACCTAACCCTGATCCATATTAATTTCACCAAGCCAATATTGTTCAACATTATTCGACTCATTTACGTCCATATCCACCGCCATGCCAAGTTCGATTAAAACATGTTTATTCTTTTTTTTTTCAAGGAAAAATCTTGTTCTAATTGAAGGAATTATATTTTACATATTTTATAAATAAGGAAATATATATTATTATATTGTGCTCATTTCAAAATATTAAAGAAAATTATTTGATGAGAGAATTACACTTTTTATATACTTTATTTTACACATTTGATACTTAGATTTCTGAAGAAAACACATTTGATATAATGATTTGACGATCCTTGACAAATTTAATTTTGCCATTAAATTATGTCCGACCTTTAAAGAGTTCGAAAATGCATTGATCGCGTCATCTATAGAACTGAACAATTAACTTAGTAAGTTTCAAGGTCCATAGAAAATTCAAACCAAATTTGAACATGCATGTGTCGTAGCGCATCATCTAGAGAATTGAGCAATCAACTTAGTAAGTTTCAAGGTTCATAGAAAATTCAAACCAAATTTGAAAAATGCATGTGTCGTTCGATACTACTTGGCTCGTTTACACTCCTATTTATGAATCTAACTACATAGAGTCATGTTCAAAAATCAAAATGGTGGTAACAAAGGAATTATAAATTTACAGAATTGACCCCACTTTCAAAATATTAAGGGCAAAAGTAGTTGTTAGTAATTAATTGAGCTAATGTCATTTTATCCATTGTGAAATGCATAATGCTCAATTTATTCCCTAGTGATTTGGAAAAAAAACATTTACTTCCTTTGCAAATTTTAAAAGAACAATTTACATCCTTCAGGCCTAGAGAGTAACTCACTCTCCGAAATTAATATAGGGCATGAAGAGTATTTTTGTATAATAGGGGGTAAAGTGCACATGTATCATAACATAGGAATGTAAATTACGACATTTATCATAACATTAGAGGATAAAGTCTCACATTTATCATAACACCGGGGGGGGGGGGGGGGGGGGGGTGTTGTTAAAGTGCCATATATAAGTGGGATAGTTTTGTGAAAACTTTTATAAGATTATAATGGAATAAAATATTTTTCTCCAAATTAAAGGGAGGTAAATTGAATATTATGCAAATGTGGAGGGGAGGGGGTGATAAATTGTCATTAACTCGTAATTAATGTGTCTAGATTTTTTTTTTTTAAGAAAATTAATTGGTCCAGATTGCAAGAATTAATCAAATTTGGTTGCATAAATTGGCCTCACTTTAAAAATATTATGGACAAAACTAATTAATTGGTCCAGATTGCAAGAACCAAATTCGGTTGTATTTAAGTTTAAATCAGAGTCCAAATTCTTGTGGACTTCATCACTTTCTTTGAGAGTGAAAATAGGGTTTACTCTCACCTGCCACTATCGCAACCATGAGCATAAGTTTTTTCAGTTCACCACATTTCGTTTTTTTATTTAAAATTATAATTTAATTTCATAATTGTACAATAGTTATGTTTATGTATTGTTATAATTTTAAGTGATTAAGATTCGATTTTTTTATAAGGAACCTATTAATTTCAATTTTAAGCTTTAGTTTATGGGTGATGAAGTTTGAATTTCGTTTGTGCTTGCAATTCTAAATGCAAAAATACTCTTTTTCTTTTCCAATTTCTTTTTAAATAGCAAATATCCCCATATTAAAATCCTTCATAAGTCAATAGGGAGGTTATTGTCAATTTTTAAAGTGGACAAAAGGTTATTGCCAATTTTTTAAATTAACATGGGATTATTGTTATTTTTTTAGGCGAATAGAGTTTTTTTCATATTTTATGGTTGAGTTTTTTCTGCAAAATATGTACTCAGGCTTTGGAGGGTTTTGTTTGTCTAATAAAAAAATAGCACGAGCTTGTTTTTCTTAATAAAAATAGCTTAAGATTTTTTTTTGCCAATAAAGCAAAGCATGGGGGTATTTTTGCATTTCACTCATTCAATTTTTCTAAATCTTTTTTTTCTTGGTTGCTTATGTTGGGTTCATTTTAATGGATTATCAGGGTAAGGAATCAAGAAAACCATGTTCAGAGTAGTGTGTTTTTGATAGATTGAGCCATTTGCCCGATGATGTACTGCATCGTATTCTTTCCTTTGTTGTCTTGATGTCGTGAGGATCTGTGTGCTATAAAAAAGATGGAGAAATGTTTGGATGTATGTGCAGTGCTTGAACTTTGATATGAATTGGTTTGCAGAGCATTATTGTGATTCTGAGTCCGAATCATTAGAGCCCTGCTATAAGTTCTGGGATTTTATCAAGTGGTTTTGCTTCTAAGAGATGAGTCTGCAATTAGAAGAATTAGACTCACTTTTGATGACACAAGGATAAATCAACTTAATGCACTCCTTTGTTTTGCCGCTAGGAAAAAAGTTCAAGATCTTTGCTTCCATGATGGTGATTATACTTATGAAGAGCTCAAATTTCCTATTGAACTTTGTGAGACACTGGAATCACTAACTATAAAGTTCCGTGACAATATTTCATTGCGAGTTGCAAAATCTTTTAGCAGCCTCAAAAGTCTTTTCTTGAGTGGAGTTGTTATATCAAGTGATGTTGCAAAGATACTATTCTCGGGTTGTGTTGAACTCGATGATTTGCATTTAGAAGATATTCAGGTCAAGGATGTCGAAATCATTAGTATTTCGGCCAATAAACTCAAGAAGTTGACAATTTCATATATGTACAGATGTGGAAACTTTTTGGTTGTTAGTTCTTTCGGTTCTAATCTCAATATACGTGCTCCAAACTTTGTGTCATTTTCATACTTAGGACCAATGGTTCGTGGCTTTGCTTTTCTGGATACAATATATTTGATACATGTTAGTTGAGATATTTTCGCGACCCCATCTCACCTAATATTGTATCTAGAAAATCAATGCCACGAAGCATTGACCCTGGGTATGAAAATGACACCAAGTTTGGAGCACGAATATTGAGCTTAGAATCGAAAGAACTAACAACCAAAAAGTTTCCACATCTGTACATATTTGAAATCGTTAAGTTCTTGAGTTTATCGGCCGAGATACTAATGATTTTGACATCCTTGACTTGAATATCTTCGAAATGCAAATCCTTGAGTTCAACATAACTCGAGAATAGTTTCTTTACAACATCACTCGATATAAACAACTCCGCTCAAGAAAAGATTCTCGAGGCTGCTAAAAGATTTTGCAACTCGCAATGAAATGTTGTCACGAAACTCTCTAGTTAGTGATTTAAGTGTTTCACAAAGTTCAATAGGGAATTTGAGCTCTTCATAAGTATAATCACCGTCATGGAAGCATAATTCTTGAACCTTTTTCCTAGCGGCAAAACAAAGGAGTGCATTAAGTTGATTTTTCCTTGTGTCATCAAAAGTGAGTCTAATTCTTCTAATTGCAGGCTCATATCTTATAAGCAAAACCCACTTGATGAAATCCCAAAACTTATAGCAGGGCTCCAATTTGGACTTTGAATCACAACTATGCTATGCAAACCAATTCATATCAAAGTTCAAGCACTGCACGGACATCCAAACATTCCTCCATCTTTTTGATAGCACACAAGTCCTCATGACATGAAGAAAATCAACAAAGGAAAGAATACGATGCAGTACATCATCGGGCAAAGGGCTCAATCTATCAACATAACACCTTATTGAGTGCGGTTTTCCTGATTCATTTTACATACAATATTTAAAGATTTTTTTTTTTTACTCTTGATGAAATTTGTTTGAGATAGGTCATAAATAGGGTTTTAATCGAGCTAAGTAGTGTCGAATCTCATATTGCTATTGTTCAAGTTCAATTTGATTGTGTTTTAACTTGTTTGGCACTTTGATTGGTTGACTCAAAATGAATTTTGAATACCTTAATTTGATTTTCATGTGTTTCTAGATTATTTAAGGAAATTATTAGTTGACTAAACTGAACCCAAATTATGATAGACAATTTATGTGCTTATATTATGTTATATTGGGTAATGCTTTTAGGAGGTGACATATCAGTAGAGTTGAATGTGTATGATTGAGCCATATCAGAGCTAATTTTTTGTTTGTATTGATTAGTTTTAAACTGAAGTCAGAACAAATCCGTGATCAAGAGTCAGTTAGATTCTACAATGAACTAGCCTATTCCCGTGCTATGCACAAACCTAAATAATTTATTTCAATTTACATCAAAATAAATTATAATGTGTTGTTATCATTGCAATTTTCATGCATGTGAAAATTACAATTTGAAAGTTTTTTATCGTGCTAGAAGTATTTCTAAAGGTAAAATTTAATTAAAATGAATATTTCATATATTTTTTTCTTTATGAGATATGGACTATAGATGATTGACGATGCATAAGTTAACTCAACAATATCAAGCGATAATTGCTTAAAGTATCTCTCATAGTTAGTGTAAATACAATGACCACCATTTAAGTTTTGAAAATAACTCACACTATTATGTAGGTATTTGATTCATTACATTATTTTATGAAGGCACGTGTTGATGTCATAAGAAAAGAAATTTTCGTTAAAGAATTACCCCTAATATTATATTTAAATTCGTTTTTCTCACTACACCTCAAAGTTAGTGTAATTACCCGATCACGCTACAACTTTGAGAAATAATTACTCAAACTACCCCAAATGTATTGGATTCGCTACAAATATCATTACAAACTTAAAAATAAAAATTTGAAAATAACTCACACTATTATGTAGGTATTTGATTCATTACATTATTTTATGAAGGCACGTGTTGATGTCATAAGAAAAGAAATTTTCGTTAAAGAATTACCCCTAATATTATATTTAAATTCGTTTTTCTCACTACACCTCAAAGTTAGTGTAATTACCCGATCACGCTACAACTTTGAGAAATAATTACTCAAACTACCCCAAATGTATTGGATTCGCTACAAATATCATTACAAACTTAAAAATAAAAATAAATATAAATGAGAAAATATATATAATTGATGTGTTCAGAAGAGTAATATAGTAAAAGCCCTATCATGGAATATATATATAATAGTGTGAGTTATTTTAATTAGTTTATATTCCATGATAGGGCTTTTACTATAGAGTAAAGATTGAAAAAAGTGCATTATATTGCTAATCAACCATCAATGATGTATTATCTACATAACTGAAAAAATGATTATATTCGATGAAATGTTGAAATATGAAAATGCAAACAATTGTTTACTTACCGAACTATGACTTCCTGAACTTTATAAATATTTAACGTTCAAGAAATTCAAAAACATATAAAACTCTCACCAAGTTATAAATGCATATATAATTACAAAAATATTGTTCTAATCAATTAAATATTTTAAATTTGATCGTTAATATTATAAGTTATACATTTTCAATATAATAAGAAGTCCTTCTAAACTTAAAAAATTCTTTAATTTTGTCTACCCCTTATACTTTGGCCCTTTCAATTCTACACTCTTCTAAAAAATTCCATCTCAAAAATAGTAAAATTAGAATTTTATAGGTAAATAAAACGCTCACCAAGTTATAAATGCATATATAATTACAAAAATATTGTACTAATCAATCAAATATTTAAAATTTGATCGTTAATATTCTAAGTTATACATTTTCGATATAATTAAAAGTCTTTCTAAACTTAAAAAATTCTTTAATTTTGCCTATCCGTTATACTTCGACCCTTTCAATTCTACACTCTTCTAAAAAATTTCACCCCAAAATAGAATTTTATATGTAGAAATGAAATATTCAAATGCAGTGTATTTTTTTTTAATAAACAATCTATCAATAATTTTTATAATAAACAAATGAAATCATAATAAATAAAATTGAGTTTAAAACCTCCACAATTGTTCAAAACTCGATTGTATGATTTTGGTCACTGCGAGTTTTAAACTTTTTTGGCTATGATAACACTTTATATGCTCTCCTTTCAAGTTATTCATATGATTTCATCTCAGGGATTCGGAGTTCCTGAAATCAAAAAAGAAAACGCTCGTCAGTATAATAAACTAATTAAAATCTATAAAGAATGTATGTGATGTATATATAAGAGCACTTGAATTTTAGAAAGAAAAAAAAACATGGTATGGAAACAAAGTAGAGAAGAAAACACGCAATGAAGAAAATCTTGACTTCATGTCTTCTTATATATTGAGAGCAAATTTGAATGCAATTAATTACCGTATTCATTATATTTGGAAAATTATGGTTTTTTGGCTTGATTCTTGGAATTTTCAATTTGCTATTTATTAGGGAAATTCAAAGGATCAAATTTACAATTGGTTCCATATATAACATTTGTAAAACGGAAATTTTGATATTCTTAAGACATAATTAAGAATCTAATTACGGTCCCAGCCTTGAAGATCATTTTCACAAATATGCATGTCTATTTTTGGTAAAAGCTTAGTCTAAGCTAATTAGATATGCAAAAATAATTTATTTTCTATATTTATATGCATTATTTGCTAACTTTCTTAATACGCAAAAAAAAAATCAAACTTTTAGAAGAAAAAAAATTCAGTCAAATTGCTTCATTTTCTATATTTATTTATATAGATATCAAATATAATAGAGTAAAAATCAGTAAAATATTTAAATTTTAGTGAATAGCAAAAGAAGAAAACTTCATTTTCTTTTTATTGAATTGAAGAGAATGGTGATAAAGCGTGAGCATAGTTAGTTGGAGGAAGATTGCTTTGTTTTCCATTTTTAGTGGCATTAAACATGCCATTTATGAAGATTGTAAATTAACAAATCTAATTATTTGAAATAAAAATAATTCTAAATTCTAAGAATTGAGAATTGAGTCAAAATTTTACAATTGGAGTCAAAAGACCATTCTCCTATCTTATCTTATCTTATATATATATATATATAGGAGAATGGTCTTTGACCAAAATCCTGCAATTTGGACTCAATACTAAATTCTGGTAATTTTGATTTATTTTATTTTTCTAAAAAATGTGATGGGTTGAAAATAAGGTGTAATACATGCTAGCATTCAATATGGTACTTTAATTAGTTTCAACCTAATAATCCGTTTCCAATAATTAAGATTCAATATTCTATAGTAATTTATTAGAGATTGCTAATATTATGCTAATAATATCCTTATGTTAAGTCAATCAATTCAAATTTGAAATCTTTACCGTATTTAGAATACGTTTGCAATATAGTATATATAAGAAATCTCCATCTATGTCTGTAATGCTTAATCTTCACCTTCATCTCTCGATTATACTCTGAAATATATTGTTAGCAAAATCTTATATATATATATAGGAGAATGGTCTTTGACCAAAATCCTGCAATTTGGACTCAATACTAAATTCTGGTAATTTTGATTTATTTTATTTTTCTAAAAAATGTGATTGGTTGAAAATAAGGTGTAATACATGCTAGCATTCAATATGGTACTTTAATTAGTTTCAACCTAATAATCCGTTTCCAATAATTAAGATTCAATATTCTATAGTAATTTATTAGAGATTGCTAATATTATGCTAATAATATCCTTATGTTAAGTAGATTAATTCAAATTTGAAATCTTTACCGTATTTATAATACGGTTGCACAATAGTATTTATAAGAAAATCTCTATTTTATTAGAGACTGCTAATATTATGCTAATAATATCCTTATATTAAGTCAATTAGTTCAAACGTGAAATCTTTACCGTATTTAGAATACGTTTGCAATATAGTATATATAAGAAATCTCCATCTATGTCTGTAATGCTTAATCTTCACCTTCATCTCTCGATTATACTCTGAAATATATTGTTAGCAAAATCTTATATATATATATATATAGGAGAATGGTCTTTGACCAAAATCCTGCAATTTGGACTCAATACTAAATTCTGGTAATTTTGATTTATTTTATTTTTCTAAAAAATGTGATTGGTTGAAAATAAGGTGTAATACATGCTAGCATTCAATATGGTACTTTAATTAGTTTCAACCTAATAATCCGTTTCCAATAATTAAGATTCAATATTCTATAGTAATTTATTAGAGATTGCTAATATTATGCTAATAATATCCTTATGTTAAGTCAATCAATTCAAATTTGAAATCTTTACCGTATTTATAATACGGTTGCACAATAGTATTTATAAGAAAATCTCTATTTTATTAGAGACTGCTAATATTATGCTAATAATATCCTTATATTAAGTCAATCAGTTCAAACGTGAAATCTTTACCGTATTTAGAATACGTTTGCAATATAGTATATATAAGAAATCTCCATCTATGTCTGTAATGCTTAATCTTCACCTTCATCTCTCGATTATACTCTGAAATATATTGTTAGCAAAATCTTATATATATATATATAGGAGAATGGTCTTTGACCAAAATCCTGCAATTTGGACTCAATACTAAATTCTGGTAATTTTGATTTATTTTATTTTTCTAAAAAATGTGATTGGTTGAAAATAAGGTGTAATACATGCTAGCATTCAATATGGTACTTTAATTAGTTTCAACCTAATAATCCGTTTCCAATAATTAAGATTCAATATTCTATAGTAATTTATTAGAGATTGCTAATATTATGCTAATAATATCCTTATGTTAAGTCAATCAATTCAAATTTGAAATCTTTACCGTATTTATAATACGGTTGCACAATAGTATTTATAAGAAAATCTCTATTTTATTAGAGACTGCTAATATTATGCTAATAATATCCTTATATTAAGTCAATCAGTTCAAACGTGAAATCTTTACCGTATTTAGAATACGTTTGCAATATAGTATATATAAGAAATCTCCATCTATGTCTGTAATGCTTAATCTTCACCTTCATCTCTCGATTATACTCTGAAATATATTGTTAGCAAAATTTGGTACATTTTTGCTTTTGTGATGAATTCCTCTCATCCGTAAAGGTAAATCTTTCATTTGTTTGCCTGTTTCGTATATATCTTATGAATTTGATCTCATGTTTCTTTAACTTAATTCAACATAAGTTTTATTCTCGGTTTCATGTATTAGACAATTCATTGTTTAGTGATACATGTTGATAACTTTTTCTTCTTAAAATTTCTTCAATTGCAGGCGTCCATGCAACTTTTTGTTCATATGGGTTGTAGCCTTATACTTGATATTATTTTTCAAAAATGTAATGTTTTATTTATTTATTTATTTATTTCCCTTTTTTTTCTTTTGCTATTCTAAAGTATTCATTAATCATGTCTGGTATTTCATTTTTATGACCACTTTTGTCATCTTAATTTTTACTATGATGTTTCAATTGCAGGGCTCCATGCAATTTTATGTTCATATGGATTTTAGCCTTATATTTGATTATTATTTTCAAAATTGTAAGGTTTTTTTTCTCATTCCAATATTCTAAAGTATTCATTAGTCCTATTTTAACTGTCTCAAATATTCATTATGCCAACTACTATTTAAGTGTCGTTAATCTTTTTAATATTAATATTTTTTTAGTTATAGTTTGAGGTGACTTCTAATTTTGTTATATTATTTTCTGTTTTCTATCACATTTGTGTGCTTTTGTATTTTTTATTGCTATGAACAAATTAAGCACTTCTTTTTATTGGGCTTATTATATGCCATCTTTTTATGTTTTCTATTATTATTTTCAAAATTGTAAGGTTTAATTTTTTTTTCATTATTTATACCACTACTTTAAGTTGTTCATTAATCACATCTGATGTTTTAATTTTATTACCCCTTTGCCATTTTAAATTTACTATGATATAATTTAATAATTTTAATTGTGTCAAATCTTCATTATTCCTATTATTATTTATGCTGCGGTATTTTTTCTAATTCTTTTTTTATTACAGTTTGAAGTGATTTTAAATTATGTTATTTTTGGTTTGTGTTTATCATAATTTTTAAACATGTTTACAGAGAAAAGCTCATTTATATTTGATATTTTTTTTGTAAACATTTTAGCTATCCATTTTTAGTTTGTCTCAAGGATTATGCCTTATTATAAAGTATAGTCTATGTACCTAGGGTAATACTCCAACTACATATTATAAGATTCTGATTACTACTAAATTCATGTCATATACTGACATAATTCATTTCGAAGCACACCTAATATATTACTCCACCCTAGATATCATAAGATTGTGATTTCTGAATGCAGATCGTTAACTAACTTAAATCACTTCGAAGCACGACCTGACATATTATATGAACATCTTTCTCACTATAACTTAGGCTAGCCACATAATTCTCCCATTTTATTATATCAAAATGATTTTGTAGTATGCAACCATATAATTCCCGACATAGAAGGATAAAAAGGAAACATAAAACAAATTTGTTCACTTTTAATGTCTATTTTCTTATTCAAGAAAAAAGTTTATTTTGACTTAAATTATTTCTTCCGAATTTTCAATGTCAATCCATTTTAACTGATATTTATAATTCTATTAGCCATAATTATATTATAAAACATTTTTTATTTACATTTTAAAATATGAATTAGTTAATTGAATTCAAATTATCTTAAAATCATGAACTTTGATCCAATTATCTCATAAAGTACTTCAAGAAGTAACCATCATTATAAGTTTATCCTTTATATTGATGAGTTTGAAGAATACATATTCTCAAGGTTATAGGTGGAATACACATTAGGTTAAAATACATCTAATAAATTGACCTATATATATTATTACTCATGCTACTCAAGATTATTCTATTACGTAGCACTGTATTAATTGTCAATTTTTAAATATAATAACCATATTATATCATAATCCAGAAACTAATGATAGTATCCAAAATGCTATTTCCTGAAAATTTGAGAGTTTTAAAATATGTTCATTGATATTTTTATCAGAGGCAAGTAAATACTTCAAACTTTGCAAATTTAACTATTGATTTATGATATAGGGTTTATCCATATTTAGGAAATTGATATTTCAATGTGTTTTGCTTTACCTCATAGACAAAAAAAATTAACCATTAACATGACCATGTGAAATACAAAAGTATATGATTGATCAAAATTTTAGATTGGTGCATTTTGTTAAACTTTAAAAGAATATTTTTCAAAATTTCAGAATTTATCTAACTAAATAAAAACATATATCTTGCTTAAATTCAATAAGTTGTGCATAGCACGAGTATAAGCTAGTATATATATATATAAGATATAAGATGTGTATGATTGAGTTAGATCAGAGCTAATTGAATAATTTTACAGAAATTGAGAAGTATGGAACAACATACACACTATATATATATATATATATATATATGACACTTTGGTATATTTGAAATAACAAATATTCAACGTACAACGGGTTTGGGGACTTACCATGTGGCACTATTGTTTTTGAAAGATAAAGATATTTAAGAATTTACTAATTTTTTACTAGATCTTACCGAAAGAAAAAAAACAAAGAATTGAGACAAGGGACAATAGTGGAGGCAAAAAAGACCCACCATATAAGGCTTTAATGATGAAACTTGGAAGACTTTAGGGAAGCTTATTGCAAGGGTGCAATTGATTGTTGCATGGAATTCAGCACATAACTTCTCCCCATTGCTTCTTTCCTCATCCAGAGGTTATAATCTATTGCTCTTTTGAATATTTAATGCACAATCATTAAATTGTCGGATCCATATATAATATATTGTGTTGTGTGAGACCCATTGATAGCGATTTATAGATAAATGGGGAGAAAATATATGAGTGAGATAATTATATACTATAAAGTAATTAAATTTTATGTTTGATAATAGAGTGAATTTTATTAAACATAAAAGTAGGCAAAAAAATCTTTTATATTACTTTTATAAGTGTTTTAAAGAAATTAAAATGGATACCCTTACCCTTGATTCTTTTTTTTGATAATTTTATCCTGGATTAATCATGTGTGTACAAATTTCCTTCAACCTAATCAACACATGGTCCCACTGCTCTGAGTTAAGTTAGACTGAGACATATGTGGACATAAAAGAACGTTCGGAATGTGTTGAATTTACTTCAGCCCATCTCAACAAAGCTAAAAGTCCACTTACAATCGGTTGAGATATATATATTCTTATATAGAGTTACATTAATATGTAATCTCTTTATCTATCAGATTTATTTAAAAAAATATAAAATCTCTTTATACAAGTACAAATTAAGTGGATGCCATTATTTTTTGTTCAGTCGTAGAATCTAATTGACTCTTGTATGAATTTAATGAAGCACATTATTTTTTATTTATCTAAGATATTATTAAGCATTGGAAAACAATTTTAAAATATGTATGAAAAAAAAATCAATTTTGGATTGTTGAAAAATAGTTGAACTCCTAGTTTTCTTTTATTTATTTATTATTTTGAAATATTAGAATTAAAGTTTGAATTATTTTTAGGAAAATTTAAATAAAAGATTAGTAAGCTAAGGCCACTTCATATATATATATATATATATATATATATATATATATATATATATATATATCCTCATAGAGAATGAAAAAGAGTCAGATTTGTGTTATACATTTGTACTGTAGTTCAGATTAATCCAAATTACTGACTGAATTTGAATGTTTGATTTAGATGATATTAGCTCATCATTTTTTAAAAAAAAAATTAATTTAATTTTTTTTATGTAAAACTGAGCTAATCATTAGCCCCTAGCTACACATATATTCCCCGATGATTTTGTACTTCACCGTTTGTCACAGAAAGCTGAACTGCAAATTGCAATTGTTTTACCAACTTTTTGAATAGAAAATTTGACTGTTACATAAAGCAACCAAAAGAAAAAGGAAAATAGATTCAGAACTTGTGCATTTCTTTTTTTATTTCTCATGTACATAATGAATACTGACAAAATGTTCCACATTAATTATATTATAAATTAATATTAAGTTCATTTTTTAAGATTTTGAACAATTTTTAGTTCTTGTATTTGAAGTTGAATTAGGTTCAACTGTCTAAGCGATCTATGTGACTTAGCCCAATCCATTTAAAAAAAACTTAAGAAATCGATTACAAAATGTTCATATCATGTCAAAAAAATCCAAGACGCCAATGGATTTCTGCAAACTTATCCCAACCAAGATATGACAAATGAGTTAAGTTTTATTCTTCCAAACAAATACAGTTTTTGTTTTATGCTTTAATTTCATATTGTTGACTTAAGTGTCATAGTGATTTTATTGAACTAATCCGTCCTAGTTCAGCTTTAGTTTGTAGATAATTCTAGCAATGAAGAGGACAACTCCAATTTACCTAATCATAAATTAACGAAAAATTCTTACCCAAATCGGATTCAATCAAATTAAAAATAACTATATGACAAGTGCAATACACTTGCTTTGGGATTGCGTGTAACTTTTAAGAGAGTTGTGAATCACAAAACAAGTGCAATACACTTGTCATGTGATTGGATGAGTTTAGATAAGTCAGGTCTACACAAAAATTTCTTGAATTAACTTACTTAATTGATATCTTATAACAAAAAAAAAAAAAGAATTAACTTACATGGATCCAAAAGTCCGATTGATCATCAAAAAATATCCACATATCAATATGCTATAGTATAAAATAATTGAAAATTTCCTTTTTGTTTTTACTTTTATCTTAGATTAACCGAAAGAAAAAATACAATCTCATATTTTTTTATTAAAAAAAAGATAGCTAGCAAGATGCATGAGTACTGAGAAGTACTTGATTACCAAATGTCAGAAGTTGAATCTCTCTCTCTCAATCACCATCTGCATAGAATCTAATTCATATCACATATAGAGTAACTTTATCTAGCAAATCTTCTCAAGACAAAAAGTGAGATTTCTTTTATAATTCCGGAAAAAAAATTACTACCAATAATTATGTGCATATATGTGCTATATAGTATATATCCTGCTCGAGCATAGACTATCTTTTCCCATTTTCCAAAATTGAGAGTTCAATTTACTTGCACCAAATTAAATCATAGAACGTTTAATTGTTTAATTTGCAGACAAGTGATGAGGAATTTGTTGGTAGATCGATCATATATACTAGTATATATATTGCTATGTTATTGGGTTGAATTGCAATTTTAGTATCTCAAAACTTGGTATTTACCATTTTGGTCCCGTACGTACAAATTTAAATTTTGGTTCAATTTTTTTAATTTTAATATATTTTGCAATTTTCATTCCGTATTCTTTTGGTATGACAAAAGAGTCTAATTTTAAAGATGTTGGCCTCATATGATTGATAGGCTTAGTTTTGCAATTTGTGTCCCAAAGTCGACAGCGGCCATATAATCCAACTCAAGTAATAAAAAAATAATATGATATGATAGGATCAGATCAAATCTGAATCAAATTCAGCCAATCCATCCGCGGGCATGTTGTGACCCGTTTTGCTTAGTGGAGTTGTTTACTACGGGTGGGGGGTACTCGATCGATCTGCAATGGAAAATAAATAGAAAACATGTGCGTACCGTACGTATAGGTCAAGGCACGGGGGCTGTAGTTGAAGTAACAGGTGAGAATTATGAGTGGGTATATGCTTGTTTTGTATACACAATGCGTGGGAGTTATGATAGTTTTTTATTCATCTTTTTGTAGGAAATTGAGGGTGGTCTGAGTAGACATTCGCATTGTTATTATTAAATAAAATAAAATAAAATAGGAGTAGACATTCGCACATATATAATGGCCTTTGACATTAGATTTATGGAGAATTATGCAAACTATCTCAAAAGTTTAGTGTAATTATACAGACCACCGTCTAGAAAAATAGAGGGAGAATGCTCTTGATTTACTTTGTCGTATTCGAATACTGATCTACGACCATCCTCAAAGATGGTTAAGCTTTTTGCTTGCCTCGAACCACAAAGCAAGCAACAACTAATACATTGCAAAATTTCGTATTAGCCAATGACGCAATCAGAGGAGTAATTGGAACAAGGGTATCGAACTTCTTAATTGATTAGAAATGAATTTTCTATAATATTTTGACTTCGTACCACTGAAGGATTCATTTGCATACTTGAAAGATAGCCCAAAAATTCAAGAATTTTTGGATAATTGGTTTATATAAATCCTTCTTTGATGAAGCCACAGCGAAAAATGCCATTGCCAAAAAGTGACAAGGAAACATTTCTATTTATTCATGAAAAGAGACGTCCCTTTTAAGCCAGAATGGCTTTTCTTTGATATCTAATATAATGCATGCCAGGTTCCTTGACCAACCATAGGTTCGCTTGAAAATCCTTTTTTTTTTAACCCTCTATGTTTGAGAAATTACACAAACTGTCCATAAGGTATTAGATTCATTACGAGTACCTCTTTTACAACGTTAATTTTTTACCGTGCATGCTGACATCATAAAATATAAATTTTGATGTGAAAAAATAGGTGAAACTGGTGAAAGGGAAATTGAAATTTCTCGAAATTTTAAACTATTTTGGAGACATTAAAAAAATCTTAAAACCACGCACAAATACGGTGACAAAAAACTTAAAGACATCAAAACTCAACCATCATTTGTGGAGAGATGACGAATATATCCACCACAAGTTTTAACCATGGTTGAAATATCCACCACGGATGTGAGCCGTTGTGTTTGTTTCCACCACTACTTCAACAACGCCTAGTATTTTGCACAAAATGCTAACATGGCGAATACATTAGAGTCAATATTCTTTCTATTAGTATAGAGAAAAATGTTAAGCAATCGTGAAAAAAAATTAATATCATTTATATATCATGCATGCATTAGGTTAACAAGTAAAACACTTTGTCAACAATTGTTTAATAGAACATAAACAATTATAACAAGTTAACAACATAAAATAAATAATACATTATATATTTCAATAATAATAACCATAAAACAATGAAGTGTTGAATAATTAAAGATGCAAAACATATATTTTCTTATAACCGCAACGTTTCATAGAAAAATTAGCTAGGAAACTAAAAGAGTTTCAAAGGAAATAAAAGCTTTAAAAAAATTTAGCCATAAATGAAAATATTTTTGGTGAAAAGTATGAAAATTTGAATTTCTGCATATAGTGGATATACATTAATATTTGATGTTACGCTTAAATTCAAAGTTACATATAATTGACAAATCAACTAAAATGTAGTATATATAAATTCATAATTATCTTGTGCCGCAAAACACTCCTTTGATAATGCTATATAACTAGATTTTCAAATATATAAAGTATCAGATAGATGCTATATATATGTCATATCAGATTTTATGTGATTTCTGTAATTCGGATGCTCCGAAAACTATTGTCACCGACTTATTCTCGTTTTCTAATGCATAATCATTTACTTATAAGAAAAATACATAATGAAAATGTGTAAATCAGTACAACTGCTATATTATTAATTAATACTTGTCAAAAAAAGACTGGGTGGACAGACACACTCCATAATAGTAATACATAGTCCTGGAATATATATATATAATATATATAGTCTTCAATGCAAAATATTCTATCCAGCGTTTACTAGTTGACCACAAAGAACAGACAATCTGTTGAATAAGAATGAATATCAAAATTTTTGCTTTAATTTCTTATTAGAAACGAGCCAAAATTAATGAAGTAAAAGTTTTCTTAAAATATATAGATTCTTTTAATACAAAAAAAATTAAGTATCAGTCATGTATTTTGCCTCATCAGTTATAAGTTTAGAGCGTTGTAACTTTGGAACTTGACTTAAAAAGTTAAATGTAATATAGAAAAAATTGTACAGTATGATTTTAGGAAACATGCAAGTTATTCAGATTTTTTACTTTTGAAAATGTGAAAATGATTTTAGGTTTGTATTAAATTTTGTGTTTCGGAGAACATGTGGACCATCTATATTTAAAATTTTGAAAATATATATATTTTTTTAAGAAAAAAAAATTGAAAATATGTTTTATTAGTCGGGTTTTAAACTAGAACTTGAAATTCTTACAAATATGTTCTCATCCTAGGAGAGTACTACACTACTTCTCACCTGCCTCAAAATTTCTCTTATTTTTTTAAAAAAATTATCCTATCTCTGAAAAACTTACAAAAACTCTACTTTGAATATAAAATAATATTTACACAAATTTTCACATAACTAACATAATTTGACATAAAATAACATATCTCTTATATTATTTTTATTTTTGACAAATATTTCTCTTTTAATTTCCATAATCTCTAAAAAATCTACAAAATTTTATTTTTAAAATTATTTTTACAAAACTTAAACAAACAACATTATGAGAGACGTTTTCAGCTGATATCTCAATTTATTTGGGAAACAACTCTAAAAGTGCGAGATAAAGAGGGCCTACATATTCTCCCAAAGCCAAGCCCCACACGTTTGTAATATGAACATGCAATAATAATAGAGGGAATTGCATTTTTCATACCAAACTTTTACACACTTTAGATATTTGGTACCACACATTAAAACAAAAAACGTTTAATACCAAAATTGAAGTACTCTTTCACATTTACTTCAGCTTTAATGGTGATTTTTGGTATGCTTCAATTTTTTTACCATAGAATGCTTATGTACTCTATATCATACCTGGAAATTATTGTGGCATGATTCCTTGTAAATTATGAGATATGATTTAATTTTGATTAATGTCCCGAAACTTTGTTAATTTTCTGCGGATTATTTATTGCGGATTATTCTAGCATGAACTGAAACTTGTACCATTCGAAAATTCTCGCCAAGAGCTTTCCAATCATATAAAGAACACTAAATTTGGCCCTCCAAAAATTGACATAAAAAGAAAATATGAAAAAAGTCTTTCAATTTTGATATTAAATGTGTTCTTTTTGAAAATTTGGTACCAAATGTCTAAAATAGGTAAATGTTTGATATGAAAAATGCAATTCCCTTCCATAATAATATCCCTACTCCACTAAAGAAGAAGCGAAGAATTGAATTGAAAGAGCTACACCAGGAATCTTCTTTCTTCAATTCAATACATCATCAACAATTTCTTTGAAAAAAATAAAAAAAGATTCAAATAATAATGGAAGGAGAAATAGGGTTACCACTACCAATTTACAATCATCTCCAAATCAACTCATTTTCTTCTTCTCCACACGAAATGGGGTTTGTACATTTTGAAGATGATGATCATAATCAAGTTTTTAGATTTTTAGCATCGGCACCGTCACATCAACAATCTTCACACCTCCCACAAACCCTTTCCGCCGCCGTAAAGACCACCACCGCAACCGCCACATCTAGGCCCACCACCAATAATAATGTTCCCCTAGGGTTTAATCATGAAAATAGACCGTCATGGAATAACAACGACCTGCAGGTAGCTAGCTAGTTGGTTTTCTATTCTTTTTCTTTTAAAAGTATTTTTATATCTAGCTACTCATTGTTGGTTTGAATTCTTGGTTCGTATTATTGTGTTTAAATAAATTGCTGTAAATTTAATTTATCTGTTTGCTTCATTTTCAAGAATCTACAAGCAAGATTTTTTTCTTCTTAATTATATTAATTCTTAACTTTTTATAATTATGCAAATTATTTAGGTAGGAGCCCTGGATCACAGCAGCAAGGCCATTAATGATGCAAATTGCACTGGCAATTCATGGTATATACCTTTACATCTTGATTTATTTTGCATTTTTTAAAACCGGAAAGAGAAAAGCTAGAGAATTGAATCTCAGATATTCATGACAACAAACATTTAGAACTATGATCTGTAGTTCTTTTTAATTAACTCTTTAAAGGTCATCATATTTGAATACTAAGTAGGCTATATAGCTTTTGTGGGAGGTTTTCATTTGGGAAGATCTTCAAGGAGGAAATGTGAAACCAAGGATTAAAGTTTCTTTTTCGTGGTATGTTTCAGTTAGTCAAAAATCAGAATCTTTTCAGAAGCTTTTTGACATTTTTCGGGAAACATTTGTAAAAATTGTAAACTAAAGAAATATGTTGAAACAAAAACTACACCATATTTTTATTTCGGTTGATTAAAAAACATAAACTTTTCGGTGTTTTCAGTGAAAATGTATCAAAATTTTAATCCATGTGTGAACCGGCCAGAAGATCTTTTTTTTTTTCCTTAACTGTTAACCCTAGTTTGGAGAAGATCTAGAATTTCTTTAAGAAAATCCAAAGTTTTTTTTTTTTTTTCCTTCTCTTAATTTCTCGCAAGTGCTGTAGTACATGTCCATGTTAGTGCACGCATAGTTAATGGATGCAAGAACTGATTAGTGCGTGAAGGCTGAGGAGTTTCATGTACAACTTCCACTATATATATATAGACAAATTTCAATAAAATGCGCTTCCACTACAAGAAAATAGAGCAAATTAAACAATGACATTTATGTTGGTGAACAATTGTATTTTTCTTCTCTTTGCACTTTTTGAAAGGAAAAAAAAAAAGAAAAAAGAAAAAAAAATGAAGGATCTTCATTTCGATTTTTTCATCAATTAAGTATTGGGAATCTTAATCTAAAAAATTGCATTTATCTTTGAGATAAGACTATTCAGAAATGGGTCTACTTTTATGTATAGTCCATAATTAACTCAACAATAAAAAATCATCAATATTCCCTACCATATATTCGCTCATATTTCTTCCATTTCATCAATGTATTTTCTTCCGAAATAAGGGTATATATTAATAATTCTAATTATTATTCTTGATCCATATTATTTTACAAGTATATATACGTGTGTATAGGTGGAAGAGTTGTTCGTCGTCATCGGAGAAGAGCAATAAGATGAAGATAAGGAGAAAGCTAAGAGAGCCAAGATTTTGTTTTCAGACAAGGAGCGATGTTGATGTACTTGATGATGGTTATAAATGGAGAAAATATGGACAGAAAGTAGTCAAAAACAGTCTTCATCCAAGGTATATACTAATATACCCTATCTCAAAATTAAACCCTTTCTAATTTATTTTAGAATGAACACGTACGTACGCATGTGCTGCAAGAACATAATGGATATTTTGGTCTCAAGGCATAGAAAAGGAATATAAAGCTGTTAATTAATGACTGAATGATACATACGCTATCTAGTAAAGTTGGTGAAATAAATTGTTTCAAGTACATAGAAAATATGATGAATAATTATTATACATTATCGATCATTATTAATAGTTGTTATATATATATATATATATAAATGTAAGAGGAAGAGTGGGAGGATCAAAGAGTGTTTATACAAAGTACACTGTCAAACTCATGTTGGCTTATTTTTCTCTTCTTTCTCTCTTTGTATTTTCAAATTCAAGCTAGTGAACTCATAATATATACTTTTTTTATTTATTTTTTATTTCAATTCTAGATCATAATCGACATCTCTAATGAGTTATATTTACAAATATAGAGCATTTATTATTTTTATATTAGAGGTTTAAAGAGTGCAACTGCAAGTAAACTTGTGTACGATAAAAAAAAAATACTACACATTTGTATTAATAAATAATTAACACAAAAATTAAACTCCTAATCTACTTTAATTTAGTCCAAGTAAATAAACAAACATGTACAAATTAAAGCTATACAATATCTTATTTATTTACCCAAAATATTATCTATTCATACATGTATTATTATTGACCACTTATAAGAAACGCAATTCAGTCACAAAGTAATTGATTTGCCAAGTAAATTATTTAAGTGAGCGCATATTAGACTCAAATTGCATGCACAAAATTAGCTTGTGAAATATTTATTACATAGAAATTACCTTGTACTTTTAATATTCAGTATGAAACCCCCATTTGTGCAAAATAAATTATTTCAGATCGACTTATTTCAAAAAGATATCGTTAAATACTTTATGTTGGTTCATACAACTTCACGTGAACTATTCTAAATATAGATTTTGTATATATGTCGATTCGAATGACCTATTCGGAACAGACGAGAGATTTCGTGCTAAGCTTTTAGTTATACTTGAGGATTTAATTTTGTGCAGATTTCACATAAACATGGAAGTGTGTTGGATTTCCCCTATTAGAATTACATGCAATTCTTTTAATGTAGAATTACATGCATTTGAGTTGACAATTTGCAAATTGTACGTGCTCGTAGTTTTAATAAGCTTTAGCAAACTATAAAATCTTAATAATGTTTACTTTTATTAATAATAACAAACTGTTTTCTTTTTCCCTTCTCTTTTTTTCTTCTGCAGAAGTTACTACAGATGTACACATAGTAATTGTCGAGTGAAGAAAAGAGTTGAGAGGCTGTCAGAAGATTGCAGGATGGTAATAACAACTTATGAAGGTAGACACAATCACTCCCCCAATTCTGACGATTCTAACTCTGAAGAACACGACTCTTGTTTCACCTCTTTCTAATTAAATACGCCATAACGCACACTCTATTATTTATTTATATGTCTTAAATTACTCGTTAATTTATATATATATATATATATATATATATGAGTGAATTTGTGCAGTTTAATTCTCTGTATATTGCTAGCTTATATTAATTAATATTAAGGATCTCTTGATTGTTCTCAATTTCATCTTGTGCAGTTCTTCGTATGTTGCTAACTTGTGTCAAATATAAAGATCTTCGAATTTTATCAATTACGAAAAGATTATGTGCAATTTAGTAGTGCAACATGCAAATTATAAGTTCTTTGCCATCAGACTTAATTACTACAAAAGCTAAGTCATAAAGAAATGCACTTCTCAAATTAAAGCCATATGTATGAATTTGGAGCATGAAAAATTAAGAGATTAACATAGAATTCGTATAAATAATCCGTTAAAATGCTTTTTCGTGAAATTAAAGCTCCCCGAGTTTTGTTTAGTGACTAGGGTACTTTTGCTATCAACAATGAGCAACATATCTACATAAACATTCTCATTTTCCTCCGTATTTAATTGTAAATTATGTATAAATAGCCTCCTATAACTGTCAAAGAATATTCAAGCAGAGACATCAAGATCGATAAATGCCTCAAGTTAAAACTACGTATGTGCTCGAAAGGCTGCAGAGTATAAAGCTACACTCCAATTCACTAGTATTAAACAATAACCAGAAATGGGACAAATCAAGAAATTTCAAATATGGTCTCTATAATAACTATCTTTATGTCATTGTAATCACGCGAGCAGTACTGTAAATAGAACCTGCTGTGAGAATACATATGTACATCTTGGAAACTTCAGTAAGGTTTGTCTTAATGATACAACACGCGACATGATATCGTATACCCCTTCACTGCCTTTTCCTTTGCACCAAATGGCATCCAACTAATTTTCCAAACAAGTCCTTGATTCAGCAAAAAACATCTAACTTTCATAACCTTTTGAGTCAATTGGCTGAACCAACTTTACATGAAATATTCCAATCATGCAGCTTCTTTATCAATTCTTCGTTTCTGTTATATCATTGACACAAAGAATAGTTAGTAGCCAGTTGTTTCAATCGTGTTACTAAAATAAACGACATATCGAGAAGAAAACTACAAAAATACGGCATATTGGTGTTTCATCTTAACATACAAATAAAATGCTGTTATTCCCCTTTCTATTTTTTGGTGCCTATTCAAGAGAATATATCTTCCAATAGTCAATTACTCATAATTGATACTTTGTAGTGAAATACAGGATATTGGTTGTTTTGAGAATGATGTATACAATGAAGTTTGAGTGAATATAACATTAATTGACATTTAAAGTGGATTTAGTTTATCCATACAATGTGTATTAAACTTTTGAAATAAATAGAAAGGTGCTTCTGCAAATCAATGAACTTAAATTAGAATGTAACAAGCACACACACAATAGTATTAGACTACTGCTAATAAGTAGATAAAAGATGATATATATATACAACACTTTCTATCATTATTAAGTGGAAAATGCTGAAATTTCGTAATGGATTTTGAAGTGTATATGATTACTTCTGGAAGAAAATGCATTTTTGTTCCTACATGCATGACTGAACCCGTGACACTTTTGGTTCCACAATTTACAAAATTGCAATTTTAGTCTCAAATTTTCAGAATATTTTGCATTATTGGTGCTATGGCTCTCTTCCCATCTATTGTGACCAGAAGTGCAAAACTGAGCAGTCCTGTAGGACCAATAGTGTCTAACAGAGACTATTCTATGTATGGGATAAAAGTGCAATTTGTAAAGCACAAAACCAAAAAAGTAAAACATTTTAAAAAATCGGGACAAAGTGCAATTTTGTAAAGCATGGGACCAGAAGTGCAATTTTCGAGTGTTATGTTATGCAATATTACATCATTCTCATGTTCAAATCTGATTATTCAAAATTGTCCTATTATACCAAGCTACTTGCAAGCAACATGGTAAATGTAAAATCTTTATACTTCGTAGATTGTAATGTATGAGATTGTGTCAGGGCAAGATAGAACATAATAGTTGAAGTACAGTTTACATTGAAAATACAGTAGTTTTACACAAGGAAGCATGTTAGAAGCTAATACTCAAATACACTGCAATAGGTACAAATAGAATTAACAGAAACTCCATTCAATTATTCTCGAACTACCATGGATCATATATTTTTTAAGGCTTCACAATGAGTGAGACGACAAAACTCTTCTATATATTTTAGAGAATTATACTACTAGTATTATACAGGAGTAGCTCTGTATCTATAACGTCTCAACCAATGTTTTGTGTATAACCCTTTAAATAAAATCTCAGAACACGATTCCGTTTCTTCTCAACCACAGATTATCAATTTCTACTATATAGTATTCAGCAATTTTTTGGTAAGGATGGTTATTTTAAATCGTAATTTGGAGATATAATCACCAGAACCAGTGGTGGTATCACACTACCTATGAAAAATAAATACTTCTACTAGAAATTATTATTTTTCCAATCCAAATCAACACTGCTAACAATATCAATGAATACTTATATGGTCACTACTTTTGACAAAGAAAGTGTATTTCCACTCAAATAAGATTCAATACTTGTACAACCAAACATCACTATAGCTTATTGAAATAATCAAATTGTGTGCTTACTATTAGTAAGAATATTAACATTTTCCACAGAAGTTAAATTAAAGTGCAATAACATAAGAAAAAATTTAAATCCAAAGATATACCTCAACCCAGAAACAAAATATCCTCAGCACCAGCAACAGTGATTCCGGCCCGCTTCACGGAGTCGAAAAAAGGGCCCACCATCTTGCGGAAATAAATGGGCCTCGAGAGCTCCTCTTCGGCATTTATTCGAACACTTTCGATGCCAATTTCAACCAGGCGGAGAGCGATCTTGTCTCCGATTCTGGAAGCGATTTTGGAATCCCAAAGCATGTAGGTGCGAGGTGTTCGATTGAGCTTGGCTTTGTACTGGGCGACGAATTCTTGTTCCGAGGATGAAGCCATGGCGACGATGGATTGGGTGGTTGGGGATGTTACTTGGGCAGTTATCTTTCTGCAGGAAAGGATTAAGCGGAGGAGGTGGGCGGCGTTTTGGGTTGTTTTAGCCGGAGCCGGAGCCGCCATTTTCGCCGCCGCAGGGGAGGGGGGATTTTAGTACTACAATGTATTTGGGATGAGAAGGTAAAAAAAAAAGCAGCTAAACTAACAGTATTTTAGTTATTTTAATTTCAGCAATTTAGTTAATGACACTCTAAGATTGAGTAATATTCAAAGTTTTATTGATTATTTTTTCACTTCATATGATATCAATAATACGAAGTAAATAATAAATTGTTTCTTGTCAATATATAAGTTTAAGAGTTAATATAAATAGATATCAAAATTAATATTTAATATTACAGCGAACATATATTAGAATAAAAAAGTAGATTTTATATCAGAATTAAAATACTTTTACAATTTAAAATATATATTTAAATTAAGTATTTTTTATATTCGAAATATTAAAAAAATCTAAAATATAATCAATAATATTTTTGCTTTTAAGAACATTATTTAAAAAAAGAAAAGATGTACCATGGGTCTATTTGTTTGGCATTTGAGAGTGTAGTTTGTGAAATAATTTCGATTTGTGTAATATTGTTAATTAATTTAATTTTATAAATAATATTAATAAATTAATATAAATCTGAAAAAAAATTCAAAGCTAAGATTCATATAATACTAGTATTTATCTATTTAATATTTATTAAAATAATAATTATATAATTAAAAACTATTTAATATTTATTAAAATAATAATTATATAATTAAAAACTATTTAATTTTATTAAAATAATAAATAATTATATATTTTTTTTAAAAAAGCTAAAAACCTACCCACTCCACGAGAAATTATTTAGTGCAACCGCTGCACCACGTCATCAAGTACACGTGGTGCAACCCACCAATACACTTAACGGTGATTTTTAACGACGGTACCAAATGTGTTACAATTTGTTAAAACATGATATTAAATGTGTTGGACACATAAAGCAATGTACCAAAGTGGGAATTGGCCCAATGCGCGGTACTAAAAGTGCAATTCTCTCTTTATTCAATGGAACTGGACGAATTTTATTAATTATAAATAACTGTGGGCTCAATACTTTCTTTGAAATATAATCCATTTTGTCATAATTTATTGTTATTTAGGTATGTTTTTGGATTCAACAATGAATTATATTTTGTGTTTCTAAACTGCGCAGTAATAAATATAATTAATTAGCAGATCGAAGTATGTGCTTGGATATATTCCATAAACATAAAGTAACTAAGTAAGTCTTTGGCTCGTACTACTTCATATAAAATGTAGAGTTTCGTTTCAAGAAAAAAAATAGAATTCATGAATAGAAGCTTTCATATTTACCAGCTATATGTCCACTAAATTGAGTTTTTCTTTATAACATGAATTGATCATTTAGTCTTAATGTGCACGTGATATGCATGCATGTTATAAAATTTTAAGTGAAAAACTATGCTCAATTGCCTCAGGGGTGTTCCATTTTTCCTAGACAAGTATTCTCTAGACAACTATTCTGGGGATTACACTGCCGTTGATGGCAATGTACCCCATTGGATATTTATAAATATTCAATTTATCTCCCTGTGATTTTACAAGTAACACTTTATCCCTTCCTTTGTGGCAATGTATTCCCTTGTGCTATGATAAATATGATAATTTACGCCCCTATGTTACAATCACAATTTTCATGATCACTCTTAATTTCGGCAAATGAGTTACGCTCTCCGGTTAAAGGAAGTAAATTGCTTCTTTAAAAAAATTCATAAAGGAGTAAAATGCTCTTTTTGAAATCACGAGTGGGTATTATTCATTTCACATTAGGGTGAAATAGCATTAGCTTTATTACAGTGTGCTCCAATCAATGAAAGGTTTGAAAAGTTCAAATTGAACTAAACAATTGGAGAAAATTGAGTGATCATGACAGACATAATGTAAATAAGCTAATTATATCACCGAGAGAGCTCAGTGAGGTGCCGGCTAAGTTCTTCATTCTACATTCCCAGCAATAATTGGCAAGTTATATTTTTTTAATTACCTCGAGATCGAGATGTATTTGAATTATATCTTAAATAATATTGGAATATAGCAATACTTACTGCAATACATATAGGGGATAAATGCAAGATATTCTCATACGTAATGCGAAATTTACACGTAATGCGAAATCTACACAAAAGTAACTTAAAAATTTAACCTATAAAAATAAACAGTTTGCAGAATAGTTTCATGCAAATTTCACGTATTCAATAGCTTAACTTTTTTGGTATACTATATATGACTATGTCAAATCCTTCATAAATATCAATGCGAAACTCGTAGCTTTCCTAGAGAACCAGTAAGTCAAGCATTGACTTGACTATTCAATTTAGACCCAATTTAGACTCCCACTACTATTGATCAATTCATCAATATCAAAATATATGGCCTATATATATTTCCATTAATTCTTGCTTAAATTTACATCATATTTTTCTATTAAACAAACATGGCTAGTTATACCACCGCCACACAGAGACCATCCACCAATACTTCTTCGCCTCCTTCAACCAAAGAATCCGACAACCCGACCCGTAAAAACATCTACACTTTCACCTTCTCATGGCCTTTCAACTTCCCTTCTACACCAGAATCAGCTGCACTAAGAATCATCAAAAACATCGAAAAATTCAAACTTTACTACACAATCTTTGTCTGGACGGTACTCTTTATAACGCTTATACCGCAACGAAAGGTTTCCGTCGTGTATTTGGTTGCCACGACTGAAGTTGCTATCTTGTACTTTCTTTTGTTGTTTACTTTTAAAGACTCTGTTTTGCTTCATAAGATTATTGATAAGAGGATTGTGATGTTTCTTTTGTTTGTTGGTGTTGGAGTTGAGATGATTTTGACACGGGCCGCGGTTCACTTTTTCGTGACGCTTGTTGCGACGATTCCTGTTGTCATAGTTCATGCTGTTTTGAGTAAAAGATTAGATGATGATGTTTTGGTGACGGAAGAGAGTGGTGAAATGGTTGGACTTTTTAACGGGGAGAAGCTTAGTGATATTCAAGTTGAGAATATGGTGTGATATTATAGACAATATATTATTGTGTTGAGAAGCAATTGATTTTGATTTCCATGTATGTAATACTTGTTTTTATTATTAAGTATGTAAATATATATATATATGAGAAATAAGAAGTTTAGTTTGTTGAATTGTCAAGGAATAAGTATTATCACAACCTCTTTTGAATTATTTATCATAATCTCTCTGAATTAAAAAAAACGCTATTGATAATGTATCAAAATTTTAATTTAAGTTGTTAGTTGAGAATTTGGAGTGTTATTTACACAATGAACGAAAATATATACTAAACATTATATATTAAACTGATAATATAATAATTTTTTTTTTATGAAAGGTTGTGAGGACAACCACGATTTATAAATAAAGTAGGGTCCAAGTTATCCCGGAAAATCGGCGCAAAAATAACAAAAAGACAACAAAGTAAAGAGACCACGCAGGGAGTTATAAAAAAAAAAAAAACACGCAAGGTCAAAATAATCAACCAACACCCTGGCAAAAGACCATGCAATGTCAAATTAAAAAACCAACAAACAAACCACCTATGCAGAGACAAAGTAAACGAGTTACGCAGAAGCAAAAAAGAAAGGTCGTGCAAGGCCAATCCCTATCAACTAAGACCAACTATCCAAAGTCAAGAGCACTAGAAAACTTCTCCCCTGTACAATAACGTAAATATGACTTATTGTATTAAAAAAAAAATATTGTGCATGTATGAGTGTGTGTATTATCGATTTAGATTTAGATTTAAATTTATAGTTTTAATTACAAATTAAATCCATGAAATCAAATATTTATCACGCTAATTAAAGTCCTAATTCAATGTGAATTGTGCGATTTTATAATATACAATTGAGTGTTGGGCCGTCCTTCACTAAAGAGGTTGTATAGTGTCTTGGAGGATTGGGCCTTGGAGCTGTCGGTAAGTGGTGTTGGGTCCAGATTCAGTTGTATAGTGTCTTTTGTTTGGTCCAATAGTATATGATTTTATCTTAGGTTGTTTGGGCTGAGACAGTGACGCAGTAGGGGAGCCTGTTTGTTTGTCCCAAGTTGACTTTCATTTTTTTTTTTTTTAAGGGAATACTTCATTTGCTAACCAAACTTTTTAAACAACAGAGAAAGGGAAAAAAAAAATTATAATGTATTGGTCTCTCGTGAATGGTTGATGGAGGGATGCTGTGGGGTTTGTTGAAGTAAGATGAATTGATGATGATATTTGTGCCGGTGATTAAGCATATATATATATAGAAATTAGTTGAAATTAATGTTGAAATTTTTTAATTATGGAAACTAAATAAAATGTGAACACTAATATAGAAAATTTGGCAAACAAAACAAGATTATCGAAATATAATTTATGATAAGAACATTTTTGGAAATAAATATTCATCCATAAATATTTTAAACAAAAATGGAATAGTCTTTAATTAATTGTCACCTCTTTATATATCCTAATATAAATACTCGTATCGTATATCATAAAATTACCTGTTTAATTTAGGCAGGCCAGGTAAAATTACAAAAATACCCTGCAAATGGCTAATAGAGGGGCTTTAATGATAGTACTCAGTGACGTCAGCGGAGGAGGGTGTAGTGGGAATAATTAAAAGATCGGACATAACATTCCCAAATGCATATATGCTTTAACAAGGAATCGTATTGCACTTGTATGACAAGTGATCGAGATCGGGCTTTTTGCTGCCATCTTTGTAGAATTAAGGCAGTGTGGCGGTGGCCTCAATGATGATTGATGGCTGCAACGACTTGCCCATTGGACCCCCCTTGTCCATGAACACTTTCTCTTCCAAATTTAAGAGTTTGTTTTGATTCTTTATGTAATTTATTCTTAATTGAGGATGTCTTTGCATGTGTAATAAACTAAATAAATAAAGTACGTATTAAAAATAATTACTCTATACTTTTGTTACTTATTAAAAAGCAAGTCTTTTTGCGATTGAAAATCTCAATTAAGATTTTCATAACTACTATCTTCATGTACAAAGAATTTCTCAATGCAACATTATCAGCCTACTGATGCAAGTTCACAAGTTTAGAATTTTTTCATTGACTATACTCCAACTTTAACAAGATCAATAACGAAATATTTCATCGTCTGTTTTAAATTATTTATCAGATTTTATTGGAAAACAACGCTAGTAATAATGTATTAACTTTTTAATCTCATTTGTTAATTAGTTGAGAATCGCAAAATTATATTTAGGCGACAAACGAAAATACTAACTCATATTTTTAAACTGATAATAAAATATTATTAATATAATTTATTATATATAAACAAAAATTGTGTGTATTATCGATTTAGATCTTTAGTGAATTATATCAGTTTAAATTTATCTTCGTTCTTCGAATCATCATCAAATATTTAATCAATTAACTAATGGGGTCCAATTCCGATTAGAGTATGTTACATTGACATCCCTATAGGAAGTAGCATTTTGCCAAACTTTTATTGAATTATATGCAAGTCAAAAAGGAAATATTAATACATCCTAACTTTATTAATAGTTTGTTATATATAAATTAGGGTGAAATGCAGTTTACCCCTTAAAGTATGGTGTGGTATCAATTACCCTCAAAGTATCACTTGTAACACTTACCCATATGTTATAGTATTGAACATTTTATTCCATAACTGCCTCCGTCCCTTTAATAACAAATAAATTATTCCTTTATTAATTTTTCAAAAATAAAAAACCTTTACTAATTAAGAATTCTTCCATTCACCAAAAAAATATTATGTTTCAATTTCTTCATTACTTTTGTTTCCTTAGGTATTCTGGTCTCAATTTTATCTTCATTTTCATCTAATTCTTTCTTTTTTTCCCGTTTCAATTTGTTTTCTTTATTTTTTGTTTCAATTTTTTTCTTCATTTATATCTTGATTTTTTCTTTATAATTCGGCTTAAATTTTATTTGGCGAGAATTATCTCCCTAGTTTTTGTTACAAATTATAATTCAATTTTTTTCTTCATTTATATCTCGATTTTTTCTTTACAATTTGGCTTAAATTTTATTTGGTGATAATTATCTCCTTAGTTTTTGTTACAAATTATAATTCAAAATTTTGATTAATTCTCCTAAAGATTACTCAAATAATTCTTACCGAAAATAAATGAGATAATTATCACCAAATAAAAATTGAGAAAAATATAAAGAAAAAAACTGAGATAGAAATAAAAAAAATGAAATAGAAAATAATGAAAACAAATTGAACATAAATAAAGAAAAAAATAAGATGAAAATATAGAATAAATTTGAGATCGAAAAATGGAAGGAAACAAAAGAAAAGAGGAGATTGAAACATAATGTTCTATGGTGGATGGATGTATTCATAATTAATAAAGAGACAATCTTTTTTTGACAAATTAATTAAGAAATTATTATTTATAAAAGGGACGGGGGTATTTTTAGAATAAAAATTCTAAAACTACAATAGAGGAAGGTAAGTGTTACAAATGATATTTTAGGGGGGTAACTTATACCACCCCATACTTTAAGGAGAGAAATGTATTTTACCCTATAAATTAAACTCATAATCATTAAAAGAAATCCCCCTTTTTTATGTTATCTAGTATAAATATCTATGCAAGCACAATTCTTCAAAAGATTAGTATATTTAATATTATAGGATTACTTCAAAAAATGATGAGCAACAAAGACTCATTCATTGTGTTAATCATATTTGCGATGATGCTAACAATAGATGCGGGTGTCAGAGAATTCATGAATATGAAAAGTATTATATTTTTCTTGATAAATGCTTTAATCAGTGCAATCAAAGACAACTTGCACTTGTTATACGAGTCCTAAAGATCGCGAGGTTTGTTGCAGGGATTGCAGAATACAGTGTAAACAAAGTTTTGTTGGTTGTGATGACTTGCCATTCGGACCACCTTGTCCTCGAAATTAATGTTTATAATCTAGCTGAAGGGTATTTCAGTTTAGATGTAATTGGTTTCTAATTTCAATATTTTAAATTCTGGATTAATCATGCTAATTGGTTTCTAATTTAAATATTTTAAATATTTTCTGTCGAAATATCTGTCGAAATTTCAGTCGAAATATTTTCTGTCGAAATCTTGATTTCGACGAGCCTTTCTGTGACGGAATTTTTCTGTCGAAAATTCTGTCGAAATATTGAAATCTGTCGAAATTTTTTGTAAAATCTGTCGAAATTTCCGTTGAAATTTCATTTTATTCTAGTAGTGCCTATTGTTGAATGGTTCTACAAATGTCTATTCGATATTATGGAACATACTTCTCAATATTAATAATTTAGTTCAAAAGACTCATAGTCATAGTTTCTTAAATAAATTGACATTATCCTCCAGTGATGCGATTTCACTAGCAACAACTAAATCCCCTTTGATGAGTGATGATTAAAAAATAAAAATAAAATCTAAGAAAGAGTGGTTTCTAAGAATAAAAATTACTAAGGTCTTTATTTGGAATTAGGCAAAGTACATGGGGTGTTTATGCATCTCACTCCCAATCTATTATCACTTGTAGTTGTTGAGATAAGCTCATTTCTTGTTTCAGGTCAACAGCAGAGGTTTATTTCTTCTGTTGCACAGACTGTTTATATTGCAAATGTACTAATTTCGCTCTTTTTTTTTTAATTAAAGAATAAAAAATGAATTGATTGTATCATTCTTGGTCATTGCAAAAGAAAGAAATTTAGTTCCTTGATTAAAATACTAGTACTATACTTGACTTTGTCTTTGCAGCCTCTTCCAAGAAATTCAGAAATTAATATATGCTATTTTCTACATTGTCATATAGTATGACTTAGTTTAATTTGAACAATTCAAACTCTAACGTGATTTGCTCAACATTTTATGTCCTTTATTAGTTCTACTTCCACTCTTTCCAATTAAGTCAGAAATGGCTAGTAAATCTAAAGAATCGAGCCCCAAAAATGGCTATACTTTCTCATTTTCATGTCCCTTTAGTATCCCTTCAACCCAAAAATCAGCTGCAACAAGAATCATAAAAAACCTTGGGAAATTCAGTTTATACTACGCGACATTTTTATGGATTGTATTCTTCGTTGCCCTCGTGCCAGATGACAAGGTTCTGCATTTTGTTTCTGTGATACTCAACACATTCGTATACTTCAAATTATTAAATTTAATTTCTAATTCGGTTGTGATTCATAAGAGAATTGAGAGGAAATTCTTGATTCTTTGTTTGTGTGTTTTGTTGTTTCTTCAGCTTTTTGTGGTAGCATTTGTGTTGATTATATTAAGTGCTGGGATTTATCTTGTTTTGAGTTCTGTTGTAACTAATGTTGTCATATTACTTCATGCTGTCTTGACCAAAACAGAGGAGGATTTTTTTTTGAATGAGGAGGCTGAAGAAGTAGTTCCCCTTGTGCAAGAAAATGTTTGTGATGAGAATTTGGTGTGATTAATGTAACAAGTACTAAGATAATATTATATTTTTGTATATGTTATGAAATATGATGCCTTTTGGCTGTAAATTTTTTTTGGGGAGTGTTTTGTCCAAAGGCCAAATCCCTACAACTACAAAATAAATGTATTGCACTTGTTACCTTTTTGTGAGTGACATTAAATTCAAAGTAAGTGTATTGCATTTGTCATGTAATTATTTTGGGTTCGACCAAACCAAGTCTGAATAAGAATTTCCCATGTTTCCATGGTTTACTTGTAATATATATCATGTTACATCTAATTGACAAATATAATTTTATTTTATTTTTAACCAGTAATTATCATTCGTGTTTCTACTTTCTAGAATGTAGTAAATAAATTTGTTTAGATAGTATTATCAAGAGGTGATTGATCTAGTGGAAGGGACTACTAGTCACTACAAAGTAGCAGACTCAATTTCGAATCTCTGTTGTAAGAAGTTATCACTTTATGTGTCCGACGTGCCTAAAAAGGGATTAAACCCTTGGGAAACAAAAAAAAAAAAAAAAAAAAAACCTCGTGTTAATGTTATAAGTGGTAATAAAATGTATGGTGAAACGACTTATTATCTTCTGAGGTGACTCAAATATTAAACTCAATTAATGTCTTCATTATGAAACTCTATTTCTGGACAATTTATGAAGAAAAAAAAAATATTGTCATATTTTGTCAACATAGATAGAACTTGTCTATGTCATGGTTCCAAGTTTATCTAATGTTGGTATTTCTTTAATTTAATACTTGAATTGGTAGTTGATTTATCTATGTATTTATACGATGATTGAATAGGTTTTAATATATTTCTAATAAAGTGAATGATGTAACAATGCATTTACTGGTTCACTAAAATAAAATAAGAATTTATATGAAAGTGTAAAATTGTTATCTCGATGTTTTGTTAAGGGCTAACGTGTCGGGATAATGTGCTATAATAAAATGGTGTATGTACTAATTAAAATGAACTCAAAATAGTGTATTACAAATAACTCATTTTTCTACTGTGTCTAAGGCGTCAAAAGATTATCTTTCCTTGGACAAAATATATAATTTCGAATTCAATTCGACTTTAATTAATAGAAATATTGATTAATATCACGTCTTTCCCAAAAAAGATTAATATCACGTCATTGACAAAAGTGTAGGAATACTGCCCTAGTCCATCCGTGCAACCCTTTGGATTAAATAAAAATATATTGTGAAAATTAAAAAGAAATTGAACGTTTTGATTAACATCTCAAAGTAATAGTAGTTTACAAGAATTTAGGTTTTAAAAGTAATATTTGATACTCAAGTAACTGAACAAACTACTTAATAATCCTAAAAAAATATTTAAAAAAGGACAGACATTTTTGCATCAATAAAAGAAGAAAAAATAACCAAAAAAATCATGGGCTCCTTTTGAAATAATATAAACTTCAAGGTCTTACAAGAAAGAAATAAAGAAAATGAGCCCAAGTCTTATCTTCACAAACACAGTAAGAAAAAATAAGCTCTCATCCTAAACCCTACACTAAAATCTCAGTATGCTTCTTCAATCCTCAACCCCTAAAATTTCTCTAAATTTTCCCAATCAAAACCAAACCCATGTCTATTTCTCACCCACAATCTCAAATTCAATCTCATTTTCATCTGGGTTTCTTCGAAATTCAACCTTTTATCTCAAACAGCCCATTATATCAACAAGTCACATAACCCATAAAAATCCAGTTTTTATTACCTGTTCATCGATATCACAGGTTCATAGCTATGGAACAGTTGACTTTGAGAAGCGGCCTATGTTGAATTGGAGTGCTATACACAAGAAAATATCTATGTTGGAGGACCCGAATTTGGGATCCGCTTCAGTGTTGAATCAGGTGGAAAATGAGGGGAAAAGGCTATCTAAATGGGAGCTTTCTAGAGTTGTTAAGGAGCTCAGGAAGTTTAAGCGCTTCAAATATGCTCTTCAGGTAATTAAAAAAATTGAAATAAATTGCTAATTTTTTTCTAATATTTTGTCATTCACTCTCAAATTTTGAATTGATTTGAAACATGATTTTAGAGGGTTATGCATTAATTTCTGGCTATATATCCATCCATTTATGCCTTGTAGTTGATGGGTTTCACACTGTATAGAAATCTGTAAACGAAGTAGTGACTGAAAAGTTGGAGTGTGGTTGCCAAATATTTAACTTTTGGGGTGTAGTTATCAATTGACCAAAGTTTGGGGGTGGTTGATGCAATTTATCCCCAATAGAATTTAGTATATTATTTTGCATTTATGTACATATACTACAAGAACAAGCAAAAATAAGGTTCAAATTCTACTATTGAGAAACTTTTCCTTTTTCTTCATAATTTTTATTTCTTGTGGTAATAATTTGAATATATTGTCTTTAGGAGAGATAGTCTAGCAGTCTGGTTACCTTATTGTGCCATTTTCATATCTCTAGCTCTTCAACTTTATAAACATGGATCAAACTTTTGTTTCAAGTGTATGTTTTGATTAGCTAAATATTTGAAACTTTTTGAAAAAAATTGGAATTTTTGATTCATGTCTATAAACTTCTTGTGTGGTTTACAGGTATATGAATGGATGAATAATAGAGAAGAGAGGTATAGAGTAACCACAAGTGACACTGCTATTCAGCTAGATTTGATTGCTAAAGTGCACGGAATATCAAGCGCCGAACAATATTTTTTTAAATTACCCGATGCCTTAAAAGATAAAAGAATATATGGTTCTCTTTTAAATGCTTATGTTCGTGCTAGAATGAAAGAAAAAGCCGAATCTCTAATGGATAAAATGAGGACTAGAGGTTATGCCGTTCATCCACTTCCATTCAATGTAATGATGACACTCTATATGAACCTTAAAGATCACGAGAAGATCGAGTCATTAATAGCCGAACTTAAGGAGAAAAACATAGGATTAGATATTTATTCGTACAATATTTGGCTTTCATCATGTGGTTCTCTAGAGAAAATGGAACAAGTGTTCATACAAATGGAGATGGACCCCAATATTAATCCGAATTGGACTACATTTAGCACAATGGCTACGGTGTATATTAAGTTAGATCAAATCGAGAAAGCCGAAGAATGTCTGAGGAAAATCGAGAGTAGAATCACCGGTCGAGATCGTTTGCCGTTTCATTATCTTATTAGTCTTTATGGAAGTGCCGGTAATAAAGAAGCGGTTTATCGGGTGTGGAATGTTTACAAGAGTAGTTTCGTCAATATTCCGAATTTGGGTTACCATGCCGTAATTTCTTCTCTAGTTAGACTTGATGAAATTGAAGGCGCCGAGAAAATCTATAATGATTGGCTTACCGTGAAAACGTTTTACGACCCTAGAGTCGGAAATCTTTTATTGGGTTCGTACGTTAGGAAAGGGCTCTCAGAAAAGGTGGAATCTTTTTTTGACCAAATGGTTGAGGCGGGTGGAAAACCGAACTCGATGAGTTGGGAAATTCTTGCGGAAAATCACTTGAAAAATAGGAGGATCGATAAGGCTTTATACTGTTTACAAAATGCTGCTTTGGCTGATGGCTCGAATAACTGGAAACCAAAACCGGTAAATGTCTGTTTGATTCTCAAGATTTCCGAGGAGGAGTGTGATGTGGCAAGTAAAGATGCGTTGATTGAGATCTTGAGGCAAGTGGGGTGTCTTGAGGATGTGGTATATATGTCTTATATTCCGGTAACTGGTGGTGGAATTTTATTAGCAGTGGTCCAGAAGTAGAGGATAGAGAAGATATTGATGGTGAAAACGAACTTCTAAGCCAACTTCAGGAGAGCTTGTGAGAACTTGTTTTTTTTCTTCTTGACGTACAAAATAGTGTACGAAGTAAGTTATGATGTTGTTTAAGTGAGATAATCTCTTAATTACTTTCCTTAGTAGTAAATAGTGAGTGTATTAGAGACTATTTATCGAGTGCCCAACAATACGAATTTTGGATTTTTTACGGTTATTAAATTTGTTTCTCTAGATGGAGTCTTAATTTGTCGACTTCATTGGCAAATATTGTGTAATGGAGTCTTGTGGATGGTGAACTAAATGCTATGCAATTGAAGTATATGAGAGATATTTCGAGTTTAATCAGTTTGAAGCAAACTTTTACTTGATATTTTATAAGGATGCATTCTGTATAATTATATTCTTGTGGAGGTATCTTAAGTTTTTGGCTCCTTACATTTCATAGTTTCTTTTAGTTTGCTTCTACACAATGCTTGTCTAGAAGTTGTCCCCTATATCGAATTATTTGGCTTTTGTTTTTCAAGGTTTGGAGTTGTAGAAATTCGAAAATGTGTTTGAATTTGCTTTTTAATGTTGGATTTTGTTGGAATTCTATTGGAATTTCTTGAAAATTTAAAAATGTGATGATGTGTTATGAACATGATATAATGGTTGGAGTTTTGAGATACATCTAAGTTACTTCACAGTCACAGTTATGGATTGGTGTTAGCTCGATTTATATTGTTCTATTTTTTAAGAATTGATTTGGATAGTTTTAGTGAAACTCGTGAAAACGAATTTGAATCATGTTACACGTAGGTTATGAAAATTTGAGTATCTCACCTATTCGAGCCAACATGTCCATTGTAAATTGTTATATTTGGCCCTATAGAGTATCTTTCTAACTATATGTTTAGATTGAAGTCGTTATTGTTAAATTGTTTTACAAAAAAAGGGGTTTATATTTTACTTTATTATAATTATTTGATTTTTTGGTGGTGGGGGATTTGCGGGGTCATGGGAAAATGGTGGGAGGGGGGCTCACATGGAATTGGAAGAGTAAATGCAGCTAACATGAAACACTGTGTGTAATTTTCTCTTGTATGTGTGTGTTTAATGGTGTACAGCGAACATGAGCAGGAAAAAGTTTCCTAACATGGCATGCTTTTAAGTTGAGTTGGTCTTCAATGTAATGGGCACCTCATATCAAAAGTCAAAATATCTAATAATTTGAACTCTATTTGGTTTTATAACAAACAAAAGTTCAAATTTTATTTTAAATTTAGTTTGAATTTTAGAAAAATTAGACCCAACCGAGTCAAATCAAGTATTTTGATACTTTACGTTTGAGTTCTCGATGAAGTAAATTACGGTCGGATATGGCCCATTTTTTACCATTTTTATCTAAATAAAGATCTAATGAATTTGATCCAGCTAAGTGATATATAATTCAAAATACATAGAATGAAGATGAACTAAAATGATCCGATCCATTCAGAGATTCAAATTCAATAATAATAAAAAAAATACATAAGTAATATTAAAAGTATTCTGGTTCTAGAAAAGGATATTGATAGTAATTTGTTAACAAACAATAGGTAATATATCATTCATGATACTATTAATATGCATATGTTTACCTAATAACATGAATTAATTAGGATAACAATAACATCAATACCATGCTCAATGATGTTTGTTAAAGATTTGATAATTTTTGTGTTCAAATTCAGTTGACTTTATGAAGAAAAGTTATATGTGTACTGAGTTGAATAACAAGCTTGTTCAAACAAAAAAGGTGCTGATGAGACTTTTGAAAGAGAATTTTTTTTGGATATTAAATATATCTAAATTCGAGCGAATGCGAACAAGATTTGGTGAACTAAAAAAATTTGGATCAATTATGTTGGATTGAACTTAAACTGATCTGATTCGAATACAACTCATTGACAAACTATTTACATTTTTTTTTTTATCCAGTCAAGTTTTAAATTCGTTTCCAAAGCTTACAAACCATAAGTATTTGTTCAACTTTAGTTTATTACAAACCGACTCCTATGAGTTTTTTCATTTGAATTCCAATTAAATTTAGAGAAGCATGATTTTACTATCAACTCTAGGTAGAATTTAAATCAAGTAGATTTCGTTTCGGGGATAAAAAGTATAAAATGATGAGTTGAAATTTAATCATACAATGATACAACATGAGATGAGGCCAAATTCCATATCTAGCATTTAAGCAATGAAAGATTTGAATTGATTTGGGCATAGATCTAATCTTTGATCTAAGTTACAGGCAACCAATAAATTTGATTCCTTTGGGATTTTTTTTCATTATACAAAATTATATCATGGCTGGAATAAAAGCAGAGTAGCATGAACAAATGCTGCTATGTGGTGGTGGAGAACAAATACTTTACCATGTCAACAAATTAAATGTACTTGTTGCATAAGAATCATCACACATGAAAGATAACATAGGTGGGACCTACAACTCACATTTAACAACGTTAATCCAACATGTAATCACATGATTAACATACATTGTGTGTGTATTTATCACTTTATTGTCATTAGATCAAGATCCAGTATATACATGTTTTTTCATTTTACTTTAGTTAGAAAAAGTGTTGAGCACCCATGATAGCTAGATAATCTTCCCTCCTTCACAAGATAGGTTCAAATTAAAGAATTGTACTATTTAAATAATTAGACCAATAATATCTATTAAATTAAGTTGTAGAGTTTAAATAACATATTCTAATGTATTTTTTTCCACAAATCAACACGATATGGTTGTTATCAAATCGGAAAGGAGACAAATCTTAAAGATATACGATATTCACGATAATATATAAGGGTAATTTCGGAAAGTCACATTCGTTAACGTAATCGATGCATTTTGAACTTTAACTTCTTATTCTGCAATAGCTGCTAAAACATGACGTACTCACATTGAGATAAACACATACAATGTTATTAAAACCGGACCGGACCGGCCGGTCCGACCGGTTCGACCGCGAGCCGGTGGCCTCTCCGGTCCGGACAACACAGAAAACCGGTGACTTACAAACCCAGTGTGAACCGCTGAGAACCGGTCAAAAACCGGTGAACCGGCGAACCGGTAAACCGGTTTGACCCGCGGTTCACACATTAAAAAAAAAAAAAAAAAAAGAGAAAACTAAAAAGGATCTTCATCTTCGCGGAACAGGAAACAATTGAACAAAAGAAAAAGGTGGAGTTGTGCAGTTTGCAAAGTACATCATTCTGCATCCATCTCTTTTAATTTGTGCAGGTGTGTGATTGTGGTGAGAAAAGGGAACAGGAAACAATTGAACAAAAGAAAAAGGTGGAGTTGTGCAGTTTGCAAAGTACATCATTGTCCATCCATCTCTTTTAATTTGTGTAGGTGTGTGATTGTGGTGAGAAAAGGAAGGGGACGGGACAGACGGAGGGGAATTAAGAAATTTTAGTGTTGCAAACATAGATGGGCTTAATATTTTGGATTTGGGCCAAGCTTAACATTAATTCAATAAACGATCCATTAATCTCTTTAAATATTTTTATAATATGATGTCTAATTTTAAATAAGTGGTCAAGTGCTGAGATTTTATTTATTTGTCATGTGAAAAAATAAAAATAAATAAATTAGCAAATGGTGTAAAATCTAAATTAACTATTATTAAGTATATTTTTGTGTTATCTTTTAAAATCAATAAAAATACCATTATTTTATATAGCACATTACTATAAGACTAGTTTGCAATTTTTTACCAACAAGTGATTGGTCTGGTGGAATTAACTAGTCACTACAAAGTAGCGAACTCAAGTTTGAATCCCTGTTGGGAGAGGTTCTCACTTAATGTATCCGACGCGCAACAAATAATATTTTTTTATTAAAATTTATTCTATAAGATATTTCTTTCCAATATTATTATTAGGATAAAGAGTGTCAAATTTTGAAAATCAAATCGATATATTATGCAAGTTTGATTTTGAATATTAGACTTTTATACATAATCATATTTTAAAATTATTAATAACTTAGTTTGTTGTATTTTTAACTTACAGTTTTAAATTTTTATAAAGAAATATAATCATATTATATTTACATGAGCTTACGAATTAGTAATATAAGTTATATAAATATTATGTGATTTAATTTAAATATATTCTAAAATTTTATATATTTTTAATCAATTGTAGGATAATGTTTAAATTTTATGCATATTATATATACTTTAAAATTAAATATATTTATTATATCATTATGACGTCATCCGGTCCGATCAGCGGTCCGACCGGTTCGACCAGTAAAACCAGTGGCCAGTTGACTTACCGGTTCACTGTCCGGTCCGGTTCTGAAAACATTGAACACATATACACATTTGTGCTTATATATCTACACTTTCTTCTGCATAATGCTACTTTCGAAAGTAAAATTTAAAATGATCGATTTGTAACATGTGCCAAAGCATTTGAGCAACTACACTAAAGAAGAAATCTAAAAAGGCTCAACAACAAACCACTCATTCATTCCAATTTGACATGGACAATGACCTCCTAACAAAATTTCAAATTTCCAAAGGACATTTAAGTAAAAGGACACCTTTACCTCTCAAACTAACTCTCTCCCTACAAATTATTGCACACACAAAAGTACCACCCTTACTATATTATATATATATATATATATACATTACACATCACAATTCACAATCCAAGATTTCACTTGTAAACAACAATGACAGAATTGGAGATCCCAAATGTGATGCCTAAACTCATCAATTTCCTCTCTTCTCTCCTCCAAGGCGTGGCGGAGTCGAACGATCTCCAGCCGCAAAAGATCTCAGTCTTCAATGGCTTAAGTAGGCCAAGCATCTCAATTCAAAGTTATCTTGAAAGAATATTTAAGTATGCTAATTGTAGCCCTTCTTGCTACATTGTTGCTTACGTTTATCTCGATCGATTTACTCAAAGGCAGCCGTCTTTGCCGATCAATTCCTTCAATGTTCATAGGCTGCTCATTACTAGTGTCATGGTTTCTGCTAAGTTCATGGATGACATGTAAGTATTTTTAATTCTTATTATTATTATTATTATTGACTGAATTTCTGATCTGGGATTTAGTTTAGGTTAATGAAATTCATGTTTGATTTGGAAATTGAGAAAGAAAAAAAATTACAACTTTAATTGACCTTAAGTTTCTTGAAATGCTGATTAACTGAAAAACAGAGGTAATCTCAAGTAGATGGATTTTTTTTTTTAATCTAAGATTCAATCTTTTCTTAATTTTCTGTTCTGGGATTCAGTTTGAGTTGGTGAAATTCCTGTTTGATTTGAAAAATGAGCAATTTTTCAACAATTTTGGGGTTCAATATTTTGAAAGATGCATGATTACTATACAAACAAGCTTTAAGTATTATCTAATTATTAAAAGTGGTTTATCAATACTAGTGAATAAGCTTTTGGTTTAAGACATATTCAAATTTAAAAGTTAGGTCCAGCAACAAAATCCAGCTTTCTCTTCCTTTAATTTTCTAATCATATAGTATTATTAGTTTTCAAAAATTAGTCACTCATAGAGTGGGGGTAAAGGGTGTTAAGAGTTTTAATCTAACATTCATAATTGAAAGCTACAGTCTAACAAATTATACCCTACAATGATGTTTTATTTACATTGATTTAGTCATAAAATGTTTGAGTACAAGTTAAGAATCATAGCCCCTTCACCAATAATATCCATTTAGAGTTTTATGAAATTCGAAAATTGTATATTAATCTTAATTGTCTATTTAACTTAATTTAATATTTATTATAAATATACCCATTAAGTTAATTTTATTGATTTTAAATTATCCAGGTACTACAACAATGCATACTATGCTAAAGTAGGAGGAATTAGTACAACAGAGATGAATTTTCTTGAAGTTGATTTCCTATTCGGATTGGGATTTCATTTGAATGTGACCCCAAACACTTTCCACACTTATTGTTCATATCTCCAAAGAGAAATGATTTTGATGCAGCCTCAAATTAATATTGCAGAAGAATCAATTTTGTATAATGAAAATTCATTAAAGCTTCATTTGTGTTTTAATGAAGATGAATCACCACATCAACAACAACAGCAACTTGCTGTTTAAGTTTAAAATTATGCATTTCATTTTTTTTTTGTCTAGCTAAGTTAGAATTAGTGGAATTTCTTTTTTTTTTCTTTTTTCAATTTGTTTTTTGGGTTGGGAAAGTAAGCACATGACTGTATTTTTAGACTTTGATTATTGGTGATCTGTCCTGTCCTACAATTTTAATGTTTTTGATGTATGTACAGTTGATTGTTTCTTGTTACAATCTGTCTGTATATTATTTTAAATTTATGTTAGTTAATTTGTTGCTGTCTAATTTTGGTATATATATTTCACATGTGTATGACAGGTAAATAATTCAGATATAAGATATATTATGTGTGATATGATCTATCTGTTCATTACGTGCAAGTTTTCTTGTGTTATACTTCTCTAATACAGCTTAAAGAATATTAAGGGTAATTATGGAATTTGATCTAAGTCTTTGATTCATAATCATACCATGAATTTGTATATGAGAATATGTCCCGCATTCAATAAACGGTTAAAAGGTTAGGGAGAGTCGGCTCAAATCTTCCAACCATCAAGTCACCCTGAGTAATTTAGAGAGTTCAAGATAAATGCTAAAATATAAACGAGAGGATTTACATTGTGTCTAGGAGAACGTGTAATTTTATAAAAGTTAGAAAATCGAACGAGTTTTTGTAGTAATAATGAGAGGCTGAATGGTCTTTTAAAAAAGTTACAACTCTCATTGATATTAACATATTAAGTTTATCATTAATACGAAAATGAGAACTCTCCGACCCCTCAGCACAAATTTACACTTATCATTGTCACTGGAGAAATACAGGCGTAAATGAGTTTTAATCGACTTCATATTTTCTAAAATTGTTATATACCGAATTGAGTCTAAACAGAGATTAATCTATTATATTCAAACAAAACCTCGAGTAATTTAATTTTGATTTTCACAAAAGAAATGAAAATGAAACAACTTAGAGATCCAAGAAAATTCGTGGCCCTTTCATTCTTGAGTCAACTTGTACCAGAGCTTAATTTTAGAATGATAATAAAAGTAAAAGTTGAGAAAATGCATGGTGAGATGAGACCCAATGAGGAAAGGGACAAGAAAAGGTGCATTAATTAATTATAATTAATTAATTAGTACAGTACAAAATTAAGTGGTGTGGTTATGTTAGGACAAGTGACTATATTTGACAGTTGTATCTGGTAACCTGAATCTGGCCGGGAAGGGAACATTTTACATGTGCAAGCAATCATAGATCTTCATATATACTTACTTGTGCATTATATTTAAATAGCAAATGAGACCAAAAGTACGTTTTACCCCTTCATGAATCCGAAATTATCACAACACTATTTTTCAATTTATTGATTGTTGATCAAGCTGAAAATATATTTTGTTTTTTGGATTTAAAGCTCAAACTTGCTTTTATGTTGGGAAACAGTAAAAAATAATTTTCGTAGCCCTAACACAAACTCTTGGGTCATACCATTGAATGAAGGAAGATTCACCGACTTTCTGAAATATCAAAAATAAACAAAATATTTATGTAACACAATAAATTTTGGAGAGAAAAACTACAAAAGAAATACTTAAACCATAATTTGGACACAAGGTCGGATCCATGATTTTTGGTCAGGGGAACTACACTTATACAAAAAACAAAAAAATCCAATAAAACAGTTAAACTTAAAGCTTATATTATTCACGAAAAAATATATGACGCAATACAAAAATATGGAGGTGGAGTTTGACAAAAATAAACCCCACGAGATACTTTAATTACATATGATTTCTCATTATAGTCCCAAAAGAATCCAAAATATCTACGTATTTACTTTAATAAATGACCATGACGAATTTTCATCTTTTGAAATCGGTCCATGATAGTATCGTTTGAAATACTATTAAATATGTCTCTCTCTATAAAGACAACTAAATTATTATTTAGTCATTGATCGTCTATTCGGTTACGAAATTTTGATTCATTACTATCTTCATAATCGAAAAAACTCTCTCCACTGATGCAGTTGCAACAGGTAGAATAAGCGTCAATGTCACAAGTTTGTAAACCATCGAAAATGCGACATACCTTTTACTTACAACCATTTTTTTAGCAAGATCACCAATCCCTTTCAAGCTAGAAAAATCATTACTTGATCGAACATCCCTAATATAATTTTCAAGTTGATTGGGAAGGGCCGAGAGCTCAAGAAAAGAGAAGTCGTCTGGATAAAGTTCGGCAAGACGAACAATTTTTTCTTTGTCAAAAGCCTCAAAGCGGTTGTATGGGTTTAAGCATGCAACACAAAGAAGCAACTCCGTGCTTATTTCATTGAAACGGTTGTTCAACTCTTGCAATTGTCTATCTATCACCGAGTTGAATATCTCAACTTTGTAATGATGCTCGATAGTCACTTTTCAATCCTACGTGTTGGCCTCCCATATGGAACATATACATTACTCATTGAAGGAATTTCAATTTCATGTTTAGAACAAAAATAAGTAACTTCCTCCGACAAAAGTCCTCATCCATCATTCCTTGTCTCTTGAAGACGATCTTTAGCTAATTGGGTTAGGATTTGGAGATGTTGGGAGCAGAGAAGAATTGGGGCTTGAGAGTTGGGTAGAGTGAGGTATTATTAGAGTTTGTTGTGTTATTAATTGGACAAAATAATTATTTGAGTTGGAAATTTTGAATTGGGCCAATTTATTAGGCCTCTAAAAAAATCTACTACTACTAAAAAAAATAAAAATAAAAAAAAAATCAGCTAGTATTTGGACATATATCTTACTGTAAAATGTAGTTTCTCTTTTGATAGTGAAATTTTCTAATTTTTTTACAAGTATGAGAAAAACATGTCATTATTCATGTCGCATGACTAGAATTTGGTCACCACAACATCTACGTTTCTGAGCTATTGGAGGAAGAAGCTATCATTTAGGTTTCTTGCTCTTTGCCTTTGTTGGTTATGAACTAGATTGCACGGATACGGATACGGCGATACGATATAGTACGATACGTATACGGCGATACGGATTTTTAAAATTTATAGGATTCGATACGGCAAAGATACGCATATAAAATAAAATAATTTTATATTATACATAACAACATAACTAATTAGATCCTTCTATTATACCACAAAAGCAATAGATCATATTCAAAGTATATATTGTCTACGAGTTTAATTTCGGATAAAAAGTTATACACTAAAATTATCCTAGTCCATTCAAAATACACAAAAGTTATATATCAAAAGTTGGGAAAGTTAGACAAAACCCGAATTGATTTGAAATTTTCAACTAAACATCACGAGTATTGATACCCGTATCCAAGACCATTCAAAATACACTTTTTTTTTTAACTTTTAATTTATTAATTTTTAACCCATAACTTTGAAAAACTAACAAAAACACCCAGTGCGTATCCAAAACGTGTCCAAAACCTGCAGGATACTCCAAAAAAAACGTACTGTACCCGTATCCGAATTATTTTTTATTTAATTTAATTAGGATACTCCAGATGGCGTACTGTACGCGTATCCCACGCGTATCGGACGCGTATCCGTATCCCCGGAGTACTGGATACTGCACGGGGCCATTTTTCGGAGTATCCGTGCAACCTAGGTTATGAAGCAAGAAAAAAATATGAAAATTGGTTTGGGGTTTAACCGTTTAAGTGAATAAAAATATTTCCTACACAGTTCAAAAAATAAATGAAGAGGAAAACTAGCGTGTTAAAAGTTTGTTTTCTTAAATATGTCATTGCTTAACGGTTCGAAAAGATTTTTATGACGACATTAAGTTAAATTGTTGATAGGGCAAAGTAAAGTCATTTTTTAGGTTGCAAAGTGAAAATAGATTTTTGAGGGTGCAATGTGGTAAATTGACAACAAAGTGAAATTGAACTACCGCATAAATTGTTTGAACTTGAAGGAAGGAAAAAAGAGTAGCCCAGCCCACCGCACCGCACCCCACCCCACCCCACCCCACCCCACCCCCTCAGAGCGGCGGACCAAAAAAGGAAAATCCCAATTTCAAAAATTTCAAGCAACCGATAAAGAAAAATAAAAATTCCTAAACGCCCCCTGGTTTCGCGCGCGTTAACACTCCCCACCTTCCCCGGCGCACGTTAGCCGCCCCCACCTAAGCGGTGGCCTCTCATCTTTCTATATCACCCCCCCTCCAAGTCAGCCCCCTTCCGCCGCCCCTTTAACAACCCTACCCCACCCCCCTCCATTCATTATGCCACAACCACCCCACACCCCCACCCCCAGATCTCTTATCCCACCCCCAAATTTCCACCATGGCCACCATCATATCCCCATCGTCTCCCTCCGCCGCCACCGACGACATCCCTACCGCAACCCTAGCCATCCCATCCACCGCCACCACCTCATCATCCCGCCGCCTTCCTCCTCCGTGCTGGTCTCCTAACGAAACCACCGCTCTAATCCACGCCTACCGCGAAAAATGGTACTCCCTCCGCCGTGGAAACCTCCGCGCCAACCACTGGCAGGAAGTAGCAGACGACGTCGCTTCACGATGCCCCGTTACCCTGCCCAAAACCTCCGTCCAGTGCCGCCACAAGATGGAGAAGCTCCGCAAGCGTTACCGCTCCGAGATCCAACGCGCCGCCGGAGGATTCCGACGTGTCTCCTCCTCGTGGGACCACTTCCAGCTCATTCACGATATGGAGAAAGGCCCCAACAACAACCCCACTCCTCCTTCCTCCGACGAAGAAGAGATTGAAGATAATAATAATCAGAATGGTGTTTTTGGTAATCAAGGGTTTCGGATCAAGATTCCGGGTCGGGTCACCCCGGCAAGAGTTTATAGTAAATACAATGAGATGGATGCAGGTCAAAATTATAATAACCCTATCCCTAACCCTAACCCTAGATTTGGTACTAATTATGTTGGTAGTGGTGGTTATGAAGCTGGTTCTAGTAAGGTTTCAAGAGATGGGTTTTCGGGGAGGGGAGTTGAAATGGGGAAGAGGAAAAACGATGTTGATGACGTTGGTAGTGTCGTTGGTGAGGTGGTGACGGCTTTGAAGGTGTTGGGGGAGGGGTTTATGAGAATCGAGAAGGTGAAGATGGATATGGCAAGACAGGTAGAGGAGATGCGTATGGAGATGGAATTGAAGAGGACGGAAATGATACTAGAGTCTCAGCAGAGAATTGTGGAGGCTTTTGTTGAGGGAATTTCGGAGAGGAGTAATAAGAAAGCCAAGAGAATGTCGAATTCTCCTTAGTATATTGAATGTTATTTCTCCTTGTTTACATATCTTGGAGGTTAGATTTTCTTTGTTGGTTACCTTAGATGAGGTGTTTTCAACTCTGTGTGTGTGTTAAATTCGCTTAGGTTAGTACTGGTTTTTACTTGAGTTGATGTAGCTTGACCTTGCATTGTGAATTTGTGATACAATTATATGTGTGTTCTCATTGAATATTTAAATAGAGGAGCATTGAGTTGTTGAGTTTATGAAATTTCACTGAAATTTGTGTTATTTTTCAATGATTGGTTGTGTTAGGGACTTCACCTTTTCAAAAGAGTTAGTTCATTAACATTAACTATGACATTACCAGCATATCTGTGATTAGTAGGATTGTAAGATGTGTAAAAAAGATGTAAGGTTAAATATGAAGTAGAACTAATGACCATTTTTTGGTTGCAAAGTTTGAGATCGTGGAGCTTGTGACTGACTGTGAAGATACTTTCGCAACATGGATAAATGAATTGTAACTCCTTAAGATTCATTGAAACAATGAATACAATAGGATTTATGGCTCAATTGTGGTATTCCTTACGACATTGCCCCTTGTAAGTTTATAGCATGAAGAAGCATGCAAAGCTACGGTATATATTTTTAGTTCTCTTCATATCCATTAAGTAGTTAACATATGATACATGTCGTTCAAGTATTGCAGATATTATAAAGTTGATTGGTTTGAAAGGGCATAGCCTGTTTCAAAAACAGAACTGTTCAAAAGGTAGATTGTATTATTTTCAGTTGTGCATAGGTGATGGTTATTTCCATCTTGTTTATTGCTTCATGGTCTCTGCGTGATGAGCTATGGGCTTTTTTTTCCTCTTCCCTCTTTGTTGAAGTTTGAAAAGAAAAAGTCGGTATTATATCTGTGAACAGAGATTTTTTTTGAGAAAGGTGTACTTTGTTCTCCTTCCTTGCTTGCTACATAATTGTGCGTGATTCACTTGTCCTCGTTGGCCACCCTCTTTAGTACAATGAGAAGAGGTGACTTGTGCATTGTGTACGGATGCATTTAGCCTTAATTGTTGAAAGGAGAAATCACATATAACTAATAAGGAAAAATCACCTTCTTTGTATTTATGTAATGATGTGTTGTTGGACCAACGAATGATTAATCTAGTGAAAGGAATTAGCCTCACAAAATGGCGAACACATGTTTGAATTCTCGCCGAGAAAGGTTCTCATATAATGTGTTTGATGCCCTTGAAAGATAGTCATGTTTAATTCCTGAATACCCTTGAAAAATGAAAATAAAAATAAAAAAGTAATTTACTGCTGGCAAAATGGGGCGAAGTATTGTGTTTGATGCCTTTGAAAGATATTCATGCCTAATGTATTGTTCATGGATTGAAGTAACAGAGCTGATCTAGATTCAACACAACCCGATTATATTTATTATTTATAAATTTATAAGTTCGGATATATTTGGTTTAAGCTAAAATTATCTAGGATAGACATATTCAAGAACAATTAAATAAACAAATTGCATTCAGTGCACTAATGTATGGGATTGATCCAACTGGAAAATGAGCTCGCATCTCTAAACTGAACCCGGGTTTTAACCAAAATTAGCTCTATTTTTTTAAGAAGAAAAAAAATCAAAATTTTAGTTAAAAAATTTATGATATGAATATCCCTTTATTTCACGGTCCAGAAAGGAACGGGCCTTTTTATATTTTAATTGGATGAAGATGTCCATGACAATGCCCAAAATATTTAAAAGCAAAAGGGTAAAAAAAAGTCAACTGGATCATATGTTTCGGGGGATTTGAACCCGACGTGAATCGAACACGCAACCTTCTGATCTGGAGTCAGACGCGCTACCATTGCGCCACGGATCCTTGATGATGTAAGGCTGCTAATAAGTTTATATATCTGATTGCCGAAACATGAAAATCACCTATGTTTCTACATGCATGCATTTAGTGGCATCACCATCATTAGCATAATCAAATGAAGAATCCTCAAATGAATAATTGAAGATTCCTCTAAAAAACAGGACCAATTATGAACCCACCCACTATCTCATTCAATATATACATACATATATTGTACATTACCGAGGAAAACAAGAGTATTTTAATGGAGAACTTCCTAGCATATTACTTTCTCCATAAACTTTGTACAAATTTCAAAAAATCATAAGAGAGAATCTAATTGATTTATTTCAATTCATATTGTGAGATATTATACTCCCTTTGTTACTAAAATTTTCCTCCTCCTACTTTCCTTTTGAAGTTTTTCTTTTAATCCAAAGAGGACAATCATTGTCCATCTACCTCAATTAGCACATGTTTTGAAGTTTTTCTTTTAATCCAAAAAGGACAATCATTGTCCATCTATCTCAATAAGCACCCAAATATGATTCTTCCAACCAGTGCAATCCTTTTCATTCGAGGTTTTAGATATGAGTCAAAACATTGTAAATGTAGAAAAATCAACAACAATAATATTGAAAAGTTTAACTCCACAACTAGTATTTTGAAGTTTTTTTTTCTTTTTTATCCAAGAAGGCAATCATTATATTTATCTCAAAAAGTTCCAACATTATAAATGTAATTTAACTAATAAGAAAAAAAAGTTGGATGCGTTATTTGAAACTTACGAGTTTTTCACTGTCTGTAGGGCGTTGTAGCAAAATTTAGCAGTATTCTCTCGAAAGACAAAAGTTCAAAATTGATACTATGCCATTCATCTCCGATCAAAACAGTACATTTCAAGGTAGTGATATAATATTCCTCCCTTCGTCCCAAATTTTTTGTTCTTTTAGGGTTTGACACGTAATATATAGTTATTAGTTTTATGCGCGAGGATAGTTTTGAGAGAACAAATCCATCCATTATAAAAAGGAGAGTTTGATTTTGAGACATCCTAAAATAAGAGTAAAAATAATGGGAAGGATGAGGCATTATTCTGCATTGTCAATGATACATTGAGCTAACACCAAAAAGAAAAATGAGCCAACACCAAAAGGGAAAAAAAAATGATACAATGACCATTATGTCCACGCAGAAGATTTCCAATTCCGATAGCCAATCGAAATTGTCATTTTGAGTTCCCAAATCTTCACACAAATCACAAGGTACTATACAGATATTTATCAAACATAACCACAAGATACTTCACAGATATTTATCAACCACGGCGACGACATTAGTGTTAAAAAGAAAAGAAAAATTACAAGCTCTACAAGGGAATTTTACAAAAAAGTTAGCAGTAAAAAGAAAAATTATACATTTCTTCATATCTCAATCCAAAACCTTGGGAATATTCAACGCTGTCCTACTTGAACATAAAATCATAAGCACAAAACAAATAAACAAAGAGAAAGCTCAACCGCTCATGTATATGATAAAGCTAAATCACCAAAGTCAATGGCCATAAAAGATTGCCAAGTATCACCTGTGCATAAGATGACAAATCTCATACACACTTGTCGCTCATCCAGCACCCCAGTGAATTGAATCCAACGGGATAGGCACATTATTTCCTCAACTCATGGTTAAAAAATTACTGATCAAAGAATGCTTGCAAACAGCAGCTAAATGATTTATATAATTAATTAATTAATTCGTCAGTACCACTCATCCCCAAAATGCCACCCACCGGAAATAACGAAAAACAGATGTCTTTGGTTGTAACCCCATCAAAGGTTAACAAGTAACCTACACAAATGACCCCTCGTGATAAAACAGACATTGATTCAACTCTAAATGTTGAGATAGTAGTGTCCCCTATTCAAACTAGAGTAACTGAGAATCATTCAACACTTGCAATTCAGCAAGGTCAAGATGATACAAACGTCATGACACTACAGCAACGAAAATAACCTCTAACGAGATCCGAACCCCCATCCTAGCACAAAACTCAGTTGGACATTTAGTTGGTTCCACAGGAAATTTTTTCAAAGGGTAGGCACTATAAAACAAAAGGTCACTACAAAACTAAACAATACTACATGAATAAAAAACTGAAACCCCACCCCAATGCATTGAAAAGATTTTCGCCCAGATCAAAATCTTTAGAAATTAGAACCAATCCACGATGTCACTAACGAGAACAAAAAGCTAACAAAAACCCATTAATGTATGCCTATCATCTTTGTCTAATTCAGTCTTTAGAACTAATTCACGTTGTCACTAAAGAAAATGAGCCTCTCAACTAAATAAGTCGTAAACAATATCCACAAATATAAGGTCCATCAATTGATTAGATCAAATGAGTTGAAATTACTCATGCTTATTTATAACCATTATAGCTTTGGACAATGGCATTTAATACAACATTACCGATAAACTTCGAGCATCATTTGCAATGAAAAAAAAGAACGTGAAGCAAAAATACCAAAGAGAGCAGGGTTGCACCTGTACTAAGACCAGTGAGAAACTGAATTTCCAATTGAATAAGGTCATTTAGACAAATCACTGGCACCAAATTAAGACATGGTACCCAACCAACAATTAAACCAAATCCAAGCATGACAAACTGACCAAGTCCATTACTTGCTCAAGATTGGATAAACTGTAACTCATGACAAACAAGCAATTTGGCCATTTCCTTTGCCCAAAGAAAATAAAATGTTTTTGTCCATAGGAAACTCATATAACAAACTTGACCTTGTCTTGTAAGTGGGACGCCCAACTAATACGTCACTCAACTAATAAGTTTTACTATGTCCATGTGGTATCTTATTTAATTCTAACCAAAATGACTGTTAGTTTCATTTCTGAATACATGTAAACGATTATCGTCTCATAATTGCCTACATTTCTCAATGATATAAAGCATGCAGTTCCTTTATTGCTTAACCATGAGAAGGAGATCCAAAAAACTTTTAAAGAAACCCATTCGACTTATCTGTTCCCTACATTTCCAATTCATTAGCAGTGAACCTCCAAAATAATGAAATGAAAAGGAAGAAAGCTATTAGAAACTGTGAACAAGCAATCATATCTTGCACATCCAAAACTTGCACCGAGAAAAAGAACAATGGTCCTTAATGCATGCCATGTACCTTCCACCTTTTTCCATAAGGTTCACCATCTGAACAAATTAAGTTCACTTTCCACTTCGATCCACAGAAAATTCATTAAAGAGGCACTAAAACACACAACATAAAATTATCTCATACTCAAGAAAGTCTCCTTCAGAATCAGTTCTAGAAAAACTCAGTTCCTTTACAGCAGAGATTAAACAGGATAATATAACATCCAAACCATAGGTGATAGGTCCTCAACTATTTTAGCATAATACATCTCCTACAATTGTACTCAAGTCTCTGTCTCTCAATCCATGAAGCTTTATATGTCCAAATAATGCTTCAGCTAGACTTGTGAGCATTATAATGCAAATTCAGCTGGCCCTGTGAGCATTATATACAAGCTTCAGATAATGCACATCTTAAGCAGCCTCTTCTCAATTCCACTCTCTGCCATAGACAAAATATAGAATAATGACGATGCTCCAAATGCATCGAGTTATAGCACCTAACAAGAGGTTGAGCTATGACTTCGGGCTACAATATATATAAGAGATTATACTGTCTAGCCACATAAAAGCAAGCAGATACAGGAAGACAGCATGTTTTTCTTCTTTTTTTTGGATAGTGGAGGGGGGTTTACCTCAGTAATATGATCCAGAACCACCGCTTCCCATATAACTATTACCACCTAGACTGCGTCCAGAGTAAGGTGACGAGTAAGAGCTACCACCAACCTACAAATTCCATAAACGACCATGTATAATAAGCCATTATAAAAAAGTAATAATTCTACATAGGAGTAAATATCACAAACATACATCACCCCCACGAGACAGGTAATCACCACCATAGCTTGACGAATACATCCCACCTTCGCTACCACCATATGAACCTAGTAGGACAAAATATTTCAAGCATGAATAGAACTAGATAAAAGTAGCTTTTCTAAATTATAATAAACCTGGAAAAATACCTCCACTGTAACCCATTCCCTGACGACCACTGTAAAGTCCTTGAGAATCTTGACTGGACAGAGAGCTTCGTCTTCCACCATATCCTACATTTGATCTCCCAAGCCTAGCAATTGAAACAAAGAAAGTCAGGAAGAATAGCTTTTGAAGGAATTTTTTTCAGTAATCACAAATATACAATTTCGACAGACCTTTCACTATAAGCATCGCCATAATGAGAAGCACTGCTACCAAGGTCATAATCCAATCGAGCACGAGAATGGCGTCCCCCTGCATCAGCATAGCGTGGAGGAACATCCTCCTGAAATGAACAATGCAGACTGACATGATATAAAATAACGGTTAAGAGCACAAAATTGCAAATAAGATAAGTCAGGAGATTACCAAGGCAGCATATGGACGTTTGGAACCAGACATAGAATCGTATTCACGCCCACGCCCCTCCCAGTAAGTCGGAGGTGGCCCTTCATACCTTTGGCTATAGCCATCATCAACATAAGCTCTTGCTGTAGATCTAGATGTTCCACCTCTGGGAAAATCAGGGTAGCCAGATCCACGAGGAGAATAAACATCTCTATAAGATGGGCGTCTATCTGACGGAATTCTAGAGCTATAGCCTGTAGCAGCTCTGCTCCTAGGGGGAAGCTCTTCACGATGACCATAATCCCTCTTTGAGCTACTCTTGGGATATGCGGGAACTGTGGAGAAAAAAATTGAATACACTGCACGCAGTGAACAGCTTTAACATAACAGAGAAATTGAAGCATACCAGGTGGCCTCCTATCATAGGACCTTGGTGGAGGAGCAGCAGGTCTGCCCCTTGGAGGAAAAGCCATAACTGGTCTTCTATCTCGAATAGAGACAGGACGTTTGAACCCACGGTCGAGTACAGGTGGAAGACGAGGCCCAAATCCTCTGTGGCCACGAAGAGGGATACTACGCGGAAATGGACGGCTCCAAGGACTCCTTCCACCTCGACTTGACCCACGCCTGGGCCCAAAATCTCCTCGAGCGACATGTTTTCCTTTGCCTCTCTGCAGTGGTCTAGACAATCTGGCCCTAACTTTAGCCTGAAACATGTCCCTGATTAGCTTGAGAAGATATAGGAAAAATACACAAAATACAGTTTGACAAGGAACCTTTTTTTCTCCTTCACCCAGTTCCTCATTATTGATACTTTTAGCACAAGTTACTGCTGCCTCATGGGTATCAAATGTGACAAATCCAAAATCCTTTCTCCTGGCAGACGGCATATTACGGGCAAGCTCGACTTTCACAATCTCCCCATATTTTTTCAGGAGCTCCTTAACATGATCCTCATCCCAGGAAGCAGAAAGACCATCCAAAAATAATGTCTTAACCTGAACTCAAGTTTGTGGGGTCAGAAAAGCTTATGAAATGAAACAGGATTAAAAGGAAGATATGCAACACAATTATGAATCATAACCTTTCCATATCAAACACATGAATAAAAAAGAGTACACAAAATACCGAACTTAATGCCACGCGTGTGTAAATATTCTCTCACAAATTTTTGTGTATGCACAAATATAGACTAAAAAGATAAATCTGTTTTGAAACATGGTCAGAAATGAATCACTAAAGGTAGAACCAGCATCTGATGCAACAAAATCTTATTACTTTCTTCCTTTTGAACTCATCAGTACACACAGTAAACAAGTCAATAAATCAACTCATAGAAGGAAAAGTTATAAGTAAGATATAATTAGAAAAAGCCTTCACAAAGAGCAGAGATTACTAGTTATATAAGCTGCTAAATGTATGTCTCCTACTCATAACTGATAATCATATGAATGGCATTTGACATGGAATAAAAGCTAAAACTCAGCCAGGAATATGATTATTTTAACCTAGTCCAGAAACTTAGCCAAGTATATACCTGGGCCATGATTTCATCACCGGGATCAACAAAGGAATCTGCAAAGGAAACCTTAGCAGGCCTATCCACTCCGAACACTACATCCATCTTTTGAAGACGTTTAAAGGCATCCATGGCATCAGATCGTGATGAGAACTCCAAGAAAGCAAAGCCTCGATTCATCCCCTCACTATTACTGTCTTCAACCAATGTCAAATCCTCAGTATTGTCAACACCATAATGCTTCAACTTCTCTTTCAACTGGAAACATAATAAATGACAATGAGCTGCAACCAAGCAACCAGGAATCTCAAAGATAATCATGATTGACAGTAACTAGTGGACTTACAGCTTCTTTAGTCCATGTCCTGCATATGTTACCTAAAAATAAAGTATCACTATCCTGACTTGGGCTAACACCACACTGCTTCCCATGAACCTGGAATTCGGGTTGTTAATAAGCAACTTGTAGTAGAAAATCAGAGGTCACGGTAGCTAAAGAATCAAGAAAATACCACAGGATTTTTTAGCTGAGAACAAGCTTTTTTTGCTTGCTCCACCGTTGCGAAACGCAAGAATGCAAAACCCTTATTCTTCTTAGTCTGAGGATTCATCATAAGCCTGACTTCAGTAATCTCACCAACTTCACTGAACACTTTCCTTAGATCATTTTCAGTTGCATCCTTGTCCAATCCCCCAACAAAAATTTCAAACTCCTTCCGCTTACGCCTTTCTTTAACAATTTCATGATGTTCTTCTTCTTCAGCAGCATCAACCATCTTAGTTCGCTCTTGCCCTTCAAGTTCATCATCTTCCTCGGGTTCAAGTTCTTCAGCCACATTTTCTATTTCTTCCTCATCGACATCACCCTCTTCTTCATCGACCACATCTTCTTCCTCAGGTTCTTCCTCTACTTCATCTCGCTCTTCTTGAGGATCTTGCTCAATTTCCTTCTCATCATAATCTACAACACCATACTCTTCAGGTTCATATTCAGGGTCGTTATCCTCCAAGTCTAACCGTTCATCTTTCTCATACTCATCAATGGATTCTTTTGCATAGTCATCCTCTGTCAGGTAAGAACAAGGAGATACAGACATCCAAAGAAAAGTCAACAGACGGCCACTTGCACAAAGTTATAATAACATGTAAACCGAAATTCTTTCAAGTTGAATAGACACTCTAGAATATAGAGTGCTGTTATCTTATAGACTAGCCAACATTCACAAATGCAAAACTGAAATGTGTTGGCTTCCTCCATGGTTACTTCAACTTAATATCATCAAAACTTACCGGACAATAACACGAACTTCTATCCTTTTAAGTGGTTAATAACCCTTAAAATCATAAACCCACCACAGATCACATAATTCTCCAGCAGCCCCATCACCGCCCCTACCGTGGAACTCAATGCACGGGCCAAAAAAATTAAGAAGTATGCATTGCGCTACTTTAGCTTTTGTTAAAAAGCACTTCAAAAATATTTCTTGAGAGAGTTAAAAGACTAATAAGATTATAGACAGTGAAGACTAATAAGATTATAGTATGCTTCTTGAGAGGTTAAAGAGATGACCCATAGCGATGGTTGAACTTTTCCCCGAGAACAAAAAGGAAGTCGGGGTGATTAGGTAAGAAGGAATATCTAAAGATAACGTTGAAGAATTAGGACAAAGAATAAAAGGGAAACAGAACGACGGAGAAAAGGAAAGAGTACCTAGGGTTCACGGCACTTTTCTTTGTTAACATATTCTGTCTTGTTTTCCTTTTTTGTTTGTCTTCTAACATATAACTGACGGATAGTAATACTGTCGCTCAGAAATTTCAAACATTGATTTTGTCCATGAAATGTTGTCTAAAACTACTTAACCCATCATACTTTGTGATTTTACTGATACATCAAAATATATATAGCACTCTCCACAATTGTGTAAATTGAGTTAAATGCCGAGGCTTAGCAAAAGAATAAAATCCAACCCCATTCATAACTCTTATCATTTAAACATACCATTAAGGAAAAACAACTATAGCGATATTAACAAAAAAGATTTCATGCATAGCATGCGTCGTCTTGGAACGACTTCTTTCCAAGGCCATGAACCCAAAAAAAAATCCTTTACAGAAAAAGATGCAAGTATAGCTCGCCTCTCTGTTGCAAGAAAATTTGCTATTAATGTCCAAGACATACCATTAAGGAAAAACAAAAAATATTTCATGCATAGCATGCGTCGTCTTTGAAAGACTTATCTCCAAGGACATGAACCAAAAAAAAAATCCTTTACAGAAAAAGATGCAAGTATAGCTCGCCTCTCTGTTGCAAGAAAATTTGCAATTAATGTCCAAGACAGTATAAACGAGAAAACCAGATCCCTTTAGCACTTCTTTGTTAGTAAATAAAGCAAATTGAAGATGCACTAAACAAACAATAACTCAGGGGAAGGACTGAACAGCCATACGAAGAACGAGGCAAATAACAAACTGGAAGCAATTGACCCCACTATTGTCGTCCAGGAAAAATAACACAACTATGAAAAGAAAAAAAATGTCCACTGGGAAAAAGCATTTGATAACCGTATCTAAATTTTGTCGTTTAGGAAAAAAACAACCTTCCCAAAAAGAATGTTCCAACGCGGGAACAATGCATATAATGTTATTTGATTACAATAACTACTATTGTCGTTTAGGGGAAAAAAGCATCACAGACTTAAACGAGATTATCGGATCGCTAGGCATTTAACACAGAATAACAACCTCGATAAAAAAAAATTCATAACCAGACAACAGCAACAGAGAAGACGCACTAGTTCAATCCTCTTAGCATCGGAAATAATCCAAACGCAAAAGAGGCACATCTGTACATCCAGCAAGGAAATCCTACATGTTTTCACCACATCATATACCATAGTATATCATATAAGAATAACAGTTCTTTCCTATAACCCAGACTACAAGAATTTGATCGCTTTCTTGATAGGAACAACTCAAATTCAAGATACACTATTCTAACAGCAAAACAACAAAGAAAATTAACAAACACAAGAAAAACCTCATGTACATAAAATAAAACATAAAAGTAACCCAAATATATTCACCCCACTCAAACACTAAAAAAATACCTTTAGATCATAAACTGACACAATTCATACATCTCAAACATGCATCCGGTACCCACATGCACAATTCATAAACATACAGATCTAAGATAAAACAAAAAACAAATTCAATTGCAATAATCATCGAATTATAAATAAAATAAAACTTACTCTTGTCAGAAGCATCTTCGTTATCCTCCTCCACTTTTTCCTCCGCATTCACCTCTTCCTCAGGCTCAGACTCCTTCTCATCAAAACCTACCGGTGGATTTTCTTCCTCAACCCTAACCTGCTCCTTCGCCGCAACCTCCTCCTCCACTTTCTCCTTCCCCGCCGTCGCCGCCCGACCTCGCGCAGCGCGTTTATTTCCGGGGCCAGGCGGAGTTCTCTTCGTCACTTTCTGTGGCATTTTTTTCGCAATTAACCGATCAACACTCCACGAATTTAACTTTACAACCAATGATTTAAGTATGAAAGAAACGATTATATTCAATTAATCGAAAAGGCTAATTAGGGAAATTTGTGTTCAGTATATATGTATTGTATGTATATGCGTCTTTAGCAGGAGAGGTACACACTGAAAAAAACCCTAGAAAGTCGATGTTATATAGTATGTGCGTGCTTTATAACGAAGAACACGAGAGACGGTTTATAAAGGTGGGAGTAATAAGGTGTGTCGCAATGAAGTGTGTACTTTTGTATGAGGTGTTATTTATATCTGACACATGGAATATAGGTTGTAAGCCTTGGCGGTGAAGTGATACGGAACAATTTGATTGGTTGTAATAGGGTGAATACGTGAACCTTGATATATACGATTTTGTGCGGGGTGAGGTTTACGTTTAAGAGGAAATGTCCTGAGACGCCAAGTCAGTTGCCACGTCAGCTATACTCCCATTTTTTTTATAGATTTTTAGAGAAAAAAAAAAAGCCTACTTTCTTTATTAGACACTCAAAATACATTTTTTGCATATTGTTATCCCAGTTGGTCAATGCAAAATAATACTATAAACTGAACTACATAACTTGCAAGTTTGTGTACAAAATTGATCAACCAATAAATCCGTTTTAATATTATGTAATAATAATGTGATGGGATTATTGCATGTTTTGTGCCACAACTTGAGCTCGTTGGCGTTTTACCCCACTTCTTATCGGGCTGGCATATTTGGTGCCACAGCTTTAATTTCGATGGCAATTTTGGTCCATATTGAGACTCAATTTCAAAAGTGACCCAAATTTACCCACGTGATTTGTAATTTTGGAATTTTGGTGCCACACCTTAAGTTCGTTGGGGTTTCTACCCCATACCTTATCGGGATGAAATATTTGGTGCCACTATATCAATTTTGATCCACATTGAGTTTTAAAATTGGCCCGAATTAACCTACGTGCGGGCTATGTAGCTTGCAATTTGGAAATTTTGACCGAAATCAACAAAACTTTGAAAACAAAAAATTCAAAATTCATTTTCAAAACTCAAACTCCATCTCCCTCTAATTCCTCCATCGCCTCTCCAAGAAACTTCACCTCAACCGTGGCCCCGCCGCCTTCCTCCGTAACTATCCCACATCCAGAGCGGCTTGGGCCCTAAACAATTAAGACAGTTGCCTTGAACCCCAAGCTTTTGGGCCCCCAGCCTATACTGCCATAATCCATTACATCTTGATTCTTGATCCATTAAAGAAAATAATCCAATTGTTAGTCTAGTCTTGAGTCCCAGCATACCTATATCAACATCAATGGGCCTCTCACTTCCAGTCCATTTTGCTCTTTACGACCAAAAAAAAATAAAAAAGGGGAGATGCAACATAAAATTGGCCGCTATGCATTCAGAATTATTAAAAAAAGAAAAGGTAGAACCTTGAAGAATTCTAGGAGTCATATTCATATTTCAATTTTGGGTATTGTTATTTTTCTCTACAAAATAAGGAATATTTATTCAACATTATTTTTATTGAGTTTTAGATTGACATTATTTTAATTTATCAAGAAAAATAAATGAATTTGGGCTTTAGGAACGACAACAACAAAAACAGTGATAGAAACTCATAAACTGCATTTTGATTTACTAATCAATTGATTTTTGAATTTGCTTTTCAGGGACACCAATAATATTTATGTACTTGTAATGATTATTTTCGATTAACTATATAACAAGAAAAAATAATTGAATTGATCATTTTATATATTGAAAAATATATCTTAGAAATACTAGAATATGAAGTTTTAATCAGTACTTTTGTATCTACTAAAGCAAGAAAGTTTAATCCCAAAAGAAAAAAAATCTATTAAAGCAAGAAAATAAATTTTACATGAAATAGGGCCCCATTTGGCCCCAAAAATCAAATACAAATAAAATGTAAAATGAAACAAATATATCCTAATTCTTTTTTTAAAAAAAAAATTGATCTATCAAGTTCACATACAATGTCGAATGTCGTCATTTTACTCAATGTAAGGTCTCATTGTGCCATGATTTTATGCAAGATACATGTCTAGACCATCGAAACCTATTCGTACCATCAACTGTACTAGTTCTTTCTCGATTCTTAAATCTCTTCCAATCCCTTAAAACAGTTTTCAAATCCACAACCTTTGCACTGATTGTCCGGCAACAATTGGCATGGACTGTGGCCACCAATCTAACATCTTTACTATCACTACAAAATCCGCTAAAGTAAATGGTGTCAAGGAAGCTAGTTTTGAGACCTAGTTGTCCAAACACACCCTTCAGCACTAGATTTGCTAACACGTCTTGTTCCTTCATCCCTGTTGAATTCTTTCTTCTGTCGTACCATGTTTCGAATAATGATATGGTTTTATTGTTTGATTTGATGAAGTAGAATCCCGTGTTGATTAGGTTGTCCTTTGAGGAACTATTGCCATTGAAAACGTCGGTGCTTATTTCAAAGTCTATAGTTTCATTGTTACTTAATCTTTTGAATGGATTCCTTAGCCATAACACATCCGTGTCCTGCAAAGCAAAATGACATAATATATATATAATGTAATAGTGATAAGTTTAACATCATCACTCAGCATTGTCAATATATAAACTCTTTTTCATAGAGTGACGGCATACAATTTTTTCTTTGATATATAACTTAATTAGTGACATACAATATAAAATTGAAATACATATTCATTAATTTAGTCACAAGCTAGACAAGTGAAATAAGCCCGTTAATTATGTGACTATAAAGCTTGTATAAGAATGAACCAAAATGGAATGAGATAATTACTACTCGTTCAACTACTACTTCCCTAATATATAGGCTGATAGAAGTCATGCACACTCACATGATTTTACCCATAATAGTTATACACATACATATTCACGAGTGGCACGTTAACATCAACTTTTGGCTATGTAATTTCCAGCCAAAAGACATATAAAGTCCAAAAGATTGCAGCTACCAAATTAGGAAAAAGAAGAAAACATTTCCTAATTCCTAGCTTTTCTTCTTGGCTTTGACCATTTTTTTCTAGTTTTAGTTTTGGTACGTATGGGTTATCACTTTCCCAATTTAGTATTGGTATATGGGTGATCTTTTGCTTTCCATTTTGTTAAGATCATTCTCATAAATCTCGCATAAATAATGGATAATGTATGTGTAATATGTGTAATGGATATAATAATTCGACAATCAGAAATGTATAAATGTAATTATGTTAATTAAGTGAATGTACGTAACTATGTAAAAAATCAAATTGAGCTATATATTCAAGCCAATCAGATCATGAAGCTCATTTGAAATATTAATATTCAAGCCAATCAGATCATGATTACATATTAACTATTAAGCTATTCGACTTTTATTCATATGGTCCATATAACGTTTGAGACCAAGTAGATAAAAAGGAAAGAGAAATATTAAGTCGCACAGGACTCCATGGCCCAATGGATAAGGCGCTGGTCTACGAAACCAGAGATTCTGGGTTCGATCCCCAGTGGAGTCGCTATTACAATTTTGGAAAAAGAGAAAAACTTGTGGCTAATTTGATTTTAACCGATTCTTTTTCTGTGATTTTACTTGTGTTTCTCAAATACGAAACTCTTCTTCATATATTTTTTTTTTTATCCACTAGACTGTGTATATATACAGTTCGGACCGAAGAGTGCAAAAGGTACAAGTCCTCACCAGTGTTGTGTCTCCAGTAGAATTCAAACTCTTCTATATATTATCACATATAATTTAAATTACTAAAAACATATATTATCACATATAAATTACTAAAAACAGTCACATAAAAGGAAAAGCATTAGCATTTTTTCAATCAAGTAATAAGTAATAAGTAATAACTAATTTCCCCATCCCTTGTTCAATAAATTACAAGAACGGATAAACACTAATTTTTTAATCCTACTACACTATATATGAATTACGTATTTACAATAGTAACAAAAATATTATGGGTCTGTTTGTTTGGCGTTTGAGAAAGTAGTTCGGGAGAGTAGTGGAGGTTTGTGAAATAATCTCGATTTGCATAATGTTGTTTGTTTGGGTTTTGAGAGAGTGGTTTGAAAAATAAAGTAGATGTAGGTTTTTTTCGAAGAGTTGGATTGTAGGTGTAAGATGTGTAAGACTTTATGTCAAATCATGTTTGTTATGTGAGATAAATTGTGTAAGAGATAGGTTACTTTATGTCAAATCAAAGTAGAGTTTGTATAGGTTTTGTTTAGAGATAAGAAAATTGTTGTTTGTTTGGCTTTTGAGAGAGTGGTTTGAGAAAATTAATGGATAAAAAATTTATTTCGAAAAATAGAAAACATGTTTGTTTGTCATTTCCCAAACACGAAAAAATTCTGGGAAACGCCAAACAAACAGGCCCTATGTGAATGAGTAATATGAAAATTACCAATCAGAAAATATACCAACTTACTGAAGTGTCATAATGATGAAATAACTCACATCCATTAAAATCAACATTCACAAATGAGTGTACATATTTTTTTTTTCAAATTCATTCATATTTTTTACACCTAACATAATCTATTTCGAGATTCATCGGACACAAAGTATGAAAACCTCTTCCGACATGGATTCGGATCAATAATCAATGTGGACAAAAAACATTCAAAACATTGTTGACCAAACATAAAGATATTAAATGAAAAATAAAATAAAAAACTATTCATGCATAGAGGAAAAAACGTACCGTGAAAATGAAGTTGTACCCTCTCTTAAGTACATCTAATAAAAAAAGAGTCCTTCTCCACATCATCTCAATAAACTCACCCGACATATAAATCTTCTCACCGGAAAACTCATCGCCGCCGTCCGCCACCAGTCTATAACAATTTAACCGCCGGAACAGACACCTTTGATACGCGGTCTCATCCATAGCCACCACTAACAAATTGTTCACTAGTGGTCTAGTTTCTTCTCCGGCCCAAAAGCCCTCGAGAAAAAGATCGAACATCGCCGGATACTCGTTTTCGTGTGGCTCGACGTAAGCTTTGTTAATAATGGCTATGATTAAAGTCTTGTTTGGTAATGAAGCTTTATCTAAAGCTATTTGGAGTTCATCTTTTGGAACACTTATTAATATCGTTGTGTTTGATGATTGCTTTTGTGGAAAGGAAGTGAGTTTGTAGGTTAAGGGGTTCCAAGAAAAGAGTATTAGAATTAATGTTAATAGGAAAAGAGAAAGAATTGCAATGGGGGATTTCTCGGAGTAATCCATGGTTGTGGTTTAATTTTGATGTATAACTTTTCTGGGGGTTTTTAAAATAAAAGTAAGACTATTTGATTTGATTTGATTTAATTGTTAGGTTAGGGAGATGGGCAGGGTGGGTGGGGTTGGAGAGTCATGCAAGGAGTCAATGACCCTCGATAAAGACTATAATTGTTTTCTTTTTTTCTTTTTCTAGATGTATGTTTTGGTTACAATTAAAGATTGTTTTAATTTATTTTTTGAGATGAAGCAAGATTAAAGAATAGTTCACAAAGAAATAGCTAATTTGATAGAATACTTATCATGAATCTAACCCCTGATTATGGCAACACTTAAAATATTTTGTACTCCTTCCGTTTTTTTTATTTGTCGCTTTGGCAACAAAATTTTGTTTACTTTACTTGTCGTTTTAAGAATTCAATGTTTTTCACCAATTTTACTCTTTTTGATAATTCTTGTAATTAATGCTAATTAATGATGTGTTTATTTGGTTAAAATGGTATTTTGTAATTAATGTTAATTAATATGTGTACAATCCTCTAAAACGACAAATAAAAAAAAAACGGAGGAGTGTTTTTTTTTTAAATTGACAAATATAATTTTATTGGCTAAAAGCATTATAATTAGATTTTATTGGTCCATTAATGTACCCAAGTAAAAGTTAAGTATTGACCGGTCTAGAATTTAAGATATTTTTTCTTAGTGTCTATTATTTCAATACAAATGGAGTTATTAATTCACAAATTAAAAGAAATGATAAGGGGTTTCCTGTCATTTAATTTATAGAACAATGAGTGTAATGTTGATAGCAAATTGTAACACTACTCTTATCCTTACAGCGATTGATCGAAGCACGCGACATGAATTTTTGTTTGACATTTAGTATAGGAAAATGTCCACTAATAAATTTAACAAGAGTTTTCTGCTAAAAAGTGCAGATGTAATTTTCCATCTTACCATCAAAATCTTTGTAGACAAAAAACCGAGACCCATTAATGAACCATATAGCGTGGCAGAATGAATTAAGAACACATGTCATTTAGTCTAAACTAGCTTATCACCAAATGAAATTTATGTATGTTATTAGATCTATATTTTGTAGAACAATGGAAGGTATGTAACATATATTTAATCTTTATATCATGATATTTATTTATGTTTTAGATATGACTTAATTGTTTTTAAGATGTATATGTCCGTGGTTTAGATATGACTTAATTGTTTTTAAGATATAGTCGAACATAGTGCGTGAACATTTTTTTCAATAGGTATTCATATCTGAATTCATATTGAAGGGAATTATCCCTTTAACGAGACTAGCTCAATATATATATAGGGACATGTAATTTTTTTATTTTTTTATTTTTTTATCTCTAACTAGAAATATATGAAGATGTTAATCCTATCTGGTTTTACCAAATAAGCTCATAATATATTATAATCCATTTTTCTGCAAAAAGTGGACAAAAGGGCAGCCTCGGGCAATGAAAAGTGTGGGGAGAACAAACACATTTTATTAATTGTCGGTTGTAAATTTGTAATAGTCAACATATATTTTCCACAGAAAGAACTATTAGACTTTTTGTTTTGTAGATCGATTTCCACAAGTTGGATAAATAATCGAACTAATCTCTGTTTACGTGGAACTCATACGTCATACCGACAGTTTGTTTAGGGCCTGTTTGTTTGGTGTTTGGGAAAATAGTTTGGGAGAATAGTGGAGGTTTGTGAAATAATCTCGATTTGCGTAATATTGTTTGTTTGGGTTTTGAGAGAGTGGTTTGAGAAATAAATTAGGTGTAGGTTTTTTTTGGAAGAGTTAGGTTGTAGGTGTAACATGTGTAAAACTTTATGTCAAATTATGTTTGTTATGTGAGATAAATTGTGTAAGAGATATGTTACTTTATGTCAAATCAGAGTAGAGTTTATATAGGTTTTGTTTAGAGATAAGAAAATTGTTGTTTGTTTAGCTTTTGAGAGAGTAGTTTGAGAAAATTGAGATATAAAAAATTTATTTCAGAAAATAGAAAACATGTTTGTTTGGCATTTTCCAAACACGAAAAAAATTTGGAAAACGCCAAACAAATAGGCCCTTAATGTTTTGATGCGTTTTATTATTAATATATAATTAATAATTAAAGAAATTGGGATTGCTATGTCACATGATGTCATCAAATTGTATAAATAGGATAGTATTTTTCTAGAAAATGCCCAATGGTGGGATGCATAATGGATTCGTAAGGTAATCTTCAACTTAAGTCCTTGCTAAATTGTTCAATTGTCAAATTGTGTTGCCCTCATGCTTTTTCGATTACTCATCTCCATTCGAAGGACAATCAACATCCATTAATTCAATTTCACAACTTTCCCCATTCTATCCACTAAAACTTATTTTAATAATAATAATAAAAAAAATCATAATAATTTTTTTTAATAGTTACATAACCATGAAAATTAAGGCATTCTTAAAAATAAGAAAATCAACAACAACTAAATATAATTAACGGAAAACAACAACGATTAACATAATTAACGAAAAACAACAACACTTATTATTAATTCTTTTATTTGTATGAATTTTAGGAATATAAAAATTTTAAACTAACCACGTTATTAATTCTAACACAAAATAAGAAATACAATGTTATTAAAAATAAAAAACTAATTACAATTTTACACAATATTATTATAAATAAAATTATTTTACAAAATTTTAAAAATAATTTAAACTAATATTTACAATTTAATTAATTAAACAAAAAAAATAATTAAAACAAGAAAAGAGGCGTAATCAATTCAGCCAAATGCAAGAAATAATCAACACACAAAAGAAAAAAAAAAGTGCAAGACAAATAAATAAATAAAAAATGTATATAGAACCAATGGGTGGCCTGGCCACCCATATCCAGGGGCGGATCCAGGATTTTTGGTCAGGGGGGGGCTAAACTTATACCAAAAAAAAAAAATCTATCAAACAGTTAAATTTAAAGTTTATATTATTCACGAGAAAATATATGACGCAATACAAAAATGGGAAGGTGGAGTTTGATAAAAATAAACCCCACGAGATATTTTAATTACATATGATACCCCGTTATAGTCACAAAAGAACCCAAAATATCTTCATATTTACTTTAATAATTGACCACGACGGTTTTTCATCTTTTAAAATTGGTCCATGATAGCATCGTTTGAAATACTACTAAATATGTCTCTCTCTATAAAGAGTTAAAGACAACTAAACTATCATTTAGCCATTGACCTCCCATTAACGTTTCCCGAAACTCAAGGTTGCGAGGTTGACATGGACCTTTGAGCAATTATGCTCTACGAACTCTCTCTCGAATGTTAGAATCATATAAAGTTATATGAGGTCGTAGATCGGGATCACTCGGAAGCTCGGGCAAGTTCGTTTCAATATGAAAGTTTGGAAGCTCATGCGGGTCACTTTGAATGTGAACGTTACTTGAAGACTCCTCGTGAGGTATAGGTGTAGCCTTAAAGTATCTCTCCATATTTCTAATACCATAAAATGTACAAAATATAACTATCTCAAGAATAATGACATACTCAAGAAGTAGAAGTTAAATATAATAGAGACATAATAATGACAAGACTTATTTTTCATTTCATTTGATAAAATAAGAGACGTTGAATCCCAATAGGCCAATAAATGCTAATAAAAAACTATTAAGAATATAATATTAGTGTTTGACATTTCGATAAAAAAAACTATTAACCATCTAAGATTAGTGTTTGATATGTAAATGAATATTATTAACTCTATTGCATCGTGATTTAATCATCATATTATTTTAATATAATAGTTATCCTCATATCTTAATCTAATACTTATGAAAATCTTAACAAGTATATAACTTTAAGCACAAAAATGAAACTTGAATCTAAAAATTGATTTTGGGAAGTGAATATAAACATCAATAATGAATATATAACACTATTAGTTTATTATATAAGCACAATTGCATAAACATATATCATAAATATATATAAAAAAAATTGAACTTTTCATTGAGGCTTAGAAATTGGGTAGAGTGAGTTATTATTAGAGTGGGTTGTGTGATATTAATTGGACAAAGATTATATTTGGGCTGAAAATTTCATATTGGGCTAATTTATTGAACTTTTTTTTTAAAAAAAAAAAAAAATACACCACTACTATATTAAAAAAAAAAAAATTCAGGGGGGCTATAGCCCCCCCTTGTCCCTGTGTCCGTCCGCCCTTGCCCATATCAATTCAGCCTGGGCGCGTTGCCCAGCAGACGGTCACTGAATGACGCCTGCATGCCCTCCTGAGTCCTGCCTGCCCGCCTTGCTCCCCTCATGCCTTTTGCCATATCCAATCGAGCATCGCCGGCAATTTCCCTTATGCCCGGTTGCCGGTTCGGTTGGAGATGGCCTAAACATTTGCATTTTCAGACTTGAGATCCCATATTTAGATTCTCTGGAGGAGAGAGAAATCGAGAATAGATAATTGGGAGGGAAAGGACAAATTACCGTTTTAGAGTCGTTGGAGGAGATATGGTTGTTGCTTCAAATTATGGCCATTAAATATCACTTTACCACAAATCTTCTGATTTTTAAGTAGACAAAATTAAAAACTGATTGAGGAAATTAGAAAAAAGACGTAAAGAATCAGAGAGGAAGCAAAATTGGGGCGCCTTGCTCTGCTGAAGAAAACGACTTGCTCTGTTGAAGAAGACGACATACATAATTAGGTATATTTTTTTATTCTTTTTTTGTTAATATGGGTTATTTGGGGCTTAAGTTTGGACTGAGTTTTTTTTTTTTGGTTTCCCAAGGGTTTAATCTCTTTTGAGGCGCGTCGGACACATAAAGTGGGAACCTCTCCCAACAGGGATTCGAACCTGAGTCCGCTACTTTGTAGTGACTAGTTCCTTCCATTAGACCAATCACCTGTTGGTGGACTGAGTTTTTTATTCATCAACTTATCATGCCTAAAACTGATGGTAAATATTTTTTTAACAATAAATTGATAAAATGGTGTGGAACAAGTGATATAAATTTGTTAAGTAGTTGAATGTTACGGATAAGTTTGAAAAAAATGTTTTCTGAAAACAATACATTAAGTTTCATCATATTTTGTATATTTGCAAATGTGAATGCTTATATTTTTTATTTCTTACAATCGACTATATTTCGATTCCACTCTTTAATTATATTTATTGTTTGTTTATAGATATGTCATTAATGACGGGCAATCTACAAATCGATGAAAATATCATCTATTTAGCCACTCAATTTTCAAATGAAGTTGAAAATTTGACTTCTCAAGTTTCAAATGAAGTAGAAGATTCACTCAAGTTTCAAATAAAGTTGATCATTCTACTAAAACTAGTAGCCGGAGGGGTTTTAACTTCTCAATTAGTGATGACAATCTTATTAGTGCGGGGTGGCTCAATACTAGCAAAGACTCGACTCAAGGACCGATCAAAGTTCTAATAGATATTGGCAATAAATTACGACATTCTTCAACAGTCACACACCTAATTATCCCGCTTGATTTATAATTTTCAAAATTTGAATATTTCAACTTCAAATTTTATTTTCTATTTAATATTTATTAATAAATTTCAAAATCTGATGGGAAAAAATGAATAAATTAATTTATAAAATTAATAAATTATTTTTAAAAAATAAGGATTTTGCATATTACCATAGGGCATGCCCTTAACGCTAGGAAAGATTTTGAAAAATTTACAAAAGTAAGAAAAACAAGTGAGTCGTAAAAGTGAATAAATAGTTTTGGTGTTACACCTTATTTTTGTTTCCATTGATTCAAAAATAAAAACTTTTCAATGTTTTCGGTGGAAACAACAAAAAATTTGATCCATACTCAAATGACAATTGAAGTTTATCGAAAATGATAAGTTCCCCGAGAAACTTAATAAGTATTTCGTACTTGCGAAAAGGAATAATTTAAAGAAATTAGAGTCACCTTTAAAGAAATATACACCTAACTTAAGAGAACAACAAGAAGAGGATGGGGAAAGATTATTTTACACAAGAAAAGTAAATCATCGATTGCAGTTAATCACACGTATATCCCTTTTAGTGCACAGGGGTGTACTTGTTAATTATCAGTAATACAGGTGTGTGTTTTGCAAATAATCGAATTGCCTTAAAGTTTCTCAAGATTGAGCCTGACTCCATGTTCAGGCTGCACAACTAATCTAAACACAGGCGAATGCCGATATGTATCAGCCAATGAGAAACTAAACTTCGAGAGAATAAGGGACAATATGACCTTCAGTTCCATCATCGCGAAGTTTTGTCCTGCACATGTACGAGTCCCTGTTCCAAACGGCATATAAGCTTGCCGATTCTTACATGCCCCTGCAATGCCATTGGCAAATCTATCGGGTTTGAACTGATGCACGTCCGAGCCCCATAGCTCTTGGCTTTGGTGCAGCATAGGTATCGGAATCTGAAGGTTTATGCCTTTTGGGATGTAAATGTCTTTGAAGTTGATGTCTTCTAAGGCTTCTCTTACAACATACGGTACTGGAGGGTATAGACGTAATGTCTCTTGAATCACTGTTGTTAGCTGCAATTGGAATAATAACTTTTGCTACTATAAGTCTGTCTTAAGAGATTTGTACATTTCATGCAAGTGGAATAATATAGAAGGTAGATTACACAAACAAACACACTTTGAGTTATGGGTTATTTGTAGTGAACGTTAAAAAATTACAAAATCACCTCTAGAAGTACTGTTTCTCATTGCAAATTCAACCTTACGAGCGTTAATTCTTAAATTGACAAGGTTTTCTAACATAACCTTGATTAGGGGGTGTTTATTATTTTTTAGAATAAAATCATTGCAGCTAATATCTACAGATTGTGCTATATAAATCACCTAAATAGTGAAAAAACAAATTTCTCTCGGTATCATCAAGTAAAAGCAATTCTTGTAATTTGAACTTGAGATATATAAAAAATGTATTCAACAATCTCGGAAAAACTAAGTATGAATTCAAAGAGGCCCTTTTTTAAAAATGTCCAAACCATGGCAAATTGGATCTTAGCATATGAAAAGTAGAGCATGATGAAAGGCTACTTAATTAAAGAGCCAAGATGAGTGTAACACTACAAGTATCTTAAATGCCAGGGATATTGAAAACAATATGCAAGATGACATGAACTCAATTAAAAAGTATCAGTTTTGCACTTAGATTTATTTTCAATATTTAAGTTGTTTCATATCATGATTTGCTTAGCAAGTAGATATGTAAAACATGGAGTGTCTTTATTTAAATAGTCTACACTTCACAGGATATTCATGTAATTTATATTCCTGAGTAATGTCATATTTGTGTTCTTAATGTAATCTTAAAACTTCTTTAATGGAAAGTAGTCTTAGGCCATCTCCAACCCAACCAGGGGATCATCCCTCAGGGTGTCATCCTCCACCCCCGGGGTAATCTTGCACTCCCTGGACATCATCTCCAACCGTCCGGGGTATCATCCCCAATTATTTTAAAAAAACTTCCCCACTCTCACCTTCTAATTAATAATAATAATAATGTCAATAATATTAAATATTTATACGTTTTGACTAAATATTTTAAAATTCAAAATTAAAACTAATAATGTTAAATCTTTAATTTAAAACATAAAGTTATTAAATCTTGCACAAAATTTATAAATGTAAATGTCCATTTTTAGTTAATTTTTTTATTATTTAAATAAATTAATTAATTAAAAATTAAAAAATAAATAAAAATGGAGCAGGTGGCGCCACCTGCTCAGGAGCGGGGGGCATCTCGAACCACCCTCCGGGTGGGTTGGAGATGGCCTTAGGAGGTGCTTTTCTCTAATAATAGCTAGCATGTACTTCAGGCAGTGTTTGTGTAATTTACCAAAATGAAAAACTAGTAGACTTTTGATATATTAGATTTCATATATATCATACCACTTTCATGTTTCTCATCATATCTGCAGTAGGAACATTCTCGCCACAAATTTGAAGCACCTCTGCACGAGCACGAGCTTGCCATTCTGGGTAGGCTGCCATTGTCATCAAACACCATGATGCAGAGATTGCAGTCGTTTCATGACCTGCAAAATATATATTCTTGCAATTATCAACAATAAACTTTTTTGGAGTAATATCTGCTGGTATGTTGCTTTCGTCTCCACATGTCTCAGCAGCATTGAGTAACAATTGTAGAAGATCCTTCTTAGAGTTATCTTCACTGCGGTTTTTTACTATTTCAAGTATTGTTGAGTCAATCTCACTAGCCAATTTCCATATCTCCTTGTTGTTTTTAGTCGGAAGGTACCTGATATATGTCATATCATTTATTCATCCATTGCATATATTGGTGAAAGAAAAGATAATTAAATAGTAATAGTATCATAATGAAGGGTAAAGTAGGCAAAGTCTTAAATTGATTTTTATTAGTCCGGGCGATGTTGGAGTTTTGACTTAAGACCTGCCCATTTTGGAAACATTAAAGAATCAAAATTTATAGTTTTGACTAAAAGCTCGGGTACAACTTATAGAGTAGAGAAGTTCAAATACCTTAATCCAGGAACTCCTATATTTCCTTTTGACATCACCCTTTGAAGTTCTTGAAGTTTAGTGAATATCTTGTCACCTTCTGCATGGCTACTTCCAAAGCATATTCTTGAAATTATATCTGCTGATAAACTTCTCATGTCCTCGTCTACAGTAATTTCTGTCCCAGTTTTGCTCTCCCAAGTCCTTAACATTGTTGATGTGCATTCAGCCATCAGTTTCACCAAACTCTGCCAAGGAAAAACAAACAAACAAACTGGTTGTGATTGAACGAAAAAATGATGTTATTATATATCTGAATTTTGTAAAATAATTGAAATTTAATATATATATATATACCTTGACTTTATCAAGGTAAAATTCAGGTGCAATGATCTTCCTCTGATGAGCCCAATAAGGACCGTTTGATGTTAAGATGCCTCGACCAAGAAGAGGACCTCGTTCGGTTGATAGATACGAAGGCTTGCCAATGTTTAAAGAGGTGTAAAGGCTCAGTTCCTTGACTATATCTAGATTTGTAATGCACAGAAGTTGTATGTTTCCAGTGGAGTACACAAACGTTGGTCCTGTGATTATAATTCTAGGTCATTTCTCAAAGCATATAAATATTCTTGTTTATAAAGTAGGGATTAAGTTAGATCATCTAATGCAAGTTTGAATGTGCTTGTGCTGGTTGTGAACATTCTTTCACTTTAAACGGACACTACAAACTCTAGCTTCAACCAAGTTGTAGGAACCTGTAAAGGCTAGAGAATGCTTTAAAGGATTCTGTCACTCTTTAAGTTCTTTATAGTTACGATACGGACAACTGGACAAGGCAAAATTGCATTTTTAGTCCCACATGATTGAACCTTCAGCATTTTTCGTCCCGTGCTTTACAAAACTACACATTTTCCATCCAATTATTGCACTTTTAGTCCCATAAAACATTCTTTGTTTTACACAACAAGTGCAATTTTATACCGTGAAACTGAAAGTTTTGATGGTTTAGTATGGGACTAAAAATTCAACTTTGCTGTACTAATGATTACTGTTCAATCAAATTCAAGCAATCCATAAATATTTGTGATCTACTTCTATGTTAAGAAATTTTGTGACAAAACATCTTAAGAAATGCATATTTTTACTAGAAAGTGTAGTCACCAACTCACCATCACTAGAACAATCCTCCCCCCCCCCCCCACCCCCCCACAAGAAAAATGAAACTTTCCATGTTTTACTTGATCAATATGAAATGAACAACAGTCATAATTACTGAAAGGAAAAAAAGGGAGGACTAGTTTTTTTTTCAGAATTAACTAAGTTTTTTTCTTTGAAGACTAAATGCAAACAGGTTAGGTGCATACCATATTCATTTCTCCATTGCTCAAGATGTGGGAACAGATTAGAGATCCAAGCATGAATCTTTTCTTCCGAAACTGCTGATTTTTCAAGAGATTGTTTCTTCAATTGAATAATTCTCTTCATTTCAGCAATGTTTCCATAAAAAATAGAAGGTTTAGGCCCTCCAATCCCCTGTTTCTCAAGCTTTAGTCTCAATCTCTTCGGCTTCATCAGTAAATTATCAAAAAGTCTGAGGAAAAGCAATGAAAAGCCTCCTAAAATAAGTGAGAAAATCATCTTTGCTGCAAGAATCAACTCTTTTTCCATTTTTTAATTAGTTTTCTGCTGCTGTTTGAACTGTTTAATCTTGTAAATGAGTCATGTAGATAGGTGTTAGTGTGCATGACTTTTTTGCAAGCTGTTTTTTGTCTATCAAGGGGTTACAAAAAATCTTGCTTTTTTATTTTGTTATTTACGTAAATAATAAAAAAAATTATGCAATACATTGAACCAGTCATGCAAACAAATACATTGAACCATTTTCTGTTATTTTACTTTATTTTGTTATTTCATTATTTACGTATATTAATAATAAAAATCATGTAAATAATTATTTTTGGATCTCAAAACTCTGAGGACCTGTTTGTTTGGCGTTTTCCAAAATTTTTTCGTGTTTGGGAAATGCCAAACAAACATGTTTTCTATTTTTCGAAATAAATTTTTCATCCATTAATTTTCTCAAACTACTCTCTCAAAAGCCAAACAAACAACAATTTTCTTATCTCTAAACAAAAACTATACAAACTCTACTTTGATTTAACATAAAGTAACTTATCTCTTACACAATTTATCTCACATAACAAACATGATTTGACATAAAGTCTTACACATCTTACACCTACAACCCAACTCTTTCAAAAAAACATACACCTACTTTATTTCTCAAACCACTTTCTCAAAACCCAAACAAACAACATTACGCAAATCAAGATTATTTCACAAACCTCCACTACTCTTTCAAACTACTTTCCCAAACGCCAAACAAACAGACCTGAGTGTTGAAGTATTTGAAATAAAAAGTAATTCTTTATCTATGGTACATAACTATTGTAAATTTGTAATATCATATGAAATTTTCACGAAAAATGAGTCTAAAATTTCATGAGGAATAGATGTAGAATACATTTTGTCAGGAGAAACATAATTTCAGGGTGTATTTCACCATTTCTATATTAATGGGGTACAAGTCACCAAATGGGATTATTTAAAGGGTGCAAAATGCAATTGAACCGGAAGAAAATACAGTGAAAAGGGAAAACAAACACCAGCACCTCAGCTGAGCTTCTGCTCTCTCTCTCTCTGTAGTAGATAGAAAGCTCTAATAATTTTCTTCGTTTTGCTTCATAGCACACGGTATACAGCCGCTGAGGTGCTGGGTTTTTCCTCCTGTTTTTATTCAGATATTTATTAAGGAGAGAGAGATGAATATGTACAGAGATCGAGGTGCAGGGGTATCGTCGAAGGGTGGAGGAGACATGTTGGATCGGAAACGAATCAACGATGCGTTGGACAAACACTTGGAGAAGTCTTCACCGTCTACATCCCGAAACAAGGGTTCCATCGTCGCCGTCACCTCCACATCCGCTGCCGGAAAGCAAATTGACAACCGGGACAACCGCTCCTCATCAACCCTCGCCACCAGCAAGAACAAGCTCTCCGAGGGTACCTTTATAATTTTATTATTTATTTCGAATTGTTTCAAAATGGTGCTGAATTGTCATTGGTTTTTTTTTTTTTTTTGGGGGGGGGGGGGGGGGGGGGGTTTGTCATCCCATGTGCAATATATAGTATTTGGTTTTTGTTCTGAATTGTGAATTGTAGTGACTTGATTGACTCTTGTGTGCTGCTAAATGTGTGATTATTGTGATTTGTGAGGTTGATTGTAGATGAGTGCATCTATTGTATGGCTAGTGATCAGAGCACGATTTTGGGGTGGTTTTTTGTATTCTCTTTATTCGTGGTGGATTTTTTTTATAATTTCTTTTAGGTATAAGATAAAAGCACCGAAAGAATTACTCAATTAGGATTGGTTTTGTTGCACTGATAGGCATAGATGGAAATGAACGAGGAACATATAGAGTGTGGTAAGTCAAAGATTCATTCTTATGCTTAGCATTAATTGGGCTGGTGTTATCCTAGTAATGGTTCAATCAGTTATGTGGTCTACTTTTCGTTAATAGGCACCCAGATCTTAGCGACCTGTTTGACTTATTATTAACTCCTTAAAGTTGAGTCTTATTAACTCTCAAAAAGTTGAGTATTATTAACTCTCAATAGAATCGATTTGTTGGTGATTTTTCTAATAACAGCTAATTTGTTAAGTAAGACGATGAGTAATCTTTTGATGATGAACTCAAAAAACAATTCGGTATAGAAGCTGATGTGGATGAGTAGTGTGGCTAACTAAGAATAAGTCTTTCTTGTTTCAAATTAGGTTTGTCTGTTATTATTCAATTTGCTCTAGAAATGATAAATCTGTTTAACCTTCTTGCTTTGCAAAAGATGATATGGATTCTGAAGTTGGTACCCCACTGAATTTGGCTTGTTATTCACATTGTTGTATTGTATTTCAATTGTTGAAATAATTGATATAAGCAATGAAAGAAAGCACGGTTCAACTCATTTTGTTAACACATGCACCTCGCGCTCAAACCCAAGGTTCCAAGTTGCACCAAGGGCATATAGCAATTATGCTTACGTTTTTGTTCTTTTTATGGGAACATATAGATTCATATATGTTCATAGATTGCACATCTGTTCTTTTCTTTTAGCACGCATGTGATTTAACTAAACAAATATTAAAACGGCAATCTGTTTTTGCAGAGGAATCTGAAACTGACAGTGAAGAGTCTGATGTCAGTGGTTCTGATGGGGATGATACATCTTGGATTTCATGGTTTTGCAACTTGCGAGGGAACGAATTCTTTTGTGAAGTTGATGATGAATATATTCAAGATGATTTTAATCTATGCGGGTTGAGCAGTCAAGTCCCGTATTACGATTATGCACTTGACCTAATTCTGGATGTTGAGTCCTCTCATGGTAAGCATTTATTGATTTTGTGTACTTCAAAGGTGTTACCTGAGTTGATTATGTTCAAGATCGTGGCTGTTTAGCGACATTTCCTGAGCCTAAATTATTTAGATGTAGCTTTAAGTATTAAGATATTTTGTGGATTCTTTTTAAATGAAAAGAGTTGTTGTTTGCTTTTATGACTTGCACCTAGCGAGCCAGAAACTCATAAACTGAGTGATATAATTTGGTGCGGGTTTAAATCATGGGGCTAAAAGTGATAATAGAGTTTATTCTTTGTAGCTGATCAGTTTTATGGTGTAACTATGTTTGCAAAGTTAATAACATCCTTATCAACTATTTTTAGATTCAATATGGACTTTTGATATTGCATTCGGCTTTGTAGTTTTGAAGGAATTAAAGGAAGGTCTACGTTGAGGACTAACCAGTTATTTCGTTGTGTATATAAAAATAGCTTTCTCGTGTCCTAATTTTATTAGCTTTTCGTGTGACTGGTGTGAAGTTATTGCAAATTGTACAATGGAAACCATTTCATCCTTGGTTAAAATTTCTATCCTACTGCTTTTTACTTTGTTAGTTTCCCCTTTGGCCTTCCCTTTTTTTTTCTTTTTTTTTTTTTTTTTTTGAGAAGGTTGCAAAATAAACCATGAAGCCTGTTGATACTTTTCGGATGATAGGTGGTGCCACTGTGAATAAAAGAAACTTTATATCAATGTGAAAAAATTCAGGATTCTACTACTAATAAGTTAAAGAACATTTAGATACCCCATAATGTAAAATCAATGAGCCGTACGAGGGAAAAGTTAAACTCATCTGTTACTTTTTGGTTAAATGATTGGTAGCTCACCTTAAGTTTGTTATAGGTGGTAAAAGCACCCTAATAGCTCACCTTAAGATTGTTATAGGCGGTAAAAGCACCATATTATCTCACCTTAAGTATGCCATATGGTGATAAAATAATCGAAATTAATGCATTATTGATTTTAGCAATTGAAGATGTCTATGGTTATTGTCCTGCTTCTGCGAATGACAAAACCATCAGTTGCTGATACCAATTAAGTAAAGCTATAGTTTATATCAATATTAATTCGTTTATGTATAGTCACTTTTTTAATTTACTATATTCATTATTTTAATATTTTTCTCATTGATCCACTGATCTCTTGTGCTCCGTTTTATCTTCGTGGCCTGCTCTCAGTCTCTTGCTTGCACTGTTTCAGCATTTTTCCAACATAGAAATTGCTTAGTTTTGGTTATTGTTTCATGTTTTCTTTGGTTCACTAAGAGCTGCCACTATTAGTTTTGTTGCCATTTAGTGCCTCCTGTTTCCAGTTTTGTCTGTTCTTCAATCTGAATGATCCTGGTGATAACATTTCTTTGTGCTGGTATATTTAGGTGATATGTTTACTGAGGAACAGAATGAATTGATTGAATCAGCTGCCGAAATGCTCTATGGCCTTATTCATGTGCGATACATTTTGACAAGCAAGGGAATGGCTGCAATGGTAACATCATTAGTCAGATTAATCTATTATGTAGGCTACATCTCCTTTTAATAAAGTCATCTCACTCAACTTCTTCGGGCTTATACTTGAACAGTTAGAGAAGTATAAAAACTATGACTTTGGAAGATGTCCAAGAGTTTACTGCTGTGGCCAGCCTTGCCTTCCAGTTGGACAGTCAGATATCCCACGTTCAAGTACTGTGAAGATATACTGTCCGAAATGTGAAGACATTTACTATCCCCGATCCAAGTATCAAGGCAGTATCCTTTCCTTGTTCTGGCGCATTTGAGCTTTAGTTATCTGTTCCGTTTTCATACTGAATTTGAGTGCATCTCTATCTCTCTCTCTCATGCCTGGTCTTTTTTCACTTCATAATATTAGCTCCCTATATTTTTCTTTCTCTAGTTTGAGTGAGAAGTTTCTTAGTATTTTATCCAATGCTGCTGAACAAACAAATGAACCTCATCATAACTTTGGTTCATCTAGTTTCCAATTGAAGCATGCTTCTTAACTGTCTCATAAATGGTTATAAAAAAATCATGCAATTAACAACCTCATTGTTAAGTGTCGTAATGGAGAACTAGATATCCATCCTGAATAAATATAGAAAAAGAAATTAATAGACATGTATCCCAATATACTTTCCCAGTAATGTATATATATGAGTTATTTCCATGTTAATTGTGATCATAGAACATTAGTCGAATAACCTTAAATTCTCCACTGAGGCAATAAATGAGGCAACTAACTGTTACATATGTAATCTTATAGTTGGTGCAACTAAAGTACAAAAGATTTGCTAAAATAATTGATATTCATAAAATCAATAGAGAGAAATGCATCGGCGTATAAACATTTTGAATTGTGTGATATTTATACTTGTGTTTGAAATGATTTTCTTGACTGCGAAAGATATTGATGGAGCCTATTTTGGAACCACATTCCCTCATCTGTTCTTGATGACTTATGGACACCTCAAGCCACAGAAGCCTACACAGAGCTATGTTCCTCGAGTTTTTGGCTTCAAGCTCCACAGTCCTTAAACAAACGAGTACGAGTTCTACCACATTCTTCCTTCCTAAAAATGTTTCTCGTCTTGCTTCTGCGGTGGACAAGTGGGATTATATGCAATCCAGGCGAAAGCACAGCAGCTATTGATTTATCAAAATTGCATAATTGATGGAGAAGCAGTTGTAGCTTATATTTCATCAAATTCTATGCTTAAAATTCATAGCCCATGTAAGTTTATTCTTCTTTCTGGTCGAAAACTGTTTGCAATATTTTCTCATGTAGTCCTTAATGTGTGCATATTTAATTAGCACTGTATTTCATATGGAGCAGCCTGTTGAGATTTGAAGGACAGTCTTGCTTAGAGCTAATTAATACCTGCCATATATATTTGAGATTAGTGCTGACAGAACAAATATTGGACATTTTGAAAATCATATGCTTTGAAATTGAATTATATACCATCGAATGATCGATTATGGGCCATGTGTTGCATGATCTTTTTGATGTATCTATGCTTTTCCTTTCTCTGATCTATTTGCATTTTTTTTTTACCTGGTTCTTGATTGTTTTTGCTTACATTTATAAGTAAGAAAGGAAAGAACACATTTCTGAGTGCACATGAATATTACTTAACATGTGGAAACTGGTAAGTAATAGATCCATGAATTTTTGTGGAAGAAGCCTGAGGATCCATCTATTTTGATCCCAACTTTCACCAAAAATTGTCAAAATACTTGTAAAGATTTGTTTTCCTATGTAGGTAGTATGGGAAATCAAAATAAGCTCTTGTTTGGATGTATTTATTTTTGGCTCATGGGTGCTTTTATTTCAGAGTTTTGGGATGTGCAAAATAGGACAGGGTTTTTGAATTTTGATGCAAAAGAAGAAATATCCTCAAATCAATTGGGGTTTTTTGGGTTTTCGAGCAACGTGTGAGGTTATTGGATTGTGTGTTTCTGGGTGTCCAAAACATCGCTTTATTTAAATAAAAATTAGTGATGGAAGAAGATTTCTGTTGAATTGTACTTTGGCTCTTAACAATGAAAACATGCAACTTAGTTTGTTGATTATGTGTCTATTATGAATAATAATTGGAGAAATTAATTTAAAATTTTATAATTGGGATATTATTTCCATTTTTGTATGATTTTTCTGCATGAAATTTCAGATATTTACTGAAGTTATTTATAATGATAATTGGAGAAAATAGCGATGGGAGATGTTAGGTGAAGAAAACAAATTAATAATGCTTATAATTAATGTCAAAATATACAAGTGGGAAATTATTTCTATTATTGTAAGATTTTTCTGCGGGGATGTTTCCAAAAATTAATAAATTATCTCATAATTATTTTAGACCCTCTAGTAAATGTGTGTCAAAAAATTATTTCTAAAAAAAAAACATATTTTAGTGTCAATTACACAAACTCTAAAACTTCTTTCACCATGGTAGTTTTTACACATCATAGATCAAATATTTCAAAGTATTTAAAGTTTGAAATCATTGTGGTTATACATCATCAAAATATAATTAGATATTTATTCTTAAATTCGAAAAAGTTTACCCTAAAATACTTTTAATCTTCTTCTCCTTTTTCTTTTACTTTGTTCTTTTGCGTGTGTATAAAATGGTGTATTGGCACAATACATTGTGAAATCAAAACATTAATGAGACGAAATAAAAGAACAACTAACTCAGTAATAAAAAACAAATATGTCTAAATCAAGACTTGTAAAATCATACTCAATTATCTTTCTTAATTATGTGGGTCAATCAAGTATCTATCATAATTTATCCAATATACAATTGTGCTAACATCATCTTGCATGGAAGCAGATTATGGTGACCTTATAATTGATAAAGGAACAAACCATCTCCACAAATAATTATGAGGATGAAAACACAATTGAAAATAACGTATGCCGTCATTAGTTTTCTATCCTAATATTTCATCGCGGTGTCTCAAATTTGATATTTTTCACTTAAATTCAATGTTTTCTTCACATATCATTATCTTATCTAAAAGTCTAAAACAAATTGTGACACCGTTAATATTTAATTATTACTCTTTCTATCCACTCTTATTTTTTTTTTTTTTTTTTTTGGGTATGCCCCATAGTTAAAACAAGAATTCATTTCTATGAATGAAATTATTTTTCTTAAAAATGTCTTAATACATAGATAATACATAGGATAATGATTTGACATCACTAACTCTGGCATTTTCTTTTAAGGACATAAATATAAGTATTAAGTAATCATAAAAAATTTACTTTTTTTAACCTTTATTTGAAACTACGTTTCAAAAAAAAAAAAGCCAAAAAAAAAAATTTGAGGGATTGAGGGAGAATAATGTTTAAAAAAAATTATAACATATAAATTTTCATTCTTACAACGTTTTCAAAAGTCACAAGGGACCAAAATGGGATGGGGAAATACTTTACAAAATAATAATTGGCCTGTTTTTCGGCTAGAGATGATCACCTGCTCCACTGAAATTGAAATCAGAAAATTTAATTTTCCTTTGGACTCATTAAAGGCTTTACATCATCTCCATCCCTTTCAAAGCCTCTCTTTTTGAATTTTTCTATACCTAATATTTGTGTGTGTGTGTGTGTGTGTGTGTGTCCTATTTTCAAATAAATTGTCATTCTAAGAATAGCACAAGTAAGATTAATTTCATGATATATAGAGGCCCGTAAAAATGGTTTCATGATTTGAATTCATTGACTAATAAGATATGGAACGAAAATTATTGCTCGAGTCAGATAATAATATTCCATTTGTTGGATCCTCAAATACCTAATTCTATTAATCGCGGATGAAAATTGAGTTATAAGAACTTTTGAATAATGTAAATTAGTAATTTCTCACATTTTTAATATCAAATGAAACTACACACAAAACATGATAAAATAACTTATCTCAATTTTGGGGTAAATGCAAAATACTCCCCTGTGTTATGCTAAACCTGCAAGAAACTACTCTGTGAAATTTTTATTGCGCCAAACTTCCTTGTGTTTTCAAAAATCCTGCAAAAAACACCCAATTTATAAAAAAACCAGGTCGTTTTGGATCGACATATTTCGAGAAACCATTTTTAAAATATTTCAAGTTGGTCCCTACAACTTCACGTGATATATTTTTAAAATTATTTATTGAAATATGTTGATCCAAAACAAACTATTTTTTACAAATTGGGTGTTTTTTGCAAGGTTTTTAAAAATACAGGAAAATTTGGCGCAATAAAAATTTTACAGAGTAATTTCTTGTAGGTTTAGCATAACACAGGGGAGTATCTTGCATTTCCCCACGCAAATTCATTAGACATGCAAATAGTTTTATTTTGTCTTATTTTGGAAAACTAAGTATAATGAATGAGTTGTGCACAATGTCTAACTCAAAGTATGGTTTTGCATTTATTTACCTTGAAAATTTCTTCAAAAACTAATGTGAGCAAATAAGTTTCTTTACTTACTTTTTGCATTAATTTAGATGGTCCAAATTATAAGAGCATCCCCATTAGATTATATATAGAGTATAAGAAGTTGAAAACACATTAGACGTCCATGGAGTAGTTGGTAGGGGTGGGGGCTGGGCCGGGGGGCTTTTGTTGCATTAATTTATTATTTCTTCTAGCTAGAAGAAATATCATGGAAGAATACTAGACGAATTAAGTCATGTTCAATAAATAATTAGGTTGACTTATTCGTTCATATAGATTATAAATTAGACCAACATGTGATTGGTCTAGTGGAAGGAACTAGTCACTACAAAGTAGCGGACTCAGGTTCGAATTCCTATTGGGAGAGGTTCCCACTTTATGTGTCCGACGCGCCTCGAAAGGGATTAAACCCTTGGGAAACCAAAAAAAAAAAAAAAAAAAAATAGATTATAAATTAGAATGAGTCAATAGATTGTTTAAATTTGTATTGATTTTTATTTATCGTCATTTAGGATTGCGCTTAATTTGATTGAACCGAACACAAGTCATCATGACTGAACAACTTAATATAAAATTTTATTATCTTTTTTTCATATAAATTGATTTCATTATGAGCTTCAAAAATTATTTATAATTTAAGCTAATTTATTTGTTATATTTAATTACTTTGGGAGACTTTATGGATTGATTTTTAGTTTGAACATAAAATAATTTTAGTTTGATTTTCAATGTTAATGTTTAATGTTGACATGATTGATCAAACATCCTACAATAGATCGATTTTGACTAGTTAATGATACTTGCAGCTCAAGATTTAGAATAAGGTATATGTTTTAATTTAATTCTGCATTTATCTACTCTTTTGACTAGAAAAAAAAAAATACTTGTCTTTTGTGGTTGGTAGTTAATATTCCAATTATATAATTATGTTAGATTATCTTTTTTGGTACTTTGAATATATTAATTATTAAGGACACATATTAAATACATGTCATATCTCTATTTGATCTATTTTTTTTTTTTTGGTACAGAAGGCAAAACCAACACAACTAACTATCCCCTTCTAACAACTCCAAAATAGACTGGGGAGGGTTATCTCAGCATTGAGTTTCTCTCGATCCGGTGTGTCCCATCTTCGCAAGCGCATCCGCACAAGAATTCGCACTTCTCATAGTGTGGTTGATGGTACACTCCCAAGGCATTCTAATGAGTCGCCTGCAGTCTTCGATAATATTCCCAAGGGGGTGTGAATCCGTTTCCGTCGATTTGATCTATTGCTTATGTTGTTTATATGGAAAATAAATCTTAACTTAATTAGTCTCTGTCCATATGTTTGTGGCTGAATTAATGGAATACTCTTCTTGTTTCCTAAGTCAATGTGACAACTGGGACGCGTGTGAAAGGCAATTATATGTTATTTGCAATTAATACAATTTTTTTGGAAATTTGGTACTCGGATCAAATACTAGAACATTGAACTTTATTTTTGTTTATTTTATTATTATTCGTCATTTTACTTATTGTAATTCAAGGACCAAAAAGAACCTCGTTCATTTTTTATAAAAATAATATCTTTCTTTTTAAAATTAAACTTACTCTTATATCTTAATTTAATCTCTTAACCTGATAAAATTAACATCCGACCTCATGAAAAATATTGAATTGTTTTGTAACACAATTACGAATCTTACTAAAGCTACTTTTTGTTACATATTTGCAAAATAGCCTTTTGAGATAAGATTTTTGTAGTATTATGAACACTGAGGCTATAATATACAAAAAATTCATTACAATAATTATATAAATATCATTATTTATCCAAAATAAATAAATAAAAATGGAGGGCAAATCTGGTAATAAACTGAAACAAAAGAGGTCAAAACCACACATCACTTTTAGCCATTTATAAAAAAGGAAATAATCTTTTTTCTTTTTCTTGTTTGCGGCTGGTCGCCTCTGGTTTCAAATTAAATCCCTTCCACCATCAACTCCTCGTACACTCCGCTCCTCTTTTTCTCTTCTTCTTCTTCTTCTTCTTCTTCTCTTATCGCTCTCTCACACACACACTGAAACTCTCATTTCCATATATAGATACAAAATAATACATGTATATATACTCTGAGATTCATTCCCACCATCACTCATTTCAAGAAAAAGAAAAAGAAAAAGAAACGAATTAAGATAACACTGACAGAAGCCAAGAAAGAAGAAAAGATTGAATTATTTTCCATTTAATTGTTCTTTTTGGTTGTGAAATCAGAGGGTTTTGTTTTGTTTTTCACATATGTAATGCATCAGAAAAAATCTGAAGTACAGATCGGAACAGAAAGCAGTGGCATCTCTTCCGATTTCAACCCTACCCCACCCTTCACCCAAAATCACCCCCAATTTCCCCCAAATTTACATCCAACTACCCTTCATCATCCACCTTCATCCTCCTCCTCCCCCCCTGTAAATAACTCACACCTCCAAATCCTAATCAATGACGACAATCAACAGCAGGAGCAAAATGACCCTTTTGCCCTCAAGCCAACCCCATTCAAGAGACCCCAATTCTCCACTTCTATTACAAAGACTCCAACTTTATCCAATTCCCTTAACCTTTACACAAAAAACCCACCAACAAAAACCAATCTTTTTCAATCTAGGTCTCAGAAATTCTTGACCCATTTCCACCACCACCTCCGCCACCTCCGCCGCCGTGTACGCCTCCACCTCCGCCTCATTCTTCTCCTCACCCTACCCTTCTTTTACTTCTTGGTTTCCCACCCTTCAAGCTCATTCATTCTTGATTTCCTCTCTGCATTTGCCTTCTCTGCAGTGCTTCTTTTCTCCCTCAATTTAGCCGTTCCTCGCCTCCCTACGATAAGGCTCTTCCTTGCTAGGTCATTGCATATTAGAATAGGGGGTAAAGATCAATTTACCCGCCCCCATTTACCGGTGTTTTGGTCAATAGGGTCAAGGCAAAAGGCGGATAAAAAGGCCATTTCGGGGTGTCATGTGCAGGCGTATAGCAATGGGGATGTTTATGAGGGTGAGTTTCATAAGGGCAAATGTAGTGGGAGTGGTGTTTATTACTATTATATGAGTGGGAGGTATGAGGGGGATTGGGTTGATGGGAAGTATGATGGTTATGGGGTCGAGACTTGGGCAAGGGGGAGTAGGTATAGAGGGCAGTATAGGCAGGGTCTTAGGCATGGTTTTGGTGTGTATAGGTTTTATACTGGTGATGTATATGCAGGGGAGTGGTGTAATGGGCAGAGCCATGGATGTGGGATTCATACTTGCGAGGATGGGAGTCGATATGTGGGCGAGTTTAAGTGGGGTGTTAAACATGGTCTTGGACACTACCATTTCAGGTAATGGTGATGGAGTTTTTCTTTCTTTTCTGTGTGTTTTGATGAGTTTTGCCGATTAGTTTTGCTTAATTTTGAGAAGTGAGAACTGTTGTTGTCAATTATCAAGAATTCAAGCCTTTTGCTTGGTTTCTTTTCACTTCCTTAGTCACTAGTATAGCATTGGGCATTGATAGTGTGAGCTTTATTTATTTTTCGATATTTTGGTTGGCATAAATTATGCTACGTGTGCGTTGTAATGGTTTGATTTTGGTCCAAAGATAACGTAATGCACATGACGTAAGACTATCTTTGGTTCTTGATTATTAGTTAGTGAAACTCTTAAGGAAAATGGTTATCTTGCATCATTTCAGTAGTAAATTGAGCTTTAGTTTTTTTTATTTCCATTTTACTCACTGAAATTCAAGAACCAAACACAGCCTAAACGATGCGTGCATCTTTGGCTGCCCTCCTATTAGGAGTAATCTTGAAGAATTTAGGTGAAGGTTTTCTTTGGTGTTAACTCCCTTTTGGTGGAATACGAGTTCTCTGTTGATTCCCTTTACTAACTTGCCTTACTATTGCACCCTGTCCACTCTATTGAGTATTATGACTTTATTTACACTGCTTGATCTAAATGGTCTATTCTTACCAAAACATGTTAGGATAACAAAACTCGAATTGTAAAAAGATGATAGTGTTCGAGGAGGATGACCTTGTTGATGTTTTTTTTTTCAACCCAGGACCTCTTGTCCTGGGCCTCAGCTTTGCCAGTGATTACCACTAGGCTACGGCCTTATTGGTGACCTTGTTGATGTTTTCCTTATGACTTAATGTGAGTTACAAAAGTTAAATTTGGAATTTTTGTTTATTGAAGAATTAAAATAAGAATTAACTTCTCTAAAAAGACAGAGCTTGCCTTACTCTTCCGTTTCCTTTTTGTTTGAAATTCCAAATTATTCCTCACGGTTTTAGGTAAAAAGAAGCTGGAAAATAGCATGTTAATGGCAGTTTTAGTTGCTGAATGAGTGATATCTAATAGTGTAACTTTTTTTCTATAATAATAGTTTATCTATTTATTTATGATATAACGACCTATTTTATGTATTGATTGAGTAATTGCCATTTTGCATCCCAAAAATACACCATTTTTGGCACTTTGCACCCTCGAATTGCATATTCTTTTGCACCCTTGAATTGCATATTCTTTGCAATACAATGAAAGAATATGTAATCTGAGGGTGCAATTTGCCAAAAATTTCGATTTCAGGCTGCAAAGTGCCAAAATGGTGTATTTTTGGGGTGCAAAATGCCAATTATTTGATTCATCTCAAATATCTGATTAAATTATTGAATTTGTTATTGCTGCATACAGAAACGGGGACAGATATGCTGGAGAATATTTTGCCGATAAAATGCACGGTTTTGGAGTCTATTGTTTTGCAAATGGGCACCGTTATGAAGGTGCTTGGCATGAGGGTAGAAGACAGGGGCTTGGTATGTACACTTTCAGAAATAGTGAAACTCAAGCCGGACATTGGCAAAACGGGATTCTCGATGTTCCAAGCACGCAGAGCACTATCTATCCCGTTTCTCCTGTTGCTGTTAACCACTCCAAGGTGCTCAACGTCGTTCAGGTAAACTTTTCCTCTTACTAGTATTTTTGTGTTTTTTCTTTTGGGATGAAATGATGTTGATGAACATTATTAGATTTGGGAAAAGAAAGTTATCTTCTGAAAATGTTGGCATAATTGTTTTTATTTTTGTCGGTTTGGATTGAAGGATAACCATTTGTTTTGTTTTTCAACATTAAACAGCTCCAACATTTTCAGTTTCCAATTAGGTTTTAATAATTATAAATTATTCTTTTCTTCGTCTAAAAGTAGTAATCTTATTCTTGAGTATTTGTCATTAGAAATACATTGTTTTGGCACTTTGCACCCTTGAATTGGAATCTTTGCACTCTCGAAATGCAGTTCTTTGGCAATATAGTGGGCATTTTACACCATAGTGTAGGGTGCACTTTGCCAAAGAATATGCAATTCTATGGTGCAAAGTGCCAAAATCTCAATTCCAAGGGTGCAAAGTGTCAAAAAGGTATATTTTCGGGGTGCAAAATGCCAAACACTCAAATAGCTCCTATTGATTTGACACTAAAAAAAGCATCATAATTCTTCCAGATGTGTTTTCTCAAATACAAACATAGAAAACCAATTCAAACATATATTCAACTTTCAGCTGCACTTTTATGTAAACACTACTTAATAATACTAATTCAAAATCAATACAAGTACAGTTGAACTTTTTTCGCAAATAACTCGGTAGAATTTGTCGAACATCCAAACCAAACCCTTACAGTAGTGACATCCCGTCAATTTGATGCATACTTCTTTTGGTAATAGATAGACGAGACGTAGAATTGAGTGAAGCAATGAGTTATCCGGTGGAAATATTAGTAGTATTATACTCTTATTTATTAAAATTTCTAATTATTTTTTGTTCGATAATCAGGAAGCTAGGCGAGCGCAAGAGAAAGCTTACGAGGTGAGCAAAGTAGACGAGAGAGTGAACAGGGCAGTAGCAGCAGCTAACAAGGCTGCTAATGCAGCAAGAGTGGCGGCAGTAAAAGCCGTGCAAAAGCAAATGCATATTAGAAGCAACAGTGATGAGATTCCAATTCCTGTGACTCAAGTCTTTGCTACTGATGACCCCAATCTTAGCAAAAACAATCGGTTTTTACGATGAAAATCAAAGTTTATTTTTTTTTCCCCGAATTTTGGCTGAAAATATGGTTGTGGGATGAGAGATTTGTGAGTACAAGTTTTCTTCCTTAAACATAGTAGTATGGTTTCTAAGTGAAAGCTGAATTTTCGAGCAGCTTAGTGTCGTTTTGCCTACTTGGCTCAGAGAGAGGGAGAGACACATCTCTAATCACCTTAGCCTACTAATTTTTCGATTTTCTTGTCTATTGTTATTTTTCATCCTGTAAAGTTTAGATATAGGTATAAGGTTGAGTGCTGGTACATAGGGAAACCCCTCTAATGCATATTCCAGCCTTTGTAATGTGTACTAATGACTACTACTCTGAGATAATATGTTGTAATATTACCAGAAAAAATCAACTTGTTCACTTTCCTCTTCTTTTTGGATGTTAGTTTTGTGCAGCTGCTAATCTTCTTTTGTTTATATTCCAAATCTTGAAAGTTATAGCCGTTTGATAGTGTGTTACAAGAATTTTAGGTAATAGTTGAAAAATTGAAACTTTTGAATAATTTTACTTTTATACCCTTAAAAGTAGTGGTAGAGAATTAGTGGTGTCAAATAATTCTTTTATATGAGAGGGTATTTTTGAAATAAATAATTCCATTTATATAAAGAGGGTCTTATTTAGTGACATTCCAAAAAGAAAATAAAAGTAAAAATTTTGAGACAAAGGGAGCATGTGTTTCACAAAATTGGATCAGAACCAATTCAAACAATGTTTGGTTCAAATTTCAATTCAACTAACCAAACAGTAAACAATGAACCCGAATTTCATGAAATTCAAATTAAAATTCTTCTAACCAAACCTAGTAAAATACTCCCTCTGTCCCAAATTATCTGTCGTTTTAGAGAAAAAAAGGTTTATTTGATGCTAGGGTGCAGTGCACTAGTCTGCACCCCCTGATGATTGACAAGTGTCCCATGAAGGAGAGAAAAATAAGATAAAAAAATAAATAAATAACATAAGTAACACTTGTCAATCATCAAAGGGGTGCAGACTAGTGCACTGCACCTTAGCATCCAACAAACCAGAAAAAAAATGTCCCAAATTATTTGTCACTTTAGGATTTCAATACACTATTAATTACATGTAAGAAAAAAAGTAAGTGAGAGAGTGTAAAACTTGAATAACGTGTAAATAGCTAATGTGAGATAAATAAAGAATAAGAGTATTTTAGGTATATCATTTATTTTTTCCCTAAAGTTGAGGCTATTTAGTAGGTATCTTAATATGTGTGAAAACTGAAAACATGTAAAAGGACAAATAATTTGGGACAGTGGGAGTATGATAGTTACAGTTTTCATAAAAGTCAATAACTTAATCACCACCTTTTTTTCAGCTGCAAATCCCAACATTCAAATTATCGAAACCAAGCAAAACCTCAACTATGATCCATATGGACCCTCAACATTTTGATATGTAGGAAGGGAAGTAAATTCAAACTATTCTCATATTTCAATCAAATTTGCTCAATTAAAACTAGAACTATTTAATTCATTTACACCCCTAAATGTGAGCAACTAAATTCTTACTTTCTAAGCTTTCAGAAGATGAACAGTTCAAAAGATTTCGAATTCAGAATACAAGAATTCGTTTAATTGAATGCAAGTCATGTGAAGACAATAACTTATAGCAATTTTATATATCAAGATTATTTGGATAATATTAAGTTTCAAATAAATTTTTAACTACTTTTTCAAAAAACTTCCTATATAATTATCCTTTTAAAACTATAACCATACCATTCTAAAATGAGGAGCAATAGTGTTGTGATCCATGATTCAAATGCCATGATCAAAACTATTTTATTGGGAAAAATATGCAAAACTGAAATAAATATAGATACCAAAAGAGTTTCCAAGAATTTTGCAGGGAAGTACACATAGCTGTTACTAATCCCAACAAGTATGGAGTCCAAAACATAACTTCAAACAAAAATGGAAATTTCAAAAAGTAAACAATGCCAAAAGGCAAATTTCACTAAATTTAACTCTCGGTCTGCTCCCTCAGCCTTCTTATGGTGCTCCTAACAGTTACGGCACTAGCAGTGCTGCAAGACAAATGAACATGAGTTTAGACGAATAAAATATGGTACCATATTAAACGGGAAAAACCGTGAGAGAACGTTACTTCAATGTGTATGCACCGCCTGCTTTCACTTTGCCACAATCCTTGCACCCCCAAATGCCGACTGCCTTTCTCTTCACTGCATACTGCAATTTAATCACTGTATTCAGAAAATGTACAATCGAACAAAGGCCAATCTACCAACCAATCATGATAAATGATAAACCACTGATTCATACCTTTCCGCAGAACTCGCAGAAGTATTTGCTGTGCTGACTCACTTCCATCTTCTTGATCTGCTTCCTCAAACTAGCACCATAACGGGTGCCTGAAAAATTATAAAATGCTTATCAAACAAGGCCAATGTGACATACGAAAACAAATAATATAATATAATTGTTATACTTATATGATAGGGTTTGATAAGATAATTGTGTTAATGACTGAGAGTTACTGGTTATCAATTTTTTAAGAATAGACCAGCTTTGCTTATCAACCCTACCTATACAGGTATGCAATTCACATAAAACACCTCAACTAATATTTAGCAAACTAAAACTTGTTATTAGTGGAGACAATACACATTACATGAATAAACCATTAGGTCTAGAGATATCATTTCATTGCTCCATTAGAAACGTAATAATACTAAGACTGCAATTTGGCTTCATATAATCAACGAGCTCAACACTAGTTCAGATAAACCCTAATTTTGACACAAAACGATAAAACAAAAAGGATTGAACACAAATTAAGATGAAATGAAAAATGTAGGAAAAACACCTACCATATTTCCCAACAATACCGACCTTCTTGGTTCTCTTGGCCTGCAAAAAAAAAGAAATTAATCGCGCTCAGAAAATACAATCTTCATAAACCTTATTCTGTAGCATATTGCCATTCTAGATGACCGACTACTGATTTAGCCAGTAATATTCAACAATGACGAACATAATTCACAATACAGTAACTAAAAATTATGTGAAAATAAGTATAATTGAGAGTACCATTGGGGGAGAGGGGTGAGAGAGGCGATGTGTCGAAGAAGAAACGGCAAAAACCCTAGACTTAGCTCTGCTGTCTTTTCAGTGGCTATAAATATGTATGTGAAAGAAAAATGTAATGTGAGTGCCCTAGTGGGCTAAAGCCCATAAACTAACTATTCGCTCTGACAAAATTATGGGCTTCCGGCCCATTGTTAATGAAACTAAACGAAAGTACAAAATACTCTCCTCTCTCTATCCTTAAAAATTCCATCTTTCTAATAAAATATCCTAAAATCAAATTAATAAAATTCCATCTTTTTTTAGATTGGATTGTCATTAGCTTCCATGCTCAACTGTCGAAGATGGTGAAGCACTAGAAGCTTTCAAAGGCATGGGGCTTGCCATATTAAATGGGAGGGCAATGAAGCGGCTCATTCTTTGGGTCGTGTAGCTAGTTGATTTACCTAGTTTTCGTATGAATTATGTAACAAGAAATGCTTCCTGATATGTGAAAAAAACACTATTGACAATCTGGATTTGTTTTTGAATTTTCTGAAAATAGCTTTTGAGAGATACAACTTTTTTTTATAGATGTTGAAAAAATCAACATTTTGTTGAGTTGTAGAAAATAAATAACTAGTACATTTAATATTTATGAAACTAATATGTTTCCTTAGATATTTTGGGAGGGAGAAAGTAGAATAAGAGATATATTATTTTTTTGTTAAGTCGAAAAAGTTCTTTAATTTTTAGAAACTAATATGCTTTATAATAATATTATTTGTTTGACTTTTCAAGTAAAATGTTTAATGAAATGTCAAACTAACATGTCATATATTATTCGTTCAAGTTATTTAACATGAAATATGAAATTACTTTAATCCTAATATATGAACCAATTTCAAAATAGCCTCCTAGTTTAAAAAAAATCGATATCAAAACAAAGTTATGATTCACTCCAAAAAAAAAAAAAAAAAAGTTAAAAAAGTTACAAGTCAAACCTAAGAATATTCAATAACTTAATTTTCGCTTAATCTTAATATTCCTCTTAACGTCATATGTTACCCTCGATTATTACATTATTATTCAACTATACACACCCTCCATCGATAAATTATTCTCTCTCTCCACCAGTTCCCGCCCCCCTCCAAACCCTCCGATCAAATTCTCCATTCCACCACCGCCATGTTCATGCTGATCAACTGCTCCAACTGCCGCACACCATTACAGCTACCGCCGGGCGGCGCTCGATCCATCCGCTGCGCCATATGTCAATCCGTCACACAGATAGGCGACCCCCGCAACGCGCCACCGCCTCCCAATCACGCGTCACCGCCTCCCAATCACGCGTCACCGCCTGCTCCGCCTTCGTCTTATAGCCACGCGCCGCCTGGACCCCCACCCAGCCCTCACGGGCGTAAAAAAGCCGTGATCGTCGGCATATCTTATAGATACTCACGCCACGAGCTGAAGGGTTGTATTAATGACGCTAAGTGTATGAAACATCTGTTGATGAATAAGTTTCGATTTCCAGAAGCTTCTATTCTCATGCTAACTGGTAAAGAAGAAACAAAAATCATAAGATTTGTTACCTCTACTTATTTCCTATTTAATATTCCCTTTTCTTTCATAATGATTATTGGCAATTGACTTATTGTATACCTTTAAATTTCTTCGAAGTCTTAATTGGCGTTTAGAATTTGAATGCTATTAACTGTTCCCCTGCCAAAACTTAGAAACACATAGATAAGAGTAGAGTATTTTATTCTGTATGAGTAACTTCTTTCTTTGCTTTAGTTGTATTCGTGGATTAAAATTTCATTTTCTTGCAGCTAAATATTGGAGACTTTTCAATAGTTTCTAAGAAACGTTTAGAAAAATTTGCAAATCAAAGAAAAATATTGGATATAAACTACTATTTAGTTTAGTTTTGATTGACCCAAAAATAGAAAGTTTCTGGTATTTTCGGTGGAAATATATGGAAAATGATCCATGGTTGCAATCCTCATATTTCTTTTCGGCATTACATTTTATAAAAAATTCCTAAACTGTCCGTCATTGAATTAGGAAAGTTGCAAAAGCTGCATTGTGTTATGAATATCTTTAATATTGTGGTATCAGTATAGTTAATGGCTTTCTTTCTGTGAGTTCTAATGCAGAAGAAGAAATTGATCCTTACAGAATTCCGACCAAGAGCAACATGCGAATGGCATTATATTGGCTTGTACAAGGATGTCAACCTGGAGATTCCTTGGTGTTTCATTATTCTGGTCATGGTTCGCGACAAAGGAACTACAATGGAGATGAGGTCGATGGATTTGATGAAACCTTGTGTCCGCTTGATTTCGAAACGCAGGGTATGATTGTGGATGATGAAATCAATGCATCTATTGTCAGACCTCTACCCCTCGGTGTTAAGCTTCATGCCATAATAGATGCTTGTCATAGTGGAACAGTGCTAGACTTACCATTTCTTTGCAGAATGAACAGGTAGGCTTGAAAATCCTTTCTTAACTGTTCTGAAGATTAATATTTCTATCTTATCTTGTTAGAAGTGAGTGGTGATTGTTTCTAGAAACATTAAAAATGTTTTGAGTATGAATAGTAGCAAAGTATCAAAGAAACAAATATAAATTTTATTTTCGGTATACCATGATCAAATAGTCAACCTCATAAATTGTCAAGAATTATGTGACAGTAATGCACATTATTTTTCTCAATTAAGCCACAAACACATGAACTGATAAAGAGTGAAAGTGCACTTCCTAGACACTCAATTCATTGAAATATAATTATTTGGTGTTTGTCTCTATTAACTGCTGTGTTCTCCCATTAAAGGTCTTTGATTAGACAATCTGACGTGGTAATGTTGATTTCTTGTTAATCATGATGGGAATTTATTAGCTGTTCCTCCATTCCCTTTTTTGTGGTTCCTTGTACAGTAATCTATGTGGAAATCCGTTTCCTCCATTAAACTGAAAAGTCATAATCATTAGTTACCTCATAACCACAACTTAGTAATCAAAGAAGGGAAAGGTCGAAAAACACCAAGAGAGGAAGTTGTCTGTCATGAACCATGGGACCATGGGAATAAGTAACTTAACAGTACTAGTTCTCATGTCTTATCATGTCATAAGAGGTTGGCCAACTTGCTCTTCTACTTTTCTTAGTACTTGGAATGTCAACATGTCTACGTGTTTTATGTTGTCTAGACAACAATATAAGATAACCTTACAACATAATATTGCGAATAATGAGCTTTTCTGATTTCTATAAGCATGCCAGACTCAAAAAAGTTCTTACCTAGACCAGATCTAGGAAAGAATTCTTAGACCTAGTGGCTAATGCACCACAACATTTACTACGGTGAAGTCATGCTCTCACGATGAATGATGTAGTGCATTCTCGACCACTAGGTCTAGGCAAGAATATCCCACAGACTCATATAAGGGTACAAAGCCTCCATCGAAGAGTTATTACCATAGAACAAACAGACCTTGTTGATCAAGTGTTTGATCCATATGCCAAGCATATACTAGTCTAAAATGTATTTTAAAGTATCCCAACGTGGATGTACTTGTTTCTCCTAGCAAGTAAAATGGAACACTTCTCCTATATATTGATGGTTACTTCTAGTGGTCCTGCTTGGAGTCGATCTCCTTCAGTCCATTACATTTTTTTTCTTTGATTTGTTTTTTCCGTACTTGTGCTAAAAGGATAACTTTTTGTTGTTATTATTCTTGAAAATTCTTGAAACACTGCTCTTTATGGCAGTTAAAAACTTGTAGCATTTCGTAAGTGATATGACATGTACAAATGAGGAAAAAGCACATAACTGATTTCTTTTGAAGTAATATTTCTGGCATAAATTGTAAAATAATGTGAAGATATACTATCATTTTGTACTTTATTGAATGGTCCTTTGGCATGAAGAATTTTCGAAGCTGTTTTGCTTTTGTTAGTAATAATCTCATCTCTGTGGTGGATATAGGAGTGGACAGTATATATGGGAGGACCATCGTCCTCGATCAGGTGTATGGAAAGGAACAAACGGTGGGGAAGCCATTTCCTTCAGTGGCTGCGATGATGATCAAACCTCAGCTGATACATCCGTAAGTTTTCAGAAAAGTTGATAGGAACATTAACATAAAACATTATCAATTATTAAAATTTTATTTTTTTGAATTAGGCTCTGTCAAAAATCACTTCAACTGGTGCCATGACTTTCTGTTTCATTCAAGCCATTGAGCGTGGGCATGGGACCACATACGGGAGCATTTTAACTGCAATGAGAACGGCAATTCGAGATGCTGGAAGTTCAGGTCCTAGCCTTGGTGGTGGTGCTGTCACATCTCTTCTAACTATGCTTCTTACAGGAGGCAGTGGAGGTGGTGGTGGATTAAGTCAGGTAATTTTTTCTCTTAGAATAATTTTCTACATTTAGATAATGGTATCTACTGTTATTTCCTCTAGGACTAGGAGTATAGTTTTTGTAACATTATTGGTCCTATAGTTTGTCATCTTCATGTGTCCAAATTTATCTGAAAACTCGAGAGGCATTATAAAGGAACCTTTTTCCCCGATTTTTTTCTATCTAAAACAATCTTACCTATTAGATATGATACATAGAGGATATCTAATTGAAAATATGATGTATAATACCATGAACCCTCATTTTAGGAGAATTTTGATATAAAGTGAATACTTAGCCCTTTTTCAAACAAAAAAAAAAAAACCTGGGAAAATGAACGATACTAACTGAAATCCTAAAAGGTAAGTTTTTAATTTGACATATATTGAAAAAATAGGACAAGTTGTGTTGTTTGTTAGCTTCTAATACTTTTTGAATTCTCCTAACAAGCGATGAGTTCGTAAGTACATTAATTGGAAACGTTTGGATCATGTTTTCCACTGTTTTGATCTACTAATATAAATTGCCGATTGTTTTTCTTGAACAGGAGCCACAGCTAACTGCCATCCAACCGTTTGACGTTTATACAAAGCCGTTTATCTTATGATTAATATCTCTCTCTACATATAAACGTTCAGAGTTTATTTCTTTCATCTTCTTCTCCAATTTGTTTCGGGTTTGGTGGGGTGGACTTTTTAGAACTGTGGATTGGTTTTTCTTTTTATCTTTTTTTTTTTTCTAATTTGGATTGTTGTTCTTTCTTCTTAGAATGTAATATTAACTTAAACAAAAAAATATATATGGGTTTATGGGATTCTCATAATATGTCATACTATTAAATGCACCCATTATCGTGTTAACAAGTAGGAGAATAATAATTGACTCTTGGCTCTTGTGATGTGTCATGTGGTCCACATGAAAGATAAGTTCGAGGGTTTTTAACTGTTGTAATCCTCATAAGAACTTTTCATATAAAATTATGGTTAAATTTTAATGTCTCCTTCAACTATCGGGTTAAATGCAAAATACTTCCCTGTGTTATGTTAAATCTACAAGAAATTACTCTGTAAAAAATTTATTACGTCAAACTTCCTTGTACTTTTAAAAATCTTGCAAAAAAATTCAATTTATAAAAAATAGATCGTTTTGGATCGATATATTTCAAGAAATCATTTTTAAAACCAATATTTTTAAAATCTCCATTTGTCTATGCTTCAACTGCATCAAAGTTCAAACCAATAGTTTCATTTCATCATATTTTCGTCAAAAAAGTCAGTCAGCATTAAATTTCTGTTTGTGTCCTCGTACTTTTCATCTTTTGCTCCTCACTCAGTGTTGAGTCTTTTTTTTTGGAAATATTGATGTTAATTTATTATTCATGCTCTTGCGTTATCTCCATGTAATCTCGAAAACTCAATTTTAGTTGTTTGCACGAGTTGGTTTGTAGGAATGTTTATAAGAGGCTTTTGTTGCGAATTCAACAACGCGCTTGTAGTACTCAAAACTCTTTTTTCGGGACCATTTAGGCGGTGTTAGGCAAAGACATGTTGGTGTCGACACAATTGTCCTCGACTCCTCGTTAATGTGTGTTTTATAACACAACACTTGTTGTCAGTTTTAAAAACAAATCATGAACCGTAATGCAAAAGAAACCAATTTCATACAAACCAATTTGGAAAGCAAAGGAATGTACAATTAGTTAAAGAACATAACATATAAATTTAAATAAACTTATCTTACAATTCTGTATAGTAACAGAATTGATCCAACCAAATCGCAGAAAGAAATTTGCTTGCCTTGAAGAAATTATTGACCCACCTTGGTGCAATTGGGTAACTCAAAACTCCTTCCAGTATAATTTGGCTTCAGAAACTTTTCTGTTGCACAGTGGTAGAAGTTTCACCTCGAAAAGCACTCAAAACCAACCCAATATTTTTAATAAAAAATGCAGAGAGAATTGAGAGAAGTTTGTTTATGTTTTGATGTGTTTTTCGTGAATGAAGAACACTCATATATATAGTTGTTGGGGATACATTTGAAACTGAAACCGCTCAATTAATTGAAGAAAAAAAAGGGTAGCAATGATGAATAAAAACGTTTCGATCTGTAACTGAAAACGTTACGTTTTCAATTCAAATTTCTTGTAACTGAAATTTCAAAACGTTTTGTTTGAATTCAAAATTCCTCCAAAAAGATAAGTCTGAGACTGAGACAATTTGCCCGAGCCCAGCCAAGCCGAGGCGTCGCGCATGTGGTATACCCATATGACCATCTTTGTAAACACTTATACCAAGTCTTTACACTTAAGTTCATATATACTAGTACACACTATTTTATAAAGTCATTGTGGGACAAGTGAAGAGTTTTCAACTCTTCAATTCCTCACAATGCTTTTATAACTTGCACTTGTCAATTAGTCTTAGAGCAATGTGGGACAACCACATATAAAATATCTCTTTGAATTTTGTCTTTTCCACTATATACATTTCAAATTTATCTATGGATTTCAACCAAGAATTTGGCACTCATCCAACATAAATTACAACAACACTCGAGTAATATAATATGGACAAGTCCAAGTATCGATTTTCAATGTATTGGGATTGTTGTTGTAAAGCTTATATCATGTACTATAAATGGATACTTCAATTCCTACTGATTATGGAACTACTATGTCCGTGAATTCATCATTGACGAACTCACGAACCCATTGTCACACACGGTTCTAAGGAAAAATTGAACCCACCTATTCCTCTAAAGCCACTCGTTGTCGCTCAGACCCAAATTCAACCAACTCACGAAAATTCAAAGGTTACTTGATACATTCAATCATGAACCCACAAAATATATTCATATCCTAGAGACTAGAACTAAACTTCACAAATTAATCTAGCCTAGTCTTCTAATCTAATCACTATAATCCCATGCATAAAAGAAGAAGAGTGTTTTGTTTTACCACTTTGTATCCCAAACGCGCACCACATTTTACGCAATGAAAATTCTCTGTTGTGATTTACATTCTTCAGGGTTCTAGGACAAGGGTTCTGAGGGTCCAGGATTAGTCTGGTGTAAGCTTGGACACCTGGGTTATCAAAAAAAAAAAAAATTCTCTGTTGTATCATATCCTACTATTATTAGATGAGACATTAACCCTGCAATTTACAAATGTTATATATATGATGATATCTGAGATTAATTAATTGGCAAACCAAAAGGAAAACTTCAGTTCATAAAATGAGGTCTTACATATTTTTTAAGACAATTGTGGGAGCACGCATCCGCTGAAATTTCAAAAGAACAAAATCAAAATTTCGAGAACACAAATTGGGGTTTTTTCCCAAAAAAAATAAAAAATAAAAAATCATACCAAATTATGTTCTCGGTGAATAATATTAAAATAACGAATCGATGATTCTGAATGTGATCGATCTGCAATTTTTTCAAATTAATTTCTAGAAAACAAATTGGGTTTTACTGAATAAATTCATAACAAATTAAGTTCTTGATGAATAAAGAAAATAGAGTTCATGAATGAAGCATCAAATTGAGTAATTGCTTGAAATGATCTTAGGAAATGTTGTATTTTTAAAAATGACTTTTTCTTATTTTTCAATTTCTTTTTAATTTCATTATCAACTAAATTTACTTAATTTTCTCCCAAACATTCTCAATAACTCTCTTATTTCTCCCTTCTTCTCAAATCCAAATTCAAATTCTCCCAATTCTCTTTCTCTTCTCCCAACTTTCTCAACTCTTCTTCTTCTTCATTTTCAAACGCTTCCATAACTTCCACATCTCTCACACAAATGATGGTGATGAACCTAAATACGTGATTGTGATGAATCTGCAACAATCGCGCCTGAATATGATTTTTTTCCTGATATGTTCTTGGGCGACTAGTTAATTTAGTCGCCCAGGAACATTTTCAGGCGCTGAAAATTCAAAAATTTCAGTTTTGAAATATGGAATTAATATTGTAATGATAATTAATTGTAGTTTAATTGAAATTGGTTAATTATATATTAAACTAATTAATTATTCTATTAATTAATTAATTAAAATAGAGGTCATTTGTAACATTTTAAACATTTGAAGGTCATTTTTAAAAACTACTCCAAAAAAAACAACAAATAAGAGAATTAACGATAATACATGTACTGATTAAATTGAGAAGACTTACAATGTTTAAGCATTTCCAATTTCTGAATACTAAGATTGAAGGGTGGTATATATAGTGTTTGAGCCCTAATGTTTAAGTGCTTGCTCCATGCACCAGCCACTAGGTAACGTGGGGAGTTCTTCTTCTTCCTTTTTTTTTTGTTTTGGCAAAATTTCAAAAATAGTCCAGTAATTTCGGGTCTCCTTCAAAAATTATCCTCTAACTATACTGAACACACATTTAGTCCTTAACTTTCACCCAATTTCAATTTTAATCTTATGCATAATAAATTTTGTCCTCTAACTTTCAATAAATTTCAATTTTCGTCCTGCAGTTATAAATTTCATCATCTAACTCTCAATAAGTTTCATTTTTTGTCCTCCAATTACAAACATTTTTCCGCATGTGCCCATCAAGTGACACTTAAAATTGTGAATTTTCAGATTTTGAACACAAAATTGACATGCGAGATGAATGTGACCAAGAGTGATGGTCATTTTTTGGGGAAACATAAGAATATCCTCCAAAACTAATTTTCCTCCATATCATATCATCTATAAACATTTATTTTACATGTTTGATTATTTTGATTAAATTTTATTTTGCAATGAATTTTTCTAATTATTGCTATAAAACCACAAAAAAATTTACAAATTCACATTTCATTTCGAATCCTATAATTTTCTATTTATTGCGATAAAAAAAACCACCAAAAAAATGAAATGTGAATTTGTAAATTTTTTTAGGGTTTTATTGCAATAATTATAAAATTTCAGGATGTGAATTTGCAAAATAAAATTTAATAAAAAATTGACAATGGTGTAAACATAAATGATGTAAAATGACGGAGTGCCACATTAAAGGACAAATTTAAAAATGAGGCCACATTAGAGGAGCAAAAATGGAATTTTGCCACATTTTCCCTCTGAAATAGAAGGCAAAATTCCATTTTTGATCCTCTAATGTGGGCGCATTTTGAAATTCATCCTCTAATGTGGCACCCCTTCATTTTGCATCCTTTATGTTTACATTATTGTCAATTTTAGTCCTTTTTATTGGAAATTATTAATTTGGCCTGGAAATGTCACGTGCTGGGCACGTGAACCTCAAAATTGGGGATTTTCTATTTTTGGAGGAAAAATTGATTCCAAATTAAGGAATTTTCAGATTTTGAAGTCAAAATTGGCACATGATATGCAGTTGACCAATGAAAAAAAATTAGAATTTCTCTACAAAACTAATTTACCTCTAGAACATGTCATCTATATACAATTTTTTTTATATTTTGGTTATGCGCACATTTTATTTTGCAAATTCACACTTCATTTCACGTCCTGAAATTTTATTTATTGCAATAAAACCCCCCAAAAAGTTTCAATTGTTGCACATAAAAATAAATATCATTGCTCAACTACAGAAGTGTTATATACATTAGTTGGTTGATTGCGAATTCTCATTACAATGTTTTTTTTTTTAATACCACTTACAAAGTATTTTAATAGTATTATTTTGATACATATGTTATATATAAATACATGAATCATATTATCTATATTATGTGCTTTGCACTATTTAATGCCAACAACAAACAAGAATAAAACAACAAAGCATGATTCATATAAACCCTTGAAATATTTAATACATAATAAATGTGAAATTATCACAATAATAAAATCATAAAGGAAAAATTGATGCAATTGACCCATGAAAATTATAAACACTACTCTTTCTTTACAAGTGTAAGAGTTAATTTATTAAACTAGGAAAATATATATCTTAAATAAAATTTTCAGATATACAAATAGGGAAAAAAACATTAGAAGAAAAGAAAACAATACATAAAGTTCAAAAATTGAAAATAAGACGATTTTAATTTTTTTATCCATTACATATATTTTTCCACATCAAGATTTTTTTTTGGTAGTAAAGTCTTAAACAATATAAATTCACGAATTGGTTAAAGTAGAAGAGAAAGAGAAAAAAACAAGGAGTAAATAAGGGTAAAATTGAAAGATATGTAATTAATGCTGTATTGGAATCCTAAAACGACAATTAATTTGGAATATGAAAAGGCTAGCGATATTGCAAGAGCAACTTTTGTTGCTGACAGAACAATTTTTTGGATTACCTTATAATCACTCTTTTTTATTGACCAATGTTAGGGTTGGTTTGTTATACCAAGAAAATAAATTTGTGTAGTAAATAAATCAAAATAATGAAATAATAAGAAAAAAAGAACAGAAGACAAGACAAGAATATAGAGTATATAAGTTTAGATTTAGAAAAATATAATAAACTCAAATCTTCATTTTAATTTTAAATCTTAACCCAAAAATAGTATTTAATATTTATTTACATATATACTTTCCTCTCTAAAATTTATCTATTTTTTTTTCTTTTCAATCTCTATTCCCTTGAACACAAAATCACACACTTCCATTCTTTCTTCCTCTTCCTCCTCATATTCTTCCTACACCTCTATTACGACGTCGGATTGTCATGGTTCCGGCCATTACAGTCTCCAAATAAAACCCTAGCTCAGTCTTCTCCACTGCAGGTAAAATAAATTAAAAAATAAATCAATTAGAACTATACAAAATGTTTTATTGAATGAATGCGTTAGAAAAGTACTGATTTTGATGGTTTTGATCTCTTTTTTGGAAACAATGATTAGTATACATATATACAGGGGAATCGTTTTTTTCTCCAAGATTAGAATTTATGTCCCACAATCAATCAAGGTCTGAGAGGAGCGATTCTACGCAGCAGAGAAAAACCGGTCGATCCGGTAGCTCCAATCAGCAGCGATACTTCACCGGCGGCGCCACCACTAAGGGCGGTGGCGGCGCCTCATCTGCCCCCACTAATCCTTCTAACCGCAGGTACTCATAGAGCGTGTTTAATATTCATACTAGGGTTTTTGTTTCTTAAATTTGAAAATTTGTATATATGCATGCATGTGGTTATGTGAATTGATTGATTGATGATGAATGTTGGTGCAAGTTTTCATGCGTTTATGTTTAAACTAGGGTTTCTCTGTGTGTATGTGTCATTATGTGAGTTATGGATACTAAATTGCCCCCTCCCTGAAATGCAGTTTTAATAAGAAGTATAATAGCAGTGAGTATAATAGCAGTGCACAAGGAGGGCAGTCGAGCGCTAGAACCCAAAATGTGAGTTCAGATTCTAGTAATTCAGATGTGGCACATGCTGTACAGAATGGTGAGCTTCAACATCAGCCAACTCATGGTATGCCTTTTGATTTTTCTTATCGTGGTTAACCTTTTCTTTTTCTTTTTGATTGGGGAAAGCGGTGAGAATGTTCTTGTTTTTTAGGCACATAACCAATTCTTTTAAATGCACGGTTAGGGTGAAGGGTTTGTTGCTTATAGGACTTGTCCAAGATAATTTTACTTGATTTAGGCCACTTGTCATCACTCAAACTGAAGTGATTCTTGTTAATTAGTTATTCTCTTTCACGTTTTGTTTTCTCATAAACTGTGTTTTTTGTATCATTTTTCAGGAGCATCCGTTGCACCAGTTACTACTACTTCTTCCAGTGTCAAACCCATGGATGCCCCAGCTCATAAAACCACCCGAGCTGTTCCCAAACCACCATCTTCCATTGCAGCTCAACCATCTAATGTTTACACCGCTACTTCTGAATCTAAGCCCCCTACAACACCTCCAAAAGGTATGATATGTTGTTGACCTTATAATTTTAAGCTGCTAAAATTGTTTCTCGTATAATACTGATACGTCATGGAATAAAGACACCAGATTCCATCTGTCTATAGTTGTAATTGATGATTCCTTATGTTCTTCTTTCCCTTAGCTCCAGAAGATGCATCAAAGTCATTTTCCCTGCAGTTTGGGTCCATAAGTCCTGGTTTTGTTAATGGAATGCAGGTATGCCACGAAGTGCATTGTTTCATTATGTCTCTCTTTTTAATCCTTGAACTCTAGTTCCTCAGTATATAAGTACTTTCTTATATTTTATATGTAGATACCTCCCAGAACAAGCTCTGCACCACCAAATTTGGATGAGCAGAAAAAAGCTCAGGTTTCTTGTTCTTTTCTTTCCAGTTTTTACAGCTTAGGGAAGTTGCTTACAATTTGCAAGATAAGATTAATGTGCTCTATTTGTGATTAAAAATTTGAATTACTCAAAAATATTTACCTTGTTATTAGGGATGGAGAGAAATCTTATTATCCTTTTGTTGGGTTAAAAAAGGAAAGATAATTCTTCATTTATAAAAGGACTTTAGGAGAAAATAAATTCTTCTTCGTATAGTTTTTACAACTATAAAGAGTGAAATATTACCCTTCCCAGAAATTAAAGTGTTGGACTGTTGTTTGTTGCATCTTTGTTGGGTTCTATTTTTAAGTTCACTATGTATGGTGGTTGCATTCTAGTCGTGTACCTTTTTCCCAATAATTTTTTAAACATTGTAATTTTTAGTTGAGAACCACCTGCAATCATCATTTCTTCATGTTATAAGTAGGTAGCTTGTTAAAAATTACTTAATTTGCTTTGCTTACAACCTATGGTGAAGACTTCAAGGTTACCTTATCTGTTTAAAAACATTGCTGGTGATTGGTGTGACTTCAAGACTTGTTATTTTGACAGGCTCGTCATGAATCTTTAAGAGCTGCTCCTGAACTGCCCATCCCATCAGCTCCCAAGCATTATTTACCGAAGAAGGATACAGGGATTCTTGACCAACCTAATGCTGGTGAAGCTCAGTCGCTGTACAAATCTCATAGGGACACACAAGTTTCAGGTGCACCACCTGTGATGCAAACTCAGAAGCCTTCTGTACATCCTATCCCTGGTATGCACATGCAACTACCATTTCATCAGATGCAGGTCCCTGTCCAATTTGGTGGTCCAAATCCCCAGATTCAGTCTGGAACATCTATACCAATGCCAATGCCGATTCCCTTGCCCATAGGAAATCCTCCAGTTCAGCAACCAATGTTTGTTTCTGGTCTTCAGCCACACCCAATGCAGTCGCAAGGAATGATGCATCAAGGACCGAGCTTGAACTTTTCTTCACAAATGGGTCCTCAGCTACCTCCACAGTTGGGCAACATGGGAATGAGCATCTCCCCACAGTTTTCTCAGCATCAGGGCGGAAAATACAGTGGTTCTCGCAAAACTGTGAAGATTACGCATCCAGACACTCATGAAGAGTTGAGGCTTGACGACTCACCTGGTCCAAGGTCTCATCCTAATGCGCCACATCCCTCACATCCTATTCCTTCATATCCTCCTAATCATCCAATGAATTTCTATCCCAATTTTTTTCCTACTGCAAGCTCTGTTCCTCTTAGTAGTACCCAGGTTCCACCCACTTCTCAGGCGCCAAGGTTGTATGGTCAGGTTTGTTGGTTGCTTTGAGACTATTTTTGCTCTAATATCATGTTATTTTATTAAAGACATGATGCAGTTACATGCATTTTCCATTAAAATAGGCAGAAGGTATCTTATGTTATTATTTGCTTCATTTTTTGCAGGTGACGGTGAAAGCAGTTAGTGGTTCTCATGCAGAGAAAGAACCACTGCCACCGACAAGTTCATATTCTGTTGGAAAGATAGACTCTTTGAAACCTTCAAAGTTACATGGGCAAGATTCAGTCCATCCCCAAAAGGTGATTGAGCCTTCATTGACAAACTCTTTGCCACAGACAAAGCCTGGTCTAGGAACACCATCTACATCTGCTGCATCATCAGATCCTGTCAAAGTGGAGAATGATGAGCCCAACACTTTAGGTTTGACTTCAGCTCCTATGGATGGTTCTGCATTAACATCAACCAACACCGGTGAAGAAGCAAGAAATGTTGTAGTTGTGCCCGATTCCACCAAAGATAATACCAAAAAGCTAGTCCATAAGCAGGATGAGGTATTCTATGGCTGCTTTAATAGCCAATTTTTGAGTAATGTTTTCTTATAGTAAGTTTACCATGACTTGTGAGCAATTCTCCATGAGTCTCAGGTTGGCAGGAAATCGACCTCTCTCTCAAGTTTGCCTTCTCAGTTGCAAGAAACTGATGCTTTGGAAGGAAAATCTACTTCTTCTAGAACCAATTTGGTAAATGAGACTGCTAAGGGGCTTCTGTCAACAACTGTAGCTGTTGCTTCTGAGGCTCCTAAGGGTGATACAAAAAAGGATACAGGTGATGCATCTGAAAGTTTGGGCACGAAAAGTGTAAGCAGCAACCAATCAATCTCTGATACATTGGGGAAAAAGGAACAGGGAGAAGCCTTATTGTCTGAAGTTTCAGAGCCTGCTAATGAGTACCCTGATCAGAAAGTAACATCCACCACTGCTGGTGGTTTTCTGGAAAATAAACAGAAAAGATCGGAAGAATCATCACGTTGTCACTCTGATGATGTTAAGATGGCTGATGGTTTAGGTTCTTTTACTCACACAACAGGTGTCGGAAATAATGTGAGTTCTGTGTCAGCAGTTAACGAAATAACTTCTACAAAGTCTACTGTGGTAGAGAAGGAGTCTGCCCTTGTTTTAATTCGATATCCTCCAGAGGGTCCTTTGAAATCTGAAAATGGAGATATTGACAATATTAGTGGGGGCTTAGTTCCACCGACTCTGAAGGATAGCATATTGTCAGATACATATGTGGCAAAAAGTGTTGTACAGAGACCAAAGATGAAAAAAAAAGAGTTATATAGAAAAGCAGAAGCTGCTGGCACGAGTTCCGATTTATATAACGCATACAAGGGACCTGAGGAGAAGAAAGAATCTGCGACCTCTTCAGAGGAAATAGCAAGCGCTTCAGCCATTAGCACAAAACAAGCATCATCTCAAGATAATGCCTTACCAAGTGAGAAACCTGCTCAGAGTAAAATGGAGCCAGATGATTGGGAAGATGCTGCTGAGATTTCTACTCCACATTTAAAAACCTCAAAGAATGGAAATCAGGGTATTGATGGAGATATGAATGGATTAATGACTAAAAGGTATTCACGAGATTTCCTCCTCAAATTTTTTGAGCAATGTACTGATCTTCCGGAGGGATTTGAAATTAGCACAGATATAGCAGGTGCATTGTTGGTCTCTAGTGTCAATGTTTCACGTGAGTCATACCCTGGACGTGATATTGAAAGGCCAAATGTTGGGAGTTCTAGACCAGACCGTCGTGGAATTGGATTGGGAGATGTGGACAAATGGAATAAAGTCCCTGGGTCTCTTATGGGAGGACGGGGAGATATGCGAACTGATGTTGGCTATGCGAATAATGTTGTTGGATTCCGACCTGGCCAAGGAGGTAATCACGGTGTTTCAAGGAATCCTCGGGCTCAGACACCTGTCCAGTTTGTTGGGGGCATCCTCCCTGGGCCCATGCAGTCTTATGGACCTCAGGGAAGCCTGCAAAGAAATAATTCCGATTCTGATAGGTGGCAGCGGGCAACTGGTTTTCAAAAGGGTTTGATGCCTTCTCCTCATGGACCACAACAGGTGATGCACAAAGCTGAAAAAAAGTATGAAATAGGTAAGGTTACTGATGAGGAACAAGCGAAGCAGAGGCAGTTAAAGGGTATCCTGAACAAACTTACCCCTCAAAATTTCGAAAAACTGTTTCAGCAAGTTAAACAAGTGAATATCGACAATGTTGTTACGCTTTCTGGAGTAATCTCACAGATTTTTGATAAAGCTTTGATGGAGCCTACCTTCTGTGAGATGTATGCCAACTTCTGCTTTCACCTTGCTGCAGATTTGCCTGATCTCAGTGTGGACAACGAAAAAATCACTTTCAAGAGATTACTTCTAAACAAATGCCAAGAAGAATTTGAAAGGGGGGAAAGAGAGGAAGAAGAGGCAAATAAAGAAGAGGTGGAAGGTGAAAACAAACAGACAGCAGAAGAGAGAGAGGAAAAGAGACTCCAAGTACGAAGACGCATGTTAGGTAATATTAGACTAATTGGAGAACTGTACAAAAAAAAAATGTTGACTGAGAGAATAATGCACGAATGCATAAATAAGTTGTTGGGGCAATATCAGAATCCCGATGAGGAAAACATTGAAGCTTTGTGCAAACTGATGAGTACAATAGGGGAGATGATAGATCACCCTAAAGCAAAGGAGTTCATGGATGCCTATTTCGACATTATGGCACAGTTATCCCTTAATATGAAACTGTCTTCCAGAGTCAGATTTATGCTCAAAGATTCGATTGATCTGAGGAAGAATAAGTGGCAGCAGAGGAGGAAAGTTGAAGGTCCAAAAAAGATCGAGGAGGTACACAGAGATGCTGCCCAAGAGCGGCAGGCACAATCTAGCAGACTGGGTCGTGCTCCCAGCATGGGCAGTTCTATCAGAAGGGCTCCACCATTGGAATATACTTCTAGAGCTACTAATATGTTATCTTCTCCAAGTTCCCAATTTGGTGGTTTCCGAGCTGCCCCTCCACAGAATCGTGGTTACGGCTCTCAGGATGCTCGGATGGAAGAGAGGCACTCTTTTGACAACAGGACAATGTCTATTCCTTTGCCCCAAAGACCCTTTGGTGATGATTCCATTACACTTGGGCCCCAAGGGGGTCTTGCCAGGGGAATGGCTTTCAGAGGGCAGCCATCAGTACCCAGCATACCTTTTGAAATGCCGAGTCCTGGAGATGCACGGAGGATGGGACAAAATCTAAATGGATTCGGATCAATACCAGAACAGGCACCTTATGGCCAAAGAGAGGATCTGATGCCAAGATACGTGCCTGACAGGTCCTCTGTTCCATCCATTTATGAGCATTCTCATCCACAGGATCAAAGTATTACACAAGGCAATAGAGATGTTAGAAGTGCAGATCGTAACTTTGATAGATCTCTTACTGCACCTGCTCGAGGTGGCCCCCCAACTAGTATGCAAAATGCTTCTACAGATATTTCAGAAGAACGCTTGCGGGACAAGTCTATGGCTGCAATTAAAGAATACTACAGGTATTGTTGTGTCTCCAACCTTTTTTTCCATTTATTTTGGCTAGACTGGTTTGACTATTTGAGTAAGATGAGGAAAAGAAACAGATAAAGACTGCAACTCGGTCATTTTCATGTCTATTCTTACATGCTTAGATGAAGAGGTTAAACTTTTGAATCCCCTTTACATTTTGTTGTTCTGTGATGTATATTAAATTACCTATTGATTTCAGATTATGCTATTCATAGATTGACATATTGAGATCAATGGTATAATTCTATATATTTGAATTACGACCACCATAGTTATGACACTACGCACATGACAAACATACATTTGAGCTAATTGAAATTGTAAATATTTGGGGAATTGTGTTCTACTCCGTTTCACTATTCTAGCTCTATGCATATTTAATATCTCTCTTTTTTTGCCAGTGCAAGGGATGTGAACGAAGTTGCTTTATGCATCAAGGATTTGAATACCCCAAACTTTCATCCATCTATGATCTCTCTCTGGGTTACTGATTCTTTTGAGAGAAAAGATGTGGAGAGATCTCTCTTAACAAAGCTTCTTATCAACCTTACAAAACTTAGAGATGGATTGATAAGTGAAGATCAACTCATCAAAGGGTATACCTTAGCTTGATCCATCTTATGCTGCCTATAAACCCCTATAATATATAAATCTTATATCCGATTAATTTTTTCAATTGAACAGGTTTGAATCTGTTCTGGCCGTATTGGAGGATGCCTTAAGTGATGCCCCAAGAGCAGCAGAGTTTCTTGGTCGTATTTTTGCCAATGTTATATTGGAGAAGGTCATTTCCCTTTCTGAAATCGGACGATTGATATATGAAGGTGGTGAAGATCAAGGGCAGCTTGTAGAAAGTGGGATTGCAGCAGAAGTTCTTGGATTTATCTTGGATACAATCAAATCTGAGAAAGGTGATTCTGTTTTGAATGAGATTCGTCTAAGCTCTGATTTGCGGTTGGAAAACTTTAAGCCTCCAGGTTCTTCTAATAAGACATGGAGAATAGATAAGTTCATTAGATGATAATGATGCTCGTTTTATTTGGTAGAGATTATGGCTGGTTTTTTTTTTTTTTTTGGTGGGGGTCACCAGTTCTAAAATTTTAAATTTATATTTAATTCTGGGCCAATTGGGTTAATGTAGAAGAAAATTTTCAATGATTTACATTATTTCGTCAAGAAATTGATTACATTTATGAAAGGTTCGGTTGAGCATCGAGTATCTGCATGCATCTAGAATCCTATTTTTGTTTTTTTAGATTGAAGCTGATTATTAGAATGTAATTTTAAGCTCTATGGTTTATGATTTATATAGGTCTCATGTTTAGTTTGCTAAGCAACTTAAAAAATATGTATAGCCCTGTCATCAAGTTCGGATCTGTTCGTCTCAGACTCTCAGCCCATATCCAGGTTTATTGATTTCAGATTCAACACTCGTAATCTCAACTTCTTTTTAACAATATCGGCATCCGGATAGGAATTTGGAAATAGATCGGACTTGAAATCTTCTATCTGAACACTATTTTCGTTTACAGCTAATCAAATGGTCATGTAACTTAATTCACAGAGTTCAAACTTTTGGCATTATCCAGAAATTCTAACATAAAAAAAATATATGTATATATATGATTTTTATTTTTATTTTTATAAAATTGTATATTTATGATTTAGTTATTATTGGTTTTGACTAATCAAATTAATCTATACCTACATTCGTTCGTGTACTTTATATTATCTAATTGAATCAAATTACTGGGTCTTTAATTGATAAAATAATATAATTAGATCAATTTCAAATCATATTCAAATCAAAATTTACTCCATTAACAATCCTATTTATAATGATGCAAGGGTTGAGAAACCAAAATATAAGGAGATGGAGGTTTTGCATGTTAAGGGATAAAGCCATTTTGTTGGCATTTCTTCAGTAAGAAAACCTATATGCTAAGGAATTGAAAGTCAAAATTGGAGGCTTATCTCTTGAAGATTGTAGAAGATTTGAGGAGGGGGAATTACTTAGCAAAGAAGTAATCTTCATTGCTAAGTAATTAGAAGTCAACAAAAGTGGCTAAGAAGATTACTTCTTAGTTAAGGAAATTGAAGGAAGAAGAAAAATTGAAATTGACTACTTCAATCACTTCTTAGCTAAGAAATCAAAAGAAGAAGACAACCTCCTCATGACATCTATATATATGTTACATTAGTTGTAACATTTGCCGAGTGGAGAACATAGAATTGAATCCCATTTTGAGATTAAAATAGGGATTGATTCCCACTTGAGAGAATAACATTGAGAGAGTGTAAGAAAAATATAGAGAGAATAAAGTGAGGTTTCTCCTAATATTTTGTGTCTCTCATTTGTTATAGAAAGTGTTGTATTCCTTTTGCTATAATAAAATCCTTCTACGGTTTGCTCGACCCCAATTGTTTTATCTCATTTCCACAAGTTTTCTCATTTCTACTTTAATTGTTATTTGGGTGTCGGTACCACAACTTCCTAACAGTGGCATCAGAGCATCATGTTTATAGTCGATTCTTTGTGCTACAGTAAGATCCAGTTAGTGGTAAAAGAAGACATCCTCAAAGATGACGGCAAAGTACGAAATATAGAAGTTCAATGGGAATAATTTCTCGTTATGGAAAATGAGAATGAAAGCAGTGTTAAGAAAATATAATTGCAAATTGGAGATAAACTCGAGGGGATCACTGACGACAAGTGGAACGAAATGGATGGCAATGCTATTGCTGATTTGCACTTAGCATTAGCTGACGAAGTGTTGTCAAGTGTGGCTGAGAAGAAGACGGCAAAAGAGATTTGGGATACACTAATAAAATTGTACGAAGCCAAATCACTACACAACAAAATCTTCTTGAAAATAAGGCTTTACACCCTTCGGATGATGGAGTCAACCACGGTGACTGACCACATCAATACCCTCAACACTTTATTCTCACAGCTCACAACGATGGGGCATAATACGAAGACGAGTGCACGTGCCGAAATTCTACTTCAAAGTCTTCCTGATTCGTATGATCAACTCATCATCAACATAACAAACAATTTAGAAGTTCTAGTCTTAGATGATTGCAGCTGCGGTTCTTGAAGAAGAAAGTCGGCGCAAGAACAAAGAAGATAGAATAGGAAGCTCACAACAAGTTGAAGCTTTGACGATGATGAGAGGGAGATCAACGGAACGTGGCCCCAGTGGGAGTCAAAATCACGGGAGATCGAAATCCATAAGTAAGAAAAATGTCAAGTGTTATCACTGTGGCAAGAGAGGGCACTATAAAAGTGAGTGTAGGCTTCTCAAGAAGAACGAAGAAGCTAAAGGAAAAAGTTCTGAGTCATCAAAAGCTCAGGGTTGTGTAGCAAGTACATCAGACGATGGAGAAATTTTATACAGCGAGGCAGCAACAATTACCGAAGGCAGAAAAAGATTCACTGATGTCTAGCTTATGGACTCAGGAGCGACATGGCATATGACTCCGAGAAGAGAATGGTTTCACCAGTACGAACCTATCTCTGGAGGATTTGTGTTCATGGGAGATGATCATGCCTTGGAGATTGGTGGTATTGGTACCGTCAAATTAAATATGTATGATGGTACAGTTCGCACCATCCGAGAAGTACGACATGTAAAGGGCCTAAAGAAAAATCTATTGTCTTTGGGACAATTAGATAGTAATGGGTGCAAAACCCATATTCAAGAAGGGGTTATGAAAATAATCAAAGGCGCGCTTGTGGTGATGAAAGCAAAAAAGATAGCTGCAAATTTGTACATGCTTAAAGGGGAAACACAACAAGAAGGAGAAGCATCTATTGCATCAGCAACTTCAGCATAAGACTTCACGATGATGTGGCACCGTAAACGTGGCCATATGTCGGAACGAGGCTTGAAGATTCTTGCTGAACAAAAGCTTCTTCCAGGGCTCAAAGAGGTATCATTATCATTTTGTGAGCATTGTGTCACTAGTAAGCAACACAGATTAAAGTTCAACAATTCAAATGTTAGAAGCAAAGCTATCTTAGAACTGATTCATTCCGATGTTTGGCAAGCACCGGTTATGTCCCTAGGAGGTGCAAAATACTATGTGTCTTTTATAGATGATTACTCCAGGAGATGTTGGGGGTATCCAATTAAGAAGAAATTAGAAGTGTTTTCTATTTTCAAAACATTCAAAGCGCGGGTGGAACTTGAATCTGAAAAGAAGATCAAGTGTATGAGGACATACAATGGAGGAGAATATACCAGCAATGAATTTGATAACTTCTGTCAGCAAGAAGTAATCAAGAGACAGTTCACAGTGGCATACACTCCACAACAAAATGGAGTAGCAGAGCGGATGAACAAAACCTTGTTAGAAAGAACAAGAGCTATGTTGAGAACTGCAGGGATAGCCAAATCATTTTGGGCAGAAGCAGTCAAGACCGCATGTTATGTGATCAATCGGTCACCATCAACCGCAATTGATCTGAAAACGCCAATGGAGATGTGGACTGGTAAACCAGCTGATTATTCTCATTTACATACATTTGGGAGTCCTGTGTACGTTATGTACAATGCTCAAGAAAGATTGAAGTTGGATCCAAAATCCAGGAAATGTATTTTCTTGGGGTATGCTGATGGAGTCAAGGGGTACCGCCTGTGGGATCCCATTGCCCACAAGGTGATAATCAGCGGAGATGTGATATTCACAGACGATAAAATACAAGAAAAAGAAAATAATAGCATGTTAAAAGAAAAACCAGATACTACTATAGTTGAAGTTGAATATAAACAAGAACAAGAAGTTCTAGATTCTTCTGAAGCAGCACCAGAACATGAAGAACAAGATCAAGTTGAGTTAACAATTCCACAAGTTCGACGGTCAACTCGGGAGAGAAGAGAACCAGCTTGGCACTCATATTACATTATTGAGGGAAATGTTGCATATTTTCTACTCACAGAGGATGGAGAGCCGTCAACTTTCCATGAGGCTACAATAAGTCAAGAAGCTTCTTTGTGGATGACAGCAATGCAAGAAAAAATTGAAGCTCTTTATAAAAACAAAACATGGGATCTTGTTCCGCTACCACAAGGAAGAAAAGCTATTGGAAACAAATGGGTCTACAAGATCAAACGAGATGGCAATGACCAAGTGGAGAGATATCGTGCTAGATTGGTGGTGAAATGATTTGCTCAGAAAGAAGGTATTGACTTCAATGATATATTTTCTCCTGTTGTTCGACTAACAACAGTCAGAGTAGTTTTGGCGATGTGTGCTACATTCGACTTGTATTTAGAGCAGTTAGATGTGAAAACTGCATTTCTCCATGGGGATCTTGAAAAAGAAATATATATGCTCCAACCAGAAGGTTTTGAAGAAAAAGAAAAAGAGAACTTGGTTTGCAGGTTGAACAAATCTCTATACGGCTTAAAACAGACGCCGAGGTGTTGGTATAAGAGATTTGATTCCTTCATCATGAGCCTTGGATACAACAGACTTAGTTCAGATCCTTGTGCTTACCGTTGGTCCCAAGTGGTCAGATGAGGTCTAGAAGGGGGGGGGGGGGGGGGGGGAGGGTGAATAGACCTCTGAAAACTTTTTCTAAAAAGTCTCTAACTTTTTCTATCAGCAGACTAAGCTGATCTAGAAAGCGTAAGACTATTAAGCTGATCGCGCATAAAGCTTGAACAACAGAGTTGACCACTCTTCTGATGTAACTTAGCTGATTTTGAGAAAATCAGAGTTTTAAATAACTTACTTGCAGCGGATTTATCTAGTGTTTTTCACAAGTAGTTTTCTTTAACTTAAAAAGGTTTTATCCCCAGTTTTCACAAACTCCTTTTTAAAATCTTTAAGTTAACTTGAATGTTTGAAAGCTTTTGAAAATATGCAAAATATGAATGCAAACTCAAACACAAGTAATTTTTATAGTGGTTATATGGATGTAAATCCTTTAGTCCACTATTCCAAGTCACTTAGATCTTGGGTTATAGTAGAAAACACAAAGTTAACAGTATACAATGCTTGCGCCAAACAACAAATGAAATGGCCACAAGTGCGCAATAGGAAATCACAAAGAAGACCTATCCTCCGAAGTAATATCACTCACTAAGATGGATATCTACTTCTCACAACACTTCTCTCTTACAAAATCACTCAGATTTATGTGTATATTTTTTATCTTCAACTTCGGCTTCGTCAACACTTCTCTCTTACAATGCTTGCTTCGAAAATGCTCTCAGATTTGTGTTGCTTGTCTCTAACTCTTGAATCATGAACTATTTATACTTGAGGTTTGAATTTTCTGCCCGTTGAATAAAGCAGATCTTCAGATTTCCTCGAGCTTTGGTCCCTGTCTCTGAACGGCTTCCTGCAACTGTTCACTGTACAGTTCTGTTGTACTTTCTGTCACGTCGCATTAAATGCACTCTGCTGATCCGAGGTTCTTCTTCAATCATTTGCCATGAATACCCTTTCTTTGCAGCATTAATTACTCCAAGTGCATTTATTACCGTTGGGTTGACTTCCTGATCACTTCCACTCTGCTGATCGAAAACTCCTCGTCTGATGAACACTCTGCTGATCAAATCGAACTCATCTGATTTGAGTCTGCTGAAAATCCACCAGTCTGATTTCGAATGCTGCAACAGATCAGTAGTCTTCTGGACCAAAATTCATCCTTATGAATTCACTTGTCTTTTAGGTTGAACTTTAAGAGGATTGCTAAGCTTCCATTACTTAGCTGATGACTTTTGGAAATCATCAAAACCTCCCTTCACTTCTTCATCTTCATCCAACAATTTTCCCCTTTTTGATGATGACAAAACTTCAGCTAAGTACATGTACCTAAAGCTAAAGTTAAGTCCTCAAAAATTTCTGAGATAGAAATAATATGTTGGAGAAAACTTGTAATCTTTTATTCATTTTGATATACATTACATTACATCAGATACAAATAATTGAAAAAGTTACAATGAAATGAAAGATAGAAGTAATCTAATCTAGTTCTTCTGATTCTTCTTCTTCTTCATCTTCATCATCAAGGAAACTTAATGCTAGAGATTTGGCTTTTTCTTTTGAATTGTCTTCCTTTTCAACAGCCTTAATCTTAGCCATTAGTTCCTGAATTCTACTTGTTTTTCTGTATGGATCCAGCTGTTCTTCAGTAGAATCCTTAGATGCAGCAAGTTGTTTATCACTCTTTGCAGTATCCTTGGGTTTTTCTTCTTCAGCTTCTTCTTTATCAGAATTGTCATCAACAGCCTTTCCATCAGCTGTCTTAGATTCTTCAGCAGGTTTGTTAGTATCCCCTTTAGAACCTAGAACTTCAGTTGCTTCTTCTGTTACAACTCTCTTAGTAGCTGATCCACCATCTTCCCCCTTTTTGTCATCATCAGCAGGGTTGAAATGAACAGACGGGACAGAAGTAACATTGACTGCTTCACACAGCTGTCTGATATTTTGATCCATAGCAGCTAACAGATTTCCCTGGTATATATGACCTGTGGTGTGATTTTGAAAGGTCTGATGAAAGGCTTCAACTGCAGCACCAACTTGAATTTGTGACTGAAGTACTAAATCAGCACTTTACCCCTTTTTAGCCTTAGGAGTTTTCTTCTCCTTTTGTTCAATTTCAGGTGAAGCAGGTTTAGTAGTCTGAACATACAATATGACCTTACTATTGTCAGCAGATATGAATTTTTCAGTATGCTTCAGTTCTAAACTCTCAGTTACTAAAGGTGTTCTCTGTTCATTAGATGTGTTCACTGATGCAACATACGACTTATCATAAGTAGATATGATCTTTATTAATTCCATGATTTTTCCTTTGTAGACTTCACATTCTGCTTTCAGAGATTCATTCTCATGCGAAAGCTGTTTATACTCAGCTGATTCTTGCGGTCTTTCAACCTTAAGTTTCAGTAAGCTATTTTGCTTTTTCAGCACAATCATCTCTTCCTTAAGCTGTTTAAAAGCATCAACAACATTCGTGTTGTTTTTCATCATTTGTTCAAACGAACTAAACATCGCTTTATCATGTTCAGAAAGAGTTACCTCATCGTCAGATTGGTCATCTGATTCTTTGGCCATGAGACAGAGTAGTGCTGGTGCCTCTTCTTCAGCAGAGTCATCTTCAGATGTCTCCGAATTTGAATCAGACGAATAGATGACTGCTATCTTTTCAGCTTCAGCCAACAACACTTTGCTTTTCCGATGTCTCCTCTCTTTCCTGATTTTCTTTTCTTCCTCTGTATACTTCTCAGCTTTAGGATATGACTTAACGGACACATGCTTGGCATGTGACCTTTTCCATCCAAAAACTAACGGACGAATGAAATGTAAAAAAAGTTGTCCAACTTTTGTACGAAATGTATCTTTTTGAAAAGTTTGGTATGAAATGTATAAAGTAGGCAAAAGTTTGGTATGAAGAGTGTAATTCCCTTGATTTTTTTTGTTTTTTTTTTTGGGAAGAGATTTGAAATTAATTAGACATTAGAGAGATTTTTTAAAGCATATTAATTAAAAGTTTAGTATGTAATTTAACATATGTTTATTTTTTTTAAATGTTCAATGCCATTAGACATTTTGACCATAAATTATGATTCAGATTTGTTGTTGACTTTTTTTAGTGGTTGAGATGAGATATCTCATATACATTTATGTTCCATAAAATCTTATTTTAGAAAGACCCATTTAATTTAATCTAACTTACTATTATATCAATGCGGTGTTTTGGTCAAAAAAATTAATTTTGACTCAAATTCTTTTTTTGAATTATTTTTATCTAATAAATATTCTCTTCTCTTTTTTACAACATTCATCCCACGTTTTGGAACTGCCCTTCTCCCTCCCGCTTCCCTCTTTCATTTTGTTGAAAGCAGTTCAAATTCCGCTCTCTCCAACTTCTCTTCTCCGACAAAAACTGCTGCACGTTCTCCTCAACTATTCAAAAGTATCCCAATTATTTATTCTTACTCTACTCATCAACCAAACTTACAATTTCAGTCTCCTAATTCATTCTTCTTTTGCAAAAATACTTTCTCTGCGTATTATAAATTGAGGGAGTTGAGAGCATATTTCAAATTGAGGGGGTCGAGACAGAGAGGAAAAAATGCGGAGAAGATGTTGTCCGTCGTCGCTCTGCTCATCCTTTTTCTACAAACAGATTGTACGCGTTCTCCACTCCATGATTAATCAAACTATCTCTAACAAAAATGTCATTTTCTGGCCGCATCCGCTCTGGATCTGGACCCATATGTGCCGGGTTATCAAGAACTATATATTAACAATTCGTGTTTGTGTAACGTATTCTTACAAGGTTGATTAATTTTGCTAAATATTTCAGAGGATTTGTGTTTGTTAAAGTTGTGACATTGGTGGTTGCAAGGTGAGACTTTTATTCATTATTATATTTGCTTTTACATGCTTCATTCCTCTCTTGCTATTCACTGTCTTCCTCTATTCTTCATTTTTAAACTTGGCAATATCTCCTACGTCATTTAATATATATAGTCTTTTGGTTAAAGATATATATATAATGCTATTCAGCTTATGCTGGAATGGAGGTTTTTCTACTTCGTGCAACGTGTACTTAACAACTGTGATTATTAGCACCAAAAAAAAAAAAAAATAGCCCCTCACAATTTTTTGGGTTCTTCACCATTTCAAAAAATTGATTTCGTGTCCTTGATTTTCATGATATGCCGGGTAGTTTAATCTATTGAGGTTGTTTCAGATGCTAGAGAATTTTGAACTTCATAATTTGGATGTTTTGGACATCTTGAGTTGCATTTAAAGTTTGGATGCTTTACCAGATAGGAAAAGAGCCATCTTTTCTTCTTAGTTCAAATATGCATATGTATATGTTAAATAAAATTCTTTTTAAAGTGTGTTCGAGTTTCGTTATTGTCTTTTGCATGGTTGAGACAACTGAACTGACTACATTTGTTGCTCATCGATCTTATTGACAGTATTCATTTGGTTGATATTCTATTATTATAGGACTAGCCAAGCAACAATTTGAACTACTTACACTCAGGCCTGGTATTCGGAAAACAAGGAGTATAATTCAGCATCATGAAAAATGCAGTGCAGATTTTATGTTATGGATTTGATGTAAATGTTTATTTGAGCACTTTTCACATTCTTGCTGGAATCACAACTGGAGGTTTTCAAGGCCACCATGGCGGAGGGTTCTAGCGAAACATGCAAATAATTTATTGCTAATGTTTGATTAGTAGTAACATTGGCCCTCTTCTTTCTCAGCCATGGGTTTGAGGAAAAAATGAGAAGCACTTTGATTAGTGACCCATTGCAGTTTGAATAGTAGTAGTGAACCTCTATAGTTTTGTTTTTGGTAGGGCTGGCCGTTTGGGTCGGGTTTTTTGGGACCCGATCGGGTATTTCCCGTTTGGGACTGAAAACGGGTTTTTTGACATTTCGGGTTTCGGGTATCATATTTACACCCGAACGGATATTTTGGGACCCGTTCGGGTATTGAATAAAAAAAAATTTTGGTCCAATATTATTATATTTGTGTCTATTGTAACTTTTAATTTGATTGTGATATTTTGATGCTTGGAGTTTGATTGTAATATTTTTTAATGTTGAAGACTTAATACTTGTATGTTGTGTGTTGTTTAGGAGTCCTTGATTGTAATATTGTTGAAGACTGAGAAGTTTGTGTTGAATTTATTTTGAAGTTATTGTGTACAATTCAATATTTGAATTCAATTATTTTACAATTTTACATACATATATGTTAAAAAGTAAGATTTTTTGTACATATATATATATATATAAAACAAAAATAAACAAAAAAAAAAGGTGAAATTTCGGGTACCCGAAATACCCGAAAATTTCGAGTACCCAAATTTCGGGTCGGGTTTTGGGTGTGAAAATTCACTACCCGCCATATCGGGTACCTGACCCGAAATATCCAAAACCCTAAATACCCGACCCGCGCCTACCCCTAGTTTTTGGTGGAACATCCAAAAACATTTCAGAGGAGGTATTTAATTGTATAGGAAAATTAGATAAAATATATTATATATATCAACATTAGAGATGATAGTACTAATAGATGTAAATGTTGAGTATAAATGTATAATTTATAATAGTTTTTGATTAGGTGAACTTGAGTTTTTATATATATGAAAAATGTACTTTTTAGTTTATCAGTTAAACCTTTAGTTTGGAAATATTTTTCAATATATTATTTACGATGCTAGAAAGTAGAATCTATATATCATCTGAAATGATATAATTTTCTATTTTTTTTCTTTCTTTTTTTTAGAATACGATTTCCTAATATTTGATGACTTTTAGTTTAGAATGCTGATAACCTTGATCCGACTTCTTGGATATATTAATTTGATCCACCTTTTAAAACAAATAAATTGACTAAGCGTATCAACTTTAAATGTCAAATTGAATAGTTTATTTTGCAAAGAAAAGAAAACCAATCATTAAATAAATTTGAAAAAGCAAAATTACGAATTAATATTCCTCCTGTTACCTATATAACCATTGCTTTCTTTTTGGTATTGAAACATTTTGAAAAGTTAACATTCAAAAGAAAATATTTACTTTTTGTATTGATTTGATAAAATATAAATTATTATAAAATATTTTACTATATGATCCCATGCTTAGTACGGCCGTGCATAGCACGGGTTTAAGCTAGTATTTTTTATAACACATATAAGGCCACAATTTTAAAATTCGCTTAAGCCCTCGAATATCTAGGAGACCGACTTTGATCCAAATTGTAAATTTAACTTAAATTGAATTTGACCTCATGATGAGAGAACATAGAAGCGTTTATAGATCTCTTTCATTATTTTAGTCAGTTATGATTTTAAGGCATTTATCATAATCACTTTTAGGATCTCAAAAAAATAAAAATTCAGTTTATTTTGGAAGCCACAAAAAGTATATTTTGACAAAAGTAATTATACAAAATCAAAATTTTCATAATTAATTAGTAAAATAAATTAGCGAGAAAATATTTTTTTTTTTTGAGGAAAATCCAAAGATAAATTTATTGAAACTCAATCCCATCAAATACAAAATCAACGATAAGATCCACCTTATTGTATTTGAAAATTGGTGCCTCGCTCTAATTTGAATTTTATATCGAGTTCCTCAATATCCGTCCATATAAAATTTTTACTAGGCCTATCAATTACAGAGTCCATAGAAAATTGAAATTCTTATTCGGGCTTATCGCTTGTAATTGGGCAATTATATAGCCTACCTAAATAAGAACATCATCAGCTCTTCAATTAGGGTTAGGGTTGAGTTTGGAGCCCTACAAGAATTTGCTAGAACTTGGAATTGTAAGTTTTTTCGCACTGCTTGTGCATGTAATATTATTGAATCTCTGATGTATAGCTTCATTATTATTTTACATAATATTGCTTTAATGCGGTCTCTTTATGTTTTTTCATCAAAACTTTAATTTGTTTGGATTTTCTAAAAGATCTTGCTTATGCTCTAGAAACTTAAATTTTTAAAAGAATGGTCCTCATTCAGATCATTGTTTTACATATATATATTTCACGATCGAAGAATTAGTTTGTTATGATTTTTCTCGTTAAAAACAAAATCTAATTTGATTTATCGAAATTTAAAAGTAGTTTTAAGAAGTGATTCTATCTGCTCTACCATATTTATGATATTAATGTTTAATTGTTGGATTTATAGTTAAGTAATGTTCCTCCAAGTCTCTTTGTTCGATTGATCAAGAACTTTATTTTCACCTGTTTATGAAAGCTTCTAAAAGATTTAAAATAAATATATTCATAGTTGGTTTTTGGTGAATCAGAAATTGAAGAATGGACGACCTTCCTCTTATTACTTGTAATCAAGACAAGAATTCACACTTCTACCTCTGTCTCTGCAAAACTGCTGTGGCCTTGGATGAAAATGTGGTGACCAAGGTAATCAATCTGCTTATGAGTTGTAATGTAATTGATAGTTAAAATTAATTATTCTTGTGATATACAAAAAATTGATATAGTCTGTTGTTTTATTTTATTTCTAACACTAGTACAAAAAATATGGACATGCATTATATTTTCACATATTTCATCAATCTATATTTGAAGCTTCTTTTGCTTCCATTAAGTATTGGCATGAAAGTTTAGAACTCAGATGCAAGATTTATTGTTTTGTTTTATTGATGTTTGAATGCAGTTGTGAATGTACTTTTGATGTACAAGAGTTTTTTGAATTTCTTAAAGAATATGAAAATGAAGTTGGTAATGTTTCAACCTAAGTTTAATTTACAGCAGTTTCTGGTTAAATGAAGGATCCTAGATTTAATTAGTTTATCCCATAAATATATTCACAAACATATAGTATATCATTCTTAACTTAGATGAATCTATTCTATTTCTCTAATCTTATTATTTTTGTATATAATTTTTCAGGACAGTAGAGGTCGAGACATATACTTTGATAAAATGTAAGATGTCATATATTTTCAGAATTATTTGAATCTTTATATTTTCAACAATTGTAGATTTAATTAACCTTTGTTTTGCAGGTTTAATGTGGAATTGTCGGACATCCGTAGAAAAATAGAATATGAAACAAAACATATTAACTGTGCAAAGTGTGGTGAACATTTGGGTCACAAACGAGTAAGAAGTCTCTAATAAATTTCTGCCAACTATACAGTTCTGAATATATGTATATATCTTGATATTTAATTTCATTTTTCTTCAGGAAAAACCTCCACGTCCACCTTATACGGAACCAAATATAGTTTATCGTGTATGCTGGTGAGCCTTTTTAATTGTTTTGTTTTTGTTTGAAATTGTTTTAAATAGCAGAAACAGAACAGTCCCCCAGCTTTTAAGTTAATAACTGGGAATTAAATTAAGTCCTATATATATGTATGTATGTATCTTTTGCAGGAATAGTTTACTTGAGTGGGATGGAAATGAACTTATAGAACAAGCACCTCCATATGCACCATCACTGGAGGGTAAACCTTCAAAAATACGTATTACATCTCAACTGACACCTAAGCAAGTTACCAGATTGTGTAGTGTGATTGGCAGAGCTGGAGTATTTGGCCCCAACAAGGAAGAAGAAGATGAGCAACCAATTAACAAAGCTATGATTGTCGCTTCTGATTTTAACACTTATATCAGATCCAGAACCAACTCCGAAACCTGACTCCCAAGCCGACCCATGATCAATTACAACTTAAAAAAGTGGTCCACATCGAGGATTAGTTTCCTGTTTTATCCGAGTTATTTATGTGTTTCTAGTATTACTATGATTAGAAGGGGTATTAAGAATATATCGTGCTTATTTTATATAGACAATTATTTATGGAGTTTAATCCTCTACATTAGGACAAGTTTATGGAATTGTGTGTGAGGTTCTTTCACTCATTCTACCATTAAAGGAGTCATGTATATCTTGCTTGTGTTTTTGTTCCTATTAGTCTAATTGGATTCAAATTGTGGACCTTTCCTATCTAAGTTATTTATTCAAGTGCATTATACACTATTGTTAAGTCCCATAGCTTGTTGAAGCAATAACAGAGAAGAAACAGTGTATATAAACTGTTTTGTACAAGGTGTGTTGGCTCCTCGAATGGAATTGATCTTAGGACAACATTGTGTTGTATCGTTTTGATTTCTTAATAGTTTATGTTTTGATCAACTTAAATTTGAATTTCTTGAGAATTTTTCGGAAATGTTCCTGAAACACTAGAAAATTTTGTGATTGTTTTTCACTAAATCAAGAAAAATAATTAAATCTCAAGACAAACAAATAATTTCGTTTATACTAAACCAAAAAGGATAAAATTTTGACTAATGCTCTTAGCTAAGTTGGGTGTTTCAATAATTTGGGAGATTTAAGACACAACTTTGTGGGTACAAAATTAGAAACAAAGTTGGGGAGGGAAATGGTGATGGGCTTTGGGGGATGGAAATTTTCAGGTCAGTCCAGTAAAAAGATCATTTAGTGGGCTTAGAAATTTTGACTTGGGCCTGTCTGGGAAAAAGGCGTAGAGTAGAGGTCGGGATTGGGGTTGCTATGAGTATGATAATTTTCCTCGAATTGCTATTCCTTTTTTCTTTTTATATTAATGATGAAGCTCAATTTCTCATTTAGCCCTGCATTATTCTCCCTAGTCCTCTTAAGCCCCCAAGTTTCTACACTTTAAATTTTATCGACCCCACTTCATCCTAATCAAACTATTCGGGGTTCATGGCATGGATTATTGAAATCCATGGTTATTATTTGTTACACTAGTTCTTTAAGATAACTAAGAAATATATAGACTTGTAGGACTTCCAATACTTTGAAAAAAAAAAAATTGTTAGTGGTTGTTATTTCAGATAAGAATATTTCAAATCTCTTGAACACCTAAGATTAAGGTTAAATGGGCATGGCATGTTATATATATATACTTGCTTACAGTCTTACTATTTAGTAGATTCATAAAATATTTAGTAAAGCTTGACCGATTTCGAGGCTAGTTTTGGTATATCATCATATAAAAATGTAAACGATTCTATAGGGTTTTTTTGCACTTTGCACCCCCCAAAATAGGAACAATTCAGCATTTTGTACCCTCTCTTATTTTCCAACAAAGTTAACCACCGGAGTAAAAAATCTAGGGCAAAATAGGTAATTCATTTTCAAATTTTTGGCACTTTGCACCCTTGAAATACGAGAAATTGGCACTTTGTACCCTCAAAATTAAATTAACACTTAGCACCCTCGAATTAAGAGCAACTCAGCAACTTGCACCCCCGAAACAAAAAGTTAACAATTAGCACCCTCAAATTAAAAAAAAAAAAAAAAAAAAAAAACTCAATAACTAGCACCCCTCATTTTTTCCGGTAGAGTTGACCACTGGGGTAAAAAAATCTAGGGAAAAAATAAATGATTCATTTTATTTTCCTTTAATATTTGTAAAGTACTATTACGAATATTATAATACTCATTTCTCGCTCCATCTTTCTTTTCATCAATGTACATATTCCCATTGTAAATTTGGATTAAAATTTATTTTTTTGATATAAATTGGTAAATTTTTGCGAGTGCAAATTGCTGAGTTGTTCTTATTTCGAGGGTGCTAAGTGCTAATTTTGTTTTGGGGGTGCAAAGTTTCAATTTCTCACATTTCGGGGGTGCAAAGTGTCAAAGATCTAAAAATGAATTACTTATTGGTGGTCAACTGTACCGAAAAATAAGAGAGGGTGCAAAATGCTGAATTATTCCTATTTTGTGGTACAAAGTACTAGATTTATGTTTCGGAAGTCTAAAGTGCCTATTATGTTTTGGAGGTGTAAAGTGCAAAAAAAACCCGATACTATACTTTCTAGTTAAAGTGCCAAAAATTGCATAATGCCATTTTAGTACCTAGAGAGGAAAAATGAAACTGGTCACCGACTCTCACGAAGCTTCCTAACTATTCTTAGTAAAAATGATTTATTAATATAACAATTTGGTATTGCTTGTATTTAATTTTTGATTCTTCATTTTATTGAATTTCGCGTGTATGGTAATATCAATAAACAAATAATTAACGTGTATTACGATGAAACGATCTGGATTTAGGGCCTGCCTAAAGTACTCATGATGGTGCTAATCAAGGTAAAGAAGCGCAAGAACAATAATAAGAATATAGTATCAATGGAGAACAAAAGTGATCTCTTTATTGATATATGAGTATTTCAATGTCCAACCCCCTTTACAATGGAGGATCTAGTTTATATAGTAATCATAATCCTAACTCTAGTAGTATCCTATGATGACTAGGAAACCTGCATGGCCCAAAGAACATTCGGATACTTTCGTCGGGTCGATAAGATATGAACTTGCTGGTCGGATCGAACTCTCGTCTTCCGAAGAGCCTTGGCCTATTGAAGGGATCGGATCGACCTCGACATGCTTGAAGTATCTGATTCAGGTTTACGTGTAAAATAACCCCCATCAGTACTCCCCCACTTCTCGAGCGTAATCGTAGTTGTAGCTCGTAGAAGTAATCAAAGTCTTTTCGACGTTCCATCGAGATTCATAGAGCATTCCTCATTAAAGACCTTGTTCGGAAAAACCCTTTTCTGGGATAAAACACGAACAAGGAAAAAAGTACACATCCCTTGAATTCAACCACGTGCAGTCGCGTCCCTAAGAAGCTAACTCTGACGTCCTGGGACCCTTTCAATGATTCTTATTGGCGGGAAGACGAATCGTCACCAAGGGCCGAATCGTCATTTCCTTGCCGCATATATATAAGGTCATTTTTACTTTTTACCGCACATACTCTGAGATCTAGCAGTAATATTCAAATCGAGAATTACCTTACGTATCAATCTCATCGAGCTTCCTGTCTCTCTCTTGCATAAAATGGCATCTTCATCATCAAATCCCAATCCTTCACCCCACGACAAAGAAGAATTGGTCATCACAAATGTTATTGAGAGTTCTGAAAGTGCTTCTTCTGAGAATGAAGAAGCGGGATATGGGATTCCTGCTGAAGAGGTTAGGAGCGGCGCGGAGGGGAAAATAGATGGTTTAGTTGTGAAGATAGTTTATGAGGAAGAGATGGCAGCCAAAGCTTCAAAGAGGTCGAAAAATACTCAGCCACAAGTCTCTGTCCCCATCGAATTCCTTCCCTCTCGATTTACAGATCGGGACTTGCCTACCCTGCAGAGAGATTATGGCCGATATTTCCCATCGGATTTTCAGATAATTATCCCTTCGGCCGAGGAGAGGGTAAATACTCCTCCAGATAATTGTCGTGCATTTTATACCTCTCATCTGGATCACGGGGTTAGATATCCTTTCTCGCCAATCATTCTTGAATTTCTCCAGACCTTCATTATCTCTTTAACCCACCTCGTTCACAATGCTATTGCTTTCATCACTGCCTTTTCGGTCCTTATGGTTGCGAAGGGTCTCCGGCCTTCCTTTCATAATTTCTATCATTTTTTTCGATTCTCCATCTCGAGTTCGTCCAATAGGGGATATTATTATGTTAGTCAGCGACCTGACTTTACCATTCTTGAGAATGCTATTTCGAGCAACAACATGGATTGGAAAGCAAATTATTTCTTCGTTAGACCTCCGACCCACCGTGTTCTTGAGAGCGGGATATCCGAGCCCTATGAACACGATTGGGATCATAATTCTGATTGGGTATATGGAGGTCGGGATCGGCGAGCTGGCTTCGGATGATCTCTTTCCTCCTAGCATGATAGTGGAGATGAGACCAGATAAGTATCAATCGGCCTTCCTAGTGGGAGAAATGTTCCTTCGAAAGGCGGGACTGAGTTCTATGGAGTTCTCAATCCCGGTTGACAATCATTATTTGGGTGAGTTCCTTTACGTTTAATGTGAGGTCTGGAGGTCATCGACGAGCTGGCTTCAGATGATCTCTTTCCTCCTAGCATGATCGAGGAGATGAGATCAGATAAGTATCAGTCGGCCTTCCTAGTGGGAGAAATGTTCCTTCGAAAGGCGGGACTGAGTTCTATGGAGTTCTCGATCCCGGCTGACAATCATTCTTTGGGTGAGTTCCTTTATGTTTAATGTCGTTATCTTTTGCACCTTTTCAATTGTTTTATTCCTTATCAAATTCCTCATTTATCCAACATCTTTAGTCGAGAAATGCTATTTTTCTGTGGTCGGAAAAATTGTTCTTTCGAAATCCAAGAAATCTTCAGGGAAAAAGCCCATAGAGCAAATGATGTCAAGAAAAAGAAGAAAGGATCAACGTCAAGATCTAGAAGACATCGAAGAGGAGTCATCCGAGGGCATTGAGCCCATCCGCAGTATTCATCTCGATCCCATCCGACCGACTGCAGAACCTTCCACCTCGAACGTCAGTTCTGGTCATGGGTACCCCCCTGGCCACCAAGCGTGAGTTCGGGATTCTAGGTTGCAGGACCTGGGCCGAACGCAATTTTACTAGTCCCGATGCAAAAAGAAAGAAGCAATTATTCGACAAACATGGAGAATATTTCACCCACAGTGGAGATCTGGGCTGCGAGGCTTCAATGGTAGACCTGATCGAGAATCACCTCGAGGGTTTGAGCAGCAGGATACTCAGCGGATGACTCTCTAGTCTCTGATGACAAGGAACACATTCTTGACAAGTCTGTGCGACTCTTTCTGTCCACAGTGTTTACTAGAGACATCCAACGTACTTTTGAGAAGGAGCCTCTAGAACAGCTTGCAAGGGCAGCTCATGCTCATGAAGTGGTAACAATACATATCAATCCATAACCATTCTATTTTGCTTGTTGGTTTTTATCTTCATAGTCTAATATTGCAGACTGGGAGCGCGTTGGTGACCGCCATGTATGATACAGCCTTACATAGAGATCAGTGAAGTTCGTGAATGAGACCAATAAAATCATCATAGCAAATAACAAACAGCTGGAGGAAAAACTTGCTGAGGTCGAGAATTCTCGAGCAGCTGCAGCAGATCAGGCTGGTCCCAGCAGTAATCCCAACATGGAAATCGATAATCCTCATATAATTAATACTATGATGGACGCTAGTCGGTACCAAGACCAGGTTGCTCAACTGACTCGTGAATTGGAGGAGCAACGACTATCTTATGCAACCTCGTTGAGTAAGTTGGAATCAAAAAACCATTCCCTTCGTGCCCAACTTTAGGCCAGGAATGAGGAGGCCGCTCTAGATCAAGTCATGCAAGAAGTCCAAATTGAGAACAAAGAGCCCATCATTAGGGAATTTCTTGACTCTCCAGTTCAAAACGCCATCGTTCATCAGAAGATTGGACTCCTCCTGGCAAGCTCATTCCGCAAAGGAGTTGATCAACTAATTGAGTTGGGATTAATACCCAATAGGCGGGGTGAATACTTTGGTGCTATGGATATTAACAGAGACCGGAGATTTCAAGCATACCCTCCTGATGCCATTGCATCTGTCGATTACAGCGGTCATCCCTTGGCTCATCTGGTAAAAGTGTTCGGAACCTCTTTACCAGTGCCTGCTCCTGATGACTTATTAATATTAGGTGATAATTGAGCATTTGTTTTCAAAAAATATATGCCACTTACCATACTTAATATCATAATATTCTTTTTTATGAGTTTTGATTGAGTACTTAAGTTCATAGCTTATCTTAATCAAAATTATTCTTATATTTTACAACGTGATATATTAAATTGAATATTTTATGTCGTTTCTACTTTATAAGTCAATCTCTAAGTTCTTTCTGATAATTTAATTACGCATGGTTAATATGTAAACATGTATAACTTTTTTTATCAATAAAAATTTATGTATATGCTTAAATCTATTATAGATATCAACATTAGAGATGAATCAACACCAAAATGTAATATCAAATGTGATAGATGATCTTATGTTGTCAAAATAAGATGCTAAACTCCAAGGCCCCGTTTATCTCGCATTTTTAAGAATGATTTCATAAATAAATTTAGATTTTATGTCTCAATTTTTGTAATATTATTTGTTTGAGTTTTGTAAAAGTAATTTCAGTAAAAAAATAATATATTTATATATGTCAAATCATGTTCACTCTGTTAAATAAGTTGTGTAATAAATATATTATTTTATAACAAATAAAACATATCGTTTGTATTTTTTTTTTTAATTTAGAGATAATAGATTTTTTTAAATTTGTTTGTGATAATTAAGAAATAATAAATTTATTTATAAAAACAAAAATTATTATTTACATTGACTTTACCAAAATATTCTTTCAAAGAGGAGACAGAGACCCCTAGTCATTTTTGCAATTAAAGAAGCACGGTGATCAATTCCCGCTCATTTTCCATGACTGAAGCAGTTTTTCTGCTTTTACCCTCATTTCTCTTACCGTACTCCGATTTTCAGAAAGCTAATGACTTATGCCATGCCAACAATAACAATCAGCTTTCTTTCCCGTACAAAACCAAAAAATATTGGCATCTAGGGTTTTGGCCTCCAAACTCTCACAGACCTTCACAGGGTGAAACTCAAAGAAATCAAGGTATTTATCTTTTAAATTATCAAAAAAAAAAAAAAAGGATATTTGTCTTTTATCTTTTTTTATTTTTTTCAGGGTTTCTATTGAATCCACTTTGATTTTTTCATTCTTTGTTTTTGTATTCACAGTATAGTTGCTAATTTTAGATGGGTTTATTTGTTGGAATTCGAAGGATGCGAATCCCGAATTCTTACTTGGAATCTCCATGGATCACCCGCAAGAATTCAAACGTCATTTTGACCGAACACCGTGGTTAAATCACCGACTTCTTCATCTTTGAAAACTCACGCTTTGGTGCTCCCGGTGGAGACTAAATCACGTACGGACGTAGCCTAAATTCCACGATCTAAATACCAAAAAGAGTATGATAATACGTGCCCATAAATCATCCGAATTATACCCAATTATGCTTAACATGTACATATATATGTGTAAATATATATACGTGGGAGAAGAGAAAAAGAGGAAATCCCACAAAGGGACTTCCATGTCCAAAAAGGAGGAGCAGCCGTATGCTGCTCCTCTGTTGAATTGAGAAGTCCCTCTTGGGACTTCTCTGTTGAACAGAGGCTAAGGGTGGGAAAGCCGTGTGCTTTCCCCCCATTTAATGAGTGGGCGTTAATCTCCCACTAAGTGGGAGGTTAACTACTTAGTGGGGAGTAGTTAATTAACTACTCCCTCCTATTTTCTCTTCACTCAAATAATCCGATCTGTTGAACAGAGGCTAAGGGTGGGAAAGCCGTGTGCTTTCCCCCCATTTAATGAGTGGGCGTTAATCTCCCACTAAGTGGGAGGTTAACTACTTAGTGGGGAGTAGTTAATTAACTACTCCCTCCTATTTTCTCTTCACTCAAATAATCCGATTCGAATCGGATCGGGTTGAGTTAGTCCGAAATGGACGGACTCGTTTCAATCCAACATTATTTCTCCTCCACCTTATTTTCCTCATGGAGAAGAGACAATTAGTAGTGAGGGGAAAATAAGTGTTAGGCAGTTCCGGAGGCTTAGCTCTTTTATGGAAAAAAGATTTTCAAGTGTGTGTGCAGAGAGTTCATAAATAATAGGAAACCCCCTCTGTTTATTTTTATTTGCTTAAAGGAAAAATTAAACCAAATCAGGCATCCATTTTTAAACTATGTTAACAAAAGAGAAAGAAAAGGAGAGCAAGAAAGACAAATGGAATCTTGATTTTCCGTGGAGAACTTTTTGAAGGTGCTATCCGATCAAGTGTACGATTGTTTTGTTTAACTTAATTGTATCATTTGTTGGGTTCATATTTGGTGCGGTCTTATTTTGATCTTGTCATGGTTGACTTAACTTATATTTTGACCAAATTGATTCCATACCCATTGTGCTCCAAATCACTTTGTTTTCAAGTTTCCTTTGAATTAGGGGTGCACATGGTTTTTAAAATCGTACCGGACCGTCCCGTACCGTACCGAATGTTAGGTTTTTTTTTCAAAACCGAAGGTCTTGATATGGATGAAAACCGTACTGAGTATTTTGGTATGGTTTTGGTTTTAGACTTCTCATACCGTAAAAAACCGTACCATACCGAAATTGAGAAGAAACATAAATTAACTATTCGTTTTTTGATATTTACATCTAAATTTTATAAATTTTTACTTTTCAATTTATAATTCAAATATTATCGAACACTACATTATTTATAATTTATATTATAGTCCATCATAGTTTATTGTTACTACATTGTTCGCGTTCAATTAAAAAAATATATGTTCGAATTTAGCATAAATTAACTTATTATATATTGAAAACTTATAATGCAAAAATTCTAGACAACAAATACCAAATTGTAATTTTCTTCACATAATAAAAACAATGATCAAATAATTAACCAATTAATCTATTCAATTAGGTCAAATTATAGCGTCAAATTTGTGAACATTTTGTTTTCCAATGCTTTATTTAATGTAAAAAAATAGTTTGTAAGATATTATAACATACATTTCTATATAATTGTCAACTATGTAAGAAAAATTGCATGAAAAAAGTTTATTTGAAAAAACCGCAAAACCGTACAGTAGCGTACCTGAACCGCCCAAAACCGAGTTTGTTGGTATGGTTCATAAAACTTTAGTTTGGTTTTGATTTTTTTAAAACCGCACTAATTGGTACGGTACAAATTTTGTCAAAAAAACCGCAAAACCGTACCATGTGCACCCCTACTTTGGATAACTGGATATGCATTACTACCCTTGTATACTACTATTTATTAAAGTTCATCTTATATGGTGCTGAACTATGATCTTTGTTATTATTGATTGTAGTTATATCGGTAATTAATTTCTTCATGAATTACAGGTACAATGTCTTTGTTAACTATTTTTGGAGCTGAGTTGACACATTATCTCATATGTTGCCATTGCCACACGCATCTTGTCATAGTTGATCTAGAAGATATGCCCAAGGTTTCTTTCTCCTTTGGGTGTATGTATCTTTCTTTTATTTAAGGTTTTCTTTTTTATTATTTAATAATTTATTTTAGATATCTAATTTGTATATCTATTCACAATTCCATTGTTGGTTGATTTTAATATTTAGTACATTACGGTTGAAGATGAGGACCTTCTGCTCATCAAAAACATGTAAGACCTCATCTAATATTGAACATGCATGTTTAAAATACTTGTCATTTTTAAAAAATTTCCTTTCGTATGCAGATATAATGTGAAAGAATATGAATCTGTAGTGATGGGGAATAATCCTGATGTTTATATGATACCTATTTGTTGTAAACTGTGCAACTCTGAGTTTGGATAAAAAATTGTAAGTTATTGTAATTAATTATAGACATAATGTCTATCTACTATAATTTATTGTTCACGTTTTCAGGAATCTGGAGATGGCGTCATTTCCGAGGAGGGGAATATTCGCTTAAGAATGTAATAAAGTTCCTTTAATCTTCATTTTTTTTGTTAAGGAAATTATTTTCTTAATACTTTGTTTTATGCAGTGGAAAGATACTTTTATGGGATGTCAACCGGTTGCTTTATGGTCATACCCCACTGTAATGTTCTTAAATTACAATCTTAATTAGATTTTATATAATATTGATTGGTTTTATCTTTTGAACCAGTGTGATAGCAACATGTCCACCAATAGCGTCTCCGATTCTACTATTCAACGGTATGTGTGTCGCGGGTGTCATAGTCATTTGGCCATTTATGTTTCCGAAGTAAGTTCTTTCTCTGTTTGTTATTTCTTTTGTTTGAAAATTCTTTTCTTTTTTTAACTTTAAAAACCTTAAGGCAACACCAAAAACTTTTGTTTGAAGAATCTTTTCTTCTTTTAACTTTAAAAACCTTAAGGCAACACCAAAAACTTTTGTTTGAAGATTCTTTTCTTCTTTTAACTTTAAAAACCTTAAGACAACACCAAAAACTTATTATATTCACCCAAAGTCACTTAAAAGTATATATGCTAATGATACCTGCAAGTTCTTCATCAAATTTACTTGAGAAGTATTGACAAACCAGTGTTGCCACCTTCCATTACAAAGCACATTGTCACGGGCTTAACTTTCCCAAAGCATCCCGTGCGGTACTTAGCCCCGAAACGCCCCCAGCGATCGTTTCCGCCACTCTGTCGGAATTGGCTAAGTCAACCTCACTCTCCCAAATGAGGTGTCTTGAAGGAGGTTAGTTGAGATGATAAAGTAGCATGAGTTGGAAGAATACTTATATTATTACATGGATGGATTATAACTTCTTGGATGTAAACTTGAAATCTCCCCTTGGTTGCCTTTACAAATGAATGGAGACCCCTATTTATAGTAGTTGGCATCCCTAATGGATGGCCAAGATCATTCCTATCTAACGGCTAATGTTTACTCTCTAGAATGTTCCTACATCTAGGACATTCTACAAGGTCCTACTACATTTCTCTACTTTATTCTAGAACATTCTACAATATTCTACTACATACTACCTACAAGATTCTAGAACCTTCTACGAGGTTCTACCGCCTTCCATAACCTTCTGCAACCTTCTAGAGTCTTCTCGAAGATTTTCCAACTTTCTAGAGTCTTCTACAAGGTTCTTCATCCTTGTAGAAGGTTCCCCAACATTCCGGACCCTTCCGGAACCTTGTGGAACATTCTGGACCCCTCCGGATCCTTGTAGACTATTCCGGACCCTTTCGGAATAATGTAGGACATTCGAGAGTCCTCTAGAATGTCCCGTTCCTGGCTCCCCCAGAGCCGCGCTCCCCTCCATCGGGTCTTCTGTCGCGCCATTTTGCCCCCAGCAAAATGTCAGGGCGTGACAACATGCTTTAAGGACTCTTCAGCAGTGCAACACTGGCACAAAACCCTTTTCCTTAAATATCTGGTCCACTAGGATATATCCTTTAGTTTTAATTCCACCAAAATATAGATATCTTAACAGGAACATATCTGTGCCATATGATATTGAAATATTTTTGTTTGCCTTCCCCATCCTCACAGAATCCCATGTAGCTTTACAAGAGATTTTCCATCCTTGCTAGGGACCCAAATAGGTCTATCCATTGCCATCACATCCAAATGATATGAGCGATCCTGTTGTATGTTTTCAGTTAAGGTCATAGGTACATCGTATCTCAACATATCATAATCCCATTTGCCATTATCCCTGTAATCACAAACATATGTTTGCTTCAAGATATTCTGTTCTTGAGACCAGATCATTCCAAAACGATATCAAACCAGCCCCCCTAAATCCCCAAGTTAGCAAGCTTTCAGCTAAATCTATCACCCTTAAGATTATTATCCGGAGATTTGAGTCTTTTGTAGTCATTTGAACTGATATCCTTGGTGCATCCCCTTACAATACTTCTTTTTCAAAAATTGAGCACAAAAGGACACTGTCCACTGTTAGAAGATTCTAGTAAAAGATTGTCTCTTGTTTTGTTCGGAGATTCTGGTTAAATATCACATAATTGAATTGAAATTATTATTGTCACATTATTGTTTCTTTATTTTTTATTTTTAGTCTTATCTTTATATATTTATTCACAGTCTCACTATTCTTTTAATTAATTTTCAGTTGGAAGACTTGAACCTAACTGGAATCTTCGACTATATGTAAAATTTTAACTTCCATGATACAATTTATGAAATCTATACTTTTTAAATTTCTAAATGTTTTGGCTATTATATGTAGGGTCAATAATGTGTTAGGTGAATACATTCTGGGTCATCCTCCAGTAACTGTTCATTGCAAAGTTTGCAACACTAGACTTGGATACAAAGATGTAAGATAATTCAATATTAAATTATATTAGAAGTCACAATTTTGTGTAATTCACAATTTCTTTTTTTTCGGTTATGTTTCGATGCCATGGCATCATTGCGAGCATCATATACCATAGACATGTAATAAATTTTGTTCAACTCCAACCCTCCTTTTTTGAATGTTATATTCAAATTGATATTAATTTTTTTTCTTATTTCTTGGATCAGAACGAGAGTAAATTTGTATGTTGACATGACCTTTAATGTAAGACACCAAGATCGTTTCCTATGTCTCGCGTGTGGTACGGAGCTTGCAAATTATGAAGGTATATTTGAGGTTGTTTCATTTTCTGTGTGCTTTTGTGTCTTTTTTTTTTTTTTTTTTTTTATTATTATTAAAGACCAATCAAAATGTGAAGGCCAAATGCTATTTCTTTTTCTCATGTTTGGTATATTTGTTTTCAGGCTGATTTGCCCATATTTCGTACGTTTGAAACTATATGCTGTATTCATATGTAAGACTTCTATGATTTAATTACTTGATTATGATAACTGTATATGTTTTCCTTTTATTTTTTTACTTTTGGTCTTATTATGAACACATGTCTAGGTGCGTTCACTTTGGACATGTATGGGTCTAGAGCACCAATCAATTGCACTTTTTGCGGCATGAAGATTGGCTATTCACAGGATGGACAATATCAGCTATATAAGTAATAAATTTCTTCAAATTTTCCCTTTTCTTGATTATTTGCTTAAATTAATTATTATTTTTTGTATTCGAATATAATTTTGCGGATTAGAAATGAAATAGGAGTACTCACACTTGTAGATGTTGGCACGTGAGCTGTTTATCAGGGGCGTAGATACCGTAGTAATCCTTACACGGTACCTGCTCGATTGAATGTAGTTATTTTTCCTTGCAATTGTTAGTTGAAACATAAGGATATGGTACATAACAAATGAGTAATGTGGCTAGAATTGGTACGGCAATTGAGCACTGGTTAAGTGGAGGATATCTAACTTCTTTTTGATATTAATGATATGATGATATTAGAGAAGAAATCATGCTTAGTGTTGCCGATGGGTAATTACATATATAGGATCATGTCCATATGCATGTGTCCCTATCCCTATCCCTATCCCTTCTAATAGAAACATTTTCGTGTTCTACCGCCTATAGATATCTTGAAGTTCGATTCGACTCAACGAACAATTTAGAGATTGATAATATAAATAATTAACAATAGCTATGGTACTGGGATGGAGGTGAAGCCAAGGTAGTGGGAAATTAAGGGGGAAACTGAAGAAGAAATGAAATTCCTTAGTGGGTAGTGTTCTTTGATTTGTACCTTTCTTTACTTTTTAGTTTTTACAGTACTTAGTAACGTAACTATTTTATGGGATTCAGATTTTTAATGGGATGGAAGTAACAAATCGAATAAATCTCTTGTTATATTCATGATATTTTTAGTCTTAGGACTATTTTGAGTCGCAAAATGGCAAAATTACATTTTATATTTATCATAATTTGACCATCATCAATTTTGGTCCTGTACTTACAAAATTCCATACTTGATCCTCATTTTCTAAAATATTTTGTATCGCACTTTATCATAAATGATGAGATACGAGTCATAAGACTAAAAATACAACACAATTAAAAAAATTGGAACGAAAAATACAATTTTATGAAGTTACTATAGGCTGGGAATAAGCTAATAAGATTGTGCCATTCAAGTTAACGCCCCAATAATCAACAGGTGATTGATCTAATGAAATAGATTAGTAGTCTCTAAATGTGGCGAAAACAAGCTCGATTCCAGCTGAAAAATATTCCCACATAATATTTTGACGCGTTTTAAGAGAAATTAAATCAGACTTAATATCAAAATCCTCTCAGTAAAAAAAAAAAAAAAAAAAAAAGGACACGACCCAACTCCCAATATTGTTGTCGTGTTCATAATATCATGTAATCTGACTGATAATTTTATTTTTGTTTGGGTTTGTAATAGTTGATTTTGGATTCCTTTTTTGCATAGTTACTAATTTTGGAGTTAAATAAATTTGACTGAGCATATATTTTTTTTTTTTTTACATAAAATTGATTGAGCATATTTATATCTTCCTAATTTTATGTTTCTGAAACATGACTTGATTGCTCAGAAATATCTTTCCCCATACATGGTCAGTGTCACGCCCCAAAATTTAGATGTGATCGATTGTGTCATCGGTACAACCGCGACGACACGAAGGAGTCAGATTCTAAAGATACTATAGTAAAACTAATAATAAATTCGCTGATACGTCAAAACTATACATTGGACCATAAGCGTAAATAGTATCTAATATTCCAAAAATGACCCATTTTCTTAAACAATAGATCCAATTCGTAACCAAATAGACGCTTAGGCTCCAACCGCCTAGGAAACTAAATCACCGAACAAAATTATTAAGTAGTTCTCTATCAAAACTTCATAATCAAACACCTTCCAATACCTCGAGCTGTCCAACAAATCTAAAAATAACAAGCAAGGGGTGAGCTGCTAACTCAATAAGAAGTTTAAGACACCTCTGTCAAATTCATGAAAATATCAATACTCAATATCAATGCAAAAAGACATTGTGGCATTTTCATGAATCAGGTAACAATGAGACAAACATTTATCTCAACTCACAAATTAACACTACGACCACCAATAATCCCGTGACAAGGATGTCGACTTATCAAATACAAATGGTCTAAACTGGTTCTGAAGGATAACCTGGTTCAAATTCAATACAAATACAATGGACGGAACTAGCTCCTAAGCCGAAAATCCCTCGAAGGGCCCAAACAATTCATAGGCAAATCTGAGAGATCAAATAAGAAATAAATGTGTTATCTCAATGTAATCATACAGTGATTCAAATAGTTCAAATACGTAATCAACGAAACAATGTCAATTTGCACACTTGATCTGTTACACTATCCCAATTTTTTTAATCAAAAGTAATTTACTTAAGGACAATGAGATTTCACAAGAACAATCATAAGTAAAATATTTACAAGAGATTAGAGTAAAAACGTGCCAAAAACCCTTCACATTATTCATATCTCGCAATAGGTTGGAACTATGTCACCAATTTCTCTTATCTCGTCCCATGCATAAAAAGCTTTGATCAGAGCTCATATCATTTATGAAAGGCTCAACAATTTACTTCTCTTGGATCCGCTCCTTTAATATCTAATGGAATTAATTCTTGTCGTAAGATCAAATCCACTAATCTCCCTTTTTGAAATGTAATGGAAGTGTACAATAATCTCGAGCTAAATAATACCAAGAAATTGACCTAGTAATGAAAATAAAGAGAAGTAATAAAAGATGACTCCCTTTCATCTGTACACGGTAATTACGTTATAGGCTAAAGATATACAGAATTACTATAATGTCCTTCAATCTCTATTTTCTTCTTTTGTGATGATTCAAAATAATAAAACATGAAGCCTTCGCTTCCTCTATTTATACACTTTAAGTTATCAAAAAGTATATAGGGCGTATGTGTACTGTAAGACCGGGCCAAAATTCTTCCAAATAAATTTTTGTTAGACCCATAAAACTCATCACAAGCTTATACAGAAACCCACGTTCAAACTCTTAAAACCTGTAAAACTCTTAATTGACCCCTACCACCTACTTTTTCCCTCTAAACTCAATAAAAAAGACATTGATTTGACACCTACCACCTATTTTTTTTCCCAAATCTCAACATCCAAAACCCAACCAAATGGGGTTTCAAAAGTTTCACCTAAACCACTCAAACCATTTTTTTTAAACCGAGACACGCGAAACCGGGCCAGAACCCATCCAAATAGACCCATAGAGCCCATTTTACGTCACATTTTATACATTTCTATATTTTTTATTATTTTTATGAAGTATCTATAAAGGTACACTTATTGATTTATAAACATGGGGACTTGATTTTCAAACTGTGATAAGTAAAATTGGGGGAGAAATTTGCACTTGTGGTACTAAATTTTATATCGATTCTCACTTGTGGTACCATAAAAATTCAGGCCGACACATTTGATACCATAATTTAACAAATTCAATCATATAATAACAACTTACAGTTTTAACTACCAAATAAGAATAACAAAGTCCGAGAAAAAGTTGGGTACAAACTTCATTATCTTCATATTCAAATTTGTAACATTACGCTGTAAAACTTGGAAATTGGAACGTATAATGTTATAATAACTCTAATAAAAATATTGAACCTGCAGTAAATGCATATACAAATAAAATTTATTTAGCAAAAAAAAATTAATATAGATTAGTAGCTATACTGCATAATATTTACGTATTTTAAGTATTTACTGGTTTCTTTACCTCTGCGTCTTCTGTAGCTTTTAATTTACTTGAAACTCATGCAGGCTAAATGAAGAGGACTTTGAAGCACCGTACTAAGAAGAAGTTGACGGCACAAAAGAAGAAGAAGAAGGAGAAGAAGACACGGAGCACGAGATGATGAAGACGACGTGAATGACGAAGATGACTGATTAGTTGTAGTTAACATTAAAATTGAATGCTAGTTGATTTATTGTATAGTATGACCCTTTTTTTTTTAATTTTGGAATTTCGGTTCCGAACGTGTTTGAAATTTACATTTGAATGTTATTTGATGTTTAATTCGAATGTATAATTTCTGTTATTTTAGAATGTGTGGAAATTCGACATCTGTGTGAACATGTTTGAAAGAATCATCAAAATTTCGACTGAAAAAAAAAAATCGGTCGAAAATTTTGAATCTTCGACAAAAAAAATTCCGTCGGAATTTCGGTCAAAAAATGGGTCAATTTTTTATTTCGACGAGACTTTTTTGGACCGATTTTCGATTAATTTTTCTTTTTATAGTAGTGTAGGGTCGATTGAGCAATCACTGATACTTGATGAAATTCGAGTGAAGCTAGATAAATATCAATACAGTTCTGTAGAATTTCAATATGTGCAATTTAAGGAAGTTGTTTAAAATTAATTATGTGGGGAAACGAATGTGTACTTTATTGCACAATAAGAATTGGACTAATTATCGAGTAGACAGTATCAATGACAACGAGTGGTAGTATTATTTAAGCTTAAACTTGATCGAAAAATTCAGTACTTTAAAGTTTAACTCTTCATTGGCTTTTATTTGTGGTATTATCAATGCCAAACCTTGATTCAAAGAGCTAAAGATAAAAACACCCTTTATACTTTATCTAACTCCCAAAAAGCTTCATGTGTTATTTTAACTCAAATAACACCTAAAATCCCCCATGTGATCTCAAGTAAGTGTCAAATACACCCCCGAAAAAGAGAGTGTGATTCAAACGCGAAAAATTGCAAGTATTTGTTCATATTTTACTTTTGATATGACAATTTTATCCCTGATATCGAATGACAAAAACACCCCCTCTGTTTTGCCTAACTCTCAGAAAACCCCCTATGTTATTTTAAATCCCAAAAAATCCCTTGTATTTGATTTTAAATATCACACTCGACTCAAGTAGTATACACTTAGATTTTCAAAAAGAATAAATAAATTAAAAAAAAAATGAACACATAGGAGTAATTTTGTCATTAAGCCAAAAGTAAAATTCTACTTGCATTGAGTGTGGTAATTAAAATCAAACACAGGGATTTTTTTGAGAGTTAGACAAAATACAGGAGTTTTTTTTGTCAAACTTTGCTTTTTTCAATAAAAAGACATAAACACTAAATTTCGGCTCTACAATGTATTTACACGAAACTTATCGGAGAAAATGTAAGATATTACTATGTGTAATGCGAAATTTGCAATAAATTATCCTGTGAATTTTTTTTCTTTGCACCAAACCCTCTTGTACTTTAAAAAATTCTGCATAAAACACTCAATCTTCGTTGGTTACTAACACCGTTAATTTTTAATTGAATTTTCTAAATTACCCCTATATATATTTAAAAGTACACGGGAGTTTTACGCAAACATTCAAAAATACAAGGAGGTTTTGCACAAACATTCAGAAGCACATGGGAGTTTGCGCAAACATTCAAAAGTACAATAGAGATTTATGCAAAAAAATTATTCAAAAATTAACGGTGTTAGTGATTAATGAAGATTGAGTGTTTTATGCAAAGTTTTTTAAAGTACAAGAAAATTTTGTGCAAAAAAAATCACAATATATTTTTATGCAGGTTTTGCATAACACATGGTAGTATCATACATGCAACATAGATGCCAACAATAAACAAGAATCTAACAACGAAGCATAAAATTCATATAAATCCTTGAAATATTCAATACACAATAAGTGTGAAATTATCACAATCAGGGGCGGATCCAGGAATTCGGTGTTGTGGGGGCTAAAATTCTATATTAAATTTAATAATTCAAAAAAAAAATTCAATCAAACAATCAAACTTAAAAATTATATTTCATTTATGAGAAAATATATGAGGAAATACAAATAGTAGGAGGTGAAGTTTGACAAAAATAACCTCCATAAGTTATTTTAATTACATATGAAATTCCGTTATGACCCCAAAAGAACAAAATACATCTATGTATTTTAATTACAATTTCAAATGGCACCAATTACATCTATAATTGACCACGCCGATTTTTTTATTTTTGAATTCGGTCCATAATAGCTAGGGGCAGAGCTAGATCAACATTTTCTTTGGGGAAAGGGGAAATTTGTGTAGTTATGTATTAAATAAAAAAATTATTTTCTCTTGATTGTTATTGAGAAAGAAATAAAATAAAAAATATTATTAAGTAAAAATAAAAATCAACGAATAATTGTTAAGAAAGAAAATGAAATTAAAATAACAATTGTTGAGATAGATTAAAAGAATTTTTAATTAAGAAAGAAGAAAAAAGACTATAAAAAGGTGAAAAGAAAATGGCAATCCTAGGTCTTGAACGTCACACATTAAATTCTATCTTCTATAAACACTACTCTTTCTTTTACACTAGTTAATTTATTATAATAGGAAAATAAATATCTTAAAATAAATATTTCAGATATATAAATGAAAAAAAAATTATTAGAAGAAAACTAAACAATATATAATGTTAAAAAAAATTTAAAATAACCTTAACTGACAAATTTAATTTTTTATCCATTAGTAATATTTAATTTTCCACATCATTATGTTTTTTGGTAATAAAGACTTAAAAAATGCACGAATAATATTATGTATATTGTTCATTTTAATATTAACAACTAATAAGAATATTAATACAATGACATGACGGAAAGTTTGTGGCACGTGACACACAAAAAATCAATCTCCTATAAATACTCACCTTTTTTTATATTGACCAATGTTAGGATTGATTTGTTATACCAAGAAAAGAAATTTGTGTAATAAATTTACCAAAATTATAATGAAATGATAAGAAAAAAGAACAGAAGAAAAGACGAGAATAGAGTATATAAGAAAAATATAATAAACTCAATTCAGCATTTTAATTTTAAAAATAATTAACCCAAAAAGAGTCTTTAATATTTATTTCATATATACTTTCCTCTCTAAAATTTCTCTTTTTTCAATCTCTCTTCCCTTAAAACACAAAATCACACACTTCCATTCTTTCTTCGTCTTCCTCCTCATCTTCTTCCTACACCTCTATTACGACGTCGGGTTGTCATGGTTCCGACCATTACAGTCTCCAAATAAAACCCTAGCTCAGTATTCTCCACCGCAGGTAAAATAAATTCTTCAAAAATTATCAATTAGAACTATCCAAAATGTTTTTATTGAATGAATGCGTTAGAGAAGTACTGATTTTGATGGTTTTGATCTCTTTTTTTTAAAGAAAGAATAGTATACATATATACAGGGAAATCATTTTTTTCTCCAAGATTAGAATTTATGTCCCACAATCAATCAAGGTCTGATAGGAGCGATTCTACGCAGCAGAGAAAAACCGGTCGATCCGGTAGCTCCAATCAGCAGCGATACTTCACCGGCGGCGCCACCAATAAGGGCGGTGGCGGCGCCTTATCTGCCCCCACTAATCCTTCTAACCGCAGGTACTCACAGAGCGTGTTTAATATTCATACTAGGGTTTTTATTTCTTAAATTTGAAAATTTGTATAAATGCATGCATGTGGTTATGTGTGTATTGATTGATTGATTGATTGATGATGAATGTTGGTGCTAGTTTTCAAGCGTTTATGTTTAAACTAGGGTTTCTGTGTGCGTCATTGTGTGAGTAATGGATACTAAATTGGCCCGCTCCCTGAAGTGCAGTTTTAATAAGAAGTATAATAGTGGTGCACAAGGAGGGCAGTCCAGCGAGAGAAGCCAAAATGTGAGTTCAGATTCTAGTAATTCATATGTGGCACATGCTGTACAGAATGGTGAGCTTCAACAACAGCCAACTCATGGTATGCCTGATTTTTCTTATTGTGGTTAACCTTTTCTTTTTCTTTTTGATTGGGGAATGGGGTGTGAATGTTCTTGTTTTTTAGGCACATGACCAATTCTTTTTAATGCACGATAAGGGTGAAGGGTTTGTTGCTTATAGGACTTGTCCAAGATAATTTTGTTTGATTTAGGCTACTTGTCATCATTCAAACTGAAGTGATTCTTGTTAATTAGTTATTCTCTTTCACGTTTTGTTTTTTTATCATTTTTCAGGAGCATCCGTTGCACCAGTTACTACTACTTCTTCCAGTGTCAAACTGATGGATACCCCAGCTCAAAAACCCACCCGAGCTGTTCCCAAACCACCATCTTCCATTGCAGCTCAACCATCTAATGTTTCCACCGCTACTTCTGAATCTAAGCCCCCTACGGCACCTACAAAAGGTATGATATGTTGTTGACCTTATATTTTTAATCTGCTAAAATTGTTTCTAATATATTACTGATATGTCATGGAATAAAGACACCGGATTTCATCTTTCTATAGTTGTAATTGATGATTCCTTATATTTTTCTTTTTTTTAGCTCCAGAAGACGCATCAAAGTCATTTTCCCTGCAGTTTGGGTCCATAAGTCCTGGTTTTGTTAATGGAATGCAGGTATGCCACGAAATGCATTGTTTCATTATGTATCTCTTTTTAATCCTTGTTAGTTCCTCAGTATATAAGTATTTTCTTATATTTTGTTTGTAGATACCCCCCAGAACAAGCTCTGCACCACCAAATTTGGATGAGCAGAAAAAAGCTCAGGTTTCTTGTTCTTTTCTTTCCAGTTTTTACAGCATAAGGAAGTTGCTTACAGTTTGCAAGATAAGATTTGTGTGCTCTCTTTGTGATTAAAAAATTGAGTTACTCAAAAGTATTTACCTTGCATTGGATGCTGTAGTATGCTATGCTTCTTTGGATTGATTTTAATGCATGGTTGGATAGAACTGAGGAAATATTATGTTATTAGGGACGGAGAGAAATCTTATTATCCTTTTGTTGGGTTAAAAAAGGAAAGATAATTCTTCATTTATAAAAGAAACTTTAGGAGAAAATAAATTCTTCTTCGCGTAGTTCTTACTACTATAAATAGTTAAATATTACCTTTCCCAGAAATTAAAGTGTTGGACTGTTGTTTGTCGCATCTTTGTTGGGTTCAATTTTTAAGTTCACTATGTACGGCGGTTGAATTCTAGTCATGTACCTTTTTCTCAATGAATTGTAATTTTGAGTTGAGAACCACCTGCAATCATCATTTCTTCATGTTATAAGTAGGTAGCTTGTTCAAGATTACTTGATTTTCTTTGCTTACAACCTATGGTGATGACTTCAAGACGAGTTCTTTTTACAGGCTCGTCATGAATCTTCAAGAGCTGCTCCTGCACTGCCCATACCATCTGCTGCCAAGCATTATTTGCCGAAGAAGGATACAGGGAATTTTGACCAACCTAATGCTGGTGAAGCTCAATCGCTGTCCAAATCTAAAAGGGACACACAAGTTTCAGGTCCACCACCTGTGATGCAAACTCAGAAGCCTTCTGTACATCCTATCCCTGGTATGCACATGCAACTGCCATTTCATCAGATGCAGGTCCCTGTCCAATTTGGTGGTCCAAATCCCCAGGTTCAGTCTGGAACATCTATACCAATGCCAATGCCGATTCCCTTGCCCATAGGAAATCCTCCAGTTCAGCAACCAATGTTTGTTTCTGGTCTTCAGCCACACCCAATGCAGTCGCAAGGAATGATGCATCAAGGACCAAGCTTGAACTTTTCTTCACAAATGGGTCCTCAGCTATCTCCACATTTGGGCAACATGGGAATGAGCATCTCCTCACAGTTTTCTCAGCATCAGGGTGGAAAATACAGTGGTTCTCGCAAAACTGTGAAGATTACGCATCCAGACACTCATGAAGAGTTGAGGCTTGACGGCTCACCTGGTCGAAGGTCTCATCCTAATGCGCCACTTCCCTCACATCCTATTCCTTCATATCCTCCTAATCATCCAATGAATTTCTATCCCAATTTTTTTCCTACTGCAAGCTCTGTTCCTCTTAATAGTACTCAGGTTCCACCCAGCTCCCAGCCGCCAAGGTTGTATAATCAGGTTTGTTGGTTGCTTTGAGACTATTTTTGCTCTAATATCATGTTATTTTATTAAAGACAGGATGCAGTTACATGCATTTTCCATTAAAATAGGCAGAAGGTATCTTATGTTATTATTTGCTTCATTTTTTGCAGGTGACGGTGAAAGCAGTTAGTGGTTCTCATGCAGAGAAAGAACCACTGCCACCGACAAGTTCATATTCTGTTGGAAAGATAGACTCTTTGAAACCTTCAAAGTTACATGGGCAAGATTCAGTCCATCCCCAAAAGGTGATTGAGCCTTCATTGACTAACTCTTTGCCACAGACAAAGCCTGGTCTAGGAACACCATCTACATCTGCTGCATCATCAGATCCTGTCAAAGTGGAGAATGATGAGCCCAACACTTTAGGTTTGACTTCAGCTCCTATGGATGGTTCTGCATTAACATCAACCAACACCGGTGAAGAAGCAAGAAATGTTGTAGTTGTGCCCGATTCCACCAAAGATAATACCAAAAAGCTAGTCCATAAGCAGGATGAGGTATTCTATGGCTGCTTTAATAGCCAATTTTTGAGTAATGTTTTCTTATAGTAAGTTTACCATGACTCGTGAGCAATTCTCCATGATTCTCAGGTTGGCAGGAAATCGACCTCTCTCTCAAGTTTGCCTTCTCAGTTGCAAGAAACTGAAGCTTTGGAAGGAAAATCTACTTCATCTAGAACCAATTTGGTAAATGAGACTGCTAAGGGACTTCTGTCGACAACTGTAGCTGTTGCTTCTGAGGCTCCTAAGGGTGATACAAAAAAGGATACAGGTGATGCATCTGAAAGTTTGGGCACGAAAAGTGTAAGCAGCAACCAATCAATCTCTGATACATTGGAGAAAAAGGAACAGGGAGAAGCCTTATTGTCTGAAGTTTCAGAGCCTGCTAATGAGTACCCTGATCAGAAAGTAACATCCACCACTGCTGGTGGTTTTCTGGAAAATACTCAGAAAAGATCGGAAGAATCATCACGTTGTCACTCTGATGATGTTAAGATGGCTGATGGTTTAGGTTCTTTTACTCACACAACAGGTGTCGGAAATAATGTGAGTTCTGTGTCAGCAGTTAACGAAATAACTTCTACAAAGTCTACTGTGGTAGAGAAGGAGTCTGCCCCTGTTTTAATTCGATATCCTCCAGAGGGTCCTTTGAAATCTGAAAATGGAGATATTGACAATATTAGTGGGGGCTTAGTTCCACCGACTCTGAAGGATAGCATATTGTCAGATACATATGTGGCAAAAAGTGTTGTACAGAGACCAAAGATGAAAAAAAAAGAGTTATATAGAAAAGCAGAAGCTGCTGGCACAAGTTCCGATCTATATAACGCGTACAAGGGACCTGAGGAGAAGAAAGAATCTGCGACCTCTTCAGAGGAAATAGAAAGCGCTTCAGCCATTAGCACAAAACAAGCATCAGCTCAAGATAATGCCTTACCAAGTGAGAAACCTGCTCAGAGTAAAATGGAGCCAGATGATTGGGAAGATGCTGCTGAGATTTCTACTCCACATTTAAAAACCTCAAAGAATGGAAATCAGGGTATTGATGGAGATATGAATGGATTAATGACTAAAAGGTATTCACGAGATTTCCTCCTCAAATTTTTTGAGCAATGTACTGATCTTCCGGAGGGATTTGAAATTAGCACAGATATAGCAGGTGCATTGTTGGTCTCTAGTGTCAATGTTTCACGTGAGTCATACCCTGGACGTGATATTGAAAGGCCAAATGTTGGGAGTTCTAGACCAGACCGTCGTGGAATTGGATTGGGAGATGTGGACAAATGGAATAAAGTCCCTGGGTCTCTTATGGGAGGACGAGGAGATATGCGAACTGATGTTGGCTATGCGGATAATGTTGTTGGATTCCGACCTGGCCAAGGAGGTAATCACGGTGTTTCAAGGAATCCTCGGGCTCAGACACCTGTCCAGTTTGTTGGGGGCATCCTCCCTGGGCCCATGCAGTCTTATGGACCTCAGGGAAGCCTGCAAAGAAATAATTCCGATTCTGATAGGTGGCAGCGGGCAACTGGTTTTCAAAAGGGTTTGATGCCTTCTCCTCATGGACCACAACAGGTGATGCACAAAGCTGAAAAAAAGTATGAAATAGGTAAGGTTACTGATGAGGAACAAGCGAAGCAGAGGCAGTTAAAGGGTATCCTGAACAAACTTACCCCTCAAAATTTCGAAAAACTGTTTCAGCAAGTTAAACAAGTGAATATCGACAATGTTGTTACGCTTTCTGGAGTAATCTCACAGATTTTTGATAAAGCTTTGATGGAGCCTACCTTCTGTGAGATGTATGCCAACTTCTGCTTTCACCTTGCTGCAGATTTGCCTGATCTCAGTGTGGACAACGAAAAAATCACTTTCAAGAGATTACTTCTAAACAAATGCCAAGAAGAATTTGAAAGGGGGGAAAGAGAGGAAGAAGAGGCAAATAAAGAAGAGGTGGAAGGTGAAAACAAACAGACAGCAGAAGAGAGAGAGGAAAAGAGACTCCAAGTACGAAGACGCATGTTAGGTAATATTAGACTAATTGGAGAACTGTACAAAAAAAAAATGTTGACTGAGAGAATAATGCACGAATGCATAAATAAGTTGTTGGGGCAATATCAGAATCCCGATGAGGAAAACATTGAAGCTTTGTGCAAACTGATGAGTACAATAGGGGAGATGATTGATCACCCTAAAGCAAAGGAGTTCATGGATGCTTATTTCGACATTATGGCGCAGTTATCCCTTAATATGAAACTGTCTTCCAGAGTCAGATTTATGCTCAAAGATTCGATTGATCTGAGGAAAAATAAGTGGCAGCAGAGGAGGAAAGTTGAAGGTCCGAAAAAGATCGAGGAGGTACACAGAGATGCTGCTCAAGAGCGGCAGGCACAATCTAGCAGACTGGGTCGTGCTCCCAGCATGGGCAGTTCTATCAGAAGGGCTCCACCACTGGAATATGCTTCTAGAGCTACTAATATATTATCTTCTCCAAGTTCCCAATTTGGCGGTTTCCGAGCTGCCCCTCCACAGAATCGTGGTTACGGTTCTCAGGATGCTCGGATGGAAGAGAGGCAGTCTTTTGACAACAGGACAATGTCTATTCCTCTGCCCCAAAGACCCTTTGGTGATGATTCCATTACACTTGGGCCCCAAGGGGGTCTTGCGAGGGGAATGGCTTTCAGAGGGCAGCCATCAGTACCCAGCATGCCTTTTGAAATGCCGAGTCCTGGAGATGCACGGAGGATGGGACCTAATCTAAATGGATTTGGTTCAATACCAGAACAGGCACCTTATGGCCAAAGAGAGGATCTGATGCCAAGATACGTGCCTGACAGGTCCTCTGTTCCATCCATTTATGAGCACTCTCATCCACAGGATCAAAGTATTACGCAAGGCAATAGAGATGTTAGAAGTGCAGATCGTAACTTTGATAGATCTCTTACTGCACCTGCTCGAGGTGGCCCCCCAACTAGTATGCGAAATGCTTCTACAGATCTTTCAGAAGAACGCTTGCGGGACAAATCTATGGCTGCAATTAAAGAATACTACAGGTATTATTGTGTCTCCAACCTGTTTTTCCGTTTATTTTGGCTGACTTGTTTGACTATATGTATAAGATGAGGAAAAGAAACAGATAAAGACTGCAACTCGGTCATTTTCATGTCTATTCTTACATGCTTAGATGAAGAGGTTAAACTCTTGAATCCTCTTTACATTGTGTTGTTCTGTGTGGATAGAAATTGAACCAATGGTAGCCATATTTGAAGACTCTGGTTTCTTGCATCATCTTTACTCTATAACTGTGTTCTGTGATGTATATTAAATTACCTATTGATTTCAGATTATGCTTTTCATAGATTGACATATTGAGATCAATGGTATAATTCTGTATATTGCGACCACCATAGTTATGACAATACGCACTTGACAAACATACATTTGGCTAATTGAAATTGTAAATATTTGGGGAATTATGCTCTACTCCGTTTCACTATTCTAGCTCTATGCATATTTAATCTCTCTTTTTTTGCCAGTGCAAGAGACGTGAACGAAGTTGCTTTATGCATCAAGGATTTGAATACCCCAAGCTTTCATCCATCTATGATCTCTCTCTGGGTTACTGATTCTTTTGAGAGAAAAGACGTGGAGAGATCTCTCTTAACAAAGCTTCTTATCAACCTTACAAAACTTAGAGATGGATTGATAAGTGAAGGTCAACTCATCAAAGGGTATACCTTGATCCATCTTATGCTGCCTATAAACCCCTACTATAATATATAAATCTTATATCCGATTAATTTTTCAATTTTTTCACTTGAAAAGGTTTGAATCTGTTCTGGCCGTATTGGAGGATGCCTTAAGTGATGCCCCAAGAGCAGCAGAGTTTCTTGGTCGTATTTTCGCCCATGTTATATTGGAGAAGGTCATTTCCCTTTCTGAAATCGGACGATTGATATATGAAGGTGGTGAAGATCAAGGGCAGCTTGTAGAAAGTGGGATTGCAGCAGAAGTTCTTGGATTTATCTTGGATACAATCAAATCTGAGAAAGGTGATTCTGTTTTGAATGAGATTCGTTTAAGCTCTGATTTGCGGTTGGAAAACTTTAAGCCTCCAGGTTCTTCTAATAAAACATGGAGAATAGATAAGTTCATTTAGGTGATAATGGTGCTCATTGTATTTGGTAGAGATTATGGCTCGTTTATTTTTTTTGGGTCAACAGTTCTAAAATTTTGAATATATATTTAATTCTGGGCCAATTGGGTTAATGTGGAAGAAAATTTTCAATGATTTACATCATTTCATTTATGAGAGGTTCAATTGAGCATCGAGTATCTGCATGCATCTAGTATCTTATTTTGTTTTTTTTTTTATTGAAGCTGATTATTATAATGCAATTTTAAGCTCTATGGTTTATGATTTATATAGGTCTCATATTTAGTTTTCCAAGCAGCTTAAAAAAAATAGCTCTGGTTCTTTTTTTTTTCCTTGGGAAACAAAAAATAAAATAAAAAAATATGTTAAACTAATCTATAATCGAAAAAAATCGGGGATTCAAATTAAAATCCGCCCCAGTAACAGCCCTAGGTGTGTGCGACTGAACAAATATTACAGTTCATCATATATTTAAAGTCCAGAGTTGAACTGGATATTTGGTTTAATTTTTTGTTCTAGCCAGTGTTTTTAAAATCGGACCAGTCATTAAACCGGAAGTCCTACTGGTTACTGGTTCGATCAGTTAGATCGGGTCGACCACTGGTTCGATCGGTATAATCGGTGTGACTTTATTATTATGTAATATTTATATATATATTTTTAGATTATCTAAAATATAATTATACTTCAAAAAATTATCATTTTTTGTCAATATAAATTTTTATTGTTTCATACAAATAATCAAAATGTCTTAAAAATTAAGATCAATGTCAAAAATATAAATCTCAAGTATCCCTCAAAGATACATACATTCAAAACAAGACAACAAAATTAAAAGTTCATCACATTTTCAAAGTTTTGGCTTGTTCATTTGGGTTCTATTGTTGTAACTTGATGTGTATATGGTAATTGATTTGCATAATTTCATGCACAAAATAATATTATTCACAATAATGAGAAAATGGTTATGTACTTCTTTTTGTAAAAAACATTGTAATATTGCATTGATTGTTAAAACACTAAAATAATGAATATTATTCCAATTAAAGTATATAAATGTAATTCTATTAAATGTTAAACAAGAGTTCAAATAAATAATAATAACAAAAAATCTCTAAATTTAAAAAAAAAAAAAATTAAGTGAACCACTGGTTCACTGGTTTTACCGGTTTTATCGGTTCAAACTGGTTAATTAGGAGACTGATTTTTAGGGGTAAATCGGACCAGATTGGGGACCGGTTAATGGTTAAATCGGATCAACCGGCCGGTCCAGTCCGGTTTTAAAAACACTGGACTTCTAGCTTACATATTTTAATTTGGCTCGGTTCGATTTTATTTCAATCGAACTTGGCCAAAACAAGTTTAGCATTTCAATCGAACTTGGCCAAAACAAGTTTAGCATCAGAAAATTCCAACGTTAAACAATGAGCATCTTTTATCTTTCACACACAGCACTCTAATGTCTAGTAAGTTCACTAAGTAAAAAAATTAGGCTTAAATATCTAGTTGAAATTAAAAAAGTAATAATTCGATTTTACTTGGTTTAATTCATACTGAAATTCTCGATTCCAATGTAATTTGATAAGTTAATTGGGCAACGACTCGCTATCAAGCGTTACATACTTTTGCTCCAAACTTTGGTGCACTAATACAAATTAGCTAACATCACAAAAATGGGGACAATCTAATTGCATAAACCATCTAATAATTGTCACATGATAACATGCAACATGACTCAGTTACAGGTAGTTTAAAGTTTAAAAAACACATTAAACAAATTCTTCAATAATACCCAATTTAATTAAATATTCCCCTGAAATGACTTGCGCTTTTATAATTAATTTTGTAGAAGACTTTGGTTTTAAGACATGCTTAATAAAGAAGAAACATCTTTATCTTTTTTATAATGACGGCTTTGTGGGAGAAAAGCCAATTAAAAGGGGTCCATTTCAGGGGAGGAACTACCCTATAGCCAAGGGGCCATTATCAGTTATTTTTCTGTTGTTCAAATTATTATAGTTTGTTATAATTAGAATGGATGGATTAGACTAAAAAAGATAATAAATATAATTCATTCCCAATTAAAATGGTAAATAACTAAAATTACATGCTTAGACTAGAAACACGTTCATAACTTCACTATACACGATTTTGTATGCATGGAAACATCGACATGTAAATTTAAAATGATTGTATTTCTCCTAAAAATATTTATATTTCAAAGTCCATGGGCCAAAATTATAGCATTAATTTATTTTTTAACATTTTATCAAGTGAAGCAAAAATGCTCGGCCCCTGGTCCATTTCTTTTTTATTCCTCATTCCAGAACAAATTCACTAATTGGATACAAAATTAATATGGACAATGCCAAAAACAATCATACGTGTGAATTAGGGTGTGTTTGATAGTAGAGGTAAGAATAAATAAAACTATTTTTTTAAATCCATTATAGTTGTTGATTAATTTGATTATACCAAATTGTCATTTTTTTTCTCCTTTGATTTGGCAACCATTTTTTATTAATTCATTAGGGAAAAAATATTCTAGTAAGAAAAGAGAACAAAAGAAATACTATAGTTTTCTATTGGTATAATTGTACATTTAATCTTTTGACTTTCAATTCATAATAACAATAATCATCAATTTACCAAACTCAATGCAATAATGTTTATCTTTTAAGCCATATGCAATAAGTAATTACTTTTGTTATCTTTTATTTTGTGAAGAAAAAACATAAAATAAAAAATATACTTCTTAGAATACTAAATTAGGAAAAATTAATATATGTTTTATTAAGATGATATAATGTGTTAAGATTACCCATTATATTGGAAAATTAGGACCATTTATATTAAGCTCAATTTATATATATAAAATATTTTTTATCTGTTATCTTTCCGACTGACTCTTCCTCTTATTAAGAGTGAGACCTCATAACTTTTAAATTTTTATTTTATAAAAGAGAAAGTGCAAATTGGCAGGTAAGATGATTACAAGTGTATTAAGACCTTACAACTAATAAACAGAAAATGAAATCTAAAAACTATTTAACACCGAGGTAAATTGGTCAAAAAATTGCAACAATTCAGTATCAATTGTTATTTTCTAAATTTTAAAATCTAAAATTATGTACTCTCGAAAAAGAAAAAAAATTCCCTTCGTTTTTCAATTTTTAATTATTCTATTTTAGGCGTTCCAAAAATAAAATACTTTGCTATTATGGTCTATTTGGATGGGTTTTAGCTCGGTTTCGCGGGTCTCGGTTTAAAAAAATGGTTTGGGTGGTTTCGATGAAACATTTGAGACCTCATTTGACTGTTGGGTTCTGTGGTTTGAATGAGTTGAACCTCACTTGGATTGGGTTTGGATGTTGGAGTTTTGGGGAAAAAATAGGTGGTAGGTGTCAAATCAATGTCTTTTTAGTGAGATTTGAGGGAAAAATAGATGGTAGGTGTCAAATCAATTATAGATTTGAAGAGTTTGAGTGCGAGTTTCTGAATAGATTTTTGATGATTATATGGGTTTGACGAAAACTCATTTGATAGGGTTTTAGCTCGGTCTCGCAAAACCCGCGAGACAGGACCAAAACCCATCCACATACACCCATACAATCTATATGGATCTAGTTTGGCTGGTTTGAGCTCAATCAAATCGGTCCAAACTCAAATAAGTAAGCACAAACCATAAGTTTTCGTCTAGATCGATACATGCACAACCCTATTTGAGGTCTATAAAGTTATTGATTTAATATATGTTATCTAAAAGTTAGAAAAGGTAAAATTAGAAAAATATGTATCGGGAAACCAAATGTGACAAGTAATTTAAAACATGAAAATTTTGTAAATGTGCCAATTAATTTAAAACGGAGGGGGTATGATACAAATATATGTCCTAAATAAGTTGAACAAACAATTAATTTTTTCACATCGAAATATACAAAAAAAATAAATTAAGAATGTCTAACAAAAAGTAAACTTAAGAAAAACAAATAAGTAGTAAGTTATTAAAACTTGATAAAGTTCAAAATATAGGTTTAATGTTTCGTCTCTCTTATTAACACATTCGTCTCTCTTAAATTTTTCGTAGCAGATGTGTCTCTCTCATTAATGTACGTAGTGGAACACATCTATGTATTTTGGATTTAAGAGGGACGAATATGTTACACTACATTGATGAGAAGAGACGTTTGCTATGAAAAATTTAAGAAGGACGAATATGTTATATTACATTGATAAGAGTGATGAATTTGCTATGAAAACTTAAAAGGGACGAATGTACAAAAATGAATCCATAAAAAGGACAAAAAATGCTATTTACTCTAAAAACTTACTAGGCAGTATGCACCAATCCATTCCATTGGACAAATTATATAGTAATAGAGGCCCATACAGCTAACGTGCGCGTATTTGATCTCGGCCGTCCACTTACTAACCTCAAAAACTGTGACACCCCTTTTGGTCACACGTAGCACTACGGAGTTACTATTGGGTGCTTCGCTGGTGGAATCTCGAGGCCTCACGTGTAACGGGCAATCTTTCAGTCTATAAAATAAATAAATTAAAATTTAAAAATAATTAAAAGCTGGAGAATATTATTAGCTGCCCGACGGGTAACGGGCAGAGGGGACAATTGCTTTGGAATCTGAGCCTGCATGTACCCCACCGGTCCCCCAAAAAGTGGGCTCCACATTTCATGACTTATTTGACTTTGGGACCCACATGTGGTGTTTGCATATGGAGTGTGGGACCCAATCCCACGCAGCTCCCAGTTGGGTGTGATGCGTAAATGACAAAACCTTTTGGGGCCTTGAGTGAAATTACGATTTCCTCTTTTAGGCAAGTACTTTTCCTGATGTCATGATTGTTTTTAGTAACCTTTTTTTTCAGTGAAAATTATTTTAACCTTTGCAGAATCGTATCAAATTAAATGCTGATTTGGTTTTGGTATATCAACTTGTTAAATTTTGTCCATAATTCAGTATTTTGTTCAAAGTTCCTCCCGTCATTCAACTTTTCACGGAATGTAGGTATAAGTGTCATGTTGGCGCTGAACAAATAGGTGACATTGCACAATTGATCTCAAATTATTTTTCGATTTTGATTTTTTATCCCAAGTTATATTATCTCGTCAAATTTTGTTCTGTACTTTAGTATTTTGCTTGAATTTTATCCCATAGTTTCTCCAATTCTCTTTGTCAGTTCAAAATTGGATAGAGGAGGGATAAAATAAAATGCACAAAAAATAAACTAAAAACATTTGGGATGAAAAGTGATATGTATTAAAATGCGGAACTTAATTGGGCTTATGTCTCTTTGTTTTTAAGATGCGAAATAAAAAATGAAAATTCTTGAGAAAGAAAAACCCGATAAAAAAACTCGTGTATCACCCGAAAATTTACAATATATATATATATATATATATATATATATATATATATACCTGCAATTTTTTCTGAGTGATAAACCATTCTTTTTGTTTTTCCAAAATAAGTTATATTGTAGTCCTATAAGAATAGTCATACATTTAGTCCCGCGTTTTAAAAATAATACTTTTGATCCCCAACTATTTCTTTACGTCTCAATCTCTCTCCCATCCAATTTGGGACCAAAAAGGAAAAATAGTGAAATCATGGGATGAGATTCGGACAAATACAAATTAATGTGACCGAATTCGACAACATGATATAGCTGGGGACGAAAATCAAAATTGAAAATTAATTTGGGTTAAAAATCAAAATTAACAAATAGTTTGGAAGAAATTATGTAATTTTTCACCTATTTGTCTAGTAGTAGCGTGGCACTTAACGATACTTCGCTTAAAATTAAAGACGGGATGAAATATGGGCAAAATATTAAATTACGGGACGAAATTTGTGAGATGCTATAATGTGGGACGTAAATCAAAATCAACAATTAATTTGAGACTAATCTTACAATTATACTTATGTTTTTGCCTAAGGCAAATTTGGTCATCTCAATGTATTTGTTGGGTGATAAATATTAGTGGAGTATGTTTACATCTGATATATTTAAATTTCACTTATTTAGTTGAATATGTATGATATTTTTGTTATGCAGTTTGCAATACTCAACGTGTTCATGTGAGTGCCTTATAGGACTATACCTAGTCTTCCCTATTTCTTTAAGCTTTATGGTGTGGCCACTAAAATTAAGTAATAACAAATGACATTTCATTGATTTCAATTTTGACAATGATGATGTTTCCGCGTGTACTTTTAAGATCATAGGATAATAAATATTTAGACTCACCAAAATCGTTCACCAAAAATATCAGAAAAGTTTTTATTTTTAGTCAATTGAAATGAAAATATGATGTAGTTTATGTTCCACCATGCTATTTCTTTAGATTACAATTTTTCAAACATCTTTCTAAAAAATCTGTTTTTTACTTATCAAAACATATCAGGAGAAGAAAACTTTAAACAATGCTGGAACTAATAATTTTACAGTGACTATTCATAAAATACATAGAAGTATATTAGTAATATATATGTCGTACAATAATATTATGCACTTGGTCTTTTTTAGCAAATTGGACCACAATCCAAAATTCATAAGTTAATTGGAATTTAATGTAATTTTACTTTTTTGTTATTTGATTGACTGAAATATCAAATCAATAAAAAAATACAAAATACAAAATAAGAAATAAAATGAAAAATTGCATTAACTTTAATTGGATTATATTGCTTCAGTTTAATTCAGTCTCTTTTTCTCTATTATCATCTCATTTTGACATGTTCGAAAATAATATGTTCTACACCATTTTAAGTGGAAAAAATCAATTGAAAATTTACAACTTAAAACTCTTCAAAGCAAACTCAAATCTATACTAATAAATTATAAAAAAGAAAAAGAAAAACTCCTGAATAGTAATAAAGTAGACACGTGTCAAAAGAAAATGTCAAATTCATGCACCCAAAAAAGATTCTTTTTTAAACACGAGGGGGCAAATTGCTAAAGAAGTACTTTATTTATTTTACTACAAAATCTTGTTGGCCAAAGGAGTACTACTTATTTCTGCCAAAGGATTCTACCCCTTGGATTCGGCAAAACTGCCAGTGGTTTTTATTAACTATTAAGAGAAATTATCACATGCCACAACAAACCAATGAACCAACTTGTACCAGCCAATAACATATGTCCTAAAGAAAATTTGATGTAAAAATGATTTGGTCCTATGTTTGGATTTTTTTCACCTAGTATTTATTTTATGAAAAAAACTTGTTCAAACTAGGTTTTATCAAGCCCAATCATATATATACTTGCTTTTGGATTAAATAAGACTCCTACAATAATGACTAATCACAAGAAATATATAATACGTTCACTTTGTGGCAATCAAATTCGAGCTAGAAATTTTTTAATTTATTAATCATATAACATTGTTTGAATCATATATATCTTGTTTTAAAGTTTAAGAGCGTAACTTTCTACTAATAACATAATGTTTTGATTAATAATTTATCAATAAATCGTATTTGCACAAATCATCAAAAAATGAATTTAATAAAATTACATATTTTTCAATTCAAAACTCAGCACACAAGTAAAAAACTCAATCAATCAACTTAAATGATTCTTAATTATGTAATAAATAAATTATCTAGTTAACTAGTTAAAATAGTCAATAATTCTTCCATAATAGTATTAAATAACATTATAAATGTCCATATATACAAAATTTGAAACATAAGAAATGTACAAAAATACAATAAGCTAGTTAATTTTTTTAATTTAAATTGACTCCGTACTATAGCAAATAAAATAAAATTCGGGGACATAGTGAATAGCATATTTTGAATTCCACCGAGCGTGTATTACTTCATTGTTTCTCATCCCGAAAATCCAACCGAACCATAAAATACTCCCTCCGTTTCATAATATTTGTCGCTTTGAAGAGTTTTTCTTGTGCCATATTATCTGTCACTTTAGATTTCCAATAAAACATTAATTACTCTTTTTCCATTTTTGCCCTTTATGCTAATAATTTTTCTCAAATATTAGTGGAGGATAATTAATTAAAAGGGTATCTTAGTCTTTTTCATTTTTTTCCTCTTAGAATTCAGCTATATTCAATGATTTTCTTAATTTGTGTGCATACATGTGAAAAGACAGATATTTTGAAACGGAGGGAGTATTTCACAAACACGAAACAACATTAATACATCCAAACGAGGCCATTGTTCTTGGTGGTCCATGAACCATCCAATAATTACTCCTACCCACCCAATCCCCATCCTTTCTTCCTATATAATACCGCTTTTCCCAACATACTTCTCCTCCCACAGTCTCAACTTTCTCCTTCAAAGTAGTACTTTACTAATACCACCACCGTTCTCCGCCGCCGCGCCACCACTTCCGTCGCCGCACCACCACAGAAAAGAAAAATGAGGTCAGCTTCTTTTCACTACCCTAGATGTGAGGATGGACGCTACCAACCCCATTTTCTTGATTCTTGCTTCCTCTGCCACAAACAAATCAGCCAAAACAGTGACATCTACATGTACAGGTGAGTTAAATCTTCCATTTTTGCAAAGATTTAATTTTTAATTTTTTTATAAATGGGAATTTGTTAATTTCTTATTTGATTGAAAATTTAATTCTTTTTGTTGCAGAGGGAACACCCCATTTTGTAGCCAAGAGTGCAGACAAGAACAGATTGAAATGGATGAATCAAACGAGAAAAGATTGAAGCTTTCTTCGAAGAGATCAAATCAATTGAGACAAAGTAAAGAATCAAGTAAAGAATCTGATACCAATAAAGCTGTAAGAACAGGGACAGTGGTTGTAGGTTAAATGCAAATAAATGTATAATTTCCAAAAGAAATAAAAAAAAAAAAATCAAAGAAAAAGAGAAACCTATCAGTTTCCATATCCATATATCTAAATTCTCTGATGAAGAAAATTGGGATTTGAACCGTGAAGAGAAGGGTGAAGGTCCCATCAAGCAAATTTTGATCTTTTCTTTTCTTGAAGAAAAATCCATTTTCTTTGTATTCTTTTTTATTTTTATTTCTGTTTCATGAAATGGATATATATATATATGAGTTTGGGATGTGATTATAAATCTTGTCAGTTATCATTGTTTGAAGATGCTAATCCATGAAATGTAACTAGATTTGGAATCAAATTTCGGCAGATTTTTTTCCTTGGATTTTTGGATTTGAAATCGAGGAGAAGAAATTTGGTTTGGGGTAAACCATGTTGAATTCAACAGATCTGTAAAATATAATGAGGTGTACAAATTTAGAATATGGGGAAGGTGAGCTTGAACTGAAAATTGAATAATTATTTTTGAAATAAATATGTATTTTAGAATATTAATTTTGATAAAGTTGATTTTGAAAGAATTATGTATGTTAATAGAAATTAATTTAGCGTTTGATTTAAATTCCCTATAAGTGACAATATGTGTGATTTATGGGATTAACTTTTTGTATATTAGAAAGTAGTACTCACTGATATTCCTCGACAATGATAAAATAGACAATAATGATTAAAAAGAGAGAGAATCTGAGAATGTTAAAACAAATAAGGAGAACTTAGTAATTTTATACTCTTATTTTACTTGCAAGTAAGATTATAATAAAAATAAACGAATAAAATTAATAGTATTAACAAAACCAATACCCAATCTAAATATTCATCTATATGTGATTTTCTGAGCAAATCTATGATCAAGTTGTGAACACTGAAAGATTTGTATATTGATCAAGAACTTAGCTTGCTCATAAAAATTAAAAAGACCAATAGCATTTAGATTGAAAAATAAAAATTTGGAATCAATCATGACTTTAGCACAGATTGGGGAAATGACGTATTATTATTACTTTCAGAAATGTATCCACAAACTTAGGGGCTAAGTCTTGTCTTGGATATTATTATTCATAAAAAGAAGGGTATTGTTTTCACTTTTCACTTTTCTGTTGTAGGTTACTACATGTTACTATTTGCACAATTGCACTCACTTCATTTTATATAAGTTTTTTTTCTTTTTTTTTCAAATATATGCTAGTTGAAGAAAAGGGCTAATGAAAAATAAATAAACTGGGACTTTTGCTTACAGACAAGACAACTAGACATTGATGGAACATTCAATGCAATTTCCAAGGGAACGTACAGACATTAAGCAAATCTATATGTAATAAAAAAAAAATTATGTGCATCTAATTAGAGAAGAGGCTATTTGCATACCTTTGGGCTTATTGAGAAAGAATAAAATAATCATGTGCTTGTTCTAATTTGCAAATTCAATTTTTTAAAGTGCAATAATAAGACCCTTAATTAACTTACTCGCTAAATGCAATATAGTGTGGCTAATCTGCCCGATAATTCATTTTGTTCTTCTTAACTGATAACACTAATAATGGATTGTCAATTGGTTTTTCTTCATAATAAAATCAAAGTTGTATCTAATTGTTTTCCCACAACTCAAAATATATTATTTGACTATATATTAACATGATAAACAAGTTACTACCTACCCACAAGCCATAATTCAAAATTAAACTTGAACCAACTTAGTCCAATCTAACATCTAGGGATTATAGTATTGATTGGCTGGTTGAGAGTTATAAATAAATTCATTAACCGGTTTGCTTTTATGACCTTTGAACGGGTCATGGTTTTAATAATGTGAAAGATTACATTGAATGTCATGTTTACGGTCTAGATGGTACACTGTCGAGTCAAATATATTATTTTATGGTCCACAATTTGGGAAAAAGATATTTCATGCATCCGTTGTATGGAAGATGATGTAACAAATTGATATTTGCACAATAATTCATATTTTTTTTAAAATAAAATCTTGAGTAAGTTATCTGATCCGTGTACTATCAACAAAAATCAAATTGACTACACAAATTAATATGTATTCATAACACGATATAATCTCTCTCAAGTTTTGTTCATCTCTTATCAAGCTTTATTTATCCTTAGGAACATGGATTCGAATTCGTATTGATTAAATGTTCTTTAGATTAAATAAAAGGTTACAAAATACAAAAAAGAAAAAGAATAAAGGGAATGGTAGAATCATTATATAATTAAATGTTTTTGATCGGTTTCCGGCGGTTCCATCCCCACTGATTTTTGAAGGAAAACCATATCAGACAAACCATTGGTTCGTGGTTGAGCTAACCAGTCGGGTCAGACTTTAAACTCATTTATTGACCAATATGGGAGAAAAGAAACTCGGCCATATCATATTGGGCCGCTTAAAATGCTACGTAATTTTGGGCTAGAGCATAAGCTGAAGCCCTTTAATTATAATGTTTCTTTTATTTTCTTTTAAGTAAATGTTTGGATACAAACGATCGATTGAGTTTAGCTTCTTTAGGTTTACTGTTATTGCATTGCTAAATGCTAATGAATCATTAAATTAAATATAGATAAACTGCACCTTTAATCATTATTATGTTCAGATGTTACCCAAAAAACACAATTTTATGATTTTTAGCTATCACATCCCAAAACATAGCTCATTTTTCTTTTCGAAAATCAATATTGCAAAACTTCTTAACACAAAATAATTTTAAAGTGCAACATAAAAAATACTGGTATGTTCTTGAATTACGTGTCAGAAAAAGGATTAAGGTCACACAATTCTATTATAATTAGTATACTTGATAAACATGTTTAACTAAAAGGATAATAACAATCTCAAACTATAATTCTACTATATATACATATTAAATGTAATCATGATTTATTATTATGTTTTTTTTTTTAAATAAATAAATTTAATTACATTAAGTCATATTTCTTAAATATTTAAGTTGCTATTGCTGCAAAATAATTTCTAAAAACGGCATAATATTTGTTTCCCTCGGCTTACTTCACTTTCAATTTTGACTGAAAATGGAGCAATAAACCCCAAAAGCTCAAACCCCCTTCACGCCGTCGCCAGAGGCCTCATCTCCGACGGAATATCCGGCGAGCTGCCGGATGTCTTCCGCCGTGCGCCGAATGCACAGAAATATAAAGGTCATCCATTCAACCCCGTTCTCTCTCCCTCTAAGCTCAAAAACCCTAGTCCATTTCCTCTCTCTTTCCCATAGAAAACTAAGAAATGTTAATCATATGATTCATTTTAACTGCTCAAATTCGTATCATGCTGGTTCGAAATTTGACTTCCTTGAACTTCTTTCGCCTTTCAGCAGTAGCTGTTATAATTCCTTGGACACTCTGATTAATTCAAATGAGAGGCGTCAACTCGCCATTGGAATTTCAAAGATTATTACACAGGGTAAATATTGTGTTTTAAGGGAATTTTCTAGGAATTTCTGCCCATTTAACCTAGTAAAAATCATGAAATTGCTTGTACACAGGCAGGTTGCGTTTGCATTTTTCAAATTTGTGTTTCGTGATAGTTCAGATGGTGTAATTCGACAATGTTGTATCGCCGTGCATTTATTAGTGGATCAAGACTTGCGGTTTCTGGCACAAGATGTGCTCACAAGGGTAATCTCGGAAATAGGAGAGGACAGGAGTTATGAAATTGTGTGGACGGAAAATTATAAGAATGCTGTGAATTTTTTTATTCTTGACTCATTGATGCGTTCGTTTACGATTGCGGAGATGGAATCTTGCGCGTTGGAGGTTTTGGATCGGATGAGGGAGGTTGGTGGTAGGCCAAGTGCATCAGCAGTTTGTGTTTTATTTAAACTGTTGCTTAGGGTTGGTGATTACGGTAGTGTGTGGAAATTGTTTAGGGATATGGTTCGTAAAGGGCCTCGCCCTACAATTTATGTCTACAATGTGATGGTTCTTGGGTTTTGTAGAAGAGGATGGATTAGGATTGGAGAAAGTTTGTTGTATGTGATGAGGAAGTTTGGGTGCGAACCAAATGTGTATACGTATAATATTTTGATCAGTGCATATTGCGTGAGGGGGTGGACTCGGGATGCATTAAATTTGGTGCTTTTGATGGTTGAAAGTGGATGGAATCCAAGCAAAGCTACATTTAATATGGTTATCAATGCTTTGTGCAAGGAGGGTAACATTGTGGAAGCAAGAAAAATCTTTGATGGGATGGAAAAAATGGACGTGTTCCCGAGCACTATATTGTATAATACTTTGATGGATGGTTATGTTAAGGCAAGAGAAATTGGTCTAGCAAGCATGCTTTATGAAGAGATGAAGAGCAGGGGTGTGGCTCCTGATGGTGTGACTATTAATATTTTAGCTGCAGGGCATTACAAGTATGGAAAGAGGGAGGATGGTGACAGATTGCTAAGTGACTTATCATCATGTCAATTGGTTCCAGATTGTTCGTTATCTGATGTATCTGTTGCAGGGTTATGTTGGGCTCGGAGACCAGATGAAGCCTTGGAGTTACTGGAGAATATGCTCGAGAAAGGGATTCCTCTTAGTGTAATTGCATTTAATTCCTTAATTGCTGCCTATGGAAAAGCAGGGTTAGAAGATAAAGCTTTTGAAGTCTATAATGTTATGGTGAAATTTGGCCGAACTCCTTCAGCTTCCACATGTACTTCACTTCTCTTAGGCTTGTCTAAAACTGGAAGGCTCCAAGAAGCCAAATCTCTTATGTATAAGATGATAGAAAAGGGTTATCCCGTCAATAAGATGGCTTTTACGGTAGTTTTAGATGGGCATTTTAAGAAAGGGGACATTGTTGGAGCGCAGGCTCTTTGGGAAAAAATGGAGATGCTGGGGCTGGCTCCTGATGTTGTTGCTTTTTCTGCCTTTGTTGATGGGCTTTCTAAAGCAGGTTTTGTTGAAGAAGCCTATGATATGTTCTTACAAATGACAAGGAAAGGACTCGTGCCTAACAATTTTGCTTATAATTCTTTAATTTATGGTTTTTGCAATTGTGGGAAACTAAATGAAGCATTGAAGTTGGAAAGGGAGATGAGGGAAAGGTGTCTTCTCCCGGATATTAACACCTTCAACATTATCATTTATGGGTTTTGTATACAAGGAAGGATGAACGCAGCCATGGATGCCTACATAGAAATGCATAGGTATGGGTTAATCCCAGATGTTGTAACTTACAACACATTGATCAATGGGTTTTGTGAGGTTTTTGACATCTTAAAAGCAGAGAACATAGCAACCAAAATGCACTCTAGTGGGTGGGACCCTGATATTATAACCTATAATACACAGATTCATGGCTATTGCAGAAGCAATAGAATAAATCTAGCCGTTATGATGCTCGATGAGCTTATTTCTGCTGGAATAGTTCCAGATACAGTAACCTACAATACTCTGTTGAATGGCGTCTGTCATGATGTACTTGATCGAGCAATGATCTTGACTGGCAAATTGCTTAAGATGGCCTTTGTACCGGATTTAGTTACAACCAACTTATTGTTGTCTAATCTACGAAAGCAAGGTTTACCACAGAGGGCTATAATATGGGCACAGAAGTTGAGGGAAATTTCTTTTGAGTTTGATGATATAACATATAAGATATTGGACAAAGCATATCATGATTTACAACAAGATGCTGAATGTAGAAAAGAAGTAACAGAGAAGAGTCTTTTTCTTGATTTCCTCATGTACATGACATATGATCTCTTACATAGAAATACTGTGTATCAGAAAACAAGTCTTGACCCTTTTGGGCTTGCTGATAATCGACCCAGCACTACTGTGGGAGCAATCAACAGATAAATTTATGGAATGATTGCTTTATAAATTCTTGTTTGGCTGAACATGAAGAAGACATGTTGCACTTGCGCGAATTGGCAAGTGGATTGGGTGAAGTCCGACCAGATGACTCCTTGATGTGCTTCTTGCAGATTTCGTTAATGAGGAAATGGCAATTCACCAGTCAAATGCCATTGCACTGTGTTATTCTAACCACTTTGGGAATTTGAGCATTGAATGGTACTATTGTTTATCAAATTCATTGGCATGCATAATGTTAGTTTATCTTAGTTATTGAGGTCTTATTATGCAAATAGGCTGGGCTATAGAACACACTTGTTTCCATAGATTTTGTTGTAAAATCAAAAAGTTTAATTTATACTTATGTGAATGTGGTCTGGCTTTTAAGTCTGAAGCTTACTTGGGTCCCAATTTATAGATTTTGTGCTAGTGCTGGAAATGGATGAGAAATTCAGTAAGCAGAATTTGAAACTAAACAAAGAAATATTGCAATGTTGAAGAGTAAGTTAGTGCAGGGAATTAACTATGGTTAGTTTTAAATATTTCATCGTGAAGCTCACTATCAACCAGTATGTCCTTGTCCAGCAATTCTTATGATATCTTGAAACTCACTACCAAGAACCATGATGTCAAAAGCATTTCCCAGTTAGCGTGTTAATATGCACTTCTTCAATATTTGCATTTCAGCACTATTTATTTTGTTTGGCTCCGTGAGTAAATTCTTCTGGATGACGACTTTTGAGTTTGTAGCAACAAATGTTAGCACTCAAATTATTGTAGCTTCTACTTATCTCTTACTCGTTTCTAGTCCTTTCCATCTTCCGCTGAATACTTAAGATTTTTCTGAATATGATAAACGAGAAGAGAGAAGGCTGAATTGATCATTTTTTAAGGTTCTCTGAAGTCTTCACTTAGATTTTAAAATATATGTGCACATATTTTCGGAGAATATAAACTGTGACTTCATTATTTTTTTTACCTTCATGTCTATTCAGGTGACAGTTGCTCAAATTGGCAGTCATCTTATTAGCTCGCCTTCATGTCTAAATTGGTCAAAATTGTTCAGTTTGGCTAATGTCTCATGACCTTCATCCGAGAAGCAAGACTGCCGTGCCTTGAAATCATGTTGACGTTTAAGAACAAGTCTTGTAACTGGAGGTAAGAATTATCTCTCATTATAACATGATTTTAATCCACTTAAAATGGTTTTCATTGTTATTCAGTTGATTGCTTGTGATTTAGCTCACGTCACTTCCAAATTTGAAACAATGTTTTGTTCTTGAAAATCTGAAAGTTGATAGGTCGGAACTTCTAACAAACTGTTATATCCTTTTAAGAAAATTTATTAGATCGTTTTTCAGTTAGGATTATAGAAAAATCCGAGTTCTTTCTGGAGCATTTCCTAAGTTTTGGGTATATATTCACCCAGAATTCCATATCTTTGATTGTTATTTGTTTCTAAAACTTTTCTTAATTAAGAATGTAAAGGTTTTGAGAGCACTACTTCATTCTATGGGGTCATTTACTTGTCAACATTGGACAAATTTAATTTGCAGGGTTCTTATAACTGCGTAATTCTATTAAGTAGAGGAAAGGATGCAATAAGCAGAGGAGTTGAACAAGCTCTAAGTTCCGATTATTAGCAGATACACTTAATTATAACTGTTGCTGTTCTAATACAAGTATTAAGCTGTTGGTACCATTTGATTGTTGTTTGAGATAATTATTTTGCATATAATAGGTTCACATTTTGCTGTAAAAAGTGAAGAGCAAGTTGATTGCGGTTAGTGCAATACGATTGTCACATGATAGGATAGGAAATTGAGTTTGATCGACCTGAAGCACAATGGTTCAATCCAATTATATATGAGGTGAGCCAATTAAATGTAAATAGGATTGATTTTGAACACTTCTATTGAACCGTGTAAGCTATTGAATCGAGCTTGAGCTTATTGAGGCTCAACCTGAATAAAATCTTAACTAAATTATAAAAGATAATTTATGTTGTATAAATAAACTTTGCCCATTATATAATTAATTGATTTGCAGATTGTTAACTTGATGAATTTGAAGTATATTGCTTGAAGTTTTTATATTATGGACAAGAAGTATGAAATTCATATGTTCTCATGTATAATGTACTATAAACGTAAAATTAGTGTCCTTGTATGCATTTCAATAATGTGAAAGCGTGCCCGAGATAAACCCATACAATGAAATTTCAAATATGAGATCCACAGGGAAATGAAATTATTCTATTATATAATTTCTATTGTACATATATTCTTGGTTACAGCAATACAAAGAATGCATACCATGAGGTGAAAAAGTTAACTGACAAACAAGTTCAAATGCATTTCTTTCAGCTGCCAAAAGTAAACATAATCATCTTTACATCTAAGGCCTATTTAGTGAAGAAACCAAATCATTTATGTCACTTTGGTTCTCTGCATCATCATAAACCTTCTTCTACTTACTCCACCAATATGTTCGCTTATCTTAGCCAAATGCGACATACGCCTTTTAGCCGATTCCGAGTCCCCTATTTGTTTCATAGGCTCTTCCTTCGGTTTATCCTCCGAATAATTTGTTGGAGAGCTTTCCACACTTGAAACCTCAGCAATTTGCTTTAAAGTTTCCACCACTTGGCTCATTTTTGGTCGATCTTTTGCGCTTTTTGCCAAACAGCTATCGGCTAATTTAGCAATTTTACGTGCTGCAGTTAGTGAGTACTTGTCTTCAAGTCTTGAGTCAATAATTATGGCAAATTTTCGGCTATCGGCAGGATATTGCTTCAGCCAATCCAAGAGTCTCTGCTCGGCTCTTGGTCGATCCCTTTCTAGAGATCGTCTGCCTGCCAATATCTCGTATAATACAACACCAAAACTCCATACATCACTCTTAGATGTAAGATGGCCTGTTTCTATGTAGTCTGGTGCAGCATAGCCATATGTTCCAACAACCTATGTACATAGAGCAAGCAATTAAGAATGGCAATAAAGCATTTTGGATCGGGTTCGAGTGGGTCAAAGTGAGTCGGGTTTCGGGTGCTATAAGGAATATGTTTGCTGGTGATGTGTTTCGTAATTAGATATTAAGAAGCATGATTGTAAAATATTGGCATGTACATAACTAAAGCTTAATGATCTGACTTGTGTACAAATAATAAACGAGTGAAATGCAAAAATACTCCCCTATACTTTGTTTAATTACCCCCTATAGGCCTATACTTTGTTTAATTACCCCCTATACTTTGTTTAATTGACGAAAAACACCTGTGTTATTTTTACATGTGTAACTTTTCATTAGTGAAAAAACCCCTTTGTAAAAAAAATAACAATAATCCAAATGTCAACTTTGAAAATTAGCAATAATCCCCGTTCACTTAAAAAACTGACAATAACCTCCCTATTGATTTATGAGGATAATTCAAATGAGTGTAGTGATCTAATAAAACGTCGATACAGAGGTATTTGCTAATAAAAAGAACACAAGGGGTTTTGCTTTTATCGACATGTCATTTAAGATTTAAATAAACTTAAGGTATGGTTTGTAATTCGAATTCACATAAATTAATCATACCGCGGTGGATACATGAGTATGGCCAGGTGAGGGACCCTCTCGGGCAAGCCCAAAATCCGAAAGCTTTGGCTTGAAGTCATCATCCAATAACACATTCGATGACTTGAAATCTCTATATATTACCTGATTAGTGGTGTAAAAACAATAGCAGTAAGTAACAAAGAAACTAGCCATCAAATTTTCAATCTTGATCTTATTTTGAGGCTGCAAAAAAGGGTAAGTTAAAGGTTAACCTGGATTTCTAATTCTTCATGTAGATAAGCTAATCCCTGAGCTGCTCCAAGCACAATTTGTAATCGACGTTCCCAAGATAGAGTCGGAAAAGCCCGATTGAAAAGATGATCTTCTAAGCTTTTGTTTGGCATGTATTCATATACAAGAAGCCTTTGTATACCTCGTTCTCCATCCACAGCACAGTATCCTATAAGTTTGACAAGATTCGGATGCTCGACTACACCTAGAAACTGAACTTCAGCGACCCATTGTTTATGACCCTGAGAATGTTCAAATAAAAGCACTTACTTTTTGTTTGAATATAATCTCGGACATAAACAAACATAGAACATAGATTGAAGTCTTTTCTTGCTTCTAGTGTTGCAATGCAATTTCCATAAGGGAAAGAACTAGATCTTCCTAATGTTTTAAGACTAAACCTACACATTATTGCTTCGGGCTCAATCTTCCTAATGTTTGAAGCCAATCAAAATATAAAGAGGATCATATACAAATGGAGCCAAGACTCTAAATTCTAAACTCATACTAAAAGAGAAGACAAGCAACATAAATTCGTCCTAATTTAATCAAACTGACTCAATTCTCACGCAAAACATGATTAACATTGTTCGTTATTAAGCTCCGGTACCAATTTAACAGATATATTCAAAAGACTCAATCTTCTAAGAGAAACTAGAAATAACACTAAAAGATAGAGTTAGCACTCGGATCACGTTGGTGCCATCCGGTCCAATAGAATCTAGTCCAATTGTTTACTCATTCAATAGAAACAACTAAAACAACAAAGAACAAACAATAGAATACCTGAAAGCCATCTTTATTGAGTTTCTTGATAGCAACAATCAAATTATCACCCTTTCCTTCAAGAGGTTTAATGCTTCCTTTATAAACACATCCAAAACCACCTTCACCAACCTTAAGTAATCGACTGAAGTTATTCGTCGCCTGTCTTAATTCGGAGTACGTAAAGACTCTCAAATTCTGAGCTTTTTGTTCGTATAATTCAGGCATACTTCGTGGTGAAGTAGCTGAACAAGAAGACTTAGTTATCCTCTCAGTTTCTGATATGCCATCAAATTTGCTCAGGTTTTTCAAGATTGGTGCTGATTTTTGCTCTCTGTTTCTATTTCTATCCTTGAAATAATAGAAACACTTCATCTTTTTTTCTTTTTTTTCACCCCTCCTCTGTAAAAAAGTAGTTTTCAAGATTCAATTTTAAACTCACCTGCACAATTAAAACAAAATCAAAATGAAATTTGACATAAACTAATGGGAACGCAAAGTAAAGATTTTGAGGTGGAAAACTTGAAAATGAAAAACCCAGATAGAAATGAAACCAAAATTACCCAAAAATGGAATGAGAAATGACGGAAAAGTATGTGATTGTGTGTATGAAATGGGTAGAGAACAATTAATGCAATAGGTTGATGGAGATAAAGTAGAGAGCCTCACCTAACTAATACTAATATCTCGCCCGGCTGTAATAAACTCTAATAGTAATGGTTATCCAATCCCATCATCAGCCTTTTTATTTTGTTTCCTGGTTTTGTTCAACCGTTTGGACTATTTCTGAAATTTCAACACGGTTGAACATTTAATACTAAAAATGTTATATTTTCGTTAAATTTCCATTCTTCACTCATCGAAATTGAAAAGGGTTGGTGGGTTCTCTCCTGTAACGTGTGATGATATGTAGTAAAAAAAACTGTACGGAGAAGCCGTTGAACTCGCAGGGGGTGGGGTGGAGGGGTTTTTTGGGGGCTGTTGATGTGCCAGGACTCAAAGGAAAAGGACCCCACTGTTTGAACAAGGCTTTGGCTTTACCTAGGTTTTTTTTTTTTTTTTTCCCTTTTTAATGATAAATGGCGAAATTCTTGAAAGAAATTCAAGAATGCGATACTTAGTGGTGGTTTGCCCCAACTAATATGGAGACTTCTAAGGCTTTATTATTCAAAAATAAAAATGTTAATTTAAAATATTATAAGATTAAGAAAAATTCATATTTTCTTTGTTTGGATTGTTTGCTTCAAGAAGGTCGAACACTCAAACATCGATATTCAACTGCGAAACTGGCAATTTTTCATTTGGGGAGCAAGCATTTTGGCGAGGTAACAACCATCGAACAAAATATATGTTTAAATACATGACAATTGACAATGTTACAAATATGTTAATTGACAATTTTGGGCCATTTTTTTAATTTTGTTTTGTTTAGCCTTGAATTGAATGTGACCTTTACTACCGATTCTCTTAGACAATCAGGAGAGATTGGGACTCAACTCCAAAAGTCATTTGTTAATTTGTTTTATTGCACTATTTGACAAAATTTCCATGTTGTTAGGTTGCAAAATGGACTTTGACTTAGCAAGTCAATTATCCATTTTTCCGAGTAATCCAATTAAATGAATGAAATTGTAAATTTGTTCTGTTCCCATCCCACCTTTACACGCCTTAGCCAAATATAGAGAGGCCCACATTTAGATTAATCAGAATTTAATAATTTCAAAAGAATTTGAAAGTTGTGCACTGATGCAGATTGAAGACACGATTGTTAGTCAAATTAAAGCCGTGCTTTTATCGTAAAACAATTTATTAGTGATTGTTCTAGAAAATATTAAAACCATCCCATAAATTTGTAAAAATTATAATTTTTTGGGATATCCCAGTTTAACACTTTATTTCTTAAAATATATTTTAAGAAATAATAATAATAATTAGTGACTAATGAGTAGAACATACATATGTAATGTAAATGTTAAGGACCTGTTTGTTTGGCGTTTGGGAAAGTAGTTTGGGAGAGTAGTGGAGGTTTGTGAAATAGTCTCGATTTGCGTAATGTTGTTTGTTTGGGTTTTGAGAGAGTGGTTTGAGAAATAAAGTAGGTGTAGGTTTTTTTTAGAAGAGTTGGGTTGTAGGTGTAAGATGTGTAAGACTTTATGTCAAATCATGTTTATTATGTGAGATAAATTGTGTAAGAGATATGTTACTTTATGTCAAATCAAAGTAGAGTTTGTATAGGTTTTGTTTAGAGATAAAAAAATTGTTGTTTGTTTGGCTTTTGAGAGAGTAGTTTGAGAAAATTAATGAATGAAAAATTTATTTCGGAAAATAGAAAACATGTTTGTTTGGCATTTCCCAAACACGAAAAAATTTTGGGAAACGCCAAACAAACAGGCCCTAAGGTTTTTGGTTTCCAAAAAATCTGATGCCCTTATTTCTTCATTGTGATCTGAAGTAAGTTGCACCTTTTTCTTTTTTGGTAGGGACCTATACTAGGGGGTGAGGCGGCTTTTATGTTTACCTCCAATTACAATCTTTAAGCAAATATGCTTTTATTTTTTTATTTTCATCTGACAAATTCTAATTATATGTCACACTTTCTATGAAGTTTCAGAACCCCAAGAAAAAGGACTCATATTCTTCTAGAATTGATGCAAAATCGTCTCACTTCAAGACTTGGCTCTTCCTAGTGAGTTTACAATGATATTTAGGTTTAGCAGGTGATACTATCAGTCATCAGACACATTACATATTTACATGAATATTTCTTCTTCAAGTGGAGATTCAAATTTGAATCCACGATTTTAAGAGGGCGAGTTTCACTTTGAACTACTAAACCCAATTCTTATTGGTGTAAGATGCACTTTTCTAATGACGACTACACGAGAATTGGTTGATCAACTCAATATTGTTTTAAATTACAAATCAATTTTGGATGGGGAGTATAATTTCTTTTAACATTATACAAGGAGAAATTGTAGAAAAACTCGTGTTACTTTAATTGAGTCGTAATGAGATGACTTCGAGTAATTTGATATTTGTACCTATAGTTTGTCAATTTAGAGCGAAAGACAGAAACATCCCCTATGCTTTGTCTAACTCCCAAAAAATCCCCTGTTTTATTTTACTCCCAAAAAACCCCATGTGATCTCAAGTAAGTGCCAAAATACACCCCCAGAAAGGAGAGTGTGTTTCAAACGCCAAAATTACAAGTATTTGTTCACATTTTGCTTTTGATATGACAATTTTACCCTGACATCGAAAGACAAAAACACCTCCTATGCTTTATCTAACTCCCAAAAAACCCCCCATGTGTCATTTTAAATTCCAAAACCCCCCTGTGTTTGTTTTAAATACCACACTCGACCAAAGTAGTATATACTTAATTTTTCAAAAAGAATAAATAAATTTATAAAAAAAAACACATAGGGGTAATCTTGTCATTCCACCAAAAGTCAAAAGTAAAATTATATTTGAGTTGAGTGTGGTATTTAAAACAAAACACATGGGAGTTTTGGGGAGTTAAAATAACACGAAATTTTTTTTGGGAGTTAAACAAAGCATATAGGGTGTTTTTGTCTTTTGCTCGTTAATTTATGTCTTACCTAGTTGAATATAATTGTTTTTATAACAATGTTAAATGTTGTTCAAAGTTGACTTAAATCCAAGGCAAACCTCATTAATTTGAATTGATTTAAATATATTTATAATTAGCAATTTTTTTTTATTTTATTGTGATTGCTTCCAAAAAAGAAAATGATGTGTTCATATATCACAAATTGGCTTGAATATATACTCAGGTTGTCCTTTGACCTTTGAGTGTTAAAATAACCAAAAACATTACTCCTACTACTTCTCAATATTATTAATAATCTAGGCATTGCCATGGGAGAATACAATATGTTCCCTATGTGTTTGCCAAACAATTTACTCATATATTAAGGCAATCTTTATAAAACTAAGACAAATATTTCGTGGATGTGGACTTGTGATTTCCAGGGGAATGAATCGACTCGATATCATAATTATAACTTGCTGCCTTTTCTCTTGTAAAACGAGAGCAAATCCAATTTTTTCGTTAAATGATCACTTACTACGTGCAGGGGCGGATCTATGTTCATGGTTGGGGGGCCCTAGCCCCCCCCCAAGGTTTTGATTTTTTTTTTTTTTTACACTTTGGTTCTTATTGTATTAGTTTTTACCATTGGAAATACAACTACTATGTTTATATATATATGACCAAACTAAATAATCTTATTATGAATCAATTAAAAATTCTGGCTTAATCTTACAAAATTAAATAGAAGAATTCCACATGATCCCCTTTTTTACAACACTGAGTAATATTTCAAAACATCTTTTTTATTTTTTTATTTCATTAATTCTTTAATATGTATGTAGTGCAAATTAATGTAAGTAACACATTTATACTAGTTGAAGAATATTGAATAGTATCCCCTCAAAAATAAAAATAAAATATTGAATAGTATCCTGCATATTGTTTGATTACTTACATAGTTATATTATATATGAAGGTAATTGTTGATAATCTGAAACTTATTATATATAAAAAAATTATGACATAAAAGAACATTGTGTGTATCTTCTATAATTTATCCATTTAGGATTAAAGTAGTTCTTTTTGGTAATCTATTATGTAGTGTTGTTATTTTTTTTCACTAATATATTAAGCTCGCCCCCCCCCCCCCCCCCCCCCCCCCAACTAACTCATCCTAGATCCGCCCCTGACTACGTGATTTAACAAAGATCATTATATAGCAAGTGTAAATCTTCTTAGTAAGTTCAAATTTGAAGTAAATTTTTATTTGGTCCTCCTAAGGCTTTTTTTTTAGTTTTTCGACAATAATCATGTTCTATACACGGTTTAATTTCTTTTAAGACATTGTCAGATAAATTATATGAGCACCTCTCTCAATTATAATTTAAACTTGGATTCGCCACATTGTGTGAACTAGTAATCATATCCACCGGGTTAGAAAACTACGGTCCTACTAAGTTGGGAGATGATAATATGGTCTAGAGTCGCCTGAATTTATTTTAATTCAATTTGAGTTTGTAACAGACTGTCATGTGTACTAAGGGTCTATTTGGATAGGTTTTTACCCGGTTTCGCGGGTCTCAGTTTAAAAAAAATGGTTTGGGTGGTTTCGATGAAACCTTTGGATCTCATTTGGATGAGTTTTGGCTGTTGGATTTTGTGGTTTGAATAAGTTGAAACCCCACTTGGATTGGGTTTGGATGTTGGGGTTTAGGGGAAAATGTAGATGGTAGGTATCAAATCAATGTTTTTTTAGTGAAATTTGGGGAAAAAAGTAGATGGAAGGTGTCAAATCAATATTTTATAGATTTGAAGAGTTTGAGTGTGAGTTTCTGAATAGGTTTTTTTATAGTTTTATGGGTTTGACGAATACTCATTTGAAAGGGTTTTGGCTCGGCCTCGCGAAACCCGCGAGACCGGGTTAAAACCCATCCACATACACCCTAAAGTTTCGAATTTCCCGAGATCTAACAATATACATTTTGCTAGTTGAATATTAAATAGTATGATTTGCAAAATAATTTGAGTGTGGCTCGTCTATGGGTTGAACTCGATCATATTCAACTAATTTGTAAGATAATTATAATATATCTTAATATATGACGGAGTAATATTCATAAGAAAGTTACCAGGGACAAGGAGATTACAAACTTAAAAAATATAGTGTGATTTGGTAATATTCACAATTTGTATCTAAATATTTATTATCGGATAATATTTTTTAGTTAGATTACAAGTTATAACGACTTCAAAGCACCATTGACCCTTTCCCCTATGATTTCAAAATAAAACTAACAGTTTCTGACAAACAATCCACCTGTCCCAAAGAGTTGAAAATTTCAAGATACATAAAACTTAAATAGCTTGTTTGGTTGTATGGAAAGTGAGGGAAAATTGTAGGAAAATGAAAAAGAAAGGAAAGGAAAAGAAAAGGAAAAGAAAGTCATTTTCCTCTACATGTTTGGTTGTCAGGAAAACTATTTTCTTGCAGATGTTTGATTGTCAAGAAAGCTTAGAAAAAGAAGTAATATTTTTTATCTATATATATGATTAAAATCTGTAACTTTTTCTTTGGTTGAGATTTATGTAAAATTTACTTGATATTGTTTTTTGCAATTTGTACTTTTCTAGTTTCAAGATAAAAATTACATTTTCTTTGGGTTGTTTGCGTCTGAAATGGGTGTTTTTGTGGGGGTATAATTGCTATTATGACTTGAGAGAGTTTTGTTTGCTAATAATAAATAAGCATGAAGGGGATTTTGGTAAAAAAAAATCACAAATAGGAGGTTTTGATGGTTAGACAAAGTACAAGGGTTGTTTTGCAATTTACTCTAAAATTTTCTCACGATTTTCCCAGCATTTCCCCATCAAATTGGTGGGGAAATTATTTCTTCACAAAATTTTCCTGCAGGAAAGTTGAAGGAAAATAGTAACTTCCTTTCCTGCTATCCAAACAACAAGTGGGAGAAAAAAAAACTGACTTTCCCTCACTTTCCCGACAACCAAACAATACAAAAATGACTAAATTTCAGAAAAATTGGGATCCCAAAACCTTAAAAATCTTTTCTTGGTACAATGTTGAACATGGACACAACACCAGAAACATTCGGCACATGCATTCTAGGTTTAGACAACATCTCCAAGAAGATTTGCGTATCTCCCTTCCAATTTGTTAAATTAAAACATTAATTGAATATTAATTATTGCATTTTTTATTATTTTTGGTTCTCTGTAGGAGGCAATAATGCATAGAAAGGTCAGCTCTATTGGACGGCAAGTCTTGATTTTTATTATATTTTGGTTTCGCAATCCTTGCATCGATCTTTATATATAGGAAGGATTGTTAATGCAGTGAATTTTGATTTAAATCTGATTTGAAATTCATCTAATTATATTCTTTTATCAATTAAAGACTCGATGATTTGGTTCAGTTAGATAAAATAAAGTACACGAACGTATGTAGGCATAGATTAATTTGATTAGTCAAAACCGATAAAAACTAAAACATATATAAACAATTTTATCAAAAATAAAATAAAATCATACATATACATATACATATATCTTTTTGTGAGAAATACTAAAAATATTTAATTTTCAATGAACAAGACAACACATGAATTAATAATCAACACAGTGAAGTCATATAAGTCAAGTGTACCTCTTCAAGTTATTCTGATGAAGCTGCTTGACTCAGTTCCTTCATCCTTTAATAGCTCGGGACAATTGATTTGTCCAGTTTACCCCTTAATTAATCCATATTCACCATACCTTACCTAGCCCTTAAGATAGAGAACCTTGATTCAGCCACAAAATTTCGATACATTTCAATATAATTGTTTTATAATGAAATCAGATACATAAGCTTGTGCTTAGAGATATCAAGTATTGATTATTTTTTTTTTTTTTTTTTTATATGTTAGAACTTCTGGACATGAACATTTGATTAGCTGCAAACGAAAATAGTGTCGTAGATCGAAGATTTCAGGTCCACTCTATTTCCAAAATTCTATCCGAATGCTGATATTGTTAAAAAGAAGCTGAGATTTCGAGTATTGAATATGAAATCAAGAAACTTGGATATAGAGCCGAGACGATCCAAACTTGTTGACAATGCTAGATGGAACTGATTTAATTATAAAGATCCGTAATCCGAAACACGTGGAGCGATACGAATTTAGGTCGATCCGATTCGTTATATATTCGTATCCGACAATAGAAAAAATATGTATACATAATGTTTTATAAAAGTAAGTAACACTAGAGATATATTATCATTAATTTAAGAAGATAATAATTAATAACTCATTCATAATTTCATTTTAATGCACACTTCATATAAAAGTATATATGAATATTAGTAAAGAAAGTTTGAACATGTGAGCTAAGTTAAATAAAATCGTAAATACCAACATGTGATTGGTCTAGTGGAAGGGACTAGTCACTACAAAGTAGCGTACTCAAGTTCGAATCCCTGTTGGGAGAGGTACCCACATATGTGCCCAACCCGCCTCGAAAGGGATTAAACCCTTGGGAAACCAAAAAAAAAAAATCGTAAATTTAACAATCTTGTTTTAGGAAAAAATACTGGTATAAATTTTTAAAGTGAAGATTCCTTTGAATCCGAAAAAGATTCGATATCCGACCATGATCCATTGGAGTCAAGAAATTTAAACCCGAACAAGATCCAAAACGACTCCAATCCGATCTAACATTAATGGAACTGAAAATGGATCTATTTTGATCCGATCCGAATTCAACCCATTGACAGTCAGCCCTACATACACCTATTCCATGCAGATGGGCCAACTACTACTGGGCCATGTTTGAATTGGGTTAGTAGAGCCGCAGCGCTCTATTAAGCTTTAATTATTTGTTCCACCATTGGCCCGATAAAATCCTACCAAATAAATATATGAATAGAACTGGATGAAGGCCCAACCAAACTCATAAGGATATTTTGAAAATAGAATGTCTCCGTCTGAGTTCCCCTAAATTGGATCAACCCTATTTGGAAATAGGTTGAGCAAATTTAGGCCCAAAATCCAATTTTTAAGTCAGATTAAGACATGTTCAGAACTACTTGAGGTGTATAAAGTGTATTGATTTCACATTTATTACTTAATTTTAACATCAATTATTTTATTGTTTTATCATCTACTTTTGCCCCTCAAACTTCTAACAACTAAATTCCAATTCAAATAATATCTCAAACTTTCAAATCCACTTACTATTGTTTAATTAATATTTTACCATTTCAATATTTCGTTTGAAACTATTTTTCAAATCCAGGAGACGAAAAATGTAAGTTTGTCATTTCTCAATAGATGGGCTGCTTGCGAAAACATACAGAGAAGCATGTTTGTAATCTAATACAATTATAAATCGACTAATGCTATACTGAGAGAGATTGGTTTAAAGCAGTTAGAACATCCAAACCAATTTGTGCTTCGGCTTTCTCGAGATCACTCGAGGCTGTGCTGAGCTTCTGAGTGAATTCTACGAGCCCCTTTTGGACAGAAGAAGGGTCAATTTGCTCAACCGGAACAGCTTCAATGGCGATTATATCAGCTATGGAATTTGAATGTACAAACGCGAAACCACTGCTAATGAAGTACTTAGTCACTTGGTTTCCTTCGTGTATGGAAAGTAAGCCAGGGTTTAGCTCCGATATTGATGCTTCCTGTCTGGGGAGAATACCCATTTGCCCAGTCGATGCAGGTACTACAACCATGTCAACCTAAAATGACGAAAACAAGCAATAACATCAAGCTTCATTTCGATCGAGGGATATTGATTTGAAGAGAGATTTCAAATGAATCTTAATAAGTTATTTTTGGTCGAGGAATTGTATAAAATGGTTGCTAAGGCATTTGAAATCCATACAAAATTTTGGATCCAATCTATCTATAATGAATATTTAGATCCCAATCAAACATTGTCACCTAAGTTGGGCATAAATCCACATTCAGACATAACATCAAAAAAGTCATATGCATTCACTTAAACTGCAGATCACAAAACAGAGACGGTGGTAGACATTGTACTATTTAAGATTAATCAACACAAAAATTAGACAAACATCCCTATCTATCCCAGAGGTATAATAAAGAATATAGTATATCACATATTGCATTTCAAATACTAAAACAATGATCAATGGGAAAGGCGTTGTTAAGGGTTAATATCCAGAAACTACCAAAAATAAAACAAAAGCCAGGTAAGAAAAATATGAATCTCCAAGAATTGAAGTATAATTATACAATGAAGTTATAAAAAAAAGGTACCTGTTTGTTGGAGAAGTGAGAAGAGTATGGAGAAACCAAGTTAATAGTGAGCTTTTCCGAAGGAGTGGGGGATGACCGCGGATTCTTAAATGTCAATGGAGTCTTTGGTGGGTCCAGGTTCGGCACTGTCCGCTTCCACGCTGCCACGAATAGGTCGTCCGCAGACGCCGCTTCGGAGGTGGAGAACAGGCGGCGGGTGACGATTGCACGGCGGAACATGGGGTGAAAAACTATCGTGGGAGTTTGTGTGTGTGTTTATTTTTTGATAATTTCTTTTTTCAATAATAATGGATGTGGACTACTGAGTGTGTGAAGTAACTAAAAATAATGAGATTTTATAATTGAACAACAATAAAGTTGAAACTATTAATTGTTATTATTAAGACAACTTACACTTTCCTCCTGAGTTTTATTTCGGACTCTATAAGAGCATATCCAACAACATAATCTACATTAAATTATCTTACATGGTTAACAATGTTTTAACTATCCAGCTATCCACTCAAAAGTTATCATCTAATTTTTTTAGAATTATTATATTTGATTCTTCCTCCAATATTAAATTATAAATAATATTTTATTACATTTTACACTTCACATATAAATAATAAACACATATTTTAATGATTTTTTTTTAATATGATAAGTTAATAAATAAATTTGTTTATGTGAAATAAATAATTTTAAATTTAACGATTTAAATACACGTCAAATATAAATAATACATACATATTTTAATAAAAAAGATTCAAATATGATAAATTAATAAATAAATTTTTATATGTAAAATAAACGGTTTAAGGGACACCGATGTTGATTTTGAGGTTTAATGCATAAACTTAACGTTTATGATAAATAGAACTACAACGACAGAAACTAAATAATACGTATCATACATTTCATATTTATGGTCATTTCGACTTTCCAAATAAAATTGTGCCTCTAATCCTTAAAAAATTGGATTCTTAAAGGTTCTAAATTTTGCAGTAAGGCCCTAGGATGCTATTTACGCTTTCAAAATCAAGGCGCTTAATTAAATTTTACAGAGTTTTAGGAGTTGAGTACAAAAAGTAAGTTTTTTTTTTTACCAAAATGTGAAATACAGCTGAACCCAAAGCGCCTCTAAACTCAACCTCCCCCCAAATCTCCGATGAAGAAACCCCCAATCAATCGACACCCGATCGGCGGCGGCATATGGTGGCCGGCACTCATCGCAACCGCCGTCAAACTCCTCTTAATCCCGGCCTACCGCAGCACCGATTTCGAGGTCCACCGCCACTGGTTAGCCCTAACCCACTCCCTCCCCCTCTCCCAATGGTACTCCGACACCACCTCCCCATGGACCCTCGACTACCCCCCTTTCTTCGCCTACTTCGAAAAACTCCTCTCTTTCTTCGCATCCCGAGTGGACCCCACCATGACCCACCTCCACAACGGCCTCAATTACGCCTCCCCTTCAACAATTCTCTTCCAACGCATCTCCGTCTCCTTCTCCGACGTCGTTTTGATATACTCCGTTCACAGATTGAGTAAAGATCGAAACTTTGGGATTTTGGGAAGGTTTTTGATCTGGGTTTTGGTTATTTGGTCGCCTGGGTTGTTCATTGTGGATCATATTCATTTTCAGTATAATGGATTTTTGCTGGGGATCTTGTTGCTTTCGATTTCGTATTTGGAGGAAGGGAGGGATTTGATTGGAGGGTTTGTTTTCGCGGTTTTGCTTTGTTTTAAGCATCTTTTCGCTGTGGCTGCGCCTGTTTATTTTGTTTATTTGTTTAGGCATTATTGTAGGGGTGGGGTGGTTAGGGGTTTTGGGAGATTGGTGCTGATGGGAAGTGCTGTTTTGGTGGTTTTTGCGGCGGCTTATGGACCCTTCCTGTACTACGGGGAGGTAAATTTTGTCTCGTGAAAAGATAGATTATGTTGCTTTTTTCTGACTATTTGTTTGAAATTATAGTATAAATATTCTGTTTACCCTGTGTTTGAGGTGATTGAATTTGTTTCGATGAAATATATTGTACGTCTAAATGAAATGTTGCAAGGTAAAATAGAGATTGGCAGCTGGAAAATTGGGATGATTAGGTGGTTCCAATGATTCTTGTTGTGCAACCTGATGACGTTAGAAGCAAAGCAAGTTGTAGGATGCTGACTAAAAACACTCCGTGTTGTTTTGAATTATAATTGATACCTTATAGAACAACCCTGTAGGCTATGTTTGGTTCCTGGATTTCAGCGAGAAAAATGAAAATGAACAACAAATGGAGCTCAATGTTCTATCATTTGGTTCAAGATTTTTTTTCTTAGATTGAAATCCAAGAACCAAACATAGCCTTACTGTTTCTCCCTCTTCAAAAATGAATTTTCATTGCAGATCCTGTATGAGTTTAACTCAGCTGTTAATTAGTAGGCTTCCAACTGATTTATGAAATGCGGTGTTTCTGTCTGGTTTATAGTCATTTTGGCTTCTGCCAGTTGGAGTACAATTTGCAGTCCTTTTTTTTTTTTTTTTTTTTTTGGTATTGATTACTAAATTTTGTTTGGATGTATGCTTTCACATTATCGTTGTACCAGTTATTTTCAGATTGGTTTATCTTTGTTACTTGCTTTCTTGCAGATACAACAAGTCTTTCGCCGCATGTTTCCTTTTGGCAGGGGCCTCTGCCATGCTTATTGGGCTCCAAATTTCTGGGTATTCTATATATTGTTAGATAAATTTCTTGCCTTTATACTTATGAAACTAGGGTTTGATATCCAAACACCGAAAGCTTCATTCACCGGTGGTTTAGTCGGGGATTCATCGCCTTTTGCTGTATTACCTACGGTAACAATATCTACTCTCATTGTACATGCAAAATATATCTTGTTATTGCTAATATACTGTATAAATTTTTGAATTTGGCAAATTGTATATAATGCAGATAACCCCTTTGATTACATTCATCACAGTCATCTTGGCAATATCTCCTTGTCTCGTAAAGGCTTGGAAGAATCCACAACCAAAGATGGTCTCTAGATGGGTATCCTATGCTTATACATGCGGGTTTTTATTTGGGTGGCATGTTCATGAAAAGGCATCACTTCACTTTGTGGTTCCCCTTGCCATTACAGTACTGAAAAGCCCGGAGGACGCTAAGCATTATTTCTTTCTATCCATTGGTATTAAATTGGCACAAGTGCATTTCAGTCTCCATAGGGTTGGATCTTCAGCACTTCTAATCTAATCCCACATTTTATAAAATTGCTCTTTGAGTCCTGATTTTGCAAAATATTTTGCACTTTGGGTCCTATCGTGGTGTTTCCATCCAATTTGGGACCAAAATTGCAAAAGTGAGACAACCTTGTGAACAAAGAAGTGCAAACCGTGAGATGATAAATTGGATGTAAAAGAGGGCGATAGGACCAAATGTGCAATTTTGTAAAACATGAGACCAAAATTTCAATCTTATGGGACTAAATATGCAATTTTTCCATATTAACATGCTCTTACTTGTCTTTCCTCAAATGCTTACAAATTCTATATTGATGTTTGTATCTTTGCACGATGTACTGACACAGATCTCCAATTATCCTATGCAGTGTCTTGCTATTCACTTTTCCCACTTCTTTTTGAAGCTCAAGAATATCCAATCAAAGTTGTCCTCCTACTTCTACATGCTGCTCTGATGTGGTTTGGGTTTTCCTCGTATTTTTCAAGTGTAGATGTGAAGGGAAAACATAATAAATCGGAATCACCTTCTTTTTATATCGGGTGGTTTGGTGAGTGTTACCTCTTGGGCTTGTTCGTTGTTGAGATATCTGGACAGCTTCTGCATTCAACAATTTTTGGTGATCGGCTTCCTTTTTTACCCCTTATGATTATCTCTATATATTGCGGGATAGGAATGATGTACTCGTGGATTTGGCAATTAAGACAAATTCATTTAACTTCGTAAATTATACCAGATTTTTTGCTCGACTTATAGGCGGATTTTTTCAATGCACAACTGGCAAAATGAGAGGATTCTTCTTGTACTTTTTGTTCTAAAGAAAATCTTACATGTTGTAATAGGAAGGATGATACATATACTCTTGGAAATGAAAAAGGTGTTATTTTCTCCCTCTGGAACAATGTCTAGTTTGTGAGGATGTCGTCTGGAATTGCACGAAGATTTTTTATTGAAGCTTTAAATGCACGCATGACTCGTATTTACGTTCTTTCTCTAAGTTGGTTCAGGATATTATGATCTTGAGAGAAGTCTTATCTAAACTATATCTAAAAAATAGCTATGAAAGTTGGCGAATTCAAAACTACATAAACCTAACACATATACGCCCGGTATAACCAATGTGGAATCATGTCTGCGACTAAGATCACGACAATCAGCCATGCTATATTGCTATGCATCCTCTGCTCTCGTGAGAGCTGGTTTATCCTCTACTGGGTGGAACAATCGCAACATCAGCATCGTCACATATGCTGCACGATTGAAACCAGGTTGGGGGGTAGTGACTAGCTACCCTATACTAATTGTTTGGATTTTTGAGAAGTTTAGAGTTTTCAGAAATTTCCTCAATTTTCGTGCTTTGAAAATGTGATTAAAAAAATTGGGTTTGGTTTTTGTGTGAATATGGCATGAATTTCAAGAAATATCACGATTTTTAAATGTTTTTCTTGTGTTTTTAGAAAATGTACGAAACACTTAACAAACAGAGCTATGTAAACTCAACATAGGTACCTCGTATCATCAACGTGCATGAGATTATAGTTGCATCGTGTTAACTTGACTTCAATAACTCCAAAGAACATTAAACTCGCCACCTTATTAATATCTCTAACATAAATGCCTATTTACTCCTTCATACGTTACAACCATTGGTAATAGTACTACTAATAACTCTCAAATAGCCAAATTCAAACTAGTTTTTATTTATCATGTGGGCTCTAATTTTGACAGTATTCCTTGTCCTTTTAGTGTTTTTGCCGTCAACCCAGCCTAGCGTGCCACGGGCAGTCCAAGCAAACGAGGCAGACGATAGGATCATTAAAATCTCCAACCAAAGCAACAAATTTAAGGATGTTAGAGTATTTTGTTTCGAAGGTGTTGCCCGAAGGCCACCCGTCAACGTGTTAGTATATTTTCAGTACCCAACAGATGAAGCAATAATTGAAGTACCCTCAAAGTGGAAACGCCCTGTTTGTGTAGGGAAATATGATGAGCTTTATGTAGTTTTGGATAAACCAGAGAATATTTTGAAAAATTGTAAGAGTGGAGAGTGCAAATATCGTATAACAAACAATGGATTTGTTAAATGGGATAATGTATCCAAGAATTGGAAGCCTATCCTACAAACTTCCATTTCCCCGGAAGCAGCACCTATGTTAGGTTCTATACATGGTGATATACTGATCCCGAGGGTTCGCTGAATATTATTATTATTATATATATAAGTGGACGAAGCCTTATGTAAAAATGTAAAATAAATCGAGCTCAAAAATATTTTTGTCTCTTAATTTTTAGTTGGAGATAGATGGGGTTTTTTATTTGATTTGAAGGATCCATTATTTGTGAATCCTTATGTAAGCTTATTTGTGAATTGCGACATCGACAAATATACAGGGAACCGAACCGGAGTACAATAATAAAACTTACGTTCAATTAATATTGTTCACTAAAATCATACTACTATAATAAAATTTAGTAATTTACCATAAAATTAATTGTGTAATTAATCCGGCGTTGTGCACCTGGAAGGACTGCATTAATTAACACTATTCAGTTCAGCTGCTGATTCTTGTTGGTGGCAAGACAAATCATCAATTTAAAAATATTACAAAAAACCCCCTGACGATTCAAAAATTACAAAGAAATCTCTTGTGGTTCAACAAGTCTTACAAGGACACCCCTACAACTTGTAAAAATGTTTACAAAAGACACCCTGTAAGGGGTGTTCTTGTAATTTTTGAAACTACAAGGGTTTTTTTTGTAATTACGATAAACCTCACAGAGTCTGAGCGTAAATCACCCTAACTTTTATTAAAGCCCTATTTAAAAATGCAATCAAAAGTAATTACTCCAATTTAAAATGCTCTAGGTACACAATTTATGCATCCCGATCCTTGAAAGCTGAAACCAATCGACTCATTAGGTGATAAAATTTGCAATTGCGTATAGTTTTTTTTTGTTTAAGCCGAAAGTAAGGTTCTCATTTATTATTGAACAATAGCTCAAACTTTGGGCAAGGGATCAATAAATAATTATTCTCAGTTTTTGTTGATAACTTTGTGAAGGATGCTTTGATTTCACAGCCCTCTGGTTCCATCTTTCCAAAAGCCAAAGTGCCCAAACAATAAGTCAAATTTACTAGCCTTTTGACATGTAGCCCGTTTTTTCAGTTAGCTTCTCATATACTTATTCTGCAAAATTCACTTAGATAAAAACTTTTAAGATTTTTTCAAAGAAGGAACAATTATTTCTCCCTAGTTTACCAACACATTAGATTTAGTCTACAAATGAACTATTGAATCATCAAAATTGTTGAAATATGCTGTCCTATGTGGTTGTCAATCTTAATATTTATATTAAAGTTTTCTAGGACAAGAGGACATAAGGTCTTCTAACTTAGATATTATTTCGCTGAACACAAGTTCCTTTAGAATATACTCCCCCGTTCTTTTATTTTTTTTTCCTCTTATTTTCTTTTTGGAATGTCCCAAAATAATACTCCATTTTTCTTAAAAATACTCTCTCACATAATGTTATGAATTATGATTTGATACCACTAACCCTCCATCACTATTTTTAGGGACATAAATGTAAAAATGTCTAAAAGTTTCACTTTTTCAATATTTACCTTAAACTCTGTGCAAAAACCCAAGGTAGCAAAAAAAAGAGGACGGAAGGAGTAGTATTTATTTTCGAAGAAAATGCATGTATAATCCTACGAAACTGAACCCTCACTTTCGTATTTTAAAAAAATGCATTTTTTTATCGTAATTTTTTAAAATATTTTGTACTTGTGTGTCACGCTTTACAAAATTATACTTTTGATTCCATATTTCTAAAATATTATGGACGTTGGTTATATAGAATGGTCTAGAATACTTTTAATCTCGTCTGGTTGTCTTAGTTTTGTACTTTTTGTCTCAAATTAAATGAAAATGAGATGATGAAATTAAAAGTAGAAAATGTTTTAATAGAACTAATACCAAAGTACTAAAGGCCCAATACATGGAACTGGAACTACAAGTTTTCTTAATTTATTGTTCTATGGAGTAACACTTGTAAATTAATAACCAAAAAGACAAATGTAATTTCAATTTTCATTGTAATTGTAATTGTAACTGTGCCACTTCTAATATGGAGTATTTCACAATTGGATGAGTTGGATCTAGAAGAGTTTGGACTCTACAAGTATAAACTTTCTCCTTCAAACAATATATAATTAGTATATTTTTCTCAAAATAAAAAAGAATAACTAATTAGTATTCTAACAAAATCAAATGGGGATATTTTTCTCAAAAAAATAAAAAATAATAACTAATAATTAGTATTCTAACAAAACCAAAATGGGGATACCAAACCCAAATCAAAGTTATCTGAACCAACTAATGCCCAAAACCAACTCCAAAATCCTTAGGAAAAACAAAAATGTGCCCCACCAATTTTTTTCAATTGGCCCAAAACCAGTTAATTATACACTGCTCCACTACTTATGGCTTTTGCCCACAATTTAATTTCATAAACTCCCAAATTAAATTCTTTCACCTGATCCAACCTCATAGCTCCTCTCTCTTTCTAGAAATGGCGTAATTCAAACCCTCTCTTTTTCTCTCTAAAAAATGTCCACTTCATTCACACCACCACTCGACGGCGGTTCCACCATACCCACCGCCGTCACCACCCAATCTCCGCCACCGTACATCGACACGTCATCACCTTCATCTTCATCATCTATCATCGCCATAATCATCATCATTGTCTCCGCCGTCATCGTTTCCGCCTCCATCTACCTCTTTATCCGCTTAGTCCCCAAACGTTTCCAACACCACCGCACCTTCTCCACCACAAACGAAGTCGTTTTACGCCGCGACGCTTCGACTAACCAACATCAGTGCCGCGTGGCATCAAACAGTTTGCTTGACTCCCTACCGTTATTCACTTTCCGTTCCGTTACAGGTAATAAACTCAACGGAGGAGGCGGCGACTGCGCCGTGTGCTTATCGAAGTTCGAACCGCATGATCAACTCCGTTTGTTGCCGTTATGTTGTCACGCTTTTCACGTTGAGTGTATTGACACGTGGATCGTCACCAACCAAACGTGTCCTCTATGCAGGTCCACCGTACTCTCATGCGACTCTGATGCACTCGATAAAATCCTCCCCAGCGAAAACCGTGGCATTAGGAGTAACAGTTTTCGTGTCCAGATCGGAAGCATCAGTCGCCGCCACGGAGGCGGCGCGGCAGGGGAGGTGGAAGGAGCGGCGCAGTCGTATTCGATAGGTTCGTTCGAGTACATTGTGGATGAAAATGGTTACGAGGTCTCGGTAGGGTCCACCACTCATCGGAGAGGCATTTCGGTTGACAAGGAAATTATTCCGGTACCTGATCCGCCGGGAGAAGTTTTAGCGGCGGAGGTTGCCGGTGGTGGGAGGAGCTGGCTGAGAGAGTACGCGGGCAGGCTTAGAAGCTCTGGAAGATTCTTCTCCGGCAGCATCCGCCGGAATGATCCCGTCGTCGCCGCCGAGGATTTGGAGGCGAACCGTGTTGGGGAAGAAATTAGTGAGCTGTTTCGGTGGTTCTCTGGAATTTAATTAGCTTGGTAAATTGAAATACCAATTAAACTTCAGGGAGAACAAGGTCATTTCACTAAACAAGTTTCTTTCCACAAAAATTACTTCAGGTATATAAAATGTTAGTAAATACAACATTCACAAATTTCCTAATTTCCAAAGTGTATAACGTACTCCCTCAATTTTTTTTTATTTGTCGTTTTGACAAAAAAAAAAATTTATTTACTTTTATTTGTCGTTTTAGGAGTTCAATGTAAAATATCAGTTTTTTTCTATCAATTTTACCCTTCTTGTTAATGCTTGTAATTAATTTTTATTAATGATGTGATTATTTTATTAAAAGGGTATTTTGAAATTTTTGCTTAAAAAAATGGCTATAAATTACATTTCTTAATCCGTGTGCGAATCTCCAAAACAATAAATAAAAAAAGACGGAGGAATTACTATTTAGTAGCATTAATATTGGGATATATTCAACTCAATCAAGATAAGTAAATATGTATGGATTGTGATTGAGTGAGTGTGGTTAAGCACAATCGAAATTAGAATTTCATCACATATATTTGTTTTGTGATTGTGTCTGTGTAACCAACCAAACATGAAATAGAATTTTTAACCAAAAAAAAAAAAAAGTTTATGTATAAATGTATGTGATTGTGTTTGTGCGACGTAAGTCCATTTCCAAAAGTCCTCTTATATCTCAAAATTTAACAAAAAGAGCAATATTTTACAAAATTGTTCATTCCAATAACTCTCTCAAATTTTTGGGGCTTGTCAAATATTTGAGTTTGGCCTCTTAAAAAATGAGAGGTCAAAAACAAAACTTTTTGTACTTTTTTTGCATTAATAAGAATTAAAAATTGTATGTTAATATATTAGCTTGGAATGAAATAGTACGATTGTTTAAAATTGACTTGTTAAAATATAAAGTGATTGTTGAAGTGAACAGTTAAAAGTTATATGTCATAACACAGCTTACTACTTATATTTTATTTTAAACTAGCAAAATTTAAAAAAGCTATCGAAGATGGCTTAACCTAACTTCTCCTTCTTGTTGTTTAATTATGACTCATTGATTCAGTTATCAAGTCAATGTGATCAAATGGATCAGTTCAAGTGGAGTTTGATTTAGTTGAAAAGTAGTGTTATAAAGTAGGGGAAGACTGAAACAACTTTCTTGTGAACTTCTTGTGAAAGACTGAAATCTAGTTATGTAGTTGATCAACTTATATAGGGCCTGTTTGTTTGGCGTTTCCCATAATTTTTTTGTGTTTGGGAAATGCCAAACAAACATGTTTTTTATTTTTCAAAATAAATTTTCCATGCATTAATTTTTTCAAACTACTCTCTCAAAAGCCAAACAAACAACAATTTTCTTATCTCTAAACAAAACATATACAAACTCTACTTTGATTTGACATAAAGTAACCTATCTTTTACACAATTTATCTCACATAACAAACATGATTTGACATAAAGTCTTACACATCTTACACCTACAACCTAACTCTTCCAAAAAAACCTACACCTACTTTATTCTCAAACCACTCTCTCAAAACCTAAACAAACAATATTACGCAAATCAAGATTATTTCACAAACCTCCACTACTCTCCCAAACGCCAAACAAACAGCCCATAGAATTTACTTTCTGATTTTGGTCAAATTTTCCCATATATCAGCAATCTTACACGTATATGATTACGACTCCATGTTTGAAACTAATGAATTGCCTAGAAATTATCAATTTTTTTATTCATCTGTTCTAAAATATTGTAAATGCATCTTTTTATATCTTTTTATATAAGTTTCTAAAATATTGTAAGCTAAATCATACTTTTCGTCCCTCAGGTAAAAACTTGTTCACACAATCACACTTTTCGCACTAATAAAAAATGTGTTACACTTATGTCCTTCTTACATACATAATATATATGTTACATCTATCATTTAAATTGCTATTTTTGGAAAAAATGACTCACGTGCAAATCACGTGCAATTTTATAATATTTTGATATTACATTTACGTCATCATGTTTAATATGTTGTTCCATTTTCGTCATGTTGATTTTTTTCCTCCAACTTTTGTGTGTTACTAGAAAGGTTCACGTATGTTATACGTGATTTGATAATTTTATGTGTTATTTTAAAATTATAATAAGACTTAATTTTGATTTATTAAAATAATACTAGAGAAATGAAATACAAAGAGATTAGTATAAATAATGATAATGAAATCAAAAAGTGAAAATCAATTAAATTTTTCACTTTGTGGGTAAGAATGCTGGACAATTTGGGAAAAGCTAAAATCTTACCCACAAAGTGAAAAATTTCTCTCATTTTGGATATTTATTTTGTTCATATAATTTAGTTGCAAGCAATTCACTCTTATTTCCCATCACATTCGATTTTCCAGATGTAGGGAGGTATGTTTCTTTGCTTCTTTTCTCTTTATCTGGTGTTCAAGGCAAATCGTAAAATAAATTCCAAGTGACCATATTCCAATTGATTTTTCTTTTTCCTGCAAAATGATAATTGATCAAGAATGCTGGACAATTTGGGAAAAAGATAAAATCTAACCCACAAAGTGAGTCTCCACGTCCACGATAATGTGAGCATATACGGACTTAATTAAACAAGAAAAATGAAAAAAAATTGCTTTTCATTAAGTGACAACACGTGGCAACATGAATGTTGTCACTTGATAACGTGTCTGTCCAAGTAAACAGATAAGAAACGTGTTTATGTTATCAAAAGTAGCTAACCACTAAACAAAACCTTTTACTTTAAAGGTTTTTTTTTTTTTTTTTTGGGTAAAATTAAACTTTAATACTGTAGATTGAAAAACAAGATAGAATTGCTTCTCCCGCTCTTTTGAGAAATTGCATCAAAATCATGCTCCAAATGCCAATATGGAGGGTGAATTAGGTTCCAACTGGTAAGCATTTTCTCTATTTTGATTAGGGTTTAAGTTAGTTGTGATAAGATCTTAAGTTAGCTTTTTTAAATTCAATCACAATTTCATCTTCTTTTTGGGAAAATCGAGCTTTTTACGTTATGTTCGGCTTAGATATTTTATTAGTCGATTAATTCGAGATGTAGTTGTTTCATTCTTAATCTTTGATTCTTCAGTGATATTTTAGGTATTGATTGATGAAATTGCCCTATAGAGAAGAAAAACTTTGATCGATTAAGTCATTAGCCCTAATTTTTCTTATGGTCAGATTAATTTAATTATTTTTGGTGTCAGTTTTTTGAGGTTTTATGATGTTGGATGATATGGTTAGGTTTAATTGTTGATTGATATTGGTTATTTTCCTTCTTCGTTTTCTCATTCTCAAAATATATATGTTTAGAAATACACATAATTATTAAATCAGACCTTTTGTTTTCATTTTTATTCTAATTTCCTCCTCGGGTCTCTATAAAACATAATAAAAAGCCTAGGTGGAAGCACAAAACGAGAGAGGAAAGAAAAGTAGAGCTTATGGCTTCTGGTATAAATATATGCAGTTAGTCATTATACGTGACTTAACACATTCTCCTAAAATCTAATTTTCTCGTTCTTTTAATTCTTTCAACAACAATAATATTTTAAAAAATCAAACAAGAAAAATGTACAGAAACTATGACTTAGTTACCTAGATTTTATGTCTAGTAATTCTCACCACCTGATAGTTTCATCTGGAGATACTTCCAATATCTCAAACACGATGGGTTCAAATGGATTGCACGTAAAATCAATCTCAAAGACGACTTAGAACCATCTTCCCTATTTCTAGAAAGCAAATGCATTTGAAATAAAAGTTCAGCAGGCCTCGTCTCTGGAGGCCAAGAAAACCATTCATTGCGAGGATTGTTTTCCCACTTTGTTTTGGAACCATTGCTTGCTTTTGCTTGTGCAAGCAATAACGAGATAATAGGCAAGGAACCGGATGAAATCTTTTTTGCTTTCTTGAGACTACTTATGGCACGAGATATGTACTGTGATTCTATTGGGACTAAATGTCCCACATGGATTGAAAACAATAGTTAACTCCACCTTATAAGATCATGGACAATCCTACCCTCTTAAGCTAGCTTTTGAGGTTGAGTTAGGCCCAAACCATGTAACTGGACTTAGCCCAATCCATGTGGTGAATTCTAATATGGTATCAGAGCCCCAGGTTGATGTGGGCCACCTCCTTCCGTGATGGGTTCCTCCTTGTTTGCATGATGGAATTATTCTTCACCCACACACTTTCACCCAAATAAAAAAGGCATGAGTTGTCATTATTCGTCCAGTTAACAAAGGCATGGACGGTCATTATTCGTGTGTTTGGGCTCACATGCAAGGTTGAGCTTTAATATGTCACGTGATGGGCTTGCTTTACCCACACATTCAGCCTTCCCACACGTGAAGGTGACTATTATGACTAAATGTCCCACATGAGTTGAAAACAATGGTTAAGTCCACTTTATAAGATCTTGGACAATCCTCACACCTTAAGCTAGCTTTCGAGATTGTTTTAGGCCCAAGTAATGTAACTGAACTTAGCCCAATCCATATAGTGAATTCTAATAGATTCAAACTTCTCTTTATTTGTTTGGATTGATTGAAAGAAAGAAAAAAAACTTCCCTTTCTTTCTCTTCTTTTTATCCCTTCGATGAATTTCGGCTATGACCAATGCTAAACTAGTTGTATAGGCGTAAGAAAATTACAAGTCTCTCGAGAAATGGCCTCCACTTCCTTCACACCACAAGTACTCGATGATGGTTCCACCGCTGTCTCCGCCCAGCCCCCGCTTCATTAATTGGACACCATATCATGAACTTCAAATTCAACTTCTTCACCGTCGTCTATCGCGGTCATTATCGTCATCATTGCCTCAGCCGCAATCCTCTCCGCCTACATCTACCTTTTAGTTGACGCTTTTTCGACTAACCCACAACAACCAAGGCACACCACGTCCATCAATTTGCCAATATCTACGGAGGGCAATAACCTCAATGGAGGAGGCGACGGTTCTGCGCCGCCTTGTGCTTATCTAGTTTTGAATAGGGTGATCTACTCCGCATGTTGCTATCTTCTCACGCTTTTCAGAATCCATGTGGATTGTCACCAACCAAACGTGCCCTCTTTGTAGGTCCTCGATAGTACTCGACCAAAAGGAGTTGTTTAGGTGACTCTCTGCTATTTAGTTCCTCATCTGATCAAAATGAGGGTACGAGCGTGATTTTAAAAGTGTACAAGGAATTTGAAGAACTTGTATTGACATAGATGCATATATACATTATCTTAAAACTGGCCATGATGTTCGCAAAGAATTGTGCAGTAACTGTTTGGTTGATTAGGATTTAATAGTTTGTGTTAAGATGTATTGTTTTTCGTGTATGAAGAATTTCTTAAACGAAATAACAATAAAAGCCCCTCAAGTATGAAATTGTTCACGCTTTTATCCGTAATAAAAAAAAAGGTGTCACACTTACGTCCCTCTTACAAAATATGTGTTACACCTATCACTTTTCCATCTATTTTCCGGGAAAAAAAAACCCTCACGTGCAACTTACGTGCAATTCACGTGCATTTTTCTAATATTTTGATATTACACCTACGTCCTCCTCGTGTTAATATATTTTTTCGTTTTCGTCTTTTGTGGGAATGAAATTTGATTTTTCCCTCCAAAAAGGTGCATGTAACTTGTATGTGATTAGGTAATTTTTTGTGCGATTTTAAAATTATTATAAGACTTAATTTTATTGTTTGATTGATATTAATTATTAAGCTTAACATAATTCAATTTAGCTTAGGATTGTGATTAATTCAGTCTTTTCTTATGCATTTCAGAATCCATTTGGAGAACTTTCTTGCTGCATTTAATAATACTATTTGTGATATAATCTGTTATCAATTATTGTTTCTTACATAGATAATTTGTGAATAGTTTGTCATCAGTTTCATTTCCATTAGCCAAATTCTATGGATCCAAACTCGTCAAAATACCCTTCTAATTCTGGTCTTGAACTCCCATGCTCAACTATAAATACCCCTTCCTCTCTCATTCTAATTTAAAACTTTCTCTCTCTCTCTCGAAATGGGCTCCACGTCCTTTACACCACCAGTACTCGACGGCGGTCCTACCGTCGTCACCGCCCAGCCCCCGCCGTTCAACTATAAATACCCCCTCCTCTCTCATTCTAATTCAAAACTTTCTCTCTCTCTCTCTCAATGGGCTCCACGTCCTTTACACCACCACCCACCGCCGTCACCCGCCAGCCCCTGCCGTACTCCGACACAATGTCATCAAACAATTCTTCATCGTCGTCTATTGTGGTCGTTATCATCATCGTTGCCTCGGCCGCAATCCTCTAAGAAGGGTATTTTGTCATGTTTTTCACGCGGAGTGTATTGACATGTGGATTGTCACCAACCAAATGTGTTCTCTAAGAAGGTCCTCGGTAGTACTCAACCAAAATGAGTTGTTTAGGTGACTCTCTGCTATTTAGTTCCTCATCTAATCAAAATGAGTAGTTACGAGATTTATTTTAAAAGTGTACAAGGAATTTGAAGAACTTGTATTGATATAGAAGAATTGTGCAGTAACTGTTTGGTTGATTAGAATTTAATAGTTTGTGTTAAGATGTATCGTTTTTCGTTTATGAAGAATTTCTTAAACGAAATAACAATAATAGCTCCTCAAGTATGAAATTGTTCACGCTTTCATCCGTAATAAAAAAAAAGGTGCCACACTTACGTCCCTCTTACAAAATATGTGTTACATCTATCACTTTTCCATCTATTTTTCGGGAAAAAAAACATTCACGTGCAATTCATGTGCATTTTTTTAATATTTTGATATTGCACCTACGTCTTCCTCGTGTTAATATGTTTTTTCGTTTTTATCCTTTGTGGGATTGAAATTTGTATTTTCCCTCCAAAAAGGTGCAAGTAACTTGTATGTGATTAGGTAATTTTTTGTGCGATTTTAAAATTATTATAAGACTTAATTTTATTGTTAATTGATATGGATTATTATGCTTAACATAATTCAATTTAGCGATTAATTCAGTCTTTTCTTATACATTTCTAATATGTTTGCTTAGAATCCATTTGGAGAACTTTTTTGTTGCATTTAATAATACTATTTGTGATGTAATCTATTATCAATTATTGTTTCTTACATAGATAATTTGTGAATAGTTTGTCATCAGTTCATTTCGATTAGTCCAATTCTATGCATCCAAATTCATCAAAATACCCTTCTAATTATTGTCTTAAACTCCAATGCTCAACTATAATTACCCCAAAGCCTCCTCTCTCATTCTAATTCAAACCCCTCTCTCTCTCTCTCAATAGGATCCTCTCTCACTGAAAGTTATTCATTGAATTCTCCTCTCTCGAGAAATGGGCTCCACTTTCTTCACACCACCAGTATTCGACGGTGACTCCATTGTCGTCACCGCCCAGCCCCAACTTCAGCAATTGGATACCATATCATCAACTTCAAAATTCAACTTCTTCATCGTCGTCTATTGCTAGTCAATATCTTCATCATTGCCTCGGCCGCAATCCTCTCCGCCTACATCTACCGTTTAGTCAAGCGTGACGCTTCTTCGACTAACCCGCAACAACCAAGCCACACCGCGTCCATCAATTTTCCTATATCTTCGAAGGGCAATAACATGAACGGATGAGGTGTTGACGATTGCGCCGTGTGTTTATCAAACTTTGAATAGGTTGATCAACTCCAGTTCTTGCCGTGTTGTCATGTTTTTCATGCAGAGTGTATTGACATGTAGATTCTCACCAACCAAACGTGTTCTCTCTGTAGGTCCTCGGTAGTACTCAACCAAAATGAGTTTTTTAGGTGACTCTCTGCTATTTAGTTCCTCATCTGATCAAAATAAGTAGTTACGAGATTAATTTTTAAAATGTACAAGGAATTTGAAGAACTTGTATTGATATAGATGCATATGTACATTATTTTAAAATTGGCCATGATGTTCGCAAAAAATTGTGTAGTAATTGTTTGGTTGATTAGGATTTAATAGTTTGTGTTAAGATTTATCGTTTTTCGTTCATGAAGAATTTCTTAAACGAAATAACAATAATAGCCCATCAAATATAAAAGTTTTCATGTTTTCATCCGAAGTAAAAAAAGGTGTCACACTTACGTCCCTCTTACAAATATGTGTTACACCCCGTCTATTTTTTGGGGGAAAAAAAACTCTCACGTGCAATTTACGTGCATTTCACGTGCATTTTTATAATATTTTGATATTAGACTTACGTCATCCTCGTGTTAATATGTTTTTTCAATTTCATCCTTTGAGGGAATGAACTTTGATTTTTCCCTCCAAAAAGGTGCATGTAACTTGTACGTAGGGCTGTGCATGATTCGGTAAACCGATCGGATTGTACCGAAACCGAAGTTTCGGTACGTACCGAATACCGAACCGAAGTTTTGGTTCGGTATTCCGTACACTTATCATTACCGAATAGTAATTTGGTTCGGTTTCGGTATTTAGGTTCATTTACCGAACCAAACAAAATACCGGTCATTTTCTTAATTTTTTTTTTCATTGAAAGAGTTATGGGCCTATGGCTTCTGATTGTCCAAGCCCATCAAGACATGTCTTGTCCATAGCCCAATTACTGCTCCAAGATAGAAACATAGAACTATTTATCCTCAAATCAAAACCTAATCGCCGCTGAAGCTCCACAACCACCAAATATGCCTTGCGCCGACCACCAAATATTTCTTGCGCCGCCGCTGAAGCTCCGTAACTATGGATTCACCGTCCCATCAACAGGAGTTGATACTTGGTGAGTGAGTGCCGGAGAAATCAACTCCTCTCTCCGTCGCAAGTCGGAGTTCGACGAGCGGTTACTCTTCTTTTGTGGGGTGAATGGAACTTGTGGAATAGGGATTAGGACTTTGACGGGAATGAGTTCGCCATTCGTTTTTCTTATTTGTTTTAGGGTTTTTTGCAAGTTAACTCCCTGTGATATGTCTAATGGGCAATTTACCTCCCTGTGAAATAAAAATAGGCAATTTAACTCCCTGTGAAATGAAATAATGAGCAATTTACCTCCTTGTGATATAAAAATAGGCAATTTACCTCCCTATGAAATGAATAATGAGTAATTTAACTCCCTGTGATAAGAATTAATGAGCAATTTAGAGGGAGGCAATGTGCTTCTTTTATAAAAACACAGGGAGGTATCTTGCCATTTTTCTTATCACAGGGAGTTAAATTGCCTATTTAGAATATCACAAGGAGGTATTTTGCCCTTTTTAGAATATCACAGGGAGGTATTTTGCCCTTTTATTTATCACAGGGAGTTAATTTGCCTATTAAGAATAACACAGAGAGTTAATTTGCTATTCACTCATTTGTTTTATTCATTTTATCATTTTTCTACCGGTCTCTAGACTTACGTATACTAATCCGAAAAATTCGACATTTCGGTAACCGATCTTATCGAACCGGTTTGTTCGGTTTTTTTACCGAACCGAACCGAGCGAACCTGTTCGGTATTTGGTACAAGTTTCAAAATTACCAAAGGCCCGATTTTACCGAAAACCGGTTCGGTTCGGTATGATTTTACCGAATGCACAGCCCTACCTGTACGTGATTAGGTAATTTTATGTGCAATTTTAAAATTATTATAAGACTTAATTTTGATTTAACACAAGAGAAATGAAATATAAAGTGATCAATATAAATTAGTGTTACAACTTCTACTACATTGTTATCATTGTCGCCAAGTGTCACACACAAAATATAAGTAACATAATACAAAAATCATTTATTCTTCTAGAATACTGGTATCCAATCGAAGAGGCTAAATTGTGGAACCAATAAAGGAAAAATAATACTATTTTTAAAAATGAGAAGTCTGCATTTAAATTACAGGTGGGTTTATGAGCTTTGAAAATCGCTCGGAAAAGCTTCCCTCTCTCTAATAAGAACTGCAATGGATTGGTCGGTAACTTCTCTAAAGTTTAGAATTTTGACGTCAAATCAAAGAATATGCTCGACTCCCTTTTGTTATTCACTTTTCATTATTTTACAAGCAATAACCTCAACGGAGGAGGCGGCGACGGTTGTGCATGTCATTATCAAAGATCGAATAGAATGATCAACTCCGTTTGTTGACGTTATGTTGTCACACTTTTCACGTGGAGTGTATTGGCACGTTGATCGTCACCAACCAAATGTGTCATCTCTATAGGTGATCCATAGTACTCTCTTGCGACTTCGATGCACTCAATAAATGTCTCGACCAAGTCCATTTTTTCAGTTTTATTGGACCTGATTGTATTTCTACCAAAATAAATGTCTTTGGTTTGTGAAGAAAAGTTACAAACAAAAAAATTGATTTGCAAATTGCACCCTATAAAAATACAGGAATTTTTTTTATTTTTTCATCTTATGTCCTCATCTCTAGCCAAAAAATGAATTTGAATTTCACTAGGGTGTAACTTGCCAAAAAATCATATTTATTGGGTGCATTTTGCTATAATTTACTTTTTAGGGTGAAACCGTCAAACAATGCTATTTTGTGGGTGTGACCTGCAAATTAGTAAAAAAAAAGTCCCAATATATAGGCGATCAAATTTTTCTACATCTTCCACTACCTCTCTCTCAATTTAGTGGAGAAAATGCATGATACTACGTACCCTGTATTATGTGAAACCTGCACCAAACTACCCTTTGAATATTTTTTGCATTAAATTTTCTTGTACTTTCAAAAACCCTGCATAAATTACTCAATCTCTGTTAGTTACTAAAACCATTGACTGAATTTCATAAATTACCCCTAGATATATTTAAAAGTACAATGAAGTTTTGTTCAAAGGTACAAGAGAGCTTTATGCAAACATTAAAAAATACAAGTGAATTTTTCCCAAACGTTCAAAAGTACAAGGAAGTTTTGCGCAAATATTCAAAAATACAAGGGAGTTCTACACAAACAAAATTATGCAAAAATTAACGTTATTAACAACTAATTTATTCCATGCATCAAAAGAAAAAACATCCGTCAACACCGCTTGCCACCACCATCCACCTTATTTCATTTATTTTTTAAATCGGGAAGGTAATCTAAAATTATTTTAGCTTATAAATTTTCGAAATTTACTACTATTTTGAATTTTTATAAATTTATATATTTATTAAAAAAATATATGTAATTTTTATTATGTTAGAAAATATGGAGTTTTAGCTGAAATTCAAATGAACTAACAATGATTGCTTAACTAAGTTGGGGCGTTACATCGTTACTGCCAATAATAGCCGGAAAAGTTAGTGTGATTTAGCCAATATTGTACTAGTAATACCCAATATGGTTTTGATTCTTTTTTAAATGATTTTTCTTAGTCAAGTTTAAGGCTGATATGAATCTTTGCTACGAATAATTGCTGTGAGTTAACTGGGTATAGAATATAGATATATCTCGATGTAAACGTAATTCCTAACCATATTACTGAAAATTAAAGAAACAAAATTACCCATTTTGAAGTCTGTAATTCTATATTTCTGTAATAAATATGAGAAATTTTGGTTTATGTGCGATTCAGGCTTAGCAAATCTATTTTGATTACTAGCAAATATTAAATATGCTTGACTAACATGTATACATATCCAATTAATAATACTAGTATTAAAATTTGAAGATTACTCATATTACCGGTTGAACTCAATCGATTCTTGGGGCTATAAGACTAGGTTCTCAACGGTAAATGTCCTTATAGTGATTCATCCCTTTGAATTTGACACTCATAATTGGGTACACTATGTTACTTGTACGGTAGCATATACTTACATGTACCTGATTGTAACCATCGACAATTTTCCCACCCATGAGCGGAGAAATTATGTGCCTACCCCGGTGGATTCAATCCACTGGGGTGTTGGATGAACGACAAGTTTATATGAGAGGACAATTTTATAAGAGTACTTAAAATATGGGGCTTCAAAATTGTATATGTTGTTGTTTACTTATAAAATTCATCTATTAATCAATATAAAAGACCTTTAATAATCTTCTTCTCTGTGTAGAGTATCAACAAATTCATCTAGTATTAAATATTGGTCTTCTATTTTTTTTCTCTATTTTTCACCAACTTTCGTGCTAACATAACCCAAAAAATAAAATAAAACATTACAAATAAACTAAAACCATCATATTGTTACATTGTTCTACACAACATCCTATAATACAATAATACGAATTAAATCTTATTTTTACTTTACAATTCAGACAAAGATATAAATAATAAACTATAACAAGATAAAATAAATTTGTTAACGCCCATTTGAATTGTTAAATTTCGACTATATATTCAGAGTTATTCATAAAAAAGGCCCAATTATCTAAGTGGGCTTGAATACTTTTAGAGATTAACAAAATTATTGGATAAATATGCTATTTATGTTATAAACCCAATCATCTTCGGTTATAATTTCGATTTTCAAGCTAAAAGAATAATTAAATGAGACCCGACCCGTATTCGCGTCAAAAACCGAATGCCCAATAAATAAACCTTTCATTCGCATCAGCCATTTTCTCTTTTGGAGTAGTATTGTTCTTCAGTAGCACTCATTTTCCACTGCGTAAAATTCAAAGTTCAACAAAAGAGAGTTGAAAAATGGATCTTGAGTCGCTTGAGAAGAGACCCGGGATTGTCATTGTCGGATCACCTAACGTTGGTAAACGGACCCTACTTTCACGTAAGCCTCTATCTAGATCGCTCTTTATTAGTTCCTCATCTGAATATTTTCGCAAAGATATGAATAGCCACCAGTTTGATTTTTAAAGGGTAGAAGGAATTTGAATAACTTGTATAATTCAATTTTAAAGGGTAGAAGGAATTTGAATAAATTGTTACAGGCAACAGGAGAGTTCATTACTTATTATATTTCATCGCGACAAATTTAAGACATTGTTAATGAATTTTGAAATTTAAATGCAATTTTAGTTAAGAAAATTGTAAATTTTGCCATTATTTTCGCAATGAGTAGGCATATTTTCACCAAATTAGAGATATTAGAAGAGCTGTGCAGCAACTGTTTGCATTGTTCTTTGTTTATAAAGAATTTCTTCGTGATTTTACCATCATTCTATATGTACAAGTTTTGCTTGAGATTGTTACTTGTAAATAAGAAACGGTTCTGTTTATTAGGTTGTAAAGCTCAGCTAGCTGTTGTAGTGACCAGATAAGAAAACACATGATGATTAAGTAATATTCATGAAGCACATTCATTTAGTTAGTTCAAAAATTGAATTCACAGTTTTCTGCCCAAATCATGATTAACTTTCTTGGTTCAACATAACAATGGATCAACTCAATTATTATAATGTAGGATTACTTGGTGTGGATTTTGAAGATGCCTCTGATACATCATCTCAGTTAAGTGTCCATGGGTAAGTTCCAAGAAGCAAATACTAATTCCCGAGTGAGATAACGTTATTTCCTCTATTGATAGATAGATCATCTAAGTTACAAAATGTGGTTTCTTTACAAGGTGGACAATCAACACAAAGTATTATACAGCAGATGTTACAGTATGGATGGCTCATCTTTGTGATGAGTTTTCTTTTTCGAGTATTCCAATTGTTGACAAGGGAGTTGCCCTGGTGATGGTTTTTGACGTTAGTGATGTAAGCCTTATCCATTTGTTGTCTTCTTCTAAGTCTTTATAGTGGAAATTCTGTCTTGTATGATCCTAATTGTACAATTAGTAATATCACGTGTTTTTGCATTTTGATGTATGCAGATTACATCTCTCGTTGCTCTTAAAGATTTGGTGTCTCACATTGACATCCTAAAGTTTGATATACTGCTATGTATTGGTAATAAGGTTGATCTTATTTCTGGTCATCCAGCACATGTTGAGTATAAGAGACGACTACAGAAGAAGCATGGAGAATCCTCTTTTAATCATCACGTGGATTTCTTAGAGTATGGAATATCTGAAACTGAAGGAAGTAATTTGTTGGGAGATGAAGAACCGTTGGAGGATATAAAGACATCATGCTTGGAATGGTGTCTTGAAAATAATATCGAGTATGTTGAAGCTTGTGCATCTAATGCTGATTTTGACAAATGTAAGTAAGCCTTATAATATTGTTATTGTTCCATATCATGGAAACATGTTTCACTGCCATTTTTCGTCTTTAAAATATAGTAGTTCCTGGTTTGTTTCTTGTACCATAGTTGACCCCCCTTCATTTATACATTTCTAGCATTTGACCCTGTTTTGGTAAACTTAGCAGATTTGTGTTTTGGTGCTATATTCATGATCCTAAATTCACATCCAACATTAATGAAATATATCTTAAAGTGCATATTGGGTGTCACGATGATATTAAACCAATTACTAGAAATGTCTTTCATGGCTTCTTATACCGTCTTCGGTAAACTTAGCATATTTGTGTGTTCGTACAATATTCGTGTTCCTAATTTCAACATCCAACATTAGTGACAACATTCTTTAACAATATTTGTTTTTTCTCAAAGAGCATCATAGGTGAAAAATAAGTTAACTTTCCCATTACAGGTCTCTCTGTAGATGGCGATTCTCAGGGTGTAGAAAGACTTTATGGGGCTCTCTCTGCTCATATGTGGCCTGGAATGCTGTTGAAGTCTGGCGATATAATAAGCCAACCATCATTACCCGAAGAAGGTTAGTTTTTTGCTGTTAATTGTTATTTATTCACTATATTAAATAATACTATCAAATCACTCAATGCCCTTTGAAATATTCTCAGAGTTGTCAGAAGAAGAATCAGATTATGAACCCGAATACGAAATATTATCTTCTGGTTCAGGTTCAGCCGAATCATGGGGTCATGTGGGATGGGTGTCTGCAAATGGCCCTTCTGTTTTGACAATATCTGAACCAGAAATTGACTCTTTAAATAGAGAGAGTGAAAAACCAGTTGAAGTAGAATTTTCACAGCCTTCAACATCAGCTTCTGAGCTTCACAAAGAAGAAGAAGAAGAAGAAGAAGAAGCTGTGACCTATGATGACGCTGACAGAACTTTAGAGCCTGATGAGGGTAATAAAGCTTACGATTTTGAGGATTTGGAAACGCTGATGTCTGAAATTGGAAATGTTCGAAGTGGTTTAAGATTGATGCCTGATTTCCAAAGGAGAGAAATGGCTGCAAAGTTGGCTATGAAAATGGCTGCCATGTTTGGGGATAGTAGTGGCGGTGAAGAGGAGTTTGATTAAATTAATGAGTAACATTTATCATACATCAACAGTTTGTGTGAGAATTATCTCTGCGACTGGATATTATGGCTATGTTTGGTTTTTAATTTTAGTGAGTAAAACTTTTGTGCTCTTTGTTTATTTTTCACTTTGAGCTAAATTCAAGAATACCCATTGTGTTTTGCCTAATTCGCAAATCCCCAGTGTTATTCTTAATAGCAAAAACCTCCATGTGTTTTTTCCTTTATTAGCAAAAAAACCCCATTTGTAATTCGTTCATAAGTCACAAGGGAGATTATTGTCAATTTTCAAAGTTATCGGGAGTATTATTGAATTTATTAGGTTAATAGGGGTGTTTATGCATATTTTGGAGGGTGTATAAATGCCATTATATAATCTGTGGCCCGTGAAGGGATTTACAACTGCAAGTTGGTTTCTATTGGTTTTGCCATCGCACCAACCTAGTTTATATGGAGGAGTATTACATATATAGTTGAGGGTGAAGTTTTTATGTTCTTGAAATATGTCTCAAAGTTTTTATTTTTCTGACACTCACATTCCTTTCTTCCTTCGGTTAACAAACCATTCATTCCAATTATTAAATGCCCATTTTACCATTTCCCTTTAACAACTAGTTGAATTGATGTTATTTTTAGAACTACTTGAATTAATTTCAATAATATGAACAGGTAACACTGAATATTTGTTTTATTTATAATTCAATTTTATTTTAAAAATCACACAAACATAAGCTAGCTCCATAATTCCTACCCAAAAATTCATAGAGTGGTGTTGAAAAGTATATACATGAAAATTATAACTCGAGCATCAAAATAAAAATATCATATTCAATATCACCATGCCTAATATTTTCAAGAATTGGTGCTATCGCATATAATTTTAAAGAAATGTAACCAGGACATCACAATAGTAGTTCGTTGGAAATATTAAGCGTGGTGCTATTACATATGGTATTTTTATTTTGATGCACTGATTATAATTTTCATATATAGAGTTTTCAACATTAATGTCTGAGGTTTTAGGTTAGAATAATGGAAAAAACTAACTTATAATATGTGGGTCTTTTCGGCAAAATTACAATATAAATAAAATAATATTTAATGTTCCCAAGTTCGTATTACTAGAATCAATTCATGTACTTCTTTTAAAAAAATCAATTCAAATAGTTATTAATGGGGAAAGGTAAAATGAGCATTTAATCAGTGGAATGGATGGTTTGTTAGCATATTCAAGATTTGTATAATCAGGACTCAGATTACATTATATTACATATTATGAATCACTGGATCCAGATTACATTATGTTACATATTATGAATCACTAGTTTGTTATAAAGATAGCAGATTCAAGATTTGAATAATTAGGATCCAGATTACGTTATATTACATATTACGAATCACAGATTACATCCATTTTATGTGCTATCAAGTATAAAAACTCAAGCACAATTCTTCAAAATATCAATGCATTTATGATGAGCAACAAAGACTCATTCACTGTATTGTTAATAATGTTTGCGATGATGCTAGCAATAGACGCTGGTGCCGAAGAACTCATGAATGTGAAAACTGTTGTATTTTATGATAAATGCTTTATGGACTGCAATGATAGACAATATTGCACTTGTCATTTCAGTCCTAAAGATCGTGAGGTTTGTTGCAGGGACTGCAGTATACAATGCAAAAAGAAAAGTTTTGCTGAATGTGCTAGCTTACCCTTTGGAGCACCTTGTCCTCACAATTAATGTTTCTAATCATGGTACTTCAAATTAGATGTTATTGATTTCTAGTTTCAGTGATTTAGTTTTTGGATTAACCATGTAGATTCCGATTAATTGTTGAATGGTTGTGCAAATGTCTATTCGATATCATTAATTGTTCACCACATCCAATCCGTGCTCCTCTTGCACCAAAATCCCAATGTCTTCATAACTGGACCGAACAATGAATTGGTGGGCCAACTATCCATTGATTTTGTTGGTCGGACCGATATGACATCATTATTATATAATATTAATATTTAATTTTAATATATTTACTATGTACAAAAAAATGAAACAATATCACTTAAATACTTACAAAAACTGTTTACCGGTTTCAAGTTATCATATAACATTGTTAACTTAGGTTATCATAATAATAATTTAAATAAAAAACTAATTAATAAAATATTATAAATATAAAAATAATAATATTCAATTAAATATTTAAAATAATAGATTAATAATTTTACAAACTTTTGCAATATATAAAATTTAAAATCTAATCTCTTAAAAATTAAATTTGCATAATTTATAAATATGAATTTAAAAAGTTACCCCTTTTTATCCTAATATTATAGTTTGAAATAAAAAAAGACAAACATGTTTCATATTAAAAAAATTATGTCACTTGAAAGAGATTTAATACTCAAATTTACAAATTAAAGAAAAATCTTTCATGTGATGAACTAGTGAAATATTAGGTATTTAACATTAGTTATAAAAAAAGACAAACATATTTCATATTAAAAAAACTTATATCACTTGAAGAGATTTAATTCTCAAATTTACAAAAGAAAAATATTTCATTTGATGAACTAGTGAAAAATTAGGTATTTAATATTAGTTATCAAAAATTAATTATAATACATTTGTTTGCAAATGTTTGATTAGTATATCTAAATTTGTTTAGAGAAAATTTCATAAAAGATATTTCGTTTAAGTGGTGTAAGTCATTGGTTTTTTTTAACTGAGCTTCATGTTCCCCGATTTTTGATTGGTTCAACTTGGTTCACAGTCAGTCTGGTTCTCACCTGTTAATTAGGAGTTTTCAGATTGAATAGGTCATCGGTTCGCGGTCGAACCGATTGATCGGCCGGTTCAATCCGGTTTTAATAAGAATATCAGAAAACGATGATTCAAAAAAACCTAGAGACGAATTAAAAGATTTATGAGAGAATATTGCGACTTTAGTCCGCTGTTGATGAAGTATTATGTCAATTAATTCAATATACTTCCTATATATTTCAGTAATTCAATATCAAATCAATGTTCTATAGCTTGTTTGTTGTCAGGAAAGTAAGGAAAAATTATAGAAAAAGGAAAAGGAAAGGAAAAAGAAAAGAAAGTAATTTTTCTCTACATGTTTGGTTGTGAGGAAAAGTATTTTCTTGCAATTGTTTGGTTGTTAAGAAAGTTTAGGAACATAATATTTTTGATTGATTATGAATTGCGTTTTCTTTGTTGATAAAATATTGTACGAATAATCACGTTTTCATTATATTAACTTTATTATAAATTAATTTGACGCTATTCTATATTTTTAGTCATCGAATTTATATCAATCTTCAAAGTTAACAGGGGGTTACTGATAATTTTTTTGGGTAAAAAGGCTATTTTTGCGCCATTTTGTGGGGATATAATTGTTATATGACTTGAGAGTGTATTTTTTTGCTAATAAATAAGCACAAATGAGCTTTCAGTAAGAAAAATTCACAAATGTAAGATTTTGATAGTTAGATAAAGTACAAGAGGTGTTTTGCAATTTACTGCTAAATTTTCTCAAGATTTCATTTTCTGCTATTCAAACAACAAATGGGAGAAAAAAAACTGACTTTCCTTTCCCTCACTTTCTCCGCAACCAAACAATTGCATAAAGCATTTGCAAGAAATTCAAAGTTCAACGAAAGCAGAGGTTCAGTAAGACCGCGGGGAAAAAATGGATCTTGACCCGGGATTGTCATTATCGGATCACCTAACGTTGGTAAACGGACCCTACTTTCTCGTAAGCCTCTATCTAGATCGCTGTTTATTAGTTCCTCTTCTGAATTTGTTTAGATATGAATAGTCACCAATTTGAATTTAGAGGGTAGAAGGAATTTGAATAACTTGTATGGAATTAGTAGTAGCTGAAGTAAAATTGTTACAAGTAACAGGAAAGTTCATTACTTAATATGTTTATCGAGACAAATTTAAGACATTGGTAATGAATCTTGAAATATCTATGCAATTTTAGTTGAGAAAAATTGTTAATTTTGCCATTATTTTTGCAATGGGTAGGCATATTTTCACCAAATTAGAGATATTAGAAGAGCTGTGCAGCAATTGTTTGCATTGTTCTTTGTTTATGAAGAATTCCTTCAATTTCTTCGTGATTTTCCCATCATATAAAAGTATACAGGTTTTGCTTGAAATTGTAACGTGTAATGAAAAAAGGTTCTGTTTATTAGGTTGTAAAGCTCACTTAGCTTTTGTAGATGATAAAGAAATATTCATGAAGCACATTCATTTACTTACTTGAAATATTGAATTCACAGTATTTTTGCCTAATATTATCATGATTAAGTTTCTTGGTTCAACATAATCATGGATCGACTCGATTATTAACAATGATTTTGAAGATGCCTCTGATACATTATCTCAGTTACTTGTCCATGGGTAAGTTCCAAGAAGCAAATACTACTTCCCTAGAGAGATAATGTTCTTTCCTCTACGGCTCTACTGATGAATAATATATCATATGACAATTTATATGTGGTTGTTTACAAGGTGGACAATCAACACAAAGTATTATACAGCAGATGTTACTGTATGGATGGCTCATCTTTGTGATGAGTTTTCTTTTTCGAGTGTTCCAATTGTTGATCGGGGAGTTGCCCTCGTGATGGTTTTTGACGTTAGTGACGTAAGCCTTATCCATTTGTTATCTTCTTCCTGGTCTTTAAAGTAGAAATTCTTGTTCCATATCATGGTAACATGTTTCACTGCCATTTTCTTTCTTTCTTTGAATTATTGTAGTTCCTGGTTTATCAATTTCTTGTGCCAAGGTTGACCCCCCTTCATTTGTACATTTCTAGCGCTCGGCCGCTATTTATCCTTGGGGGTGGGCAGTATAGAGGAGGATTTATCGAGCCAATAAGACTGAGTTACTTTTACAGTGTGTGCTTTTTTGCAGTAAAGTATCAAATTCTGTGTTTTGCAGACCTGGAGTTTAGAATCTATTGGCATTTCTACATCCTTCTTAATCTAATAATTTTCATCATAAATCTTATCAGTATGATGAATTAGAATCTGCCACTTTATGGTGTTAGGATGATATTAAACCAGTTAATGAGAAATGTCTTTCATAGCTTCTTCTACCGTCTTCGGTAAACATAGCATATTTGTGTGGTGTAGTATGATGCCTTGGACTTGGAGCATACATAGGTACACCACATCATTTGTGTTCTTCATACATAGAGTCTCCTTTTGTTAGCATATTTGTGTGGTGTTAATATATTCATGTTCTTAAATTCTCATCCAACATTAATGATAACAATCTTATCAAGTATAAATTTTCTCAAAGTGCATCATAGGTGAAACATATCCACTTTGCGAGAAGTGTTTTAAGTTAATTTTCCATTACAGGTCTCTCTGTAGATGGTGATTCTCAGGGTGTAGAAAGACTTTATGGGGCTCTCTCTGCTCATATGTGGCCTGGAATGCTGTTGAAGTCTGGCGATAAAATAAATGAACCAACATTACCGGAAGAAGGTTTGGGTGTAATTGTTATTTATTTCATTATACTATCAAATTCACTGAATGCCCTTTGAACTATTCTCTGAGTTGTCAGAAGAGGAATCAGATTATGAACCCGAGTACGAAATATTATCTTCTGGTTCGGGTTCAGCAGAACCATGGAATGACGTGGGACACATGTCTGCAAATGCCCTTCTGTTTTGACAATATCTGAACCTGAAACTGACTCTTTAAATAAAGAGAGTGAAAAACCAGTTGAAGTAGAATTATCACAGCCTGAGCTTACGATTTTGAGGATTTGGAATCGCTGATGTCTGAAATTGGAAATATTAGAAATGGGTTAAGATTGATGCCTGATTTCCAAAGGAGAGAAATGGCTGCAAAGTTGGCTATGAAAATGGCTGCCATGTTTGGGGATAGTAGTGGCGGTGAATAGGAGTAGATTGGGCAGTAGCTGAAGATTGCTTGGTCTCTGAACTGACCATTTGCTGTGTTATATAATTTGTGGCTCATGGTCTATTGGTTTTACCATCAACAGAAGCACCAACCAAGTTTTAACGGTCAGTTTGATTCAACGAGATATTATTGCGAATTTGTAGTAATTATATGAAATACTATTACATAGTTGAGGGTGGTTTTTTATGCTCTTTAAATTATGTATGTCAAAGTTCAAGGTTTTTCTTTGGATAGTCTATTTGACGGAATTGTATTTTTAGCTCAACATGGATTGCACCTTTAACACTTTTGGTCTTGCACTTATAAATTTGGCCCAGTTCTAAAAATCCGCACTTCATAAAATTGCATCTTTTGTCTCAAATTTTAAAAAAAAATGTAGCACTTTTGGTTCTAGAATTAATAATCACTTTTATGCATTTTCTCAGGTGGACTGTCCCAAATTAGAGTAAAAGGATGTCTTTAATGGCACGGGATCATGTGTGCAATTTTCCAATTTCTTTCTATTGTTAAGACTATTATATCAGTACCTTAATGAAACGAACCATCTTTTATGGTGATGAAGTTAAAGTGTCCAAAATCATTATATTCCATGTCCGAATAAATTCGAGATTAACGGATAAAAATGCGTTTATGTTGTGTTTGTTTGACATAAAAAGCTAGCTTTGATTATATTTTAAGTTAAGTTTAGTTTGATTCGATAAACTAATAATATATGTCATATACTCCGTATAAGTTATTTTATTTGAGTTTGATTTGTATTTTGTCTTGATTATTTCATTCGAGTTTGACTTTGTGTTCTGGTTTGATTAATATCTCAATTTGCAACACTTGGAAGTCCGTCCTAGACTCATGCTTTGGGTATGGGAATATGTATTGCTGCTGAGCATGTCTTTTGATGATGATGATGATGATACGTATAAGCAAGAAATTAGGGGGACCCAAATTTGTTAACAAGTAATTCTCAAAAAAAATAATTTGTTAACAAAGTGATGTAGGTGTACATGATGGGTTTCAATTCAAGACTTTATTGTAACTACTATGTAATGGTATTAAATCAAATCCTCCTTAAATTAAGATTCTTCAAGGATGCCTTAATTTATATATATATATGCATGGGATAGTTTTCTTCAACTTGCAAAGTTCCACTCAACTTAAATTGTTGCATGATGTTTCATGTGCCCGGCCTATAAATCTTATGGGCAAAAGATTGACATCATAAGATTAGATGCCGTCATGCCGATGATTTAGTGTTAATTATATCAATTTTAGATAATATTAATTACATTACTACAAATGAGATATAATATATTTTTATAATTTGTTTGGTAACTGTGTATGAAACATATATTAGGTTAAAATATCAACTTTGACTCTATTTGGTAACATTTATTAGAAGTTAGGAATTCATGATTTGATTAGATTCTTGAATCATCATGTGATTGAAGTTGTGATAAATAATCATGTGTTAATACCAAAATGTATCATGTTATCACTTGTTTATGGATAGATCTAGTTTATTCATCTACAATATTAGACAATAAATAAAAAATTAATTTCAATGTAGTTCCATTGAAAGAGATCAATTTCTTCTTTTTCGTATGATTTTTCTGTATACCAGAAACTACATGTTAGTTATCATTAATACGTCAAAATGGGAAAACAAATTAGGAAAACTAACATGCCTATAGCTATTTCTTCACTAATTAAAAATGTATGGGTCGTAGGCATACCCATGCTATATGCGGAAATTTTCTGGAATGATATTGAATCCCTTCTATGTTTTTGGCTGCTCATTTACTCTATCACGAGTTTCGACTCGAGACTAATTAATTCTCTCGTGCAAACTAGTTTGAGTTCGGATAATTTGATATTTGTACGTGTATTTTATTAATATTATCTTTACATGAACGGCTTTCTTGTCTAACAGCTTAAACATTTAAATAAGTTAGGCATTCGATATGTAATAAGATGTCATGTGTTCTAATCTCTTTACCATCAATTTCTAAATTTCACTTGTTAATTCTGACTAAAATATATATTTTCTTCACATAGAGTGCATATTAAGTACGTATATACAACTTCTATCAATTAAATCTAAACTCAATTAATTTAGCTTTCAGCAATTGATAAAAAATTAAAGATAGTGCATCAACATCCGCAGCAATACTAAGTTTAACGACAAAGCATAAATAAAGACACATATACTTTTAACTTGAAGAAATTGTCATGTACTTTCAATACTATATAATTCTTTTTAATCACAACTTGATATATTTAACCATCACTAGCCCAACTTCTATATATAAAACCATTTCTCATTCCAAAATCAAGAAAAAACACCCACAAAATCTCCATAACAAATCAAGGGAAAAAAAAAAGAAAAGATGAATCCCTTTTCTCATTTCTTCATTCAATCCATATTCCTCTGTTTCTTGATCACAATCAATTTCTCAAAAGCCCAAAACTTGATCAACTCAACATGTAAATCGTTCTCGCACATCGATCCAAACATCAACTACAACTTCTGCACTAGTTCCTTACAAGCAGCCCCTGCCAGCCAATGTGCCACCCTGCAGGGCCTAGGCATGATTTCGATCCGACTCATTCGGTACAACATAACCGATACTCGTTGCCATATCAAACAATTATTGAAAAACAAGAAATGGGATTCTTATGTAAGGCAACGTTTGAATGATTGCTTTGATCTTTTCTCGGACGCGATTCCATCAGTTAAACAAGCCATGAAATATTACAGTACTAAGAAATTCGATGAAGCTAACGTGCAAATTAGTTCGGTTATGGATGCCGCGACTACTTGTGAAGATGGGTTTAGGGAAAGGAGAGGTGTGGTTTCTCCATTGACAAAGAGAAATGATGATACTTTTCAGCTTTCGGCTATGGCTCTTTCGATTATGCGTTTGGTTCAGACAGGATCGAGTTGATTTTGTCCTGGTCCTGAAAATTCTAGTCCAACCCAACTCGACCAAACCCAAGTTACAAACTTGGTATGTGTATGTTTATTTGATCAAATCAGATCTGGACTAGAATTTTTTTGTAGTATCTTGTGTTGATATTGTTTGTGCAATCTCTTTTGTTTTGTATTGTTTCTTTATGTAATTTGTGCACATTAGTTGTGCAATCTCTTTTGTTTTGTATTGTATCTTTATATTGTTTGTACACAGTTGATAATTATTTGGTGGTTGTATATTTGTACTGATTAGTCTATGTCGGTTGGAAATTGGGTTTGGCTGGAACCTCAAAATAGCATATGCAATATATATATCATGTATTTGTTGGGACTAAAGCTTCAATGGAAGAGTGACTTCTACTTAATTTATTGTCTTAGATTTTATTATTATTTACTAGGAAAAATTCTAACTCATATATCGTCTTGATCAAACTCATTTAATGAAAATCAAATGTATTATATTTGTTACATTTACATTTTTATGAGGACAACATATTGTACTTCCTATGTTAGTATCATGGGTACGGATAAGCTTCTAGAATTTATCTAGCTAGGGCCTAGGATTTTCTCAAAAAGACTAATATTTGATTTTTCGGTGCGACCTTGATTGTTATTTTCGAACTGTGTTAACTATCATTCATTCTCAATTAACCTAAACTTTTTTTCTTTTTATTATTATCCGTGTCTAAGTCAAAACAAACCATAGTTAAGGGTTGTTTCCAGCTGAGTTCCCTTATAATGTAAGTGGGTGGTGGAGTGGGACTAGGTATGGCATTTTCAATTAGTTTGATCTTGTTGTTCTCAAAAAAAAAAAAAAAAAAAAATAGTTTGATCTTGAAAAGACATAAAATAAAACTGAGTATAATAGTTGTTTTAATGTTAAATAAACTCTTTTCTATATATTATTATTATTATTATTATTATTATTATTATTAATTTATTATTATTATTATTATTATTAATTTATTATTTAATCAAAGCATACATAAAGGGAATCGGATTAAAATTCCTGAACTGAAACAGCTACTGACAAAATTAGGGAGTCCGGAGACATCGGCGGTTTGAATAAGAAGTTAAAGATGTGTTGAGTAGGATCTTAACTTCACAATATGATTATAATCAGCTTATCATTGTTTTCGGCTCATAATCTTGCAGCTTGAGCCGGTGATTTGAGTTGAGATGATCTATTTTGTTGTATTCCCTTTTTGTTCCTTCCTATTTCCATTTTTTGCAATGGGGTTACCCGGTGATTATAATTAAGGTTTCAACTAACCGCCATTTTTAAATCTCAAGTTTGTCATTCAATCTTAATTTCAAATCCATAGTTTCAGTATTCCAACACCAATGGAACAAATAATTATAAAATTGTAACAAAACTCATGATCTTATCCAAGTCTTCAATATCCCAGATTCACTTCAATTTCATTTAATTAATACAAATAATTATATTCGATTTGTTATCTTGCTATCTGATAATTAATTTCAATAGGTTTTTCTTTCAATTGTATTAGTAGCTGAGTAGTGAGATTAAAAAAAAAATTAAAATTGGGCATGGAGGCTTGGAGGCTTGGAGGAAAGGTGCCGTTAATAACTAGTATGAACAGTTTAGTTGAAGGGTAAATTTGGAAATTAAAAGAAATTGATTCTTTGCATTGGCAATATCGCTAGCCATATTAAAATATGGGTGGCATATTGGGCCTATAAATCTTCCACGACATTATACATGTATGTATATCTCCGACTTCATGAATAGCCTTTTAAACACAAAAATATTCTACAACTAATGAAGAATAATTGCAACTTTACAAAGATAGTTATTAAATAAGGGTGCAATAGTAATACCGATATTCAAATGTGATTTAAAAATATGAAATTTTTTGAACTTAAACGATTTTTTACTAAACAAGCTGGCTTTAGTATCAGTATGTTTATAAAATTACATGTATTTTTTTCAATTTTTAGTTTATCGAGTTATGACCGAGCTTATAAAGTTATTAAACAAAAAATGTTGTTAAAGCTTGTTTGACATACATAACACGAGCTCAAACAAGCTTTCATCAAACGTGCTCGAGTCGAGTATCAAATAATTTAGTTTGACTTTCAGTCTCAATTCCCGATTATCCTTCAACAAATTTTAAACACACATTTGTATCTGATACAATGTAGTTATCAATAAAGGAATAAATATGGAAGATTAACGATCCAATCAAATACTATTTGTAAGTAAAAATATTTAACATATTTATCTTTGTATAAAATCTCAATGTCAACGAATGCAAAATTTTGACTCTCTCTCTCTTAAAAAAGCCAAATAATGCAATATTTTGTCCAAATAAAGCAGAATCTAGGAGCAGGCGAGGACCTAATTCTGGTTTATGGGCCCTTTTTTTTCTTTTTGCGTACTAATTTTCTTCTTTACTACTTGTAACTTTTTTTTCTTTCAGATTCTCTTATTTAAAGCTGAAGTAATACCGTAAGTCCCAAAAGACACAAAACGTAAACAGTTACTACATCACAAAACTGACCATTTCTCTATTAATTGCCTACTCAATTCAATTTAACTTCAGAAATCATCTTTAAGAGAGTGAAATAAAAACAAACAGAATGAGGCCTGTTATTTACCTGTTACTGTTTTCCTTCCTCTGTCTCACTTTAAACAAAGTGAGATGTGATGACTACTCAGACGAAGACGAAGACGACGACGACGACTCAAACCAAAAATTTGCCAATGAACAAGATGAACTAGTCCACGACCTCTGCGAAAATTCAGCAGCAGACGATAAAGATATAAAACTCAATGAATGTCAAAAAAGGCTTCTAGCCATCCCTATAGAGCAAAGGTCAGACAAACACAAACTTGGGGAGAGTGCAATCAAGCTATTGTACACAAGTATTTACGACACGAGGCAATTCATTACGCAACAAATCAAAGATAATAAGCTAGATGCAAATTCCCAAAACATATTGGTAAGATGCCTTGACTATTACAAAGAAGCAATTGATGATATAAATGAGGCACTTAATCATTGGAGGAGTAAGACTTACGAAAGTGTGGATATAAGTATTGGAGATGGTATCGAGCAAGCTACAAAGTGTGAAGAAAGTTTTGAAGAGAAAAATATTATGTCTCCATTGGCAGAGAGGTATAACGAGACAAGAAAGCTTTCGGAAATAGCTATAGACCTTGAAATAATAATTGATTAGAGAAATATAGATCCTGGATTCCAACAGAAACAATGCTGATTATTAACTCCACTTAAGGACACTTTTTATCAAACAAGAACAAATTGTTTCCCATCCCGGGATCAAAATTCTACAACATCACACAGTCGAGCAAAGACTGGATATGTTTCTAGTTGCATTAAGAGATGAAAATTTGAAATAAAAAACCAAGCATAATTTAGCTGGCCATTGGATGGTTATAGATATATTCAATTGCAAGAGGACATGAGTCGATTTTATCAGCTTCCTTGTCGGGAATTTCCAGCTTAAACTCTTCCTCGAGAGCCATCACAATCTCCACACTGTCTAAGCTATCCAAGCCCAAATCCTTTTGAAAATGCACATCGGGTGTCACCTGCACATGTTAGAATGGAAATTGTTAAATTTGCTACTTATATGTAAAGATGAAATATGATGACTCCAATTGTATGTGATAGTGTTTGACACAGAAGCTGAGAAATAAATACCAAACGAGAAAATTGATATGAGATTAACATAATGAACAAAGCTTTTCCAGTGTTGCAGTTGTTCGACTATATACTAAATTGACATACAAAAGCATACATCCTTAATTCATATAGCTAAGGTGGTCAGGTGAAGAAAAAGTAAATAAATAAAGAGAGACAGAGTACAACACAAACATGTTGACCCAACATTTTCCATATAGCATGATTTGACACCCTCGGAACATAGTACACGGATTATTCCACAAAACAAAAAAGTCTTTTACAAGGTACAAATTGAAACTTGTATCTGTTTACTCCAAAAACGACCATAGGTCAATTCCACTTTCGATTTGGGGAAATTTTCAAAGAATAAAAAACCCGATGAGATGGAAATGATTAGTCAGTTAGCTAGATTTTTTTCCTGATGCCTTGGATGATAACTTAAAAAAGAACAGTACTAGGGTTGACATATTAAAAGTTTGTCATCAAAATTCGAAACGACTTGATTCGCTGCCGAATGAAAAATTTATGTTAAACTATAGTGTAATTTTTCTTGGTTTGTTAATTAAAGAAAGCCTAAGCTAAGAATTAAACATGGTTAACATGAAATCGAAAAGAAGTTTGGTGGTTTCACATTGCAGAAATCCAAATAGTAACAAATTTATTGCAAAAAACCGCAAAGCAAAAGGTCGTCAAATGAGGTTACTTGGTCCAAGTTAACCTTAGACAGCCTTATATTTGTTTTTTTGGTTACGCTAGCTATTTAGACCTGATTCTATCTTCTCTTTCGAAAGTAAAAGGAACTCATACTAAAGCATGACCAAGCTGGCATTCTTAAAAAATTATCAACTTAATTTATGAACTTAATTGAAGAATTACATTTTTCATTTCTACTAAACTTATAAAATACCAAGAGAATTTACATCTTAGTTGCCTTTAATTCACTGTTGAATCCATATGACAAGTTCTAAAACAACGGGACAACTCATTAGAAATTAACAAAGACTCGCAATCAAGCAACAATAAACAAAGATAAATCCCAAATCCAGCAAAACTTTCACGAATATCTCATGAGAATTCCATAAAATAAAAAATAAAAAAGGTGATGCATTAAATAATTGGAATATACCTTAGCGGGGTCGACTTTGGGGTAACATTTGATGACGTCTAGAACTCGGTCCACGACTTGTTGCTTATCGAGGTGATCGTCGTGAGACGACATCGATCGGATGGCGGTCAGACGGGATCCGGTTAGGGTTTGGGACACCGGAACACGAATGTGGCGGAGTATAGTGGATCTCAACGCCGAAGCCATTTTCACTTTTCCGATTATTATCTCAGAAATGATTAAATATCTACCTTAATTCTTTTTCTACCTCCCGTTTTCTCTGTCTGTGCAGTGGGTTGCGGGGGCCGATTGCTTAATTATACCGAGGTGTTGAGGGTATTTTGGGGGTTTAACAAAGCAGGGTTTCTAAATCTAAATTTGGGGTTCAATTGTATTTTTGTTGGGGTTAACTTAGGCGACAGAAAATAGATCAAATCTTTTGTAACTCTTTATTTTGTTATATACATTAAGGCAAATATTATTTATTTTATCAAATTACTCTGATATATATTAATAACCTCCAGCAGTTTTTTTATATTCACTTATCAATTAAACATTTTACAAAATTATCTAAATTTACTGTCAAAATAGGTTATTGGAAAAAGAATTATTCAGGAACTATCACATTTTTCTTTATTATGAACCAATAGCTCCGGTCTTTTTTGAATTAGTATCAAGATAATAAAATATATTGTTCAAATATAAATTTTCTTTTAGCGAGGTTGAAATTATTGATTTATTCATGAGTTTTGACTTCACTTAAGAGTGTGAATGTGCTGATTCAAACAATAACTTTTAACTTTTATTTGATTTTCTTAGTAAACACAAAATTATGTTTAACTTTGTTTGTTTGATAAAAGATCTTAAATAAAAATAGCTTAATCAAATCAAAATATATGATCATTTGTTGTTTATTTAGATGAGATCGAACAAAAAATAAAATTTTGTTAAAAATTAATATTGTTTATGCTCTACTTTTTAAGAAAATAAATCAATTTCAATGGTCTCAAAGTTTAGAAAATATAAATATGCATAGGACTCTTGTGTAGAAGACTGATACGATAGAGCACTCTTTAGACCTCATCTTTGAGGATTGTAAAAGCTTTGGTTGTTAAGCCTTGAAATATATCTATTCAACATATTAGAAGATCGGTCAATTTGATGGCAAAAGCTTCGGCTAAGTTAGACTACATAAATGAACAAAAACTATATTGGTTGAAAAAATTACTAAACTCTATACGAGAGCTAGTCGAGAATGATAGGCATTGATTGTCTCTTTCGGATAAAAATAAAAATAAAAAAAATGCATATGACTAACATCATGTCATGTGCTACAAGGCCACAACTCATTTTTTATTCTGCCAAACACATGGTAATTAGTTTGCATACTGATACAATTGAGTACAATTTAAAGGATTTTTGGCACTTAATTTGCACCCTGAAATTATAGGTTTTTGACTCTTTACACCTTGAATTTAAAGTTTTGGCATTTTGCATCCTGAAAATACAATTTATTTGGCATTTTGCACCTTAGGCCATCTCGACTGGAGATGACCGGGCTGGGGGCGGGGCCGGGCTGCGGACGAGGAGCCGTCTCCAACGGTGCAGGGGCGCGGGGCGGGGCGGCCATCGGGCGGGAACGTGCTGGGCGCAGTGAGGAGAAGGGTCAGGGGATGCCACTTGGCGTCCCCTGACTGGTTCCGCCTTTTTTTAAAAAAATTGTTTATTTAATAAATAAAAATAGAAAAAAATATATATAAACTTAAATAATTAATAAAATTAATTTTTCCTATTAAATTAAATTAAATATGTAGAATTGAATTATTTAATAAAATTTATTTAGTATATTTATTGTATATTTACTAGCATTTAATAAATATATGTAGTCACCAATTTTTAATTTGATTATTTAATATAATAAAATTAATTTTTTTTAAATTAAAATCATTAATAATTTATTAGAATTGTAATTAAATTTATTTATGGACAAATCATTAATAAATAAATAGCCCATTTTATTTTAATATCTTTTATTGTAATTAAAAATTTAATCATTTAACTACAATATTGGTGGTGGCTATATTTTTTTAAAAATACGAAATTAGTTAAAAATAAAATTAAACACTTGTACAAATAATTTAGATTAATACTTAATCTAAATTAAATATTTAAATACATACTGAAATATACAAGGAAAGTAAATTCAAACAATTACATTCATTGTTAACCGTATTTTGCGTAAGCATGGGCTATTAAGTCTTTTTGAAGTCTACGGTTGGTTACTTTGGAACGAATTGCTTCATGACGCAGCATATAGTTATTAATATTAAAAACAAAATTAAAACTAAAAGTATAGGTGAGAGTGGGCAAGTCTTCAAAATGAAATTAATTCCATTTCGGAGCCCTGCCATTGGAGACGACCAGGCGGGCTCGGGGGGGGGGGGGGGGGGGGGGGGGGGGGGGGGTGTGCAGGGATGTCTCGGAGCCCTGCACCCAAATAATATAATTTTTGGAATCTTCAACATCGACTTCATATTTTTGGCACATTTCTTATTTTAACCAAATTACTAGCTATTAGTGATTAGGTAAGAACTATTTTTTCTTTTTTTGTAATTTAATAAATTTAACATACTAATAATAAATAAATTTAGATCTGTAGAGTATGTCATGTAGAAAAATTTAGTATCGATCACATTTGAGTCTTATAAAGATAATATCATGCAATATAATAACATGTTAGATTTTTAAACGTGTGTTTTAGATATAATAAAATAAAATGAAGACAATGTTTTTTTTTTAATCTATATTTTACTGAGAGAAAATATTAAAATAAGTTATTAAAAAGTAAAATAAATTAAGAATGAGATGTTTATGTTTGTTGTGCATATAAATTACCATCTTATCTCTCCGTCGACGACATTAATGAGTTTTTTTTTAAAAGAAATCATATTATGGTGCAAAATGCCGTACAAATCATATTTCTAGAATGCATAGTGCCAAAAAAAAATTAATCAGGGTGAAAAGTGCCAAAATTTTATATTTTCAAGGTACAAAGTGCCAACATTCTATATTTTCAGGGTACAAAAGTGTTAAAATCTATATTTCTAGTGTCCAAAGTATTCAAAAGGGACTATTCTACCCTAGAAATCAAATGAATTTCACACCAAAACACACATTATGGTGCAAAGTGTCAAAACTTTTAAGTCATGGTGTAAAGTGTCAAAACCCTATAATTTCAGGGTGTAAAATGCCAAAAACCCTACAATTAATTAAATTACCTTTAATACTATTGAAATTTAAACTATTAATAAGTAATAACCTAAAATTCAAGGAAATATGCTAAATACGCAATCCATGCATGTCTATCTCAATCTTTCTCATAAACAATTCATGTGAAATATGCAATCCATTATTTTTGTTTGTTATCATTAGAACTCATTGAATGTCGATTGACTAATTCCAAGTAGGCATTAACAATAAGACTAAATAAGACTTGAATGAAATATATTTTATAAATAACTTGAAATGAAATATATTTTATAAATACTAAATAGACATCTTTTTTTTTAAGTGTAATATACAATTCACCTTCTATGTAGCTTCCACAAACCCTTTTTTCAACTAGCGCATACAATCACGCGCTCAAACACGTCATAGGAGGGGTAATTACTATTAGAAGCCCCTCCGGTTTCGAAAACAGAAACGCGCAAACCTCACTTCATCGGTTTCTCAGGCAAACCTCACTTCATTTTTCCGACGAGATCGCGAGAATTCCGTCGGAAAAACCACACTACAATCCGATCCATTGTGTAATTTACATACCGAAGTTGATGGCTCCGGTTTCAGCTCTCGCGAAGTACAAATTAGTGTTTTTGGGAGATCAATCTGTCGGAAAAACGAGTATTATTACTCGTTTTATGTATGATAAGTTCGATAATACTTATCAGGTGAGGAATCAATCACTTCACAGTTGAGTTTGACTTTATCATGTTGAATATCTATTTTCTGTTGGAATGAATTGCTTACGGAATATGGATCTAATCCAAATTATAGTTATTCAGCTCGTATTCACTTAATATTGAGTATTTTTCGTTATGATTCTATGATCTCATTTTTTTTTTTCACCGGTCCTCTCTGTTATACTGAATTTACCTCAAGAGTTTTTCAAATTCCTGATGATCTAATGTTAATGACGGTTCTTAATTGTAGGTAATTATTTGAGATCTTATATCAGCATTTCAAGTTGTTTTAATAACCTGAAGATATTTGTTTGCTTGTCATTGATAACTGTGTTAGGTATCATGTGTGATTTACTAAAGATAATTTCGATTTTGAATATTCAAAAGTTTGCCGAGGAGAATTTATTTTACAGGTGTTTTTATCATTATTGGTCCTATTCTAAGTTGATTGGCATCAAAATTAGACGAGGTTCTAGTTGATTTTGATTAGATACCAGTTCTTCTGCTAAATTTAGGATGATCAGTTGAATATTAGGTAATTGGCATGATATTCAAAAAGAAATGTTTCTGATTGAATTTATAGGCATAGTAGGTTTCAACTAGGATGTGTTATCCTTTGGAGCTTCTTATCTAAACGTGGAACTATATTTTAAGTCCGGAAATTTGAATTTGATCACTATGAACCCTAAAATCAACAAAAACCTCATAAATATATTCTGGGGGTTGGGAATTTGGAATTAATATGAAGCATGAAATGAATAATGGTTACATGGAGACCCTAATTGCATATGATAAAATGCTCCCCTGGAATGCTACACTGACAGTTTGACATGCTTTAGTTACAGTTTGGCATTCTTAATCTAATCATTCTATTTTAAATTTTAATACTGGTCTTTTGTTTGGATAAGTTCTGTGAAGAGAAAGGAGCATCTGATACTAATGCAGCAAATTTTGGTTGGTGGCTGAGAAATTAACTAAAGTTAATGCCTCAAACCAACACCCACCCAAATTTGGTTCAAGAATAAATTAAATACTAAAACTAAGATAATGAAATAAAGATTCTCATCTGTATCGCTATTGATTTAACATTCAGGCTACTATTGGTATTGATTTCCTCTCCAAGACGATGTATCTCGAAGATCGAACTGTGCGCTTGCAGCTGTGGTAAGATGTGGTTCTCAATAGAAATGATGTCGTGCATGCCTTCTCATTCTTTATTTCTGTATTAATTCTTGTCTAAATGCATTGCATCTCCCTTTCTTAATAACATTGTAAAGGTGATAAGTAAATATGTAGCAATGACTATGTCTTTTGGGCAGAACAGATCTTTAGTGTGTCTTATGTATTCTGGCAAAGTGCTATGTGTTGTTTAATACATTCTGCAGCATACATCATCACTGTTTGCAAAGCAACTCTGATCTTCTGGGCCTGTAACAAAATCAGACAAGACATAAAGTTGATTTTTTGATATGGCGGTACTACGACTTGCAATTCATCTTCTCTTATACTTCCGGCATTTATTCCACATCTTAATTATATAAAATTTGGGACAAATAAACATCTTTTGCTCCTTTTCAAATTTTCAATCATGTTATGGTAATCTGTATTTCTTTCCCTTTCTTCTCATCTTATTCAGGGATACAGCTGGACAAGAAAGGTTTAGGAGTCTTATCCCAAGCTATATAAGGGATTCCTCTGTTGCAGTAATAGTATTTGATGTTGCAAGTATGACTTCGGTTTTCTCAATAAAATTCAAGTAACATTTTACTCTTTAAGAAGATGGTGTTTTACTTGTGTTGGAAGTACTTCTTAACAATTGAATTATCCTTTTGGATCTCTTGCGCACTTGATTTATGTAATATTGCATTGTTTTGCTTACGATACTTTACTGGATATTAGGCAGACAATCCTTTCTCAACACTTCAAAATGGATCGAGGAGGTTCGCACTGAGAGGGGAAGTGATGTTATTATTGTCCTAGTTGGCAACAAAACTGATCTGGTGGATAAGAGGTAAAGATGTTTCTGCTCTTTTCTCAGTTTTATTAGTGATTTTTCCTTCAAAAAATCAGCATCTGGGTCCTTCAATTTGTGTAAATGAGAGTAGCTTTAGATTTTTATGACCACTGCCTTCCTTCTGAGGAAAAAAAATTGCTTTAGATTTTATGGAATTAGATATTTAGTTATTGTTCGTTACATTTAAAAGTTTTTATTATATTGTTGTAGGACGTGTACTATTGCAGATTAGATTATTTCACAAATCAAATTTGATTCATTAAACCTGATGTTAGAACATTAAGTAACAATCTATGTATGAGGCCTTTGCAGGCAATTTCAGACTGAGTTTTCCTGCCTGTCTTTCTCTCCAAAAAACAGTACATTCATTTGCTCAAACTAGTGCAATATATTTGATTATGGAGTATAAACTGTGGTGGCATTGCTCAAGTAAGCTTCTTCGTCAGCAGTGGAAGTCATTTTCTCATGCATGCGTGTATATATAATTCTTGAGCTTTTATCCGTTTAAAAAGTACATACAAGGTTGGAGTAGGAAGCAGCTTAAATTTTAGTTATCTTGGCTGCAACCATACAAAAAATCTGTTCGGTGAAAAGTTTAAAGACGGTGAAGTTGGACACTGAAGAGGGGAGGTAGTGGATATTACCAAACATGCAGATTGTGTCCTATAATCACGAAAGAAATTTGATTGAACATTACTGTGTGAAAGAGGTTATAACATGTTATTTCACCAGCTGTTAATCAGCTTAGATTTCCATCACTTTCTGAATATATATTTTTTTTATCTACTTTCCCACCACATGTTAGTTTATTTATATTTTTCTTCGAACCTGCTGTATGATGGTAAAAAAGAAAAGATTAATAACATTAAACATGGAAAGACAGTTGAATCTAATTTAGTCAATTTCTCAACTAAAATTTAGTATAAGTTTGGTCTTCAAAAATATTTCGGAATAAATCCTAACTGTTCTACAGCAATTTCTTAGTTTGTAGCTTCTGTGTGAAAATTTTGCACATATTGATTTTGAGTCACCCAAAAAAATTGTGATCATGGATGAAATGTACAAATTGGTAGTGATCTTTCAATTAGTCAATCATTTACTGAACTATATTTTCACTTCTTAGGTCATTGCTTTCGAGGAATTTTACCTTCGTTCTATTTCAGCCATTAACTTATCACTGTTTGAGTGCCTGAGACCATCAATTACAATGTGGAAGTTATATTATTGCAGATATGGGATATGAGTTGTTTCACACTATTTTTGATATAATTATCTTGCTGTAATCATCTCATCTATGGTGACTTATTCCAGGCAAGTTTCTATAGAGGAAGGAGAGGCCAAGGCCCATGATCTTAATGTCATGTTTATTGAAACTAGTGCTAAGGCTGGCTTCAACATAAAGGTAACATACTGCAACAAGTTGCCTTCTGATAATCAGTTTTGTAGAAATGTCAATTTCCGCATTTCTTATCCTTGGTTATAATGGACAACAAAATTTATTGCTTCATTGTCCTTTTAGATGCTTTCACTTGTCAGGTTGGTGTAAACAAGCCAGGCTCAATCCAATGACATATTGTGAAGTTGTGTTTGGATTTACCTGGATTTTTAAATGAAAATGAGCTCGAACTAGCCTATGGAGCGACAAAATGCAATTTTGATATTTTTGCATATGAGCCTATGATGGAGCGACAAAAATGCACTTTTGTCCCACAAGACTTGACACTTTTAGTCCCACACTCAACACTTTTAGCTCCACACTTTCAGAAGTAACACCTTTGGTCCCAACTTTTTCTTCATATTTCATCCTTTCACCCCCTTTTCCATCCAATTGGGACCAAAAGTAGAAAACAAAGACTATTATTAGATTTAAAGTGCAAAAAATGAAAAGGAAGAGGAGAAAGGATGGGGTAGTTATGAAGAAAAAAATTGAACATCAAGAATTACAAATCGTGCAGAGAATCTAAAAAATTTAGGCCTAAGGTGCTATTTCCGAAAGCACGACAGTATGAGTTCCGAGTATCCAGATCTATGGGACTAAAAATGCAAGTTCGCCCTTAGGAGTTGAACACAAACTAGTTTAATAATCTATTAAATGATAAGTATTATTCAAACTTGGTTTGTTATATTATAATTGAACCGAACTCAATTGAGGGTTTATTGATCGAATTGATGTAGTCATTCATCCCTGAACTTTACGATCTATTCTTCTCAGGCACTATTTAGGAAGATTGCTGCAGCCTTGCCTGGAATGGAAACTCTATCATCAGCAAAGCAAGAAGATATGGTTGATGTAAACCTCAAATCTAGCAACACAAATTCAGCTCAGTCACAACAGCAGTCCGGAGGGTGTGCCTGCTGATAAACCGTAAACCGATACTCTTTTTAGTGTTTGTCATGTTTTGTTTGGACTATAATGCACCTGTAAAGTCCTTTTATCGATAGCATCGAATTTTGATTTGACATCTTAAGTTGGATACATTAGATTTAACCTTGTAGTTATCTGTATTCTGTTTTTTTTATCTCATTTCTGTATCATATTACATCGTTTTGAGGACTGAAATTTGTCGAGACTATAGAGATAGTTCTCCTTCCCTTCATTATGTGCTTTTCTTTTTCCAATCGATCAGATTTTACATCGAAGCCGAACAAATTTAAATTTGCCTCAGTTGATAACTCTACCTACACTATGGATTTATTTAAAGTTTTTAGTGGTAATTTGCAGCGAGTGTTTTCACATGTATACTATTTTTCCGCTCTCTCTTTCATTTTCTCTATTTCTTAATCAGCTTTTGCTCACTTAAATGTAGGGTAATTTTGAACGAGAACACCTCAACAAAGTGCTAATGAGATCTTGTCATAACCTGAAACCCCGAAAGAGATCTATGTTCGAGTTTCACATGTAGTTTAGCGTGAATACTTTTTGGGTTTTATTCGAGTTTCTAGTTTTATTGTTAAGTGATATCAAATTGTGAAGGTTGTGGCTTGTGTATTCATTATAATTTACTAAAATTTGATAGATATTTTGGTGCGTTTCATGCTAAAATAAAACAATGGCAGAATATTCCAATTTGATTCAATTGACTGGTAAAACATATTTTTGAGAAACAACTGATTTTTTTTTATATTGAGAGAGTCAACGATTACAAAATTCATCATTGAGCTAGGCATATCATTAAAAATGGAGGATTAGAGGCTTCGTTTCCATCCCGATGCACAAAACATGCCTTAAAATAGTCCAATCTATCTTTATTTGTTTTGATTAACCGGATTTAATAAAACCGATTTGGCTACAACTAAAAAAAAAACAGAAACCACTGCAATTAATTAGAATTCCAGTTTAATTTAGTCCAATTTTATCAAGTACTAGCCACTGGCCCACAACAGTCAATTTACACAGCTGAAGTCAAATTAATGGACTCTTAAAAGTGTAAAATTGATTTGAGCCGTCTATAATCAAACTTAACTTACGAAATTAGTACCCGAAATTCGCTAACCAGATATCAATCCCAATGTCATTGCTACAGAAAGAGAAAAGTAGAAAACTAAAAGTCAAACTGTAAAGTCAGAGGCGATAGTGGACCTTTACACGTGGCACCATCTATTGGCTTACCTATTACCCAAGCCCTACTCAAATTTCCGATAAATATAAAAGTGCACAAATTTTGTCCTGCAGTTTGTGTAGCCTGGCGTTGGAGCTTCTCCGACTTGGGCATCTCTATATCTTCTTCCCTAAATTAAGCATTGTAATTAAATTAAAAATCCAGTAAATTATCTGCCGTTTTTGAATTTTTTCCTCAATTTAACGGAAACCTTTTCGAGATTTTTATCCCATCATGCCAGGTATATATCTCTCTCTCTCTCTGTAATTTTATTGGGTTTATTGGATTGATGTATAACTGATTTGATGTTTAAATTATGATGCTGGTTTTAGTGGCGATTAGCTTCATTTTGTTCGGGTTATTATTTTAATTACTGAATGTTTATTATGTAGTATCAAAGATTGATCATATTGTAGTTTTTAGAAGAATGTTTTTGCTGGAAACCTTTGAATAAAATTATCAAAAATTATTCTAGTTTAGATAATTGAATCTAACTCATTAAATGAAACCTTTTTTAATTGGGATATATAAGTTATGATGACCATATCACACGAAAAGGATGATTTGCAACTATTGGTGAATTTGTTTTTGAATTCCTGATTCATCAGTGGTTGTAGATTTTGAATTGTTTTTTAAATTTTTTGCTGTATAAGAGGTGCATTTAATTGTATTTAACTAAATCTAGTATATTGGTCCTCTGGATATTATTTGAGGGATAATATAGTTGCAAAAACCTAAGCTAATATGGCATAAAAGATAAAACAAGGACAAATAAAGTAGACAAGAAGTCAATGTTTTGAAATTCAACCCATCAATTTCAGTATTGTTTGTTAAAAACTCTGTAATTATTACTGGATAGTTGATAATTGTGAATATCATAAACCGTATAGTGTTTATCCAAATCACCTGTTAACTTGAGTTTATTGCAAGAGTTTGATGAATTCTTTGAAAAGATTTGAAGAAAATTGGATTGTTTTAAGAAAATTTACTTTCGCTGCAACAATTCACAGGCATGTAGGTGATAGTGAAACATATTCTCTTATAGTATTATGCTATGAGTGCTTATTACTATAATGATAACTTATGAAAAGATATATCTGTTTATTTATTCTTATTTTGCAGAAGAAGCTAATTTGTGGTTAAATAAGACAAGAAGTCATCCATATGATATTTGCAGTTAAGCTCAATCCATTTTGGTAAAAAAATCTTATAATTGCAGCCCATGTGCATCGGCAAAGATGGTCAATTATAGAAAAGGAAATTGATATGAGAAACAAAAATCGAAAAATTAGTATTCACAGTTAAAGTTCATAATTTAAAGAGGGTGGCAAAATGGAAAATTTTAAATTTCATATGATCTTACCCACGATGGAATATCCAATTTGTAAACTTGTCTTTATGGCGCAAAATAAAGTCCCGCCTTGTGTATATACTTTTCACCACTCTGGCATTCTTGTTTACTAATGACTTTGTTCACTTCATCCTTTTCACTTAAGAATAATAATAATAATACCAATTATTCTTTTTTTAGACTATCTAATGTGCTATCTTTTGTGTTGATTAAATGACAGATAATCAAGAACCAATTCTGTCGAAAGATGGGCCTTCAACTTATCATCAACCACTTTACAAGCTTAAACGCTTTCAATGGTGGCTTTTGGTAGTTCTAAACATACTTTTTCTTCTTGTTGGTCAAGCTGCAGCTGTTCTTTTGGGTAGATATTATTACGACAAAGGTGGTAATAGTAAATGGATGGCCACTCTTGTACAAACAGCTGCTTTTCCCATTCTTTTCGTCCCGTATTTTTTCCTTCGTTCTAAGAATGAGGCTCCAAGTACATCATCGCCACCTTCTATTCTTGTTCTATGCACTATTTATTTAATTGTCGGAGTACTAGTTGCCGGAGATAACATGTTATATTCTATAGGACTTTTATACTTATCGGCTTCTACTTATTCTCTCATTTGTGCTACACAATTGGCCTTCAATGCAATTTTCTCTTATTTCATCAATCATCAAAAATTCACTCCTTTAATCCTTAACTCGGTTGTAATTCTTTCACTCTCGTCTGCCCTTCTTGCTATAAACGATGATTCGGACAAACCTTCAGGGGTATCTAAAGGGAAATACATTATCGGAATCATCACAGCCATTGCAGCTTCTGCTCTTTACTCTCTTTTGCTGTCTTTAATGCAGCTAACGTTCGAAAAAGTTTTGAAAAAGGAAACTTTTTCGGTCGTTCTTGAAATGCAAATATTCACGGCTATTGTTGCTACATGTGTTACGATTGTGGGACTTTTTGCAAGTGGAGAATGGAGAACTCTACACGGAGAGATGCATAGTTTTACTACCGGAAAAGTTTCTTACATAATGACTTTGGTTTGGACAGCCGTGGCTTGGCAAGTTTGTTCGGTTGGTGTTGTGGGGTTGATATTTGTCGTGTCTTCTCTTTTTTCAAATGTTATTAGTACCCTTTCGTTGGCTGTTACCCCTATTGCGTCTTTGATTATCTTACATGATAATATGAATGGGGTGAAGATAATCGTTATGTTGCTTGCGTTTTGGGGATTTGCTTCTTACATATATCAGAACTATCTTGATGACCAGAACGTAAGAAAGAATCGAACGGACGGGGACAATGTTTCTAATGACTGAAGATGTTGATGATTTTGATTAGTTTGGATGTAATATTTAGGATTGTGCACAGATTTATCCTTATATATTTAAAATATTTGTAAGAGAATATCTTATATGTGAACAAGTTAGTTTTAGCATCTCTGGTTGATAATTTGTTGAATGACTTATCGTTAAGTTTTGATTTTTTTTTTCGAGTTTCATGTTTTATTTCAACTTAGTTTGCTTTCTTAAAAGAATAGAGCTCGAACGGCCATTAATTGAGAAGAATACAAGTTGATGTAGGATAAAATTGGTATTCTATGTATTTTTTTAGTTTCTTGAATCGATTTTTAAATGTTATTCAATCATGGGTATTTTTCTATTTTGTTTTGTAGTGTTTAAGGAATCCCAAAAAAATTTTTACTGACCTAATTATGTTATAGATTAAGTGAATTATTAATTTATTAATCTCTATTTTAATGGCACTCGTGATGTATACTTGATTTAATTTTCATCTTTATTGTCAAAGCACAGTTTTGGGCTTGTGAGTAATACATAACTTTTGGGCTAAACTGGCCTATTAAGTAATTCGAGCAGGAGTACAGAGTACTTTTGGAGGTCAAATGTGGATTTTGCCCATATGTAGTTAAAATTAGAATTATAATTGCAAACAAATCGAGTTGAACTGACAATAATTTTTTTATTTATTTTTTGATGAAATATTACTTAAAGTAGTTGATTTTTAATATCAACATCGATAATATATTCAAGTTTGGTTTAGTTATTGAATTGAGATACAATAAGTTTGAACTAAATCGAGTTATGATCATTATAATATTCATGTTTAACTTATTCATTTGAGTTTTGAAAAAATTTAAGGTTATGTATAAGAAAACAAGCGTAATGTTTTTACCTATCAACGTCAAATTAAATCTCGAATAAATTTCAACTCTAAGTAATGATTGTTAATTTGAGTCCCTCAAAATAAAAAATGATTGTTGATTTGTTACTGATAAATTTTTGGTAAAGAATATCTCTGCCTAGTTATTTAATTTGGTTAAATGTATTATGATTTATGAGCTGGAACGCATACTAATTCAGTTTTCATGTGCTGTAGAATATTGGAATTTTGCAAGTATAATAAAATAAAAGGTGAAGATTATTTAAGTATATGACTTTATACCAATATTGTTTAAATACTTAAGCTTAATTTATCCACCCCATTTGTTAGTATTAATGTATTATTATTATTATTATATTGTTAATAATATAGTAAATCTAATTTCAACTCATAAACTGTTGGGACTGGAAGAATGTGCAAGATTCGCACCGAATTATTTGTCCTACATGGCTCAATCATGATTATTTTACATTCTTTAGAATAATTAGCTGCAAAAATTGTATCTACCACATGATCATTCTCCTTAATTGTTGCTTACTTTAATTTATATGGTAACGTCTAGCAATTTCTTCTTTAAGTGTTACTTGGTAGTTTTTCCTTTCCATTTTGAAATACTGGTTTTGAAAAAATGAATTAAAAGATTTAATTTTAAAGAACTGATTTTGGAGTTGGCCAAAAATTACATTTTATTTTCACAAATAACTTTCGCATCCAGACAAAACAATTAGGACTATCAATTGAGTCATGTCTAGTCAAATCTCAATGGCAGGCCCAAGAATTTCAGTCGGACTAGAATATTCACGAATCGGGTTGAGTTTGAGTCATTGTAACTCGATTTATTTATGAATCGAGCTTGAGTTTGAAAGACGCATCCCAAATAAAGCACCAATAAGTAACAATTTTAAAACTAGTTAATAATTTGTAGTAATGTTAATAATGTATTATTGATTAAAGGTTGATAAAGACACATTTATGTTCAAGGTACAACTATTACAAGAAGAAAATGCTACTAGAAAGTTGGAAAAAAGAAGAAGTTAAAAGATAATGGAAAATAGAACTTCACAAATTCTAGTAATGGAAACTTTTTTCGGTGATGCAGAAAACAAGAAATTGAGTGAGGAAAAGAGATAGTTTGAACTATGATATAAGCCCGATATGAGCTCGAGACTCAAATAAATATATGAGTCGAGTTTGAACTTATGATCATGAAGTTCGACGATACTGGAGTTTGCACTTATATATCTAAAACCTAATGATATTTGAGTTTGAATCAATTTAAGCTCGACTTAGAAAATCCAACTTCTAGCCCTATGGGTTGAGCGCATCAAGACATTATATTAAAACAAAAATTTACGATTACCAAAATACCCTTAAAAATGATGCTACATGTTTAAACGTGATTTTCATATATGAACTGATCAAATAATATTAGTCCATTGGGATTAAGAATAAGATTAGTTTCTTACAATTAAATAATTGACACCATAATTTTATTTTGAAAGTTTGACATTTTATTTTTTTATTTATCTTCATAATTGCTTGCAACTACCATAATTGAACAATTGATTAAAATTCAAATAAATGTAGTTATATAGAGTCTATGAAATTACAAATTAAATAAGTATAATAGGAGATTATGGACATACAGAGAGTCAGAGACGCAGCAAACCGAAATAAAATAAATACTGTACGTACAAAGCAATTTGTAATAAATTGGACCTACCAATTTGATTAATTAGCCCTCTAATTCCTCATGAACTTTAACAATTAGGCTTTTGGATTCTGTTGGGAAATTTAATGTCACAAAATTTTAAATTTAATCATGGAGTTAGCACTTAGCACGTGTGGGAGAAACTGCTAGTTATGATGATTTATTAAAAAGTACTAAATCAATTTCTTCACATTGATGATTGCTAAGATAATGCAAGAATACATATTTAATCTCATCTTTTTTAAGTGCTTCAATGTTGGACATGGCTGCTGCACCACTTATGAATGGGCGGTGGATTTTTATTGCCGTAATTGTTGAATAAAACATTCACTACAAAATACTATTTATACCATACTTACCAGAATTTATTGTTAAGAATTGGTAACAAAATAAACAAATATGAATACACATGATCGTTTCATCTATCAGTCACTAGCAAATCTTATATTTCACATTCGAATCACATTTCGATGTCACATATATTAACTTATTTACAAATATCTAAATTTATAGGCCATTTTACACATATATATACACTTATCGATATGTATCACAATTTTTTTTAATAAGCAACATTATAATTAGAATGAATTTTTTATCGTGTTTAACATAACAATTTTTAATGAAAGGCGATAAAGAAAAAAAAAAGTGTTACAAGTGGCAAATATATTAAGGAATGAAGACTTCCCCAAAAAGAATTAAAATGGTGGTATGATTGCGTGTTTAAGAACATACTTATATTGGACATAAGACAAGACAACATCTTATAACTTATAATTAAACGTAACTTTTAAGGAATCACTTATTGAAAAAGTTGTAATTCAAATAGAAGTTGGAGAACATACGTGGAGAATCATTGTATTTTTTGTTTGTTCGACAATACATATAATTTAATTGAATGGACCACATTTGTATATTGGATAGCATATGTGTTGCACTAACAATTTAAATATACAATAATCGGTATATACCTTTGAATGCTTCAATTAAGTCAAAAGAAAATAGTTAAAGAAATAAACTTAGCTATATCAAACTTCAGTTAATTTTAGAGTTTGAGAAAAATGGATTTTAGTTATTTAGTGAATGTCTGGCTGAATATAACGGTGGTACAATAAATTTCATTATTTTGATAATATTACTACCAAAATTAGATAATATAATGAAGTATTAAATGTACTATAATAAAATAACTTCTAATTAAATTGAGTTATATTAAAAATAAGCTCAGACAATTACATAGAATAATTTCCACTAGAATACACATAATACCTTGAATTAGACGATGAGTATGAACATGGAGAAAATTAAGGAATAGTTTAAATACAAAAATGTTTAATATTAATTGTGTGAAATTTGAAACTTTAAATTTCTAACGGCCTAATATAGGTGAATGCATTGAAGTCTTTATTGAGTATTATTATTGACAATATTAGTGCTGTTTTAATTACTATAAATAGAAATTTAAATGTGTACTTAATTACTTCAACCTAGACATTATTAGTGGTAGGTAATCTAGTTTTGATATCATTTATATATGTTGGTATTTGGCACATGAATTTGTTCGTGGACATGCATTTGTACTCATCCTTGAGCTAACACCTCACACATAATTAATTAACGGGGTTATAGTACGTAACTTAATAATTTCTGAAATTTTTCTTTAAGAGTAATTAATTATGGAGTTTTAAAAATCATTAATAGCCATAATTGATGGGTAGCTTCTATCGATCTAATCAATATCAAGTAGCTTGAGGTTAAATTATTAGTAATTATAATCAGTGCAAGTAGTATACGTATTTAATATAGTATAATTCAGTGTTTTGAATTCAAATATTTCTAATTCCGTTTTAAATACTTTTGAAAAATGACTTTTAAATAATTTTTTGTTTTAAAATTGAAGGACTCTACAGTGATGTTAATTAATGTTTGGAGTGATTGTTTTGGCTTCTGCATGAGGCAAAAATAATATAAAAGCAGCTGAAAATTAGAAACAATATAAGTTTTTTTTTTCTTTGGAAAAACTGGTAAAAAAAGGGGGGGCTTTATATCATCTCATGGATTAAGTAAATTAGCAAGTTAAATATTGCAGATTCGGATCTTCAATTTTATTTTTTTCCACAAATCCATCTATTTAAAAGTTTATAGAACCGAGAAATCTAATTTTAAAATATCAAAAAGAAATCTAATTTTAAAATTACGCTTTGACTTGATTAAACTACCTAATTCTTAAAACAATAAAAGACTTGCCACGTTTACATAGAGAAAATCTTTAAAAGAAAAACAGTGATGAAGACAGTTTTGTCTTTCTAGTGAAATCAAGCTATGTTGACTAAGATAAAATGATTTAATCATATTAAATAAATCATATATATTTTATATTAAATCGAAATTAGTCAAAAATATAAAACGGCCAAAGAAATCGCAAATATCTCTCATCGATAAACCAAATTAAATGGAGAGATTTTCTCCCATCTATTAACCATGCAATATTCCATTAATTTTGAAAAGGTGAAGTCGATAACGAATAACAACATAATAGAAAACGTAATAGAAAAGATGGAAAAAAATCTTGAAAATCCAATTAATTGTCAATAGTGATTAAAAAAAAAAATTTAAGAATCTCAAATCGATATGATAGAAGCAACGTTTGATTTAGATAGGAGCAAATGTGACTACCCAATTGAGAAGGCATTAGTCTATTAATGAAAGAAAGCTCCACCAAATTTAATTTATTTAATATATAAGCCTCATATTCATAAATCATTCTCATTCATCCCTAAATTAATTAATGTGACTACGAATAACCATTTTCAAATTCTTGTTGCCCTTTTATGTTTGAATGCTTTGGTGCCAAGTATAGCTACTAATAGTCACACAAAAGCATATATGAAGCTCACCCACTTAAATAAATAGCTTATAGCTCTAGCTCATATATAATTAATTAATTAATTCCAAACTAATTAGTTGGACTTAACAAAATCATTCAAAAAGAAACTGTAACATGACTTCATAACAGATGTAGGAAAAAGAATCAACCTAATTAATGGGATTCAAACAAATTATTAACCTAATGTTCAAATGTGACTTGTATATTTTCATTCAACCTAATGAATCAAAATAAACATGAATCTATTCTTTGAAGAATATTTGGAAAAATTGTAAATCAAATAAACATGTTGACGGGAGATATTATTTTTAATTTACTCAAAAATAGAAATTTTTGATGTTTTCTATGAAACATGTCGAAATTTTGATTCATGTGTTAGTCATAATTCAAATTGTTTGCTGCCATCACTACGGGATATGCTCAATGGTCTTCATTGGACGAGAAGCGACCATAGATCGCCAACTTTATTTATTTTATTTTATTTGAGAAAAAAGATAGTCAATTTCATGAATCGAAAGTCAGTTTTAATTAGGTATATAAATTTGTCGTATAAAACTACCCTTGTTAACCACGTATTAGTTAACGAAGGCCTCCATGCATCCATGCATAACGGGATAGCTCCTAATGTTTCCAATAACTTTCGCAATGTAATACAATTTCACAAACTCACAAATACGAATTATGAACACACACTTTCTATATAAGTTTATACTCTATAACTCCAATTATAAAAAATAAAAATAAAATCTCCAATTAAATTTTGAATCATAAATTACTTTGGCAGCACTATTTAGAAACCTTCTAAGTAAGGTTAGGGTCCTACGCAATGTTGATTGTCTATTGTCCAAAATTAAATGAATATGATTTCAACACTATTAGATACATTCATTCAAATGTAATGTATCTGTACATTATACAATGAACAGTGATGTATGTGTATTGTAAAGATGACTCGGGCAGGGCAGGGCAGGGGCAGCCCACCATAGGGAAAATGTAGAGTCAAATATTCATGAATTAAATACACCACAACCGACTGACCCTGCCATTAATATGCAACACTCTCCAACAGTACCTGCCCTAATTAATTACTAAATACTCTTTCAACTCTAAAGGAAACCATACGTAGGCTCTATATAGATCGGTGCTGACTCAATTCGATCAGTTTTTGATTTGGTAAAAATGTTGGATTTTTTCATACAATCTTTAAAACTTGGTAATACCAATCTTATATAAGTTCAACTTAAATTTTCCCGCTCACGATATCGTCGCATGGACATGTATCAATATCGTTTTCTTTAATTCCTCGTAATGTTTGTTGCGATGGGGTTCCCCTTTTTTACTTTATTATACTATTTTATTAAGTATGAAAAATGAATTTTTTTATAGAAAAAAAAAAAGGAAAAATGTAAGGTCAATCTATGTGACCTTTGTGATTAATGTGGTCGATCGTATAAAAGATTGTTCGATTAAAAAACATATGTAAATTCATAATTGTATGGTGATTAATTTGTTTGATCTTCTAAAAGAGTGTTCCGTTACCAGACATGTGTACATACATAACTGACACATAACTACGTGATTAATGTGTTCGATCGAGCCAAATCTAGATTAAAACTTCAAAAAAAAAAGAAATTTGATTTTTAGGACTCCACTCAAGATTCAAGGACATGTTTGAAAACTTTGGTGTAATGGAGCCACATTATTTCACTTTTGATCCCATCAAATTGTCAACCCTCTAGGTAGGATTCACATATTTGACATCTTTAGCCCCAACTCAGCTCACTCATCAATTATTACCAAAAATTCAACTACCAAAAAGTCCACACTATAAAAAATGCAACACTAAATCACTAAAAATGGTGGGAAAATGCATCATCCCACTATATCCAACCCACTTCTAATGTTGGTACACATAACCAGAGGGGCGTTAACGTAAATTTAAACAAAGTCTATTACATTTACAAAAATAAAAAATACAAAAAGAATTGGTACTACTAGTATTATTTATGCTTTTTTCATCTCTGTTGTCTTTTTTAGTGAAAATTTTATACATACAAACAAGAAATTACACTAGTGGGGGGTAAAACCGTAATATCGTCATTGTAAAAAAAAGTCAAAATTGGTCATCAATCAGTAGTTGTTGTACCTCCCGAAATCAGCAAGCTTCCGTGACCGGTTCTTGCAAAACGACGCCGCTGTAGAGAGGTGCGGCATCGGTGGAACCCTGAATTCCTTCGCGGCCGCCGTCTCTTGCTGCATCGCCTTCTGATTCCAGTGCCGGTTCGGGCTGGGCCTTACCAACGGGCTCAAACAAAATGCGAAGCCCGATGCATTCCTGTTATGTCCCGCGCCGCCTCGTCGCGGCCTCGCCGGCGTTCTCCTAGGTGTCTGCTCCGACGAGTATCCGCTCGATCCACCGTAGCAATGCTCGTCGTTCTCATCGGAATTTCTCGCCGGCGACATTCCGCGGTCGCGATTCCGCCACGTTCTTCTCTGCGTCGAAACTCCTTCGTCTATCGAGAACGTCCGAACCTGCTTTTTCCGTCGGCCGTGAATAATCGTAGAAAACCACGAAGGAGAGGAATCAACAGGATCTGCAACTGGATCAGATTCGAAATTCAATTTCTCCGATTTCGATCTAAAAAGACCTAGAAACGAGAATCTTCCTCCATTTCTCTTCCTACTTTTATTTTTCCTGACCTCCACAGTAACGGAGCCGGTGGGGCCCACCAAAGGAGTGCTGTAGAATCTCTGCAACGTGGCGGTGTCTGATTTCCGGCGAGTAATATAAGGGGAGACTGAGCGGGGGAAAGAGAGTGGTGGCGGCGGCTGTTGTATGCCGTCAGATTTCCGGCTATCTTGTTGAGTCTGGACGGCGATGATAATAAAGAGGCGTTCCCGGAGGCAGGAGGCGCAGACCCCCACGGCGCTACTGAAGTCGGTTAGGTGTTTCTTGCACCTCATTTATCTTCAAAATCTCTGTATGAGTATCTCAGATATATACAGAAACTGTATGTATATGTACAAATTGTATGTTATTTAGGGGAATCTGAAGAAGAAGAAGAAGAAGATTTTTGAGAGAGAGAGAGAATGGGAGAGAGCAAATGGGTGTGTTGGAGCTTTTAAGAGAGTGTTGTACCCTGTAGAGTACGAGCGTCCTAAATTATTCTATTATTTCTGTTAATTCTATTCTACCAATATTTAAATAAGAGACACAGAATGTAAATTAAATTTTTTTTTTTTTATTGGAATTATTGAACTTGTTTTATAAGAAATTTGAGATAGTACATGGTTTACATGGCTTAGTGGAACTGAACACGAGTATAGCTTGAATAGCTTGAATACGAATATTAATGAAATTTTCGAGGGGATTATTTTCGTGAAGAAGAGATACCTCGACGTTGGAATTATAGTAAGAGATTGAGAGGGTAATTGCATTTGCATGGGCCGGAGATTGAAAAAGATTTCGACTTTGTTGAAGCTATGGGGGCAACGGAGACGAGCGAGACGACTATTGAAAAACAAGGAAAAAGAGTAATACTAGAAGTTAAAAGGAAATTGTAGCATGATAATTAATAGTATTTTGAACGCAAAGGAGGATCGATATTGAAGGAGGTTAAAGTTATGTTTGTTTGACGATCCGGATACATGACCACACACTCTGTAGCAAAACTAGTCTATTTGAGTGATTATTTAGAATCTTATAGCCTAAAAAAGAATGTTGTAGTGACAGAATGTTTTATGAGTAAACTGAATTTGTAAATCATATTTGTTAATTATTATTTTTCGAGCAGAGAGTTGTGGCACTAAAAATGCAGTTTTTCCTAATAATTGTTGTTAAAATTATGCGAAATAAAAACCAGTTTAGATGATTTTTATTGATCAAACTCGAGTAATCAATTTTTTTAATCTAATTAAATCGTCCAATTTCTCTAACTCGTATTTTCTTTTTAAAATGTTTTTAAGTAAAAATAAATATAAAGTCTTTCCATAAAAGATATTTTAATGACCAATTTCCTTACATTGATTTATGAAGTCATACTACTAATATTCAACAAGTACATATTAATAACAAAACTACAAAGATATTACAATTTCTAATCTTATTTAAAATTATATTCATATAAAAAATATTGTAATAGTTTAGGTGCTATAACACTCTTAAGTTTGAATTTGCTAAACAACTTGAATCTTAGTTTGACGTGGCTGTACTGCATCAACAATAATACTATATATATTAAGTCTTGGGTTTGAAATGCAATTGCACAATTTCGCAAATGGACTAAAGTTTAACTCATTTTCCTGTCACACATTTTTTGCTAAAATCTAATCAAGTATTGATTAACTGAACTCATTCCATAAACGGCAAAGAAAATCTACTTCTAATCGTAAAATTAATCCCTATATATGTTACATGATGTAATATGATTATTCAATATTACTGTAATTAATTTGTATTTAATGTAAAGATATATACTCTTGAATACTTGACATGAAAAATAATAACATTCTAAGAAAATATATTTTTTATTTTAATTTTAACATTAAAGATAATTTTCGACATATTACTCCAAAAATAAAATTCAAATGGCCACAATTTGACAGTTTCAATTTTCAAAGAAAAGTTTAATTAAAGGAGAGAATCAACATGCAAAGGATTCAGTTTATCAATATTATGTAGAGTAACTGGCAATATTTGATGATTTGGGTAAAATCTAACAAATTCGAATAGATCTTATCCAATAACTTATATGACAATTGTAAGAAATGTGCAACACACTCGTTTTATAATAATTAGCCCGATTTGAACAACTGATTTCGAGCGGGATATTTTTCGAAAAACTGTGTTTTTCGACGGATTACGGGAGTTTTCCGACGGGGCACAATCCATCGGAAATTAACGAGGTTTTCCGACAGGGGATGAAACCCATCTAAAATTTTATTAAAATTAAATAAAAAATGAATTTTTTTCTTCCGATGGGCATAATCCGTCAAAAAATACATTAAAATTTATTTAAATTCTGACGGGTTGAACCCGTCAGAAAATGCATTAAAAAAATAAAAACATAATTATTTAATTTCCAACGGACATAACCCATCGGAAAATTAATTAAAAAAATTTAAAAATAAATTAATTAATTTTGGACAGTTAATACCTGTCGCAGAATTCATTAAAAAAATATTTAGAAATAAATTATTTAAATTCCGAAGGGCATAATTCATCTGAAAATTCTTTAAAAAAACTAAAAACTAAATTATTTAAGTTCCGATGGGAAAATTCATTAAATAAATGAAAACCCAATTATTTAATTTACAAATTATTTTTTGACTGATTAATTTTTCGACGAACTATATATCTATTTCGTTTCGAATAAACTCATTGCACATAACCCCTAAGATCAACTATTTTAAATTAGTGACTGATTCATTAATTATCAGTCAAGTATCTTACATAACTTTTTTTCAAATTTATATTAGAAAAGTAGATTACTAAAGCCAAGAGACTAAAGTTAGTATACATGAGGTTTTATTTATAGTAAACTGTACACACTCATATTTATGTTAATCGTTATTTTAAAGACTTTCAACTTAGATGTATGTAAAAGAAAGTTAAGGGACATTCTATGACCTTAATTTCACGATAATTAATCATAACCTCTTATTTCATGAAACTCGTCATATAAAATCAACTGTTATGATCATCTAAAACCAACAAAACCCTAAATTCTAAGAATTTTTTGTCATTGTATTTATTTTATATAAATAAATATTAATTTTTTCCTGCAATTTCCTAATTGGATGTCAGCTTTAACACTTTCATGGCATTTGCAAGAGTTAAATGTGGTCAAAGGAAGTACTGCAAATGCATGGAGGGTGACTCTTGCAACAAGGCACATTTAAAACCAAGATTATGTTTTGCCTTGATTTCCTAGAACATCACCATGTCTTTCAATCCAAAGTCATCTCCATGCTTTCATTTTGGGACTTGGTCCAGCTACAAAATTCCAAAATGAAAAGCATTAAAGATGGAAATGGCATTAAATGTAATTAAAAAAAATTGTTTCTAAAATTTGGAGAGAATTGCATTTTTGGTACAGAGCTATAGGTCAATTCTCACTTTTGGTACTGAGCTTTATGGGTCCAACACATTTGATACAGAGCTTTAACAAAGTGTGACACATTTCGTACAACCGTTAAAAATTGCCGCTAAGTGGTGACGTGGCAGTTAAGTCTAATTGTAAAGTTGATGCCATTACTTATGCTGACAGATAATTTTACCCCATAACATTTAATTGTTAAATAGTTTTTAATTATATAATTTATTATTTAATAAATATTAAATATATTAATGCTATTATATAAATTTTATATTTAAAAAGAATATGTTTTCTTAATTTTGGTGATATTTATGTTAAAGTATTATTTAATTTATTAATATTGTTTATAAATCAAATTAGTTATTTAAATAAAATAAGTAAAATTTTCAAATTGGTCCTCACGTGGTCTTATTCGAGTCAATTTTGAAATTTGGCAACAATGTGGACTAAAATCGTAACTAAATGTGGAGATGTGGGGCTTTTTTGGTAACCTGAAATGTTATGGGGTAGAGTTATCAGTCAACATAAGTAATGGCATCAACTTTGCAATTAAACTTAACTGTCACGTCACCCCTTAACGGCAATTTTTAACGGTTGTACCAAATGTGTCACAATTTGTTAAAGCTCTGTACCAAATGTGTTGGACACATAAAACTCAGTACCAAAAGTGAGAATATGACATATAGCTCAGTACAAAAAATGCAATTCTCTCCTAAAATTTGTACCCCTATATCTTTAACTTTTTTAAACAACGTCGTATTTCATCGAAAAAAATCTTATATAGACCTGACAACATATGATGATGTCATACTTCCAAAATTAATAATTATGATAAATTATTGACCATAAGATATATGCAACTTTCATATATCAGATTCATGTAAGAAATTTTCAATTTCATCACTGGAAGATTTATTTTATCTGGACCATTATTATTAAGAGCTTTCAATTTTGGAATTTGTAGATTATAAGTGAGGGTAGATCAAATTCTTGCCATATGCACAATTGTGAAGGGAATTGTTGATACCTTTTTTTTACTATAAAGAATTGTTCATACTTAAGCACTAGCACTTGCACAATCTAACTTGAACATATATATGTAATATATTATAATAGGTAGTTATTCAGTGGAGGGGTTAGTTCTCACAAAGTGACGTATTCAAGTTCGAATTCCAGTTGGAATAGGCTTTCATATAATATGTCTGACGTACTTCAAATGAATTAAGTCATGTCTAAGAACTAAATACCACTAAGAAAAACTTATTTCTTTTTCTAAGTTTGTGTAATCAATAATTGCCAAATGTAATAAATTAAAAAGAAGTAAGTTCACCATCTTGCTATTGTGGAGCTACATTCTAGTTTTGATAATATGAAAAAGAAAGCCTCATTTTATTCACAAAATGTGGGTTTTAATATCATACTATCTAAAATATTAATTTTACTATAATGGCCCCAAAACTACTCTTACCAAATGGCACTCATGGAAATAATTATGGTTTAACTAGACTTTTAACGGATCTTCTAATTTGCTCAAAATTTTCCACGTAAATTGTTGGTATTTTTAATTTCTCTCCTTTTTTCCTTTTACTTAATATATGTGAATTAATGCCTCTGAACCCCATATTTAAATGATAGTATATATCAAGCATGAAACATGACTTGTAGTTCATCTATTTGGACTACATATAAGAGTGCAAAATCTTAACCGTTAATTAAAGGTAAACTAGTGTTAGAAAATTGAATTATTTTCATGGGCCAATTTAAATCCATTTTGACTTAATTCTAAAAGTTACATTTAATTACATTGGGTTGCATTTGACCAAATTAATTCGAGTTTAAGTTGGATTTGAACAATTCAGATAAGTTAATAAACTACATTTAGTAATACAAATCTCATCATTTTTTAACAGAACGGCCACCTTAACACTACTCTTTCTCGTTCAACTAGTGTTGACTCGACCTTCTTTGTTGTCAATTTTAAATTTTTACGATTTTAAAAACTCATTTTCGTTCAAGTGCAACTCTTAGATAAAGAGACCTTAATTTTGTGATGAGAATAAATCAATAAATAATGATGGTAAAATTATGTACTGACACAAGGTGAGGTGAATTATTTTGCCAAATGATGCTGGAATGTGGTAATCAGGAACTTTTTCTGAAATAATATATGTATTGGTCTGAAATACATTGGAAACGCAGTGGATCTAAATCTTTCCTTTTTTACAATTTAAAAATAATTCAAATTTAAAACATTGGGCCAAACAGATGCGAACATGGCCTCCAAACCCATGCATGAAGTGTAGAAAAGCCTGTAAGGTGTGCAATATAGGGCCATATAAATGATGATATAAATTTGACATCCTTCTAAACTTAAAAGCCCATCATGAGTAATTTCAAATTCAAAATGCCGTCGTCTTTTCGAATTAAGTTTAGTATAATATATGACAAAAAAAAATAAAAAATTAACGTTATTGAGGGAGTACAAATTCACTAATTTTAGTCTTTTTCTAAATATTATTTACTACTGTAATAAATATTCTAAATCACACAAATCACAAGGAGTGTCATAATTCACGCCATTTAAATAATTTTGGATATTTATGATCTCACTAATTATTTCTATTTCTCAACATTAGTTTACATTCCGAAAATTCCAACCAAATTTATTAAAGTCAATATTAAAATATTTCACAGAAATTATCCGACAACCTTATAAATATGGGCCCAAAATGTAAACAATCAATCGCAAGCTAAAATATATCCAAACTAGCTAGACCAAAAGTCTTTTTACATTAAACAAAGACCAAGACTAAAATATACAAAAATAGGAACTTACTATTAACATATAATCTAACTATGATAGAGAAGATAATCATGAATAGAGATTGAGAGAAATATGAAAAATGAATTCCTTTATTAATCTGGAAAAACTCTAAGGACCCGTTTGTTTGACGGAAATGGAATCTAGATTTGGTAATATAATTTCCAGGAATTTGATTTCCAGAATATTATTCCATTATGACGTTTGGGTAACATCCGGAATTTGAGCAAGGAAATTAGACAAATTCCTTTTCTAATATTTTGTAATATTAAGGAATGGAGTCATATTTAAAAAGTTCACAAAAATACCCCTTATACATATATATTATCTTTAAAATATGTATTAATATATATAATTACGTAGAATGTAAATTAATACTTTATAGTTTATATATTGAATTATATGATATACATAGAGTGAAATGCAAAATTTTGTCTAATTTGTAAAAACTCTCCTATATTATTTTTATTAGCAAAAATATCCCAATTTTTTTAATTAGCAAAAAATGCAAAAACACTGCACATAGAAATTTGACAATAATCCTACTGTTAACTTTGAAGATTGACAATAATTCATTTATGTTCACTTAATAAATCAACAATAACCTCCTTATTGACTTATGAAGATATTTAGTAAGCTAATAACGTGTTGATACAATGGGTTTTTTGCTAATAAAAAAGAATATGGAGGGTTTTGGCTAATAATAATAGCACATGATTATATTTTATCAATTAGGCAAAACACATAGATATTTTTGCATTTTATATAGTAAAATGATCTATAGTATACTATAATAAATTCACATTAATTCCTAAAATTGTTCACAATATTTTATCAATAGCTTCAAAACAAAGATACAGTTATATAAATTCTTGCAAGAATTATGTATATGACACCACTAACCTGATGATGAAGGAGAAGAACCCAAACAAAAAAGAGAGGAGCGGCTCCAAGAGAATTAGTGAGAGGAAGAAAAAAAAGTATGTGGAAGGAAAAAAATTGGGGCAATAATGTCTTTCTTATTTTTACTATCAAATTCTTTGGTAAAGAAATTACAATACCATAGAAAATATGGGTTCTGTATTCCTAGATTTTGGTTGCAATATTCCTAGTTTTAAGGACTATATTTCATTTCCCAGAATCTGGAAATCTTTACCAAACTTAATTATGTAATACCTAGTAATCAGATTACCAAATACATATTTCATTTCCGTCAAACAAACGGTTCCTAAAAACCATACAGAAAGTAAAAACACTAACATATATATATACATATGTCAAGGGTAAAAAGGGAAAAGACTATTAACTAATTAACTGCCATCTAAATAACTAATCACACTAATATAAAGCGTATAACTAAAGTAATAATACGCCTTTACTATATCAGCCCTAATTTTATAACGTAAAGTAAATTTCCCAATTCAATTTTGAACTTCTTCTTCTTCATTCTGTTCTTCTTCTGAATTCACCAAGCTTGAGATAAGCTTTTGATCTTTTCCTGTTAATACCCCCCCACAAGATGGAGAGTATAAATTGTATACTCCCATCTTGGACAAAATAAATTGAAATTGTGGTCGTGGAAGAGCTTGGTAAAGATGTCTGCGATTTGGAGTGAAGAATTGATGGGAAGTAATTTTAAATCATTCCGCGACACATGCTCCCGTACAAAGTACAGATCAATTTCTATGTGCTTTGTACGCTCGTGAAAAATTGGATTTCTGGCCAGATGAATCGCTGAGGAATTATCGCAGTAAACTACTGGTGGAGCTGAAAGCAAAATCTGTAAGTCCCTTAATAATTGTTTAATCCAAAGTATTTCACTCGTTACTGCTGCCAATGATCTGTACTCAGCTTCTGCTGAGGATTTTGAAACAGTAGGCTGCCTCTTTGCCTTCCAAGAAATTAGTGAATTTCCTAAGTATGTACAGTAGCCTGTGGTAGATCTCCGTGTGTCCAAACATGATCCCCAATCAGCATCACAAAATCCTGTTAAAGCCAAATTAGGAATATTAGCATAATATAGACCTTGACCAGGATTAGTTTTTAGATATCTTAATAGGTGATGAGTTGCACTAAGATGAGCATTTGTGGGATTTGCTACAAACTGACTAAGTTTGTGTACAGCAAAACTGATATCTGGCCTTGTGATCGTAAGATAGATTAATCTTCCTATTAATCTCCTATAAGGAGAAGGGTTTGAAAGCAAATCTTTATCATTAGTATGAAGAGGGAGTTTGGGATCCATAGGAAGATTGACTGGTTTACTGGCTAAGTAACCAGTATCTTGTAAAATCTGTAGGGTGTATTGTCTTTGGGATAGTATCAAACCAGTAGAAGAGTATGCTAGTTCTATCCCTAGAAAAAATTTCAACTTTCCCAGATCTCTCAATTTAAAACAGGTGCTGAGTTTAGATTTAATATCAGAAATTAGATTAGTGTTAGGACCAGCCAAAATGATATCATCCACATAGACTAATAGTGCAACAAAATTATTGTTTGAACCATAAGTAAATAAAGAGTAGTCAGACCTGGATTGAGTGAAACCAATAGACTGTAATACCTCTGTAAGTCTGTGATTCCATTGCCTGCTGGCTTGTTTCAAGCCATAAATGGACCTATTAAGTTTACAGACCAAAGTACCTGATGATTGAGAAGATGTGGAGGTGGGAATGTACCCTTTTGGCAGTGACATAAAAACTTCCTCATCCAAATATCCATTTAGGAAAGCATTAGTTATGTCTAGTTGACGTAAGTCCCACTTCTTTGCTACTGAAATAGCCAACAAAATTCTAACTGTGACCAATTTTGCCACTGGTGAAAAAGTGTATGTATAATCTACCCCCTCTTGTTGAGAAAATCCTTGAGCCACTAATCTGGCCTTGTATCTTTCAATTGAACCATCTGCCTTTCTTTTTATTTTGAAAATCCATTTACATCCAATGGGATGTTTATGAGGAGGGAGTTGTTGAACAGTCCAAGTGTTATTGTGTTCCATAGCTGATAGTTCTTCATTAATAGCTTGAACCCATTTTGGATTGAGAATTGCCTGTTTATAAGAATGGGGTTCTGTGACAGTGGATATATTTGCCAAGAAAGCTTTATGCTGGTTGGATATATGTGAATAATCCAAAACAGTTGAGATAGGGTATTTTGTGGTAGTTGTTTGAGAAAGTCCACAATGATAGTCTTGTAGATAAGTAGGAGGTCTATGTGATCTAGAGGATTTTCTATGAACTGTAATGTCTGGTGTTGATGTGGTTACAGAAGAAGGATCTTCTGAGGTTAAGGAGGGTTGAAAGGTGTGGGTAGTATCAGGGGTGGGCTCATGGATAAGAGATTCAAAAAGAGTAGGCCCAAAAGGATCATAATGAGAAATATGAGGAGCTTCAACAGTGGAAGTAGAGACAGAGTCATTTGAAAATAATTTTGAAATAAGTGGATCATGAAAAGGAAAACATTGTTCATGAAATATGACATTCCTTGAAATAAAAATGTCTTTAATATTAAGATCAAGTAGTTTGTAACCTTTCATGCCAGGGGGATAACCCAAAAATACACACTTTGTAGCTCTAGGCTCAAACTTTGTTCTGTGGTCCTTTAGAGTAGAAGCAAAAGAAAGACAACCAAACACTCTAAGAAATGAATAATCAACTGGTGTATTATAAAGCTTAGTGTAAGGTGATGTGTTGTTAAGGACAGGAGTTGGAATTCTATTCATGAGGTAAACAGCAGTGAGGATACAGTGATTCCAATATTGTATTGGTAGTTTAGACTGAAATAATAGTGATCTAGATATATTCAAAATATGTTGGTGTTTTCTTTCCACCACAGAGTTCTGTTGTGGTGTTTCTACACATGAGTACTGATGTAAGATTCCTAATTGAGAAAATAATTTTGAAAAACTGAGTTCTTTAGCATTATCACTTCTAAAATGTTTAATTGTTGTTTGAAATTGATTATTAATCATAGAAAGAAATCTAGGAATTATTTCATGAACATCTGATTTATGCTTAAGTAAATAAATCCATGTAAACCTGCTGTGATCATCTACTAGAGTTAAAAAAAATCTAAATCCATTATGGGATGTAACCTTATAAGGTCCCCAAATATCACAGTGAATAAGCTGAAATGCCTGATCAGAAAGATTATTATGAGATAAGAAAGGTAAACACTTCTGTTTTGCCATAGGACAAATGTCACAAGGATGTTTATTAATATCAGAGGATAAGGAAGAAATATCTAAAACAGATTTTAAATGTGCTAATCTATCTAAAGAAGGATGGCCAAGTCTATGATGCCAAGTGTCTACAGTTATTTTATTACAAAGAGATGAAACTTGTGCAGTAGATGGAGCATGAGATAGGATGTATAAGCCATGAATGTAATCACCCTTGCCAATCATCTTCAGAGTTTTGAGATCCTGAATAATGAAATGGTCAGGCATAAATTTGATGGTAAATTGAAGTGAATTAATTAATGCACCAACTGATAGGAGATTAAAATGAAAATGTGGGACATAGAGGACCTCATGGAGTGGAATATTATTGTTAATCAAGACAGATCCTTTAAAATAAACAGGTATTGTTAGATTATTTGGCAATGTGATGCATGTATTTTGGATATGAATAATAGAAGTGAAATATTTGAGATTGTTGCAAATGTGGTTGGATGCTCCTGAGTCAACAATCCAATTATGTGTGATGTGAAAATAGGAAAAGTAGAAGAACAGATACCTGTATATGCATTTACTGGAAAATTTGATGAATTCTGATTTTGTGCAGGTGTGGCAGACAAACCATTGAGCTGTGTTGAAAATAAGCTGGATAACTGTGTGTATTGTTCTGGAGACAAGGTATGGATAAAGTTCTCTAGACTGGATTTATTTGTAGATGTTAATGTACTGTTTGATGCAAAATTGTTGACTGTTGATTGTGTATGAGTCTGTGTAGGCCTGGGGTTGGGTGGTCTATATCCTGGAGGGAATCCATGGATTTTGAAACAAGTATGGATAGTGTGTCCAGGCCTTTGGCAATGTGTGCAATATGGTCTGTCAGTTTTTCTGAGATTTGGGTTGAAAGGTGGCCTGTAAGATGGATTGGTAGTGGGTGGTGGTGGTGGTCTTGGTGGATTAAAATTTCTAGGGGTAGAGTAGGTATTAGTGTAAGGTCTGGGTGCAGGGGTGGATGAACCAAACCTAGTGGAGAATGCCATGGTGTTAAGTGGATCTTGAGGTTTGTGATGATATTGTAAAGATTTTTGTTTTTCTTCCTGTGTGACTAGTGCATAAGCTTTAGGGACAGTGGGTAAAGGATCCATGAGTAGAATTTGACTTCGAGTGTGGGATAGATCATCTTGTAACCCCATTAAAAAGGTTAGAAGATATTCATTTTCAAAATACTGCTCCAGTTTTCCACAAGTGCATTTTGGTCTTGAATTAATGAGTTCATCCCAGATTACCTTGAGTCTTGAGAAGTAGGCATTTACAGAGAGATTTTCTTGTTGTAAGGTTATTAGTTCTCTCCTTAATTCAAACATTCTTGGTCCATTTGATTGTTGAAATCTGTGTTGTAATTCATTCCAAATTTCCATGGCAAAAGTATGATATAGAATGGTATTGGAAATTGATTTTGTGAGAGAACTAAGTAACCATGTTACCACTATTGTGTTATTACGATCCCAGTAATTAGCCAAGATTGGATCAGTAGAGGGTCTAGGTATGGATCCATCAATGAAACCAAGTTTATTTTTGACAGTTAATGAAAGAGTCATTGAAATACTCCATGATTGATTGTTATCTTCTCCTAATTTTTCTGAAACCAATACTAAACCAGGGCCATCTGCTGGATGTAGGTAATATGGGCTGGAAGGGTCCTCAATTTGGAGACGAGGACGAGAAGGAGAGGGTGTGGTAGTAGCAGAATTATTTGGATCAGAAGAGGAGGCCATAGATGAATCAGGAGATTAGATCAAGAAAGAACAGGGAGAACAAAAGAATATCAAGAAGTATAGGATCTTGATCGAAAAAAATAAGAGAAATCTTGATGAGTTTTATGTAGAGAAGACGGAGTATAATACAGAATTTTGAAAGAGAATATGAGGGACAGAAGAATTCTGGAACAGAGAGAAATGGATGAATACCTGAACCAACACAAGGCACTGATCTGTATGGCGATGGATGTGGATTTGAAACTCAATGTTGTATGAACTGTGAATGAAATTTGATTGTGTTTGATGCGGAAAACGTAGTGGAATTTCAACCTTTTGTAACTGATACCATATTAACATATAATCTAACTATGATAGAGAAGATAATCATGAATAGAGATTGAGAGAAATATGAAAAATGAATTCCTTTATTAATCTGGAAAAACTCTAAAAACCATACAGAAAGTAAAAACACTAACATATATATATACATATGTCAAGGGTAAAAAGGGAAAAGACTATTAACTAATTAACTGCCATCTAAATAACTAACCACACTAATATAAAGCGTATAACTAAAGTAATAATACGCCTTTACTATATCAGCCCTAATTTTATAACGTAAAGTAAATTTCCCAATTCAATTTTGAACTTCTTCTTCTTCATTCTGTTCTTCTTCTGAATTCACCAAGCTTGAGATAAGCTTTTGATCTTTTCCTGTTAATACTTACACATCACATGAATCACACAATGACTAGTTATAATAAAATAAAAACAGGAACTTATGCATGAATCACACTTACACAGACAGGAACTTACATCATCTGCGCGCAAACACAAGTAAATACTTATTCAAATCTGACTCGATCAAACTTACTGGATCGAAATATACCGAAAAGAAAAACAGAAAAGTACAAGCACCTAAACACCAACATTATTTATGTATACTCTCTTTCTCTTCGTCAATGGTTTTATAACCTTTCTAACCATCTTCACAAATTGTTTAACAATCTTCACGAACAAGCGTATCGTGTGACCAATCAGAAGCAGTGCCATCAAACAAAGCCATACAAAAACCGTGATCCCAATCAAAATATCAATCAAATTTTCATCTTTCGAGGGCGTGCGTAAAATTACTGGAATAGTATAACTCAAAGCAATAGCCGTAATTGCAACCCATGTAATCACCATCAAAATCCACACAAAGAATCTACTCTTCAATGGCAATCCACTCATCAGTAGCAATATAATACTAAGAGATGAAATAAAACTTATTGTATTGATCATGTAAAATTGTGCATATCCCTTTAGATAGGTGTAGAATATATTTATGATATGCCTTACTTCATTAGGATGCGAGTCGTTGGTGTTTTTATCGTTCCAAACTCCGTCTGGTGGCTGGACTGCAAATTGAAACGCCATTGTCGCGATTAGTGAAGCTACAACCATTAGTGCACTTCTCTTTTTATCGAGCCAATCGTCTTGTTTGAGTGACTTGTTTCTCCCTTTGTTTTGTTTGTTCTTTGGAGAATTTTCGCGATCAGGCATGTATTGAAGGAGGTTGATTTCTTTTGTCGTGTTTGGCCGGGCACCAAAAGCCCCGGCTCGATGAAGGGATTCTTCGATTTCTAAGTCTCGGAAATCTCTTCCCCTTTTGATCAAAATGTCCATTGCGGACATTCCTTTAAGATTTAGTGCATTTACTTCCATTGAAGTCAAAGCCAGCAAATAGTCTGTGATCTATAAATTAGCATAGCATATTTTAATCATATACATACTTGTAGTGGAATAATAATAATAAAGAAAAAGGAGTAAATTGCAAATTAGTCATATGTCATAATAAGGGGGAAAAAATCATACCTCAATTTGTTTGTGGGCAACAGAAAGATGCAATACTGTGTCTCCATTTTTGTCTCTACAATTAATCATCTCATTAAAACTCCAATCCTCCATTAAAAGCTTCAAAGCTTGAAACTGACCATGAGCCACACAAAGATGAAGAATAGTTTGACCGTCTTTGCTCACGACCTCCCGAGCAGCCTCAGGTTTCACATTCATTAACTCTTTCAGTGCATCAATTTTACCCCTTAAAGCCGCAATATGAACTGGATTTCTCCCATCAAAATCAGAGGCAAAACACAGATCGGAATCGATTAGCAAAAGTGATTTTACGATTCCGACGTGGCCTTTAGCCGATGCCAAATGAAGTGGGGTCGATCTTTGTGAATCGAGCTCTTGAGCAAGCTCCGGCCTTAGTTTCAATAATTCATCGGCGAACTTTTCGTGGCCGAGGATTGATGCTATGTGCAGTGGGGTTTCGAGAAAATTAATTGTAGTAATGTTGTTTCTGTGAAGAATTAATGGGTCTTCTTTCATTAACTCGTGCAGGGATTCTACCTTGCCTTCAATTGCTGCTTTGTATAGCCTTTGATCCATTGTTTTTTTTTTTTTTGGGACTTTGTATTTTGATTATATGAAGATTTATAGTCAATTGTTGGTATATTTAAGCATGATGATAGCAGCCGGGGTTTTTTCTTTTTTAAATTGTGATGGAAAATTCACATATGGATCAGAATACGACTCAAATAATTATAGTCATTGTTTATGTTCTTAAAATTATTATTTATTTTGAATAGATGCATCGTACTTGATTTATCACGATTTCAACTGAATTATATTAGTTCATAGGAAACTATGACGAACCGAAGAATTCATGTATTAACTAATTAAGATAACATAAAAGTCAATTTGCTATTGAGTGTGTACTCAAGGATAATAGTAATTATAATTATTTATTGTATAGGTGTTCTTGTGATAGGTAGTAGATATATTAATGGCGTAAGTATTCGCTTTCTCTGAGCTAAGGGCATCTCCAATCCACAATGGTGGGTGGAGATGTCCCCGGGAGCACCCATGGTCGGCTCCTTGCACACAACAGACCGGGATGTTAGAGATGACGTCCCGGGGGTGGAAGATTTTCCGGGGGTGAAGGGAAACGCCCCGGGGGATGACCCACCTCCTGGTTGGAGATGGTCTAAGGTCATCAATTAAAACAATGAAAAACCAAGTTGGGTAACTAAACAATTATGATGAAACAATTTTGAAGTTTAAATCAATGATTTGATCTTAAACATGTGTAAGATTTTAGGTTAGGAATACATGTAATATCGATAAAGTTTAAATAGTACTTTATAAGGGGTGTACTAATACGTGGATATATCATGCGTTTCTCTATGATTCCTTGCCATGATTAGCATATTTGCGAGTTTGCGCTTAATTGCTTACAAATTTATCTTGTTCATGGTCTGAATAATTGTCGTACGTAGATAGGATATTCTGTCAATATTTAGAAATTTTTGAGAATCGGTTGGAGATCTTGGTTTTGTGTGAAAACACACGATTCTTTATGTCGTTGTCCGACCTATGAATTGTTATTATAGATGGGTTCTTTTTCGATAAGTTGGAATTGAAATGCAAAGTCAACCTTGAAATATTACAATATCGATAATGATCACGTGCTATGAATTTAATATTATTGTATTTCATAAATATTACTCCTTTATTATGTCCAAAAAAAATATTCTTAGAATGGAGTATTTTTTTTATTTTTTTTGTTGATTTCCTCACATAAAATTTACAATTTGGAATTACTACTTTTAAAGGTAAAATGTAAAGATATTTTTATTTTTTTTAATTAGAACTAGGCGCCAAAATGGAGCAAAGGAGAAAAATGAGATCATGAGAGTTTAATTCATTCAGTCACCAAAATAAATGTATGTTTTTATGGCCTGAATGAATTTTCCCTAGTAAAGAGAAAGCAACGAAGAACTACCTGTACTAATTGATTACTCGGAAAAGAGAAAGATAAAATAATAAAACGAGAGAGTCAATAAATATGACTGAAGACTGAAAATAAACTAACAATATTTTATGATTTAACAATATATTATGATGTATGTATAGGCGTTATTAGGGAAGCAACTATACATATATGTCATATAAATATTTGAGTTGGACAAAAATCATCACATACTACCATCCTGTCATGATTGATAGGGGTGGGATCGGGACGGGTTTTCGGGATTTCGGGTAATCCGGGACGAGATTTTTGGGATTCGGGTTTTGATTTTCACTACCCGAATCCCGTTTGAATTGACTTGGTCCCGGTACTTCGGGTTCCCGATAAATATCGAGTTTTCGGGATCGGGATTCGGGTTTCCTGAAAATAGTATTTTAAACTCCTACATTGTAGAAATAACACACTTTTTTTTTTTTTTTTACTCCTTCATATATGTGACAACAAATTAAATCCTTGTAAATTAAGAAAAAAACAAATAAAAACAAGCATATACTTAAGAAATAAGTGAGAGATATGTTCGAAGACTAAAAATTATCTTCACGGCCTTATATTTTTCTTTAAGGTCATGAATTGTTAAGGGTTTGGGAGTAAGAGATTGCTTAAAAAGGTACTTTATTTTGTATAATAAAGAATTCGGGATTCGGTTTTCCCAATCGGGTGTGGGACAATACCCGAATCCCGTCCCGATTTAATTTTTCGGGTCTTCGAGTTTCCCGAAATCCGAAAATCCACCATATTTCCCGTCCCAAAATACAAAATCCCCGACCGGGACGGGACGGGTTCCCGAAACCCGATCCCGAATGCCCACCCCTGCATGATTCTTTTCAAAATTGAATAAAAATTTGAGTGGTTTCACTTTCAATCCGTAGTCCTGTACCCTTGTATGATTTGAGTCAGAAAATAAAGAGATGAGTGTATTAAATTCATTTATTTTTTTTATCCGAACTTTTAATGGTGCATTGGTGTGTGTAAATTTAACTTCAAAAGTATAATATTTTAATATACATATAATTATTTATCCAAAGAAGAAACAGCATAATTCATTATTCTTCAGAAACATTTGTTGGCATTTGAGTTGGGCCTATAGAAGCATCCAAAATTATGTAAAATGGGATAAGCTAATATAATATTGGGCTTAAGCACTTTAAAAACAAATGTCCGGCCGGGCCAGGTGGACTATCATGGACTTGGATCAAAATTAATTTCTTTTCTTTTAGATATTGACAGCTAAAAAGGGAAATTTTAAGAATAATAATCTGGGCTCCATAATGGGCCAACTCCAATAGCAGTCCAGTCCAGTCCACTGTTTGGGTTTCACCTCAATTCAATATGGTATTCATGTTATCACTTGGAGAAATTATTTAGTGCGATCGTTGCACCACGTATACATGTGGAGTGAGAATCTATATCAACCATGTTATGAGACATGTTCTCCAGAAAAATTGAAATTGAAAAATATGTTCACATTGGTCATAACATGGTTGATGTGGATTCTCACTCCACATGTGAGAGATGTATTGGTGGACTGCACCACGTGTATTTGATGACGTGGTGCAGCGGTTGCAATACATAATTTCTCTATGACTTGAGGCTGTTAATGTGCCGGAATTGGGTTGCATATTCTATGTTCGAATCATTTCTTTTAAGTGGGGTGTATCATTTCAGAATTCTGGTCGGATTTGGATTCAACTCGAATTCTCTGAAATTTTACTCTTATAATATTCATTCACTTTCACATCGATAATAAGTTTCTTAATGAGATATAATCAATCAAATCAATCCACAAATACAATGAGTTTCAAAGAAAGAAATCAGGCATCAACCTATTTTACCATTTTGATTCCATATATTTTTTCTCCGCCCATGATCCTACGCCCGAAAAATTCTTGTAATTTAAGGCCATCTCCAACCCACCCAGGGGGTGGGTAGAGATGGCCCAGGGCCTGCCCCTGGATGGTCTCCAACCATCCAGGGGGGTGAATTTGCACAGCCCTGAAGAAGGGACGCGCTGTTAGCGCGTCCCTTACAAACATAATTTACATTGCACCAGGTGGTGCCACTTGGCGCCACCTGGTGCAATTACATTGTTTTTTAATTTTTTTTTAAATTTAAAAAAAAAAATTAAAAAATATTAATAAAAAAATTAAAGATTGAAAAAATTAACTACGAATTTAACAATACCTTGTTTAATTTAATTAACTAGAAATGGAAGATACATTTGATTATAAAAGTTGTCTAAAGGTTTAATAACAATTTATTTTAAATTAAAGATGTAACATTATTAGTTTTAATTTTGAATATATAAATTTGCCTATAAAAGTAAAATTTAAGAACATTATAGTATAGTAAAACCCTTATCCATTATTAATTTTGAAATTACATATTTGTCTACAAAAGTAAAATTTATTTAACCACATTTAAAATTTGATTTGAAATATTTAAAGTTTAATTAATCTCTAATAGAGCATAAATGTTAAATGTACAATTTGGACAAAATGTAGAAATATGATATTTGCATTAAATTACGCCAAATATTGGTACACGTACGTTGATACATATAAAAACTTATTTTAAAAATTATTATTATTATTATTATTATTATTATAGATAATATAGGTGAGAGTGGGGAAGTTTTTTTTTTAATTAATTGGAGGAGATAGCCCTGTGGGTTGGAGACGGTGCTCAGGGGGTGCAGATTAACCCGAGTAGAGATTGACACCCCTGGGCCGTGAAAAGCCCTCCGGGTTGGAGATGGCCTAATGAGTGTCACCAACATCGACCTGGACAAGAAGCATGGATCAAAATTTTCATTTTTTTGTCGAAAATATCGAATTTTTTTCGTGTTTGAATCAAACGAAACGAAAACAAGATGTAATTCCGAAACTATTTATTTGCCTAAGTTTCTCTTATTTTATTTTAATTTAGTAATTTTTTTTTACAATTTTTCCTTAATATTTTCGAAAAGTCTTTAATATTTTTAATACCGAAACATACACTCGAAACGAAATTTTGATCCACGACAAGAAGTACCCCAACTGTGCACCTCTTCCGCACCTTTATTTTTCAAATTTCGAAAGTTTCTAAACGTTACAATAAGATAAAGTACAATTTCTATACCCCACATCCAAAATTTACCACAGCTAGACCATATATTATATCCATAAAACCCCAACTCTCCAAGAAAAATGATAATATCACACACGCCCGATAATTAGTTATTTATTAAATCAATATATTCCTTTGGAAAAACCAGCCCATCCCCGATTCTCTTCTCACTTGCGCGTCAATTTGAAGTCAAAATCGTTCATTCTTTCATTCTTGTTTTTTCAAACCAAAATCCAGGTTTAGGATATCAACTGCACTTTGTGTAGATATGGCGACGATGGAGAGTTTAATCGGACTAGTAAACAGAATACAGAGGGCTTGCACCGCCCTTGGTGACTACGGCGGTGGCGACCAAGCTTTTTCATCTCTTTGGGATGCCCTACCCTCCGTCGCCGTCGTCGGCGGCCAGGTCAGCATCTTAATTACTTTGTATATCCCTTTTACTGTATAACTATTGATTATTGGTCTATACGCTTTGAGAAAGTAGTAGATCCGGTGCTTATTATCTACTACATGTTGGTTTTGAGGTGGATTCAGAGTTCGGGAAAGTCATCGGTGTTGGAGAGCATAGTAGGACGAGATTTTCTACCCCGTGGCTCTGGTTAGTCGTCCTTTTGGTTATATTAGACTTATATATTTGGAGATTGTTTTAGGAGTTTATTCACAGAATTTGATGCTTTTGTTATCTGGATTTTTGAGTTTAGGCATTGTTACAAGGAGGCCGTTGGTGTTGCAACTACAAAAAACTGAAAACGGGCAGGATTATGCTGAATTTGGACATATACCGCGCAGACGATTTACTGATTTCGGTATGCCTGAGTTTTACTTCTTCATATTCAGGTCTGAAAAAGAATGTGATCTTAACTCATCTATCGCGTTTGATAGTTGTTCACAAATGAACTTTCCAATTACTACCTGATGTCCAGTCTTTTGAGTTTTATTTAATTTTTGTTGTAAATTTCATGATGCTTGGACATTATAAAACTTTCAAATATGAAATATGTTATATTCTTTAATACCATTCCCAAAAATAAACTAAAGTATAAGTTATTACATTCAAGAAATGGTCAAGTTGATAGGTCAATGGCCCCAAAGAACTATTAATAGAGATATATATTTTTGCTATGAGCTGCTGCAGAACTTAATTAGAAGCTTTATGTTCGTCAACATACCTTTCTTATGTAATTGATTCTTAGTCTGAGAAGTTTGATTTTTATGCATTTTAGTTTAGGATAAAATTCTAATAAGAAAAATGGTAGTCAATGTTCATTGCTAGCAACTAGACTGATGAAATGTGTACACCAACTCATTGTATAATGCAGCCTTGGTTCGGAAGGAAATTGAGGATGAAACTGACAGAATCACAGGAAAGTCGAAACAGATTTCTCCTGTTCCTATTCACCTAAGTATATATTCACCGAATGGTATGTTATTATTTGAGCCAATTTAATGCTAGTTATGCTGAAAGAGACTAATTCCCAATTCCCCGCTGATGCTTTTGAATGGTTTTATGCAGTTGTCAACTTAACTTTAATTGATCTTCCTGGTTTGACTAAAGTCGCCATTGGTAAGTTCCTTACTGTTTCTCTCCCAACTCACTGTTAAATTTTCGATTAATATGAACTTTATTTAATGCAAAGGCATCTGATTTATGCAGATGGGCAACCAGAAAGTATAGTCCAAGACATTGAAAATATGGTCCGTACGTACGTTGAGAAGGTAAGGCAAACAATTTAACTTAATTCTTAATTATGTGTGCTTTCGTCACCGTCAGTATACTTTGATCTGGAAATAGATTCTATAAATATATTTGTGAGATGAATAGACCTAATGTCATACAGTTTGCATCTATCTGCAGTTACCAAACTTATCTAATTTGGGTCTAATTTTATTGTTATCTAAATTTTGAACTTACCAGTTTTTTTTAATGATTTTATGTGACAATTTTGTGTTGCGTGCAGCCCAACTGCATCATTCTGGCAATATCTCCAGCGAACCAAGATATTGCTACTTCAGATGCTATTAAACTTGCAAAGGAAGTTGATGCATCAGGTAAAGTTTAATTTCCAAATGATTAAAGGCATGAATGTTGAATAATTTATGTTATATGACTTATTGTTAAATTTTTTATATCTCATATGCAATTCATGCAGGTGAACGCACATTTGGGGTGCTGACAAAGCTGGATCTGATGGACAAAGGAACTAATGCAATAGATGTAAAAATCTATCCTCTCTCTCTCACACACACACACTATAATTTATAAGAATCCACCTTTTTGGAACATTATTCTTTTAAGTACAAGGATATACTTATTTTCATAAAACATTAATAGTTCAAAAACTTAGAAAGTTACTGTATAAGTGTATATCTTTTGCTATTTATCATGAATAATGATTAAAGTGAAGAAAGCTTTAATAAAAAGTATGTATTCTTTCTCCCGCTTTATTCCAATTGAGTATATGGCATCCACCAGGTTATTCTTTGTAGCATCCCCTTATCCTCACCCCCTATTCTTACTGTTTCCCACTGTTTGATATTTTTAACTTTGCAAGATCAGAAGCATTTCAGCTAACTTCCTAGGTCCAAATTACTCTCAATAGGTCTTGGAAGGAAGAGCTTATCGTTTACAACATCCATGGGTGGGTGTCGTGAATCGATCACAAGCGGATATCAATAAAAATATTGATATGATTATTGCTAGGCGTAAGGAACGTGAGTATTTTGCTTCAAGTCCCGACTACGGGCACTTGGCTAGTAAAATGGGCTCCGAATATCTTGCAAAGCTTCTCTCGAGGGTACAATTTTGATTCTCAGATTTGACTGAATATAGCTGAATCACAGGAGTAGAGCATATAATGTTGTATATTTTTATTTCAGCACTTGGAATCTGTAATCAGGGCAAGAATACCAAGTATCACTTCGTTGATTAACAAAAGCATTGATGAGCTTGAATCTGAGCTCGACCACCTTGGAAGGCCTATTGCTGTGGATGCTGGGGTGAGCTTCTTCCCTTCTCATTGTGTTTGTTGATTATAATTTCAATATTATGTTGGTGAAGGAAGTTTGCTTTTCAGGCTCAATTGTATACAATTTTGGAACTCTGTCGTGCTTTTGACCGGATATTTAAGGAGCATCTGGATGGAGGGTATGTTTATTGTTGTGCTTCCTCCCCTCATTTACATCTGGAAACCTTTTCAGTGAAGCACTCTTAACTAATTCTCATGTTTATTTCCTCTTGAAAGTTTTGGGAACTGTAGAATCATGTTCCTTTTTTGGTTTTGTAGTGTTTTATGTTTTAACATTTTAGGTCATCATAGTCTGCTCGTTTTGCATTCTTTATACATATATTCACATAAATAGTTATAATCTGGCTTGTTTCAACATGCATGTTGCATCAGGAGTGACACATGATAAGTTGAATTGTCTTTGTTTCTGTTTCTTTTTTTTATTTTTTGGGTTAATTTTAGCGTAATTGAGTCCTTAATTTTCCTATGTAGTTCCTTAATCTTTACAAATAAGTTATGATTTTTATTATATTTCTATGAAGGAATGGGTTTGAACTATCCCTCTGTTTCCAAATTTAAGTTCTCATAGTAAAATGTCACAAGGAAAATTCCAAGTCTATGAACTTCTGTTTGATTGATTAACTGTTCGAACCTGTTAGCTTAAGCTTCAATTTGTATCCTTTTGTTTAAATTAGGCATGCATATGGTTATAGATATTAATCAGCTTCAAGTGTTCATTATTTCAGCCGACCAGGAGGTGATCGAATTTATGGAGTGTTTGACAATCAGCTGCCAGCTGCCTTGAGAAAACTTCCATTTGATAGACATCTTTCAATGCAGAATGTGAGAAAAATTGTTTCAGAAGCTGATGGTTATCAGCCACACTTGATTGCTCCTGAGCAAGGTTATCGACGGCTTATTGAGGGCTCATTGAATTATTTCAGAGGCCCTGCTGAAGCTTCTGTGGATGCTGTAAGTATTTCTGATACTGGAGCCTTTTTTTTTCCACTAATATGTTCTAATGACTAATCTATGATTTTGTTCAGGTTCACTTTGTCCTAAAGGAACTTGTAAGGAAGTCAATGGCAGAGTGTCAGGTGAGTTTGCAAGTTCTTACTAGTTCTAGCAGAATTGCATTTTTTAGTCCCACATGATTCGACCCCCAGCACTTTTGGTCCCACACTTTACAAAATTGCACTTTTGGTCCCACACTTTGCCAAATTACACTTTTTGTCCCAACACTGCACAAAATTGAACTTTTGGTCCAATTTTTATTTTTTGCACTTTCGGTCCCATAAGGCTTGTCTCAGTTTTGCTATGGTCCAAAATTTGGCGAATAGAGGCTATATTTACATACCAAAAAATTGGGACCGAAGTGCAATTTTGTAAAAAGCGCGGGACCAGAGGATCAAGTCCTGTCATACTAAAAATAATGTAATTTTACATTGTAAATTGAATCTCATTCTCATATAAAAGTCGTGCCTTTTATTTTAAATTTCTGTGATGGAATAGGAATTGAAACGATTCCCAACTCTGCAATCAACTATAGTTGGAGCAGCAAATGAATCTTTGGAAAGGTTTCGCGATGAAAGCAAGAAAACAGTCATTAGACTGGTTGATATGGAATCTTCATACCTGACCGTTGACTTCTTCCGGAAACTGCCCCAGGAAGTTGAGAAAATTGGAAACCCAGGCGGGGGTAATCCACGTGAAAATCCAAGGGAAAGCGCAGCAGCTGGTGTTGATCGCTATGCAGACGGACACTTCAGGAGAATAGGGTCAAATGTGTCATCTTATGTAAACATGATATCCGAGACAATGAGGAATTCAATTCCCAAGGCAGTGGTTTACTGTCAAGTTAAGGAAGCCAAACAGAATCTACTAAACTATTTCTACACTCAAATTGGAAGACAAGAGGTAGTGGCTCTCTTTATTTACCAACTTTATACGTCAAGTTTATTAGTCTTTTTCGTTTGTTCTCCGACCATGTTTATTCTTTTATTTTTGTTTTACTTCCAGTTTATGATGCATTTGTGATGATACTACAGGGCAAACAACTTGCTGAACTGTTGGACGAAGATCCGGCATTGATGGAGAGGAGACAGCAAGCTAGCAAAAGACTTGAACTGTACAAGAAAGCAAGGGATGAGGTTGATTCTGTCTCATGGGCACGATGAGTTTGATGTATCGAATGAAATCTTTAATATGTTGATATAGTTTACAATATTCTTAACATAAATCAGGGATTTATCTGTTGTACTGTATATCATAAATTCATAATAGTAATTCTTAAATTTTTTGTTTCCTAATATTAGTTGTACCCTAGATGAATTTGCTGTTTGTCCCGTGCTCTCTAATAAGCCAAATAAACATTTTATTAACATTTAGAAATAAACGGTTAAATTGCACATGCTTTCGGGCAAAATTCTATTTTTGGTCCTTTAATATGGTTTCATTTTAAAATTCGTCATCTAAGGTGATACCTTGTCATTTTACATCATTTATGTTTACACAATTACTTGTTAGTTTTAGTAATTTTTTGCCAGAATTTTTTAATTTCATCGAAAAATAAAATTGGGAATTTTCAGATTTTAGAGGCAAAATTGACATGTGAGATGCATGCGACCAAAATCGATGTTCATGTTTTGGGGAAAAACATAAGAATTTTCTCCAAAATTAATTTCCCTTTCATAACATGTCATTTATAAAAGTTTATTTTGGTTATAAGCACATGTTTGATTATTCATATTAAATTTTATTTTGCAAATTCACATTCTGAATTTTTCTAATTATTGCAATAAAATCCCCAAAGAATTTACAAATTGACCTTTCATTTCAAATCCTAATTTTTTATTTATTGCAATAAAACCCCCCAAAAAATCTCTTATTTGCATAATCTCTTAAAAAACCCACTCATTTGTGAAACATATTCATATTATTCATTTCATATAAAAAAACTTAAATAAACAACGCTATGAAAACCAATAAATTTTTTATAACCTCAATTTATTTCTTAAATCACATTCTGAAATGCGATTCCCAGTATACAATTAGCCTCTATAAGGACAAAGTGAGCACCTGTTTGAGGTTTTGAGTAATAACTTCACTTGCTAATCGAGCGAAAGAATGGTAGACATAGGTATATATAGTTGAACCATACAAATCGAAATTGTCAAAGCCGTCAGCGGCTAAGTAATGGGTTTTGCGGGCTCTGTCTTCTTTACTATATCTTCTAATTGCGTCCACAGCTTCTTGTCGGCAAAATCCTCGATGATGATAGTTGCCCCAGCTTCTGATAGCAAGTTTTCTGGGTTCCTTGTAGATAAAGCTACTACTGGCATCCCAGCTGCCACTCCAGCTTTTATTCCAGAAGTAGAATCCTTCAATTTTTTTTTGCAAAGATTAGCACAAATGTAATTTAAACTGTAGAATGTGCAAGGGAAATTCAAACCTCAAACACAAATGTGTGCTCAGAAGAAACTCCCAGTCCCTCGAGACCCTTCAGGTAGGGGTCTGGAAAAGGTTTTGCTCTTTCGCATTCAGCTCCAATTACGAGTAACTCGAAGAAATCTCCAAGGCCAAGTAGAGAGATCATAAGCTCAGCATTTGGTCTCGGAGCATTGGTGACGGCTGCTCGTCTTATACCGTGATCTGTAATCCATTTGCACAACTGGTCTAGGCCATTCACAGGTTTTAGTTTTTCTGGTGCCAATCTGTGTGTTTCCATGAAAATATATTAGTCGAGGTTGATTTTGGTCAAAAAATCAAGGTCTCAATTCTGAAAGAACTAATGAGAAACACTACACTGGTGTGTTTAAATGAGCGATATGCAAAAATTTCCCGTAAGCTTTGCCTAATTGGCAAAAATCCCCCTGTGTTATTTTGATTAGCAAAAACCTCCCTTGTGCTATTTTTTATTAGCCAAAAAAAACCTCCCAAGTCGGAGAACATATTTTGCAGGAAAATGACAAATATACCCCCATCATAAAATGCAAAAACACCCCTAATCACCTAAACCCCCCCTGTTAACTTTGAAAATTGACAATAAACACCATGTTCACTTAAAAAAATGACAATAACCTCCCTATTGGCTCATGAAGGAATTTCAAATGGGGATTTTTGCTAAGAAAAAAAGAACACATGGGGTTTTGCTAATAAAAATAATGTAGGTTTTTTTTTTGCTAGTTAGACAAAGCACATGGGGTATTTTTTCTTTTAACTCGTGGAAACATTGATACAACACGAATCTAATCAAATTGTGAAGGATCTATAAGCAGTACTAAATATGCTAGTGACTCATTTCGTTAAAGATCTGAATTTCGGTGATAAATGATCTACATTAACAAATAATATTGTACTTTTGGGCAAGTAGGTAAACTTTTCAGATATAAACTTTTTTATTGGAGCTTAATGAGTAGTGAAGAAAGTTCTAACACGTGAATTTAGTTAGATGATAATGTGAAATTTGTGACATTAATGTTGTAGACGAATAAAATATTGGAGAATTTAAGGGGTATTTTCATCATATAACATATGGTGGAAGTCATATAGATGGAGTGTTTTACCTTCGGAACATTGCTTCCTTGTCATCCATAAATTTCCGGGCTTTTTCAATATCCCAATCTGGAAAAAGAACGTAACATAGTTCTTCATTGTGCATTCCACTAATATTCTTTGCGTAGAATTCTTCAGTGATTGGTTCTCCTCCATTGAACCCAATCTGTAAGGTAACAACATCAAGACTTAAGAAAGTTCAAAGATGAACAGAATAGAAGGCAAGAAGGAAAAAGGAGGAGGAGAATAAACCTCTCGAAGCATTTCTCTGAAAGCGTAGTAATGAATAGGATCCGAATCACATAATGTTCCATCGATATCGAATAGTATTGCTTCCAAAGGAGCAATAGGAGCAAGCGAAGAGTGTCTAATAAAAACCAATGTGTTCATTAATATTAGGCAAAAGATTAGTTCTATACTAAAATTGTATTAAACCAAGGAGAAGAGAAAAAAATGTGGGTTTTAAAAGTACTTATGGCAGCAGAAGTCAGAAACAAATCTTAAATTGCTTTTGATTTTTGACTATTTTTATGTTATTCTTCCCGAATAGAAGCTAAAAGTATTTATTCCAAATATAAGACACAAGCTTTTCATAATCCAAAAGCTTAAGTTAGTTTCCGAAAGGTTTTGCAAACAAGCTAAATGTCTTCTTGAGTAAGCAAACATTTGTGAGAATCGATTCCCAAAAATCTAAGGTAGTATACTGACTGATCTCGACTCAGTTTGATATCGAACCAAAACCAAGTTTAGTCTAGATCATTTACCCAAACTTCTTACGCAATAAAATAGTAGCATATCTCAAATCCTATAAAGTCATTAATTTGATAACGATCGTCTACTTTTCTCCTCCAAACACCTACATTCAGAATTAATCCGCATAATATCACAAATTTTGTTACGAGTTATCTATTATTCTACCAATATGTTGACATCCCAATATCCCAATTCGTGCTAAGTTGTGCCAAAACTGATCCATAAACACATTTAAGGCTCTTTTTGGAAATGGTCTGGCATAGTCCGGGTGAGTGGGTCAAACCCCATTTGATCAGAATGGGTTTGGATGGGTTTTTCCATGTTCCTACTTGAGGCTTAAAATATTATTGATTTGCCACATACTATCTATTTTTCTCATGAATTCCCAACAATCAAACCTCAATCGAACAAATGAGCTAGAGCTTAAAAAAGATTAAACATATAGGAGAAGGCTCCATCAAGCATTAAAGATTAAGGGGGGGAAAATGCCAAACAATCGAAAGAAATTCGACAATCAATTGGCCTTTCGATCCTGACCCGACCAAGACACACTCAAAATCCGGTTTTGGGCAGCAAACATTTTTCCCTCGACTCTATATAGTCTTTGACCCGCCCAAACTCGACCCGATAATCTTACATTTACAGAAAATAAGCATAAAAGAATTGGAATAAATGGTCGATGGGATTAATTAGACTAAGAATCCAAAACACCTACCAGTACATTAAATCACTCGTACAGTTCAGTGTGTGCATACATGAATTCAGATTTAATTATTAGAGCAATAAACAGAGAGAATTATTGTACCACTTCTAATTACCTTGATGAAGAGGAAGACATCCTAGGAGAAAAGGATTTAAGAGAAGTAGGAATGCAAGAAGAAGATGGGGTTGCGTAAAAGGGCTGATGAATCTTGGTTATAAAATGAGAGGAAAATTGAAGAACTCGCATTAGCATATGCTTTACGGAAAATTCTTTTTCCGACAAATTGGAAGGTGTAGAATGTGAGGCCGTCCGTCAGCAATAGATTTTTCTTCACGTGTTTGTGTGTGTGGGTGTGGGTGTGTGTGATTCTATTGGTTTAATACGTGTTTATACTTGTCCATTAATACCAATCAAGTGCAAAAAGTAATTTTACGAATCAATTTATTATTGTAGGAAATAGGATCAAATACCTAACATCAATAACTTAATTTCTATTAAAAAATAATTTTGGAAGAATTGATTCTCGGGAAATTTTTGTGTAGATCACGTCTTTCATAGACCATGAACAAAATTAGTGCATCCACTAAATATGTTTATAAGATTTTGTGTATGGTTCATTTTGATTCTAGTACCATTTATCTTGCTTCCTTGGTATTGTTGGAAAAAATTAAGTTAATGGACTGTTTTGACCACATTTTTAGTGGGACCCACTTTGAGAAAAGTGTCGGGTCTTTGCGGATTTATAATCTACTACTTGAGTAGATTAAAACGGTATAAAGTATGTCAAATTCGGAGTTCGGGTGAATGAGAAATTGACACTCAAAGTACACTCTTTAAATGGGAGAAAATAAATGCAAGTGGCTTTTATCCCACATTGGAAGTGAGATGGAAAAACTTGAGGTTTATATATGATTTTGCAATGTAGTAGTATAACTACTTAGCTACAAAAAGTCTCTTCCCTTGCGCGCGCAGGGGGGGGGGTGCAAATCATGGATCGAAATTTGCTTCGGACCTTCAAGACTCGTGCGAGCCCGCGACCTGCGGACACGAATGCAGCCCAATTTGAAGGCTTTCGGGCGGGCTCATTTTTGCATATATTTTCGGCCCATCAAGAATAAAGATTTTTAAAAATCTGAAAAATAAATCCGAAATTGTAACTGCCAATTGAAGGCTGAATTTAAATTGTGTAACAACAAAATTAAATTATGTAACAGCCGAAATTGAAATGGCTCCATTAATATTTTTTTTTCCGATTTTACCCTCCTCCGTTCCTATAAATAGTGGCTCTCTTCATTCTAATTTTCACACCAAAAACAATCTTCTCTCATTCCTTTCTAGAGTTCAAAAAGTGTTTCAGTTTGCTGCAAATAGCTTGGTGCGGAGCTTATTTGTTTATACCGTTGAATCCTGGGAGACGAACGTTCGAACAACCTCAAGCACAAACCGGAAGGGTGAGGGAGCGAATTTGTCTTAAGGACACTGTGTTTACACACAGGCCTCGGTTTGGATCGTTTTGATAATTGTCTTTTACTTTCTGTCCTTGTATTTAAATTCAGAATTTCCTTTTACGTATTCATATTTTTAACAGGTATATAGCGCGGAACTCTAAGTAATAGTTAAAATAGTATAATCTTTTTATAATTTTTACATTTCTGCCATTAAAAAAGTACTGGTTGATAATTATTAATATCAAATTATTAATTTAAGTGCGATGATGATTTTGAAAAAAATAACTTTATTTTTAGAAAATGAAGTATTGTTTTGAGACATCCCTTGAGATATTTGGAAAAGAAGAATTTATTTTTGTGAATGCAGATCTCAAAAGTAATTATTACATTGGGAGACAGATATCACAATAAATTACTATTTTCACAAGGACAAGCACTTTATAAAGTCGCAATGGAATTTTTTTTAAGTCGATCAAATTTTATATAGATTTAGCTATTAAATCTGAAGGAATTGATTTGAAATTGAAGAACAATGTGAAAGAAACAAACAAAGAAAAATTTACAGGAAAAGGAAAAATACTTGATTGAGAAAAAAACTTGATTTACAGAGTTTGAATTACAATAAAGGGAAAATTGTATTGAACAAACAACATACCACCTATACTTATAGGCAACTAAGGCGGCTTAACAAGGAAAATATCAGAATTAATCCCTATACTAATAACAAATACAAAAAGGCCCTATATACAAACTATAATGTCTAATATGCCCCCGCAAGCTGGACATTAAGCACCCTTAATGGACAACTTGGAAATAAGCGAACCAAACAACGACTGAGATAAAATCGGCAACAAGTGTAGAGATGAATCTTGAATAGTGTGAAATCGGATATGAACCATATAAATTTCGTGAATCTAGATAGATGAACTGATGATCGGAGAAGACAAATCGTAAGAAACCGATATTGAAAATTGGATTATCATAAAGATCGAAGCAATTGCATGAACATAATTGCTGAAAAGAGATTGATATATGAGGATATGATACTTAGATAATGAACAGAATTGCTGAAAGTGAAGAGAGGATATGATGATATGAATTTGTGAATCGAGAGAAGTGCAATTCTGCCATGATTGCCGGAGATGATGGTCGGAGATTGATTTATTATAACTGATTGAATACAACAGAAAAAGATAGAGAAAGAAATAAAACCTACACCAAGAAGACTGATTGAATGTTGTGAGATGAAGATTAAAGAAGAAAGTAAACAAATTTATTGAGAGAATTGAATTTACAAATGAAGATTGAATTTTCTACTGAAACTGGTGTTGAATCACCATGAATGAGTGAGGAAGAGCTTGAAAAAAGAAATCAATAGAGGAAAAGAGAGAAAATTGTTCTGTGAGACAAAAAATCAAACACTTTGTAGACATAGTGCTTCTTGAAGAAAAATTAAGAAGGAATTGATTGGAAAATACTTCTTTTGATCAGAAGGAAGAATATGCAACAGGTGAAGATTGATTCTAAATTATTCTTGAATTGGAAATAAAGGAATCTTGAACTGGAGTAGTGATTCTTGAATGAATCTGGAGAATTCATATTGAAAGGAAAAACTGGAAGGGAATATATAAGAAAGAAAAGGGGAAGTAATGGATGAAAGTGGAAATAAAAGTAAGAGGAATATAGGAGACATAATTTGGAGAAAAATAAACTGATGGAATTATGGAAATAAACAGGAGAACAGAAGAACATATAGAAGAATATGAATGAAAGTACCTGAAGATCGATTTGAAAAAGAATCTGTAATGGAGATATCTTTTGACTATATTTTAATGGAGAATTGATGAGGAAGAAGGCAGCGGAAACTAATTTATCGCTCTGATACCATATTATGGAAGAATTGATTTGAAATTGAAGAACAATGTGAAAGAAACAAAGAAAAATTTACAGGAAAATGAAAAATCTTTCATTGAGAACAAAACTTGATTTACAGAATTTGAATTATAATAAAGGGAAAAGTGTATTGAACAAACAACATACCACCTATACTTATAGGCAGCTAAGGCGGCTTAACAAGGAAAAAATGTATTGAACAAACAACATACCACCTATACTTATAGGCAACTAAGGCGGCTTAACAAAGAAAATATCAAAATTAATCCTTATACTAATAACAAATACAAAAAGGCCCTATATACAAACTATAATGTCTAATATTAGCTAATACTTACTTATAAAGAAAATAATGATTTTTTTTTTAATAAAGGAGAAGATAAACCACTTGCTCGTCTTTCAACGACAAAGTTCTTAACGAGTCTAGTGGTTCATCCACCAAATCAACCTTTTTCCACCTACATGTCCCGGTTTGGCAAGAGCATTGACAATCATATTTACACCTTTTTTTTCACGTTTAATAGAAAAATATCACAAAGGTTTCTAATCGGATCCTATAGTCCCCAAGAATGTGATCCAATAGTGTTTTCATGTGGTAGCTTTCTTCACCAAATTACATATGGATTATGAATAGTTTCCACAACGAGCCTTCTAGTTCCTCTTTCTCCTGCACACCGTAGCCCCTCCTTGAGCACTAATAGCTCTGCTTGTGGGGATGGAACGACTCTTTACATAACGACAGAAGTCAAACACACAATCGGCCTCTTCATTCCCAATCAGACCTTCCACTTATATAAAGTCTAAGTCACGCAAAAAGCTCCCACCATACATCTGATCGATAAATGATTGTTAGTATAATCTTTTGAGTTATTTCCATCTCATCCTAAATAGTGATGGGCCGAAAAATTAAAAACGAAAAACACGTCCTAAGTAATGATATACATAACAACAAGTGATTGGTGATTGATCTAATGAAAGTGACTAGTCATTTTTTTATGGCGAAATGTTTTCACTTAATGTGTCATACGCGCCTCAAATTGAATTTAATAGATCCAAGAACCCAATAAAAACCAAGAAAGAAAATAAAAAAACTATGACTCACATAAATAAATTATTATTAGCGCCGATACAATTTGGATATGGTTTGGGCCGGCCCACAAATATGGGACAACCCATGATTATTATTTTATAAGTATCACATCGTACGAGAAGAAGCCCAATAAAAATGTAGACAAATAAAAATTAAAAATTCTTTCTTAATTCTTCTCTTTTTCTTCACGCAGTTCTGCATTTTTGTGCTTGAAAAAAGAAGAAATGAACGCAGCCTGGAGTCTACTCCAACAATGGCAAATACCCCACTCTTCTTTGCTCTTCTTCAATATCAAAAAAGGTAAGTACACTTCATTTTCTTTTACTTTTGATTTCTTTGTTGTTTTTTCTTATTTGATGCTTTCTCTTAGCCTCTTAACTAGTTTCCTCCAATTCCACAGGTATGAATTTCGTGCATCCGAAGATTATATACCCTAACGTGTGTTTCGCTCAGCAAATGCAGACCACTGCTTATGAAATTGTTAATGGAAGTTATGTTCCATTGCCTGATTCCAAACAGCCGCCTATTAAATTAAAGGTAAATTTACGGACTCCATCCGAAAACTAGGTTACATACCTTAATTAGAATACATTATTAGTTCATACTGCAAGAAAAACTTTAAGGAATTCTTTGCAAATAAATTACACTTTTACCTCTGTTAATTGTGTGAAGCAAAAATTGAGTGGTTAAATACAACACAGCGATATAATTATGTCCACATTTGCCCAATCAATTTGGTTAACAGTTTTTGGTTGCTGGAGTAGTATTGACTTACCTGTTTTAGTTTGTAATCTCTCAGTTGTTGGACATTCGTAGTATTTTTTAATCGTACAATTAGTTTATGAATTATTTTCCTCTTTATTTTTACTGAAGAGCTAAGATCGTTGCTATATTCCACTTATTGGAGATCATATTTTATCCGGTATAATAGTTTGACCATGTTGAGTTATCACATGCAATTTGTTTTTCCTCTTTTTCAGGATAAGGCAGCAGTGCCTCTCGAAGATGTTGGTGCATTTCAAAAGCTTCCCATGGTGATGCCATCAGTTGATATCCTATATTCAGCAATGAGAAAGGCAAAGAGGGTCTCAGCTACAAAGGGTAATTGATTATCAAGGTCTTTCCTACTACAGCAAGCACTGTTGCATTGCTAGTTAAAGTGGTTTTGTTTTGATTCTTCATAGGTATCTCTAATATTGCAAAACGTGAAAGAAATAGAGGCGCAAAACAAATAGATGCACTAATGAAGGTAGATTCTCTTATATGCTGCTCTTCTCATGGAAAGAAGAACTTATTGTAGTATTTGGTGTATCCTAACTGCAGGAACTTGCAGTTCCTTTGAGGACATACAAGGAGAACTTTCCCAACAAAAAAATATTGCACCCTTATGAACGATCTCTAATTGAGTTGACTCTTGGAGATGGAAACTATGAAGAGGTACAATTTAATGCTTCACCATCTTTGCTCTTTAAAGGATGTGTTCATTGGGTTTAGCGAAAAAAATTCTGCTACCCAATGAAGCTGAATAAATTGCAAGTGTAGTTGATAAACCTGTCCAGTAAGGAATTATACTATGCCACATTTTTTGTTCTTTTTCTTTTGGGAATACTGTAAGGCTTTCCACTGTGAACTTTGCAGTGATGCTCAAATGTTCCTAGTACAGGATATTAAGCAATCTTTTATGTCATTGTACATATTTTGCCTTCACGCGTCATTTTTCTCATAATTCATAGGTTATGGGAAGAGTTGACAAGCTACGGAAGAAAGTGGTGTCAGTAGGAAAAGAACACGCCTCCCTCTGCGCCAAGGTAGTAATTACATTTATGTTACTCCACTTCTGCTCCATAGAATATAATGAAATATAAGTCCGTAGTTATAGAAGCTCCTGCTTAATCATGTGACGGTTATCTTAAAACCTTGGTTTTACAATCACGATCCAACGTCATTTTCAAAACACATAATACTTGATATGCTAGATCGGGAAGAAGAAAATGCTCATTTACAGGCTTCAAATAATAGTTTGTCTATATAATCTGCTAGAAAAGCAAAAAGAAAATGTGAAGAATATGTTCAGCAGATTAGAATTATAACTTCATCTCAGTACTTCAACAGATTTTCCCTCAAGAATCCATGGAAGTGATTTACGGCATTTAATCTTTTGTTGAGCATACATGACAATAATGCTCATTAATAGGTCTTTTGGTTACAAAGAAATCAAGTAGTGTCAAAAGATGCATCAGAAATTCAATATACATGCACAAACGTTGTGGTATAAAGGAGAGTACTCTCATCAAAATTAACCTACTATTTCCTCCCTAACTGCTTATCCCATTTATATATGCGGAATTGCGTAAAAATTAGCACCTCATTAGATATTTTAACCAGCAAGTTGAGTAGCAGATGGAAGACTGTATTATAATATATATTAGGTTACTAGAAAAAAATCAGCATTGTGTTTCACCTTTTAATTTTTGTGCATTTCATTTAAAACTTGAAGACTATCATAATTTTATACTGATGCTGTGATGCATGCCTGCTGAATTTTCTAATGATTCTTGGCAGTCACTCACAAAGCGTGAAGCTGAGGAGCGATTGAGTGAGGTTAGCATAGCTATGCATAACTGACGATGTCCTTTGAACATTAATTCCTTCATTATTTTCATTGGTCTTGCCTCAGGGAATGAAGAAAATTGAAGAAATTTTTAACTGCGAAGGAAGAGCTGTAGATGAATTATTGAACATTGCTAAGGTAGATAGAGGTCTTGGCTATTAGTCAATTAACAGTGCATGACATGAATTCTTAAATATAAATTCTAGTTTTAGTTTAATTAAAGGTGTGCCACAAATTTAGAAGCAATATTGTATTTCTGGTATTGCCGGTTTAGTGGTAGAAGATCCATGACTGAAAATTTGAATCTAGGTAGATTCAAGTTGCTCACGTTAGTAACTGTATTTGAAGTTTGGAGTATGATATGAACAAAGATAATACATCTGATGATTAAAAGGATTTACTTGTTTTTAATTTTCATATCATTGTCATTAACCTCAATGAGAAGCTATATTTGTTCGTAAACTAGTCGCGTTGCATTTCTTCATTTTTAAAACAACTTGTTAAAGAAATTGTTGGATGTGTTGCTCCTTTGAGGGGATTGATTTCTTTGGTATCCTATGATCTCTCTTGCTCTCTTACTTTATTTGATGGTTTTTCTTTTTCCTTCTTTCTTTGGGGATGGTAGGCAGGTGGGTAAGTAGTTATCAATACTTTATTGTGCGTTGCTTGTGCTGTTCATCTTCACCTCATTTATGCTTTGCAACAGAGTTAGATATAATTGCTTCCAGCTAATGACATAGACACTTGCTTGACTCTGACCTATTTATTTGCACTTGGACATCTATTGAAGAAGATTGGCGATTCATGTAAATTATCTTCATTTATATTTGACACATTGCATGACAGACTTTGCGGGCGATGCCAGTCATCGATCTAGAAACACCCACTCTTTGTCTTGTTGGGGCTCCTAATGTAGGAAAGTCATCTTTGGTACGTCTACTATCAACAGGAAAGCCTGAGGTATGTACCAGCACTATCAGATTTCACATTGAAGCTCACTTTATATTTGACACCAACAACACTTAGTTCTTGCTTGAGGTGGGTTGATGATATTTACATGTTGATCCTTTGAGATAAAAATACACCAATATTGCAATATGGTATGCTTCAATATGCATCTGTAGCAGACCTCTATTGTTCCTTGACATATAAGATCCCTCTCCACATGATAGTTATAATAGATTTAATATTTGCAATTGGATGGAACTTTGCTAGTTGAAAGGTTATATAGGAGAACTTTTAGCTAGGGCCTTTGAGTAGCAGATAAGCCTTAGGTTCAATTATGTCTCGACAATTTTTTATTTCTTTCATAAAAAGGTTTTCCCCTATAATTATCTGCTGTCCTAGCAACTGTAGAGCTTTATTCTCGTACATTATTAGTTATCTCTATAACTTAAGTCTAAATCTAGTGGATGGTTACATTATACCTTTATTTTACCGATGTTATCTGCTTTTTCTTAGCAAAAACTTCCTATCATTCTTCTTGACAAGCTACATTTTGCTGCCATTATTTTGCATATAACTAAGTTGATGTATATAGTACAGTTTCGGATCATTTTTGTTGCTCTAACGGTGACTCAGGTTTGCAATTATCCATTCACAACGAGAGGAATTCTGATGGGACATATCTCCCTGAGTTACCAAAATTTTCAGGTTCACTTTTTCCAAAGAAATATACCTTATTCAAAGTCTTTCTTCTGCCATAAGGCCTAAACTCTAATATGTCTTCAGGTTACAGATACACCTGGGCTATTAAGGCGAAGTGATGGTAATATGCTTTATATTTGCTGCTTCTCCTTGATATTTGAGTTTACCAATATACTTGTGTGCATGGAGAATCTGATTTAATTTCTCTTTTTTCAAAGCATGTGTGCATGAAGTGAAACATTGTTAGTTTTCAGTCAATACCATTTTGCGTTCATCACTTCAACTCAATAGCTTAGTGAATCACACTGAATGCAGAGTCCATTTCGTTGGTTGATTTGGAATCATATTGTTGCTATATTTTCTTTCATTTTTCTTTTAATTTTACGTTGATTAGATCTTATTTTGTTTGAATCGACCTGCAGAGGATAGGAATAATTTAGAAAAGCTGACACTTGCTGTACTCTCGCATTTGCCAACTGCTGTACTCTATGTTCATGATCTATCTGGACAATGTGGAACCTCACCTTCTGATCAGGTATTTCAGCCCAAGTTCCTTTTTAGATAAAAGATGCAAACCATCTATACTTGCATCCACCAATGCTTGTTATGATATGATATTCTCATGCCCAAGTTTTAGATGATTAGTATTAAATTGATAAGAAGTTCTTGTTTTCTGTTGTTGTCCAATTGATTTAAGTGTACAATACCTGGTGCTTTCTAAGGTTCCTTCACACAATTTCATCCTCTTAATTTGTGTTTACAAGTTGTATCACATTGAAGTTACATACATAAAACACAATTTTGCTTTAAGAGATAGACCAACCTAAGGAAAACACAAATAATTCTCAGGTGACATCAAATTCATAATATCCTTGTTAGCAGTTCATAAATACAGATAAATTATCTACGCATTGGTTCAAAATTTGTTCGTCAGATGATTAATAAATACATATATAGTGTTTATACTCTTCTTTTTACTTTACCAGCACAAAGTAATAGTTCTCTGGGAAATCATCGATAATAAATCTGCTGTGTGCACTATTCCGGAAAATGTGTCCTTGGCAATTCATTTTTTGGGGAAATTTTTGAACTTGGAGACTTTGAGGTGTCCAGATTCTACTCTCTACTCTAATTAGGGTTGGGTTGATTCATTATCATCATTCTCCTTATGCTAATCAATGTTTTATCGTTAAACAGTTCATTATATACAAGGAAATAAAAGAGCGGTTCAGTGACCATCTTTGGCTTGATGTTGTCTCTAAATGTGATCTTCTAAGAGATTCACCCGCACTCTTTGTCACAGAAGATAGTAATGCAGATAATATTGAGCTAGCAAAGTACCGTAGAACAGGACCTGATGGTGCTCTACGTGTGTCAGTCACTAGTGAATTGGGTATTGATCAGGTATGCTTTGTAAGCTTCTACTTGATCTTGAAATGAATTGCAAGTTAGTTGAACTCTATAGTACAGACATAAGATTCTGCTAAGGAAGAAAAGATAAGAATAAAAAAAAGGAAATGGAGTGTAAATAAAAAGGTAAAAAGCAAACCCCACCCGAGAAAACTGAAACTGCATGTGATCCAAATTGTTAGTATCAGAATCCAAGAGGAACACCTGAAAACAAAACATTTAGACAAATTTAAGTTTTGTTAGTTAAATTCAAACTCAATGCCGCTTGCACTTAAACAAAACTCAGTGCTTCGGCTTAATTTTTTTTTTGTTTGTTTAATTAAATTTAACAATGTTTTATATGCCGTTGGTGGGGGGCAACTTTGTTTTGATTTTGCCCTAATTGTTAAATCCACGATGGACTGCTAATTACAGTTGCATTCCAAACATTACTTGATATGTTTCTGACCTGCAGTATATGCCTTGCAGTTGAAAATTAGAGTGCATGAGCTGCTAATTTCTCAATTAGGGAGAATAAAAAGCTCGGAAAGCAATGAAGAAAGTCCTGAAGTTCCGAGATAAGGTACTCTTGCTAAACATACCTTTTGATCATGAGTGTGCATAAACAATTCAGAAGCTATGTTATCTGCAACTGCAATTCCACACGCAAAATTCCAATATGCCTTTGATCCCTGATTAAGAGAGAAATAATTCTCGTTTCCAGCTATGCTAAGATGAGCGACTTTATTTTACAAGCCACTGTGATCTGTGGATGACTAGGGCAGCTCGTGGTTCAGGTCAATTCTAATACATTCCTGCCCTTCGTTCTCCTTGATAACGCAATGTTTTTAGAATCAAATCACATGATTTGCATGGACTATAAGTTGATCTTCAGTTGACAAAGGTTAACCCGGTATTGTGCAGGGTTTTATATCACTACAATGCATGGACTATAAGTTGATCTTCAGTTGACAAAGGTTAACCCGGTATTGTGCAGGGTTTTATCACTACAATGCATTTGAATGATAAAAGTCCGGCAAGTTCTTTTTTCTTGCCCTTATAAGATAGTAGCGTATCTTGAATTATTGGTTTGTCAAACTTAAATATTAGTCAGAGAAATTTTGAAGGTACTTTTTCATGATCAAGGATTGGAGTGTCGGAAATAATGCAATGTAAATATCTTCATATTGTTTTGTGTAAATCTTAGACAGCCAAGAATCTATATTATGACCGTTTGATTCTATTGGTTTTTGTTGGTTTCAGTACCTAATTATTTGGATGTAACATTACTCTTTCAGTCTTTGGAGTTTTAAATTATTATGTTTTTCAAACACGAAAGCTTATGGGATCACATGTTTTTAGAACATGTAATTCACATTTATATTTTTGAGTTTTAAAAATTATTATTTGATCGATCATGTGTATTTTTGAAAAATCAACATCGAAAATAAACTCATTCCAGACCGTTATAAAATGTGTTAACACATATTAATGTGATGTTTGATAATATAACTTTCAATCAAACCTCTAATCTAACACAATACCATTCCTATAAACTCGCAAAATCCTAATGACACCACAGCTACATAAATATTTTACATTTTTTCAGTCCAGATAAGTTTTTATTGGTTTTCTCTTCCAAAACATAAAATACATTAGCCAAAATCCAAATAAGGTCCTCTATCTGCTTCAATATAGTAAATTCTTATTAAGAGGTCCAATACATCCGGCGTTGTCTCATCAAATGATCACCGCCTCTAACTTAAACGAATACAGGATCAGTAAGAAAATGGTATAGATAAACAAACAGCGCAATGATCTAAAGGAACACATCCAGCTTGAACTCAATCGAGGTTTCAAATATATATTCACACATTTTCCAAAATATGAATCTTCAAGATCATACTATTAAATTCACTTATTAGACAATACAACGACAATTAGGAGGTTACTCTAGAGACCTTTGCAGAGGGTTATCATTTGAGATTGTTAAACATGAGATGATTGATTTGGTCAGTGCCAATGTCGGATATAGGCTCAATGGGCTGCTCATCATCATCATCATCTGTCAAAGGAATATCACTTAGCGGTTCCCTACTGAATTCATCTGCACAAGTACAAGAGAATCAAAATATGAGTAATAATAACGCTTCACGTCAATGTTAAGCCATTTTATGCAAGAATAACATTCTCCTTGGTATTTTAAGCACTAAAAAAACCCAAGAATCAGACAAAGCCTAAAGCCAAGAGGAAAGTAAAATGATTCTTAAAAGTACCGAACATTGAGCTCAAGGAGGTAGGAGGCGGAGATGCCATAAAGTTAAGGCCGACATAAAATCCAATTGCAAGTAGTATTGTCACCATTACATAAGTTGGCACAGCTAATGCCCAATACCTGAAAAAAGTCAGATGAAGCTCTAAAATCGGAGAAAGGTAAGAATATACTTAATGTATTGTACTAACTGACCGACCTGCTTGGGTAGTAATATATCCCTATAGAGTGCAACCAGTTGTCGGGAACATATGCCCATGTAATGAAAACAACTGTTGAAGATGAAGAGAAATACTGAATAGCAGCAGCGTTTTAATCATCTTCAATCTTAGTTAAGATAGAGGAGTATATTGAAAAACAATCTCAAGGGATATACATATATATATATATATATAATCAACACATTAAAATGAGAAAATAAGAATGCAAATACAAAATTTACATTATTCGATTACTAACAGATGATTTTATTACCAATCCAAAAGAAAGCAAGCCAGCCAGCCAGAATGTAATTTAATAAGTAAGATTTGGGGATCGAAACTAATAAAAATGATTAATTCAATTCAAAATGAGAATAAATAAATAAATTGATCAGATCAGATAGAATAACCTGTGGCAACAACGGTGGTGATAGATCCAACGAAGCCATAAACTTCTGAAAGTTTGGGTCCATGCTCCAAGGAAGTGGTCGGAGAGCGGTCGTCGGAATCCGAAAAAGACACATTTGCCCTTCGGTTCCTGGAGAAGCTCAGGATCCTCCGGGGGCTATTCACGGAACATCGCTCTTCCATCCAATTTTATTCTTTAGGACTCATTTCGTGGAGGACTAGTCTAGTCTAGTTCATTCCCACTGTTTGTTTGTTTGGGTGCTTGTAATACTAGGCACAAATACGAGTGAATTATTCTGATTTTCCGAAAACCTAATGGATAGGGGTGGCAAATGGGCGGGTCGGGTTCTTGACGGGTCTATGTTAACGGGTCATAATCGGGTCGTGTTCTTAATTGGCGGGCCATAAGCGGGTCGGGTCATGGGCCTGCCCACATTATGATTTTTTTTTATTACAAAACTTCATTTTCTGAAATTTTCATCTTTGCCCAAAAATAACACTTAATTCAATATAACAAACCCACAAAAACTTGAACAATAAAATCACATGGAATCAAGCTAATAACAAAAAGAACAATTCTCCCAAAAAAATCTAAACAAAGAGTTACCACCTCAAATTGTCATACCCCAAAAAAAAAAGTAAAAACAATGCAATATTTTGAGTATAAATACAAAAACATAGAGCAAGTGAAAAAAAGCAATATTCTGAAAAAATGAGATGTACAGAGAGAGGTTGGGGAAGGGAGTCCCTCTTTTTTTTTTGTGTTTTTCTCGGTGGGTGAATGGCGCAGAGGAGAAGAAAAAAAAAACTCCACAAAAGCTTTAAAATTTCTTTTTCCGGTTTGCCGGAGAACCAAGATTTAGCAGGAAATTGTGTGGGTCGCCGGAAATCGTGTGGTCGCCGGAACTGTAGCAGTATTGGAGATGGAGAGGAGAGAGGGAGGTAAGGCGGCTAGTACATTTATCCCGTATATAATGTGTGTGTTTGTGTGTTAAATTGATTTTTTCTTGTTTTATTTAAGACCCATTAAAGACCCATTATTAAACTCATTAGTGACCCGTTAAAGATATAGCAGACCCAAGACCAACCCAACTTACTCAAAACCAGGGGGCACGGGCTCATTTTAGGCGTTTCAGAGGGGAATGTGCGAAAATTGAAAAAAACTAGGGGGTGACGTGCAAAAATCCCAAAATTTAAATTAAAGGGTTGGGTCTGGACGGGCCAGAGAGGGTCATGGGCCGGCCCTTGGGTCTGGACCCTTTTTGCCAAGCCTACTAATGGATAATAATAATATATCCAAATTGAAATAAAATAAAATATATATATATATATATAGTATAATATTTGGGATAAAATCGATGTTGAGGTGTCACGCTCAAATTAGTACGGAACACCACAAAAGCATAAGAATTCCTCATAAAAATACCCCTATTCATAGGTGAAATGTTTTCCATGTTTTTTATCAGTTTGTAGGATTATCAAGTCAAGCTCGAGCCGAGCTTCAAAAGTTTAAAAATGAAAAATGATGTTCAATCTTGTTTAATTAGTGTAAAATAGTCTAAAATATAACCAAAACCTTACATTCAAGGGCCCACCCTATCAATAAGCACGTCATCGATACGACATGATCGACACAAACCCGTAATTACATTTTGATCATCGATTACATACATTGACCCCCCACTTTGCAAATCGGTGTCTTCGCAGTGTAAAACTACTCACATCGATATGTTGATCTCAATATAACTCATAAAGATAGACTATATTACCCTTCTTAAGATGGTTATTAACTACAAAACATCGAACTTAATCCTGTTATGGTCGAATCGGTGTGTCCGACCCATATCCAGCATATCATACCAGGTTGACTTATCTCTCAACTACAAATACCCCAAAAAGGTACGCACAAAAGACTTGACTTTAAGCTCCGACTATCCTTTATCATCTCGATACTTACTAAGGTATCGGAGGGTTACCACCGGCATTTCCTGACGAGGTTTTCTTTGATTATGGATTAGGTTCCATAAAGTGAAATGGAGTTTGATTTGACCAACTTGACTTCATATTGAAGAAGAGTATTTTACATGTGGCCTTAACAACCTTATTATATTACTTCACTAAAAATTCATTCATCAGCGGGCACTTACATGAAGGAGATATGTGCATAATGTACAAATTTGCAGCTTACAACTGGCTTCTACGATCCACTATTTGCCATTAAAGACGTAAAAGTTATTGAATTGTTGTTGATTGATTTGAGTTGTGTGTTTCTGGTTCGTATATGTCATCTTTATATAGATTTCATAGTCCTGATGTGAGTCCAATTATTTTCGGGCGAGCTGAAACAGTTAGTCTTCAAGTAGGAGTCTTCAGTGAGTTGCTCTTGATTCTTGGAGTCTTGATCAGTTAGAACTTAGAACTCGATCTTCAGTCAGCTTGCGTTCACACTAGGATGGTTATCAACTCCAACCAATCAGATGTAGGGCTGAGTACGGTTCGGGAAACCAGACCGAATGGTTCGGTCCGAACATAAAATTCGGCCGGGTAATCAGTCCACGATTTTTCAGAACCGAACCGACTAGGAACCGAAAATTTGGTTCGGTTCGGTTTGTTTCGTACCATTTCGGACCGAATCTCACCCAAAATAGGATCGAACCGTGGAAAATTTGACTGTTTGTTTGTTTTTTTGGACAAAATCGGAAAATTTTATTGTTTGTTCTAACTGAACCTGACCGAATTGGACCAAACCGAACCAAACCGTTAAATTTTGTGGTAAAAAATCGGAAAAATTTAGAAATCGGGAAACCATGGAGCGAACCGGACCGTTCAGTTTTTGTACCGAACCGGACCCAAAATTTCGGTCCGGTAAACGGTCCATAGATTTCAAGGACCGAACCGGCCAGGAACCGAACTTCGGTCCGGTTAGGTCCAATTGCTCACCCCTAATCAAATGGCTCCTCCTGGTTGTATATGGTTGAATTTGGTGGGAGTTAGTTACAACTTACAAGTTGATAAGCTATATAACTGATAAGTCTTGATATCCAGTCAGTTATGACTCTCATTAATTGCAAATGTAAACCTTCTAAATCAATTTATTTGCCATTGAGTCCATTCTTATTTTGGGTCGATTTCAACCCATTAACATGTTGTGACCTATGTTCAATTTCAAAGCTTTCTCCTTAATTGGGCTGATTGGCTTGATAACTTACTAATTGGACCATAAGTTGGCCCTCTGATTATTATTGGCCCCTCTGATTATCGGTCTGTTTGATTCAATATTTATTACTAAAAATTATTATTATTACTAATAAACGCCTTTATAGCCGTTTAATTCACGCAAAGTACCCTATTAATTCTCCGCAATTTATTCTCCCACCTGCCAAAAACACTTCACAAAAACGTGTGGAGTCAGGAAAAAAGGAGAAAATTAATAACGAAAACGTACAAACACACACTCCAAGAAGATCTTCATCATTATATCACTCACTACCCACCTTGTCCCGTTCTTAGATCTCCACAAGTGTTCCCTCCATTTTTGCATTTTTCACAATAATTGGGTAAGTTCCAGATCTCATTTTCTGTTGTAATTTTGATGATATATTGTTTTCTGCTCGATTTGATGATCATTTCTTTTTCAATTTAAAGCGCTTCAATGTGTAAAGGTTCAATCTATTTATGTTCGTTTATCTTGAGCGAGTGTGATCTGATAAGTTTTTAGGTAATTTAAGTTTTGCGGCTGATTTTGTCTTTATACTTGTAAAGCTTAGATGGTTTCATTCACAATTGAAGCATTTTGTTTGCAGCGATCTGATGATTTTGCTCATTGATATATCAGATCACAGAGCAATGACTATTCTATTCATTCTGATTTTATTTATTTGCTTAAATTGTGTGGTTTGCTGATTTATAGCTTACCCCTTTTTAAGGATTCTGTTTTTTGCTAGAAATGTATGGAAGATTTTCGCAATTTTGTCCTGGTTTCTGTTTAATTTTACTAAAGTTTAAGTAGTCCTCACATTCTAAAGATTTATTCTATAGAATGGCTGTGATCTAAATATCAAATTGTTACCCTTGTATTTTTTTTTTTTGCCTAATTGACTAAAATTATCATATCTGGTAAAATCATTTTTTTGGTAAAAACATAGATTCAAATAATCAGTAACTGTTAGACTAACATTCTCAGGTTAGCTTCTTTTATGATGATTAAAGATATTCATTGTTGGTCGAATGTTGATAACCTTTCTAAAATTGAGCCGAACTATGCTAAGGATAACCTTTTTATCAAATTCTACGTGGCTATAATTTATAATTTATAATTTTGCTTGATGGTGTAGTTAGTCAAGATGGTTGTATCTACGGGATTGGTTCAATAAATTTCTAGAGTTTGATGCTATAAAGAAATTCACAACGTTCACGGAAATCTAAAAAGTTACGGCAGCTGGTCAAATTGCCTTTCTGGAAAGAACTGTATGCAGTTTTATTTTATTATTCTTGGTTTCTCTGTTAGATGATATTTGTCTTTTTATTGTAGTATATTTGTCTTTTATCATGAAATATTCATCTAATTGCAACTGGTATCTGTCATTTTGTAGATAATTTATCTGAATAATAAACTAAAGGAATTATGGGTACTGTTGTTGACGTTGCAAACAAGGTACATCTTTTGATCTTGTTTCACTTTTTTCTTGAACGTTTTTGTAGCAAATCAATATGTTTGGAGCTATAGATGCAACTCTGAGTTCAGTTGTTGTGTAATTAATAAAAGACTCAAATGGAGTTGGCATGTAATTAATTAGGACATTTGACTTTGTTGCAGGAAGCAAATGGTAGTGCACACACCAACAAGAAGGTCACGGTGATTTTTGTTCTTGGTAAGTGCTTTGGTTTCTAAGTTTGGATCTTTTATGACTAAGTTAATAGGAATTTTCAAGCCGAAATTAATATCATTCCTCTTTCTGATATACTTTGATTGAGCAGGTGGGCCAGGCAGTGGTAAGGGCACTCAGTGTGCAAATATTGTTGAAAAATTCGGTTATACTCATCTTAGTGCGGGTGATCTTCTCCGAGCAGAGATAAAATCTGGTTCTGAAAATGGGTACAATTGCTTACTTATTTATTAAAGAAATATGTTAGTATAATTTTTGAATGCGGGTAATGGCTTTATCCTTGATCAAATCTTTTTTATGCTGATTTAATGGTTTCTAAAAAAATATATTTTTTTGTAATTCTGTATTATGAACTATTTTTGATCTGATCCACAAAGGTCGAGTCCTAAACTTGTTATAATTACTAAGTAGGGTAATTGGAGTAACTCATTCAAAAAGTATTTACTTGCCCTTCTAATGAAGTCTTTCAGCCGATGAATTCGTTATTGTTTTCAAATTCGTTGGCTGCATAATTTTTTTGTACTGGTAAGATTGCTTACTTTTGTGTTGTTTTCTAACTATTTTTCTTTTTCTTTTCGTCTTTGATATTTAGGACTATGATTCAAAACATGATTAAGGAAGGAAAAATTGTACCTTCAGAGGTCACAATTAAGCTTCTTCAACGAGCAATAGAGGAAAATGGAAATGACAAGTTTCTTATTGATGGTTTCCCTCGTAATGAGGAGAATCGTGCAGCTTTTGAATCTGTTGTAAGTCTTCTACACACGCACACACATATATAAATACATACACATGTATATGTCACATTTTTTACCATGTTATCCAAGTTTACCTACTAGCTTTTGTTTTGCAGACAGGGATCGAGCCAGAATTTGTACTTTTCTTCGATTGTTCGGAAGAGGAAATGGAGAGGCGCTTGTTGAGTAGGAATCAGGTTTAATAAAATTTCGATCATTTTCCTAAAATTTTAGTTTTTCTATTTGTGTCTTTATCTATCTTTACCCTCCTTAATTTTCGTTTGGTGTTTTTGTGTTCTTGCTTGAAGGGTAGAGAAGATGATAATATTGAAACAATAAGAAAGAGATTTAATGTCTACATGGAATCTAGTCTCCCAGTGATTGAATACTACAAATCTAAAGGGAAGGTTAGGAAGGTAATTTAATCCCTCTCCCTACCCTCTTTTCTCTCAGATCAAATGAACTTGTCTATGGAACTCATGTTTCTTGTAAATTTAGATTGATGCTACAAAGCCAATTGAAGAAGTATTTGAGACAGTTAAAGCAATTTTCACCCCTTCAAGTGACAAGGTACTAAAGCTGCATCATCGTGATATTACCTACATACTCTCTGAAGTTACATGAAATTACAAAAATACCCCTAAGGTTTCAATAAGTACCAGAATCTCTCCTACTTTAAGTTTCACTTGTAACAACAGCAGAGAGTGACTTGGTAATTATCGAAATCTCATAGGGTGTTTATGCAATTTCACCTAACCTCAGGAGGGTGTATGTCACTATCTCAGTTGTAATAGCTGTTTAAGTAAGGGGATTGTCTTAGCAAAAACACGTTATCTTACTTGCAGGTTGCTGCTTAAAGATGTTGATTCCCCAATTTCAACATAGGTAATAATTTATGGAGCTTTATAACATTGAAATGTACAATTTAGAATTATATACTTATATGAACTTTTCTTCTGCAGACAGATTGTTTCCGATTTTCCGGGTGTATCGTATATGATATTCAAGAACATTACAAGTTTGTTCCTTCTCGTAGAAGGATAATTTTTTCTGTTGTTTTAATTGTGAAACAGATTATTATGTATATGTTGTAGTTTATATCTATAGTTGTGATATGATGAGGTTACTTTGCCTCCATATTTGTTATATTTGATTTGAATTATCAGAATAAAATATAGTCTTATTATAGCTATTTTTCATATTTCAGCCATTTAGTTCAAATTTGAGAATGGGGCTGTGCTCTTACTCTTAGCAATATATTGGGGAAATGTTGCTGAGAAAATTACTTGCATATAGAAACATCATGCCTAAACTAAATATATTCATAGTTCGGGTAACTGGCTCAATCAAATCTAAAAGGGCCAAGACCCATTGGGTGACTTTACTCATCCGGCTCGACTCGACTCGACTCGACTCAACTCATATATTTTCTATTGTTGATGGTTTGGGTTGGGTTGGGTTGAGTTTTGTAAACATTTATATGGGCTTTTAATGGATTCATAAACGGATCACTAACGATCTAGTAAAAAACACATATTTAGCTAAACTAATTAATATTTAATGGCTTAATTTTATCTCAATAATATTATTTTAATTTTCTCTTCTAGATTCATGAAAATTTTAGTTATAATATTAAAATTTTAAATTCAAATAAATATAAAAATATTAAATTGCTTTCAAAAAATAGAAAAAATAAAAAAATCTTAAAGTGTAGTGAGTTTTTTTTAATCCATATAATTTAACTAATGAAGTATCATATTAATCTAACCTCATTTAGTTATACTTGAATATTTGAATAATATTTATACTTATAACTATGATGTATATTTCTATAATTTAGTAAAATACACACTATTATTACGTCTAAACGGACAAATCCATGACCCGTCCCGTTTAGGACCCATATAAAGCGACCCTTTAATGACCCGACTCAATCTGAATCCGCCGGACCCGCTCATTTGCCACCCTTGGTATATAACTCCAATTTACATAAATTGCACCCACAATTATGGAAAAGAACATCCCCACTTCAATATTTTATTTCAATAACTAAATAGTTGTACGTGGATTCTTTTGTGAAATAAAAGTTTGTTGTTAGCCTTAAAAAAAAAAAAGTTATCGATGTGGCGTGTTATTGAATAATATAAAGTCGATTCTGAATCTCTGATATTAGAGAAACCAATCAGAAAAGAAGAAGAAGATATAATTAACTTTCTTGCATTGAATGTAATGCTTTTGTATTGCTCCAATAATTTTCTGGTCAAGAACTTCACTTATTCAATGTTAAAACCGTGCAATCCCCGAAATGACTTTCCATTTAGATTTAAGGCTTGAGATTTAGATTTGAAACCTCGGACTAGCTTGTTGACTTCTAATAAACTTTTCCTTTATAATAAATAAAAAAATATAGGCGATCGAGGGACTAGCATGTTGGTTAAAATTGAGGCTTCATGGCTAAGAATGGGTTCAACTCTCATTAGTGTAAAATCTTTTTATTAATACTATTATTAAATTTAATTATAATAATCTCCTACTAACTTAAATGAAAAATATTAATTATTCATGAAATGATTAAATTAAACTAAGTTTTAGGAGATAATATATGAGAGATGTAAATAACTTATTATGTTTAATAATTCAACTATACTTCTTAAGTTGTTTAGCCTATTTTATCATTAGTGCTTGTTCCATTAGCCGAACCACCCCAAATGCGGGAATCACACGTAATAGGGTCGAACGGAACCGACACTGAAAGAATCCTATTCTTGATGTCCTTGGGAGTGTAGGTTCTAACTCTATCAAGGGCCCAAGTACCCTCATTATTAATAACATCACAAACCCCAAGCAAATCTCGTCACCTCTTATATTCTCCTGAGTACTATCACACAGAAGGTCTGGAGACTCTGGACCCAACCAACGATAAAACCAAAAGGAAATGAGTTCCCCATTACCAATGTTCTATTTGAAGCCGTGTTCTATCGCCTTAGTGCTTCTGAAGATCCCTTTCTAAGTACTAGAATCTCCGCTCTTAATTTGATAATAAAAAAGATCAACCCCCATCAGATACATCTTTCGAAATCTCTCATTCCAAATGGAGTCATGATTACTAATAACCCTCCAACCAACCTTGGCCAACAAAGAAATATTCTCCTTCCTAGTAACCCTCAAGCCCAAACCGCCTTCAATCTTCCGTTTGACCACATTGTCCCAACTTACCAGGTGCATCTTCCTCTTAGTAATATCAGTAGACCATAAAAATCTCCTATTAAATCTATCAAGCTGAGAACAAGTAAAGGACGGAAGCCAATCCATCTGCATCGTGTAGGTCGGAATAGTTATAGTCACTGCTTGGATAAGGGTGGTCCTCCCAGCTAAGCTCAAATGCTTCACCTTCCAACCTGAAAAACGATTTTGAACCTTCACAATAAGACCATTATACAGAGAGGCCCAAATCCTACCATGGATCATCGGCTCCGAGATACTTTTTCAAATCATGTGTGCTCCGGAAATCCAAAATCTCTCTACTAACCCTATTGTTAGTCGAAGGACCAAAGTAAATCCTAAATTTACTAAAATTGACCTTGAATATTGGAAAGTTAAATGCAGAAATTGATTGATTAAAGCGTGAGAATGGAATTTGATGTCCGCGCCGAAACAAAATGCAACTTATAATAGCTCTATGACTTGTTTATGTTGAAATGATATGAAAGCAATTTAAAAATTAAATATATTCCAATATGAAATATAGGTAATTCAATTTTTTTAATAAGGACAAATATATAGATGGAAACATTAATTAATAGAGGAAAAATAAAAATAAAAAAAGGAATCAACTAAACCCCGCCTCTCATTCTCAAAACCCAACCCCATGGCTTCTGATTATAATACCAATCAAAACCCTCGTCCTCGTGATGAGAATTCTGGGACTCCAAACTACGGAGATGATCCCTCGACTCCACGCCCAAATGATCCCTTGAATTCACGCCCTTCTGAGGAGATTCCGACTCAAAACCTTGATGTCGATGTACCACTCTCGACAAATGATCTGAATATTAGCACTGCTGGGAGTGGGGGGTATCCAAGTAAATCGTCGCCGCAAAACAATTACTATTTATTGTGATGAATTTTCAATTTGTACTTGGTTAATAGTAATTTTCTTTGTATGCAGTGTCTGTGAAATCATTTGATAAGTTACGGAAGAACCATGGAATGGATTTTTGGTGGCCGCGGGTTAAGAAGACTAAACACGCTGATGATGATGACGATGAGCCTTCGCTGCCCAGTTCGTCAAATGCCATTCCTTGTAATGCAGTTTTAAATCCCACAATTTCTGCACTGATTTCTGCACTGATTTCTGCACTGACTTCTGCACTGACTTCTGCACTGCTGCCACTGCTGCCTGGTTCGTCAAATCCCATTCCTCTTGCACTGACAAATCCCACTTCTGCACAAGAATTTAATTGTCTGAAATTGAAGGACAAGAGAAGCAACGCAGACTTCTTGGCAATAGAACTTCTTAATTTGGATGCCGATGTTATAAAGGTTAAGACATTAATGTTTCAATGCTTATTGTTTTTGTTTTGCAATTTTTCACATGAGACATTACATTATTTATTTATTATGGTGAAATAACTTTGAACGGAAATTATTTAGTGGTTATTTGTAGATGACATGGTAGAAGAATGGTTTTTTTTCTTCTTTGAAATGGGCTTCAATCGTTGATGTGATTCACATGCTTTGAAGGGAGGCTAATTTTCATGTTAAAACATCAAGATTCTTTTAATAATAAGAAGAAGATTTGACTAGGGTAGTCATGGAAATGAATTTTTTTTTGGATTAGCAGATTTGAATTTGAATGGTTGCTTGACAATTAAGACTCCCAAAGGGTGAAGACATTTTATTTTCGGATTCACACTTTGTCATTAAATTGGAGGTAGAAGATGATGTAGCTAGATAATCCAAATTCGTCTCTTGTTTCATGATACAGGTTCATGCCAATTATATACTCGCAAGCGGCACTTGCCTACTTTACAAGTTCCATATTGGTAAGACTACGACTTATGATGAGTTGGTTAGTATATTGTGGAAAAAGCTCTTGCCCATGCCCATGCCCATGCCATCAAGGATGCTGATTAGATTTGAAGATGATGTGGGTGACTTTGTTATTCTTGGTGATGACGAGAACATGAAGTTATGCTTAATGCAGAGTGGAAAGTTAATTAACCTTGTCATTGTGGACGACGAGTAGATTGTAGAGATTAGAATTGGCTGAATTTTGACATTGTTTTTTTATTTGAGAGGTTGCTGTGACACACCCTTTCATTTAGTAGATAATTTTGGTGCATTATCATTGAGATGGATTACAGTTTTTTTGCTTTTGAAATTATGAGAATGCTGCTGATTGGGTGAATTTTGGCATTTATTGTTCTTTGAATTGAGAGAATATGATGTTACTGTTATCCATGAATTGAGAGAATATGATGTTACTGTTATCCAAAACTTGACAGTTTATGCCATGGTTAATACTACAATACATGAAGTTATACTATATGATTTGAATAAATCCGTTCAAACACAATCAATATGATGTTATAGTATATGAATTTTATCAATTTATGTTTAGTCATCAACGAACGAAACGGTAAGGAATATAAGGATCCGGATTGAAGTAGTTTAACTGAGTTTGGTCTTACTCAAACAGAGTCAAACCTCATTTGATAAAGAGTTGAAAATGTTTCAGTCTAAATTCAGTTTCAACCCAACCGGTACCTATAAAACCATACTTGAGGCCTAGAATTTTCTTTAATTTGACATTTGTCATATCTTTTCTACACATATAAAGTTATGGATTTACATCAACCACCTATTTTTCTCCTCCAAATCCCAACAACTAAACCTCAATTTAAATCACACCTCTATTTTGAAAAATTCACTAACTATTAATATTTAATAATATTTCACCATCTTATTATTCCATTGAAACAATTATTCAAATCGAGGTTTAAAATTTCGTCAAAAACTCTCAAACCATATTTTAAAACCAAATTGAGACATAACCAGTCAAACTACTTCCCTAATAAACCCAAAATCTTCCGTTGACAATTAAGTATTTTTTTGGTAGATCAAAACTAATGCAACATTATCAAAACGGACATAACCGTAAGAACTGAAATGTTACTAGGTAAGATGCGTGTAAGGAGTATGTCATCGTTTACATAAACATCAGAACAGTTCAAGGACATCGTGTCAACTAGGGCTGAGCATTCGGTAAAAACTGAACCGAACCGGACCGAACTTCGGTATTTTTTCGGTTCGGTAATTTTCAGACCGCGGACCGTTTGCCGAACCGAAAATTTCGGTTCGGTTCGGTAAAAAACCGAACGGTCCGGTTCGGTTCCGGTTCGGTCCAAAAAAACCGAATGTTTAATTTTTATTTATTTTTAAAAAATCAAAAATTCAATTTATTGCACAATATACAAAAAAAAAAAATCTTACAACACACAAACCATACAAAAAATCCCCCCCTTCTATTTATTCCACAACATTCAATATAACATCAAAATTCATACAAACCATTCAAACATAAAAGTCTCAAACATAAAATAATCTTAATCAAATACAAAGAGGTAAATAGTTTTTGAAAAATAATATTAAGTTTATACAAACCATTCAAACATAAAAGTTATAAATCTCCAAAATTTTAATTGAAAAACACAAATTAAAAAAAAAAAAAAAAAAAAAAAATTCGGTCCAATCGGTTCGGTTCGGTAAACCGACCGGTTTTACCGAGAACCGACCACTCCCAAGGATCGGTTCTCGACCAAGAACCGTTTACCGAACCGAAATTTCGGTTCGGTATACGGTCCGGACCGAAATTTCGGTTCCGGTTCGGTTCGGTCGGTTTACCGAACCGTGCTCAGCCCTAGTGTCAACTGATCAGCCAGGAAAGTAAACATACTTTTGAAAGGGAAGGTTCAAAGCGTAATGCCTACCTATCCTATGCAAGTATCTACCGCTGAACTCTATCCTTTTAGAACATCCTGTTACGAACTCGTTCATTCAATTTTCATTCATGTGGGGGATTGTTGGAAAAAAGGTAAGATAATGGACTGTTTTGGACATATTTTAAGTGGAACCCACTTTGAGAAAAGTGTCGGGTCTTTGCAGAATTATATTCTACTTCGTGAGTAGATTAAAACGGTATATTGTATGTCAAAATCGGAGTTCGGGTGAATGAGAAATTGACACTCAAATATCACCTCTTGAAATGGAAGAAAAGAAATGCAATTGGCTTTTATCCCACATTGGAAGTGGAGTGAAAAAACTTGAGGTTTATATATGATTTGCCAATGTAGTTGTGTAACTACTTAGCCATCAAAAGTCTCTTCCCTCACGCGCAGGGGGGGGGGGGGGGGGTGTTACAAATCATGGACCGAAATTTGCTTCGGATCTTCAAGACTTGTGCGCGACATGCGGACACGAATGCCATCCAGAAAAGCCCAAGTCGGACAGGCCTTGTTTTGCCATTTCTTTTCGGCCCAAAGAAGTAAAAGTTGTAATTTTTTTTTTTGGCCCAAAGGAGTGAAACGAAAAACCGTTACAAACGTTTGGAACTGATGTCCGTTTCAAGTTTGAATTCCGTAACTGATGAATCGATTGATTCTGTAATGGCAACCATTAAATATTTCGACAAGCAAATATACATGAATCGATCGAATTCTTTAACGAGGCATGTTCTATAAAACGACAGATAATTTGGGACAGATGGAGTATCTTTTTCCCAAGCAGTTTTGCTTTCTCTGATTATCAATTTCCAAGGTGTTTCCAGGGCCAGTCAGTCAGTGTAGCAGGCGATGAAGCCATTTCCAGTTGCTTCTCAATTTTTGCTCTATTAATTTTCTCCGAAATTAATTTTGGTGGTGTTATTTATAGGTGCTAGAAATGTAAAGTTTCATATATTATGAATAAAAAACAACTTAAATTAATTAAATTCAATATTAATTTTGTCATTTAAAATATCAACCGGACAATGCTAATAAATTAGAACATAGAAGTGGATTATTGAGCTCTCATGCACTGTAACAGTATTGTCGCATTACATTGCTTGTAGATTATATGTGAAAACATAACTGTAACCACAATAATCGGTCATACCATTGTCATTCATAACCGTAAGTAACAATTAAGTATGGTAACATTGCATTTTTTGTGTCACAACTATGCATGTTCACCTTCTCTGTTTTTTATTTATTTACTATTATTTTTAAAAACAATTTTTTTGTTTATTGATTTACGGAGAAACTTTTATATATTACGCGGTTGATGCAGAGATAAACATGTTCGTTTAATCTAATCTGAGATTTTCAACTTTGTTCAAGGCTTGAAACATTGACATGGTTTTCTACATTGTACTTGTAGAGTTATCCTATAAATCGGACCGGATTTGGACGGATCCGGATTGAAATCACATGTGTAATATCAAAAAATATCGAGATATGCCTCATGAAAAAAATTCTCTTTGTTTCAAATGATGGATTATTTGTGGGGAAAAAAATGATGGAATCGACGATAAAACATTCAATTGAAACGAAGTATTATTTTATAGCATTCCAATAGGAAAAAGAAAATAAAATGAACAAAGTTACAATATGATTCCCATAAGTTGAATCAACAAATGGGACTTTACGTCTTTACCATTGAATTTTTTCTCACCTTTTCCTTTCAACTATTAGCAGTCCAGTCCAGTCCAGTCCACCCCAATAAGCAATTCAATTCAATTCAACGAAATTAATTAATTAATTAATCAATTAACGCAACGTGCAAGAACTGGCCATCAATTCACACCCAAATGGGCCCTTTCTTCACACACACATATATTTGTTCTTGATCCGCCTTACAATTTTCAAACAACAACATATAGTAATTTCTTCTCGATCAAAAATCAAAATTACACAAATCCATCCACCAAAGCTATGGAATACTCACTTCAATTCATTTCCAAATTCTCCAATTCCATACCCTTATTCAATAAATCTCACACCCCAAACCCCCTCCCAGCCGCCGTCTTCCACCAAACCTCACCGCCGCCGCATTGTGCGATATGTCTCAACGACATATGTGGCGGCGATATTTACCGGAAACTGCCGGATTGCCACCACTGCTTCCACGCCCATTGTATTGATGCTTGGTTTCGATTTCATTCCACGTGTCCGCTGTGTAGAGTTCAAATTCCTCAGATTATTGCATTGAATGAAGATCAATATCAATGGAGTTTCGTACTGTCTAGGGTTTTTGCGTTTCTTCAGGATTTTTTCGAGAAAATGTGCAATCCTCTTAACGATGAGCTGAATTCGATGTTGTGTGGAAATGTTAGTTAGGTGATAATTTTATTTATATAGTTTGATTCTTTTGTAAAAGTTAGATTAATTGTTTTGGGGAAACTGCATATTACTACCCTGTGATATCGAAAACCTGTAAAAAACTACCCTGTGAAATTTTTTTTGCACCAGACTTCTTTGTGTTTTCTAAAACCCTACAAATTACACCCATTCTCCGTTAATCATTGACACCGTTAATTTTTAATTGAATTTCCTAAATTACCCCTTATATATTAATAAAAAAATTATATTTTTACAATTACAAAAACTCTCACTAATTTTTCTCTCTCGCTTCTCATATGGAACAAACAAAGAAAAGAAGAGATATTATGTGCGAAGTTTAAAAGATACAAAATTATGGGTATAGTATAAAAGTATAAGGGAGTTTGAACAATCGTTTAAAAGTACAACAATTTTTTGCGCAAACATTAAAAAATATGAGTTACTTTTCTGCAAACATTAAGAAAAACATAGAAGTTTTTTGCAAACATTTCAAAGCATAAGGAAGTTTGACGCAAACTTCCAAAAGTACAAGGAAGTTTTTTGCAAACGGTGGAAAACACAAGGAACCTTTACGCAAACTTTAAAAAACACAAGGAAGTTTTCTGCAAACTTTAAAAAACACAAGGAGGTTTTATGCAAACTTTAAAAAACACAAGGAAGTTTTCTGCAAAGACTCAAAGTTACAAGGGTATTCTTGTCATTTTGAATGAAAAATTACGTCAGGAACAAAAAAAATCGCATTTTTGGCGCGTAGAATACACGCGCGTCAAAAAATTGACGGAGGGAGACGGAATGGGTGTAATTTGCAGGGTTTTTGAAAACACAAGGAAGTCTGGTGCAAAAAAAATTTCACAGGGTAGTTTTTTGCAGGTTTTCGATATCACAGGGTAGTAATATGCATTTTCCCCAATTGTTTTTGTAACACCACTTCTTTGCTTTTAAATATGAGCAAGTTTTAGAATTGTTTCTTGTTCTAATGTTTTGATTTCTAGAGCTTGATTATGATAATTATTCTTGGGAGTAGTTGCATTAACCTAGCTCCTTACTTTTGGATTACTTGAATCCACTTCCCATAATTTTAGTAAATTTTATCAAGATCAAGAGAAACGAGTGCAAATACTTCAACATTCAAGGAAGTCAGTGTAATTCAACCATTATTTTTGAAATTATCATAAAAAAAAAAAATAAAAAAAAAAAAAGATTATGTTATTCAAAAAATAATTCGCAGAGATGAAACAAAATGAGTCTTCATAGAACAATTGTCACTATGTTTCAAATGCATAATAAATTAATACACATGAAAATATAGAAGTAAATTTCGGTATCATTTTCAGTCAGTCATTGGGCATTATTTGAAGGGCGAAAGCCATGTTTAAGTGCATCTTCCCAAATCACTCGTGCATGCTCCAAAGCATGAACTATTTATTCCGGCCACACGCCAAGCACTCATAACTCTTCTGGGCTGCACACAAATGTTTCTTACTCTTAACATTCATGAAGTAGTACTATTATATTTAGGTAATAAAAATGCATCTTATTTAAAGTTAACTAACCTCACAAGAGTGCAAATTTTGGAGCCAACATAGAGGGAGTGTGGCAATAGATGAAGCCGTTTTTGAAATGAGAGAATGGAATGAATAGAGTTTCATTTTGGTGCTTTGAGTTGTTCCTTTTCCGTCAATCCATCACCAACTATCCAAATCTACTATCAACCACCGAGGATATATTTCGAAAATCATTTTGATTTTGTTTTGAGTTATACTTCTGTCTTTTTTTTTTTTGCTAATTAGGCAAAGCACAGGTGGTATTTTTGCATTTAGCTCTAAAAAAAAGGAAATGTAATCTTTTACCTGTGTACTGTATCTGGGAATTACCCAAGATTGTAACTTGAGTTTCTTGAACAAATTTGTCTCCACAATAAACGTACGTCTGTAGATGAAATTCAGCATCATATATAGACCAACAAGTTAGAGGCCTCCTTAAAGATGTCTCCTATAATACATCGGTTGTCTTGTCCATGGTACCATGTATATAGTCATACAAGGGCATGAACAACGAATAATATGTTCAAAATTGAGTATGATGCAATGAGTGAAACCAGCTGTATCGAACTTAGCAAATTGATCATCAAAGTTACACTCTGATATTGAAAACAGTCCATGTAGATGATGAAACTTATGAGGGCGTATACATCAAGTATTCGTGAAGAAATAAGGATACAATACAAACCAATTGGTTTCTCGGTCGGTCAACTTGGTCAAATTCAATGGTCCGATCAACTATTCGGTTGTTTCCTTTGGCGGTTCTGTGACGAAAAAAAAAAATCCACATTTGATTGCTAAGTGCTCTCCTCTCCATAAAAGAAATGGAATTATCAGCAAATTGGTGGCCTCTCTTTCTTGTTTCTCTTTCGTCGCTAAATGCGTACAGGCTTTCTACTCCCCATGGACCCAAAACTACATACTTCAAACCAAAATTTTATCCATGAGTCAGTGGTGTTAGTACAGAGAAAAAGACAAGATAAAATCAAACTATATAAATAAAGTTATGCCTCATGCCCAATTTATTAAGTTAAAACAATGAATCATTGTTATCTTCTTTTATACGTTCATGCTTGCACAAACATGCAGATATATATATATATATATCTTTTTCCCAAGCATTTTTGCTTTCTCTGATTATCAATTTCCAAGGTGTTTCCAGGGCCAGTGATCAGTCAGTAAACCAGGCGATGAAGCCATTTCCAGTTGCTTCTCAATTTTCTCTCTAGCTATTAATATTCTCTGGTGTTATTTATAGGTGCTAGAAATGTAAAGTTTCATATATTATGAATAAAAAAACAACTTCAATTAATTAAATTCAATATTAATTTTGTCATTTAAAATATCAACAGGACAATGCTAATTAATTAGAACTTAGAAGTGGATTATTGAGCTCTCATGCACTGTAACAGTACTGTCTCATTACATTGCTTGTAGATTATATGTGAAAACATAACTGTAACCACAATTAATAATCGGTCATACCATTGTCATTCATAACCGAAAAGATGTGGGGTAGAAATGCCAGCGAGCTATAGTTGTGGCACCAAAAATGCAATAATCCCATACTATGCATGTTCACCTTTTATGTTTTTCTTTAATTATTTTTAAAAACTACTTTTTTGTTTATTGATTTACAGAGAAACTTTTATATTACGCTACGCGGTTGTTTTTTATGATTCAAAGATGTTGTTTAGTGATTTTTCATTCATGTACTCAAATTCATGATGCAGAGATAAAAATCTAATCTGAGATTTTCAACTTGTTCAAGGCTTTGAAACATTGATATGGTTTTCTACATTGTACTCGTAGAGTTAATATAGCTAGGTCCTTGTTTGTCTTGAAAGGCAGAAATTGGAACTCAAAGAATCTATCGGTTTAGCAGTGAATTCTGGTGATTAATATTTATTAATATCTGCAATTTTCACTAACATAAAGTTCAATAAATACATAACAGTACTTGTTCAGACTTCTCAAACAACACTCAGAAGCTGAAGGTTCTACTTATTGCAAATACTAGTAATGAAGCACATGTAGGAGAAACAAGATTGGAATCTTGTTCTCGGATACGAGAATACTAGAGTTCTTAAACTAGGCTCTCAAGATGTAGTCTACCAAACTGCAGCTGGTTCCAGAAATATCTGAACTCTGTTGCCAATATATAATAATAGTCTAATTCATCTTTGATTCCGTGGACATAGTCAGGGGACGGAATCCATGCTCGAGACTAGCTTGCCAGATTTTGTCAATATTAAACATCATGTTTCCACACTCATGCACATTCCATTCTTCCATAGCGTGAAGTACTCCTGCTATGCGCCATGCACTCATCACTCTTCTTGGCAACCAGTTCTGTCAAATAACAAATAGCCTATTAAGAATCTACCTATACAAATTGGATGACTCTATCAAAGGAAGAAGATTATTTGTACTTGGAAATAAAAATATATTTCATCCTAACCTCGCAAGAGTCAACATTTTCAAGATGCTTCGGGGCCAACATGGCCGGTGTGTTGTTGTATAAGCAGTCTTTACGTGCTTTCTTTGGAGGAAACTGTGAGAATGGAATAAATATTGTTCCTTTTGATGCCTTTAGTTGTTCATCTTTACTTAGCCCATCACCCACTAACCATGTCTGTACAAGCAACAGTTTGTATCAGCACAATTACACAATCGCATATATATGCACCCATTATGTTTCTTTACTAAGATATGATATGTATGATGAACATTATTCAGTTAGATTCTATCAGAGTAGTTTATCTGCTGCATGCATATTTACTAAAAATATTCATGGTTATAGAGAAAGGAACAAAATATGAAGTTTGCCTTTGGTTTTCCCATAATACTATGAAGTTTGTAGGACAAAAGAATAAATAAGAGGGATAAGAGAGAGCTAACCTTTGGAGAACCATGTTTAGAAAGGACCAAATTATTAGTCGCCTCATTGCTAAGCTTGGCTTTCAGCATCTTATATTCATCCTCGCGCAATGTAAATACCTATTTGCAATTTCAAAAGCCACAAAAAGCCAAAGCTTCAGAGAAAGTGTTATCCGGTATCCCCCACAAAATTGCTATTATCAGTATACCTGAATTCCTCCTTGGCATAAGGCAAGGGCAATGGAGCAAGCAACCTTTGTTAGATTGCCTCGAATAACCACTTCTTTTGTGCCCTTTGGAATGCTATTCAGCACAACAGCAACCGCCAAACTACTCCCGTCTATCAACTTCACCTTTAGCTGAGGATGTTTTCCTATGAAAAGCTCACCATATTTGTTGAGTCCCTCTTCCTACATTGAAGACATAGAAATCAAATAAATAATCTTCTGATTCAAAAATAAAATAATTTTTTCATCTGGGAAAACAATTGTTTACTTGCCTGGTTCAACAATCCCAAGCTCATCACCTTAACACCTTTCTCCTCAGCTTCTAGTATAGCATCCTCGATCATACCATTGATTGTTTCTCTCTGCCATTGCATGTAAAACTGCGAGAAATATGAAACTAAGTCAAAATTGTCGACTTTCTTTTTATCAATTACTAAAACACTGAGAACAAAGCAATGTAATCTTTACTTGAACTCTGTATTTTGGGATAGCCCAAGTTTGCAGTTTTAAGTGTTTGAAGACGTTCCTCTCAACAGTAAATGTGCGGCCGTATATCCAAGTTATCATCATCGACCAAAGTGTGACAGGCCACATTAACCACAAGTACCATGTAGATTTGTGAGGTTCAGAAGCCAATTGTGCAAATCCTAGACGGAGGTGATATATAGATTCTGGTGTTATCAAATGAGTCAAATGCACCACATCAGGTGCTTCCTCCTTTCTAACAAGTGAACTTTCGTATAACGAGTCAGAAGACTTGTCCATGGTGCCATATACATAATCGTAAAATGGCATGAAAAGTGCATAATTTGTCCGAAATTGAGTGTGATGCAGTGAATGGTACCTGTATCACCAAATATGCTATTAGTTGAATTCAATTCTATGCAAGTATTACTGTTGTTATCTGTTCATTTTCAAATAATTCTCATTTTGACTGAAAAAATCAAGAATTTATTTTCAGTTGGTATAATAGTGCTTTATTCATTTATTTTTCCTTCTAGTTGGCATAACTGTTTGTTATTTGTGTGTACAACAGATGTGAAATGAATTCTCTGTAAATGTAAAATTATGACATTGGCGAGATATCAATAATTGATTAGGATAGAAAGATCGATCCCGATCCACTTGTTTTGTAGCATAATATGAAGGTACCATCTTATCAATATGGACCTCAATAAAATATTGTTGGATTTGGTTATCTTGGCAAAATTAGATGGGACTCAATAATGGGGGGGGGGGGGGGGGGGGCATACTCTACATATCACCTATTCACTAGATAAGAGATAGTATTTTTTAAACCAAGTTTAATATTATTCAGTTTGTTTACATTACATTTACACCCCATATTTTTTGATTTATTTAAAGTGGGATCAGTACTTTTACAGTACTGCATGTCCAGGAAATATAAGAAAACTGTCTGAAATAGAATTCAATCTATATATCTAGCATTGAAATAAGGAGATAGATACTTACGAAGGTGTGTACATGAGGTACTTGAGGGGAGGAAATATGGAGAAGATCCATTTAGGAATGTGCTCAAAGTTGCAATGACCCATATTGTTCATGAAATCGATGTAAGTGAGATATCCAGCTAATGAAACGATTGAAGCAGTCCTCATAAACACAGTTGAGAGCATTGGTATTGCGAAGAGTGCAAAATATGATATATGCTCTGCAAATGGATGAATCACAGCTGCCAAAATGGGAAAAAAAAATTACTTTAGTTTAGTGACATATGAGTAGTTCAATTCTAAAAGCATATTCAGATCTAAATAAGCCAAATCCATCCAAGGATTTGAATTTGTGAAAAGTAGCTAGCTAGCTAGTGTTGGCTAAAGGACTCGTGGATCGACTCGACCATAATTCGAAACCCGAGTTTCGCAATCCATACTTCTTTTGGAATGAGTTTGGTCCAATTTCACGTGAAAACCAATCCAAACAAACCATTGGACCACCCTAGAAAAGTAGCTTGGATTTACAAATACCATTATTTTAGAGTGAAATGTAGAAAACCTCCTCTCAAGCCAAAAGATGTGAAAACACCAATAATCCCCCTGTTAATTTTGAAAACTGACACTTTACTTACAAATTTGACAATAACCTCCCTATGATTTATGAAGAAATTTCAAAATTAAATGGGGTTTTTGGCTAAAAAAAAAAACGCTATTAGCTCAATAGAGGGTATATATTTTGTTTTGCTAATTAGATAAAGCACACGGGGTATTTTTGCATTTAGCTCAATACTATTATTTTAAAGCTTTTAAGTGAGGCATAATTAATAATTCACGTAAAAATACGATATCATCTATCATGATATTAATTAATTGTTCTTACAAGTAATGGGTTCTGTAACAATGGAGGAATGGTGGTGGGAATGATAGCGAGAGTAAAGAAAGTGATGGTGCAATGCTCTGTGCAGCCAGTAGTAGAGAAACTCCACTGGACCCGCATGTAGCAGAACTGTCCAGACCACCCCATCCGCTCTCCACAAGGGCAGATTATGAGCCGCCTCAATATACTTTGATCCCAAGTAGAACAATATCCCATTGAATATAATTTGATCATCCCTGCAAAACTTACATTCTACATTAAAAAATAAAATGAAAAATCATCTATTCTAATGTTACAATTATAAGATCTTGTCATTTGTCCACGCGCACATATACAGTAATTACATTACATGGAATTAAGTGAAAGAATATTTAATTTCTAATAATTACTTTATTTTGATGTAGATTGATTTCAATCACATGGAATTAAGTCATATGATACATGTCACTTTAGAAATTCAATATAAAATTAAATGCTATTTTGACATTTTTACCCTTTTTCATTAAAAAGAAAGAGATGGATTATGGGGAGTTACAAAAAATTAATTGCTTTTTAAGGATATGTTTGTCCAACTACACTTTTATTTTACTAAAATATAGTGTATTAGTTATTTCCTTAATCCTTGTGAAAAAACATTAAACGTCATGTAATGTGAAAAACATAGAAAATGCAAACCCATGTTCTGCTTCTACCACACACCAACTCCAAATAACTGTACAACTACCACCTTAGGCTGCTTAACCAAGCCTCTCCGCCGCTGACTATTTTTGCAAGAATTTTTAAATCCTTTAATTCGAATTAATTCTAGTTATAAAAGGGGAATTAATTACTTACCAGTTTCTTTCTCTATCAACCTGCTCAAATTCAATGGTCTTATCAAGAATCCTGTTATTCCCTTTAGCTGTTCGGAATCGAGACAGTGAAATCCATATTTGGTTGTGTATCATTCTTGATAACAAGAAAGGGAATATGAGAAAATTCGAAAAATCCCTTTCATTTGCATCCTTCATAATGTATGAATATGTTGAATGTATTGTCCAAGGAGCTAATACCACGTACTATAATAACCAAAAAGTTGAATTAAAATATGTAAATGAAAACAAATTAATTAAATGTGAAATGTTGAAAAGCAAAAGAAAAAAATACTACCTTGTAGCTTCCAAGCCATGTCCATGGCCATTCAGTCAGAATCCCTGGTTTAGAAGCCATTTTTCTTTTACCTAAGTTTTTCACAATAAATATAAATGAACATGAAGGACATTACATTTGTTTTATAGATAAATAAAGGTTCACACACTCAACATTGTCATAAAAGATCTTTATTGCTTTTGTCTACTACCTAGCTGACACGTGGATGCTCTTTTTGCTACAAAAAAAATTCTGCCAAACTTCTCAATGGCGCGCTACACTCCCAAAATCTGGTAATTGGACTTTTTTCCGAATAAGTGCATGGGGTTGATTTTAACCCGAGATCCAATGGATAAATATTTTTATATGATCTAGTGGATTTGATTTAAAAGTTCATAATCAGAAATATATAAATCGAATATGAGCCTAGATTAAATTGTTTTGTTAAAAAACCCTAAGTCGATATCAAATATATATAAATTATATACATATTGTTCTTTATTTTTTTTTTGGTTTGGTCTCTCAATGGTATGGAGGTCTTAGACCTGACTTAATTCATTTTCAAAAGGGTCGGACACATTAATTAAGTGGAGAACCTCTCCAACGGAGATTCGAACTTAAGTTCGTTATAATGTAGTGACTAGTTCCTTCCACGTGATCAATCACATGTTGGTACATTTTGTTATATTTATATGAATAGCATTGTCGATGTTTTATAGTTAATTTAAACTATATATATATATATATATATATATTTCAAATTTTCATTCACGTTCTTAGTTTTATGTCTTTTGCTAACAATATTAATTACGTGTGTTGTTTTTTGACGAGATCTGATAAATGTTTTTTCAAACCAAGTGATTAAAAATGTGGGGTTTATCTTTTCTATTTATCTCTAAATGATTATTAACTTGTGTCACAGCTTTTCTAACATAGATATAACTAATTAGTGATTTTGAAAATCGGATAAGATCCAAGCTGTACATAAGTACTTGGATATGATTGTGGACTTGAATTGATCCTATTCAAATCCGTTTCACTAACAATCCTATATATATTCGAACATAAGTTCAATGCACATTCAATACATCATGTGACGTGTCAAAATATAATCTATAACGGGTATTCCTAGGGGGTGAGTTTGACGCGTTTTGGTCCTTTTGGACACAATAATTTAAAAAAAATTTATTTCATCAGAGTGAAGGTAATAAGGTATAGCCTCTTTTGGTTGGTGTATGTATTTATTATTCTCATCTGCCAATGGAATGGGGTTAATAGATACTGTTGGCAGAAGCAAAAAGTTTTAATTGCATTTATCTAAAGCACCACGTATGCGTATCATATATATCTTTTGTGCCCCTTCAACTCTGCCGACCACCCACAGATATGTCAGTGCAGAATTGATTTATGGTTAGATTAAGTGATTAACATTTTATTAATGTTGGCAATGGCATGATTAATTACTTTTCTCTATCGTAATTTTTCTGTTTTATTCTAGCATGATTTTCTTATTAAAGGTATTTTTTTTAATTTGTTGAGACAAAATATCCCACATGGATTCGAAATCAAATCAATAATAAGTTCACATTATAATGCATTGGATAATTCTCACCTCTTGAGCCGACTTTTAAAGTGAATTAGGTCCAAACCACTTAATGTGAACTTAACACGCGCGATCTATAAGGTGAAATCTAAGATAATTTTTCAAATACGTCATTTATTTAATTTATAAGTTTGATTATGTTATAGTCAATCTTTAATTATAACTATAATTGGAATCTCGCTTTCGTTTTTCAATAATCAATGCATGCATTTGTTATGTTATGTATAATTATTAGGCAATGCTATGTTCCAAACGGTGGGGGTTCAGCATCGTCTCAAAAAAGACAGTTGCATGAATAGGTAGATCTTCTCATAATTTCATCAAATTAATTTTTTTTTATTATGGTTCGATTTTTTTTAACTTAATATTAACTTCCTAAATGTTTCACTTTCTTTTATTTTGTCCTACATTTAATGACGTACACAACCCCCAACCACCCACCCAAACAACCACAAAACCCCAAATGCATTGCACCCCTAGATGTTGATTGAGTATGTGCCCACTTAAATTATAATTCTTTGCTATTTTTTTGCAACTGCTTGATGCATGTGCTTTAATTAAAACCATGTACAACTTCATCTTCATGACAGCTGAAAGTTTGCACCCTAAAAATAAATGACAGCTGCTACTAATTCATAAATTAGGTAACAATGGGACATAGTTTTGTTAAGCTTTAAATTAAAAGTTTAGAACTGCACTCAAATTGATTTCAAGTACAAATATTTTATTATAATTGAATAAAACTTTTTAGTGTGTTATGTTTACATATATTTATTGTGTAGTTGGACGAGCACAAGTGTACAACTATATATGGCAAGTATAATTAGAAGTAATTTTCTTAAAGAATAGCACATTTGGTTGGCTTTTCAAGTAGAAAATTTCTTAAAATGAGAGGATTTTTTAAAAATGTCAGAAAAATGTGTAATGTGATTGAATTAGTTTCCGAAAAGTTTGACTAGTGTGATATATATGTTTAAATGACTGTTAATGTATTTGGTTTGTATTTAATAGAGAGTTTTTCTTAAAGATAATTGTCCAATTAATATGGTGTAAGATTTGAAAATAAAATATCAATGATATTTTGTTTTTGAAAAAAAAAATGGTATACGGGAAAAAACCTTTTTCGGTATTTTGAGTCTATCTCTCACAATGGGTACAGTTGATATTAACTTTATACATCAATCTTTTGGTTTTGGTTAGTTAGCTATATAGAAGTAGCATTTATTAGGTCGTTTCAGACTAAAAAAATTAGGCCTCATTTAGTTGGCCTTTCGGGGAGAATATTATATTATAAAATGAGTGGATTTTCAAAAAAAATCAACAAAATAATATAATGTGATTTGTTTGATTTTTGAAAAGTTTAAGTAATTAATATGATATAATGTTCTTTTAAGAAATAAATATATTTTATTTAGATAAAATTCTTGTGAAGTGGGTTGTTAAATGTCAAATTGATAATTATATCAATTTGACATTTAACAACCCACTTCACAAGAATTTTATCTAAATAAAATATATTTATTTCTTAAAAGAACATTATATCATATTAATGTAAGGTTTGAAAATAAGATAATGTTATATTTTACACATTTTTTTTTAAAAAGAATGTACAAAATTTTGTGACCAAGGGAAATTCGGAGATTACGCACCACTAAATTAAGTTGACATAAATGAGAGATTTGTAATGTCTTTCTCATTTAATCTCGTAACGTCTATTACGTCTTCATATTTATTTATAACGTCTATCCTAAAAAGACTATTGTACCCCTGTTAGTATCTATAAATATGTCACATATTTCCAAACAACGTAAGTCATTCACAATTACAATATACAATATAATTTTTCTTTCTATTTGTGTATGCAACCATATTATTTTATTCTTAAATTTATGGTGAATTTCAACTTTGTCCTAAATATTTCTACGCAACATCAAAGAAAAAAAAAGGAAAATCGATGTGTATAAAATCCTCAAGGTACTCAGAAATTTTAAATAAACACTTCTCATTTTCAATATTTTGTACTCTTATCTATCTTTCACAATCTGTACAGTTAATATTAACTTCTAACATCAATAGCCTTTCCATTTTGGTTTTGGCTAGTTAGCTATAGCATTTAATAAGTCGGTTCAGACTGAAAAGTAGTACAAGGAATAGAAATGAATTTTCCATTGGTCATTCTACAAAAAAAAAATTATGTTTATTTGGTATTTGGGAAAGTAGTTTGAGATATTAGAGCATCTCCCATGGCCATCACCATTTTTTTCACCAAATCCTATATTTGGTGTAATGGAGATGAGTTGATCTCCCATGGTTAGCACACCATTTCACCATTTCACCATTTTTAGTGAAAAAATGGTGTTTTTGGCCTCCCATGGTTTTCATCAAAATTTACACCAAATTATAAAATAATAATATTTCACCATTTCACCATTTTTAGAGAATAGGATTTGGTTTGATCTCCTATGGTATTTCACCAAATGTGTCACCAAATAATAAATTTGATGTTTATCATAATTTTATTTCATTAAATTTTCAATACAATATTATCAATTTTAAAGTGTTATTTACAATTACAAATCATTTTTAAAAGTATTAAATTTTTATAACTATGTTAATTAAATTTTATGCTTTATAAGTTATGAAAAATCATTAAAACATGTAACACAATTAACTCAAAATGTTATACATATAATAAAATCATAACATAAACAACATTTTCATAAACACTTGCATAATTAAACAACATTACAAACTGATAAAGAAAAAACAACATTGCAAAACGAAATAATCGTAACTCATTACAAAACATCTCACTCATCATCGTCATCATCACCTATTTGGCTACGTTTATCCCACAAGTGTGCAACCAGTCTTCTTCTTAGTTCATTGTGCTCTCCTTGATTTATCAAATTCCGATGTCGGCCAAGAAAATTCTTATACATTGTATTATTTAAATCTCTCCTTGAGTAATCTCACACCATTTAGCAAACAATTCTGGACTAATAAGAAACAAGCCCTCATTAATAGTGGAAACATGCCAAGAGCAGCTAGGAACTTGGATTTTAGTGCAGGAGGAAGTGGAGGAAGCTACGAAGATGTGTATGTCCCGGAATCTCCTAACAATAAGGAGTACAACTCTGGTGAATATACTGACGGGAATCCAGTAGATGGACATTTTCCCGATTTGAACTATGATAGCCAAGATTTTCTTTAAGTAGTGGTGGCAAGACTTGAACGAGTGGGTAAGTTATTAAAACGAAAATTTCATTTTCGTTTTTTATGAGTATTTCAATTTCGTGTTATTTTTCTTTTTATGTTGTTTAATTAAATGTGTGTTTCATTAGGGAGTTTGTCGTCATGTATTTTATTTTCATGTATTATTTAGGTTTAATAATATAAATGTAGCTTATTGTCGTTTTATTAACAATGTATTTCATTAAAGGATTTGTTGCCGTTTGTTGCATTTTAATTATTAATGATAATTAGTGTATTTATTTGATAAAAATCAATAAATTAATTATTATACCTAAAAATATACAGTTAATTAACAATAATGTAAAGAATATTTATTTTTACTAACAATAATTTTTTATTAATAATAATTAATGTATATATTTAATAAAAGCCGATAAAATATTTAAAATATAGTTAAATACATATAAATCATAATAAACATGTCAATACATTGCTAATCATGCAATTAGATGTTAATTAATCAAATAGGGACAATTACACCAAATCCTATTTCTTTTCCTATATTTGGTGATAAATATAGGATTTGGTGTAAAAAATGGTGAAATGGTGGAATGGTGGGAGATGTAAATTCCTTCACCAAAAAATTTGGTGTAAAAATAGGATTTGGTGAAATGGTGAAATGGTGGTTGACCACCATGGGAGGCTAAAACAAAGTCCCTATATTTTTTGGTGTTATGGTGATTTAGTGATTTAGGGTGGGAGGCTAAAAACATCTAAATTAGGTGAAAAAAATAGGATTTGGTGTACCATGGGAGATGCTCTTAGTGGAGATTTGTGAAATAATCTCGATTTGCGTAATATTGTTTGTTTGGGTTTTGAAAAAATGGTTTGAAAGTAAATTAGGTGTATGTTTTTTTAGAAAAGTTATGTTGTTTGGCAATTCCCAAACACGAAATAATTTTGATAAACGCCAAACAAACAAGCCCAAAGAATTTCTCATTGGTCATGTCTTTGTTCAGGTTCTTACCCATTCCATGCGTCATTGTTAAATTTGAGGACCATAACTGTATAGTACTAAAGTGTCTTTTTTATTTAATTTATTGGCTTAATTTTAAGAAATATCTCTTCAATCATTTAACTCAACCTTTAAAGCCCAACAATATGATTATAAACGTTAGCTAAATTATTAGTGTATTTAAAAGGTGTTGCAATTTGTGTTAGAAATAATTTGACAATAATAATTTACTAGCTTATTCCCGTGCTATGCACAAATTCAAATTATTTATTTTAATTTATATCAAAATAAATTATAATGTGTTTTGATTACTACAATTTTCTTGCCTCTAATAATTACAACTGGAATAAATTTTTACAGTGCTCAAAATATTTATAAAGGTATAATTTAATCGGAACAAATGTTTCATATATCTTTTTCTTTATGAGATATAGACTATAAAGATTGACAATGCTTTAACTCAATAATATCAAGGAAAAATTACTTAAACTATCCCTCAATTTATTGTAAATAAACATACCACCATTTAAGTTTGGGAAATGATTTTAAATACCCATAAGTATTAAAATTCATTATATTAATCCTATTATAACATGAATTTTATGACGCAACATTTTGAAATGTCAGCATAAAAGTCATTTTTATTCAAGAAATACCTCTAATATTTTTTTTTTTGTTTGGTTAAAAAATATTCTCAACTACCCATTAGGTTTATTGTAATTACCCAAAATACCTTGAAGGTATTTGATCCACCGCCTTGGATGGGGGGTTGGAGGTGTTGGGATGGGTTGGGGACGATCGGGATAGGTTCTCTACTTCTTAAAATATTTAATGAATATATTTATTTACTACTATTAGAAAATACATAATTTTTATTTATTTATTTATTGTAATTTATTATTTTATTTGATTCAAAATTCTAAATGGCTATTTTCATTTTATTTTATTTAAATTGTTCACAATACCATTCGAACCTTTTTTTTCTTACTATAATCTAAATATCTTATTTTTTCAATATTTTCAATTCAATTATTTTAAAATAATTATAAATTAAATTTTATAATAGTAGGTATAAAAAAATTATTACTTTATTATTGTAATACTAAAATAGGTATATTTATTTTATTTATTGTAAAATTAAATATAATAATTTGTTTTATTAAAATTCTAAATGGGTATTTTTATTTTATGTTATTAAACTTTTCTTGATTTTATTTTAAATATTTTTAGTATAATTTTAAAAAATATTCAAAATTTAAATGTATTCATATTAATAATTGTGAGAATTACTCAAATTACCCATGAGATTAAGTGTAATTAAGACCACCCCTAAGGTTTGTGAAATTTATAGGTAATTTACATATTAAAGAAGGTCATTTTCATACTTATAAAAATTTAGTTACTTATTTTGGATGGACTTCATCCTTTGGTACTGTAATTTCTATAATTTCTAAACTTGAAGGGTTGTCTATGTAATTTCATTAAATCTTATGTGTAATTTGTGTAATTTTCCCTAATATCAATAAATTGTATCCTAAAGTTACAATTATTGTAAAAAAAAATAATAATAAATTAATCTCATGTGAGTTAATATATTAAAAGTTCATTTTTTGAGACAATCAACATTTTTATGTCAAGTGATGTAAAACATGTAAATCAAATTCAAATAAAAAGTAATAGAAGAGAGAGAACAAAAATTATACAGTATAACAATTGATAAGACTCACCTCCACCTCCGTTTTTAACAACCTGTTGCAATCATTTTTGTACTTATTACTTTAGTGACAATGATAGTGCAAAATATCTAGCCAAATTATTTATACTTGTAATGGTACAAACCAAAAACTTACAATTTAGAGATTAGAATTGATCTTTGGGTCTTAAACTCCCGAATTACATTCCATTAAAAACTCTTCTGTGCCAAAAAAGAAGAAGAAAACAATAAGATAAATATCATTAGATCAAATGTGTCTTAAAACCCAATGACAAAAAAATATAGAGAAACACAAAAAATAAAATAATCGAAGAATAAGGAGATATGAAATTAAAACAATGAACAAAGGAATGAAGAATGTTATTTCTAGCAAAAGATCAACACGTTCAAAGACGAACCTGAAAGAAAGAACAAAAACATGGTTAATTTATAATGTAAAAGAAAAATATATAGAGAAACACTGCAGATTAAAAATTGAAGAAAGGAATATGAAATTAAACAATGAGCAAATGCATGAAGAATGTTCTTAGCAAAAGTTATAAGATGTTCATTTATAAAATGAACTAATTTTATGTTCCAATATTAATTTTCGTAATTAAGGATGACTATTTTGGGGCATGATTTTAGCATATCAATTAATTAGTGAAGATCTAAGATTGACTTTTTTGTTTTTGGGGATGGAAACTAAAGAAACTGAAAATCCTTCAAGCTTGTAGACGTGTATGCAATTTTATAATGAATTAAATTCCTATTCCTAATTACTTTAATACAGAAAACTATTTTGGGGGCATGAATTTATGATATCAATTAATTAGCTATTAAATTCGATTTGAAATTTGAAAATCTTTAGGATTGTAGATACCTAATCATTTAATTTTTTGACAATAAAAAAATTCTAAATTCTAAGAAAAAAGAATTGAATCAAAATAAGTGAATTGGGGTCAAAAGACCATTCTCCTATATATATATATATATATATATATATATATATATATATATAAAAGATGTTTGATTATGAGCGCTTGCCGATAGAGATAAAGTTATTGATTTAATCAGGTGCATGAAGTCAAGCACAATCGAACCAAAAAGGTCCAATTGTTCAGTACAAATAAAGCTTCAACAAGTTTTATCGTTTGATGGCTTTGAAATTATATTGGACTTCAACTCAATAAGCTAAAAAATTAATAAAATATTCTAATTGAGAGTACAACTATTGAAACTCAATTTCTGACTCGTTAAAGCTTATTAGAGTTTTGCTCATTCAAACCTAAGAATGCATCCAAACAGTACGTTTCGCCGTGAATTAACCTAAAAATGAATGAAATTAATGGAAGAGGGACCATAGTATTAAAGGTTTACTTAACAGTACACCTATTCCTTGTAGAAAGCTTGGCCTTTAATAAGAGACCCCTAGGCTAGGAGTAGGACAAAGGCGTTTAATTCCTCGGACTAGGGTAATTGGTTGCCACCAACTAACTCCCCAAGCTATATCGTGGAGTAAATATTGTGGCTCATGCACTCTTGACTATAATGCCTTATTTTTGTCAAATTTAAATTTTTATTATTTATTTTTGTCACGGACCATATAACCCCTAGACTCTTTCTGGAGATGTTGCTCTTTATTTTATTTTATTAGAATCAAAGTAGATTTCGTTCATTACAAAGTTCAGATGTTAATTACAAGATAAAAAAAAAAAAAGGTAAAAGATTCATCGAAAGAAAGTTGTGAAACTTCATGAGCTACTCGATTGTCATCCCTTCTAATGTGCTTGACGAAAAATGAGCTGATGTTGATTTTGTTTCACGAATCGACTAAGTTTAGTTTCTCAAATTAGAGTGCTCGTAGGTGAAAAAAAAAAAAAGATAGTTCGAGATGTTTCATAGATATAGTAAGTCAAACATAAATAATAAATTTAATATATTCCCATAATTTTAGATTTTAAAGAGCATGCATTTGATGACCACTCAGGTTCCTAAATCAAATTCGAACAATTTTTTATATCCCAAACCCACAAAACCTCAATGGTTACCGCATAATTTCTGAAAAAATCTTATTTTTAATCTTAATTAATTTTCTGTTTTGTTTAAAAGGTAAGTATTGATGCTCCAAACTTGAAATTGTAGACCAAATACATCCAAACAAGTCTTGAGACATGTTCATCTCTTGGAACAGGGTTGTCCTTTCTAGACTAATTGATGTACGTAATAGGATTGAGGATTGTTGGTCTCGAAATGACAATATATTTTTTCCGCTATAATGTAAATTTATAAGTTTAGTCAAAAAAAATTCTCTAGTAAAGCAGTGAATACATTATTACATGAGAATTTATTAGACTATTAGCAAAATATAAAGATTGTTGATCAATTTACAAATACAAAGACTATACAACTAACAAGATAAATATTAAACTATAAAAATATTCATATATTTATGTTGAAATTCGAACCCGAAACCATTAAAGTATTGGGGTCTAAGTATCAACTTGTCATCAAATAAAACCTCCTCGACCAAGTTTATCAAAATTCTGCACCTTGTAATATAGACATGCCCACCAAATAAAAAATCCGCAGTTCATCTAATGAATATTTCCATGTAGCCCCATAAAAAAAAAAAATTATAAATTCGTACATCAACAAATAAGTGATGAAGGGTTTTTTCGATGAGCCTTCAACAATATGAAGTCCTCGGTCGATCAGATCAATCCGAACTCCACTTTAAGGGAACCTGACCTGCACTCAAAGAAACTCGTTAGGGCTCGCAGGGGTTGTCCCCGGCGAAGACCCTCCGATGCTTAAGTCAGATCAAATCGAGGAGATAAAGTAGTAGATGCATCGTAAAAAATGCGTCTCTCCATTTATGAAATGAGAGGGGTATTTATAGAGTTGAAAGCGGATCTTTGGATCGGTCGGATCTTTTGGGTCGGTCGGGTTTTAATCGGTTTGTCCGAATTGAGATGTATATGTCGATCTGGTCAAAGTTCGATTGACATGGATGCATGTATATTGATGATATATAGTGTTTTCTTCCACGTGTTTAAGTTGACTAAGTGCCACGTAAGGATATCCAAAATATGGTATATCAATAGTCCCCCAAGTTCGAGAGTTCGATTGTAAATCGAAGTTTTGAAGTTTTTAATTTCTTCAATTTAGGTCGATCGAGGCTTCAAAGCTGTCAATCGCCTTTTGTCTTTGATCTTCTTTAACACTTATTAATAGTATTTCTTCAATTTAGGTCGATCGAGGCTTCAAAGCTGTCGATCGCCTTTTGTCTTTGATCTTCTTTAACACTTATTAATAGTGTTTCTTAAATTTAGGTCGATCGAGGCTTCATAGCTGTCGATCGCCTTTTTATTTTCAATTTTCTTCAACACTTATTAATAGTGTTTCTTCAATTTAGGTCGATCGAGGCTTCAAAGCTGTCGATCGCCTTTTGTCTTTGATCTTCTTTAACACTTATTAATAGTGTTTCTTCAATTTAGGTCGATCGAGGCTTCAAAGCTGTCGATCGCCTTTTTATCTTCCATTTTCTTCAACACTTATTAATAGTGTTTCTTCAACTTAGGTCGATCGAGGCTTCAAATCTGTCGATCGCCTTTTTATCTTCAATTTCTTCAACACTTATTAATAGCGTTTCTTCAATTTAGGTCGATCGAGGTTTCAAAGCTGTCGATCGCTTTTTTATCTTCAATTTTCTTCAACACTTATTAATAGTGTTTCTTCAATTTAGGTCGATCGAGGCTTCAAAGCTGTCGATCGCCTTTTGTCTTTGATCTTCTTTAACACTTATTAATAGTGTTTCTTCAATTTAGGTCGATCGAGGCTTCAAAGCTGTCGATCGCCTTTTTATCTTCCATTTTCTTCAACACTTATTAATAGTGTTTCTTCAACTTAGGTCGATCGAGGCTTCAAAGCTGTCGATCGCCTTTTTATCTTCAATTTCTTCAACACTTATTAATAGTGTTTCTTCAATTTAGGTCGATCGAGGCTTCAAAGCTGTCGATCGCCTTTTTATCTTCAATTTTCTTCAACACTTATTAATAGTGTTTCTTCAATTTAGGTCGATCGAGGCTTCAAAGCTGTCGATCGCCTTTTTATCTTCAATTTCTTCAACACTTATTAATAGTGTTTCTTCAATTTAGGTCGATCGAGGCTTCAAAGCTGTCGATCGCCTTTTGTCTTTGATCTTCTTTAACACTTATTAATAGTGTTTCTTCAATTTAGGTCGATCGAGGCTTCAAAGCTGTCGATCGCCTTTTTATCTTCCATTTTCTTCAACACTATTAATAGTGTTTCTTCAACTTAGGTCGATCGAGGCTTCAAAGCTGTCGATCGCCTTTTTATCTTCAATTTCTTCAACACTTATTAATAGTGTTTCTTCAATTTAGGTCGATCGAGGCTTCAAAGCTGTCGATCGCCTTTTTATCTTCAATTTTCTTCAACACTTATTAATAGTGTTTCTTCAATTTAGGTCGATCGAGGCTTCAAAGCTGTCGATCGCCTTTTTATTTTCAATTTTCTTCAACACTTATTAATAGTGTTTCTTCAATTTAGGTCGATCGAGGCTTCAAAGCTGTCGATCGCCTTTTTATCTTCAATTTTCTTCAACACTTATTAATAGTGTTTCTTCAACTTAGGTCGATCGAGGCTTCAAAGCTGTCGATCGCCTTTTTATCTTCATTTTCTTCAACACTTATTAATAGTGATTCTTCAATTTAGGTCGATCGAGGCATCAAAGCTGTCGATCGCCTTTTTTCTTTGATCTTCTTTAACACTTATTAATAGTGTTTCTTAAATTTAGGTCGATCGAGGCTTCAAAGCTGTCGATCGCCTTTTGTCTTTGATCTTCTTTAACACTTATTAATAGTGTTTCTTAAATTTAGGTCGATCGAGGCTTCATAGCTGTCGATCGCCTTTTTATTTTCAATTTTCTTCAACACTTATTAATAGTGTTTCTTCAATTTAGGTCGATCGAGGCTTCAAAGCTGTCGATCGCCTTTTGTCTTTGATCTTCTTTAACACTTATTAATAGTGTTTCTTCAATTTAGGTCGATCGAGGCTTCAAAGCTGTCGATCGCCTTTTTATCTTCCATTTTCTTCAACACTTATTAATAGTGTTTCTTCAACTTAGGTCGATCGAGGCTTCAAAGCTGTCGATCGCCTTTTTATCTTCAATTTCTTCAACACTTATTAATAGTGTTTCTTCAGTTTAGGTCGATCGAGGCTTCAAAGCTGTCGATCGCCTTTTTATCTTCAATTTTCTTCAACACTTATTAATAGTGTTTATTCAATTTAGGTCGATCGAGGCTTCAAAGCTGTCGATCGCCTTTTTATCTTCAATTTTCTTCAACACTTATTAATAGTGTTTCTTCAACTTAGGTCGATCGAGGCTTCAAAGCTGTCGATCGCCTTTTTATCTTCAATTTCTTCAACACTTATTAATAGTGTTTCTTCAATTTAGGTCGATCGAGGCTTCAAAGCTGTCGATCGCCTTTTGTCTTTGATCTTCTTTAACACTTATTAATAGTGTTTCTTCAATTTAGGTCGATCGAGGCTTCAAAGCTGTCGATCGTCTTTTTATCTTCAATTTTCTTCAACACTTATTATTAGTGTTTCTTCAATTTAGGTCGATCGAGGCTTCAAAGCTGTCGATCACCTTTTTATTTTCAATCTTCTTCAACACTTATTAATAGTGTTTCTTCAATTTAGGTCGATCGAGGCTTCAAAGCTGTCAATCGCCTTTTGTCTTTGATCTTCTTTAACACTTATTAATAGTATTTCTTCAATTTAGGTCGATCGAGGCTTCAAAGCTGTCGATCGCCTTTTGTCTTTGATCTTCTTTAACACTTATTAATAGTGTTTCTTCAATTTAGGTCGATCAAGGCTTCAAAGCTGTCGATCGCCTTTTTATCTTCAATTTTCTTCAACACTTATTAATAGTGTTTCTTCAATTTAGGTCGATCGAGGCTTCAAAGCTGTCGATCGCCTTTTTATCTTCAATTTTCTTCAACACTTATTAATAGTGTTTCTTCAATTTAGGTCGATCGAGGCTTCAAAGCTGTCGATCGCCTTTTGTCTTTGATCTTCTTTAACACTTATTAATAGTGTTTCTTCAATTTAGGTCGATCGAGGCTTCAAAGCTGTCGATCGCCTTTTTATCTTCAATTTTCTTCAACACTTATTAATAGTGTTTCTTCAATTTAGTTCGATCAAGGCTTCAAAGCTGTCGATCGCCTTTTTTCTTTGATCTTCTTTAACACTTATTAATAGTGTTTCTTAAATTTAGGTCGATCGAGGCTTCAAAGCTGTCGATCGCCTTTTGTCTTTGATCTTCTTTAACACTTATTAATAGTGTTTCTTAAATTTAGGTCGATCGAGGCTTCATAGCTGTCGATCGCCTTTTTATTTTCAATTTTCTTCAACACTTATTAATAGTGTTTCTTCAATTTAGGACGATCGAGGCTTCAAAGCTGTCGATCGCCTTTTGTCTTTGATCTTCTTTAACACTTATTAATAGTGTTTCTTCAATTTAGGTCGATCGAGGCTTCAAAGCTGTCGATCGCCTTTTTATCTTCAATTTTCTTCAACACTTATTAATAGTGTTTCTTCAATTTAGGTCGATCGAGGCTTCAAAGCTGTCGATCGCCTTTTGTCTTTGATCTTCTTTAACACTTATTAATAGTGTTTCTTCAATTTAGGTCGTTCGAGGCTTCAAAGCTGTCGATCGCCTTTTTATCTTCAATTTTCTTCAACACTTATTAATAGTGTTTCTTCAATTTAGGTCGATCGAGGCTTCAAAGCTGTCGATCGCCTTTTTATCTTCAATTTTCTTCAACACTTATTAATAGTGTTTCTTCAATTTAGGTCGATCGAGGCTTCAAAGCTGTCGATCGCCTTTTTATTTTCAATCTTCTTCAACACTTATTAATAGTGTTTCTTCAATTTAGGTCGATCGAGGCTTCAAAGCTGTCGATCGCCTTTTTATCTTCAATTTTCTTCAACACTTATTAATAGTGTTTCTTCAACTTAGGTCGATCGAGGCTTCAAAGCTGTCGATCGCCTTTTTATCTTCAATTTTCTTCAACACTTATTAATAGTGTTTCTTCAATTTAGGTCGATCGAGGCTTCAAAGCTGTCGATCGCCTTTTGTCTTTGATCTTCTTTAACACTTATTAATAGTGTTTCTTCAATTTAGGTCGATCGAGGCTTCAAAGCTGTCGATCGCCTTTTTATCTTCCATTTTCTTCAACACTTATTAATAGTGTTATCTTCTTCCTTCACTGAGCTTGTTTTTAAACTCTCATCGATCTAATGTTCTTGGTCGAGTGCAAATCAGAAGTTCCCACAGACGGCGCCAATTGATGAAGGCTTTTTTCGATGAGCCTTCAACAATATGATGTCCTCGGTCGATCAGATCAATCCGAACTCCACTTTAAGGGAACCTGACCTGCACTCAAAGAAACTCGTTAGGGCTCGCAGGGGTTGTCCCCGGCGAAGACCCTCCGATGCTTAAGTCATATCAAATCGAGGAGATAAAGTAGTAGATGCATCGTAAAAAATGCGTCTCTCCATTTATGAAATGAGAGGGGTATTTATAGAGTTGAAAGCGGATCTTTGGATCGGTCGGATCTTTTGGGTCGGTCGGGTTTTAATCGGTTTGTCCGAATTGAGATGTATATGTCGATCTGGTCAAAGTTCGATTGACATGGATGCATGTATATTGATGATATATAGTGTTTTCTTCCACGTGTTTAAGTTGACTAAGTGCCACGTAAGGATATCCAAAATATGGTATATCAATAAGAACTTGATAAAAGTGGAAAGAGGTTAATCTTTAGCTTTATGTTGGGCAAGAAAATGGTCATTATTCTAATCCTAGATTTGGCAAAGTTTGTCATTGCTGAAAAAAAAGAGCTTTGAGTGTGTTATTGAGGAAATATATAACAATTTTTGTTCTAGATTTATATGATTCCTAGAGCATTCTAGATCTATCAGTTTTCTCATGCACAATCAATTATCTAATCTAATTATAAAAAATAAAATAAAAAAGTTATCTAATCTCATGATTTTGGGTTTTTCTTTTTCCTTTAATTTTCCAATCTAAAACATTTATCCAATCTAAAACATCTATAGTAGTATAATAGTACGCCTACATATAAATTCATTAGTGTTCGGACGATTAATATTGAACAAATTTTCGCCTTAATTACATTTTACAAATGTAAGACTGAGCACAATTTATTGTGCTCTTAACAAGTAATACCTCTCTTATTTGTTTCAAAATTATTTAATGAATAATTTTAATTCATATCTTTAAGTTTGCAATTTACACAAAATTAAGATTCTCCAAAAACTGAAGCTCGTTGGTATTAAATCAATTTGTGCGGTGTTGACATCTAAATTTGTGTGAATATATTAATTTATTTATTTTGTAGAGAAGCAATTAGTTGAACTTGTCGCAATTCGTTTCCTTTTAGTTGTTTCTTATTTGCTAATATTCTATTTTCCGATTGAATTGATTGGTCGTCCGATTTGTCTTTTCCTTTGCCCTTGTTGGGTTTTTCTTTAATTAATTTTATATTAATGTTTGTGCTTAATCTAAGATGTGTTTAGTTATGCATCATCGACATGTACCCCTCGAGATTAAAAGTTTTTTAGGCCCTGTTTGGATCGGTTTGGCTCTGTTTCGTTTTGCTTCGAAGTTTAAAAAATGATTGGGTGGTTTTGACGAAACATTTAAAAGACGATTTGATGAAATGATTTTGATTGGAATATTGAAATGGTGAAATATTAGAAAAATAATAGATAGTGGATTTTGAAAAATTAAGGTATGATTTGAAATCGATTTGGATGCTGATGTTTGGGGATGAAAATTTTATCACATATGTCAAATCAAAGACTTTATAGAATTATGATATAATATTATATAGTGTAATAATTGAGATTGTAATTATAATAATATTTTTATGGTTGAGATGATGAAAATAGTATTAGTGTATATACATTTTGTTTATTACATGTTACTCAAAAATTAATATAGTAATAATGAAAATTTGAATTTATATATAATTAATAATGATTATACGAACACTGTAGAAAAACCTTTACTTTTTATATAATCATATAATTGATATACCATATTTTGGATATCCTTACGTGGCACTTAGTCAACTTAAACACGTGGAAGAAAACACTATATATCATCAATATACATGCATCCATGTCAATCGAACTATGACCAGATCGACATATAAATCTCAATTCGGACAAACCGATTAAAACCCGACCGACCCAAAAGATCCGACCGATCCAAAGATCCGCTTTCAACTCTATAAATACCCCTCTCATTTCATAAATGGAGGTACGCATTTTTTTTACGATGCATCTACTACTTTATCTCCTCGATTTGATCTGACTTAAGCATCGGAGGGTCTTCGCCGGGGACAACCCCTGCGAGCCCAAACGAGTTTCTTTGAGTGCAGGTCAGGTTCCCTTAAAGTGGAGTTCGGATTGATCTTATCGACCGAGGACTTCATATTGTTGAAGGCTCATCGAAAAAACCCTTCATCAATTGGCGCCGTCTGTGGGAACTTCTGATTTGCACTCGACCAAGAACATTAGGTCGATGAGAGTTTAAAAGCAAGCTCAGTGAAGGACGAAGATAAAACGGCGATCGACAGCTTTGAAGCCTCGATCGACCTAAATTGAAGAAACACTATTAATAAGTGTTGAAGAAAATTGAAGATAAAAAGGCGATCGACAGCTTTGAAGCCTCGATCGACCTAAGTTGAAGAAACACTATTAATAAGTGTTGAAGAAAATTGAAGATAAAAAGGCGATCGACAGCTTTGAAGTCTCGATCGACCTAAATTGAAGAAACACTATTAATAAGTGTTGAAGAAAATTGAAGATAAAAAGGCGATCGACAGCTTTGAAGCCTCGATCGACCTAAATTGAAGAAACACTATTAATAAGTGTTGAAGAAGATTGAAGATAAAAAGGCGATCGACAGCTTTGAAGCCTCGATCGACCTAAATTGAAGAAACACTATTAATAAGTGTTGAAGAAAATTGAAGATAAAAAGGCGATCGACAGCTTTGAAGCCTCGATCGACCTAAATTGAAGAAGATTGAAGATAAAAAGGCGATCGACAACTTTGAAGCCTCGATCGACCTAAGTTGAAGAAACACTATTAATAAGTGTTGAAGAAAATGGAAGATAAAAAGGCGATCGACAGCTTTGAAGCCTCGATCGACCTAAATTGAAGAAACACTATTAATAAGTGTTGAAGAAAATTGAAGATAAAAAGGCGATCGACAACTTTGAAGCCTCGATCGACCTAAATTGAAGAAAAACTATTAATAAGTGTTGAAGAAAATTGAAGATAAAAAGGCGATCGACAGCTTTGAAGTCTCGATCGACCTAAATTGAAGAAACACTATTAATAAGTGTTGAAGAAAATTGAAGATAAAAAGGCGATCGACAGCTTTGAAGCCTCGATCGACCTAAATTGAAGAAGATTGAAGATAAAAAGGCGATCGACAGCTTTGAAGCCTCGATCGACCTAAATTGAAGAAACACTATTAATAAGTGTTGAAGAAAATTGAAGATAAAAAGGCGATCGACAGCTTTGAAGCCTCGATCGACCTAAATTGAAGAAGATTGAAGATAAAAAGGCGATCGCCAACTTTGAAGCCTCGATCGACCTAAGTTGAAGAAACACTATTAATAAGTGTTGAAGAAAATGGAAGATAAAAAGGCGATCGACAGCTTTGAAGCCTCGATCGACCTAAATTGAAGAAACACTATTAATAAGTGTTGAAGAAAATTGAAGATAAAAAGGCGATCGACAACTTTGAAGCCTCGATCGACCTAAATTGAAGAAACACTATTAATAAGTGTTGAAGAAAATTGAAGATAAAAAGGCGATCGACAGCTTTGAAGCCTCGATCGACCTAAGTTGAAGAAACACTATTAATAAGTGTTGAAGAAAATTGAAGATAAAAAGGCGATCGACGGCTTTGAAGTCTCGATCGACCTAAATTGAAGAAACACTATTAATAAGTGTTGAAGAAAATTGAAGATAAAAAGGCGATCGACAGCTTTGAAGTCTCGATCGACCTAAATTGAAGAAACACTATTAATAAGTGTTGAAGAAAATTGAAGATAAAAAGGCGATCGACAGCTTTGAAGCCTCGATCGACCTAAATTGAAGAAACACTATTAATAAGTGTTGAAGAAGATTGAAGATAAAAAGGCGATCGACAGCTTTGAAGCCTCGATCGACCTAAATTGAAGAAACACTATTAATAAGTGTTGAAGAAAATTGAAGATAAAAAGGCGATCAACAGCTTTGAAGCCTCGATCGACCTAAATTGAAGAAGATTGAAGATAAAAAGGCGATCGACAACTTTGAAGCCTCGATCGACCTAAGTTGAAGAAACACTATTAATAAGTGTTGAAGAAAATGGAAGATAAAAAGGCGATCGACAGCTTTGAAGCCTCGATCGACCTAAATTGAAGAAACACTATTAATAAGTGTTGAAGAAAATTGAAGATAAAAAGGCGATCGACAACTTTGAAGCCTCGATCGACCTAAATTGAAGAAACACTATTAATAAGTGTTGAAGAAAATTGAAGATAAAAAGGCGATCGACAGCTTTGAAGCCTCGATCGACCTAAATTGAAGAAACACTATTAATAAGTGTTGAAGAAGATTGAAGATAAAAAGGCGATCGACAGCTTTGAAGCCTCGATCGACCTAAATTGAAGAAACACTATTAATAAGTGTTGAAGAAAATTGAAGATAAAAAGGCGATCGACAGCTTTGAAGCCTCGATCGACCTAAATTGAAGAAGATTGAAGATAAAAAGGCGATCGACAGCTTTGAAGCCTCGATCGACCTAAATTGAAGAAACACTATTAATAAGTGTTGAAGAAAATTGAAGATAAAAAGGCGATCGACAGCTTTGAAGCCTCGATCGACCTAAATTGAAGAAGGTTGAAGATAAAAAGGCGGTCGACAACTTTGAAGCCTCGATCGACCTAAGTTGAAGAAACACTATTAATAAGTGTTGAAGAAAATGGAAGATAAAAAGGCGATCGACAGCTTTGAAGCCTTGATCGACCTAAATTGAAGAAACACTATTAATAAGTGTTGAAGAAAATTGAAGATAAAAAGGCGATCGACAGCTTTGAAGCCTCGATCGACCTAAATTGAAGAAGATTGAAGATAAAAAGGCGATCGACAACTTTGAAGCCTCGATCGACCTAAGTTGAAGAAACACTATTAATAAGTGTTGAAGAAAATGGAAGATAAAAAGGCGATCGACAGCTTTGAAGCCTCGATCGACCTAAATTGAAGAAACACTATTAATAAGTGTTGAAGAAAATGGAAGATAAAAAGGCGATCGACAGCTTTAAAGCCTCGATCGACCTAAATTTAAGAAACACTATTAATAAGTGTTAAAGAAGATCAAAGACAAAAGGCGATCGACAGCTTTGAAGCCTCGATCGACCTAAATTTAAGAAACACTATTAATAAGTGTTAAAGAAGATCAAAGACAAAAGGCGATCGACAGCTTTGAAGCCTTGATCGACCTAAATTGAAGAAACACTGACAGCTATGAAGCCTCGATCGACCTGCGTGTTAAAGAAATAATAGGTCGACATCAAATATCGACCTAAATTAGGTCTGAAACATTCAAAACATCGATCATAAACAAAGTTATCATTCAAAAAACTGATGTCAAACTGAGCCAAAAGATACAACCGTTCATCTAAAAATCGACATGCTCCGCTCTTCGATTGACATCAAGAACTTAAGGGACTATTACAAACTTCAAAACTTCGATTTACAATCGAACTCTCGAACTTGGGGGACTATTGATATACCATATTTTGGATATCCTTACGTGGCACTTAGTCAACTTAAACACGTGGAAGAAAACACTATATATCATCAATATACATGCATCCATGTCAATCGAACTATGACCAGATCGACATATACATCTCAATTCGGACAAACCGATTAAAACCCGACCGACCCAAAAGATCCGACCGATCCAAATATCCGCTTTCAACTCTATAAATACCCCTCTCATTTCATAAATGGAGGTACGCATTTTTTTTACGATGCATCTACTACTTTATCTCCTCGATTTGATCTGACTTAAGCATCGGAGGGTCTTCGCCGGGGACAACCCCTGCGAGCCCTAACGAGTTTCTTTGAGTGCAGGTCAGGTTCCCTTAAAGTGGAGTTCGGATTGATCTTATCGACCGAGGACTTCAAATTATTGAAGGCTCATCGAAAAAACCCTTCATCAATAATATCATTAATAACAATAATTAACATAGAATTAAATTTATATATAATAATCTGAACAATGTGTGGTTGGTGTAACTTGACAAGAATGGCAGGCCTAAAATAGAAATGACAGTCTGACCAATCAACTAGGCTGGCCTATGTACTTGTCTTGAAACAAGTGTGTTTGGGCCTCAACCCAAATTGGTATTTCGTAGACTTTTTGGGCCAAAAGCGATTGAGATGGTGTTTGGTCCGTTTCGTGGACGAAATTCTTGGGCCAAAATCGTTCAAAACATGCCCTTAGAATTTGGGGATAAATGACTATTTTGGTTTGAGAATCAATTGACATACATACTACTCTAGAGGCTTTTTATATATATATTTATTATATTTACTCTATAATCTATAATTATGTATATGCAAAAAGAATATCATAAATATCTTTATGCATGATTTATTGGATCATACTTAATTGATCAATTAATATTAATAAAAATATTAACATTAATGCGTCATGTATTGGTTAGGATGTGTTGGACAATGATCGAAGCGCGACATTAAAATAGATTTAACCTATCAAATTTACTTTTCGATTAACAAACACATTCTATTGAAATTCTCCTTGTGTTTGTTATGTAAACTCTGTTGAGTTAATTTATACAAAAATGTAAAAATGATTATTTCATATTATTTGTGTCAAGTGATAAAGATTCCTCACTCCGTTTTTTTTATTTGTTGTTTTAGGATTTCAGTGTAGAATTAATTATTTTTTACCACTTTTATCTTCTTATTAATGTTATGATTATTTGATTAAAAGGGTGTTTTTGAACTTCTACTTAGAAAAAAGTTGTTATTTATTACATTTCTTAATCCATGTGCAATCTTTCAAAGCAAATAAAAAACCGAAGGGAGTAAAATAAATTTTAAGATGGAGAGAGAAATGAGTATTCTAGTATTCATAATCGTATTTTCAAATTTAAGGAAGAAAAAAATGAATTACCTATTTTGCCCCCGGTGGTAAACTTTGCCAAAAAAAAACGATGGGTGCTAGTTATTGAGTTTTTTCTTAATTTGAGATGCTAAGTGCTAATTTTGTGTTAAGGGGGTTCAAAGTGTCCATTTATCGTGTTTTGGGTGCAAGTTGATGAGTTATTCTTAATTCGAGGGTGCTAAGTGCTAATTATATTTCGAGGGTGCTAAGTGTCAAAGATCTAAAAATGAATTATCTATTTTGTCCCTAATTTTTTTGAGGAATATAAGAAAGGGTGCAAAATACAGAATTGTTCATATTTCAGGGTGTAAAGTGCAAAATTTATGTTTTGAGGGTGCAAAGTGCCTATTTCCATGTTTCAGGGTGCAAAGTTCAAAAAACCCTCACTTCACTCTTCTCACTTCTACGGACTGCCCTGGAGCAAAGCCCAAATCATCATCTTCTTCTTTCTTCTGCAATTCAAAATCCCACCGCGCCGCCGCACCACCCACCACCATCGCGCCTCCACCATCTCTCTCTCGGCCCAGATTTGTAATTTACAGAGGTACAGTCCAAATTCTAAATGCCCAATTTTGTTCTTTTTCTGATTTTCTCTTAATAAATTGGGTTCTAATTGTATTTAAAAGACAAAACTTGAATGATGCTAAAGTAGTTTTTGGAGAGGGGACTGAGGCTAGGGGGTTCTCTGATGTATTCTTTATAATTTTTATTCAACTTCATTGGATGGTTAGAGTGGTAGGAAGCATATTATTATTTACATATGTATTCAAGACAAATTATTTTTGATTAAATAATTTTTCGGTTTTTTTGTACTGAATCAAATCGAACCGCACCGAATCGGTAATTTACAGAACCAAACCGAAATTTCCGGTTTGGCAAACGGTACAAGATTTCAGAATACCGAACCAGAAATCTGGTTCGGTTTACCGTTGTCACAGCCCTACCTAAGATAGTAGCTGGAGCAGAAATATTCTATTTTCATATTTTATCTATTTACTATTCTGACAAGTAAAAAATTATATTTGTTTTACATTTGTTATATAACTATATTCACGATACTTGAATTTTCAATATATATATATATATATACACACAAGATACTTGTAGTTTTTGCTTATGTTAAAGGGAAAGTTTGAGAATGAAATGTCATAAAAAAATATTACGATTGAATCTAAAAAATATCAGCTAATTTGTAAAAGAGTGCCCCAATTTTAAACATCGCCTAGGGCCCCGTAATATGTCAGGCCGACCCTGTCTGTATACATCCTAAATCTTGCAAAAATTAATGATACTTGCTAATTATTATGCTCCTTGAGTTGAGACTAATACTAGTTTGTTTTATATACTTCAAAATATTGACATAATTTGTTCGATGTTGATAATTTTATAGGGATACCTCACTTCTTTACACCCGATTTGAAAACAAAATTGTCTGTTTACATGTTTAAATACCGTCGTGAATCTTTTTAGAGACATTGGTTAGACTTTCTACAGCTGGTTTTCATTTTTATGTTGAAGTACAGTTTCATAGTCCTTTCCCTGTCCTTGTTCGAGTTTGGAGTTAGAGCTAACTGATCACAATATTACTATCTTTATACTCTGAAGATCACATTCTCTTTTTCAAACATTAGATTTGTATGTGAGCAAGAGTGCTTATGAATATTAGATAGAAAATTAGGTCAGCTTTTGTAGTGCCATTCTCCACTCTTTAGACTTTGGTCTTCTCCAATATTTAAGGTTCTAGATGAGGTGAACAATCGTAATGAATCTAGGATTGGCCGGAGAGGTGGTGGTGGTGGATTTGTTGACGGAAAGCTCTAGATACATAAATACTTTTTATTGTAACAATTAAGATTTTAGATGAGTTGTTTTTACTTGTTCAACAAGTCCTCTATGTGAGACGTTTTACTGATTTTGATTCACAGCTAGGTCAAAAACCCGTCACTTAAGAAAATAATTAGCTTATTGGAGTGGCATGGCTTTGTATTAGGTACTTTTGTTTATGTCAAAATCATTTTGGAGACACTTGCAATGTGGTATAATGAATGAGAACTATCAGCTTGAGCTTATCGCTTGATATTATGGCCTAATAAGAAAAACAAGCCAGGCTAAACTTGTGCCAATCAGCCAGAATCAACAATCTGACATATTTCATGCATACCTTTTCCATTTGCTTGGTTTTCACGTGTTTCATTGATAAGCTGTAGCAGAGTAGTATTGCATCCATATTAATTTGCTTTTAAGGAACTGATTTCCCAGCTACCCTTGTATTCATTTGATGCAGGTAGAATGCATGGTAATCAAAGCAGTGAGGTCCTAACTACTGGGATTACTACTGATTTTTGGATCTGCATTTAATAATCTTAACAGCTTTATATATCTTCTGCTGACTTCATTTTCTTTCGCTTGGAAACTTGTTGGGGTTGGGGTGGATATAATAGAGAAAATTTCCTTTTTCCACCTTCTTTTTTTACATTCTTTTATCCCGTCTTTCTTAGTCAATAAAATAAAGTGGATTATGGATATAAAACTTCCACAAAGTGAATGCTCCGGGGGTGCAGAAGCTGTGCTTAGTCTTCAACCAAACTCTTCGATCTCTGTTGCTTATCACTCTCTATTTGGGCCCCACGATGACCTTATGCTCCTCGAACTTGATGAGAAGCTCCTCCCTGAAGTCCTCCACCAAAGGTATATACTAAGTTACTATGAATCTATGACCCTTGATGTAATATATGAGTTTAACCTCAAAGCCTTCACATTTTCTTTTGCTTCCAAGTTCATCTTATTCTTCCTTTTCTTTTCTAGGGTGACCTTAAGAGGACAGCCTGATGAAGATGCAGTTCTTTGTACCGAGACAAAGACCTATGCGGTTAAATTTGTGGGAACATCCAACTCTGTATTTCTCATACCCCCCTCAGATAATGACACTCAAGTAAGTAATAATAAAGACGATGACACCATGAAAGTCGCATCAGTCTTCAAAATTGCTCCAGGTTGCATGGAACTTGTTGAGGTAGCACCCAAATTAGATAAACTTAAATGGCTTCTATCTCAAAATCCCTACAGTTTTCGTGAAACTTCAGAGATGGACATCTCAGAAGAGAGAGATAAGACGAATATAGGCTTATACAGATGGGATGATCTTGTGGACAGGTTACAGGCAAGTGACGAGGAGCTAAGGTCTGGTTTAAAATCCCTTTCAGCACTAGAAATTGAAGGATACTGGCGAACTTTGGATGGTGAATATATAAACAGCATTCTAAGCATGCTATTCCATGATATAATACTGAATGACTGGTCCATTGATGCACTTAATGAAGATGAAGTTGTGAATGTACTAGAAACTGATGGATTTCCTCGTAATATTGCAAAGCATTGTTTGCAAGTTTTTGGTAGTAAAGCGGAGGAGGGTGTTTCTGGTAAATGTATGTGGAAGTTAGATGACAGGCGTGTTTGTGTGCAGTTAGCTAGAGAAATCTTAAAAGAAGGGAAGATGAAATTCGAAATCTTTATGGATAAGTGGATAAGAAAAGTACCTGACGGGATGCATGCAAGCTTTGAAATGTTAGAAGGTGAAGTGCTAATAGAAAAGCTTGGAATGGAAACTTGGTTGTACTCTTTCAGTGTATCTTCTCTTCCCTCTACTCCCGCTGAGCGTTTTTCTTTACTATTTAAGGAAAGGACAAAATGGGAATGGAAGGATCTTCAGCCTTATGTAAGGTAAGATAAGTGTTTCTGTGTCTGAAGTTTGTACCATTGTTGCTTACTATTTTCATTTGTTCTGAGAAGAAAATCTATACTGCTGTAATGGTTTATTGTAGGGATTTAAGAGTGCCTGGACTTTCTTCGGAAGGCTTGCTCCTCAAATATACACAGAGAACTCAGCCGACTATGGAGGCGGAACCTGTTTTCAGCGCGAGATAGCAACATATCATGTACTAGGTTTGTATGGGAAGATTCTTGTTTAGACCAAGTCTGTTATAGATAATGCATAAATGATTTTGTAGCCAAGTGTAATGTTGTTATGTTTGTAGTTATTTGTACTGATTGTGTACTCCAATTCGAATTATCACATATACTTTATATATTATGTGAAGCATTGCTGAAGGTACTCTGTCATTTTAAACTGTGTAGACATGTTCTGTGATTCTAGAGACTGTATTAATTGTAGCCCGAAAGCATAAATTAGGTTGTCAGAAGACCCAACTAAAATACAACTCTTCATGACAATTTCAATTCAATACAAGAATTCGAATAAATTATGGTTTAAATCCATTTTTCTTTTCTTTCCGTTCTAATTTAATTCCACTTCTTCTCCCAACTAAATTTGTTGTGCTTTGTGTTGGCCTATTTCATGCACACATAATATGTAGCATACAAAAAGGGTATGAACGCAAGTGCATATGTCACAAGCTATAAGTAATATATAAAATGGTAAGTAATTATCAAGTATCGGATCCCCACGACTAGGCACAAGGTGAATAGGGTAACTACCTATTCCTATGTTATTTACATAAGTTTGCTTGAAAGGAAACTCAAATGATTATATGTTTTGATGTACCACTAACTAATTAACCTAAGGGAAAATTCAAGAGGAAGAAGGGGATTTAGGGAGATATTTCACCTAGGGATAGTTAACATGCTAAGAATTGGGGTGGGAGTTCACTAATTTGTGTTCATCTTGCTACCCATGGATTCTAATTAGTCCTATGTATTTTTCGATTTGCACAAGACCCTAACAATCGCGTTGAATCCACACTATTCTTAGGGAACTCTAAACTTGATTAAAGCATTAATGAATCAATCGACCGACAATAATTATGAGCAATTAAGGTACATTCTTATCCCTTAATCTAAACCCACATAGCCTAATCCTCAAATTACTTTTTTTAAAGTCATATTAAAGATGCAAGCAACACACAATACGATGATCAATCAAATTAGATGTACGAAGCATTAGGATTAACTAAACAAATCATTATGCAAATGTTATAGAAATCCTCAATTGAACACATTAAACTATCACATAAGGTCGATACTCCCTCGATCTCAAAGATATAGCCACACATCATCAAAATCATAAATACCCAATCAGATAAAATCGTAACTCAATACATCACAATGAATTAAAAGCAAACGATCAAAGATTAACTATCACTCAATTGAATATAAATGGTCTTAAATGACGAAATAGATCAATTTCCTTCAACCCATTTGAATCTTCAAGTGTTTTCACTAAGTAAGAGAAAACTTAAATTGGAAAAGTGAAATCTCTAAACTTTTGAATTTAATTTAATCTAATCTAATATCAAATTCTTTTGTAATGTAGCAACTCAAAGTCTTACCAAAAGGTGATTGATCTATTAGAAGGGACGAGTCTCCCCAAAGTGGTGAACTCAAGTTCTAATCTCTAGTGGCAGATATTCCCATATAATATAGTCGACGCACCTCGAAAGATATTACACCCTTGAAAAAAAAAAAACAACCAAAAGGCTTATGTAGCCACTAAGGGTAAAAGAATCCCTAACTATTACATTTTATGAGAAGAAAACCGAGTTGGCCCTTAAAATTAGCAAAATCCAGAGTCCTATCAGCACTTTCTTGTAAATGACATAACTTTCTTTTTCGACCTTCGAATCCAGATCCGTAAAATCCATAACATAGCTAACTTCTTCCTCTACGATATACTAAAAAATTCAGCTTCATTGGATCATCCATCAACAATTTATGCGTGTTGGAACAAGAAACTATCTACGTCTTTGCACCACTTGCTCCAAATTCTTTTTTCCCTTGAAACTCTTATTCATTAGTTCCTACAAAACGCATAAAACAAGATATAACTCTAAATAAACATAAAAACCATAGAACTTATAAAAAGACTCAAAAACACGAAAACATACTAAAAAACTCTAAATTTCACGAAAGCTCAAGGAAAATCGATGATTTTGAGCTTGAAAATGCACTTAATAACGTTGTTTTCATGGGGTTGTCAACTTGTAAAATAAATTAAGGTTAAGTTCCATTTTTTTTTCCATTCTAACTTTTGTAATTCCAGTTCCACTTCTAACTCAGAAGTTAAGGTCCCGTTTGAACTTTTATTTCAATTGAAAACATATCTCAAACATTGAACACATTTTGTATCATGTTTTGGTCCAAAACATTTGAAACTAAATAAAGCGAGCCCAACTCCTTTAACCAGGCACTATCGAAATCTCTCCACATGGACCATTTCCCAAGAACTTATTAATTTTTTATAAAATTTCAACAAATATGATTAGATATATACTTTTCACCCTAAATTTCCAACATCGAACACAAATACACTTCAAATTTTCTAATGTTACTAAATTTTTATTTAAGATGATTTTACATATTTCAAATCTAAAAATACATGCGAGTTAAATTTGAATTGTTGTGAATGAATATTTGAGAAAATCTTAAAAATATTAGTATATGGAGTTTGTTTGGTCGAGTATTATTGAAATTTTGAGTTCTTTGAAATTCCGAAAGTTTAATTCTCATAAGTTAAAAAAAGAACATGTTACCCAACATTAGTTTCTAAATCACACATATAATATAGATTAATGTTTATATGCCTACATAATATTATGAGAATGCTAATTTTAATATTTTATATGCCAAAATACATCCAAAATAAGACCCAAGTTTTGGCAAGAAAGGACGATTGAAGAACGTATAAGCCCACGAACACATAGGATCCACAAATATGAAGCCCAAGCCCAATAAACACCCTTGACTATTAAATATTAACCGTACATTCTGATCCAATGGCTTATCATCTCTCCCTCCCAAAAAATGAAATTCTATGCCGATGGCGGGAAAAAGAACACCACCCCCCCCCCCCGCGCCAAATTCCCATTTCTCGTAATATTCTCCATAGCCTTTCTTTCTAATTATCTCTGACGAAATCGAGAAACCCTAAATCTTAACCGATTCAGGGTTTTCCGATTAATGGCTCCGAGGAAGAGAACGAGCTCAGGAGGCAAGAAATCGAGCAATCAGAGTCGTGAGCAGCCGCCATCTCAGCCGTCCAAATTCGGGATTCAACACTTCTTCGACCGCCACACACAAAGCCAGAAAGCCCTCTCTCAGAGACAAAATGGCGTTTCTGAAAATGCGGTTTCTGAAAACCATAAGAATAACGCAGTAAATTCGATTAAAAGTGATGAGAATAACGGCACTTCCGAATATGCTGAGAACGGAAAAGGAGGGGAGTTAAGGGAAAAGGATACACCAACTGATAAATTATTGCCAGTAGTGATTGACGATGAGAAGAATCAAGTGGAGGTGTCACCGGAGCCTTCCAAGTCTGTCTCCATCAAACGCGCCAAATTTTCACCCGGAATGGTAATTATAACTGTAAATTACCCTCTGTATAAAGCTAAGACTGTATTTCGTGAGCTGTTTTCATTTCTCTCTGGTTGACCTTTCAGCTTTCGTAGTTTAGTTGAGTACTTGATCTTAGATTGAACAAGATTATTAACTGACAGGCAATACAGATGGGACTTCAGTAGTAGGAAATTCAATATATATGTTTTTTTATTTCTTCTATTAATCTCAGCGATGAATGATAAGGTGGAGGAACTTATTCTAGATTAACTTTATTATATATTGGGTTTTAGTGTTTACTAATCCTAATCCCCAAATACTGGATTTGTCAATTAGCTATTGTTATATTTTGAAGAATAATTCTATGTGAGAACACTTTGTGCATCTTCTAGAATTTAAAGTAAGGTCAGTTCTGAATACCTCCTAGTGAAATAATTCTGCTGTGTCCAATTTCGTTGACTGCAAGATTAATATTTTTTTTCCGATGACATAAAAGAGCATCATGTAAATTGGAACATGCTTCATCAAATTGTCTGTGTTTGCAACAGTCAAAGAAAAGATATCCAGTGGATACTAGAGTGTGAAAACCTGGTCATGTATATTTTTCATGTTATTAATTGTGTGTTTGAACTTTCTTATTTCTTTGTAGTTAATCAAGCAGAGCCAAGACGATGTAGTTAATGAGGTGACATGGAGAATATCTCCAGTAAACGAGAAGCTCCATGCGATGTCTAAGCATTTACCAGGGACAATCAGGGTATTGGCAGATTCTTCAAGGTTTAATTCTTTGAATTTTCAGCAATGTTCACAGAAAAAGGTTTGTGTTTCTAGTTTCAGTTTGGTTTTTGCTTCAGTCCATTTTGCTTTTCTGGAAAACAATAAATAATTCCTGTTGGTAGGTGCAAACTTCTCCTGACAAGTCAGGAAAGCTTGAAAAATGGCTTTCTTCACCTCCATTGAAGGCAAGTGAAAAATCTGTGATATGCTCAGACAGGGTTTCCTCGCGAAATGTTAACTCTGATCACAGTGTAAAATGCCATGGAAACAACAGCAGTTTAAATAGAAACATTACACTTAATACTCGGAGCCCATTCAGTACTCCACCGTCTCTGTCTTGTTGCCATGATAAGGTGATTATGATTTAAAATGTAACATAGATCTGTTGATTTGTTTGAAGAATTTTGTTGTTCATGATTTTGATGAAAAATCGATTCAGGCTCTCGATAATGTGTATTCTCATGGAGTTCTTGATCAGCTTGGTCCAAGGCAGCACAAAAAGGTTTTTGTTTCTGTTCTTCCAAATTGAATATTCGTATTACCAAACCAATGTTTCACATTTGCTTTCTCGGAGCATTAGTTTGGCATGCTTGTATGATTAGTGTCAAGAGCCTTCTTTTGTACTCCCTCCATGAAAAAGTGTTCTCTATTCTATTTTTTACTTGTCCCAAAATGTTTGCCTCATTCTTTAAAAAGTAAAGATTTATTATTTAAATGCTTATTATGCACTTCAATGTACATTAATGAATGGAGTTTGTATTATGATGCAACAACCTTACACATAGAAAGAAAAAATCCAAAGTGTGTCTTTTATATAGTAAACATAAAAACATACTGTGGTGTAATTCAAATGGAATATCTGACTGCATAATTTATGCAATACACTTATTTGGTTGTTAAAAAATATGGAGAATTTTGGAACTAATTGTTAAGAAGTTTCCTCTTCTTATATCCTAGAAAAATGCAAAGAAGACATATTTTTGGGTTGGGGAGTCTTTTATCCATTTCTGAAGTATATATACTATGTTCAGCAATATATTTTTTCCTTTACACAGGCTTTGATTGAACTCTTAGATCAAGTGGAAGATGTTATTTCTGTTGAACATTGCAAAGATGATAAAACATTTGCTGATGCTGATACATCTCTGAAACCTGACCTGGCTGCTGAAAGCTCAACAAGAAATTCAGAGGAAAATAACTGCAGTAAAATTTCTAATTCCAACTTCCTTGTATTGGAGGTATACACCATCATCTCTTAACTTTTCAATGGGAAATGACGGTCCATTTCTTTAATTTCATTGTCATATCTATGCCTTAGGTTTCGTCAGATTCATCTGGTTCTCAGTCCCCTGCCAAGGTATGTATAATTTTTCCTGACTTTTATATTGTTATAAACCAGTAAAGTAGGTTTATCAGGCTTTTGCGTCATAGGTGCTGCGTTTATTGAATGAAAAAAGTGGAGAAGAGCGGGCCTTGCACTTGTGGGATGAGTGGTAAGTAAATGGAGATGATCTGTATCAATGGGATTTCTAATCTGAATGATTTTATAATAAGCTTTTACAAACAGTACTAGATAATTATTTATCCTTAAATTTTATTAGTTTTAAGCATTGTAAAATCTAAATTCTTATCTTAAGTTTGCCAACACAGATTCTCATCATTTATAGTTGCCATTTTTGCATCTCTAAATTCTTTATATGTTCTTTTAATGACAAGTTTTCCCATTGGATGGCTAACATGAAAAGTTTCATTGTCTCTAAATGAGGTGGTATAAAATTAATAAATGTTTAATTTCTCACCATTTTGTTTCCTTTCATTTTCTTCGTTTGTAGGTACTATAGTGTTGTAGCTCCCGGAGATACAGTCCACGTTATAGGTGAATTTGACCCCCAGGGCAAGTGTGATGTGAATCGCGACAAAAATTTTGTCACTGTCCACCCGGATATTTTGGTGTCTGGCACTCGGGTATTACAAATCACTCATACCTGTTGACTAAGTCTTCTGCTCCTAGCTTGTGTGCATATAAGTTGTAATTTAAGTGCACTGTTGATTGCTATTTCCTTGATGGATTTCTGCTGTTACACTTTATGCCTCAAATTATTCTTATTCTTTTTATAAATTTGTTACCCTTTAGGTTTCTTCAAGTTTTAGCTGCCCAAGGCGCACGGTCCTCGATGAGAGATTAAAACACAACGAGCATTCAGCTCCAGCATTGATTGGAACCTTGTTACATCAGATATTTCAGGTTCTTTCAGAAATTACAAGTATAAAGCCACACTCTCACTTATAAGGGATCATGTTTTGTGACCTGAATTATCCAAGAGCTATGAAATTATTTGTGCTGAGCAAACTACTATGTTTCTCCAGGCTGGACTCATCAGTGAATTCCCCACAAAGAAATTCTTGGAGGAATATGCCAGAACAGTGCTTCAGAAAAGTCTAGAGAGCCTATATGCATGTGGAGGTATCACTTTATGGAACTTTTGAATCTTGCTCACTTTCTTATAGTTTTCTAGAAGCTTAGAGTTGGCATTATATAAATGAGCAAATCCTGATTATTATCTTGTGCTTAGAAACTAAATTCATATCCCGACGGTTACTGCAGTGCTTGAGAATGATATTTTGAAGACGTTGATTGAGGCAATCCCAAAATTATTGAATTGGATATCATGCTTTCGAGATTCACAGGTAGATCGTTAATTTTGTTAAAGAGTCAGTAACTATATTGAAGTATTATATGTTTGAGGATGGCATAGATACACATGTCGATTGTGTAACCAGAAAAAAAAGGTAATGTGTTGAAGTACCATAAGGTTGGGAGATGTGGTAGAACAATAAAAGGGTCCTGATAAATCTTATACAAGGACTACCTCTAGTAATGGGTTATCAATCTAATATTGCAAACACAAGGGTCTAGGTTGATCTTGGTTAATTTCATAATAGTTTTGCCTGCTTGAGAAATCAGTAATCATGTAGGATACATGTAATTATGTAAAGCTTTTATTGTGCCTTTACCAAAAGCAATATGGGCCACTAAAACATGTCCTGAACTAGATTTTTTACATATTAAAATTTCAAGCATTGTTAAACTTATTACTTCTGTTTTATGAAGAAAAATACTTAATTGTCAATGCCACTATCTATGAAACAATACTTCAGATTATGCTTTTTCTCTATCCATCAGATATTATTACTTCCTTCAAACATTGTCTATGTTGCTCATTGGTACATGCACACATTCAATTAGCATGGGTGCCTTAAGTTTTAATTCTTTCTGTTGGTATTTTTTGTATATCCTCCTATTTTACAAAGATGGATATTATTTTCTAATCACTACCTTTAACATGAGGTCATTGGTCATTTTTTCAGGGTCCAAGAAGTTCAAGCATTGATTTTAAATGTGAGGAAGGATTAAAGAATATCAAAATTTCTGAGGTAAGGGACCTAATTCCCCTATCTATCCACTCATTAAAGTCGCCAAGGTCTTCTGATTTGACTTTCTTATTCCATAACCATAAGTATACTGAGTTATTTTCATCAACTGTCTTGTGGATTTCTAAAACTATACCAACAAATAATAATAAGATTGTGACTCAACCAACAATATTAGACATCCACAAGTCCCATAAAACTGATTTTCGGAGATTTTCATTCTTCAAAGAAATTAAGGTCTATAAATCTTACTAAAAAATGAATGAATTGCTATAATTTGTGCAAGCATATTACGAGTGATGTAGGTATTAAAATTGAGAGACACACTTAAGAACATAAGTGAGCAAATTGGAAATGAACCTATGTCTTATAGATCATTTGTGTGCACTTGAATATATGCCTACCATAAAAATATATTATTATTCTACTTAGATATCTTTGCGTAAAATGACAACACATAAATACAAGTTTGACTCTCTGTCAAACAACACTAGAAATTTCTTTTTCTCTGATCATAAATATCATAGATTTTTTATGCATATTAATTTATTCTAGTTATGGATGGCATGTTTTCCTGGTCAATGTGCTGATATTTTTTCTCTATTTCCATAACCTCCTCTTGTCCACATATGAACATTAGTCTGATGTGCTCCTGTTGCGTTTGATAATTAAAATACGAATTATTCACTATTATTTCTTGAGCTTTGTGGCATCCATCCTGATGCATTGCTGCAAAATATTTGTTTAGGGGCGTCCAATAAGCAGCAGTGTGACGGATGAGGACCTTCCCTAATTCTTGTATGATATCTCTGGGTTAATATATATATATGAACATGATTTACTTTTTGTATGTTACTCAAGTATTTGTGTATCCACTCAATATTCTCTCCCCAGCCTGACATTTTAAAGGTTTAGTTCAGATCTGATGTACCTCCTCTATGCTTATAAGCTGATGAATAACATCTTGAAAATATAGGTAATTGACATTGAAGAAATGGCTTGGGCCCCAAAATATGGGCTGAAGGGGATGATTGATGCTTCTGTGCGAATAAGAATAAATACAAACTCTACGGAAGCTAGCGAGATGATTATGCCTCTGGAATTCAAGACAGGAAAGGGAACTAATGGACAGGAAAGTGATTTGTCTAGTCTATAGAGTTAGAATATAAATGCAGGGGACATTTGTATTATGATTGCATTTTGTTGAATGTTATCTGACCCTTTTCTTTCACCTCCCTTTTGTGTTTTAACATCCTCTTGCATATACGTTCCTGTCCTGCAGGCAGCTATGGAACACAGTGCTCAAGTGATGTTATATACTCTCCTAATGTCAGAGAGGTGCGTAATTCCAGCCCAACTGTAACACTACAATTTATTTCTGGAAGTTTCTGCAAGATATTCTTGCATGTTTCTTCTGTTTGTTTACTTTTGATTTATTGCTCACTCTTTACAAAACTGTGCTGTTTGTTTTTATTCACATTCAGATACATGATGAACATTCAACACGGTCTTCTGTATTATCTTCACACAGATGACACACAGGTACAATTACCATACTGGTTCTTTTCTAACCCCCTGTGCTGTTTGTTTTGACATGAATGCTTTGTGAAGGGAATTTCTGTCAAAAGATCTGACTTAATTGGGCTTATTATGCGTCGCAATGAGCTTGCAAATGATCTTTTTAAGGCATCAACAACTCAGCAATTGCCACCAATGTTACAGGTACTTCTATCTCTATGTATTATCTCATTTTTATGTAAAAATTTCACATTAAATCCATTTTTCATGGATCATTTTATGCAGAGTCCAAATATGTGCAAAGGTTGTCGCCACCTCAGTGTCTGTACTATTTACCACAAGGTCTGCCATTCTACTCAATCATAGTGAAGTTTTCCCAGTCATTTAAATCTATATTGTTATTAGGTGAGATTTACAAATAACACGATAACACATAAATAAGTTTCATTAGATTCATTGCTCAAACAGGTCTGTACTTATAATATAGCACACCTCTGAATTGTACACTTTGGTGTATTAAAATTGTATATTTCATGTGTTAGTTTAGTCAGTTCACAGTTTACTCAATGAAGCCATCTAGATATAAAAATCTTATTTTTCTTCCCATTTGTTGTTTTCTCCATTTAGTAAGTCTTTTATTTCTAGTTATCCTTAAATTTTCCAAACCCTACCCCCTCCCCCACTATATTGATTCTATATAATTACAATAAGGAGACTCATATCATAAGTGTAGTGAGACGTATAAATGGGCATTCAGAATACTTATATCTTTCAAAGAAATCATTTTAGAGAATTTTACCAAATTATTGCAGAAGTTATTGTTCTCTTTTGTCATTCTGACAATTGGAAGTTAATATTTTGAGAAACAATATCAAGAATGAATTATACTTGATGCAAATAGCAACATTACCAGAATCTCTTTAATGAGTAGTACCAATAAGCATTTTTCAAAATATGGTGTGTTTGTTTGAATATAGATTTTAAGGAAATTTCACTTTTATAATATTGTTTCTTAGTGCAAGTGTTTTAAATAAGTTATTTCAGCCCGGATTTTAGCCCATGAACTAGAAGTAGGATAATAATGTGTGGAAGGCAGTCAGAAAATAGGAATATAATTGAATTTTTCACCTGAAGGATGCAGGATAAAGTTTTGAACTACTGGATATTTGATTCAGTTATTATATATCATGTGCTATAGTCATATGCCTGTTATGCGAAATTTTCTATTCTTGTGTCCTGAAAACTTAATCTTGTTAACTGTGAAGGCATATGGGGGAACAGCTGAAGGAAGCGGACTGGGTGATATGTATGATTCACTTGTCTACCATTTAACACCCATACATACAACTTTTCTCCGAAATTGGGAGAGATTAGTTGATCTAGAGGCTAAACATATGGAGGTAGCATAAAGGAGTAGCATATTTTTGTGGCTACTCACTGAAGTTCATCCATAATATTGCCGTTTTTCTGTTTAGGTTGCAAAAAAAGAAAGCTGGTGTTCAGAGAATTTGAGGAAAGACCACCATAATAGCCTATCATCTCTTGTTCTCGATGCTTCAGACAAATCATCTCAGAAAAGGTTTTGCAGAGGTGACCGATTTGTTTACCCCTTTGTGCTCCGAGAATTATCTTCTGTTGACACAGAACAATTACATGGAGATTCTTCGAGTTCTACTTCTTCCTTAGACCATATATTCAAGAGTGGGGATTATGTGGTATATTCCTTTTCCTTGGCTTTTCAAGTGATTATCTCTATGCAATTAATCCACTCTTATGGAATTCATACTTCATGTACTATTAGAAATGGACCTGTTGAAGTTTTTATGTGACTCTTTACATGTGTATATCTAATGTCATGTAAGAAGTATTCCTGGCTGCCTTCTGCTCAATAATAAACTGTTCATGAAACTCCTAAGCATAGAGTGTCACCATTTATGTGCTATATATTGATTAACATCAATGCAATCTTACAAGTACGGATTTATAGTTGCATTATCTATTTTATGTCCAACTCATCTAAAAGTTTAGAAAGAAGATAACTCTTGCTCGTAGGTTGTATGCTTTATACTCAAGCCTAACAAGTGGAGGATTGAAGAATTACTTGTAGAAAACTGAGATTGTAATAACTACTTGTAAATAATTCATCTAAGTCTTACTTGTAGGTAATTACATGAGATAATTTGTAAAGTAGACCTGAAAGGAAAAGTATAGCTTGTAGCATATGTAGTGTTTGACCTGGTAACTAGATAAAGGAGATTTTGTAAGTAATTAGATATCAAAATTTATAGAGTAGATTGACAGGAAGCAGTTTTTTGTAACTGTAACTGAATTTTGTGAAGCAATAAAAAATTTCCGTTTTGCCAAAAAAGAAGAAGAAGCCTAACACGTGGAGATCTTTCCATAAATTGGTGTCGGGAAATTCAAACACAAGACCCCTTCGGAGTTTGGTTCTGATACAATGTGATTGTCCAACTCATCCAAAAATTTAAATTGTTAGAGATGAGATACATTTAATATTTTTTTACTTTTAACAGTAATAACCAAAATTTCTCTTACTCGCCTTCACATATTTTTTAATCATCGAGCTGCTTTTAAGTTATATATATTGACCGCCAATTGTGTATATCAGTTCATCCTGAGTGGATGATAGCGCCAAAAAATGATAATGCTTTTATCTCTTGTTCTTTATGTTGTATAGTTGGGCTGGAATTGTGAGTTTCTGGGAAACAGAATTCTTCATTAACCGGCTCTAGGTGTAATAGCATAATCACCCTTTTCTGCTGGGAATATGCTGTGACTGATTAGCATCAAGTCTGGTTGCGCATGCTGTCGCATGAATGAGGCTTCTATGTGTTTTTTGTTACCTTTCTTATTTTAGTTATCTATAAACTTTTCCATTTTATTGTCACAGATATTAAGTACTGAACCTGGTCATCTGCGAATTGCTAATGGGATCATAGTGGACATTGGTAACTCCCATGTCTCTGTAAGTACTTTATGTGGTACTTAAATAAAGTCATTCATACAATGGATATCAGCTAATGATTCCATCCCTGCTGCCTAAGGACACATGTAATGAAAAACCATAAAAGTTTATTTTAGAGGAAGCATTCAATATTATAGCTTCTTCACACTCAGTACACACAAGTCTGAATCTGGTCATTTTAATCTTTTAGGTATCTTTTGCAAAGCGATTAAGGCTTCCAGGGCACGGGCATGTTTCAATGGGTGATGATCTCCATCAGCAATCTTGGCGACTTGACAAAGATGAAGCTATGGCATCTTTTGCAATCATGAGGTAGTATAAATTCTTTTTTCTTGTCCAATTAGTTTCTCTTAATCTTTACAAGGGTACATATCTAACATTCTCTTTTTAGGTACAACCTTATTCAATTGTTCTTGCAAAGTGAAATTAGTTCTCGCCTGAGGAAGATGATTGTTGATCTTGAGGTGAAATTTTCAACTTTAGACATTATTTATCTTTACAAATTACAAAATGGCATTTCTAGCATTTGTTTACTTGTGGATTATTTGTAGATGCCTAGATATGACAGTGGCTGTGTATTTAGCCAAGATCCTGCTATTTCATATGTCTGGTCCCAAAAAAGTTTGAATGATGATCAACGCAGAGCGATAATCAAGGTAACATATGGCTGCTTAATTCCAATAGTCTATGAACTTTCACTGAAGTTTATTCATTATCCGTTCAATCCCTAAAAAATTAAGCAATTGGAATCTGGCTTTCTTGTTGCTGATAATTGTGGTGACTTACCATATATTTTCAGATACTAACAGCAAAGGATTATGCTCTTATTCTTGGAATGCCTGGGACAGGAAAAACATCCACCATGGTACATGCTGTGAAGGCGTTGTTGATGAGAGGTGCATCCATCTTGCTTACGTCCTACACAAACTCAGCTGTTGATAATTTACTTATCAAATTAAAAGACCAGGTCACAATTTATCCTTACTGCATTAGTTGCTCTGATGTGATGCTCATGACCTTGAAAGCTTTTGATTATCAGATGTGGCAAATTATGAAGTTACACTTCTGTAGAGTCAAGATTTCTTAAGCCCTGAAAACATCTCCATCATCGCAATTTACCCCTGGGAATAAATCCAGACTCAACTTTTTCAGAAGTAAAGAACCTATAAAAACTTATGGATGGAAGAAATAATCATCCCAGAGCATCCCATAACCAAATAGAATGGCGTCCTAGCTGTTTTCATGATTCTATGTGTACAATACTATACTTACTAATTTTACATTGTGGGGTAATTTTATCTTGTGGTCTGGTATTGGGTGATCTAATAATTGAATCTACTTCTTTAGATCACAGTATATGAAGAGTTGAGAACATACATTAGGTTTCATTCTCAATAAATTTAAGCAATGCATTAATCCCCTTCCCCACCCCAACTCACAAAGCCCAAGTCCTTTTTTCTTTGATTTTGTTTAAATGGTTACTTTTCTGTATATTTTTCAATGTTTCTATTCTATTCTTTGTGAAGTGTAAATATTCCAAAAATTCGTTGAATGTATGGCAGCTTGATATCAACAAAAAACCAATTACATAAATTATCACTAGTGTAAATATTAACTGAAATTGATAGGCCCAGAGTGTGGAACTTATTCAAACAGTATTCTTAAAATAAAAGTAACTTGCGTCCTTGCAAATGTGTTTATATGACATGGTCTGCAAAGGTGTTTATATTATGTGCTATATCTTCTTTTTCTATTTCTTCAGCATAAGGCATGTACATAGTTTTAGCATTTCTGAGAAATTAATTGCACAAGATTAGCAACTATGTTGAGCTGTACATTTTTGCACATATTGCTACTTATGGTTGATTTCAGTGTTGATGACTTCGAAAGCCTGACTTCCTGTACTTCAAATCCTTTCTAAAATGAGCTCCTTATAGCAACTTAATCACAATTAAACAGGTTCAATTTAATTTCCAGTAATGGTGCAGTAAATTTTAGTAGAAAATGATGTATCATGTGAAGACAGATGCAGCAGTGAGTCAACAAATTTCTGAATACCTGATTTTAGACACTTGTGAGATACAATTGTGTTAGCACATGGTTGTATGATAGTTGTATGTGGCAACTCAATGATCTAAGTCTAAATGAACTCTTACCTCCAATTGTTTTAAGTGATGTTTGCTATGGTTGAATGATAGATATGATTGACAATACCTGAGAATTGGATATCATTGAGACCTTCACTGGATTATTTTTTAAGATCTTGAGCACAACCTTTCTCAGTTAAGTTGTTACCTAGAATCACGTGAAACAAAAACCTATTTGAAACATAATTAACAAGTCTTCACTTAAAATGATGACCCAGAAATTTGACCTTTGATTATATGAATATCGCCTGTGAGGAAGGAAGGAAATATGACAACTTCAAGAACCCTACATAAAGTTGTCCTTACTTATGTGCCGGAAGATAAAAATTGTAAGGCTAAAGAAGATATGGTTCCCTGTTCATTGTAGTTTTTGTTTCTTTTTGCATCTTGTTAGAGTTTGTTGCATGATTATTTGAAACTTCCACAGGGCATAGATTTTATAAGAATCGGAAGATATGAGGCTGTACATGAACAAATTCAAGAAAATTGCTTATCAGGTATGGATTGTTAATTCCTCGCAAGTATTGTCTCAATAACAAGCTGATTTTTTTTCTCACTCAACCTTTGTGGTGATAGTGATGGATATGGGTAGTACTCAAGAGATCAAGCAAAAGATGGATAAAATCAATGTTGTTGCTGTTACTTGCTTGGGAATATCTAGTCCTTTGCTTACCAATAAGAGATTTGATGTATGCATCATGGATGAAGCAGGACAGATAACTCTACCGGTATATTTTTACTCGTTTTCTTAAATAAATGTTGTGTGCATGGATATTTGTTGCTTTCCTCTAAGTTCATGACCAACTTAGCATGAAAGCTTCAAATATATTTTGTTAAGCATACATTTCCTGTACATGTATATTTGGATTCTTGTTCTCTTCTCCCAAGAATAACTTTACGAAAATATATTGAGATCAGAATCATCATATTTCTCAATCAGGTATCCTTGGGACCATTGATGTTTGCATCAAAATTTGTTCTTGTTGGGGATCATTATCAACTACCTCCACTTGTTCAGGTGCTTTTCTTTTCTTTATAATAGCCTTCTGATGAGAGGTATGGCTGACTAGAATATTTTGATGCCCATATGATATTAGAGTCCCGAAGCTAAGGAGAAAGGAATGAGTGTTAGCCTCTTCTGCAGGCTCTCAGAAGCGCATCCACAGGCTATTGCAGCTTTACATTGCCAGGTTACCTTCCTCTTCAGTTGAATATTTAACTATTTTACCCTGCTTACTCGGAAATTTAATGCCACCTTTGTACAATACAGTACCGAATGTGCGCAGACATAATGGCACTGTCAAATGCTTTGATATATGGAAATAGATTGCGGTGCGGTTCTTCTGAAATAGAGAATGCAAAAGTCAAATACAGATGTTCAGCATCTGCACCTACATGGCTGATGGAGGTATTTGACAGTACAACTCAGTCTTGTCTATGTTTTCTGCAGTTGTCTTTTTCTAATTTAAAAAATAAAGTTGAGTGCAAAAAACATGGTTCATGAATTATGCATCAAAATTTGAATCTTAAATGCTTATCCTGGTCCTAACATCTTAAACCCTTGACATCTAAGAATTCTTGTGTATTTAAGTGGCATCATCAAATATACTACCTAATTTGATTTTCTGTAGGTCCTGAACCCAAAACAACCGGTGATATTTATTAACACAGGTTCATCTTCAAATTCCTTTCTTGTCCTATTGGATGTAACGATTACTTGTCTTACATATTGTACATTTTTTAACTTGAATATTTTTTCCTAACTTGAATATTCTATTAATATTGGTGCAAACTTAGATTTGGTGCCTGCATATGAGACAAATGATCACAAAGCTGTAAATAACCCAACTGAGGCTTTTATTATTGCAGAGGTAAATTTGCCATACTTTATTCTTCTTACTGCAAAGGTTTAATGCCTTCGTAATTTAATCATGAGTATAACCTCAAAGCAATAAACCTTTTAAGTCTGTTTTTACACATTTGTTTTTGTTGTAGGTCACTAAAGCACTGTTACTTAGGGGCATTGAAGGGCAAGATATTGGTATCATCACTCCCTATAACTCTCAGGCAAATCTCATTCGTCGAGCTGTCTCTGAACCGGTGGAGATTCACACAATAGACAAATATCAGGTTATACTCGACCTTATACAAACCTTTTGTTTCTTCCATGACCTTTTGGCAGTTAGTTATTTACTGCTTTAGATAGAGGTGCTGTTGACTATGTTTCTAATTTACGGCATTGTCATTATCACATGATGCAAGTTAGTTCATCTACAAGTAACAAAAATCTGTTATTGTCCCTTCGTTTTACACCAGAACCATTACTTTTAATTATACTTTTTTGCATACATGAGTAATAAAAAACTAATGTGCCTTTGGACTTGTTGTAGAGTGATGTTATTTTGTGTTAATAAAAAATATAATGCTGCAACTATGGTTTCTAAATAATTAATATGACTTTATAACGTTGGAAGTATATTCTGTTGCACCGAGACAACTTTACACAACAATGATGTAATTTCTATATACCTTAAGCCTTAAGAGTAACTTTTTTCTCGACATTGGATATGTGGTAAAAAAATGTTCACAATATTGGGCATTGTCTTACCTTTTCTGATATATATATATATATATATTTATTTATTCATTACAGGGAAGAGATAAGGATTGCATATTGGTTTCTTTCGTGAGGTCCTGTGAGAATCCAAGGAATAACACAGCTTCATTGCTCGGAGACTGGCACAGAATTAATGTTGCCCTCACACGTGCCAAGGTTCAGATTACTGTATATTTTTCTCTCTTTATCCACTTTGAATTGTTTAAATTGCTGAAGTCTGCAAGTTATAGTAAAATGTGAAGTTGTTTCATGACCGTAAAGATTTGAAAGTTTCTTTTGGAATCAATCATTACATGATCTGATCAATCTATCATCCCTTGTGAAGTTTACGTTTTCATCGTAATGTTAAGCAGAAGAAGTTGATCATGGTGGGATCATGCACAACTCTTTCAAGGGTCCCATTGCTAAAGCTTCTAATCGAGAAGGTAGAAGAGCTTTCTTCTATGTTGGTTGTCTCCAAGAAGGATATAAATCAAAAACCTGAACTGAAGAGGTGCTCTAAGTTCAGATGAGTGGTTATGTAATTGTTACATTTTTGTAAAATATGTAAATGTAAATCTCTTTCATTTTCTCTCTTGGTTGTGGCCGTGGGTATCGTTCCTGCGTATGGAGAGACCCCACAATTTTTGACTGGGAACATGGAGAGGCCAAATGCGGAATTGAAACTATAAAAGAGGATGTATTATGTATATATTGAACATGTTTTTGTAAGGACATTCTTATTGAACAATGTAGTATTTACAAGAAGGAATTCCATATTTTCTAATTATGTAAATGAACTAGTCTTAAATCTTAATAAGGTGATACTACGATAAATAAAGATCCGGGACAGCGTAGAGAAATATGACTCGGGTCTAATTAGACTAATCTGTCTAGTTTGGTTTGCAGCTCTATTTCTTACTATGTCTAAAATCCATGAACTTGTATTTTATTGCAAGTGTTGGAATGTTTGGTCAGTTGTATGTAATTGAACATGTCAAAAACATTGTGAATTTTGTCATCCAAAAATGAGATATAAAGGCAAGAAAAGAACGAATCATATTCATAGTTTTAGTTTGGTTTAAATTTTATTAATAAATTTCGCCATGAAATGCTCAGCTACTGCCATGGTCTCAAGTTCCTCAACATTGTAGAACTCCAACTGCCCATTAAAACCGGCTGAAGCGACCAGTACAGTAAAGGGCATTTGCCTGCTTGCCCTTAAAAGTTGCAAGTTTGAAGACCCTGCCAGTGTTAGTACCACTGCACATCTCATCAAGTAGAAACTCACATCAGGCTTTGGGTCAGCGTGTATCCATCGGTGTATGTATGTGTATCTATATGCAGCTTTATTTGATAGAGCCAGTGCGGATTTGATGCAGAAAACTGTTGTACGGTAGATAACCTCCAAAAGGACTGTGTGAGAGAGTATAGGGGAGGGAAGGGGTCCAGTGGGCCGGGCTTAAAGCTTTACATTTGGGCTTATGTCTTTTCACTTAGGGCCCAATAGCATCATATAATTTGGGCCTAACAACTTTCAAATTTGTTAATTATGTAGTCTGTATTGGGCCCAAAAGCCCATGACAGAAAGCCCTACAATATATTAATCTCGATTGATATTTAGAATCTCATAGTTTAACTACAATAAGAAGTTGAGAAGACTTTGGCCAAATATATGGGGTCTGTTTGTTTGGCGTTTCCTAAAAAAATTTCGTGTTTGGGAAATGTCAAACAAACATTTTTTCTTTCTGAAATAAATTTTCATCTTTCAATTTTCTCAAACCACTCTCTCAAAATCCAAACAAACAACATTACACAAATCAAAATTATTTCACAAATCTCCACTACTCTTCCAAATTACTTTCCCAAACACCAAACAAACAGTCCCATGATGTTTCAATGTAGTAGGATATACCAAGTTATATATATGAATATATACTCCATCCATTCTAATATACACGTCGTTTTAGTAAAAAAAAAATATTTCAATTTTAAAATTTCATGAGAAACTTTGTAAACGATGTTGAGGTAACATAAATACTATTAAGTTTGTATTTTTTTTTAATTAGAAACCCGATTTTCATATAATTAACAACACCCCCCCCCCCCCCCCCCCCCCCCCCCCCCCACCCGGCCAGCGCTTTTAGCTCAATGCAACTATAATGGGAACTAAAAGGGATTAGTTTGAATAGCTTATATAGAGACATTCTTTGTAGAATTTTTGAACTTCCACGGATTCATCAAGTGTCAAAAATTTCAACTCTTAGTAGACAACCTAAGATAGTTTTGCTTGTTTCTTTCTATAATGTGACTGAGGAGCTAGGATGTGTACAAATTGCAATTTTGATTGTACTTCAATAAATATTACTATGAGACTCATATTGGATGTAATTTGATTCATATAATTCAACTTTCATAGTTTTCAAGATGAAGTTTTGTTTGGTTAAGAAAGAAAAATATCTGTGATTTTAGAGAAGTATATACGATCAACAAGGACTTTATAAGTTTGAAAACATTGTTCGAGTTTTCAGAAATTTATGAGTCCTTCGAGCTTTTGAAATTTAAGAATGTCTAGATATATGATATATGTTTCCGATGTTACAATAGATGTCGAACAATTAATCTTAGGGGATCCTCCCACTTTACTAGTGATATGTTTTCGATGTTGGGTGTACATAAAATATATATGTTGGATCATGTGTCTTTTTATGGCCAAAAATTGTGTTTTTTAATTCTGAGCTTGTAAACCAATTTTTTTTGTTTTTATTGAACTGAAATACATCCAAACGTTAAAGGAGTAAGCGAAATATGTAGGGTCGTTTGTTTTCTCGGCAACCAATTCATGTTGCTAAACGAAAGATATTTCTTTAATTAATATTATTATTATTATTTGACAATAAAATCGAGATCTTAATAAGTGGTAAAAGATAATATTCCATATGCGGCCAGCATCTTCTTTGTCTCGAGGAGGCACTTTGAAAGTACAAAAAGGAATTTTAAAAAATTGCCAACTATTTAACTTTAAAAATTTACCAACTTTTACACTTCATTTTTCTCTAGCCACACAGATACGAATGTAGCTACTAGGTGGCAGATAGATGCAGCCAGTCAGTACGTGTTAATTTGTAATTTTCTGAAAATATTGATTTAACTATATTTAATTTAAAATTCGTAAAGTCACTTTTTTTTAATTTAAAGTTGAGTTAACTAGATTTAATTTAAAATGACGTCCCATTTTCACGTCAATTTTTTTTCTTTTTCAAATAAAATATTTCGACATCAGTTGTTAAAGTAAAAAAAGATATTATAGAAGCAAGAATTAAAGAGTGATTTGATGTTCATTGATGGAGTTCCTCGCAATATGATTCTTTCATCTCTGATTAGTTTGTGCCCCTAGCTCGAACTAATGTCAAAATTAAGTAATACTCCATATGGCTGATATATCTTGCTTCTATTTCCTTTTTGAAAAATTTCAATTCAAGATTCCTCTTTTAGAATTAGAGGTTTTTTTTTTTCAAAATTACCTCACCTTAAGCATAAATTAATATTTTAACATCAATTATTCTCGATCAATACTTTTAAGGGCATAAATATAAAAACATATAATTATTTTTATTTTTTAACTCTTATCTAACTATTTATATCAAAAGTAAAAGGAACAAAAAGAATGGGATGAAAAGAATATACACACGAAAAAATGAATCAAACTTTTCCTTTACAAAAGCTTGCCAGCCGGCCTGCTAATGAATTACTAATAAGATTATATAATCGTATGTTATCATTCCTTTTCTCAAGAAGATATGAGACAACAATTTTATACCTACCACAAAATGTTAAAAGTCTCGGATCTTAAACCATTAAATTACATATAGCTTTTAGTGCATAATTAATCATTATAATTAATAATACTGCTACATGCTAATTTATGTTCTTTATTTTATACGAAAATGAGACAAAGATCTGTGATATTATTCTGATTAGCATCTATATATAATATTGGAGAAAAAAGTTAATTAATATAATGATCTGGAAATATTATAATACTATGCTATCTTTGAACTTGAGATTTTAGTGAGAACTAAATTCAAGTTTCAGATTTTTAGTATGTATAGCTAGCTAGATCAGTATATATATACCTCTATTAGTTAAATAAACTAATCATTAATTTATACTTTTGTCACTCAGAAAAAGATAACACAAAATTTATAGTAATTTTTTGAATATAGTATAAATTGTAAAAATGCACCAATTAAGTTTGATAAGCGAGCGAGCACGGGTGCACGGAATAATTATGATACTATATATAATAATATATAGACTACTATAAAGTTTCAAATATATGCCAAAAAAACTCAAGTGAAGTAAAGCCACTACTTTAATTATTGTATTTGTCCCCTTTTCTCTTTAAAGAATATTGGCCCAGAAAATGATTGAAATGAAAGAGCATCAGCATGCATGAAAATCACCCACACCATTTATATATCTTCTACTATTGTGTGTAAAATAACATTATAGTCAAATTTATACATTTTTCACATTGATAATTATTAAGTATATATGCAATTAATTGGGAACCAATTTAATTATAATGTTTCTCAAACTAAAAAATCCTAAATTTGTCATATGGTCATTAATTCGGGATTTAAGTTCTCTCTCTCTCTTTTCAATTTGCATGTTACATAACATATATACTTTAATTCCTTGAAAGTATTTTATTACATATATCATCTTAGACTATTAGTACAACACGACAATATATGCAATTAGTCATTTGAAATATGGTGACCACCATTGATTAAAAAATGTGTAAGTTTCCCACCAAAAAACTAAAGGAATTGGAATCTCGTTACTAGGGACAAAAATGATTTTATTTTTAAAAAAAAAAAATTTAAGAAGGTATTTTATTTTGAACAAAAAGTCGCCCAAAATGAGTGGACAAAATTTGAAAATGTAAAAAATGAATTTGAGGAATGAATGTAAAACAAATACCCAAATTGGGGATGTTTTGAGTGATAAAAACTAGCAGAAAAAGTAGTTCACTCACTAGTGACTAGACTAGAGGATCTAAATCTTGATGGATGGATGGTGATATAAATGCTCCTAATTTAATTTAATAGTCCCCACGTACAAATTAACGGTCCTGATTGAAAGGGACATAAGTGCCGTGCTGAATTTTGATACATCTTATCATGGTATCAGATATTGACTGTTCATAAACATATATCATCATTGAAAATAATACAATTTCTTTTCTGGACTTAATTCAAATTTAGAATTACATTTTCAACTAAAGTGACAAATAAATATAGGATGTTTTTATATGGACCTAATAAATGCTAGCTATATGGGCCCTTAACCATTAAATAAATCCTTCACAATGATATATTCTATTTTCATTTTGCAAAAAAAGGATCTACTTTTAATAATCTTATAATATAATGTCCATCTATTTATTAAAAAAATTAAAATTATAAAGAAAAAAACTACTGCAAACATAAAAAATAGGAAATTAAGACTCTACTGCTGTATTTTTAATTTTTAAATATTTCAATGCTTATAATTAATCCTATAAAATACAAAGGGCCTGTTTGTTTGGCGTTTGGGAAAGTAGTTTGGGAGAGTAGTGGAGGTTTGTGAAATAATTTCGATTTGCGTAATGTTGTTTGTTTGGGTTTTGAGAGAGTGGTTTGAGAAATAAAGTAGGTGTAGGTTTTTTTGGAAGAGTTGGGTTGTAGGTGTAAGATGTGTAAGACTTTATGTTAAATCATATTTGTTATATGAGATAAATTGTGTAAGAGATAGGTTACTTTATGTCAAATCAAAGTAGAGTTTGTATATGTTTTGTTTAGAGATAAGAAAATTGTTGTTTGTTTGGCTTTTGAGAGAGTAGTTTGAGAAAATTAATGGATGAAAAATTTATTTCGAAAAATAAAAAACATGTTTGTTTGGCATTTCCCAAACACGAAAAAATTCTGGGAAACGCCAAACAAACAGGCCCAAAGCTAACCCGAATTTAATTTCGAAAGTTTTTCGCAAAAATCCATGTGTTCATACTTTATAGCAATCTCATAAAGCAAAAATGATTAACTCAATAATTAGTAGTGCAAACTCACCCTCATGCACTAATCATAACTTTTTTGTACAAATATTTCTTAATCTTTTTTTACTTGACACCAAGATTAGACCAAAATGTGAGAGTGAGTTTCAACGGAAAAAGGGAATACTTTGTGAAAAAAATGAGATACAAACTCATATGAGAAGAAAAAAAAAAGTTAGGAAAGGAGAATTAAATAAAAAACACACACACTAGCTAGACGACAAAACAATAGTAATAAAACAAACTAATCAGCTGATTCGGCTAAGGATTAATTAATTATATCCCATCAGTAGCAGTCACAAGTCAGAATATGCGATCGATTTCCAAATATAAATATTTTCCAGCAAACATTCAATAGTGGGGTGATTAGACTGACCCTAAGATACGTACAATGAATAATACTTTTTCTTTTTTGTTTCTTGCTTTTTATTGTCTAAACAAACAAATAAATCTCATAATTTGCAACTCTATTATTAATACTAATAAAGCCATGAAAATCAAGTCATGTAGTTAAAATTAGAGAAAGTACACAATTGTGCCATTAGAAGCATATTTAGGGTGAATTTGGTTTAACATATCTATATATATTATATAAAAATGAAGGATTGTCACACTCACAAAGTGGCGATTTTGATTCCGCTACATCAAACATTCGGACTTTAGACTATCTCAAATTATAATTCATTTTTAATATCTAATCATTCGAATTTTACCTAAAATGTGAATCTTTATCTAGTTTAATACTAGTCTTGTTAGTAAATATTGTTTGTACTTGATAGTTGGACATTAATTACTTTACTAATCATGATCAGATAAATTTACCGATATAAAAATATAATCAACGTTTAAGAAAAAACACTAGCTACACTAAAAAGTGAACATTAATTGTGTTTTTTTTTTTAATCTATATTCTACTAATTCCCACAACTCACATGCCCACTTTCCCGGCCCACTATCCTTGGAGAGCACGGTTATTAATTTGTATACTTCCTCAAATCTTTAAGAAAATACTTTGAGAAGAAAGTAGTTATATTTGATAAAGTTTTGAAATTATTACCTAAAAATAAAAGCTTCACGTAGATTGAATGTCAAGACTAAAAAAAATTATATGATTTTGGACAATCATCTTTTAACCAATCCATATTTTGAGATGAGTTAGACTTAATTCAGTTAGGTTGGGACTCAACCCAATACCCAATCCATTATTCATTAATGACTTAATTCACATTATCAAATGATTAATCCATACTTAAACAGTGTTTAGTGTACAAATTAAGGTCTGTCCTAAAACTTTTACCATCACGTGATCTTTGTAACATCCAATAATAAATAACTAGAGTCTAGACATATATATACTTGACATTTTTGTCATGTGAAGTTGTATATATATATGTGTGTGCTTTGTGGATTTCTACTGCTCCTCTCCCTTTTCAAATTATTGCCTCTGCTGATAGAGAAAAGTGAGAGAAAAGAAAAAGGGAAAAGGATGTCTTTTGCTTTGCTATAGACTTCGTTTCATTTAAAAATAAAAAAAAGGGGTTTCTACTTTCTATACAATAATTATATGGTTAAATTCTAATTTTTGAGCTGAGTACAGAAGATAAAATTGGCAAGACTGAAAGGTGGGAGTATGATGTTGGAAGAAATGTTGAGGATTGCTGCAAGTAAGTTCTAACTTCTTTATAAAGAAATTAAATTAATTTCAATGCATGATGAAACTTGCACAACATGCATGCATATACAGTATAAGAAACTTGCACAACATGCATCACTCTTTTCTTCATTCTTTAAACCAAGATTATTTTGTGTATTTTTGTATATGAAGGTAGTATTATATATGCATGTCTCATTAGTCTTGAATTATTCAATTTTGTTGGTATGAAAGAAGATAAAATTGACCTTTTTGTGGTTGAAGGACTCAGCAATTGAAACTTTCTTCAATTTCAAATCAATCAATAAATCAGACCAAAAATATAATTATTAAAATAAAAAAAGGGGGTAAAATGCTCTACTCCAATGTTGGATCAAAACAAAGTTGAGATTTTATTACCAATCACTGAAATATAAACAGTGGTTTTGAGATCCAATAATTTTTTGACCAAATCTACAAGCTAAAGCTAAAGCTCCAGGCCAGGACAAGTTATTTCCCTTGTGCCGTTTACTTCCAAACACCCGACCTTTGTCTTGGGCTCGGTCTCATGATTTTTAAATTTTTAAAGGAGTAAAATATTTATGTGTATGTTTACAAATAGAGTGCAATATACTCATCTGATTGAATAATACTTTTAAAAGAATCAAATGCAATACACTTATTTCTAATTAAAATAAGACTTTTAAGAGAGTGATAAATCAAAATACATACTCCATAAATACACTTGTTTTCTAAATATATAGTCTTGGTAGTATTTTCGAAACATAGTATAGAGCAGTAACAGTATAAAAATTCACATTAAGTTACGAATTTATGATAGATCCACTTTTGTTTTGTAACAAAAAAATTGTACTACACTTTCCAAACAATTTTTTTTTTTTTTTTTGCACAGAAAGTTCATTAGTTGTATTCCAACAAAAAAAAGAGTAGAATGAAAACTATTACAGTAAAAATAAAGATCTGATCGTACAATGACCTATTACAACAAAATAAGAGATGTGATGGTACAAGAAGAGTAACCCGCCCCCGTCGGATTAGATAAAGAACAATTCATCTAAACAAACATGAAACATGAAATGCATTTGAAGCAGCTGGATTATGATTATCTCCCTTTTCCTCGATCGAGAAACATGTTTACTGGAAGATACTCACGTGACAAGTCACACCAACCATTTGGATGACAACATGACAGTAAGTATATAACATTAAAAAAAAGAAAAATTGATGAGTTATTCTGAAAAAAATTCAATCAGAATTAATTAGTCCAGCAAGCAAGACAGGATAGGAGCTAGGCACATTGCATGATGCATCTGCTGACTTAGAAAGAACCAAATACTTAAACCTTAAAGTAATATCTGCAGCCTTCCTTTTTCTATACGGAACTCATACTGTACAAAATGTGAATTTAATATGAAGTTATGCTTGATCCTTATTTTGTCCAAACTAGTGGAGGTTGTGTAAAAGTTGATATTTTGGTACATGATAAATTTTAGTTCAAATAATATCAAACTAGTGATTTGTATTTATAGTACCACAAGTTTAGGTCCCATCCAAATTAAATCTTTGATTGCATTCCTGCTCAACTGCAATATCGATCATTTCTTATGATGGAAATTTCTAGTCCAGACCAAGCCCAACCCAATCACAAGAAAAGTGTAATTGCGAAATATTACTGAATCACAAAGCAAGTATAATGCTTAAGCCATGTAATTACTTCATAGTCATCATTATACCATTTATATGATACTGAGAAAATTGCTATTAATTAACCACAAGAATAAATCAATATACTAAGTTTCTGATTTACGAGTTTCAGATTAACCGTAAGTAACAAAATCATGATATAACTGATGACTTGTTCAAAGTAACTTGAAAGAAGTTGACCTCGTCTTTTTTTTCCAGATTTTCGAGTTGCATGGCTAGAACTAATCTCCCCTTGCCTCTGGGAAGATGCAAGTGTTATTCTGCAACTTGGGTTCCTGGGAATATTACTGCTCAACGTCATAAGAGAAAACGTAAACTCTCTCCGCAAAGTGAGAAAGGTGAGGGCCATAGAAAAATATCCAACCGGTGTTGGATATGGCGTCTCTTACAGGCTTAGCATTATTTGCTCCATTCTAATGCTTGGTACTCATTTCGTAACACTGCTGATGTCACAAAGGAAAACCGGAACTCAGTGCGAAGCTAAACTCCCAGTCCTTTCTTCAAGGATTATGCAACTAATATCTTGGACAATCACATTGATTGTATTGTACAAGATTCGAAACAGAATGTACCTCAAGTTTCCATGGATATTAAGATTCTGGTGGACATCTAGCTTCTTGTTGTCCCTTGCTCGTGCCATGATCGATGCCCGTTTTGTAATAACAAACCATGATCATCTTAGGTTGCAAGAATATGCTGATGTACTCGCTTTTCTTGCTTCTATTGTCCTATTACTTGTATCAATTAGAGGCAATACAGGCATAGCTTTGGCCATTATAGACGAAATCACTGAACCACTTCTCAATGGGAAAAGCGAAAAGCGTGCAGAATTAAAGAAAGACTGCCCTTATGGAAAAGCCAGTCTTATTCAACTTGTCACCTTTTCTTGGCTCAACTCACTATTTGAGGTTGGGTTCAAAAAGCCACTCGATCAAGATGAAGTCCCAGATGTTGATTTCAAGGACTCGGCCAGTTTCCTCTCCCAAGACTTCGATGAATGCCTAAAACACACAAAGGAAAGAGATAAAACTGCGACCCCATCTATCTACAAGGCAATATACATATTCACGAGGAAAAAAGCAGCAATTAATGCGCTTTTTGCGATCACAAGTGCGGCAACATCTTACGTAGGGCCTTACCTTATAAACGACTTTGTAACTTTTCTAAACGAGAAGAAATTCAGGAGCTTAGAAAGTGGATACCTTCTTGCACTAGGCTTCCTTGCAGCAAAACTGGTGGAGACAACAGCACAGAGGCAGTGGATTTTCGGAGCTCGTCAGCTGGGGCTTCGGCTAAGAGCTGCTTTAATTTCACACATTTATAAAAAGGGCTTAATCTTGTCGAGCCAGTCGCGCCAGAGCTGTACCAGTGGAGAGATTATAAACTATATGAGTGTGGATGTGCAAAGAATCACAGACTTTATATGGTACTTGAATACAATTTGGATGTTGCCTGTACAAATCTCATTAGCTGTTTTTGTTCTACATACAAATCTAGGAATGGGAGCTTTAGTAGCATTAGCTGCAACTATGATAGTTATGGCTGGAAACATTCCATTGACGAGAATTCAGAAGAGATACCAAACAAAGATTATGGAAGCGAAAGATGATCGTATGAAAGCCACATCAGAAGTTCTTCGAAATATGAAGACGCTCAAATTGCAAGCTTGGGATAGTAATTACCTTGAAAGGCTAGTGAGCCTTAGGAAAACAGAGAGTAATTGGCTTAGGAAGTCGCTTAGGTTGACAGCATTGACAGCATTTGTCTTTTGGGGTGCACCGACTTTTATTTCGGTTGTTACTTTTGGTGGATGCGTTTCGATGGGAATTCCACTTACGGCAGGGAGAGTTTTATCTGCATTGGCTACATTTCGAATGCTTCAAGATCCAATATTCAATCTACCTGATTTACTTAATGTGATTGCACAAGGGAAAGTATCTGTCGATAGAATTTCTTCATACCTACAAGAAGAGGAGATTCGATCAGATGCAATCACACACGTTTCACATAATCAGACGGAATTTCATGTAGAGATTGACGGAGGAAAATTCAGCTGGGACATGGGATCAAGAGATCCAACATTAGATCATATAAATTTGCAAGTAAAAAAGGGAATGAAAGTGGCAATATGTGGTACTGTTGGATCTGGAAAATCCAGTTTACTCTCATGCATACTTGGAGAGATGCAGAAACTGTCGGGAATAGTGAAGATCAGTGGCTCAAAGGCCTATGTTCCTCAATCTCCATGGATATTGACTGGAGATATTAGAGAGAATATTCTCTTTGGCAAGCCATATGAAAATGAAAAGTACGATAGAACAATCGAAGCTTGTGCTTTGACAAAGGATTTTGAGCTATTTGCTGCAGGTGACTTAACGGAAATAGGTGAAAGAGGAATAAATATGAGTGGAGGACAGAAGCAGAGAATACAAATTGCGCGTGCTGTATATCAGGACGCTGATATATATCTTCTTGATGACCCTTTCAGTGCTGTAGATGCTCATACCGGCACAGAACTTTTTCAGGTTTGTTGTTCTATGTATATTGTGTGTGTGTTTTCATTACCTGAAAACCTTGGCAATCTTCTATCATGGATATTGGTTACTCATAATCAGCACTTCTACAGGACTGCTTGATGGGAATTCTGAAGGACAAGACGATACTTTATGTTACCCACCAAGTTGAATTCCTCCCTGCAGCAGACCTCATTCTGGTAAGCACTAAAGAACATATTATATTTGGGATTATTGCGTTTTTGGTGCCACAACTATAGCCCACTGGCGTCTACCCGTAACTTTTCGGGCTGGCACATTTGGTGCCACAGTTCAACATCAGTGGCAATTTTGGTGCCAATTGAGGCCCAATTTCAAAATTGGCCCGAAATTCCCCCATGTGTGGGCCATGTGACATGAAAATTGGGGATTTTGACCATTCAATGCCTTTTTCATTAAAAATAAAATAAAATTCATCCACCATGAACTAGGCTACTTGGATATTTTTATTTGGGGAAGAAGAAGAAGGCGGGTAACAATTTAATTAAAGGAATGTTTGGTGAATTTTATAGGAAAAGTTAGGATTTTGAATTTTAGTATCTTTTTTAATGAAAATGTTGAATGGTCAAAAATCCTCAATTTTCATGTCACATGGCCTGCACATTGGGGAATTATGGGCCAATTTTGAAATTGGGCCTCAATTGGCACCAAAATTGTCATTGATGTTGAAGTTGCGGCACCAAATGTGCCAGCCCGAAAAGTTACGGGGTAGAAACGCCAATGGGCTATAGTTATGGCACCAAAAATGCAATAATCCCTATTATATTTCGTGTCCACTCAAATGAAGCATGAAACTATATCACATCTTCTCAACTAAGTATGAATTCATTTTAACTCAGAACTATTTCAATTCAGAATGTTAATGTCATTAGACATTTGCATGCATCATTGTGCTTTACTAGAAGAAACTAATAAATATGAACACTGCTATAATAAACTGTAAAACTAAACAGGTGATGCAAAATGGAAAAATCGCACAAGCTGGTACATTCAATGAGCTTTTAAAACAAAATATTGGATTTGAAGTTCTAGTTGGAGCACACAGCCAAGCACTAGAATCAGTTCTAACAGTTGAAAGCTCAAGTAGAATCTCAGAGTACACAGCAGTTGACAGTGAAACAGAAACGGACATTAATCCAAATCAAGAATTCCCTCACACTAAGCAAGATTCCGAGCATAATCTATGTGTTGAGATTACAGAGAAAGAAGGAAGATTGGTGCAAGATGAAGAAAGAGAGCAAGGAAGTATAGGAAAAGAAGTTTACATGTCTTACTTGACAATTGTGAAAGGTGGTGCCTTAGTTCCAATTATCCTTCTGGCCCAATCATCATTCCAAATGTTACAGATAGCCAGCAATTACTGGATGGCATGGTCTTGTCCTACGGGGGAGGATAAGGCAGTGACAGGGATGCATTTTGTATTACTCGTCTATACACTTCTTGCTGTCGGAAGTTCACTATGTGTACTACTCCGAGCCTCTTTAGTGGCTATAGCTGGTCTGCTGACATCAGAAAAGCTTTTTAGCAATATGCTGAAAAGTATTTTCCGGGCTCCAATGGCATTCTTCGACTCTACCCCCACGGGAAGAATCTTAAATCGGGTAAGTATATTGAAAACAAATTGACAAATAGAGCACCTATGATACATACATTTCTAAATTTATTTGAAAATCTTCAACGTATTATCACGTTCTTCGATTTTACACTCAGGCTTCCACAGACCAAAGCGTCCTCGACTTGGAGATGGCAAACAAATTAGGTTGGTGTGCTTTCTCAATAATTCAGCTTCTTGGAACTATAGCAGTCATGTCACAAGTTGCATGGGAAGTATTTGTTATCTTCATTCCAGTTACAGCAATCTGCATCTGGTATCAGGTGAGGCATCGCTTTGGGCATTAAATGATTTTAAAGTAAGTTCAAATATACATTTACTCATTTTTATTATTCAGCAATATTACATACCAACGGCAAGAGAACTGGCACGTCTAGCAGGGATTCAAAGAGCTCCAATCCTTCACCATTTTGCAGAATCACTTTCAGGAGCAGCAACAATTCGTGCTTTTGAACAGAAGGAACGCTTCACTGATGCCAACCTCTGCCTCATTGACAACCATTCTAGACCATGGTTTCATAATGTGTCAGCAATGGAATGGCTTTCTTTCAGATTGAACCAGTTGTCCAATTTCGTATTCGCCTTCTCACTAGTTTTGCTAGTGACACTCCCTGAAGGAATCATAAACCCAAGTAAGCAAAATATATTGGTGTAAAAAGAAGTAATATTATTAGAATGAAATTGAATATATCTTGATCTTTTGCAGGCATTGCGGGGCTTGCGGTCACTTATGGTATAAATTTGAATGTTTTGCAAGCTTCAGTCATATGGAATATATGCAACGCAGAGAATAAAATGATATCAGTTGAACGGATTCTTCAATACTCAAACCTTGCCAGTGAAGCACCCCTAGTGATTGAAGACTCTAGGCCGCCAGAAAATTGGCCAGATATTGGAAGCATTTGTTTCACGAATTTGCAGGTAAGGCTTATAAGTAAATCCTACTTGTTCACAATTATTGATTAGAATAAGTACTTCTACTTCCTTTTTTCTCTGGCAAACAATTATTGAATTAATACTCAATTTTCTGAGCAGATACGCTATGCTGAGCATCTCCCATCTGTCTTAAAAAATATTACCTGCACATTCCCTGGAAGGCAGAAAGTCGGGGTCGTGGGAAGGACAGGAAGTGGTAAATCAACACTTATTCAAGCCATCTTCCGAATTGTAGAACCCAGAGAAGGCAGTATAATCATTGATAATGTCGATATATCCAAGATAGGCCTTCATGACCTGAGATCAAGGCTCAGCATCATTCCTCAGGACCCAACAATGTTTGAGGGAACAGTTAGAGGAAATCTCGACCCCCTAGAGCAATATTCTGACAATGAAATTTGGGAGGTAACAAATTCTATTCTCACATGTGACAAACTATTGTTATTTCAACGAATGATAAACAGACAAGATAATTACTTATACATAAATTACTACTATAATGAGTGAACAAGACCAAAAAAATCTTCATTTTTTGTTCGACTTTCGTTCTGTAATAAAACTAAACTTGTTGGCAATGTGGTCGTTATGCTACTTATCAGCTTAGCAAGCCAAAACGGTCAGATGACAACAGAACAGAGTAGGGTTTTCTTAAATTAGCTTCTTAATTTGCAGGCACTGGATAAATGTCAACTAGGAAGCACAGTGCGTGAAAAGCCAGAGAAGCTAGAAACTACAGGTCCTTTACTAACTTTTTACTGCCAATCAAAAGCACCACCTTATGTCTTAAAATCTATTTAAACACATAATTTTATAACAGTGTTTGAAAATGGAGAAAACTGGAGCGTTGGCCAAAGGCAGCTATTTTGTCTTGGAAGAGCTCTACTAAAGAAAAGCAGCATTCTTGTCCTAGATGAAGCAACAGCATCAGTTGATTCTGCAACTGACGGTGTGATACAAAAAATTCTCAATCGAGAATTTAAAGATCGCACCGTAGTCACAATAGCTCACAGAATCCACACAGTAATAGACAGCGATCTTGTTTTGGTTCTAAGTGATGGTAAGAATATTAGTTTACTTCAATGAACTCATATTTGTTCTTATGAGGTTTGAATGCATAAAATTTGCTTTATTTTGTACAGGAAGAATTGCGGAGTATGACACACCAGCTAAGCTATTGGAAAGAGAGAATTCATTCTTCTCCAAATTAATTAAGGAATACTCGATGAGATCGCAGAGTTTCAACAGCATGCCAAAGTTGCTACATTAAATCTTTGATTCTGAAATTTCTGGAAATTGAATTTCAAGGCATTGGCACGAAATAAGTGTAGTAAATTTATTATCATGCTACATGCTATGAATCTATTTAAATAAGCATAGGTTTGTTAGTGCATTTCTTCAACCAGAAACAGAAAAGCTTGAAAGTAATAGTTATTGTTTAATTTAATCAAACTGTATGCTGGAAATCTCATGAGGAAAATTATTCTGCGTAAAGGTTTTATATATCATTTTACTAAGACAGATTAAAATATGTATTAGTACTATATAACCAAGAAATTACTGTTGCAGAAATTGATTCAAAACATGTTAAGCTTATTCGATTAACTATAAAGCAATTGCTCAGAAATAATTACCAGTCCGAAGTGCGGTTCCAGAGAAAATATGAAAGGCGAGTGTAGCTTTTCCGAGCAGGTGGAATCCAGTCCAAGAGTTGAGTACCAAACGACGCCGTTCCTCCATTAATGAAACCATGGCCAGCTGATCCGTAATAAGATAATTATACTTTTTTTTTATATATTTTAGGCAAAATTACACAAATCGTCTTAATCTAAAAACGATTTTGGGATTTTGTCCCAAACAATATCGTCTTAGTTTTTCGTCACAAACTATATCAACTCGTTGAATATCGTCTCATAATTTATCATTTTGCATAAATTTAGTCCCATTATTAAATTTTTAATTTAATGAAGGTTTACTATTGATTTTTCTTATAACCATATTATTTTCTCTTGAAAAAATAATTTTATGAATAATTAAATATTTTTCATATAAGTTAGTAGGAGATAATTATAATTAAATTTATAAAAGTATTAATAAAAAGATTTAGACTCCATAAAAAAATTGAACTCTAACTAATACATGTTTAACTATATAACAAAATTTGTTCGGTGTACGCATAGGTACAAATCAGAGACAAATTACCCAACCACATGAATTGTTTGCTTATTTAGTTGACGAGAATTTTTTTAGTTAAGTCATAATATTTATTGGTACATACAAATGAATAATCCGACATATTTGAGAAGTGAAATAGAATTTAAGCGTCAAGATACAATAAGAATATAGTAGGAATGCATTTTTTTAAGGACATTAGGAGCCCAATTAAGGACATTCTAATTAAAAATATAAAGAAATAAATTAAAATTTAAAAGCTTTACCCAATATGGTTGGGCTAACTAATAGTGACTTGTAATCCGTAGAAGGGAAACTCAAGTTCGACTCTTACTGGAGACACCACACCGGGGAGAACCTTTACTTAATGCACTATTCGGTCCAAGCTGTAAATACTTAGTTTAGTAGATAAAAAGAAAATTAAAGAGATTTTGTTGTTACTATATATATTAGAAAAGTGTATCGGCGTCGCACGTGACTAACTAATTTCATATGTTAATTGTATCATATTTTAAAATAATTGTTAAATATATTATGAATGTTATTTTTTGAGTTATTTATTATATAATGTAATTAACATATAATCCATAACATAGTTAACCATTCTTTCAACATACAATACAATGCAGTTGACATATGAAATTAATTAGTCACGTAATTCATGCATATTTTTCTAGTTAATAAATAAGCGTGTCTATACATACTATTGCTTATAACTAAGTAATAAATTAAAATTACTGCTATATTTTGAATAATCAAATATCAGAAAAGAGGTAGAAGATTAACGTTACGGTTTACAGAAAAAACTCCTAAAATCAAGAAAATGTAAACGTCTAAGCCATGTTAAAGTTATCTTTGATTTTCTTTTGATTTATTAATTTGAGAATTATAAGCATATATAAACTAAAAGACGACTTCTTGTTTTAATAGGAAAATTGAGACTCTTTAAAGGTCTTAAATTGAGTTCCTTTAATGTATTGAATATTTGTCTAATTCCATCTTAATTTAAATAATGTAATTTGTAGTTCTACTTTTAAAAAAGAAGAAGATGTGCATGAAGGTAGTTCAGTTCAATTTTGACAGGTAAAATAAATTACCATTCTGAGTTATAGGAAAAAGAAAAAATATGCATCAATAAGACAATAACAAATCATTTTGTTAAGTAGGTTCGACCTATCCAATAAAACCGTGAAACAACCATTCAAACATTGGTGGAAACAATTAGAAATGTTTATTGCACCCCTCTAATACATTTCTTGGACAAAAATAAGAAACTAAACAATGATTTTTACAAATTCCTTTTGAGCTCGAAAATTCAATTTCTTTGTTGAATTTTCACTTAAATCATAAAATCAAGATATGCCCAATTGAACTGTCGCATCAAGTATCCTAGCCCAAAAAAGAAAAAAGATACATATTTTTAACTTAATTATGGACACACGTCTAAAGAAACTTGCCCCAAAGAAGAAAATGCATTCATCAATTTTTCTAATTTCAGGAACATTGTACAAGCTCGGGCTTCAGTCAGTAACTCCATATGGAATAAGGGCGGCAGCCACTATCCTGCCTTCTTCGTTCAATATGTTGTAAGTAGATGCAGCATTTCTCTGGAAAAAATCAAGAAGACATTGAGCAATTCTTCATTAGAGGGGATTGGGGTCCCTAACAGCAACAGTAATGCAATCTATATCATAGCTACTGATGACATATGAGATTCTGAGACATGAACAAAAGCAATACGATACAAATGCCATCAATTGATCAGTTGCCTGCCAAATTGCAAATGCAAGGATCAATAGTGAACACAGCATGGTATCCGATTTTGGCTTGACGAGATAAGTCTACATTACAATCCCATGTCAATCACTAAAAGAAACCAAGGTATTGCCAATGATATCTTAAACAGACAGCATTACTGACTGTTCGGTATTAGGAAAGCCTTAGTCTAAGTAGCGTAAGAGAAAGTACTACAATATCAAATTTGTTCGCAAAGTCTCTCAACTTACATTTCAGGATCACACACACACACACACACGCACATATATAGAGTGAGAGAGAGTACTTACAGAGTCAACTGCTTCTAGTTTCATGCCAGTGGAACGAATGAAGCTACGAAGTTCAGGATTTATTGGCTGCATGTACCTTCCACATCCAATAATCAAAATCTCTGAGATCAAAAGGTGTTTAATTTAGCTATCGCAACAAAGAGATGGAAGTGATGGAATAGAATATACAGATACAGCTTAATAATCTGCCATATTAGATGCTATACCATAAGCATATTATGGAAATGTATGAGTATAAAATCATAGAAAAACCAAGTCTACTACATGTTTCACTTATGATCATTTTAAAGAATATAAATAACAAACTTAAGACAAATCATTCAGAAAAGGAAGTTTAATGTTAATCACTGGAACCAAGAAAGTTATGGAGACAAAGTAAAAGTCAAGTTTCTATTAAAATCTCAACCAAAAGAATAGCAAGGAGAATATATTTAATTTATCTAACTGAGATTCTTTTGCATATCAGGTGGGGCTTTCAAATACCAGAAATTTGGGTTCTAAGTACATTATTATTTCTAGCTTGGGTAAACAAGGTGATGTCATAGTACGTGGATCAGATATAATATTTTTATCATTCGTATACATTTTCTTGCTATTTATCTACTTAGTAAAGACATAACAAATATTTAAGAAAAAAAAAGTAAGCACATGGTTTGCAAAAAGCAAAAGTCCTATATAGTACGAACGAATTAACGGACATGTCCAAATAGAACTCTACATGAGAAGGAAAAAAACTGCAAAGTACAAATAGTAGTCAAATCATTTTCATCTAGAGTACTAATTAAATTGATTGACCCGATTAGATGATATATTTAAGGTTAACTTTCTGATTGTCTTTTATAATCCTGCTCCATTTATACTAATTTCTTCATTCATTCAAATGAACAAAGCAACATGATTTTCATGAAACTTCTCACCAGGTATTGGTCGCACAGTCCGAAAAATAGATAAGCTGCAGAAAATCAAGTAAATTAAGTTACATTAGCATTTGTCATTGAAACAACACTAGATAATAAATGTTTATCAACATGACTAGCAACAAATTTCTATAAGCAAACTATTTTCGAATTCTGGGATTAAAATTAGTAGGATCCTTGTCTATAGAACTCAAACACCAAAAACATGCAACCTTACAAGCTGCAGGTATTGAAGAAATTTACTAGGCATAAAAACTAAAAAGTCTAAAATCCTAGGAAAAAAACTAATTTTTTTATTGTATGGTCACATCCAGATTCAAAAACAATTTTCTTGAGTGATATAATTTAGCCTCTCAGAGAGTAACACTCGCTGCCAAAAAAATAGAGGTACTCCATCAAGGAAATTTTGGAACTTTTAAACGGAGAAATTTGGCCCAGAAAGAACGAAAGAATGAAATAGCAAAGTATCATGTTGTTCAGTAAGGCTAAATACGGAGTCAAATATCAATGCCATCAAGCAACAGATGATATCCAGACACATTGCATTATAAACATTAAACTAGTACCACAACTCTCAATTCTCTGAAGCCGTAACTATGGATGCATACACTGAATGTTCAGACCATCAATAGATAAATAAAGAATCAAAGCATCCAGATTTCCCATTTCAATCAAGAAGAAAAAAAAATAACTTTTGATAGATCATCATTCCCTACGTTAAAGATCTATAACATCCGAAACAGGACAAATCAGGAGTAACACAAAACTGTCAGTATGTGTGCATAAAAGACTAGTTTAAGAACATTACTTTCAATCCCAGTGGATGAATTGCTCTATGTAACTTTATCGAGATCTAGGACTAAACCTCACTACTAAAGAATCTACATAACCTCACATAGAATATGCATGTATCCTCTCAGACGCTTAACTATAAAGTTGAACTAAAGGCACTCAAGTATTAAAAAAACAAAAAGAGAAGAAAACTAAAGGCACTTAATGATAAATCCGGCTTGTTCCTTCTTTCCATTACAATAAAAGCAATTATAAGTAAGTTGAAAAATAATCCAGTAGACAAGCACCTTTCAGTGGTGACCTCCGAGAATTTCTTCGGAGTCCAAGACATTAGCAAGTTTCCAACGCAAAGCAAGCTACCATCATACCTGACTCCATTTACATTAAACCCTGTATCATCAAAGCTGCCAGAACACAGAAAAGATCCAGAAATTAATGAGTGCCACAAATATTTACAAAAGGATCATCACGACTCTTCCTCGTACAAACTTAATCAATACAAACAAAGACAAATATAAATCATGAATGTTCACACTTGGTGATATATGTGGTGACATTAACATCAAATACACATCAAGTTATGATCCCTATATATAACTGGAACAAGGAAACTGTTGATCTTAATCAAATTCATACAGAATAAAAGATCTAAGTCTTCGTCTTCCCATCTATCCACTGCCAATATCCTCAGGAAAAAAATTATTCAAGAGTTAAACCATATTTTAATCTAGGGACAATTTATACTAATACAGACCTAATGCCAATTACTTAAACAATAGTAATATCAAAATAGGCCAATCTGTAAGATTTTATCTCATTCATCCGAAATAGTTTTATGGAATAACAATTACTCCAAGGGGGGTTCTCTGAATCATAAAACCCTAACTCGTTACTTTACCATAGCTGGAGATTAGCACCAGACATACTTTAATTTATAGCACCAATAATTCATACATAACATTTCTAAGTAAATAAGAATACGTATATCCAAGAAGAGATGAGAAATTGTTGAAATCAGAGTTTAGTACTGTTGGAAACGGAGCTGGTCTTCGGGGACATCGTCGATGAGATTAATCTGATCGTATAGAGAGAAAGCTCTTCGAAGCGACGGAAGCGCCGCCGTCTTCGGCGCTTCCTTCCGCAGCGCCCGCATGAGCGTCGGCAGCGCCGCCACCGCCTTCTGTCTTACCGCCATTTGTTGTATAAATACAGAAATGAAAGAAGATTATTTGCAGTATGTTCATTTTGCTTGATATTAAAAGTGAAGGAAATTACCTACGCGCCCCTGAAATTAGGTAAGATTATACAGAGACCACAAAGAATTTAATTGTTACCCATACCTCCACAGACAAACTTTTTTACCCCTATATTACTGTTAAATAACATAATTATCCTTAAAATAGGTCACAAATTCTAAATGGGTCAGTCGTTACATATTTAAATAAATAAAACTAAATTGTTATAAAAAACTAAATTGAAGAAGGGAAAACATCACACTCCATCCACCCATGTTCATGTCTTCGCGAAGTCGATCATCACGAGTTGGTCAACTTTAGTGGAGACCGATCATCGTTTAAGCGTTTATAGGTTTAAAACTTTACGAGTTGATCTGCGTTAACAAAGACTCAACCATATAAAAACATCAATTTCGAGAATCATAAATTCGACACTCGCGAGTGACATTAATTTTAAGCCTTAATAGGTTTGAGACTTCAAGGTTAAAGACATACTTGTCCGAGAAGGAGTAAATTTGCTTGGAACTTGGAAGTTGTACTTTTGCTTGATAATGTTATGTTTTGCAAAGACGAAAATAAACAAATAGACCTTTTAACCCGTATTAAAAATAAGAATAAATAATACTTCTACCTAATGCAAATAAAATTATGTGTAATTGCACAATTTAACCATAAGTATTAACTATATACAAACATCTCCCTTCTACCAATAGCTACCTTAATACTGAAAAACACCATCTCCCAGTCATTAGCTGCCGTACTTACAAATGAATGAAAATAAATTACGGCTGATCTCAAGAGATGTCTCTCATTTAAAGACGCCAATATCTTTAATTCAAGTAAATCGCAGACAGACAAATGTTGAGAACATCAAATCCATTCATGCAAGAAAAATACCTCATTAGTCATGGTAATGAAGAACTTATTACAACCAGAAAACAAAATAAGTAAGATTATCTCTAGCTGCATATACACTCAACAATGGCAGCCGTATAAATCATTACAATGTATACCCAACAAATCCAACGTTGCTCATAGCAACGCAACTTTCACCAAAAGAGTTATATTTGGTAAGAAGGACTAGCATTTCTTCCTCTTTTTACTCGAATATGCAAAAACACAACAAATAATTTAGCTGCTAACATATGAAGGAGCCGGCAAGAACGGAAATGGAGCAAGTGAGGCATATGCTACTGGTGGTCGAGTTTGAGCATCAACAAAATCAGGTCTTCTGTTTTTCCGAGGGGTAGAGTTTTCACTAAACTTTAAACCAGTTTCCATAAGCTGATTTGAGTTCTCCAAAGTCATCGATTGCTCATTATCAGATTTACGATGAAGTAGAAGTCCACCCATAAATACAGGAAGATACAAAAGGCTAGCATGGAACATTCTCCGAGCATTTTTTGTTGTACGGTTTAGGTAGAATGATGCTGCAGTGGAACTTATTGCAAGAGCCAGAAGGGTTGATTCTGCGCAGAACCACCCAGAAGTTATACCCCCTGCAGACAAACATTACTCAATGTATTAGAAGCAATTTATGGTGGAAACCACAGACAAGATGGAACCTAATATTGGTAATAATCAGACGAAGAGGTTGGAGGAAAAAGAGAGTGCGGTTAGGTTAAGAGTATGATTTAATGCTATAGGGCCTGTTTAGAAGAGTTCTGACCCGGTCTCGCGGGTATCGCAAAACTGAGCCAGAAATCTTCCAAATGGAGTTTAGCAAAACTCAAGAAACTAATCACAAACCTATTCACAAACCCACACCCAAACTCTTGAAACCTATAAAACCTTGATTTGACCTACCACCTAATTTTTTCCCCCAAACTCTATAAAAAAACATTGATTTGACACCTACCACCTACTTTTTTCCCCAAACCCAATCCAATTGGGGTTTCAACTTTTTCAAGACCACAAAATCCAAAACCTAATCAAATGGGGTTTCAAAGGTTTCACCGAGACCACCCAAACCATTTTTTTTAAACCGAGACCCGCGAAACTGAGCCAAAACCCTTCCAAATAGGGCCTTACTTCTGTATGGACCATTCACCAGAATTACAAAGGTACATCCCACAACGTAACAAGTGCATGCTTGAACATGATCAAGATCAACTGATTGCAATAAAATAAATATGGTTCTCCTTCCTTACATTTAGCGAGAGAGGTCTTTATGTGTGTGTGTGTGTGTGAGAGAGAAAGAGAGAGAGAGAGAGAGAGAGCGATAGGGTTATCATATAGATGTTTTCTCAATGAGAATATGATTTTCTTTGTGTGGGTGTGGGTGGGGGTGGGGGTGGAGAGTGTCATGTAATCATGATTTCTATGTGACAATGTGTAGATGTGTAGCATGGCTGAAGAAACTGACACATTGTCATAACACTTGCAATATATTAAAAGTTAAGTGTAGTAGTTAGAACAAACAAACTAAGTTGGCAACTTTGTTTTAGAACAAGGAGAGCACCCCTGACCTACTGATCTGAGACAAACAAATTAGGTCTTCCTCATCTTTTTTATTTCTTGACAATGACAGCAATAATGGATCTCAAGATGAAAACGATATGAATTTGAAAGCATATTCCATTAAAAAACATGAAAGAACAATGCAAGAACATAAATAAATAACCAAGTTAACCCAGAGCAACTCACAATCATAAGCTAGGTAACCCAATGGAAGCAGATAAAGACAGTTTCTAAGAGCAACCAAGGATGTTCTGCGACCAGAAGCATCAGCAAGAGAGAACATCTTGAACCTAATAAGGAAAAAAAAGGAAAGTTAGCAAAAAAATCGATAATTTTTACTACCAGTAATGCACATGAGCAGAAATTCTGGTTGACCGGAATGTTAATGGTGAATTCAAAGCAGAACCAACTTGACTAAAGTAACATATCATTTCTTCTAACATTATTAATCTAAGAAAATTTCATCACAACTTTTGTTGAAACACCGAATCTTTTGAAATATGAGGTACTCTCATAACATGGGACATAAGGTTCGTTAACAAATGCCAAATAGACAAAGACATATGCTACACTAGCTTTTTTGACACAGTTTATCTGGCAACATGCTCAAAACAGACGAGTTCTACTGCACGACAAACATCATCAAAATGATCGTTAAAACCACATACCCTCCATCTGCATAATCTTTGCGGCATAAGTATGCAAGAGCCATAAAATGCGGTAGTTGCCAGAAATATAGAGCAGCAGGGAGTACCATTGAATTAAGTGAAATCTGGCCAGAAGCTGCAGCCCACCTTGTAAAGTTGAAAAAGAAGAATGTCAGCCTGGCTCTATTATATTGACTATTTGGCTGCTAATAGGTTTTTCAAACAAGAACAAGAAATCAGGCAATGTAATGACATAGAAGTAATAAATAAAAAAATTCTAAAAACTGTGTTTGTATGTGACCTAGTTAGCAAATTTCTAAAAACTGTGTATGAAAGTGACCTAGTTAGCCAACAAGAAAAATTAGGTGATCTGCATGAATATTCACAAGAAATATATCTCTCTGGTTCCGTCATCTCCATATCACAGTGATTAGCAATAATACTAATAATTTGAAAGATGAGTTTCCAAAAAATAAAAGGAGCTCTAACAAACTGTCTGCAACTTCAGAGTTCAGAGAGCAACACATATAAATAAAAGTTCGTCGAAGATTATTGAAACTAATCAGAATACCAAGCATCCTACAAAGGTTCTGACTGCTTGAAAAATATTAAGATTTATTTTTGTAGTTCAATGAGGATACCTAAGGTAGACATTAAGGATGCTTATTAAATTCCCAGAATCATTTAAATCTCCAAATAACATAAATAAAAGTTATTAGGTACCCTGTGAAGAATAATATTACCCAAGGAGAGGTGGAATTGCACCAACAATAGCCCCAACCCAAGTATTTACTGGATGTATCTGCTTCAGTGGAGTGTATACAAATGCATAAAGAAAAAGATTGGAAGCTGCAAGGCCAGCTGCCAGCGTATTAGCCTGCAAATACCTTGTCATAGAGATTCCAACATCAATCCCATTACCATAGGGAAACCTAAAACAGTTATCAAAAAAGTTAAGGAGGTCATGATCACCTCGCAGGCCAGTAAAGCAGTGCCAGCTACACCTACAGAAGACGCCCAGGTAACTGCATGAGGTATGGTCATACGGCCAGATGGTAATGGTCTATGTTTGGTTCTATTCATCATAGCATCATTCTTTACCTCAAAGACCTGGTGTAAAAAATGTGAAAATTGAGTTTGGAAATGAATATTCAACAGGAAATGAAAAATCCACCATCTCTGCCATAGATATTAAACATGGAATTTCCATTGTCAGTTGAATCAGTTCAACCATTTTCAGTAAATTACAGGAACAGCCTCCTAAGATTTGGTCAAAATACATAACTAATGCTTCTCCGATTTCCTTTTCTAACTTTGATTTCTATTTTCTACACCTTGTTCACTTAAGTGTAAAGTGACTATCCTGCCCTTCTTATATTGAGGTTGCATGGATGTTTATCACAACGTCGCTTGTTAGCTCTATCTAAAGCTCTTTGCCAGTTCAAAATAAGATAATCATTGTTAGTTCAAGTATTATTTTCTTATTGCAGGTTTGAGGCAAAACCTCTGTAGGAAGTATATTAAGTGACCTTGTAATATTGTTAAAATGCTCCGGTAATTACTGATGTTAAATGTGATTCAAAACAATAAAGTTCCACAACAGACCTCACAAACTAAATCTTCATAATTACACTTTACTTATTTGGGCAGAGAGAGAGAGAGAGAGAGAGAGAGAGAGAGAGAGAGAGAGAGAGAGAGAGAGGGGGAGCAGAAGCAGCATACCTGGTTTAAGGAGTTAGCTGAAGCTGCAACCATCATCGTGCCAGCACATGTGTAGCAAAGGCCAAGGTAATCAATGGAACTACCACTCCCAAGGATGTAGCCGGTGCCAGAAGTGGCAACAACAAGCATGCTGAAGATAACCATGGAAGGATTTAATAAATGTGATTCAATACTTGCATCAACCAAGACATGAAAATCATCAAAGCACGGGAAAGTTTCAACATAATGTTACCTCAGTTTAAGAATGACGTTACAGAAATACTGGGGGGAGAATTTCTAAAAAAATGAAAACAAACCAAATTATTGAATAAAAAGAGAAGCAATCTCAGATTACTCTCTAATCTTTATACTGCTTCATCTCAAATGCTACATAAAATAGACTTGAGCTTATCAGACACTCTCCACTCGGTAGAAATGCAAGTATTATTCACATAATTAAGCTCTCATATGTTACGCAATGTTAGAAAGAAATTTCATAATGTAAAATAAACCACATAAACTTGGCATTTCCCTTACTTCTACTTGTTCAAACGCAGAGGTACAACCTCACTCAACTTAAGTTCGGAATCCATTAAGAGCATGGATCAAAATTTCCACCTTTTCGTTGAAATTATCGAAAAGTTTCAATTTTTGAATCAACAGGAAAATAAAATATTGAAGCTCTACGTTTGCCTTGACACTCTCTTGTATTTTTGAATTTCTGAATTTGGTAATTTTTTCATATTTTTTTACTTGAGTTTTTTGAGTTGATCAAAGCATACAGTAGAAACGAATTTTCGATCCATGATTGCTTGAAACTATGTGCAGACCACCAATAGTGATTAGTACGAATTGTTCTCTACAATAAAATCACAATTGCATCATCACTAACAAATTAGAACTCAAATACTAAAATTCAATTGATTAAAGCCGAATTTCTACAATTCCATTCTTCATACCACACAAATACTGCAATAAAACACAAAACAAAACAAAAAATAACTCAACCTGAGTCGAGCTTTGGACAGCTCCCAATAACAACGGCCGTAGTGCTTAGCTACATCAGCCAATTCCTTAGGTTTCAGCACCGACGAGGCGGCCAGAGACGGCGTGGCATGAGGTACGAATGACTGAACGACGGGTCCGGATTGGGCCCAAATCGTCGGATCAGCGGTTGACGTGGACTCCGGACTGGTGAAATTGGATCGATTGAGAAGGCCATGGTGATTCTGTAAGGGGGAGCTACGGAGGAGGAAGAGATGTGAAGGATTGGAGTTAGGTTTGGTGAGTTTGGAAGACAAACTCAGCGAGTTTCTCCACATTTCTGAGTCAGGTGAAACGAGTTGGACTGAGTTGTAGAAGAGTCAGAATTATTCCGAAACGAAAAGATGTTTCTGTAGAGATGAAAGGATCATAAATATGATCGTAATCGAGAAGTTAGCTAAAAGGGCTTGTTTTTAGTTGGGCTAAAGTAAACAGGCTGGCTGGATTCAAACATGGATTGGGCGGGCCTAACTGAATAGTTCATGTATCTTTACATAAATAATAAATTCGTTCAAGTAGCAATGTGCAATGAGGTTGTGAAAATTACTTGGTAACTAAATCAAGTTCAATTAATAATCGATTTGTTATAGATAATAATAAATCAGCTTGAATTATAATTTTAGTTTGAGTTTGCAGCTCGATTTGATATGTTATATTCGACAAAATAAATATAAATAATAAATATATAAACTACTAAAGTTTGATTTGTGTTTCACACGAGTAAAATAATTTGAGTTTACTTTTTATAACGAACCAGTACATTTTAATTCTCTAACGTAATAGCACCCTCGTTATTTTGATCCAACATTTTTCAAACTGGTACTTTACATCTGAAATACTTAAAAAAAATTAGAAACAAAATCGGGTCAATACCAATCCATGGACCTCTCTCAGGCTCAGCACCCTGTCTTGTCTTGTGGCACTAAAAATGTAATTTGGCCAGCAAACTATATATTCAGGATTTGAAGCACATTATGAAGCAGTAATAATACTGACATATCCATATCTTAGCCTAAAAATCCATTTATACATTTTTGTGTATAAATCTGAATACAACAGAGTGAGAACTCATAATTAACCTCTCATCAAATTTTACAACTGGGTAGAATTTCATCAACCTATCTTGAACATTAAATTTATATCCATCCCAAACAGCAGACAAGACAAGACAAGACAAGACATGACATGACATGATATGACATGACATGACATGACGACTAAATTCCAAAACCTCAAGTCTCAGTTACGCCAACTGTTCTGTTTCTTGGCTTCGAACGAGGCTCCATCGTTAAGCATATCTTGAGCATCGGTCTCCATTCCAAGCTTAGACAAGGCAAGAGCCTGCATGAAGAATGCCGTGGGCCACTCCGGCAAGCAAACCTGAGCCTGCATGGCATCTCTCAGTGCTTGTTCCGGCTGGCCTATCATCAAATACGAGAGAGCTCGCCTCACAAATATTGTGCCAGATGGGACAGACATCATTGACACGAGCTGTGATT